>OY982556.1:2899537-4349306 GCA_963859965.1 Ceramica pisi | reverse complement strand
AATAATCTTTTACATATCCTAAAACTGGCTACAAGTATTTAATACCTAATTCCATAATTCTTACATTATTTCAGTATATCTGTAAAAATAGTCGAAATATTAAGGAATGTAGCAAACCAAAGAAAATATTCCAAAAGGATAACCACTTTTTATATCGTTGTTTTTTTGGATGACGGTAGATGGAAATGTGAAAGTTGTTGGTTCACGACTATAAAAGGTGGAGCTCCGAGTCAACCGGAGGTCTCACCTGGCGGGGACAGACCGCCGTAGGGTCGTGAAGATACGGTACTGTGAGACAGTACCGTGGCGCCCTCTGCCGATTCTATTGACAACTACACTCCATGGCTGCAGCGACGCCTACCGTCGCGCAGCCAAACCAGCCGCGCCTATATCGGCCATCCAACGCCGTGCCCGTATTTTTACGGGCACGAACACACGATCCCGCGGGATTAAAGGCCTAGCCTACGCCCACCCGCCGCGCCCCCTTGCGGGGGCGCCGCGAATTCCTCTATAGCCGAGTCCAAAGCATCCTCGGCAGGGAGCGCCCTAAAGCCGGCCCTACGTCGCTGGTCGTCTCTCGCCGGGCCTCCTCCGGGCAACCGGAGGTCTCACCTGGCGGGGACAGACCGCCGTAGGGTCGTGAAGATACGGTTCTGTGAGACAGTACCGTGGCGCCCTCTGCCGACACTATTGACAGCTACACTCCATGGCTTGCAGCGACGCCTACCGTCGCGCAGCCAAATCAGCCGCGCCTACATCGGCCACCCAACGCCGAGCCCGTACTTTTACGGACTCGAAAACACGATCCCGCGGGATGAAAGGCCTAGCCTATGCCCGCCCGCCGCGATCCCTTGCGGGGGCGCCGCGAATTCCTCTATAGCCGAGTCCAAAGCCTGGCTGGTGGCTTTAATTCTATAGGCCGTACCCTGAGCAAATAACCTTGAGCATTTTTTCCCTCACTAACAGCGCAAGAGATACAATAGCGAATACGCTCAGAATGTTGAATAAAATCGCTATAAAATCTAATTTTGGTCGTTTGAAGAAAATACTTCTACCAAAATGTTCATAATTAAATTGCCTATCCATTAGTGTAAGTACAAAATCAAAATAATCGTTAGTTTTCGAGAAGATGCATGTTTTCAGAATTTTTTTCTCATTTCTGTGGTTTCGTTGTGAGGAGATTACTTAAACATTTTACTTAGTAATAAAAAATAAAATCTACCATTTTGAAGCCAAGATTATGTAGAAATTTAATGTATTTTTTATTAGTTGATATTTCTTTTGGATAAAGAGTAGATAGCTCCAGAAAACTGTACAAAAAACTAGCTAGCTAGGCTAGCGCTGCGTTTTGCTCGGGGACGCGCCTTAAGGCCTCACAGGCAAGTCCGGTTAAGCAGAAGCCAATCTTCTCAAGTTGACCTGCGAGAGGCATATCAAAAAAAAAAAATATTGCCGAGTCCATTCTTGTTCGAGACATCGGACCAGCAGCAGAACGGAGCTCCAGCCTACAGGTAAAAGTTAAGTTGTTTTATTATTTTGATGTTATTCATTATGGTTTAAGATATTATAATGTTTGATTATTCTTGTATTATGTTTTTATTTTTGTTTTTACGTTATGATTATGATATTATCCAGTTTCAATATTATGGTTATTGATGACTTTATGAATGTTTTACTATTGTAAGTTTTCTTATGGCTTATTTGACTTGATACCCCTGGTGGATGGAAAGGAATGGAACTCTCTGACTGCGTCTGTGTTTCCGAACGCTTACAACCCTAATCTTTTCAACCTAGACTAGAGTCAAGAGCAAACTCATCTATAGGTACTAATATTATAAAGCAGAAGAGTTTGTTTGTTTGGTTGAACGCGTTAATCTCAGGAACTACTGGTCCGATTTGAAATTCTTTCAGTGTTAGATAGCCCATTTATTGAGGAAGGTTATAGGCTATATATCATCACGCTAAGAGAAAAAGGAGCGCAGCAATAATGGAAAATGTGACGCAGACGAAGTTGCGCGGGTCAGCTAGTCTCAAATAAAACCATAACGAAACTGAACAATGAGTAATAAACACAGAGTTAGATAAATAGTAATAAATAATTCATAATAATTATTAGGTTGTGTTTGTGACGTCACAAGGCTGGTATGCACATGTTGTCAACGGCGGATAAGGGTCAGCTCACACAGAGTCGAGCCTATGCCTAACATGTTTTTGTAAAATCTTCCAGAAAAAAATCTAAATAATAGTGAAACCCGCATTAAAATCTGGTGCGTAGTTTATAAGATCTTCGTCTTGACAGAGGGCGGGAAGCGACCAATACTATTGTTACGAGCTTGGGGTTAGTGACAATAAAAACAGCCGATTAATTAACCAAAAAATGACACTTTAAAAATCAACACTAATTATCACTTTAAACGCACTAATTATAACACAGAATCGCACTATTAAACACTTCACTTCACTTAATTCGCATTTGAAGATCGCTTCCGAATATTTGCTTGTATCGCCAATTCAATACTGTGAGCGCGAGCGATGCGCACCTTATACATATAGTCCCACAGTTATTTCCAGAACCTTCGAGAGTGAAAATATCTAGAAAGTTCGGGAACATACCGGTCCCGACTGACCAGGTGTCGAAACATTGAGAATGTTCTAGCATCGAAAAGTCTAGAAAGATCGTGATTCAATTAGTTCCACTACTCGATACTAGATGGCGCTAGTAGTACGTTGTGTACCAGGCATTAATTCTGGCGCGTAACACTATGTAGAGATGGAGATGTTTTCATTGTTGGAAAGATGACGGGCACAAGTGATGCAACTTGTTCCGAAACATTAAGGTTTGATCTAATCACTGACTCTCTTTGGGGAATAGTTATTTTAACATCTAAAGGAAATTGATTATCTCCCTTAGGGATTTGATCAAATCCCCAATATTATCATTTCCTTGTGACATACGTTAAGGGCTGGCCCTTTTAACCGCCCGACGTCATATATCAGTTGTCGTGCTCCAAGCGCGCATCACAAAAAAATAAGTACCAACAACGAAGAAGGGTGTGCAATACCTAAATTTGGTCTAAACGAGCTGTCGTTAATATCCGACCTCGGCGATATGGACACGAATATATTGGTCGGATTAATCCGACGTTCCTACGCGGTTAAAAGTTTATGCATCGCCGCGGCGCGTGTCAGTGTCAGTTGACCCTATTACTGGCAAGTCGAACCTAACCGCGATTTCATCCAGCATAGTTAGTCACTCGGTCACCACAATTTACATATTGATTATATTTGTTCAGTCTTAACTTATAAGTGGCTGGTGTAAGTGGTTTTTATTCGATGCTAGAATCCATTTAGTAAGTATTAAAATAGAAAATAAAATTCAGATCTAACTACTACATAACATTAAAAATTTGAAAACTTAAATCTTAGTCTAGTATTTGCTTCTTAGATACTGTCTGCAGATCTGTTTGCCAATCGGCAAAAGCCTCCTCTTACCTTTTCCATTCGTGTCTTTCTTATGCCTACTGACTATCTTATTTTAAAAGTATCGTTACTTTTAAAAATAGACAGAAAAAAAACAACAACAAAGAAAAAAATAACTTTAATTTCGGAAGTCGGTGTTTTTGTTAGTTTCTTCGTATTTTGACACCGACTTCCGAAATTAAAGTTATTTTTTACTTTGTAGTGTTTTTTTTTAGAAGTCGGTTGTATTTTTTTGTAAAAAGTTTTTTATTTTTCACTTTTTAGTGGTGCCCCACATCTAACAACACCACTACAAAATCGCAGAAAAGCAAAATACGCAATTTCGATTATCAAAGAATAGTCTAATTCCAACTATTTCGATTTAAAATCCAAAGTTCGTAACCGATTTTGATATGATTTAAATGGGACCAATCTGCAAGTATATCCTTTCAGACAAAACAAAAATTTTTCAAATCGGTTCATAATTGTCGGAGTTATGAGGTAACAACATAATAAAAAAAATACAACCGAATTGATAACCTCCTCCTTTTTGGGAAGTCGGTTAAAAATAATGTAAAGTCACCCGAGTGATCCTATCGAATTCCTTTTTTAAGGATGTTCAGGACCCTAAAAATCTATCAGATTTATTTATTTATCTACAAATTGTTACACTTTTCATGCTTTTATTACAAGCAATTTTTAGATAATGACTGTACAGTGTGTGTGCGGTTGACTGAGCATTTTGCCGTTCCATTTAGGGTGAATAACAATTAAATAGTATCCTTGTAGTTATGTGTCATAGCAAATTATATTTAACTATCTGACTCGCGCAACTTCGTCTGCGTCACATTTTCCATGAATGCTCGGCTCATTTTAGTCTTAGCGTGATGATAGATATAACCTTCCCGGATAAATGGGCTATCTAATACTGAAAGAATTTTTTAAATCGGACCAGAAGTTCCTGAGATTACCCCCTACATACAAACTTACAAACAAATGTTACCTCTTTATTATATTAATTAGTATTAGTATAGAAGTATAGACTAGCTGGCTCCCGTCCACTGGCAACTTTCTTATAAGTAAGTATTCTTTTAAGAATCTTTTCCTGACAATAACGAACAAAACTGTGTAAAGTATTAAATGTGTTCACTATTGTATGGGGACTATGTGAATTATTTTCTTTTCTTTTTTTTCTTCTCTTCAAAGTATTCTGAATGAAGTCTGGCAGTTTGAGTACTTTTGTGACGTACCCACATGTCCGTTCATTGGCCTCTTTCTTCGGGTTGGTGAGCTCCTTATTGGCTTTAAGTTGTGCTAACCGACTACTGACCAAGGCTTGCATTGACTGGACAGGTCCACTCAAATCTGTGTTTTTCTCCTCAAAAAACCACTTCAGACCTACATGGTACGATTCCGATTGTATGAGACTTTGACCTCTGAGTTTGTTTCGATGTTTATTCTCAGGGCAGTCAGTTAGGAAATACCGGCCTCATCTATACTAATGTTATAAAGCTGAAGAGTTTGTTTGTTTGTTTGAACGCGCTAATCTCAGGAACTACTGATCCGATTTGAAAAATTCTTTCAGTGTTAGATAGCCCATTTATCGAGGATATATAGGTGTTTTTGTTAGTTTCTTCGTATCTTGACACCGACTTCCGAAATTAAAGTTTTTTTTACTTTGTAGTGTTTTTTTTGGAAGACGGTTGTATTTTTTTGTAAAAAGTTTTTTATTTTTCACTTTTTAGGTGTACCGCACACCTAACAACACCACTGCAAAATTGCAGAAAAGCAAAATACGAAAATTCGATTACTTTTTGGCATAAAACCATCATGTAGACGATTTTCCAGCTATTTACCTTAACCGATTTTGATAAAATTTAAATGGGACCAATCTGCAAGCATATTCTTTCAGATAAAACAAGAATTCAAATCGGTACATAATTGTCGGAGTTAAGAGGTAAAAAACATTTAAAAAAAAATACAACCATATTGAGAACCTCCTACTTTTTGGGAAGTCTGTTAACAAACCGGCCAAGTGCGAGTCGGACTCGCGCAATAGACATTAGAAAAACACAATCTGTGAATATTTCAATTGTCTACCTATTACCTACGGTCTTTTAAATTTTGCCCGCTGACAGACGGACGGACGGGCAGGTAGATAGTCAGATTTAATTATTCGGAAGCATAATTATTGGTTTCTTTTGGTTAAACACATTAAGGGCGGGTTGTATCAAACGGTTGGTTAACGTAAAATACGTACGTTAAAAAGTAACAATTACGGAAGATCTTTAACGTTCAATAAATAAGAAGCGTTGTTTCAAAACATTCTGGTATAAATTCCTGCTCATCCCAATAGCTAAGTTATTGACACAGGTCCTACCTAAATAGCATTCCACCACTTATTTGTGTCATCAGAAGAACTGGTATTGAGGAATTCAAAAGAAATTTCACAATATTGTTCTATTTGACGCAACTAAAGTTACGTTAACCAGTGCTCAGACCATCTGTTAACGTAAACGTTATATTTTACGTGCGTTAACGCTGACATTTTGTGAAACAACACAATTTTTTGATTTATCGATAGTTAGCACCATAGTATTCTGTGGTTAGCACCATTTTTAAAGTTTACACATGCGTTAACTAAACGATAGTCGCCAATGTGATGCATTTTTAATTTTCCCTATTTGCAATTATTTAGGTTACTCATGGTATGCGTCATGTTTGGCGCAAATAAACTGCTTTTCTTTCTTTTGATTATGTCCACGAACAAGTTATAAGAATTCCGTGTTGTTCAGTGGTTTCTTGTAAAAACCGCAGCCTGAACCAAGACTTTTTAAACTATGGAATTACGTCCCATATCTAAGTGTAAGTATTTTGCTATATTTTAAAAACAACAAATCGTAAAATATGTCTTACTCTTACTATATTATTCTTGTTTGCAAATATATTCACAGCGACTGTACAATTTAAAAATACATTGCTCCTTAACCACTACCCAAAATTGTCACCAAGTCAAAAAATTCAAAAGTCATTTATTCAAATTAGGCTGAGGGCCAGCACTTTTTGAACGTCAAGTTTTACAAAAGACAGTCCCCCAAAACGCCCGCCCGTCACCACTTCCTAGTGTTTTAGCTGTGGAGAAGAAGTGGCCAACAAACTCCCCAGCAAAAAGGCAGTCACTGGACAAGCAATGTAAAAATCTAAAACGATACTTTTTAACTACTTGTTTATTATATCTATGGTGGGAGGCCTTCCAACGTTGCGTCTTCCAGTACACGGTCGCCACTTCAGAACTTTTCAGCCCCATCAACCATCTGTTCTGGGAGCAATGTGCCCTACCTACAGCCACTTCAGTTTGGCGATCCTTCGGACTCTGTAGGGAACCTTGGTTTCCTTTTGGCAGATATCATCATTTTTGATTCGATCACGCAAGGAAACTCCAAGCGTTGCCCTCTCCATGGCCCTTTGAGTCACTTGAAGCCTTCTGATGAGGTCTTTGAAACTTGAGTTTTATTTTATAAAATTACTTTCTACGACGATAATATTATATGCGAAAGTAAGTTTGATGGATGTTTGTTACTCTTTCACGTCAGAACGCCTGAAAGGATCTTCATGACTTTTGGCACCCAAGTAGATTATAGTCTTTTTTTTTTTTTTTTTTTTTTCCCATTTCCCATCCCTAAAAAAAAAAAAAAAGTAGATTATAGTCTGGAATCGTTATTCCAGACTATAATCTACTTGGGTGCCAAATGTCATGATGTCATAAGCTATATATATCTCGTGAGTATGTTCCCAAGGGATCACGTGGACGAAGCCACTGGCACAAGCTAGTTATACATAAGGTGTAATCATCGTATCTTTTGCTATACCATATAGTTATATGATCAGTCTTGTAGTCTTACTCGCATAGATTGTTCATTAGTATAGTCATATGAATTGTATATGCTGTGGATAACGGTGTGAGTTTCACATTTGTAATATCTTTGTTTATATTATTTGCGCAGATATAATGTGTTACTGTTTGTTTGTCCCAAATAAATAAATAAATGCTTTTTTAAATTTTAGGCTGGTGATTATTGGACGTCATCGCTGCACACCGATCAATTCAACTAACATAACTAACTGACATAATCTAAGTAAATCATCATAAGTTCACCAATGGAACCATTCCTAAATTGAAAAATTTGAATTGAATTGTCAAATCGTAAAATGGCTCCACTTTTTAAACTATCACCAGACGAAACCTTGCGAATGGTACAAGAATATAAAAAACATGAGCTTTTACACAATAAAAGTCATGAACTATACAAGGATTTAACGGCTAGGAGATCAGCGTTGAAATCTATAGGCGATGTTTTACAACTAAATAAGCCAGTGAATGAAATCAATAGAAAGCTTAAAAGCTTACGATCAACTTTCATTCTCGAACAAAACAAAAAAAAAGAGAATAATGAATACATACCTAAACTTATTTGGTATAACGAAATGGCTTCGTTTATTCTCTTCACTCCAACCGGGAAGTCCAGAATATGCACCGATGAGCAATCAATTGATGTAAGTATTTAATTATTTTCCTCCAATGTCATCATTTTCCGCCTAGCCTTTCCTCAACTATACTGGGATGGAGGTCAGATATACGACTGCGTAGGCGCGGGCCTGCGGAGGGCAAGCATTGGCTGGCCATTGGAACCAGGCCCGGGTGGACGGCGCGCTGTGTTCCACGCGCGCCTCAAAGAGTTGTCATCAAAGCAAACGGGTCCCGCTAGGACCAGTGCTTGCCAGGGTTGCGAAATTTGTTCGAAAGAGTCACCGCGGCCCTGGAACGCAAAGGGCATTAGAAGGAACACGGACAGGACCTTCTGCTTTACCCAGATCGGGAGGAGACATTTGATGATTTCCCATCTTTACAAAAAAAGGGTCACTTAGTCGTATATCTGACCTCCATAACACAGGTACTGGGTAACATGTTGAGACTTGTGAGATTTTTCTGACCGGCTAGCGGCTGTTTGATTGTCACAAGCACATAACTCGACCAAAAAGTTTGATCGATTTGACAAAGTATACATGAGGTAGACACGACGAGTCATTTCCAATTTTAGGGTCAGCTACCACCAAGACACGACGGCGACGGGTCAAGACGACGCTTGAAGAGGCTAACTGTTTCACGACGACGTCGCTGGACGCCTCGCAATGCCGCGAGGCGTATGGTGAAACCGCCAATAAGCGTGCTCTTGGAAGCCGCATCTAATGGCCAACCATCTCTGCAATACGCTGCGTCGCGTCACAAGGCGGTCCGATTTGAAAAGCCTGATTTGAAGACCATCAGAAAGGAAAATGCATCTGTGGACGTAAGATACTGCCGAAAAGAGATTATAAATAGGTCACGTAGTGATTAAAATTATTAAAGCTTTTGGATGTATCCGTTTTGCCCAGAGATTTAGGGCAAAACGGATTAGGTACGCATAACAATATTCCAATAGACGACACGGTTGGCGCAGTGGTTGAGTGATCGCGAGTTCGATTCCCGCACAGAACAAAATATTTGTATGAACTACAGATAGTTGTTCCGGTTCTGGCTGTTTGTTTACGTTATAATGTATGTTTGTGAACAAACCCACGACACAGGAAAAAATCCTAGGGGAACCTTTTCAAAAATCGACTTTGCTTAGGTACCTTTTTATTTATAAAAAACCTAAGAGACTTAACACAAAATAGACTAACGGTTTAATCATTGGTAACTACCAGGAGCAGCATGTTGGAACGGAACTGGCCAGCGTCGAGGATGTTGAAAAGAATCTGTCATGTGTTAACACCAAGGAGATGGAAAACAGTCAGAAACCTGTTAAGGTGAGGAACATTTGAGTTAATAAGAAATTCATTGGATGTCACTAAATGATTTAGTTTGTAACTATTTGAACTAAAACTAAGAAATGAAATATGGTGCCCAAGAGACTTTGAATGGCAGTTTTTGGCCTCTTATTAAAGTAAAAACAGAAATTTATTTGAAATTCTGTGAGCACAAGAGCCCGAGGGTTTCTTCCAAATAGCTTGAAAATATACTTCCTTATCAATAAGGTTAATGGATGTAGGTTTCTTGCAGAGATTCGTTGAATAATCCTGAAATATACCAATAAGTCTAATTTTTAAGCCAAGTGTACTTGGCTCATAATTTTAATGCTTTATGCAAAACAACAGAAAACTAAGTTTAAAGAAATGGCCCTTTCCTTTTAATTTTTATAAGCTATATATAATCTTGTATTCGTTTGCAAGATTTTAGTTTTCGAAGAAGCCGCAAAGTTGCAAGGCCTCCCACAAAGTAGAACATAACCAGCTAGTCTATTCTGTAAATAACCATTTCGATATCGAGCTTCACCTGAGTGACAAAGCTCACAAGCTCGAGACACGAACATATTATTACAGATTAGAATAGCACTACTGGTGAGGGTCGCAGGTAGCTGATGGATGCGAGACGCACAGGACCGGTTGTGGCCACATCAAATCAAAGCTATTTTCCACAAATTTTACTAACAGTAATTCATTGGTTTAGGCACAGAATTGTGACGAAGTAAGTTTGGGTAGCGGCGATGTACAATCGACCCCGAAAGTTGAGGAGATGGGCTCGCAGACCTACAAGAATTCAACAACATCTATAAGGACACGTACACAGGCAAGTTTGTTTTGATATCATTAAATATTATTTTCCTATCTATAATTTTATCTTGATTTGTTACGATAACTTTAATGTAGGCTGACCATCGTGACCAGCTTAGACAGGGCAGTGCCGAAGTGCAGACCAACAGGAAGAGAAAGACATCTGTTGATATGCAGGTGAGTTATAAACAGATGTTTGTGATACCTCTTCACGTATTAATGAATTTAATTGAAACTTGGCAAACGGGTAACGGATTTACGTTCCAGGAGTATTTTCCTCGCGGGCAAAGCCGCACATGATTATGAAGAAATTGCCACTTATTTATATGATGAGTGTAACTGCAAATAACAAATATTGGTACTTTTGCCTTGATAGTTGGGATAAACCCGTTTTGCCCGACACTTCTGGGCAAAACGGATAGTAGACACTATTTAAAATATGTAGCTCACACATGATCAATATCCATGTCATTATATTCAAAAAACCCGGTACCAAGATAACCGACATAGCCCTACGGATCGCCAAACTAAGGTGGCAGGGGCACGTTACTCGCAGAACAGATGGTCGATGAGGCCGAAATGTTCTGAAGTGGCAACCGCGCACCGTTGAAAGGCCTCACACTAGGTGGACCGATGAGCTGGTGAAGGTCGCGGGTAGCCGCTGGATGCGAGACGCACAGGACCGGTCGATGTGGCGACACTTGGGCGACACTTGGGCGCCCTATGCCCAGCTGATAAGATTTAAAAACAAACCTAAAACTATGAACCGCCATTCTCTGAGTGTGTAAATGTGGGTGTCTGTGTGTGCGTGTAAGTATCTGTGTGTGTGTGTGTGTGTCTGTGTTTGTTTGTGTGTGTGATATGCCCAGCTGTCCCAGCTGTCGACGTCTTTGAGCTGATAAGATAATGATTCAATAATACT
This sequence comes from Ceramica pisi, assembly GCA_963859965.1. Classification (NCBI taxonomy): domain Eukaryota; kingdom Metazoa; phylum Arthropoda; class Insecta; order Lepidoptera; family Noctuidae; genus Ceramica; species Ceramica pisi. The sequence goes on along the minus strand of OY982556.1, from coordinate 4,338,274 downwards.
GATTGCATAGCAAAACAGTTCTCACAAAGAAATGTTATTATGTTAGCAACAATTTGAGTTCGAGACGCTATTCATTGAAAAGCGGAAAAGCCCTGTGTGCTACGTTCCGCTACTTGACTAGACAAGTTATTAAACAATACTGAACCATTTACCTCTGGTTCATTTGATGTGCAATCAGTACATTTGATATGAAAAAATATTTGATTGATGTTAGTGAATTGACCGGTGAGAAGATTTTTTACGTGCATCAATTATAAACTTAGCAGACGGAGCTTCCCGACCAAGCAGAATTGAGCCGCGTCGAAATTGAGTCCTCGGAAGATGAAGATCTGGCGGTTGTTACGCAGAGGCGTAGCGTGGGGGTCAACCGACCGGGACGGAAGAAAATTTTGCCGCCCTCTTATTTAGGTGTTTCAATTTAAAATTCTATTATGTACAGTAATTTTAAAGAAGTTTTCGGCAAGTACAGTCATCATTAGTATGCATGTTACAAATTTCATATTTGTTAGAAAATACTCTTACACGTATGCCACTTACATTGGTATAACAGCTATAGAACACTTATGAAAATACCTTGACGGTCGACAAGATTGTTATTAGCGAATTGAATGTTAAACTCAAATCGACTTCCAATTAGAATTAGAACGATACTGTCAATGTTTATATTTTCATTTAAAAATAATATACTTAAAAACAAAACTTCTGTATTTAACTAAAACTTTATTCTGCTCTATTATATATATATACGCATATTTTTGTTACACTTACGATTCGGACCGACTGAAATCGGTCCGAATCGTAAGTGTAACAAAAATATGAAATGTTTCATATATTAAAAACGTGTTATTTTTATTTATTGTTAAATTTTGCCGACCCTAAAGGTGCCGCCCGGGGCGGACCGCCCCTACCGCCACAACGCTACGCTACTCTTGTTACGGTTCCCGCGAGCATCAAGAAGAGGTTGAGATCAATAGAGGTGAGTTTAGTTTTGTTTCAAAGAGGAGCACTTGCGATTGTTCCGCGAAAAAATCATTGTGATAAATCACTCTTGGTGACTGGGACTCAGGTTCTCTGGGTCCAGTGATATTAAGCGACCGAAATACTGATGTTAATTACCTCCCCCGCAAATCCAGGGGCCAAGTTTAGGCACCTTAGGCGCTACGCCACTGACAGTGCTATAATATTATTTCAGAACGGTGTCTCAGAAAATCCCGGTAACAGCACTTCACTTGCAGCAAAAACTCAATCGCAAGGACCCTCAAGTTATCAAGCCCTTGCTAATGGGCCGGGTCTAGATAGCCAGGAAATATCAGAAACAAGTGAAACAAGCCAAAGCGAGGATGACCTATTGACTGCCTTCGGTAAATTCATCAATCTCAGTTCAAGAAAGCTAGACATTGACTCTTTCTTAATTGATAAGGAAGAAATACAAAGAATGCTAAACAAATATCGAGCTTGTGTCCTTCAAGAAATGGCTAATACAAATAATATGGTGACTGATGATTCGGGTCAGCCAGCGAAAAAAAATAAAACTCTTTTGTTACAAGCCCTCAACACCAAACCGAAGGCGATTTTTAAAGTATTGGTAAAAGATGATGACGAATATGACGCTTTTACTTACGAAATTGTCCACCAACTGAGAATGATACCAGGCTACTTGAAAATTAAAGCTCAGTTTGGAATAATGTCACGAATAATCACTAGTAGGATGCCTCTCAAATTTTCAGACGAAGAAGAGAGGGCCTCTGGGGATGAGAGCGCTCTTAAAGAACGGATTCTTTCTGAGGAAAAGAGTAATCGTCAAGAACAGGGAATTCTTAATGAAGAGTGTACTACTTGGGCGCTGCCAGCGACAGCGCCTGCAGCAAACAGGCCTCCGCCTGCGGCACGTCAGCCGACGCCGCCGTCACCGGTGCCCCCTACACCTCCTCCAGCTGAGGCTGGATGGCATGTCGTCGGGGAACAGGAGAACAGGCGGAAGGCGGCCAAAAAGGCCCGAGCTCAGGAGCGGCAGCGCCAGTTCAAGGAGCGCAAGATCGCGGCTAGGCTACTCACCCCGAAGACCGCCGCTGTAGTCATTACGCTACAGCCGGAAGCGGCAAAGAGGGGCGTGTCCTACCGCGACCTGCTTGCAAAGGCGAAGGAGACGGTGGATCTCGGAGAGCTCGGGATCACCGGGGGCCTCCGGCTCAAAGTAACCGCGACGGGAGCGCGGATGCTAGAGATCCTCGGGGAGACCAGTGGCTCGTCCGCTGACGCTCTGGCGGAAAAGCTCCGAGCGTCCCTTAACGCGGATGAGGCCAGAGTGTCCAGGCCCGTCAGGTGCGCAGACCTGCGTATCCTGGGCTTGGATGACTCCGTCACCGAGGAGGAGGTGGTGGCCGCCGTCGCCAGGTCCGGAGGGTGCCCTGCTGAGCAAGTCAAGGCAGGCGCCATACGTCCGGACCTCTCGGGCATGCGAACAGTTACGGTTTGCTGCCCTGTGACGGCGGCCAAAGCCATTGTGGAGGGCCGAAGACTTCTGGTGGGCTGGGTCTCAGCGCAGGTCAAGCTGCTGGAGCCCAGACCTCTGAGGTGCTATCGCTGCCACGTGGGGCACCACGTGTCAGTCAAGTGCGCCTCGGAGGTCGACCGCAGCGGCCTCTGTTTCCGCTGCGGTCAGCCCGGTCACGTATCCGTGTCCTGCACCGCCAAGCCGCACTGCATTACATGTGCGGCGGCCGGTAAGTCGGGTGACCACCGGGCTGGGAGCAAGGCCTGCGCTCCACCCAAGATCAAGTCCGGAGCCAGAGGGAGGCCCTCCGTCGCCACTGCCACCGTCTCCAACGCCGTGGCCGTAGCCGCAGCCGCCGCAGCCGCATCCGTCGCCTCTGCCGCCGTTGCCGCCACAGAGGGGCCCTCGCAGGGGGCCCGGGGGGAGGAAGCTGACATGGAATGCCAGTAACGGCCCCACTCAGCTTCCTCCAGGCGAACATCAACCACTGCGCCTGCGCTCAGCACCTGCTGATGCAGAGCATGGCGCAGTGGTCGATCAACATTGCGGTGGTCTCTGAGCCGTATTTTGTCCCACCCAGGGATGACTGGGTTGCGGACCTGAGCGGCTCAGTGACCATCATATCGTCGGCCGCCGCCAGTACCCCGTCCCTTGAAAATGTCAGGAGGGGACAGGGGTGCGTAGCAGCACGGTTCGGGGAAATCGTCGTAGTAGGCGTCTACTTCTCCCCAAGCCGAACTCTCGCCGAGTTCCACAACTCTCTGGTAGAGTTGGGTGTCGTCGTCGGACACTATTCCCTACCCGTGCTTGTCCTCGGGGACTTCAATGCCAAGAACTTGGCTTGGGGTTCTCGTCTGACAGACGTGCGGGGAAGGATGGTAGAAGACTGGGCTCTGGAGTCAGGCCTAGTCGTCCTCAATCGGGGTTCTGTCCCCACGTGTGTGCGGATGCGGGGCGAGTCGGTGGTGGACATCTCGTTCGCCAGTCCCGCTCTGTCACCGCGGGTCATTGACTGGCGTGTCATGGAGGAGGTGGAGACCTATTCCGATCACCGGTATATCCGGTTTGACGTCTCCACCCAGACCTCAAGCGCGCCGGTCGTACAGACCCCGATTGGTCCGCGTTGGGCTCTGAAGCAGCTGGACCGGGAGCTCCTCCTGGAAGCCTCGATCGTGCAGGCCTGGGTGACATCACCGGACAGGCCTGCCGACGTCAACAGTGAGGCAGGGTGGTTCCAGGAGGCCATGTCCGACATTTTTGACGTGGCAATGCCCCGAGTCCGGCCAGGAAGAGCCCGGCGCCAGGTGTACTGGTGGTCGCGAGAGCTGGCGTCTCTGCGCGAGGCGTGCATTTCTGCGCGGCGCCGGTACGCCAGACATTGCAGGCGCCGCATCCGTCCACCGGATGCGGATACCATCGAGGCGGAGCTATACGAGGGATACAGAGCTGCGAAGACCGCTCTCCGCGACGCTGTCCTGCGGGCTAGGGATCTGGCCCGCGAGGAAATGCTGGCGACTCTCGACAGAGATCCGTGGGGGCGCCCTTACCTTATGGTGCGGAACAAGCTCCGCACCTGGGCCCCCCGCTGACGCAGAGTCTCCGGCCTCAGCTCGTGGAGGACGTGGTGAGCGCTCTGTTCCCTGCGCGAGGGGAACATCCTCCCCCGCCTATGGCTCCGCCGCCTGCGGTGCCGGAAGAGGACCAAGAGGACGACGACGACGACATCCCCGCTGTGACTGGGGTAGACCTGAGAGCGGCGGTGCTAAGGCTCAAGGCCAAGAATACCGCCCCAGGGCCCGATGGCTTGCCTGGCAAAGCCTGGGCCCTGGCCTTGGAGGCTCTCGGGCCTCGACTGGAGGGGCTCTTTAGCGCATGCTTGGAGAGAGGCCAGTTCCCGATTCCTTGGAGGACCGGGAAGCTGTTACTCATCCCGAAGCCTGGGCGCCCTGCGGACTCTCCGTCCGCATTCCGGCCCGTGGTGTTGCTCGACGAGGTGGGCAAGCTCTTCGAGAGAGTCATTGCGGACCGCCTCGCCGGGCACCTAGCGGGAATGGGGCCGGATCTTGCGGACAACCAGTTTGGTTTCCGCAGGGGGCGCTCTACGGTGGACGCCGTTATACTCGTCAGAGCCCTCACGACGGGAGATGCGGTCTCCCAGGGTGGTGTTGTCTTGGCGGTGTCTCTCGACATCGCCAACGCCTTCAACACCATGCCCTGGAGCTGCATTGGGGAGGCACTCCGGTATCATCGGGTGCCGACCTACCTTCGTCGTGTGGTCGGGGACTACCTGTCCGACCGGGCAGTAATCTACCCAAGTCACAGCGGTGAGTGGAACCGGCGAGAGATGTCGTGCGGTGTCCCACAGGGTTCGGTTCTGGGGCCGCCCCTGTGGAACATCGGTTACGACTGGGTGCTGCGAGCCGACCTCCCTAGCGGCGTCAGCGTCATTTGCTACGCTGACGAAACGCGGTCTCGAGGTGGCGCTGCACAAGTCCGAAGCCATGTGTTTTCATGGCCGAGGCAATGTGCCACCGTCGGGATCCTTGCTGACGGTAGGAGGAGTTGCCATCGTCGTCGAATCGACGCTGAAATACCTGGGGCTCGTCCTAGACAGCTGATGGAACTTCGTGGAGCATTTCCGACGTTTGGTCCCCAAACTGGAGCGGGCCGGGGCTGCTTTCAGGCGGCTCCTGCCCAACCTGGGGGGACCGAACGCCTCCTGCCGTAGGCTATACGCGGGGGTCGTGCGGTCCATGGCCCTCTACGGGGCCCCGGTGTGGGCGCGTTCATTGAGGCAGCGTGCTGCGAACCACTTGAACGCGCCCCAAAAGGTGGTGGCCCTCAGGATGACCCGAGGGTACCGCACGATCTCGCGCGAAGCGGCGGGTCTCCTTGCCGGATTGCCGCCATGGGATCTGGAGGCGGTGGTCCTCGCGCGCCTGCATGATTGGCGCGCGGAGGTACTAAGCCGGGGGGAAACTCCGCTGACGCGGCAAATTGTCGCGCAGCGGACGGACTTCCGGCGCGATCTCATGGCGTCATGGAGACGACGACTATCGCAACCCAGCGCAGGGCACGCCACAATAGCGGCGATAAGTCCCCTCTTTGAGGAGTGGCTTGAGAGGCGCCACGGCGTCCTCACCTTCCGCCTGACGCAGGTCCTCACCGGACATGGATGTTTCGGGAGGTTCCTGCACCGAATTCGGCGGGAGGAAACGCCCGGGTGTCACCACTGCGAGGATCGACCGGAGGACACGGTAGAGCACACTGTGCAGGTGTGCCCCGCTTGGGCGGCGCACCGCCGTGTCCTCGAAACAGCGATTGGCGGCGACCTCTCGCGTCCGGCCCTGGTCCAAGCCATGGTCCGGAGCGAGACGGAATGGGACGCCGTTGCCTCCTTCTGCGAAGCAGTCATGCTAGCGAAGGAGGTGGCGGAGAGGGAGACGAGACCCTCTCGTCCCGGCCGCCGTGGTGGACGCCGCGGGCGTCGGGGGACACCACCTGGTGACCTCCGGCCACCGTAGGCGCGGGCCTGTGGACGGCGAGCTATGGGTAGCTCGCCGTCCGTCCGTCTAGTGACGACAGGCCGTGTCGACGGCGCGTTAGTGTTCCACGCGCGCCTCAAAGAGAGTCAGCACACAGAGGGGCCCGAAAGGGCCGACGCCTGCCGGAGTCGCGGGATTATTCGCAAAAGACACCGTGGCACCGGAACACAAAGGGCAATGAAGGAACATGGATGGGTTTTAGTCAGTAGAAGTCTGACACTCCCTCCCGCTACACCCAGAGCGGGAGGAGTCATTGGATGATTTCCCATCCCTAAAAAAAAAAAAAAAAAAAAGAGTGTACTACTTCAGGTGGAGAGATCAGTGACATGATTGGATCTTTTAATATTGACACAGACTCCTACATCCAGGATTTGTTAAATGATGTGACATCTCCTACTGAACCACTGGTCGCTGGCAGGTTGTCTTTGAGAACTTCAGATGAAGAAGAGAGTGCGTCTAAGTATGAGAGTACTCTTAAAGAACGGTGTATTCTTCGAGGACAGAGTAAACCTAAAGAACAGGAAACTCTCGATGAAGAGAGTGCAACTTTAGGTGAAGCACTTTATCAAGAGCAAAGTTCTCAAGAAGGAATAGTCTTCGGAGAACAGAGTATAACTTCAGATATAATACTTTTTCAACGGGTAAATACTGAAGAATTTAACTCGCCGGGTTCTTTATCAAATATTCATACTCCTCAACTCTTAAGTCCTTTGCAGGACTTAGAAATGTATAACTTAGAAGTCACCCAAATGTGAATGTTTTTGTTAAATATTTTTTATTTAAGTACCTACAATCGCCAGCACATTAAACTACTCGAAACTGACAAATTTTACGAATCAACTTTGAACCTTATGACTCCAAAAATAAAGTGATCAGTATATCTACGTTATGTACAAACGCGTATAAAAACAAAATAAATCATTGGGCATCAAAAAAATGATCCACATTGCTGTCAACGGCAAAAGTGCCCAGAACACTGGCAGCATTGCCACGTTGAATGGCAATGCTGATTCTTTGGCCGAAGAAAAGCCCAGCTCTCTGGTCACGTGGACCGTCGACAAGTTGTTTGCTGATGTCCCGAAAGACTCTATGTGCAAAATAAAATTGAAAAACTATAGGAGACTGTAGCTTGATGTACTGGTGGCTGTGCATTTGTGTAGATATATATTTAGAGAGTATATATATGTCACCGCAAATTGGCAGACACCGTAAGATGTAATCTATCCCATCTAAATTCAATAGTTTCCAAAAAATCCGTGTCTTATTTAGAAAAAAAAATTACAATTTCACGCGATATTTTATGAGTTCGATACACAAGTTAGCGATTGACTTTACTCGGCTAACTTGGAGAGCGATACCGAGCGATGGCAAGACAATACAAATATACTGTCTATACGTTGGTATTGGCGTTCACTCGGCGACGCTCGGCCAACATGTATTGCAGCCTTTACAATATCACGGAGTCACGCCATTTTTCGGTGAGTGCCTGGAAATTGAGAGCGTTTCTTGAAATAGCTGTACTTGTACTAAAGCTGAATGGAAACGATTATGACTTGGTGTTGTAAGTTTTTTTATTAATTTTTTTAAGATTTTTAGACAGTTTTTAGTCAAAATCGTTCCAAGTAACTCTTGATTACCTAACGCATTTCAAAATATATATTCAATATACATATAATAATCACTCTGTGAAACACAATTTGTATAACATAAATAATATTACGTGCATGGAATAACTTATTTCATTACAAATAAAATTGCCTTATAGTATAAGTAACACGTCACATTTCTTAGTTATAAATAATAAAAAAAGTTACCACTCAAGTTTATCCAACTGTAAAGCTTAAGTTTTGGTGTTTTTCCCAATATTTTCAAGTGTTTGAAGTTTCTTTGAACAACTTGTCGACGGTTCACGTGACCAGAGGGCTGGGCTTTTCTTCGGCCAAAGAATCAGCATTGCCATTCAACGTGGCAATGCTGCCAGTGTTCTGGGCACTTTTGCCATTGACAGCGATGTGATTATTTTTTTGATGCCCAATGATTTATTTTGTTTTTATACGCGTTTGTATATAATGTAGATGCTGTAAATATTGTAATTTAATAAATACTAATCATAAGTGTTTAATAAAATAATAATATTGAAGTTTCCACTATAATTTTGTTTGAAAAATAACTGAGATTTTCATAATAGTCATGGAGAAAAGAGAGAGTCGTAAATGCATAAACCACCCAGATAAATGTTGTCATGTTTGTGGGAAATGTATCATTAAATCTCAAGGAAGAATTCCAACTGACAAGGTAGAAAAGCATATTTAAATTATTTCGGTTATTGAGTGGTTCAAACTAAGAAATGGACCCCAAAACTTTTTGTATTTCGTGCTACGTTGTATTAAATGAGTGGTTTACTGGAAAACCAGTATCTATGCATTTGCTGCACCAATGATGTGGCGGGAACAAGTAAATCATCATGATTTTTGTATTGAAATTCAAAACATAGGAAAATAAACATGTTTATATTTGGTTTGAAACAACCACACTGTCTTTATTACTTTATGAAAATAAAATTTATCATTACTTTAAAATAGTACGTGTTGCAAAAAAGTAATGTATTCATGTTCTGCAGGCCCAAATTGATATTAAAGCAGCTATTTAAATCAATGTTACTAAAAAAATCATTACCACATTTTGTCACACAGTATAATGAGTATTTAATGACCCCTAGAGGTATAGTGTTTATTCTGTTACGCGTTGTATATTTTAATTAAGTATTTAATCGTAATTAGAGCTTGGCAAAAGAGAGTACTAGAAAATAATAAGGGCGGGACTTTGCCGTTTGTGTGGCAACCCCCTGCAATCGAATAGCGTACCACTACTCTACTACACTCACTACTCCATAGACAAATGTAGAACTGTGTTCTGGTGTGTCTGTGGTGGGACCAGAGAGTCGTGGTAGGTTGATGTTCGGCCCTAACATTGACAACAAAGGTCTTATTTAGTTTTTAGTTGATAATTTATTTTCTTTTATTTTTAGTTATTGTGTGTCGCTTCTGGCTGAATAAATGTTTTTTCTTTCTTTCTTTCTTTACCAACCTTGTCTTGATACCAGCTGTATTTCTGCTAGACATAAATGTATGTATAATATATCTAAATCAGTAAACTGTATTGTTTAATTAATTCCCCAACCAGCACTTCGAATGGTTTCATTCATGTTTCTTGTTACTTCTTACCATTTTAATCACCGTTTGATGGTCGAAATTAAAATTCTACGAAGTTATAAACTTTGTTAACTTTGAAATGTCATTTTTGGGAATGTTGCCAACGGACAAAATATTCGTTCCGTTTCTAGACTTTTTTTGCCAACCTGTTTGTTCTGATTTGAGTTGGTACGTACTGTACTTATGCATTTGACTGTTATGTTAATTAAGGGTCTTTCAACAAGGACGGGTCGATGTTGAAATTAAATAAAACAAGCTGTGTAGGTATGTGAGAGATTATAGAAATTATTTTTTTATTTCAGAGGCCCATTTATGCCATTATTTATGAAATATGACATCGTTCAAATGTCCATCGCGGCTTCGAACGGTAGCACGGATCCGATAGGTCCAATTTTGAATTACTCTACTGCATAGATCCACTTGAATCTGAGCGATGGCCTGCGTTATGTTGACTTTCAGCAGACCTGCGACTTGAGAAAACCCCACAAGAAAAAGTCTAGCGGGGTCAAATTGCACGATCTTGGTGGCCAATTCACGTCTCCTCTGCGAAAAATTACCCTACCCTCGAGCCGTTCATGCAGAATTTCCATTGTGTCGAGCCTCGACATCTTTGAGGTATGAGTCGAAGTTCCAATGAGTGATCTCACTACGCGTATAGATAGATGTTGTTTAGTAACAGTACTAATTACTATTGTACTATGTAATGTATTCACCGCAACTACAGCCCTCGCCAAACTTTGTGACCGCTCTGAAGTTAACTACAACGGGGGTGCAGTAATAAATCTCATACAAAAACAGCAACGCGCGAGGCTTGCGCATCGGAAAAACTAACTTCAGGGCGGCCAAGATGTTTGGTTAGAACTGTAAATACACGCTGACAATATACGTCGATCCGTAGCAGATGTGCGTAGCCCATAAGACCGGGCGCGATGACGCACGTCGTCGTCGTAGCAGGCGTAGCACTCGTAGCTCGTAGCACACCTAATCGATGCTACGTCATTCGCCGCGTAGCACTGAGTTCTAAGTTCATAGAACTCGATTGAATTTTATTTCGTGAAAAATTCATTCAATCGAGTTGTATGAACTTAGAAGGTTATATTGATAATTAAAATGGGTATAATTCTTTAGATAAATGTGCGTTACGGTCGCGAATTATATTTTATTTAGCATATAGCTTTACACTGACCGGCAAATTGCAAAAAACATGAAAATATTTGAATTTCGCGGGCCACCCTGGCGCTTCCACCTTAAGCGAATTAATCCCTCAAATATGGAGCTGTAATCCATGAGATAGAAAATTTCTAAAAATCTAAAAAAAAAACTTATTTGGACACCAAGTCATAATCGTTTCCAATCAGCTTTAGTACATCTTTTTCAAGGAACGCTCTCAATTACAGGCACTCACTGGTGAGATTTGGGCCAAGAGTTTCCCCGTTTTGTATAAAAAAAAACTCCGTAAGATTGTAAAATATCGCGTGAAATTGTAAACTTTTTTTTCTAAATAAGACAAGGATTTATTGGAAACTATAACATATATCTTACGGTGTCTGCCACTTTGCTGTGTCATAAATACTCAAATATGTCTCTACACACATGCATAAAACAATATATTAGCGAATCCCTACACGTGGTCCCCGGGTGGTGCTAAACAGGTGACACTAACCGCCTCCGTGGTCTAGTGGTTATTATACCAAATTTTTTGCTCGGTTTGGTTGGTGGTAGGACTTGTTCTAAGTCCGCCTGGCAAGCTACCACCATCATGTCTAAGTCTGTCGCCATAACAACATTGTTAACAGCATTGTTGTGTTCCGGCAGCTTGAGGTATGATAGCCAGTTCCTCTGTGTAAGAGGATTCCGGGTGAAACTCGCTTCCATCTTCGGCCTAATCATCACTTTCCATCAGGTGAGATTTGGGCCAAGAGTTTCCTCGTGTAGAATTTAAAAAAAAAAAAAAACTAATTGAACATAACTTTTGTGACGAACCAGCAAGACTTTTTAGATGTTAATAGATAAATAATAAGTTATACAACACAAATATTCACATATGGGAGACTTCTTCTTGAGTATGGATAGGATATAGGAGTATGTATCTATTTATATAAAACAAAGACGGGTTTGTTACAACACTTATAACTCGAGATCTGCTGAACCAATTTTCATGGTTATTGATTCGCTGGATTCGACCCGAATAGCAGAATACATCTTAAAAACAATGAAAACTCGATATGTGCAATGAATACTTAATTGACGGGAGCGAAGCCACGGGGGATAGCTAGTATTTGATAACGAACCCGGCGATTTAAGTTCTTCAGTATTTACCCGTTGAAGAAGTCTATCTGAAGCAATACTTTGTTCTCCGGGGACTATTCCTTCTTGAGAACTTTCCTCTTGATAAAGTGCTTCACCTGAAGTTGCACTCCCTTCATCGAGAACTTCCTGTTATTAAGGTTTTCTCTGTTCTCGAAGAATACACCGTTCTTTAAGAATACCCTCATCCTCAGAGGTACTCTCATCTTCGTCAGAAGTTCTCAAAGACAACCTGCCAGCGACCAGTGGTCCAGAAGGAGATGTCACATCATTTAACAAATCCTGGATGTAGGAGTCTGTATCTATATTAAAAGATCCAATCATGTTACTGATCTCTCGAGTCAATGTTTCAGTTAATGGTGCAGAAGTCTCTTTACGGATAATACCCTGTTCTTGAAGATTACTCTGCTCTCGAAAGGTTTTTATTTCTTCAGAATGTACTCGTAATTTTTGAAAACGTGTTCCACCTGAAATTGTAAATTCTTCATCGAGAATTCCCTGCTCTTGAGGATTACTCGATTCTTGAATAATTATTCTGTCTCCAGAAGATATCACTTGGAAAAGTGGTTCACTTGGTGGTGTTTCGTCGAGAGTTACCTGTTCTTGAGGGATTTCTCTTTCTCCAGAAAGTATCTCTTGCAGCGGTTTTTCACCTGAAGTAGCACACTTTTCATTGAAGATTCCCTGTTCTTGAGGATTACTCTTATCCTGAGGAAGACTCCGTTCTTTAAGAGCACTCTCATCCTCAGATGAACTCTCATCATCAACTAAAGGTCTGTCAGGCATGTAGGATGCATTGAGTACTTGTGTCATTATTTGATACTGAGCTTTAATATAATAGGAGCCTGATATCATTCTCAGTTGGTGGACAATTTCGTAAGTAAAAGCGTCATATTCGTCATCATCGTTTACCAATACTTTAAAACTCGCCTTCGGTTTGGTGTTGAGGGCGTGAGTTTTATTTTTTTGCGCTGGCTGACCCGAGTCATCAGTCACGGCATTATTTGCATTAGCCATTTCGTGAAGGAAATAAGCTCGGTATTTGTTTAGAGTTTCCTGTACTTCTGCCTTAGTATGCAAGAAAGACTCCATATCTAGCTTTCTTAAACTGAGATTGATGAATTTACCGAAGGCAATCAATATGTCATCCTCGCTTTGGCTTGTTTCACTTGTTTCACTTGTTTCTGATATTTCCTGGCTATCTGGACCCGGCCCATTAGCAAGGGCTTGATAACTTGAGGGCTCTGGCGATTGAGTTTTTGCTGCAAGTGATGTGCTGTTACCGGGATTTTCTGAGACACCGTTCTGAAATAATGATAGTACTGTCAGTGGCGTAGCGCCTAAGGTGCAACTTGGCACCTGGATTTGCGGGAGAGGCAATCAACATCAGAATTTCGGTCGCTTAATATCACTGGACCCAGAGAACCTGAGTCCCAGTCACCAAGAGTGATTTATCACAATGATTTTTTCGCGGAACAATCGCAAGTGCTCCTCTTTAAAACAAAACTACACTCACCTCTATTGATCTCAACCTCTTCTTGGTGCTCGCGGGAACCGTTACAAGAGTAGCGTAGCGTTGTGGCGGCAGGGGCGGTCCGCCCCGGGCAGCACCTATACAGGCGGCAAAAATTAACAATAAATAAAAATAACACTTTGTTCATGAAACATTTCATATTTTTGTTACACTAACGATTCGGAACGATTGAAATGAGCAGAATAAAGTTTTAGTTAAATACAGAAGTTTTGTTTTTAAGTATATTATTTTTCAATGAAAATATAAACAGTATCGTTCTAATTCTAATTGGAAGTCGATTTGCGTCTTACATTCAATTCGCTAATAACAATCTTGTCGATCCTCAAGGTATAATCATAAGTGTTCTATAGCTGTTATACCAATGTAAGTGGCATACGTGTAAGAATTTTTTGTAACAAAAGTGAAATTTGTAACATGCATACTAATGATGACTGTACTTGCCGAAAATTTCTGTATATTATAGTATTTTAAATTGGAATACCTAAATAAGAGGGCGGTAAAATTTTCATCCGCCCCGGGCGGTTGATACCCACGCTACGCCTCTGCGTAACGACAGCCAGATCTTCGTCTTCCGAGGACTCAATTTCGACGCAGCTCAATTCTGCTTCGTCGGGAAGCTCCGTCTGCTAAATTAATTATAGACTTGTGTTATTAAATGCAAATCCAAAATCTTCTCACCCGTCAATTTATTAACATCAATCAAATATTTTATCATATAAAATTTATCTATCTATTATTTTTCATATCTATCTTTATAATCAATCTATTATTTTTCATATAAATGAACCAGAGGTAAATGGTTCAGTATCGTTTAATGACTTGTCTAGTCAAGTAGCGGAACGTAGCGCACAGGGAGCTTTTCCGCTTTTCAATGAATAGCGATGTGTCACGAACTCAAATTGTTGCTAACATAATAATATTTATTTGTGAAAACTGTTTTGCTATGCAATCAGCGTTATTGAATCATCATCTTATCAGCCCAAAGACGCCCACTGCTGGACATAGGGCTCCCTCAAGCGTCACCACAACGACCGGTCCTGTGCGTCTCGCATCCATCGGCTACCCGCGACCTTCACCAGCTCATCGGTCCACCTAGTGTGAGGACTTTCAACGGTGCGCGGTCGCCACTTCAGAACATTTCGGCCTCATCGACCACCTGTTCTGCGAGTAACGTGCCCTGCCCACTGCCACTTTAGTTTGGCGATCCTTCGGGCTATGTCGGTTATCTTGGTACCGGGTTTTTTGAATATAATGACATGGATATTGATCATATATGAGCTACATACAATAAACAGACTCTACTATCTAGAGTTGGGATAAATCCGTTTTGCCCGACACTTCTGGGCAAAACGGATTTATCCCAACTCTCAAGGCAAAAGTACGAATATTTGTTTTTTGTAGTTGCATCAAATCATTTTTGCAATTCCTTCATAATCATGTGTGGCTTTGCCCGCGAGGAAAAAACTCCTGGGACGTAAATCCGTTACCCGTTTGCCAAGTTTCAATTAAATCCATTAATCAATACGTGAAGAGGTATCACACTAAATGCTTATAACTCACCTGCATATCATCAGATGTCTTTCTCTTCCTGTTGTTCTGCTCTTCGGCACTGCCCTGTCCAAGCTGGTCAAGATGGTCAGCCTACATAAAAGTTGTCGTTATAAATCAAGAAAAATTATAGATAGGAAAATAATAAAATAATACCAGAAGAAACTTTGCCATTTCTTTAAACTAATTTTCTGTTGTTTCCCATAAAACATGATTAATAATTATTGTGGGCAAAGTATACCTGGCTTCAAAATTATACTTACTAGTAAACTCGTACTTTAGTATTATGAATCTCTGCAAGAAAACTACATCCACTAACCTTATTGATAAGTATATTTTCAAGCTGTTTTGGGTAGAAATCCTCGGGCTCTTGTGCTCACAGAATTTCAAATAAATGTCTGCTTTTACTTTGATCAGAGGCCAAGAACTGTCATTCAACGTGGCATTGCCACCAGTCTCTTGGGCCCCATATTTTATTAGCTATAGTAGTATTCCTTTTGTTAATTTTAGTTCAAATATTTACAGACTAAATTATTTAGTGACCTCCAGTAAAGTTCTTTTGATCTCAAAATTAAATGTTTTGTAAGATATTGTTACCATGATTTTTGTATTAAGTACATCAATTGATTCAAAAGAGTGTCCGTGGAGTTTCTTGCACGTTCTTCTCCATAGATATCTACGCTTTGGAACGTGCAAATAGCTTCATCATCTTTTTTGGACTAACCGACCCTGACTATTCAAAAGTGCCTGTAAATGGTCTAATAGAAATAAATGATTGAGTATTGAGTTCCTCACCTCAACAGGTTTCTGACTGTTTTCCATCTCCTTAGTGGTAACACCTGACAGGTCCTTATCAACATGAGATCCATCCTCGACGCTGGCCAGTTCCGTTCCGACATGCTGCTCCTGGTAAGTTAAACCAATGATTAAACCATTAGTCTATTTTGTGTTAAGTCTCTTAGATTTTTTATGAATAAAAGCCTAGGCAAGTCGATTTTTTAAAAGGTTCCTCTAGGAATTTCTCCTGTGTCGTGGCTTTGTTCACAAACAAACGAGTACATACTCACATACACAAACAGCCAGACTCCGAACAAGTATCTGTAGACCATACAAATATTTGTTCCGTGCGGGAATCGAACTCGCGACACACAGTGCAGCAGCTGATCTTTCAACCACTGCGCGAACCGTGTCGTCTATTGGAATATTGTTATGTGTACCTGATCCGTTTTGCTCTAAATCTCTGGGCAAAACGGATACACCCATTGGCAAAATTATTTGTAGTAATTTTAATCACTACGTGACCTATTCATAAACTCTTTTCGACATAAGATACTGTCGAAAAGAGTTTATGAATACGTCCACAGATGAATTTATTTTTCTGATGGTTTTCATCAAATCAGGCTTCTCAAATCCAACCGCCTTGTGACGCGACGCAGCATATTGCAGAGATGGTTGGCCATTAGAGGCGGCTTCCAAGAGCAAGCTCATTGGCGGCTTCACCATACGCCTCGCGGAATTGCGAGGCGTCCCGCGACGTCGTCGTGAAACAGTTAGCCTCTTCAAGCGTCGTCTCGTCGCGTCGTGCCTTGGTGGGAGCTGAACCTAAAATAGGAAGTGACTCGTCGTGTCTACCTCATGTATACTTTGTCAAATCGATCAAACTGTTTGGTCGAGTTGTTTGCTTGTGATAATCAAACAGCCGCTAGCGGCGTCAGGGAAATCTCACAAGTCTCATCATGTTATGTTACCCAGTACCTGTGCTATGGAGGTCAGATATACGACTAAGTGACCCTTTTTTTGTAAAGATGGGAAATCATTAAATGTCTCCTCTCCTGCCGCTCTGGGTAAAGCAGAAGGTCGCATCCGTGTTCCTCCTAATGCCCTTTGCGTTCCTATCTGATCTCCACAACACAGGTACCTACTATGCGAGCCAAATAAGAATAGGACTGTCAAGACTCCATTTTTTTCCGCAATACTCGCGAACTTCAGTACCAAAGCGTAAGGTGTGCAAAAAAAATATGGAGAAAAATATCAGTTTAATAATTTTTTGGTAATTCTAATCAATTTTACGTCAAATTAATAAGTAGTAGATTCATGAATAGAGTGGGATTTGAAAAAAAAAGAATGTTAATAAAAACATTCTTTGATTGGTTAATTTTTTAATGTATACCGTTTCGTATATTTTTATGTAGGTATCCAAAATTATCTATTTATGGAATTCAAGAAATAACATTTTATAAAAGTGAATATAAATAATAATTAAATCAATGAATAAAAAAATATAACGTTTGTTTTTTTCATAGCTTCTTTTTGCTGGCTGTACTAATTTGACAGCTTTCGTGTGAAGTTGGCAGCAAGCGCGATCCTATTCTTAGTTGGATCGCATAGTATATGTTGTGGAGGTCAGATATACGACTAAATACCCCTAGTCATAGGTATATCTGACCATCTGACAGATGATGATGACATTGGAGGAAAATAATGAAATGCTTACATCAATTGTTTGCTCATCGGTGCATATTCCGGACTTCCCGGTTGGAGTGAAGGGAATAAACGAAGCCATTTCGTTATACCAAATTAGTTTAGGTATGTATTCATTATTCTCATTCTTTTTGTTTTGTTCGAGAATGAAAGTTGATCGCAAGCTTTTAAGCTTTCTATTGATTTCACTGACTGGCTTATTTAGTTGTAAAACATCGCCTATAGATTTCAACGCTGATCTCCTAGCCGTTGCATCCTTGTATAGTTCATGACTTTTATTATGTAAAAGCTCATGTTTTTTATATTCTTGTACCAATCGCAAGGTTTCATCTGGCGATAGTTTAAAAAGTGGAGCCATTTTACGATTTGACAATTCAATTCAAATTTTTCAATTTAGGAATGGTTCCATCGGTGAACTTATGATGATTTAGATTATGTCAGGTTATGAGATGGTATTGGTCAGTTGAATTGTTCAGTGTGCAGCGATGACGTCCAATAATCACCAGCCTAAAAAAGAAAAAGCATTTATGGTAGGTTCTATAGCAAAAGATAAGTACGATGATTACACTTTATGTATAACTAGCCTGTGCCAGCGCCTTCGTCCGCGTGATCCCTAGGGAACATACTCACGAGATATATATATAGCCTATGCGTTAATCCAGACTATAATCTACTTGGGTGCCAAATTTCATGAAGATCCTTTCAGGCCTTCTGATGTGAAAGAGTAACAAACATCCATCAAACTTACTTTCGCATCTATCTTCTTCTATCTATACTTATAATAAATCTGTAGAGAGGTCAATTCTGTACATGAAATATATTTCCAAAATAACTATCAAGGGGTGATTAGGGATCGATACTGATGCCAAAAATGCAATTCAGTAAAATTTTTGTCTGTCTGTCTGTCTGTCTGTCTGTCTGTCTGTATAACCGTTATAGAAACAAAAACTACTCGACGGATTTTAATGAAACTTGGTACAATTATTATTCATACTCCTGAGCAGGTTATAGCATACTTTTCATCACGCTACAATCAATAGGAGCAGAGCAGTGAAGGGAAATGTTGGGAAAACGGGAGAGTTTACCTCATTTTTTAAGCTTCCGTCGCGTGTGCAACCTTGATGGTGAAAGCAACACAGAAATCATGTATGACGGAAATGTTCTCCTTAAAATTATATAAAAAATATCCAACGACAGCATATGTCTATCTTTTATGATTGACTAACAATAACACGTGTAACTCCCGATAGCTTAGCAGTTCGAAGCTTTCTGATTGTATTTGTCTACTCTTACGTTTATAAAACTCTTAGTCGTCCCTAATTAACATTAATAAAAGTTAACATTATTAACTATTCCATAAAAAAAGAATCATAGAAATCGGTATAGAAACACCAAAGTTATACATGAAAAACGCTAATAATAAGCCATCGCGCGTGAATACTGAATCATGCTATAAGGATTATTTTTGTGGTCGCGAACGCACAGGCAGGCGGCTAGCTTGGCGCCTAGAGGCTAGCGAGTAGCTTCGGAAAACGGCTTACGACAGTTTGCAATATCCTTTAATAATTATAATGTCGAGGGGAAGATGGTTATAATTTCGCTTTACACCAAACGAGTAAATGTGAAAGTTTGGTTGTTTGTTACTCAATCACGCCAGAACGGCTTAAGGGATCTTAATGAAATTTAGAACAAAGATAGATTATAGTCTGGAATAGCACATAAGCTACTTTTCATCCCGGGAATATGTTCCCTAGGGATCACGCGGGCGAAGCCGCTGGCAGAAGCTAGTAGGCAATAAAGTGCTCAAATGTAAAAGACGGGTTGTTCTTTTTGCCCTAGCTGAATAGTTAATGAACGCACTGGAATTAGAAAAACTGTACACGTTATCAATCAACTAAAATATATAAAACCAGCTGACCCGCGCAACTTCGTCTGCGTCACATTTTCCATTAATGCTCTTCTCCTATTTGTCTTAGCGTGATGATAATTAAGTATATAGCCTTCCTCGATAAATGGGCTATCTAAGACTGCAATAATTTTCAAATCGGTAGAAATCGGAGATTAGCGCGTTCAAGTAAACAAACAAACAAACTCTTCATCTTTATAATATTAGTATAGAAGTATAGATTATTCCGTTACTGATTGATTGAGTGACTCACAGACAACTCACAACCGAAATTACTGGTCGTAGAGAGCTGAGATTTAGCGTGTAGGTTCCTTAGGGAGTGTGGGGGGGGCACTAAGAGAAGAATTCCCGAAATGTCCACGGTAACGGGAAAAAACAGGATATGCGCGTACGAAGTCGCGGGCAAAAGCTAGTTTATAATATTATCGTAGTAGGAAGTAATTTGTCAAAATAAACTCAAGTTTCAAAGACCTCAACAGAAGGCTTAAAGTCACTCAAAGGCCATGGAGAGGGCAACGCTCAGAGTTTCCTTGCGTGATCGAATAAAAAACAAACAGGCCAAGTGCGAGTCGCACGAAGTGTTCCGTATCATTATCGTATTATACGATTTATGACGTATTAAAAAAAACTACTTACTAGATCTCGTTCAAACTAATTTTCGCTGGTAGTTTACATGGTAATATACATCATATATTTTTTTTAGTTTTATCATTCTCTTATTTTAGAAGTTATAGGGGGAGGGCACATTTTACCACTTTGGAAGTGTCTCTCGCGCAAACTATTCAATCTAAAAGAAAAAATTATGTTAGAAACCTCAATATCATTTTCAAAGACCTATCCATCCGTATGGGTTTGATGAAAAAAAAATTCGAGTTTCAGTTTTAAGTATGGAGACCCCCAAAATGAATTGTTCTTTTTTTTTATTTTTGAGTGAAAATCTTAATGCGGTTCACAGAATACATCTACTTAAGTACCAAGTTTCAACAGCATAGAGTTTCGGAGAAAAGTGGCTGTGACATACGGACGGACAGACAGACAGACAGACGGACATGACGAATCTGTAAGGGTTCCGTTATTGCCATTTGACTACGGAACCCTAAAAATGATGATATCCGCAAAAGAGCCAAGGTTACCGACATAGACCGAAGGATCGCCAAACTGAAGTGGCAGTCGGCAGGGCACATTGCTCGCAGAACAGATGGTCGATGGGGCCGAAAAGTTCTGAAGTGGCGACCGCGTACTGGAAGACGCAACGTTGGAAGGCCTCCCACAAAGTGGATCGATAACCAACTATTCTATTCTGTAAATAACCATTACGATTTATTTTTATTTTTAACCGACTTCCCAAAAAGGAGGAGGTTATCAATTCGGTTGTATTTTATTTTTTTATGTTTGTTGTTACCTCATAACTCCGACAATTATGAACCGATTTGAAAAAATCTTGTTTTATCTGAAAGGATATACTTGCAGATTGGTCCCATTTAAATTTTAGGAAAATCAAAATTTAAATTTTGCTTTTCTGCGATTTTGCAGTGGTGTTGTTAGGTATGGGGTACCACTAAAAAGTGAAAAATAAAAAACTCTACAAAGTAAAAAATAACTTTAATTTCGGAAGTCGGTGTTTTTGTTAGTTTCTTCGTATTTTGACACCGACTTCCGAAATTAAAGTTATTTTTTACTTTGTAGTGTTTTTTTTTTTGGAAGTCGGTTGTATTTTTTTTGTAAAAAGTTTTTTTATTTATTTGAGATGGGTTTGCTCTTGACTTTAGTCTTTGTCAGAGATGACAGAGACAAAGTCTACGATGGAGTGAACTTACCCAGAAGGAACCTGTTTACTCTAACTTTGAAGAGATTAGGGTTGTATGCATTCGGAAACACAGACGCAGGCAAAGAGTTCCACTCCTTTGCTGTGCGCATTATAAAAGACGTTTGGAAACGCTTAGTGCGAATTCGTGGAATAGCAACAAGGTAGGGATGGTAAGTTGCAGTGGGCCAACAAACACCCCAGCAACACATCTGTCTGTTACATTTTAGGAACTAGAATTTATACAATGAGTAGGATGCAAAGTATTTACTAATACATGACACAAAACAAAAAAAAAAAAGCTAGCACACACTATGATAATATAAAACAAAATACACACTCAATAATGTATACCTAATACCTACCTACCTACGTACCTACTACCGATTCCTTGTGGAAATAAAACAGAATTATATTAAAGAAAAATAGTTTATTTGTCGCCAAACATGACGCATACCATGGAAACCTAAATAATTGCAAATTATAGGAAAAGTAAAATAAATAATATTTTATTATTTTACTTTCCCTATTTGTAATGATTTAGGTCCTATTAAGTACTAAGCCTACGCTATGCATCTGTCTGTTAGCGTGCTGTAAACCAAGAACCGTAATTGGTAGACAGTTTAAATTTTCACAGATTATGTATTTCTAATGGCTATTGCAAAAGTTAAGATTTATTAGTTTTTTTTTTGTTATTTTTTTTTTTTTTTTTTGTTAAGAAAGAAAGAAAAAAACGTTTTGGTAATAAACGTTTCTTTCTTTCTTTCTTTCTTTCTATGGCACGGAACCATTCGGGCGCGAGTCCGACTCGCATTTGGCCAGTTTCTTAATATGAGAACCTTAAAAACTAGCTGTCTCTGCATACGTTGTTTTGTCATATAATTAAAAAAAGAGCCTACAACCTACCAAAACTACCAAAGCTACACAAAAAAAAACCATAAAAATTGGTTAAGCCGTTTCGGAGGAGTTCTATAACAAACACCTGACACGAGATTTTTATATATTAGAAGAAAGATGAATCCCTATTTCCCTTGGTCAACGACATCACGCGTGAACGGTTCGTCCGATTTCGCTAATTCTGTTTTTGTTGATAAACGATATTTATTTTGTAAGTAGGTTGTAAATAACACTTTTACACGTCAATCTTTTTTGGTTATTTTAAACTAGATGAGAGAGAGGTCCCGGGTTCGATTCCCAGCGGGGGCAAATATTTTGCTCGGTTTGGCTGGTGGTAGGACTTGTTCTAAGTCCGCCTGGCAAGCTACCACCATCATGTCTAAGTCTGTCGCCATAACAACAATGTTAACAACATTGTTGTGTTCCGGCAGTTAGAGGTATGATAGCCAGTTCCTCTGTGTAAGAGGATTCCGGGTGAAACTCGCTTCCATCTTCGGCCTAATCATCACTTTCCATCAGGTGAGATTTGGGCCAAGAGTTTCCCCGTTTTGTATAAAAAAAAAAAAAGATGAGGCCGGTATTTCCTAGCTGACTACTCTGAGAAGAAACATCCTGGTCAAATCATATGAAAACCATGTATGTATGTTAATATCTGAAGTGGTATTATGAGGAAAGTACCTCACAGATTTGAGTGGACGTATCCAGACAGTACAAGCATTCGTCAGAACTCAAACTTAGAACTTTCAGGAGCCCAACGATCTGACGAACAATACCAAAGTAAGGACATTTGTGTAGGCCGCATAAAGAACTCAAACCGCCAGACTAACATTACATGAAATGAATTCCTAACATAGCAATAACTAGGACCATGCAGATCAGTGTCTGAAATGGTCTTTTGAGGAAAGAACCACACAGATTTGAGTGGACCTGTCCAGTCAATGCAAGCCTTGGTCAGTAATCGATTAGCACAACTTAGAACCAATAAGAAGCTCACCAATCCTACGAAAAAGGCCAATGAAAGGACATTTGAGTACGCCAGAAAAGTACTCAAACTGCCAGACTTCATTCAGAATACTTTGAAGAGAAGAAAAAAAAGAAAAGAATTTAATAACCCACTTAGTCCTATACTCACAATAGTAAATTAAAATAAAATCAAACATTGAATACCTCACAGAGTTGTGTTTCTTATTGTCAGCTAGTTACATATAATTTTGCTATGACACATGCAAGGATACTATTGCTCAATAAACCGCACACACTCTTTACATTCGTTATATAAAAATTGCTTGTCTTATTAGGATGAAAAGTGTATAAATTATAGATAGGCTAATAAATCTATACTAATATTATAAAGCTGAAGAGTTTGTTTGTTTGAACGCGCTAATCTCAGGAACAACTGATCCGATTTGAAAAATTCTTTCAATGTTAGATAGCCCATTTATCGAGGAAGGCTATAGGCTATTTCGTCTCGTATGTGATAGTGCAAATCCAGGGAACTAGCATTGGATAATTCCGCGTATAGGCTTTTAATTTTTATTTAATTTACTTACTAAATGGATTCTAGCCCCAAACAAAAACCACTTACACCAACCACTTATAAATTAAGACTAAACAAATTTAATTAACATTAATTATGTAAATTGTAGTGACCAAGTGACTAACTGTATGCTGGATGATATCGCGGTTAGGTTCGACTTGGGCTTCGACAACGGTCAACTGAGACTGAAACGCGCCGGGGCGATGCTTAACCGCGTAGCTCGTCGGATTAATCCGACAAATATATTCGTGTCCATATCGCCGAGGTCGGATATTTACGACAGCTCGTTAAGACCAAATTTAGGTTTTTTTTTTATACAAAACGGGGAAACTCTTGGCCCAAATCTCACCTAATGGAAAGTGATGATTAGGCCGAAGATGGATGCGATTTTCACCCGGAATCTTCTTACACAAAGGAACTGGCTATCATACCTCTAACTGCCGGAACACAACAATGCTGTTAACATTGTTGTTATGGCGACAAACTTAGATAAGATGGTGGTAGCTTGCCAGGCGGACTTAGAACAAGACCTACCACCAACCAAACCGAGCAAAACCCGCTGGTAATCGAACCCGGGACCTCTGGGTCTGAATCAGGTGGTATAACCACTAGACCACGGAGGCGGTTAGTGTCACCTGTTTAGCACCACCCGGGAACCACGCGTAGGGATTCGCTGAAGGGTATTCTCCTACAGACACGGGTGACTCGGCCCCCTAGGTATTGCACATCCGTCTTTGTTGTTGCTGCTTAATTTTTTTGTGATGCGCACTGGGGTCACGAAGTCGGGTGGTCAAAAGCGGATTATAGGTATTACAAATAGGTACATGTAACATAGTATAGAATAGCCGATGTTTATAGTCAAGTGTTCAAAAAGGATTTTCGGGTGCATATCTATACTAATATTATAAAGCTGAAGAAGTTTTGGATAATGGGCTAGTTTCCATCATCCACAAATTGCAAAACTAATTAATCCGTCAGTTAGAGTATTGAAAAATAATGGACAAGTATTTTTTGTTTTTATAAATCAATGAATAATGACAAAGATAAAACGTATCAAAACGTCCCGACTCAGTAAAAATTGTGCGAAGGTGTGACGTATTGAGAATTTTAAAAGCGTCGTAACTTCGTCAATTTTGGTTCCCGTAACAAAAAAAAACACGGGTCAAATATTTTGTGATAATCTAACTGACGGACTTATTAGATTTTTTCAGGACACAAGCCCATTATCTTTCACTAGAGGCAGCCCGCTAAAAAGTAGCCTATGTGTTATTCTGGGTCTTCAGCTACCTACATACCAAATTTCATAGTAGGTAATCGGTTCAGTAGTATTTGCGTGAAAGAGTAACAAACATCCATACATACTCACAAACTTTCGCATTTATAATATTAGTAGGATGAGTAGGATAATCAAACCATTTGTCGAAAGAGACTGGATCCTGTGACACAGGGTATCCTAGTGCGGGATCCAGTATCACACCTAAATATTTAACACATTTTTAAATGAGACAATAAACTATTACTAATCTATTATTAGTTTGTTTGTTTGTTTGTTTGCTTGAACGTGCTAATCTCAGGAACTACTGGTCGGATTTGAAAAATTATTTCAGTGTTAGATAGCCCATTTATCGAGAAAGGCGATACTTATAGCTAATTTGAAATTAATGGTTTGATTCTTTTTTTTTTCTCTTTGATTAGTTTCCTTACTTGTGTCCCTTTTCGTTTAATAAAGTTTTATATTGTACACTAGCTGTACCCCGCGGCTTCGCTCCCGTCAACTGGCTACCTGTCTACCTACCTACCTACCCCGCTACTCTCTTACTCTTACTCACAGACAATTTGTATTTGACTAATGTCAATATTTATACGATACAAACGTCACTCAATTGTTTTGCCTTCCCGAAACCTCTCCACTAACACTTAAACTTTATGGAATGGTATTAAAGTTCAAATTGACTTTTAAGTATTATTACGAATCTTTTGTATGGGAGCATAGAAAAGTGTTGTTTTTAGTCTTTTTCAGGCAATTTTTATATATTTTCTCTCCGTAAGAACCATCCTCGTACTTCAAGGAATATTCTAAAAAAAGAATTGGCCAAATTGGTCCAGGCGTTGTTGAGTTATGCGCTTACCAACACATTTAGCGATTCATTTTTATATTATATATAAGATAGAGCTAACTTAAAAAGTTAGGCATAGTCTCGACTCTGTGTGAGCCGCCGTTGACGACAACATGTGCCTTCCAGCCTTGTGACGTCACAAACACAACCTAATAATTTATTGTGAATGATTTATTACCATTTATGTTTATCTAAGTCTATGGTTATTACTAATTGTTCAGTTTCGTTATGATTTTGTATTCTTCTTTTTTTTTAATTTGAGATGGGCTTGCTCGTGACTCTAGTCTAGACTAGAGTCAAAGACCTATGTCAGAGATGACAGAGACAAAGTCTACGATGGAGCGAGCTTACCCAGAAGTAGCCTGTTCACTCTAATTTTGAAGAGATTATGGTTGTAAGCGTTCGGAAACACAGACACAGGCATTTCCATCCGTTAATGAGCATCTTAGCTCTGCGTTCAACCGAGTCAAACGCGGCAAGCTGATACTTAGCTGAGCCATCCCAAAGGTGGCTGAGCTAAGTATATATTCAGGGAAACTCGTACTTACGCGACCTAGCCAGTTAGGAAGTCTCGTACACATTTCAGCTGGATCCGGTTTGACTAGAGGCTGACACCAATATAGTTGGGAAATAGCAAGGCAGATGATGACGATGATGATGGCTTCTAAACAGTGGCGGGGCGAGACTAAAATTTTATGTGGACAATAGGGATTATTTAGCAAATAAAATACTTATGTCTAAACAATCATGAAATTATTTTTTAAATACCTTCATCATTTATGAAGTTACTAGCTGACCCGTGCAACGTCGTCTGTGTAACCTTTTACATTACTGCTCCGCTCCTTTTGGTCTTAGCGTGATGATATATAGCCTATAGCCTTCCTCGATAAATGGGCTATCTAACACTGAAAGAATTTTTCAAATCGGACCAGTAGTTCCTGAGATTAGCGCGTTCAACCAAACAAACAAACAAACTCTTCTGCTGTATAATATTAGTATAGATAAAGCTTCAAAGACTACAATTAGAAAGAGAAGTCCAATATGAACTGTGACGTCAAATTACACGACGACTATACAGCTGCCATAGAAAACAGCGTTTTCGCGAGAGGGACAGATATATTTGTTTAAAATAATTGTATCTCGTTCGTTTTTCGAGAAATTTAGATTTTAATTTCACTGTTAGTATTATATTTTCGAAAACTTTTAGATAAACTGTTCAGATCTTAAATACTTTTTTCATGCATATATTTCCTATTGGGAATTTGAGAGGCCCTTTAGGTCCTACAGAATAGAGTGGGATTTTTAGAGGTTTTCAGAGATTGGATACTAAGATTTAAGGTGAGTTGCGGTATTGGCACTGGTGTAGTCTCAAAGGGGCCCTGTATCAAACATTTTTGAATAACCCGTTTTTAGGGGTATACTTAGTTTTTATTACCAAAATAGGCCCTACTAGTTAAGGACTGCCTTAGCAAGACACGAAGGAGACATCATCTGCCTAGCCGTTTCCCGACTATATTGGGGTCGGCTTCCAGTCAAACCGGATTCAGCTGAATACCAGTATTTTACGTGGAGCGGCTACCTACCAGACCTCCACAACCATTAACTGGATAACACGGTACTCCTTGGCAAGACCGGTGTCAGATTTTCCTGCTTCTGACTATCCGTAACGACTACCAAAGATCTCCAAATAACAGCCGGGACCAACAGCTTGTACTTTCCAAGGCACGGAGGAAACTCGGCATGTTAAGATGATCACCCATACACAGACCAACCTCGGCAAGCGTTGCTTAACCTTGAAGCTCGACCTGTGTGGCTGTTATTATTTAGCCACGAGCTCCTCATCGTTTTAAGCTTCCTCGTGCGCCCCTTTGTAATCTAGTGCCCCAGGCACGTGCCTAGTTTTTCCACCTCAGCGTTGGCAGCGTGTGCCTCCTCCCACGGCCTCAAGGTGCAAAGGGCCTCGCAGCTTTGGCTATTTTCAAATCATGAAAAATCGTAGCTAAGGCCATAAAAAAGATATGGCTCAAGCGGTTATTACACTACACAATCTATCGGGCCCGATATCTAGGGCGCCCTGTCCCTGCGGCAGGGTGCCGATTATTACACTACACAATCTATCGTGCGTGCCCTAACTGCAGTGGCGGCGTCAAGTGGGGGCGGAGGAGGCTGGTCAGCCCCGGGTGCCTAGCACCAAGGTGACAACGACAACTCACTCGTACATCCAAAGAAGGCGTAGTATAGGTCCAAGGAAGGCGTACATTTTTTTTTTATCGAATTCATTAGACAGATATCAAAGTTGCGTCTATAAAAAAAAATAAAGTGGCTTTTTTGACGTGCCTATAATTTGTTTCCAACATCAATTAAAAACTACCTACTCTTGTGACTACTTGCATACAAATATTATACCTAGTTTAAAATGCATCGCAACTATAATGTCACTTTAATTTTGTAGTATAATTTCTAATTCCCTAAAATAATAAAGTCATGTTGCGCTTAAACCGCGCGAGACAGGGAAATCAATTTTGATAATTTGATCGAATATTTTAGTATCTAAAATAATCAACATGGCCTGATCCCAGAAACCAATTAACTGCCAACTGTTTACGGCATTCGCAATTGACTCTCTTGCTTATGACTGTCTAGTTGGTCTAGTCGTCGGAAATTACGACTGCTGACAGTGGGGTCCTGGATTCGAGTGCGGGGTTGGGAAGGTTAATTCTGATCCGATCTATTAGTAACTTTTCAGCGCAGTTTAGTAGTTGATGGAGTCTGGCTGACATTCTAAAACATCTAGTAGGCTGGTTCAAAAAGTCTAATCTACTCAAGGCTAGTTTTTAAAAGCTTTTTAATCATTGTGTTACCTACTCAGGTTTTTAGGCATTTTTAGACAAAGAAACTACTATAAAAGTATGAATGGTTTAGAAAAAATCTAATCTGATCCGAGGCGGTGTGCTAAAATTTTCGAACTCGCTTCGCTCGCTCTCACATCTGCAGTTTTCAAGGATTTTGTAGCCTTTACGAATAAGTCGGCAGACTTGAGTCTACCGACAGGGTTGACCCTGTTTCTGTACGAATGGTCATAAAACTTAACTTCACCTACAAGTTTCTAGAAATATTTCGTGCTCGCTATAATTTTTTGGGCACTTCGCTTCGACTCGAGCAACTTCGCCTCGCTTCGGGTGACTTCCAGTCGTTGTCGGTTTTTGCGCCCGAGTCAAAAGACTCGAAGTGTCACGAAGTTCGAACACGAAGCGTCTGACCACACTACTCGGCTTACTTCGGCTCACTTCGGTTCGCGTCGAGCCATAGTAAACACGCACGTATTTTTATTACGCGAGAGTACACATTGCAACGGCAGTTGCCACATGAAAGCTATTGTCCATGATGCCTATTGTGAGGAGTACGGGCGACTGAGCTCCTCGCGAAGTTGCTCGAGTGTGTGGACACGTACTTCGGACTTCGGAGAGCACTTCGCCTCGTGCAACTTCGCGAGTAGTCTGGACTCTGGAGGACGCTTTACGTAGGTATAAATTGCCACCACCTTAGGGGTGCCAATGAGGGCCTGTGGACGGCGAGCTATGGGTGGCTCGCCGTCCGTCCGTCTAGTGACGACAGGCCGTGTCGACGGCGCGTCAGTGTTCCACGCGCGCCTCAAAGAGTCAGCAACACAGAGGGGCCCGAAAGGGCCGACGCCTGCCGGAGTCGCGGAATCATTCGCAAGAGACACCGTGGCTCCGGAACACAAAGGGCAATGAAGGAACATGGATGGGTTTTAGTCAGTAGAAGTCTGACACTCCCTCCCGCTACACCCAGAGCAGGAGGAGTCATTGGATGATTCCCCATCCCTAAAAAAAAAAAAAAAAGTGGTGCCAATGAGCTGTTTCTGCACCCAGCCACGACTTGCTCATAGCTTCAAAGAAACTCGTGGCTAAATAATAAAAGTCAGCATAGAGTTTAGTAGGTAACAGATTGGGCAACAGTCTTTTAAAAAAAAAAAAAGTCTTAGTAGAGGGGTGACATTCTGTACATACCTACAGACTCTCTAGAAATTATTATGTACCTAGCTGATGCCCGCAGCTCCGCTTGACAAATTTTATTCTAAAACCTTCCTCGAGAACCACTCTATCCATTGGTGTAGGTACCTACACAGCATGAAAATCGGTGCAGTAGTTTTTGAGTTTATCGCGAACAGACAGAAAGACGCGACGCAGGACTTTGATTTAAAATATGTAGTGATAGTGATATATTTTCCTGATCCTCAGCTGTTATTTTTCTGATTAATTTCGTTGCGGGGTTCAAGACAGGAAGCCGCGAAAAGAACTATTTAAAAGAAGGCACTATTTCAGAGTCCAAGTCAAAACGTTTATTGCGAACTAAGTGTAGGTACCTACAATGGTGTTAAATGTCTTCTTAGTAGGTACTTATGACTTAGCAGACTTTTACAAGCATTGCAATATTATTATGCATTATTATTCCTTGATTATTTTCTTTCACATTAATACAGTTAAAATGAGAAATTATTGTTTTATCAGAATTAAAATGTCAATAATAATTAAGTTAAATTTTCATCAATTGTCAATGTTATCTATACTAATATTATAAAGAGGTAAAATTTGTTTGTAAGTTTGTAAGTTTGTAAGTTTGTATGTAGGGGGTAATCTCAGGAACTACTGGTCCGATTTGAAAAATTCTTTCAGTGTTAGATAGCCCATTTATCGAGGAATGCTATAGGCTATAAATTATAAAGATATCATGCATATTAGCCGAACTATCTCAATTTTTGTCTATCCAGGCGGAAAAAAATTGCTCTTACAACAGAGTTATTTGCATGCGCTGCCTTAACAGTTGTATATAATTGAAAACAATGTATGGCAACCTTGTCCGCTTTGAATAGTTCTACAAAAAAGTCCGCGACGCCATATTTCTATCTTTTATATTTTAGCAGATATAGTAGCTTTTTTGTGTTAAAAAAAGTATTTTTCGACATACTTACCTTTGGACGATTTTTTAAACAACAAAATATTAAACCTTATCGAAAAAAATATTATTATGATCACAAGAACATCATAGAGATACGATTTGCCCACAACAGTATGTCAATTGGTTGAATAGTTTCGAAGATAATATAAAATTACTAAATCGCAAAACGCCGCCCGCGCCGTCCATTCACGAACCGCATTAGAACATGCTTTGTACGGACGTTTTATCAATTTACCCATAGATCACCTGAGGCCTTAGTGTGAGTTTTTTCGACTCACGTTCGAACGCGTTCGATTGCGAGCGCGT
Source organism: Ceramica pisi (assembly GCA_963859965.1). Lineage (NCBI taxonomy): Eukaryota > Metazoa > Arthropoda > Insecta > Lepidoptera > Noctuidae > Ceramica > Ceramica pisi. The sequence continues at coordinate 4,307,606 of OY982556.1, read as the reverse complement.
TAGAATTTAGTATGGGAATTTAGTTATAGTGCCACCTGGTGGTCACTCGTAGAACCTAATTTCCCATACTAAATTCTAACGCGCTCGCAATCGAACGCGTTCGAACGTGAGTCGAAAAACTCACACTAAGGCCTCTGCTTAGCCTTTTCCCAACTATATATTGGGGTTGGCTTCCAGTCAAACCGGATTCAGCTGAATACCAGTATTTTACGCGGAGCGGCTGCCTACCAGACCTTCACAGCCCAATAACTGGGTAACACGGTACTCCTTGGAAAGACTGGTGTCAGATTTTCTGGCTTCTGACTATCCGTAACGACTGCCAAAGATCTCCAAATGACAGCCGGGACCAACAGCTTAACGTGCTTTCCGAGGCACGGATCACATTCCATCCATTTACCCATAGATGGCGTTGTGCAATTACGTCATTTTTCTGGTTCGGATTAATGACCCTCTCCAGTTATTATTTAACTTTCGTTGTTAGGTAGGTGAGTTGTACGCAGTTGGTTAGAAGTTGTTGGTCTTTAAAATTGTTTTGGTTGCTCGGTTTCTTAAAACACAAATACTACTTCGTTCTCATTCTTCGAGTTTGAAGCTGTGGTATTTCTGTTTTTGGGATATCGGACAGTTTCAGCGATTGTTTATCATGCCTAAAATGAAATCACAACTTTCCCGTCAGACATCCCAGACAAGAGCAGCTCGAGTACGCCGTACGGAAGAGTCTGCTCTTGAAATTCATCAGCGCCTCTCGAGAAATTAGAGAAAATATTTCGCAAGCATGCGCTGGAGAATCTAGCTCCGAGCGTTCACAGCGGCTTGCTAACCAAAGCTGGAGAACATCGCAGGTCCGTGCTCGGGAATCTAGCGCTGAACGTGCGCTGAGCGCTCGCAGAGGCTCGCTAGCCTAGCTACATATCAATAAAAACGAAACCCTCCTTTTGGCAGTCAGGAAATAAATCATAGCACTCAGTACTAACCGAACCACACTCATAATATTTTCATCACAAGTTTTAAATGTTTACCGCCCAACGAAGTGGGCACGGGTCAGCTAGTATTATATAAAGTAGGTAGGGGAGAGGGGGGTACAGTGGACCGTGGGGCACAGTGAATCCACTTATTTATCTCCTTGTCTATCAACTACACACACACCGCAGGCCGATGTAACGCGTGCTCTGATAGTTCCCCCTCCCGACCGCCAGTGCCCCTGACGCTCTCGCTGTGGAAGCACGTGTGGCTGCCATTTCACCGCCCGTAAGTACTAAATCTATTTTTTTCTCAGTATTTATTGAATGTTCTATACTAAAAACTATTTGATATTGTGTTAATATGATTAGATTTCCTAAATAATGATTTAATAAGGTCTCAAAATAATGTGGTGCGCTTTTAGTTTAGGTTAAGTTAATCGTAAAAATGTGTTTCGTTTTCAACTAAGGTGTGTTGGGGGACAGTGGACTGTTTGACTCTGGGGTACAGTGGACTGCGGCCCACTGTGCCCCATACTGATATTATGTACCTACCTAACCTAATTTGGTAATTGTTTCAGGCCAACAACATGGTCCGGAACCGTACAAGAAAAACTAATATTGGTCTCGTTAGTCAGGACCAGATGAAGAATGCGACCGATCTCATTTTAGAAGAAAATAAAATTAGGAAAGTGGCTGCACTAAAGAACATTCCGTATACAACTTTACAAAGATATTACAAGAAGGTGGTCACAAGCGATGCTGAACAGCGATTAACACCCAATTACGCAGTTAACAAAATATTTACTGATGAACAGGAGCAGTCACTAGTCGACTATCTCGTCACATGCAGCCAAATGTTCTATGGTCTGAGTTGGTCGGAACTAAACGGCAACAACAGGTCTATAAATTTAATCTAGACATTTCCCGCTTTTTGTGATAATTGTTTTTATTTTTTTTTTAATTTCATCGAGTTGATTTACTACAGACTGATCAAAATTAATCGAAGACTGATTATTTTGTAGTATTTTGATTGAAAGTATTGATTAAACAAATTAATGTTTTATTTCATATCTATATTGAAACAGTCCACTGTGACCCATTTAAAAAAGCATGGTAATTCCATGTAATAATTCACTGTACCCCATTACGATCCACAGTTCCCCACATGAAGATCCAGTGTGACCCAGATGTGGGGTACAGTGGATCATTTTCCAACTTAAAAAAAAACCTGTTTTTCCAGAAATCTATTGACGTTATTGCTAAAGTTGAAATATATTTCATTAGCCAATAACCCGTCCTATTATATGAAACTGTAATTTTTTAAATTTATTTTTTATTTACTGATTTATACCGCTTATAAAAAAAAGTGATCCACTGTACCCCCCTCTCCCCTACCTATAATTTTAAGGATATAAATTAGAATGTCAACAAAAAATAATTTAGTTAATACAATTTCCAGCAATATTCAATGGCATAATCATAATTTAAGAACAAAAATTAAAAGTCAATAAAATTAATTCAATACCTACAATTTCTAGCAATATTCAATGTGTTTCTAGGTAGAATATATTTTTCATATACGTACTTATAAGTAGTTAGGTCCTCTAACTTTTACCTGCATTTTCGTACTTACGCACATAATTATCTCGTTTTTAGGGTTCCCTAGCCAAATGGCAAAAAACGGAACCCTTATAGATTCGTCATGTCTGTCTCTCTGTCTGTCTATTAGTCCGTATGTCACAGCCACTTTTTTCCGAAACTATAAGAACTATGCTGTTGAAATTTAGTAAGTAGATGTATTCGGTGAACCGCATTAAGATTTTCACACAAAAATAGAAAAAAAACAATAAATTTTGGGGGTCCCCATACTTAGAACTGAAACTCAAAAACTTTTATTCATCATACCCATACGTGTGGGGTATTGGATAGGTCTTCAAAAATGATATTGAGGTTTCTAATTTTTTTTTTTTCATTAAGATTTTCACACAAAAATAGAAAAAAACAATAAATTTTGGGGGTCCCCATACTTAGAACTGAAACTCAAAAACTTTTATTCATCATACCCATACGTGTGGGGTATCTATGGATAGGTCTTCAAAAATGATATTGAGGTTTCTAATATAATTTTTTTCTAAACTGAGTAGTTTGCGCAAGAGACACTTCCAAAGTGGTGAAATGTGTCCCCCCCCCCTGTAACTTCTAAACTAAGAGAATAATAAAACTAAAAAAGCTGTAAAATAATATGATGTACACTTATATGTATGTAAACTTCCACCGAAAATTGGTTTGCACGAGATCTAGTAAGTAGTTTTTTTACATGTAATAATGCAATTGTAAACCGCAACTTTTGCTTATAAAATATACCTACAGGTTTGTACGGAACCCTCGGTGCGCGAGTCCCACTCGCATTTGGCCAGTTTTTTTTTCATTGCCGTAGTTAGGTATGGCCTATATCCTGCCTCATGAATATCCAAATCCGAATGGCAGGTAGTTCCAGAGGTCCAGGCCGAGGTCGACGGCGCCTCAAAGAGCGATGCTCCACGCGCGAATTAAGTAAGCGACAACGGAAGTGTTAAAAAAATAACTTTATTCCGACAGAGTTACAGCGAAACAGTAATTGAATTCATCTAACAAGATATTGATCTTATATACTAACTTAATTGCTAACGTAGTACATCCACAGCGTGATCAGATTGACGCATGTTCTAGATAATTATAAATGCTGATCGCGCAGTGGGGAAATTGAGAAATAATAATCTAGTAAATACTTATTGTCTGACAAAGTTAGTATTGGTAGGTTGGGGTTCCTCAAAGAGATGTCAGCATAGTAGACGGGACCCGCTAGGTCCAGTACCTACCAGAGTACAGGAATTTGTTCGAAAGAGTCACCGCGGCCCTGGAATGCACAGGGCATTAGGAGGAACACGGATGGGTTTTAGTCAGTAAGAGTCTTCTGTCTGACACCCTTTCTGCTCCGTCCAGAGCGGGAGGAGTCATTTGATGATTTAAAGGTATATACCTTGTACTATACTGGATCTTATACTATCCCTACCTTGTTATAGAACTTTCTAATCGATTTTTATGAATTTTTTTGTGTATATTGGGTAGGTCTTTTTTTTTAGGGATGGGAAATCATCCAATGACTCCTCCCGCTCTGGGTGTAGCGGGAGGGAGTGTCAGACTTCTACTGACTAAAACCCATCCATGTTCCTTCATTCATTGCCCTTTGTGTTCCGGAGCCACGGTGTCTCTTGCGAATAATTCCGCGACTCCGGCAGGCGTCGGCCCTTTCGGGCCCCTCTGTGTGCAGACTCTCTTTGAGGCGCGCGTGGAACACTAACGCGCCGTCGACACGGCCTGTCGTCACTAGACGGACGGACGGCGAGCCACCCATAGATCGCCGTCCACAGGCCCGCGCCTAGGGTGGCCGGAGGTCACCAGGTGGCCTCCGACGCCCGCGGCGTCCACCATGGCGGGTATTGGGTAGGTCTGAGAATAAATTGTAGTAGGTACCTACCTACCTATATTTTTTTCAAAACAACATTTGCTAGATCACTAGTCACTGACATTGAGCGTAGAATCAGCATGCTGAAGTGGAAGTGCCATGTCTGCAGACGAACAGACGGTCGATGGATCAGACATGTGTTAGAGTGGAGACCGCGTGTGGGCAAACGTAGTGTGGGACGCCCTGCGGCTCGATGGACTGATGCTATAAAGAAGGTGGCTGGCAGGGGGTGGATGTGGACTGCTCAGGATCAGGATGGTTGGCGCTCTTTTGGTTTACGTTCAGCAGTGGACGGCAATTGGCTGATATGATGATAAATAAAAAGATAAGTACAATGCGATTAATGAGAATAGGAACGTCAGTGACCTCTATCTGTCAAATGTTTCTTGAAAAGTACGGTTTTCGAAGAAAACAGTCGAAATGCAAATCATTAACGATTTATTTTACTTTGTTTAAATAAGTCTTAAATCAAATTTAAATAAAAACGTTCGTAAATGAGCTAAATATGGCGCTAAGTCGATCCTATTCTTATTTGAAACGCATTGACAAAAATAACTTTAATTTCGGAAGTCGGTGTCAAAATACGAAGAAACGAACAAAAACACCGATTTCCGAAATTAAAGTTATTTTTTACTTTCTAGTTTTTTTTTGGAAGTCGGTTGTATTTTTTTTGTAAAAAGTTTTTTATTTTTCACTTTTTAGTGGTGCCCCACACCTACCACACCACTGCCAAATCGCAGAAAAGCAAAATACGCAATTTCGATTATCAAAGAATCATATAGTCAAATTCCAGCTATTTCGATTTAAAATCCAAAGTTCGTAACCGATTTCGATATAATTTAAATGGGACCAATCTGCAAGCATATCCTTTCAGATGAAACAAAAATTTTTCAAATCGGTTCATAATATTGTCGGAGTTATGAGGTAACAAACATAAAAAAAAAAAAAAACATACAACCGAATTGATAACCTCCTCCTTTTTGGGAAGTCGGTTAAAAACTGAACAATAGCCATTACCTACCTATGCTATTGAGCACCGACCATTATTAATATCTTCCACCATGACATTGGCAAAAACACGAATGTTTGTCGATGGAGCCATAACCTTAAAAATTGAATTGAATTGAAGTACGTAAAAAAAACAGGTTGAATATTAAAACAATATCTAATTTATTAAAAAAAAAAACTTTGGTATCATAATTATGGCACAGTTTCATTCATACTTATTATTGTGAACATTTATCTACGATTAACTAAACGTAACAGTACATCTTTAATTGTAGAGAAGGGTTTTATTGGAAACTAGCTGTCCCCCGCGGCTTCGCTCCCTTCAACTGCAAATTTCTTATTTTTATCTTTCTTAAGAACCTTCTACTGACAGTAACAAACATAACAAAAAAGAATTGGCGAAATCGGCCCAGCAGTTCACGCATGATGCGATGACCAAGGGAAATAGGGATTAATTTTTAACCGACTTCCCAAAAAGGAGGAGGTTCTCAATTCGGTTGTCTGTTTTTTTATGACAAAAAAACATCATCCAAGTAAACGAATTCCAGCTAAGTATTTCGATTTAAAATCGAAACTTCCTAACCGATTTTGATAAATTTTAAATGGAACCAATGATCAAGTATATCCTTTCAGATAAAACAAGATTTTTTCAAATCGGTTCATAAATGACGGAGTTATGAGGTAACAAACATAAAAAAACATAACCGAACTAGCTGACCCACGCAACTTCGTCTGCGTCACATTTCCAAAAATGCTCCGCCCCTATCTGTCTTAGCGTGATGATATAGCCTTCCTCGATAGATGGGCTATCTAACACTGAAAGAATTCTTCAAATCAGACCAGTAGTTCCTGAGATTAGCGCGTTCAAACAAACTCTTCAGCTTTATAAAGTAGAGATTGAAAATTTTTGGGAAGTCGGGTAAAAACCCAATAGAATGAACTAAAAACCTAAAAAACAATCATTGTTATCTACATTATAAACAACTTTCACTATTCAGTTTGTGGGGTGGTAAATTTTTTACAATATACTTTTTCTGCTTCATTCTATTACAACTTCAATTGATTTAGATTTTAGTTAATTATTGTCCATTTTGAAACTCTTTCACATTTTCCCGTATCAGGGCATAGTCTGTTAAAAGTAGTACTGCTGTCAAAACCCAAGATCTCTCTCTCTTCCTGGATTCTATACGTGAATGTGCTCTCGTGTGTTCCGATAAAGTGAGCAGCATACGAGCATATGATTTGGTCAATTATTGCTATGCCACCATCTCCATACTCGTCTATGATTGACTCACTTGGCAAGAAAAAGTGTATCTCGTACCCAAAATCAATTAATTCCTTTTCAAGTTTGTTTAATTCGGACATTGATGCATCTGTTGCAATAAAAACTTTCTTGATCTTTGGGAGCTTTTTCAAAGCATTATTGATTTGTTTTGCGGTGCCTGATATTGATGGGATGTCGTTTCCACGGCTGCGGGCAAAGTCTTGTCTTCTCCAGTGAACACTAATGTAGGTTTTACATTTAACCGTTTTGCAATCTAAATGTTTTGATACATACTTCTTGGCTATCTTGACAAGGTTTTTGTTGAACTTCATGCTCTTGCGACAGTCCCAGTAAGTCTTGGTACCGTAGGTGTCGTGAAGAGGTATTTCACCGTGAGCAAACATGATCCCTTTGTAATGCGGATGCAACGCTATCAATTCCCAAAGTTTTGAAGTTTTTCCTTGAAACTTTACACATAAGACTTCTTTTACTGTGATATTGTTGTAGCCCCAGAACTGCCCGCTGTGGCTACAATCACCAACTACCTCCCATTTCTCCTCGAACACACCGTTTTCGAAAGCATCTTCATAATTCTCGAGTATATACAAAATGTCAAGTTCTAACACCTTTTTCTTAGTTTTAGTGAACAGTTCGTGCATTTCCAAAACAGGAGCAAACGATTTTAAAGAATCTATATCGAAAAATTTGCCCCATGGTTTTGGAACTTGGCGGTCAGATTTCCAATGAAAGAGGTTGTGCCAAGGAGGTAATACTAGCTCCCAGTTGTCTTTTCCTTGTATTTGAGCTTCTGATAGCATTATTGCGAACCTCATGTAAACGTCCCTGCGTAAATTAAAACCTTCGGGAGGATTTATATCATAAAATATCTGCTTTTTGGCATTGTTAAGTTCGATTTCATTTTCGCAGCTTTTCGACTCTATATCACAATATTCTGTATCTACAGCAGCAGTTATAACTAGACTAGCAACAAAAATACTTAACAAAATCATATTTTAGCTTACTCTTCAAAGAAATCGTACAAAAAGCTATCTTTTTATAGCAAACATTAAAAAAGCTTCGAAACAATCAAAACAAAACAAAGTATTGATTTGTTGATTTGACTTTGACATCGTAACTTTTTTCTTCAACTAGGTACTTTTTCGTTTAGAAATAGAAACGTTTGGACACTCTTTCTCGTTCAGAAAATACGTCAGTGAGTTTCTAAGTCAGTGGATGCCACTGACGCGGCAGTGGTGGACACAGAACACAACACTAGCGCTAGCGGAGAAAAAGTACTCTGTGGCTAGCGGGTGGTGGATGCACGGGTCGATGTGTGTTACGCCATGTGACACTTGCTTGACAAATGACAGCTGTGCTTGACAGTGACATTACATAGTATTTCTGTAAATTGTGCTGAGTGCTCTAATTTAAGGTTATAAAAATGTTTAGAAAACTAAGAATAAAATGTTTTACATCCTTCAGTGCTAATTACACGACTAGAGTAGCAGTTGACCCTAACCTGAAGGAGAATTTTGATACAAAAGTGTTCAAACCACGCAAACATCCCGGAACGACGCGAATCAAAGTAGCAGCTATTCCCCCTGATATACAGAACGCTATTAAACTAATTCTTGACGATGCCGGGGCGAAGGCTTTGTACCAAGAAAGCGTAACTTTGAGTAACTACATCCGGTCACGTCACCTCCCCCCAGAAGAAGGTGAAATCGACGAAAAAGCACAAAAATTTCACGACAAGATCTCAAAAAAAGTTTATTCTAAAATAAATCGAGAATTAACGGAAGACGAAGAAAAATTATACGAAACAAAAGTTAAGAACAAAGTTTTTAGTGCATTGAAGAAGAATGTTTACCGTTGGGGTAATATAGCATTCGATAAGCCAACTAGCTTGCAGTATCTTATGAGCAGAGCTGCGCCAGAATACGCAGTCTTAGTACGAGTTCTCGACGAAATAAGTAAATTTAACCCAGACTATAAACCTCGGAGTTTCTTTGACTTTGGCTCCGGTGTAGGCACAGGAACTTGGGCAGTCAACCACTATTGGAAAAAGCACATATTTGAATACTTCTGTGTTGATACGTCACCGTCTATGCACGAGTTAGCACGACTCATACTATGCCAAGGCAAAGACAATATTGAAATGCCTCTAAAAGGATATTTCCAAAGACAATTTTTACCTGCTTCTACAGATCTGAAATACAGTATTGTTCTATCAGCATACTCATTATTTGAGCTCCCAAGTATGCAATCAAGGTTAGAGACCATACAAAAACTTTGGAATAAGACAGAAGACTACTTAATAATAGTAGAACACGGGTCCAATGCTGGATTTAGGGTTGTCAATGAAGCTAGGGAGTTTGTCTTGAATTTGGAAGGAAAGAAACCTCAACAGGGGTATGCGTTCTCACCATGCCCTAACGACAGCGTCTGTCCACGATATTTAGAACATGAAACACCTTGCAATTTCCTTATGAAGTATGAATCTTTGCCATATGCTTCAAAAGCTGAAGTCTTTGCCGATTTATTTTCTTATGTTATATTGAAGAAAGGGTCACGTCCACCTGATGACCCACAATGGCCGAGGATAGTACGTGCACCTATGGTCAGGTCCAAACACACAATTTGTAGACTATGTACAGCTCAAGGGGAGTTGAAGGAGATAATATTTTCAAAAGCAAAGTATGATGAGATCACGTATAGATGTGCAAGGTCCTGTAACTGGGGAGATCTTTTACCTGTAAAATAAAACAAAAATAGATATTTGATTTGAGTTTTAATTTTGTATTTTTTAACCCTTTGAAATCTGCCTAGCCTTTTCCTAGGCAGATTTCAGTCCAGTTCCAGTCAAACCGAATTCAGCTAAATATCAGTATTTTACATGGAGTGGCTGCCTACCAGACCTCCACAACCCATTAACTGGGTAAAACGGTACTTCTACGACTGGAGTCAGAATTTCTGGCTTCTGACTATCCGTAACAACTGCTAAAGATCTCCAAATGACAGCCAGGACCAACAGTTTAACGTGCTTTCCGAGGCACGGAGGAAACTCGGTATGTTAAGATGGTCACCCATACACAGACCAACCTCGGCAAGCGTTGCGATCAACCTGTGCGGTTGTTGTTATGTAGCCACAAGCTCCTTTTTTAACCCTTTCATGATTGAAAACAACTGACTTGAACTTGTTTTTTCACATAACTTACCAAGTGAACTCCTGAAACAAAAAAAAACTTCTGTAATCCAATCAATTTTTTTTTGTTTTTCCTTACCCAGTCAGGGACTCAAGATAAAAATCTCACTCATGGTAGGTAAATAAACTTTAAAACAACAGCCCTTTTTTGGTCAGTTGAATAAAAAATATCCTTTACATACAGTGTTTCCCAAACTATGGGTCGAGACCCACTGGTGGGTCGCGTCGGAATATTAGACAGGCCCTGAGGAGCCGATGCTGAAATAGTGATCAAAATTACATATTTTTTATTGAAATAGCACTCCTTGTAAGCGAATTAGCTGCAACGTTTTTTCTTTAATTAAGTTCCTCGCTCATAAAAGTTACGCCTTTTTAACCGACTTTCCAAAAAGGAGGAGGTTCTCAATTCGGTTGTATTTTTTTTTTTCATAACTCCGACAATTATGAACCGATTTGAAAAATTCTTGCAGATTGGTCCCATTTAAATTTTATGAAAATCTATTACGAACTTTGGATTTTAAATCGAAATAGCTGGAATTCGTCTACTTGGATGATGGTTTTATGTCATCCAAGTAATCGAAATTGCGTATTTTGCTTTTCTGCGATTTTGCAGTGGTGTTGTTAGGTGTGGGGTACCACTAAAAAGTGAAAAATAAAAAACTTTTTACAATTAAATACAACCGACTTCAAAAAAAAACACTACAAAGTAAAAAATAACTTTAATTTCGGAAGTCGGTGTCAAAATACGAAGAAACTAACAAAAATACCGGCTTCCGAAATTAAAGTTATTCTTTACTTTTTAGTGTTTTTTTTTAAGTCGGTTGTATTTTTTCTTCATGACAGCTAAGAGGTGAGTCTCGAATTTTGTAGTGTTTGTTAGGTTGGTCGCGGTCCACCCATCTTTGGGAACTACTGCTTTACAATATTACTTGCACCATAACATTGTTATCGCGACTTCAGGTTCATAAAAGAGTACAGACAGTGACCTTTCAGATTTTGCATGTTATCTGTGGCACCCAGTACGTATGGTGTGCGCCAGATAGACTTACCTTTCCCTGATAACCTGCGTAGATACCCGAACAATTATTTATGAACCGTTTTTCATTACAAGAGAATGCATAGTATCACGATGGAAGTCGATTCAGCACAGGTTTGTTTCGTTTATTTTGTTTTTGATAAAAGTCAACAACTTTGTGTGGCTCAATGACCGTTATTGCACATTTACTTGGCGCCTGCTGTGACTCAAACTAGACCTCTGTGAAGGGCGAGCGGTATTGCGCCAATACGCGAGCCTGTGCACTAATAGAAACAATGTCTTTGAAATTTTGACTCTAGAACATGCTGGTTTCCTCACGATATTTTCCTGCCGTGTACGTGTGAGCGACGCGACTTGCCTGGGTGGTCACAGACTCGCAGCACAGCGGTACGCCTGCAGTAAACAGCATGCAATTATACACTTGAACGTGTGTTGCTATTCCATTTTAGCAAGCGCTCGTCCATTTTCGCGTAGTGGTTTTCGGCAAGCAAAAGAACGATAGGCCACAATTTGCACCCACGGGCAGGGGGTGAAACCCATGCTCGCCACGTCCCGAGACGTGACTGACGAGACTTCAGTTCCCACTTAGATTTCCTACGAGACAGCCTAGTGGACTTTGCTCAATAGAGCCTATTAGAGACAATACTCGCCAACATCTCGTCGGAAATGGATTTTTTAAAATACTTCCAACGGGGTAGCACCTTCTTCACAGCGAAAGCAAGAGTGAACAGGCATCTTAAGGGCACGCTCTCTCCATCAAAAACCTCATCCATCGCTATCCATCAGGCGTGATTGTGGTCAAGAGCAAGCCCATTCATCAATAATAAAAATATCTTGTTGTTTTTTTTTTTTTTTTTTTTTTTTTTAATCTTTATTTAAGGGGACTCGGTCAACAATGACGATGTCGCCCCGTAATTCTAATTATAAATAAGACCTTAATGACTAGTTACATCTTAACTATATTAACTCTTATCTAGAGGTATGTTAAACTATGGAGTGGAAAAACCACCCAGCTGTAGTTGCTGGGTGGTGTTTCAGTTCCGTAAATGGCACATGTATAAAGCATACAGCTTCCCGGCCCCTTCCGAAAAAGGGGAGGCCAAGAAGCTGTTACATAGCCCTATGTTGTACTGACTGTCTCCAAGTGCCTGTCGCCGCTCAGCCTCATTCCGGGCACACTCGAGCAGAACATGATGAACATCTTCGATCGCGTTACACACCGTACAATTAGGTGACTCCATTTTACCCATTAAATGCGCAAATTTATTTGATGGAATGTGCCCGGACCGAAGTCTCAGCAGTGTCACAATATATTGTCTGTGGCCTCCATCTCCTGGAACCATGGAAAACGAAAAGGTCCTGCCTGTATAGTCCTGTACCATATGCCTTTGGTGAGCGACCTCTCATCAAAATATTCCTGCCACATGTCTTTACAAATCTTTTTGACTGTCTGAACCTGATCTGTGTGTAAAGGTAAATACGTGTATGTGATCCCTTCTGATAACGCAAACTTTGCTGCCTGATCCGCCTTTTCATTGCCCATGATGCCAATGTGGGATGGAATCCATTGTAGAATTATCGTTTTATTCATCATACGCAGCTCTAAAATCGTTTGGATAATAACAAAGGCTATCGGGGAACCTCGAGTATTCGAGGGTAGCCGAGCCAGATGCAATAATGCACTTTTAGAGTCCGTTAATATCACAATATGCTGAGTGTCAAGAGTTAATGCGTAAGACAGGGCTTCGGAAATCGCTATCAGTTCACAGTACATTATAGCAATATTAGCATTAATTTTGAATGTAAACGTATTATTTAATTGAGGGTCGAATACAGCCGCTCCCGCATACTGTGCGTCTTTGGATCCGTCTGTATAAAGTTGATAGAACGAACTGAAGTTATCATTCAAGTATTTGGCACACTTTTGTCTTAAATCTGATACATTCATTGATCTCTTTGGAATGCGTACATCAGGGATATCGTAGTAGATGTCTTTTGTTAGGTCAATACTGGACAGCCATGTATTCAAAGAGAATATACCCAATGTGGAACTGGAATAAATAGGTAGATTTTGGATTTGTCTATGCGTGTCTACCATTAATGGAATCTTTTTATTTCTCCAGTATTGGCCCTCACACAGGTTTGACAATTGACCGACAATATTTATAGTAACACTATCTTTTACAGACCTAGATTTAAGCCAGAATTTTCCAGCCAAATATCTTCTTCGAATGGGTAGCGGCTGTAAGCACAGCTCGTTCTCCATGACATGGATTGGCGTGCTCCTAATGAAGCCCCCGATAATCCTCATACATAAATTTTGGATTGCGTCGAGTTTATTCAATTGACTGTTAGTGTAATTATCGAATAAAAAACTACAGTAATCCAATCTACTTCGGATCATTGAGATGTATAGGCGTCGCAAATGTTTCGGGTGTACACCCCATTTGGATCCAGCTAGCACTTTAAATATGTTTAATAACCTGGAGCACTTTTCCCGTAATTCATTAATATGTCTTTTCCACTTCAAAGATTTGTCCAGCCACATGCCTAGGTATTTTACATGATCCACTTGTTGTATACTATGATTATTTATATTCATCGAAAGTTTTTTCCTATTTCTACCCCTGCTGAACAAAATTATTTTTGTTTTAGTAAACGAGATCTGTAATCCTACTTCTTCTATTAAACACTGAAATAATTTTAACGAATTTTGAATTTTGGTAACGGAGTCTGAAATATGTTTCCTAGTTGTATATAATACGAAGTCATCTGCATATTGCGACACAAATACATCAAGTATATTATGACAAATCTTTGAAGTGGCAGCATTAAACAATATTGGGGACAGTGGATCGCCCTGTGCAATGCCTGTCCCAGTGGTCCTCATAGCTGTGTGACTATCATTAATATGAACTGATAGATGTCTATCATGTAAAAATTCCCATAAGTATCTGCACAACACTGCTCCCACTCCCAACCCATCTAACATTTTCAATAGGGCCACTAAGTTTATATTGTTATAAGCGCTATCAATGTCAACAAAACATCCCAAAGTGCTAAATCCCTTAGAAAATCCTTCTTGAATGCGCGATACCAATCTAGCTAAGTTGTCAGCACAAGAACGCGTTCTCCTAAATCCAGTTGTTTCATGTGAAAAACAGTTATTTTTTTCAAGAAACCATTCAAGTCTACGGTTTAAGATTGTGTGTAAGACTTTACAAGGACATGACAATAAAGCAATTGGTCTTATACCTGATACAGAGCCAGCGTCCCGACCAGGTTTTGGTATGGGCACTATTTTGACCTCCCTCCACTGATTCGGGACAAAACCCGAAAGTAGAAATCTATTGTACAGTGAAACTAGAACTATTTTTCCTACTTCTGGTAAGTGCCTGATCATGGAGTAAGAAATACTATCTGCACCGGGAACGGTATCTGTCTGTTTAATACAGTTATTGAGCTCTTGGATCGAAATTAGACTGCTCAATTGTTCATTTTCTGATATAAAATTAGGTGCAGGGGGGCTCACGTAATCTGGTGTCAAACTATGAAGTAAATGTACCGTTTGCTCCTGATCCACGGTGCTTCTTGTTGTCTTGTACCCTTTGAGCCACTTCATTCGTCTGTATACTTCAGCTGCTGACATTGTGTTATCTATGCTATCACAGAAACTTCTAAACGAGTTAAACCTGCCATTCCGAATCAATCTCTGAGCATGACTCGTTTTTCTTTGAATTTTGTCTAAATTCTGTGGCGTAGGGTTCTTCCTGAATTCGGCTAAGGCCAAACGTCGCTCAGCAACTACGCGTGATATGTCCTGTCCCCAATATGGTTTAGGTTTAAACATCTGTTGCCGAATTGGGTTATCACAAATTTTTATTTTAGGTATGCTTTGATCCGCTGCAGCATTTAGGGTTTCAATAAAACTGTCATACGCTATCTGGTGATCAGTATGTATATCCAAAACATTTAGTTTTTCGTTTATGATCTGTCTATATTTTACCCAATCGGCTTTTTTATAATTTCTTTGAATTTTGTACGTGTTTACATTATTAATTTCTGTTTTAATTTTTAGAACTAGGTGATCACTCCCTAAGTTTTCGTTCATAACTTGCCAACTAAACTTCATTGCCAAATCCAGGGATGCTACTGTCAAATCAGGGGAGGTACTTTGTAACACACCATTAACCAGCTTAACACGCGTAGAAGTGCCATCATTAAGAGAAATATAATTGTTTTCAAATATGGCAATCAATTCAAAATCAATTTCGAACCTGGACGGATTCACAAAAGACATGGCATGCCAACCAAAAAGAGATGTTCGCTGTTTACGCAGCGATATGTCAGTACCAACAGCAACTCCAAAATGCACAGATACTGCTCCAAACCGACAATCGGACAGTAGTCTCCTACATAAACAAGGAGGGCGGCACAAAGTCCAAGAAACTGCTCCAACAAACCCGACAGCTTCTAACTGTTCTAGACAAGCAGAACATTCATCTGACGGCCCATTATTTTCCGGGCAGATTCAATGCAGAGGTGGATGCTCTTTCTCGGCAGAAGGCTTGTCCAGAGTGGCACCTCACGAGGTCAGCAACGACACAAATCTTTCAAATGTGGGGCACGCCGGAGGTAGACCTCTTCGCATCGAGAACAGCTCACATAGTACCAAGGTACGCATCATTGGACGTGGACGATCAAGAAGCCCAACACCACAATGCATTTTGTCATCAGTGGCACTACAACCTAGCTTGGTTGTTTCCACCACCAAATCTGATTCCCCGGGTTCTCAGACACCTAAATCAAGCCAGCGGAGACTACATATTGATTGCCCCGAAGTGGAACAAGGTATTTTGGCAGGCAGATGTTCAGCGGCGAGCGCGACATCCCCCTTTTCTGATTCCAGATCTAGCCCGCACTCTGATCGACACCAGAACAGGGACGCATCCGCCGCAGGTGCAAGATCTACACTTGGAGGCATGGCTGATTTCGGGTGGCCAGATATTTTAACGGACTGGACAGATCAAGAACAAAAACTCCTTATGTCAAGCTGGAGAGGCTCCACAATCAATACCTACAGACCAGCGTGGCGCAGATGGAAACGATGGTGTGAGTCACATTCAATTATTTACAAATACCCCAATGCCGACCAAGTAGCTCGATATTTAGCACATTTACACTGTGATATAGGTCTTGCTTATAGAACTATTTTGGTAAGTACATAAATCTGTTATTTCAACTTTTACACATTTAACATCAAACATTGATTTGTCGTCAAATTTCTTTATAAAACACTGAAAGCTATTTCTGTCGCTCGAGAGAAATCTGCAAAACCACCTATTTGGAACCCTAAAGTTTTATTGCAATACATGAGTACTTACAATTTTGACGAAAATAATATATTTTATGTATCGAGACATGTGGCTACTCTTTTACTGTTAGCATCAGGCCGCAGGGTTCACGATCTTACATTGTTGCGAATTGATAGCACTAGTTTAGTTGTTGAGGATACCTCTATTGTATTGTGGCCAGTATTTGGTTCTAAAACAGACAACCATAGCCATAGGCAGTCTGGATGGAGGCTTAGGGAACACCCGAATAAAAAGTTAAATTTGATTTTTTGGTTAAGACAATTATTACAGATTTCTCTAAATCGCGCGTAGACGATATATAAAACATTTATTTATTACAGTGAAAGGGGATATAAAACCTGCCTCTAGAACTGTTATTGGCGGATGGGTGAGGTCTCTCTTAAAAGCTAGTGGTATTGATGCAACTCCAGGATCAGTAAGATCTGCAGTAGCTTCTCTCAATTTTATAGAAAATTTTCCGATAGATCAAATTCTTGCGACTGGTAACTGGAAAATGATTCATTCCTTCCAAAATTATTATCAAAGGGAATTGCAAAATGATTCGAATATTCTCGGTGATTCTGTTTCTTTATCTAATTATTTTGATCCTGTTCATTGAAAGATTACCATTATTTTTAGTTATTTTGTTATTTTATTGTGGCTGCAAGCAGTATGTCATACTGGATTAAAATTAATGTAGGTAATGCATTTACATAATTTATACGTGATTAGTTTTTCTAACCCAACATTTTTATTTTTGCTACTTCTATAAACACATTATAGCGTCTTTGGGTTAAGCGCACCAGGTGATAACAAACAGATCACTCAAGATGGATTCCGGATATTGATACAAAACAAATAATAGAGAGTTTTACATAAAATAAAACTTACCTATTATTTTTTCATCAATATCCGGAATCCAGGTAAGGTCTACCTGGTGCATCATGAGTTCCATAATGACGGTAAATCGGGCCATCACCCGATGCGCGCTTGAAATACTTAGTACCAACGGTAAGCATAGAGGGCGCCACCAGCGGAGAGGCAAAGGAAACGCTGACAACAGGCTGAAAGACAGGTGCTTGACTCAAGATGGATTCCGGATATTGATGAAAAAATAATAGGTACCTAAGTTTTATTTTATGTAAAACTCTCTATTAATTTTATGGTTCTGTATAGATAGGTAGGTACATATTATAATGAATAAACGAAATAATAAGGATGTTTTGGTAACTTTGGTTTTGTCATTGCCCATTGTTTACCTACCTACCTACCTACTTATGTATGTAGTATTTATACCTATGAGAGAATGTGTTTTCCTGAAAACTCTGATGCATAAACGCCATTTACAGATTTAAAAGAAACTGAAACGTTTCTCCAATAACAGTCGATTGGCCCATGAATCATTAATCAACAATATCTTTAACCCATTAACTTTCATCCAAAGGACTTTTCACCCACGAACGTTTCGCTTTGCCCACATAGCTCTTCGTCAGTGAATGCTTAACCAACAGAATGTTTTGACCAATAACTTGGGGGGCACCCCGCCTCGGATAGGTTAGGTTGGAGGCCCTTCGTGGTTATTTTTTTTTTGAAAACCACCCAAATGTAATCTACTTTTATAAGTCTTTTTTTTTGGGACAAGCCCGCCACACATTCCCAACCACTGCAACTTCTGAAAGCCAGAATCAACAGTGGCGACCACCAGAAAAACGCCGAGCTAATGAAGCCCCACGAGTCCCATAGAAACGATTCAACTGTCTTGGATCCCGCAACGAAATTAGTCAGAGGAGTAGGAAAAAATAAATATAATTTTCACTTCCCTCCTTATCAAGCAGGATACAGATTTTGTAAGTCATGTGGGTACTAAAAGAAGGAGGCAGTTTCAGCACTTTTTAAAAGTCAGTTTTACATAAAGACAGTTTCCCCAAAACGCCCACCCGTCACCACATCCTAGTCACTTCTACTTCTAAAACACTATGTCTTAGGGCGGATTTCATTAATGAAACTGAACGCGATCAGCATAAGAACCATGTTTACTAGCTGTCAGTGCCTGCGCACGTGGCTATCGTACCAAAAATAATTATAATCTCCCAAACTACCAGTAGGATTTGGGAAAGCTTTTTCGCACTAAATCTCTGGAGATTCGCACGAATTGCTATTGCCGAGTCAGCGAGTGTAATATACAAAATCTAGTTTTACCGTGTTTGTTATCGAACGTCTCCGAAACGGCTCGGCCGATTTACGAAAAAAAAACCAGACAAGTGCGAGTTGGACTCGCTCACCGACGGTTCCGTTGGTAGGTATATCATACGAATACAAAATCCTTTATTTCAAATAGACCAGTTTACAGGCACTTTTGAATAGTCAAGGTATGTCAGTCAAATAGATGAAGTTAATTCTGCCGCGCTAGCGACAAGAGTAGCAACTCAGACCAATAAAAGGACACTCTTTTAAACACTGCCTTTTTACAAAATCATGGTTCGATTATTTAATGAGTCTATACTTTAAATAAAGACTATTTTTTTTTTCGAAATTCCTACGGGAACGGGAAAAACGGGATATGCGTGTACGAAGTCACGGGCGATAGCTAGTATTATTATAAAGCTGAAGAGTTTGTTTGTTTGGTTGGTTGATTAACAGCGCTAATCTCAGGAACTACTGGTTTCAAATTGAAAAAAATATGTTAGTGTTGGATAGCCCATTTATCAAGGAAGGCTATAGTCTATATAACATCACGCTACGACCAATAAGAGCGGAGCTTTAATGTAAATATAACGCAGACAAAGCAGCGCAGCTGTCCCGCTCTAGTTTATCATATTTTGCCATACATAAGTACCACGAAATGTGTTATCGCGACCGACATTGACGAAAAAACTCGAACGAAACTCGCTACATCGCTCGCTTTCGAACTGTGCAAAGATCAAAGTGACCTGAGAACGACTTTTAAACAAATCGTAGCACTCGAGCACCGTTACAAGAGAATCAACACAACACTGATTTGATTCAGTCATTCGACAACTGTGTAACAATGGCGGACGTACCCAAGTGTTCTTTTATAGCAATTTTTATAATCAATTTTCTATGTTACGTTAGAAGCGGTAAGTTAAACTCTTAACTAATCTTTCTACCTTTATTTTTACTGTGTGTTTGTGCTCTTTTTTCGGTCTTACAAATATTTGATAAGCTACTCAGATTTTGTAAGCAATTAATGTTTTTTTTTTCGTATCATTTGGCGCGAATTTACGAACAAAACAGGTGCGTGTTTTTTATTTATTGTTTATGGTTTATTCAGTTGATGGCCTTGCTTCTGTTAGATACGAGTATATTTACATAAAATGTGATAAATGAAAACACATCCCGCCAACAATTTTTTATTCACTACAACTACGATCTTGTATGGTCTAGTCTATTCAGCTTTCGCGGCAAACAAGGATAAAATGAGGATAAAAGTGTTATTATCATGCGACTTGCGAGTGCTATAGCTAGAGTTCAGCGTTGTTCTGCCGCTGCCGCCTTCTCATTCTTACGACGCTGTACGCGGCTGATAGAAGCCGAACTGTATACTTTTAAGTGTGACCAAAATCGTTCAGCGAAACGCGAATGAAAATCAAAATCAAAAGTCATTTATTCAAATTAGGCTGAGTGCCAGCACTTTTTGAACGTCAACGTTTACAAGAAGACAGTCCCCCAAAAACGCACGACCGTCACCACTTCCTAGTGTTTTAGCTGGGAAGATGTGGCCGACAAACTCCCCAGCAACACATCTGTCTGTTGCGTTAGAAGAACTTGCATTTATACAAAATTATGCAAAGTATTATTACAAACAAAAATAATAAAACATGGGTAACACATACCTACAATCTAAAACTAAACTCATTTGACACTTGTAAGCTAGCCACACTCCTCCATGGCATCGTAATCAGACAACTCAAGCATAATGTGTGGCAGCTGTTCCACATTACATTTATACCAGACAAGCTCTAGACGCGAAGACCTGTAATTGGCTGTCAGATTATCATACTGTTACTTATCACCATTGTATTTAGCTGTAAGTCTTCCATAGTCTTTAATTAAATAAATAAATAAAAAAAAAACAATTTAAAAAACTAAACTGTATAAGCCTCCAGACACCAAGGGCGTGCCCGCCTACACGTGCAGGGATAAATCTAACAATATATCTGTGATTATACACAAGTACTCTGGATAGAATAACATTTATAAATAACATTTGTTTAAGTCACTAACAGTTGAATCACATGTTGCAATACACTCAAATAAAATAAAATAATATAAATAAAAAAATGGAGCTGAATAAGTGTGAGTAGTCCCTTAGTCTTCTGTTCTGTCACCAGTAACAGAAGAATTTTATGCTAGTATTAGGATTACAGGTTTTCCTCCGTGCCTCGGAAAGCACGTAAAGCCGTTGGTCCCGGCTGTCATCTGTACATCTTTGGCAGTCGTAACGGATTGTCAGAAGCCAGTAAAATCTGACTCCAGTCTTGCCAAGAAGTACCGTGTTACCAAGTTAATGGGTTGTGGAGGTCTGGTAGGCAGCCGCTCCACGTATTACACTGTTATTCACCTGAATCTGGTTTGACTGGAAGCCGATCCCGATATTCTTGGGAAAAGGCTAGGCAAATGATGCTAAGGATAACAGGTATTTACTGCGTTGAGAAGCCGAACGCTCCTAAAAATACGAAAGTAGGTACCTCGTACCCCCACCCAGTCGGTAGGTATCTACTTCATAAGAAGACGGGGTCCACTATAGAGCCATGTGCCTGCCTGAACAATGTCAGAGTCCCTTGAGGCAGTTTAAAAACACTGACAATATAGGGTGTGTGGGGTCGTTAGACCTTACCTACTCCCCACACAATAAGAAGATGTGCCTGCCAGGGTTTATTTAAAACTAGCTGACCCGCGCAACTTCGTCTGCCTCACATTTTCCATTACTGCTCCGCTCCTATTTGTCTTAGCGTGATGATATATAGTGGGCTATCTAACACTGAAAGAATTTTTCAAATCGGACCAATAGTTCCTGAGATTAGCGCGTTCAACCAAACAAACAAACAAACTCTTCTGCTTTATAATATTATAAGTAACTATAGATTGGAATTTGTTCGAAAGAGTCACCGCGGCCCGCACGTAAAGGGTATTAGAAGGAACACTGATAGGTTTTAGCATAGATATAACTGTTTTTTATATTTGTGTGGGTTTTAGAGTCTGACACTCCCTTCTGCTTCACCCAGAGCGGGAGGAGTCATCTGATGATTTTTAATCTTTAAAAAAAGGTCTATCCATTTACCATGAAAATAATCTATACTTTATCTATACTAATGTTATAAAGCAGAAGAGTTTGTTTTTTTGTTTGATTATTTGTTTGTTTGGTTGAACGCGCTAATCTCAGGAACTACTGGTCCAATTTGAAAAATTCTTTCGGTGTTAGATAGCCCATTTATTGAGGAAGGTTATAGGCTATATATCATCACGCTAAGACAAAAAGGAGCGGAGCAATAATGGAAAATGTGAGCAGACGAAGTTGCGCGGGTCAACTAGTAAAAACAATAATGGGTTTTACATAATTATAATTCATTAAAATGAACATAATAGAAATATCGATATATTATACACTTTTACACGGCTTTCTAATTATAATTAACACAATGCCTATGGTAGGTGCCCGATAAATGTGCATTAATTAACGGTCATTGACCCAC
The DNA here is from genome assembly GCA_963859965.1 of Ceramica pisi. Lineage (NCBI taxonomy): Eukaryota > Metazoa > Arthropoda > Insecta > Lepidoptera > Noctuidae > Ceramica > Ceramica pisi. The sequence goes on along the minus strand of OY982556.1, from coordinate 4,285,558 downwards.
GCCCATTTATTGACTTTCTATTATCAAAAACAAAAATAAAGACATAAAGCTGTCCTGAATCAACTTCTATCGTAATCCTTTACGTTCTCTAGTAATGAAAAACGGTTCATAATAGGCTTGTGTCCTGAAAAAATCTAACTAGTCCGTCAGTTGTACATTATCAAAAAATATTTGACCCGTGTTTTTTCTTTTGATAAGGGAACCAAAATGGACGAAGTTACGACGCTTTTAAAATTCTCAATGCGTCACACCTTCGCATAATTTTTAGTGAGTCGTGACGTCACGAGCCCCCACTCCCAAGTTTTGATGCGTTTTATCTTTGTAAATATTCATTGATTTACAAAAACAAAAAATACGGGTCCATTATTTTTCAATACTCTAACTGACGGACTAAATAGCTTTGCAATTTGTAAGATAAGATAAGATAAGATAATATTTATTTGCCAGAATGTAGGTGTACAAAGAAGTGTGATCTTAAATAATATAATGAGAGCCATTTGCCTTTATTTTTTTTTTGTGGATGATAGAATCTAGCCTATTGTTTGTTCGTGTGAGAAAGTAGCAAAAGGTCAATGTAGGACTTTATGGCAAGTTTATCTGGTGCCTACCATACCTATACTATAATTTAATTATACTTACATCGTTTCTATACTGTGTTTACTACGCTCTTCTGTAACACTTTAATCTGGATGGGAAATCATCAAATGACTCCTTCCGCTATGACCGCAGCAGACAGCAGTGTCATTTACTGTCTATAACCCACCTGTGTTCCTCCCAGGGGCGTCAAAATCTTAATCTTACGATAGTCTTCCTCGATAAATGGGCTATCCAACACTAAAATAATTTTTCAATTCGAACCAGTAGTTCCTGAGATTAGCACATTCAACTTTTGCAGCTATAAAAAAACTGCCTGGAAATTTTCGGATAATGAAAACAAAAGTTTTGCTATAAGTACTTAACGGGCGAGTCAATCGCCGGATAAAAATCCACATTTCGGGCTGCCACTGATAAAATTGCTGATAGTAGAGTAATGAATCTGACAAAAAACAAGATTAATTTTCTCAATCAACCTTGAACCTAAAACATTAGCGATAAAGTAGAAAATCTATTAAAGAAATTTGACAGATCACAGGTCCGTACATGAGCACACAGACGTCATTTCAATTTTATATAGATGTAAGGGTGAGCTCATCCAGATGCGACGTACATGTAAGAAAAAAAAAGAACATTATTTTACTTACTCGATATTTTTATTTATTTTTATAACAATTGTTTCCTATACCTACTAACAGTTTGCACCAAAGCGTACCTATAACAAGTCAAAAACATAAAATTCATCTTAAAATCTAAAAAAAATTGATACATATTTTGATCATCGATCTGTGGGTCTGGGTACACGTAATTGAGAACCTCTCCTTTTTAAGTCGGTTAATAAAGGTTTGGCTAGTGCTTAAACGGTTAATATATCATCAAAAAGGTAAACATAGGGACACAGTATATATCCTTCTTTTTCAGTTTATGAAATACGGGCTGACCCGCGCAACTTCGTCTGCGTCACATTTTCCATTATTGCTCCGCTCTTATTTGTCTTAGCGTGATGATATATAGCATATAACCTTCCTCGATAAATGGGCTATCTGACACTGAAATAATTTTTCAAATCGTTCCAGTAGTTTCGGAGCCTATTCAATTCAAACAAACAAACAAATCTTTCCTCTTTATAATGTTAGTGTAGATCTTCTAAATCGGTCCAATACTGTAGGAGGAAACAGGCGAGAGCCAAACCTTAAATTATGAATTTTACATACAAAGTCTCTCCGCCCACGTGACCTCATAAGGGACTACTCACACTTATTCAGCTCCATTCGCGTTACGCTGAACGATTTTGGTCACACTAATACAGTTCCGCTTCTATTAGCTGCGTACAGCGTCGTAAGAATGAGAAGGCGGCAGCGGCAGAACAGCGCTGAACTGTATCTATAGCACTCGCATGAGAATAAAACATAATATGTCCTCATTTTATACTTGTTTACCACGACAGCTGAATAGACGCGGAAAGCTAAAAGGATGCAAAATCGTTGTTTTCTATGGACATATAAGCTGAGCTGAGTAGAGCTGAATAAATGTGAGTAGTCTTTAAGTGTTATAATTAAAATCGTAGACCATTTTGTTGTGGCGTCGCATCGCGTCTCGGTGTGAGTTGACCCTTAAGTCTTTGCTCACAGTTAGTGCACGCAAAAACACCAGGATCAAATTTAACTGTACCAACAGTTAAATTTGATCCTGGTGTTTTTCTGCAGTAGAATTGACAATTTTTTTTTGTGAACTTATTAAATCAAGTTGAAAATGCTTAAAAATTAAAACTTAAACACTGAAAAAGAACTTCTTTTGAACTGCCAAAAGATGGCGCTAGTAGAATTCATAAATGCTAAATTATAATTGGCTTTCTGTTGCTTAGTTAACTAGCATGACGTCTTCGTATATTTTCGCCTACTAGGGCTGACCTGTTGAAATTAAGTAATTAAATATTATGTAAAAAAACCGGCCAAGTGCTAGTCGGACTTGCACACAAAGGGTTCCATACCATGCACCTTTATTATTATTATTTGTTGTTATAGCGGCAATAGAAATAGACAATCTGTAAAAAATTTCAACTGTTTATGTATTATGGTTCTTGAGATACGTATAGCCCACTGACAGACAGACGGACGGACAGGGGAGGCTTTGTTATAAGGTTCCGTTGGTTACCCCTTTGGGTACGGAACCCTAAAAAAGATAAGTGCAATATTTGCTACCTATCCTATACAGAACTAGCTATCCTACCTACCCATTTTTTTTTTGCTTTTAAACCTTCCCTGTATTCTGGCGAACTAAACAAAAAAAGAATTACCGAAATCGGCCCAGCCGTTCTTGAGTTGTAAAATTACAACGAAAACTGGCATTGATTTTTATAATATATATTGATGTTTCAGAAGCACTGTGTTATTATTTTTTTTTTTAATATCGCAGCATACGATGAGATAGGGACCTTTTTGGCCTCGCAAAGATTAGTTTATTATTTATTTCTACTACTTACTAGTTATTATTGTTAATTAACTTATTAATAGGTACTTATCGTTAGTTTTAATGTATTTTACATCTGTATGTTTTGTGCGAGTACAAATAAACATCTTTCTTTCTTTAATTTGCCATGAATCATAGAATTTGAACCTTATTAGCTACAGTTTCAAAATCAACTGGTTCGATGCCTGGGTAGGAACAACGATAATTCAAAAATCCAATGATACAGTTTTACTTTTCATCAAAATCGGGCTCTAGATTCTTTTTTTTTTAAGGGATGTGAAATCATCACATGACTTTCCCCCGTTCTGGGAGGAGCGGGAGGGAGTGTCAGACTTCTACTGACTAAAATCCATCCATGTTCCTTTTTTGCCCTTTGTGTTCCGGAGCCACGGTACCTATCTCTTTCGAATAGTCCCGCGACTCCGGCAGGCGTCGGCCCTTTCGGGCCCCTCTGTGTGCTGACTCTCTTTGAGGCGCGCGTGGAACACGCGCCGTCGACACGGCCTGTCATCATGCGACGGACGGACGGCGAGCCACCCATAAATCGCCGTCCACAGGCGCGCGCCTACGGTGGCCGGAGGTCACCAGGTGGCCTCCGACGCCCGCGACGTCTACCACGGCGGCCGGGACGAGAGGATCTCTCCCTCTCCCACTCCGCCACCTCTTTCGCTAGCCTGACTGAATGACGGAATGGGACGCCGCCACCTCCTTCTGCGAGCAATATTGCGACTATTAATTGAGATTTAAGCTACCCTATCTTTCAAGCTGGATCAAACTGCACACGGTGTGCAAATTTGATTATAATCGGTTAAGAGTGTGTATTCCGTCCACTAGCGCCACCAATCGTTTTTTATTAATTGTGGTAAAAAGACACGTAGATAAAAAACCGCTCTGTAGTGTACTGAAGAAATGTATCTATTATTTTTTGCCAGCTATTTTTAATACATAACTCATGGCTAAATAGCCAAAACGGCAATTATTGCTAAAAGTGGCCACTTTTAGCAAAAGTATCGATTTTGGTAACTATTTATGTTCTAAAGTACAAAACATAACTCTCAAAACATAATAAATACATTTCTTCAGTACACTACAGAGCGGTTTTTTATCTACGTGTCTTAAATTTACCACAAATAATAAAAAACGATTGGCGGCGCTAGTGGACGGAATACACGCTCTTAAGTAGTTTAGGAGTCCATCGCGGACAAACAACGTGACGCGTAATTTATATATATTAAGATAATAACATGATAAAGCTGAAAAGTTTGTTTGTTTGAACGCGCTAATCTCAGGAACTACTGGTCCGATTTGAAAACTCTTTCAGTGTTAGATAGCCCATTTATCGAGGAAGTTTATGGCTATATATATGTCATCACACTAAGACAAATAGGAGCGGAGCATTAATGGAAAATGTGACGCAGACGAAGTTGCGCGGGTCAGCCAGTGAATTGATATAGATCTAGCACATAGTAGCGCCAATATTGACTATCTCAATACACCTCACATGATAACCAAAACAAACGGGAATAACGCGCAGAATGCAATTAACAAAACAAAAGCATTTTATAATTAGTTAAATTTAGGTAATTATGTTACAATTTTAAGTGGAGCAGGTTAATGATACCAAGTTTACTAATATGCAGATAATTTTACAAAGTATAGATATGCAGGTAAATATTAGCGCTCTTTGTCATACAAAACAACCCTTCAGAAGAAGTATTGGTATAGGTACATATCTTCTATCTATACTTATAATAAATCTGTAGAGAGGTCAATTCTGTACATTAAATATATTTCCAAAATAACTATCAGGGGGTGATTAGGGATCAATACTGATGCCAAAAATGCAATCAGTACAATTTTTGTCTGTCTGTCTGTCTGTCTGTCGGTCTGTCTGTCTGTCTGTCTGTCTGTATAACCGTTATAGAAACAAAAACTACTCGACGGCTTTTAACGAAACTTGGTACAATTATTATTCATACTCCTCAGCAGGTTATAGTATACTTTTCATCACGCTACAATCAATAGAAAAACTGAAAAGAAATGTAAATGAAAATGTGAAAGTTTGGTTGTTTGTTACTCAATCACGCCAGAACGGCTTAACGGATCTTAATGAAATTTAGATCAAAGATAGATTATAGTCTGGAATAGCACATAAGCTACTTTTAATCCCGGGAACATGTTCCCTAGGGATCACGCGGGCGAAGCCGCTGGCAGAAGCTAGTACTTATAATAAATCTGTAGAGAGGTCAATTCTGTACATGAAATATATTTCCAAAATAACTATCAGAGGGTGATTAGGGATCGATACTGATGCCAAAAATGCAATCAGTACAATTTTTGTTTTTTCTGTCTGTCTGTCGGTCTGTCTGTCTGTCTGTCTGTATAACCGTTATAGAAACAAAAACTACTCGACGGATTTTAATGAAACTTGGTACAATTTTTATTCATACTCCTGAGCAGGTTATAGTATACTTTTCATCACGCTACAATCAATAGGAGCAGAGCAGTGAAGGGAAATGTTGGGAAAACGAGAGCAGTTACTCCATTTTTGAAGCTTCCGTCGCGTGTGCAACCTTAATGGTGAAAGCTAGACAGAAATCATGTATGACGGAAATGTTCTCCTTAAAATAATAATTATATAAAAATATCCAACGACAGCATATGTCTATCTTTTATGATTGACGAACAATAACACGTAGTGTAACTCCCGATAGCTTAGCAGTTCGAAGCTTTCTGATTATATTTGTCTACTCTTACGTTTATATAACTCTCAGTCGTCCCTAACTAACATTAATAAAAGTTAACATTATTAACTATTCCATAAAAGAAGAATCATAGAAATCGGTATAGAAACACCAAAGTTATACATGAGAAACGCTAATAATAAGCCATCGCGCGTGAATACTGAATCATGCTATAAGGATTATTTTTGTGGTCGCGAACGCACAGGCAGGCGGCTAGCTTGGCGCCTAGAGGCTAGCGAGTAGCTTCGGAAAACGGCTTACGACAGTTTGCAATATCCTTTAATAATTATAATGTCGAGGGGAAGATGGTTATAATTTCGCTTTACACCAAACGAGTAATATTATAAATGTGAAAGTTTGGTTGTTTGTTACTCAATCACGCCAGAACGGCTTAACGGATCTTAATGAAATTTAGAACAAAGATTGATTATAGTCTGGAATAGCACATAAGCTACTTTTCATCCCGGGAATACGTTCCCTAGGGATCACGCGGGCGAAGCCGCTGGCAGAAGCTAGTAGATAATATGTCACTGGAAAATTGCAAACTATTTTTTCTTAATAAGACACGGATTCAGGGATTTAAGTATTGAATTTGGATGAGATTTATTGTACCTATAATACAAAACTATTTTTCCATATTTATTTATATCTTATATTTAACACTTTACGTACACAAATGTACAGAGGCGGACCATATCTCAAGAACCGTAATAGTTGCTGGCTTGTCGGTTAGTTAAAATCAACCTCCACACAAACTGCTCACAATCGGTGATCCAAAGCTCTCAGCTAAGTAAGTATACAGTTTTCAGGATGCTGTTTTGACTGTCCCTCTCTCTCCTCAGTAGCGACGCCGTTTTTTTGCAAAAGAATGCGTTGGTACGGGCTTGCACAAAAAAAAAACATTAAGTAAGTATATTAAAGGGGGTGCTCTCATTCAAGATACTTACTTGAAGTTTTTTTTTCGATTTAGGTATGGTAATTGGTACGGAATCCTTCGTGCCGACTCGCACTTGACGCTGGCTTCAAAAAGAATCATCAAAATCGGTTGACAATTGAAGGGTACAGGAAAAAAAGGAGCTCATTGACAATTTTGCCTTTTTTGAATTAACTGTACCATTTACTTCGTTTTTCTATGGCCAATCAGAGCACGTTATTTTAAACATGATAAAAGGGGCTGATTATGCGTAAAGTTCAACTAAAAAAAATCAACTTTAGAATAAAACGCGCTCATTACATTCTATACCAAGTAAAAAGGTGCCCATTATCTATGAAACCACGCTAGAACAGGCTGATTGCAGCGGTTGTAACAAAGAACGCGCTCATAGTCGGCCATCTTAATTTTTTTGCCATACAAGTGACAGCTGTCAGATAAGCTTCCCTTCAAAAATTTTACGACGCGGTAAATTGTGATTAACTTTTTGCTTGTTTATACCAAAATGGACAAAAATAGTAGTGATTGTGATGAAAATTATGTTTATAAGACTACAAAAAGGAGAAAGTCACACGGTCGGATGTCTGAAGTGTTGATAAAATTAAAATTATCGAGTCATGAACCCGGTCCAGCCTGTGGTTGCAAATTGGGATGTTTCATTTAGATTCCTGCAGAAGCAAGAACCCAGATTCTCCAGAATTTTAATTTACTAGCATCACATGATGCCCAAAACAGCTATTTAAGTGGATTGATCTCCGTTCTCCCAGTTAATAGGCAGATTACAGGATTACAGATTATAGGTATATTAGACATTGTTTATGATCACCATTTTAGTTGTAAAATGTAAAAAGGAGATCATTGTGACAATGAGCACCTTCTTGCCAGTTACATTATGGAGTTAGGCACTTAAAGGTCAAACTATTATTTATTTAGCAACCCAATGTCATAAAATAATAACCTATTAGATTAAATATACACTGTTCCTTTTATATAGAATGTACAAATCAAATTCCAGTAGAGGTGTAAGTGTAGAAATTGAAATTTTAGGTTTAATCCTTTGATTACTCGAAACAATGAGATTGTTAATGAGCTCCTTTTTTTCCTGTGCCCTTCAATTATTATTGGCAATGAAAACTTTAAAACTTTTTTCTAATCAGTCGAATTGTAAACGTCCTCCTTTTGAAGTCTTTAAAAATATACCGTTTTCTTTTCAGACTGCGTTCTGTCTCTAAGCAGAGATTTCGGCAACCCGGGACCAGTATTCATCCGGAATGGGGCCTTCTTGGAAGCCAACACTGATCAAGGAAACATCAGCTTCAGTCGGTCTGAGACCGTTCTAGCTTCGTGTCCCGGACCAAAACGGAAGATTGTCCTGGGGAACTATACTACTAGTTATGATACCCTGGTAAGTTTATCGCAGTACATTTAAGTCAAGAGTGATTGATTGTACTTCGGTGAGTGTGCCCAAGAACTCCACGACCTCATTCCACCGGCCGCCTTCTACGATCGGACATCCAGAAGCACTGCAACTTAACATCCCTACCTTTTTGCTCTTCCACCAATTCGAAGGTACCGTTTCAAAACGACTTTTATAAAGCGCACAGCAAAGGAGTGGAACTATCTGCTTGCGTCTGTGTTTCCGAACGCTTACAACCCTAATCTTCAAAGTTAAAGTAAACAGGCTCCTTCTGGGTAAGCTCGCTCCATCGTAGACTGTGTCTCTGACCTCTGTCATCTTTCACCAAGACTAGAGTCAAGAGCAAACCCATTTCAAATAAAAAGTGAAAACGAATAAGTATACCCCCCCACGAGAAGCTATAAATACCTACGTCAATCTTTTTGTCAACAGGGTGCATGAAAAAATAAAATTAATAAGTCCGTGAGACAGATTCCCAAAAAATATTGGTCATTTAATTTCTTACAATAGGTACAGGGCGTTGAAAACTCGTGTGACGACACTTTTAAATACCTAGTTTTTGCAGAGTAGTGCCGTCACAACACGTGTCGAATATTTCTCTACAATATAACTGATGGACTAAATAGAATCATGTTTTTAAATCAAGGATCAAGAATAGGGAATATGCATGAAAAAATTATTAATGATCTGAACAGTTTATCTAAAAATATTCGAAAATATAACACTAACAGTGAAATTAGAATCTAAATTGCTCGAAAAGCGAACGAGATACAATTATTTTAAACAAATATATCTGTCCCTCTCGCGAAAACGCTGTTTTCTATGGCAGCTGTATAGTCGTCGTGTAATTTGACGTCACAGTTAGTATCGGACTTCTCTTTCTAACTGTAGTCTTTGAAGCTTTATAACTTCACAAATGATGAAGGTATTTAAAAAATAATTTCATGGTTGTTTACTAGGGCTAATAAGTATTTTATTTTGAAAATAAAAAAAAATCGCATGCATATTCCCTATTCTTGGCCGGTGTTTTCTAGCTGATTCATCATACAATATCTAAACTGTTATATCTATTTTTCAGGAGGCGCATTGCATTATCAACACAACTTTCAGAGTTGACCGCAAAATTGTAAATTTCAAAGACATTCGCTGCAATACCCAACCGTGGTTCACAACCCAGGAGTACCCAGAGATTTGCCACGGACGAAACAAAATATATCAGTGAGCATCTTTAAGATAATGACACCTTTTTAATTTTTAAGGACGGGACAACATCAAATTACTTCTCTCGACCTGAACGAAGCAGGAAGGAATGTCAGACTCTTACTGATTCAACCCATCCGTGTTCCTCCTATGCCCTTTGGGTTCCAGGGTCGCGGTGACTCTTTCGCACAAATTCCGCAAGCCTGGCAGGCACTGGCACTAGCGGACCCCATCTAAGACTATTGACCTTGACCCTTTTTTTTAGGGATGGGTAATCATCTAATAACTTCCCCCGCTCTGGGCGGAGCGGGAGGGAGTGTCAGACTTCTACTGACTAAAACCCATCCATGTTCCTTCATTGCCCTTTGTGTTCCGGAGCCACGGTATCTCTTTCGAATAGTCCTGCGACTCCGGCAGGCGTCGGCCCTTTCGGGCCCAAGACTATTGACCCTTGCAGTTACTAAGGCTAATTTTCCAACTATATTGGGATCGGCTTCCAGTCAAATCGGATTCAGCTGAATACCGGTAACATAGCAGTACTCCTTGGCAAGACTGGAGTCAGATTTTCTGGCTTCTGACGATCCGTAACGACTGACAAAGATCTACAAATGACAGCTGGGACCAACGGCTTCGCGTTTTCCCTGGCACGGATGATAAGATCGTCAGTCGAAGTTACCCATCCAGAAAGTGTTGCTTAACCTTTAAGACCGACCAGTGCGACTGTTATTATTTAACTACGATCTTTTTTTGTTTACTATTGATTGATAGGCACGCGTTTGACCACTATCTCACCTGATGGTAAGCGCGGCGATGATACGGTTAAAGATGGAGCACGCTATATCAAAATGAATCCCATTTCCCTTGGTCACGGCATCACGCGTGATCGGCTGGGCCGATTTCGCTATTCTTTGTTCGTAGTGTTTCAGAAGAAAGTTCTTATATTTTTTTTTTTTTAAGAATGTGCTAGCATAGTTGACGGGAGCGAAGCCACAGGGGACAGAAAGTTTTCTAATTTAATTAATTAAATTTTCAGTGTCGGGTATCAAGTGAAAAGAACCTTCCACACGCTATACGAAGCTTGTTTTGACAAGAATCTCCTGCACACTCACTATGTAAAACACCGGATAACTCCGATGAGCGTTTACCGTCAACAGGGATTGAAGAGACCTTCATTTATGGGTAATTTTTAACGTTTTTTTTTTTGTTATTTGTAATGCGTTTACTCTTGACTCTATTCTAGGACAGAGATGACAAAGACAAAGTCTACGATGGAGCAAGCTAACCCAAAAGTAGCCTGTTCAATCTAACTTTGAAAAGATTAGGATTGTAAGCGTTCAGAAACACAGACACAGGCAGAGAGTTCCACACCTTTGGTGTGCGCATTATGAAAGACGCTTGAAAACGTTTAGTGCGAATTGGTGGAATAGCAACAAGGTAGGGATGATAACTTGCAGTGCGTCTGGATGTCCGATGGTAGAAGGGGGCCGGTGGGCTGAGGTCGTGTGCAGTTCTTGGGCACACTCACCGAAGTACAATCTGCAGAAGACTGACAAGCCAAGACTCGCAAGTATCACCCGAGTATCGCAAGTACATATTCGCGTATGGCTAATTCTATAAAAAAACGGAAAAAAATATCAGAATGCCCGATGTGAACACCCTAGATCCTTCTCAGGGTCTATGAAAGAGGAAAATTATATGTTTTACACCTGTAACACATACCGCGTGTATCTGACATCGACGCACAAACGATTTCCATGGGTCCAGGGCATGATTCTGGACAAATCAAAAAAAATCAAATCAAATCATCGTTTATTTGTCGTTTGACGTGTTGGAATTTGTCGTCGGTTCTTTTCTCATTTTTTTCAAGAGTACCACAAATAGGTATCAGCTTAGCTGAGCTGATAACTATTTGTGGTTTTATTCAGATTGCTCTTTTTAGTGAAAGTAGTTAATTAATTATTTTTTTATTAAAAATCTCATTGGGTTAGGTCAGAATAACGATTATGAGCTAAAGTAAAAATCCCTTGAAAAAAAATGAAAAATTGGGAAAAAATCCGACGAAAAATTCTAAGTCAGAAAGGGTGTCCAGAATCATGCCCTGGACCCATGGAAATCGTTTGTGCGTCGATGTCAGATACCTACACGCGGTATAATTTTCCTCTTTCTTTTCTTAGCCTCGTAACTTTATACAGAGGCTAAGATACTACTCCCAGTTATTCAACTCCATTCGCGTTTTGCTGAACATTTTGGTCGCACTTATACAGTTCGGCTTCTATCAGCCGCGTGCAGCGTCGTAAGAATGAGAAGGTGGCAGCGGCAGAACAGCGCTGAACTGTTTCTATAGCACTCGCATGATAATAACACATTTGTCCTCATTATATACTTGTTTGCCGCGAAAGCTCAATAGACGTGGAAAACTGAAAGAATGCGTACGCATCTCCATACAAAATCGTTGTTTCTATGGGCATAAGCTGAAAGTGTGAACAGTCCCTAAATGTTTTCTATTTATCGTTTTCAGAAGGTGATCTGTTTGGAAAGGTACGAATGAAAGAAGTCTACAAAATTGGTGGTCAGAAAATGGCCCTGGACGCCATTTTAGGAAATAATATGGCTGAAAACTACTTGACTAAAAAACAGGTAAGGACTACCTAAGCTGAGAGCGAAATATTTAAGGCATTATTGTATCAATTAATAAAAATGAAACAGCTGTCCGCTACGTTGTGGTAGGTGAAAAAAAAATAGGTAAGTAGGTACTTACTTTTTTTGAGGTTGTTTTCTATTTAGTTTTTTGTTTCCTAAGCTACGCAGATTACAAAGCCTCCACTGTCCGCCTATCCGTCTATCCGTCCGTCTGTCTTTCAGCCTGTCAGCGGGCTATAAATCTCATGGGCAATAGGTAGAAACTTGGTAGAAAGTTGAAATTTTCAGTGTGAATTTCGGTTGCCGCTATAACAACAAATAAAAATACGATGGTAGGTACTACTGATGCTGCAATTAACGTAGCCACGTACTGGGCCCAACCAAATCATCTCAATAAGTTGACCATCAACTCGCAAAGAAGAAAATGATAAGAAATGTCCATACCGAATTATTTTAAACCCCTTATCAAAAAGAAGTGTATAAGACCCTTCTTTTTGGTTAGTTTGATCGCTATTACGTGCCTGCCTGTGTGTGTTGTGAGTCTGTCTATGCCGTAGACCATAAATATATTTCTATGTATGCCATAGACAGATACACAGCACACACAGACACACAGTACACAAGAACTACGTTGCCATTGTGTCTATGGCACCGTAGTTCTTAAACGGGTAAACCGATTTGTATGCAATTTTTTGTAATTATTTTTGCTGTTGTTCTAGTTCTTATCCCGAGGACATCTAGCCGCCAATGCAGACTACGCGACTAGTGCGATTACTCGAGCCACGTTCCACTACGTGAACACGGCACCACAATGGATGCGAGGCAATTCTGGTGACTGGGCAGCTTTGGAAGAAGTGAGTTTAGTTAGCGTTCTATGGCAACCAATGCTGGACATATATTAATAGACCTACTGTAAGTGTCTGATTGAACTTGACTTCCTCACCATGGGTTCTGGATCTCTAGTACTTAGAAGAGGCCTGTAAACACAGGTATTGGGCTGCAAGGATAAAATAAAGAGGCCGCGCGCCTGCTGAAAAAATCATAGCAATGGACGCTCGTATGTATAGTTGCCTGTTTTGTCTTGGCAGGCGAGCCACGGCTTTTTCCCAAATGCCTCTGATTCATACCTTAGTACCCCGTTCTGCTCCTGATCATTTGTATGATTTCCATAACCGAATAAAATGGCGGCTAAGTATCTACTATCTATAACGTATAACAGAGCCCACGCAATACCTTTCAAGGAGTACCTACCTATTCATCATTATGAACAACTTTCACTACATTTATGTGAACAGCTGATGTCTTTTATTTGCGACTTACTTAGCTATTTTGGGGTTGATCCAATAATAAACTTCTTCATAATGATGAGTACAATGACCCCTTAAATGGTATTGCGATTATTGTTTATAGAGAACAAAGACAATATAAATGAAAACCAAGTTTTTCTCCCACAGAGTCTACGACGTCGCGTGAAAGCCATAGGCAACGACGTCACAGTTTTCACGGGAACGCACGGTGTCATGACGTTGCCAGACAGACGAGGTCGTATGCAAGAGGTTTACTTACATTCAGACGCCAACAATAACCTAGACGTTCCTGTGCCTATGTACTTCTATAAAGTGAGTAACTACTTATTTACATGAAAGTAATGTTCACAAAAAACTATTATTATATATGCGAAAGTTTGTGCGCATGGACGGATGGATGTTTGTTACTCTTTCACGTCAGAACGCTTGAAAGGATCTTAGGTAGATAATAGTCTGGAATAACACATAGGCTACTGCCTATGTTTTATTCAGGCTTTTCATTCCGGGAATAATATGTTCCCTAGGGATCACGCGGGCAAAGCTGCTGACAGAATCTAGTTCAAACATATTTTCTATCATCATTACCGACTGGGTTCATGGGAAATAGAGGAGCTCGTGGCTAAATAATAACAGCCGCACAGGTCGATCTTCAAGGTTAAGCAACGCTTGGAGGTTGGTTTGTGGATGGGTGAACATCTTTTAACATACCGAGTTTCCTCCGTGCTGTCATTTGGAGATCTTTGGCAGTAATTACGGATAGTCACAGAAGCCAGAAAATTTGACACCAGTCTTGCCAAGAAGTACGGTGTTACCCAGTTAATGGGTTGTGGAGGTCTGGTAGGCAGCCGCTCCACGTAAAAAACTGGTATTCAGCTGAATCCGGTTTGACTGGAAGTCGACCCCAATATAGTTGGGAAAAGGCTAGGCAAATGAGATTACTGACTGGGTTTACAGAACTTTTCAAAGATCAAAGAAATCCTAATGTTTAGTATATGTTACTATACAGAGTTTCACTATTTTACTAAGGCTGGATTTGACCAACGCCAGATAACTCTTATTCGTGGAATAAATTTGTCAAAAATTCAAAATTATTCCTCCGATAAAGCTATCTGGCGTTGGTCGAATCCAGCCTAAGTTTACTAAACTTGTGCAATACGTAGCTTACAACTAAAGTAATCACTTATAAGGGTTTTCTCTTTGTTCAATTGTTGCATCGTGTCGAGTTTAAATGCATGTTTTATTTTTGTTTGTAGAATAGTGTAACAATTGTTGGTAGACCTAATAAATAATAATTATTATTTCCAGCTCGTCTACGATCCAAAGACCAAAACCGCAGCAGTATTCATCACGATTAATTCATCATTTTACAACGAAACTACGACCAACAGCCTTATCTTCTGTGAGAACACTTGCGACGAATATTACAGTAATCCTGAGTATTCGTGGCTAAGATGGCGGTCTAATGATGGCACGTTTAGTTTTTGCTGTGATTACGACCAATTTGTCGCTGAAGTTGATTATTTGCCAGAGTTAGATGTGGAGGGGAGGTTTTACTGATACGTTTTACTTCTTACTACTTCAGCAGTGCTAACTGTAATCTTGTAAACATCTCACTGTGACTTTAAACCCTAGTATGAAACCAGCGGCCAAGTGCGAGTCGGACTCGCGCACGAAGGGTTCCGTACCATTATCTATAAAAACGGCAAAAAAATCAAGTTTGTTGTATGGGAGCTTTTATATATTTATTTTATTCTGTTTTTAGGGTTCCGTAGCCAAATGGCAAAAACAGAACCCTTATAGATTCGTCATGTCAGTCTGTCTGTCCGTCCGTATGTCACAGCCACTTTTCTCCGAAACTATAAGAACTATGCTGTTGGGTAAGTAGAGGTATGCCGTGTACCGCATAAAGATTTTCACACAAAAATAGAAAAAAAAAACAATGAATTTTGGGGGTCCCCATAGGTACTTAGAACTGAAACTCAAATTGGCCGGACTCGCACTTGGCCGGTTTTTTTAGTATTTGTTGTTATAGCGGCAACAGAAATACATCATCCATGAAAATTTCAACTGTCTAGCTATCACGGTTTTTGAGATACAGTGACACACGACAAGTGAACTGTCAAACCATACAAAAAAGATTGCATGACAGCTCACTTGTCGTTCACTTCGACATGTTTACAGCCGGTCGATTCTGTCTACATCTCATCGTGATCACTTAAGTGTAGGTAGTGAACGACAAGTGAGCTGTCATGCCATCTTGTTTGTATGGTTTGACAGCTCACTTGTCGTTCACTTCGCCAAAGTGTTCACTTCGACATGTTTACAGCCGGTTGATTCTGTCTACATCTCATCGTGATCACTTAGGTGTAGGTAGTGAACGACAAGTGAGCTGTCATGCCATCTTGTTTGTATGGTTTGACAGCTCACTTGTCGTTCACTTCGCCAAAGTGTTCACTTCGACATGTTTACAGCCGGTTGATTCTGTCTACATCTCATCGTGATCACTTAGGTGTAGGTAGTGAACGACAAGTGAGCTGTCATGCCATCTTGTTTGTATGGTTTGACAGCTCACTTGTCGTTCACTTCGCCAAAGTGTTCACTTCGACATGTTTACAGCCGGTTGATTCTGTCTACATCTCATCGTGATCACTTAGGTGTAGGTAGTGAACGACAAGTGAGCTGTCATGCCATCTTGTTTGTATGGTTTGACAGCTCACTTGTCGTTCACTTCGCCAAAGTGTTCACTTCGACATGTTTACAGCCGGTCGATTCTGTCTACATCTCATCGTGATCACTTAGGTGTACCTAGGTAGTGAACGACAAGTGAGCTGTCATGCCATCTTGTTTGTATGGTTTGACAGCTCACTTGTCGTTCACTTCGCCAAAGTGTTCACTTCGACATGTTTACAGCCGGTTGATTCTGTCTACATCTCATCGTGATCACTTAGGTGTAGGTAGTGAACGACAAGTGAGCTGTCATGCCATCTTGTTTGTATGGTTTGACAGCTCACTTGTCGTTCACTTCGCCAAAGTGTTCACTTCGACATGTTTACAGCCGGTTGATTCTGTCTACATCTCATCGTGATCACTTAGGTGTAGGTAGTGAACGACAAGTGAGCTGTCATGCCATCTTGTTTGTATGGTTTGACAGCTCACTTGTCGTTCACTTCGCCAAAGTGTTCACTTCGACATGTTTACAGCCGGTCGATTCTGTCTACTTCTCATCGTGATCACTTAGGTGTACCTAGGTAGTGAACGACAAGTGAGCTGTCATGCCATCTTGTTTGTATGGTTTGACAGCTCACTTGTCGTTCACTTCGCCAAAGTGTTCACTTCGACATGTTTACAGCCGGTTGATTCTGTCTACATCTCATCGTGATCACTTAGGTGTAGGTAGTGAACGACAAGTGAGCTGTCATGCCATCTTGTTTGTATGGTTTGACAGCTCACTTGTCGTTCACTTCGCCAAAGTGTTCACTTCGACATGTTTACAGCCGGTCGATTCTGTCTACATCTCATCGTGATCACTTAGGTGTACCTAGGTAGTGAACGACAAGTGAGCTGTCATGCCATCTTGTTTGTATGGTTTGACAGCTCACTTGTCGTTCACTTCGCCAAAGTGTTCACTTCGACATGTTTACAGCCGGTCGATTCTGTCTACATCTCATCGTGATCACTTAGGTGTAGGTAGTGAACGACAAGTGAGCTGTCATGCCATCTTGTTTGTATGGTTTGACAGCTCACTTGTCGTTCACTTCGCCTAAGTGTTCATTTCGACATATTAACAGCCTGTCGATTCTGTCTAAATCTCACCGTGATCATTTAGGTGTAGTGAACGACAAGTGAGCTGTCATGCCATCTTGTTTGTATGGTTTGACAGCTCACTTGTCGTTCACTTCGCCAAAGTGTTCACTTCGTCATGTTTACAGAATCGCACTGTAGCAGCTGTAAACCTCTCACCGTGTATAAGCTTAGGTGAAGTAAACATGGAGTGAGCTGTCAATCCGTACTTGTACAAACAAGATGAATGACAGTTCACTTCTTATTCACTCCACCTTAGGGACTGTATCCGCAATCGAGAGAATCGTGGCGAGTTGACGTTTTTAGGGTTCCGTACCTAAAGGGTAAAAACGGGACCCTATTACTAAGACTACGCTGTCTGTCTGTCGAAATTCACCAGGCTGTATCTCAAAAACCGTGATAGCTAGACAGTTGAAATTTTCATAGATGATGCATTTCTGTTGCCGCTATGGGTGGTTGTGTGAAGTAATAACGAAGTAAGGTATCATTTGCTCATTGCATTTGGCGGCTGGTTTTGGCATTATGTTTGTAAACTGCAACAAAAGAATATTTTTATTGTTATACTTTATAAATGTTTTATTTTTCACTAAATGTTTAATTATGTTACATTATGTTATGATGTTTGAATTGACTCTTCAGTTTATTTTTATAAAATGTACAATTAAATTAGTTTTAGGCACTTAGGTTTTAAGGATGTTGTTATTCGTTGTACGGTGAACCACAAAAATCTATTAAACATGCTAATTTTACACATTATCTTACCAGTTTGCACTAAGCGTTTCCAAGCGCCTTTCATTATGCGCACAACAAAGGAGTGGAACTCTCTGCCTGCGTCTGTGTTTCCGAACGCTTACAACCCTTAGCTTTTCAAAGTTAGAGTGAACAGGCTCCTTCTGGGTAAGCTCGCTCCATCGTAGACTTTGTCTCCGTCATCTCTGACCAAGACTAGATTCAAGAGCAAATCCATCTCAAATAATAATAAAAAAATTGAGACATCTGCTTTTTTGGCATTTCCATAAAGTAGCGTAACGTTTAATATTGTTTAGTGTTACTTCTGATCCAATTTGAACTAAATATATTGCTCAAAATGCAGAACCAAGAGAACTAAGTTTGAATGGATTTACGAACAATCAACCACCAACACAAGCGTAGGTAGGTATCACGTACTTGCGGTTGTCGCTAACGGTACAGTTGCCAGCACATCAAAACTCCCCGAAACTGTTCCAATTAACTTTGATCCTTACATCTTTCAAAATAAAGTTGAAAATCTATTGAAGACATTTGACAGTTTTTTGTAGCTTGATGCGCTTTCGCCTGTACATTCGCCAGCACATGAGACTATCCGAAACTGACAAATTTTCCTAATAAAATTTGAACCCTATCTCCTTACATATAAAGTTGAAAATGTAACAAAGAAATTTGACAGATATTTTTAGCTTGAAGTTCTGGCGACTGTACCTCGTAATCTTCGCACACCACATCGAACTCAATAAAACAAATATAACACGTTATGTTTCTTTAATTTATACATATTTAATTTATAAATAGTCATAGGTGTTTAAACATAATACATTTATTTACCTAATTTACATTGTTTTTTTTTTTGAGATTTTACATTAGCCCTGTACACATACCTAGATACAAACATACATACACTTAATTCAAGCGATTTTACTAGTAAAATATAACTTAAAGAGTAGTTTAGACAATTTTCCGTTGTTCTGACTTGAAAACACGGCTTGTTTTGGAAAGGAACATCATTTTGTCTTATTCGAAAAATAATCAAACCTATTTGAACATTTTTGTATGTAAGGCAAGCATTCAAGTCTCCGAATCTGGATTTCGTATCAGGAAACCGTGAAGTGGCATCAATGCAGTCGCAAGAGAAACTATCGAAGCGAAATTTGTACCGCGAGAAAATGAAACACAGCGCCATTTACACCGTCAGCAGCGAACTACTGAACAAAATCCTACATTACGGTTTTCCGTGCGATTTGAACAAATACAACAGCCCGAATATCAAGTACTAGCTGACCCGCCCAACTTCGTCTGCGTCACATTTTCCATTATTGCTCCGCTCCTATATGTCTTAGCGTGATGATAATATGTAGACACAACAAACAAACAAACAAACTCTTCTGCTTTATAATAATATCTATATCTATACTAATATTATAAAGCAGAAGAGTTTGTTTGTTTGGTTGAACGCACTAATCTCAGGAACTACTGGTCCGATTTGAAAAATTATTTCAGTGTTAGATAGCCCATATATCGAGGAAGGTTCTATATATCATCACGCTAAGACAAATAGGAGCGGAGATTTAATGGAAAATGTGACGCAGACGAAGTTGCGCGGGTCAGCTAGTCTATACTAAAATTACAAAGCAGAAGAGTTTGTTGGTTTGGTTGAACGCGCTAATCTCAGGAACTAGGTACTGGTCCGATTTGAAAAATTATTTCAGTGTTAGATAGCACAATTATCGAGGAAGGCTATAGGCTATATATCATCACGCTAAGACAAATAGGAGCGGAGAAGTAATGATAAATGTTACGCAGACGACGTTGCACGGGTCAGCTATTTAGTATAGATAGGGGTAGTTGCCCACCCGACACATCAACCGGCCGGTCGGAGGATCCTCCCTTTTCAATGGAGGTTTGCAGAACTTTACACCCTTCTCCGCATGTCCTTATAACCGTACATATGCGGCCATCCTAACACGAATATTGTTCTAAACCTCGATTCCAGTTGCGACCGGGTACTGAGTATACATTTCAATACATTGCGAAGGCTCTCATAAACAAACCAGAGTTATTTTAACTCCGAGTTAGTTTTTACCCGGGGTAAAAAAACAGGGTTCTGCAAGTGGGCCTTAGAACTAAAATAAGTTTAGCAACAGTCGCGAAACTTCTTGTTGCCAGCAACATGTTGATCGCAACAATAACGTATGTTGCGCCACTTTCATTTATCCGCTTTCGGTTTTGAAGTTCACCAAAATATAGGGTTACTTCGCTTCGGAGACATTGTGCAATTTAATTTTCTTTCATCACAGGAAAAAAAATGTTATTGTTTTTTCATGCTTTTCTCGGTGTTAAATTAATTTTGATGTTTTTGTTCGAAACATGGTAAAACAAAAAACAACGTGTCTATAAGTTTTTAATGATTTTGCTTAACGTACAATTTTCGCATTGTGTTCTAAGTAAGAGTCTATGCACACGGCGTATTTAGCCAACACTATACTACTCGCGAAGTTACTTCGACAAAGTACTCTTCGAAGTTGTCCGAAGTCCGAAGTACGTGACTATACACTCATGCAACCTCGCGAGGAGCTCAGTCGTCCGGCGCCCGCACGATAAGCATCATGGAAAACGTTCCAGTGGCAGCTGCCGTTGCAATGTGTACTCTCGCGTATTATAGGTAACTACGTGCGTATTTATTACGGCTCGACGCGAACTGAAGTAAGTCGAGTAGTGTAGTAAGACGCTTCGTGTTAGAACTTCGGGACGCTTTGAGTCCTTTGACTCGGGCGCAAAAACCGACGATTGGAAGTCGCCCGATGCGAACCGAGGTTGCACGAAGCGAAGCGAAGTGCCCTTCTACACTATCGTATTCGCTCAACTTCGATCAACTTCGCGGGTAGTGTAGTGCAGGCTTAACGCGCCGAACACACGTTTTACGAACGCGCACTCACGACGTTGTAGATAAGACCAAAAAGCAGTATGTCTGCAACTAAATTTAGATTAACGCGCATTAGCGCATCATCCGCGCATCGTCTCGGGCGCGTTAAAATTACGCCATGTGCAAAGGCCCTAACTCTGAATTGATTTATTTTTCGACTAGCTGACCCGCGCAACTTCGTCTGCGTCACATTTTCCATTACTGCTCCGCTCCTATTTGTCTTAGCGTGATGATATATACATATATATAAATATACGCCTATAACCTTCCTCAATAAATGGGCTATCTAACACTGAAAGATTTTTTCAAATCGGACCAGTAGTTCCTGAGATTAGCGCGTTCAACCAAACAAACTCTTCTGCTTTATAACATTAGTGTAGATTGCATCAAAATCTACGTTCAGTTACGTATCCTGATCTCTCTCTCGAATTAAGAATATAATTATGAAGAGGGTACCTAATGCAGGGCACTGTATCATCTCTATCGGTTGAAATGCCGACCAGCCCAGAATCTCCTGGTACAAACTAATCTAGAATCAAAATCAACAAAACCAACTATCGAACGAATGGTGCTGAATCAAGTGGATTCTTTATTTCGTCCAGAACAGTCCAAAAAGAAACACATTTTCTCCGATTTTTACTGACAATATTGCTGATTGTAGACCACTGATTAATTTAATTTGTTTTAACATTTTATAATATCAAAAAAGTTTTACTGGGTTCATAGAATCGATTTATTATAGAGGAGCTCGTGGCTAAATTGAAACAGCCGCACGGGCCGATCTTCAAGGCTAAACTATAACAGACGAACGCATCGATCTTCAAGGTTAAGCAACGCTTGCGAAGGTTGGTCTGTGGATGGGTGACCATCTTGACATACCGAGTTTCCTTCGTGCCTCAGGAAGCACGTTAAGTCTTTGGTCCCGGCTGTCATTTGTAGATCTTTGGCAGTCGTTACGGATAGTCAGAAAACCAGTAAAATCTGACTGAAATCTTGCATTGAATGAGTTGTGGAGGTCTGGTAGGCAGCCGCGCCACGTAAAATACCGGTATTCAGCTGAATCCGGTTTGTTTGGAAGCCGAGCCAATATAGTAAGGAAAAGGCTAGGTTGTTATAATGGTCACCCATTCACAGACCGACCTCGGCAAGCGTTGCTTAACCTTGACGATCGACGTGTTCGGCTGATGTAGTTTAGCCACATTGAAACATAAGACCAAATATTCACTTCTTCTGTTAGTAAAACAGTTTACTTATGGATACATGTAACTCTCCGGAGGAGACTCTCCTCTCCTCCCAGTAAATCGAAAAACAATCTAGTCATTCAATCAAATCCATACTTCCATTATTCCATTCCATAGTCCATAGTCCATAGTCCATAGCTATTAATATAATTTCATATCAGTACTTTTCAATATCAATTATACGACTTCAAGTTACACAACGTAAAACATGGGGCTGACCTCATGCTACTGCGGAGAATCTTAACACCGCGATTCAGAAAAACGCGTCATAAGTACAACGCCATCTATCGATCTACAACGTAACTGAACTGTCTTTATACTCATAACTACTCTTAAGTTCAAACTTAGAAGCTTACACGTTACGATAAATCTATACTAATATTATAAAGAGGTAAAATTGTTTGTAAGTTTGTAAGTTTGTAAGTTTGTAAGTTTGTATGTAGGGGGTAATCTCAGGAACTACTGGTCCGATTTGAAAAATTCTTTCAGTGTTAGATAGCCCATTTATTGAGGAATGCTATAGGCTATAAATTATAAAGATATCATGCATATTAGCTGAACTATCTCAATTTTTGTCTATCCCGGCGGAAAAAAATAGCTCTTACAACAGAGTTATTTGCGTGCGCTGCCTTAACAGTTGTATATAATTGAAAACAATGTATGGCAACCTGGTCCGCTTTGAAAAGTTCTACAAAAAAGTCCGCGGCACCATATTTCTATCTTTTATATTTTAGCAGATATAGTAGCTTTTATGTGTTAAAAAAAGTAATTTTCGATGTACTTATCTTTGAACGATTTTTTAAACAACCAAATATTAATCCTTATCGAAAAAAATGTTATAATGATCACAAGAACATCATAGAGATACGATTTGCCCAAAATAGTATGTCAATTGGTTGAATGGTTTCGAAGATAATATAAAATTACTAAATCGCAAAACGCCGCCCGCGCCGTCCATTCACGAACCGCATTAGAACATGCTTTGTGCAATTACGTAATTTTTCTGAATCGTGGTGTTAAGATTTTCCGCGGATTAATGACCCTCTCCAGTTATTATTTAACTTTTGTCGTTAGGTACGTGAGTTGTACGTAGTTGGTTGAATGTTGTTGGTCTATTGTTTTGGTTGCTCGGTTTCTCAAAACACAATTACAATATTACTTCGTTCTCATTCTTCGAGTTCGAAGCCTGCTGTGATATTTGTTTTTGGGATATCGGACAGTTTCAGCGATTGTTTATCATGCCTAAAAGGAAATCTCAACTTTCCCGTCACACATCCCAGACATGAGACAAGAGCAGCTCGAGTACGCCGTACGGCAGAGTCTGCTCTTGATAATCATCTGCGCCTCTCGAGGAATAGAGAAAATATTTCGCAAGCATGCGCTGGGAAATCTAGCTCCGAGCGTTCACAGCGGCTTGCTAACCAAAGCTGGAGAACATCGCAGGTCTGTGCTCGGGAATCTAGCGCTGAACGTGCGCAGCGTCTCAGTGATTTAAAGCAGCATGTCTCTGCAACAAGGGACAGGGAGTCTAGCGCTGAGCGCTCGCAGCGGCTCGCTAGCCTAGCTACATACATATGCAATAAAAACAAAACCCTCCTTTTGGCAGTCAGGAAATAAATCATAGCACTCAGTACTAACCGAATCACACTCATCATTTCATCAGAAGTTAAAATGTTTACCGCCCAACGAAGTGGGCACGGGTCAGCTAGTAATAATGATAATATAATAAAATGTTCACTTTTGTTGCTACATTTTAAGTTTAATGAAAAAATTACTCAAAAATACATTGTTTCGGGGTCTTTTCACACATTTCTTATTAAAAAAAATCTCAATAGATGGCATTGCAAGTATCTGAAGTCTCAATGCAACCTATTTTAGCGCTCGATGAAGTTTCTTCGTACACTTTAAAATTCGATATCTTTTGATTATGTGGGTCGATTTTGATGAAATAAACACTAAATGTTGCTCCGATTATCACTTAATATTTCGAAGTACCTAAATTTTGAATCCAATCAGTGGTTTATGCGTGATGCTCCTCCAAACGCACAGACATACAGACGCACAGACATACAGACAAACAGACAAACAGAAAAGAATTTCAAAAACTGCTTTTTTGTGTTCTATGTCATTTTTCTGACATTTCTATGTATTTTTTATGCGAAAATATTCAATGTACAGACACGGCAACTCTACGATTTTATTATATGTATAGATTATTCAGTTGAAACATTAATTAGTAAAACAATTTGATTATCACATTTTGTACGATGCTTAGATTAAGTACAAATACATATTTCGGGCATTAATATGACACATGGAGGTTTAGAAAGAGATAGTCACATAGGTATGAGTGAGAGAGACGAAATACGACGAACTCTTTCTAAAACCCGAGCCATTTTAACAACACTTATTATTTTTACGTTATACATTATTTACAGGCTTAAAAGGAATGATTAACATAATATAAAGCTATGCTATATTTTCTTTTTATAAAATGAGGCGAAAAAAACATATTTTCTGTAGTTCAAGGATCTGTCAGCGCGTGGCCAAAATCTGAACTAATTCCGCCATCTTGATTTTACAAAATGGATTCCATAGACAATTTCATAAATCAGTTCTTTCCTCTATGTCTATGATGTTTATAAAGGCCTGTTCAGACCTACGCGAAATTCGCTGCCCGGTTCGGTAGCGAAAGCCGAGTAAGTATGTAGTAATCGTAATGTTCAAACTTAAGCGGATATAGCTCCAGGAATGCGGAATTGTTCGGGAAAGTTATCACGTTTCTCGAATGCAAAGGGCATTTGAAGGTACACGGGTGGGTGTTTGTCAGTTGAGAATCTTACACTAAAAGCGGGAGGAGTCACTTGATGATTTCCCACCTAGAAATAACTATTTTAACAAACAAAAAAAACTGTCTAGTCGGTAGATTTGCAGGGTGTGGGGAGGCTGTGTTTGCCACTGTCCCTGTACCGCCATCACCATGTCAGAACCCGTTTCGCAAAGCAAGCGAAAATATACAGTCTACCAGAGCGGGAATACTGGTTTACCCGTTTCGCTTTAGCCGCGGAACTCCATACAAAATGGGGATGGCGGATGCAACGCCAAACCGAGAGGATAGTGAATATCGCGTAGATCTGAACAGGCCTTAAAAACCGCGACGTTTTGGTACAAACGCCAAAAGATCCCCGTAGCACTTTAGTCTCTTTCATAAGGCTATAAGGTCGAATCTCCCTTTTTACACCGCCGCATCTCTGCCTTCAATGATCGCTGACAAAGCTTGCCTATCCTTTTTATTCTCACAGGAACAAGTGACCAAAGCCATCAGATGCTTATTTGAATACTCCACCCTTTCAAGGACAAAGTCTTCGAGACCTTTTCGGGGCAAATAATAAGCCTTGACGTATTTATCGACGTAATCCTGATAAGGAACGGGTTTCAACCCCGAAATCTTCTCCAATTTTAGAAATAGCTGTCTATAATCCAACTGCATAAGACCTCGACCACCATTCGAGCATTTCGTCGCGTTGGAGAACCCTTCAACTAGTAAGTGTACTATAAACTTTGAGACCATACCCCATATAGAGTTCAGGACTTCGAGATTTAGCGTTACCTTGCTTGAAACGTTTTCTAAACGTAACGCGAATACTTGGATTTTTCTTATGATCATGTCTACGTACGCGCTGTGTTCTACAGCCACGTTTTTCACATCCCATTTCACTTGGGACATAGCTATCAACGCTGTTCTAGCGTCAACCGCCTTTGACGCCGAACACATGTAAACTGGGACCCTCAGATCTTGGACAACAGCTAGAGTATTATCTTTAAAATGCTCTAAAATGAGCCTCTGATGCTGAGCGACAATCGACTCTAAGTACGGCTGCAGGATCTCATATTGCTTCGCCAGAAATATCACGCTTTCAACCGCTACTATTCTTTCTGATAGACCATGGAGATTCTCTTCGGAAGTAAAATTCAAGTGCTGAGGCGGATCTGGGCATGGAATTTTTCCATCAACGACGCCAGAATTTTCGGTATCGATATTGTTCTTTATCCTCTTTAACACAGAGTTCAATTTCGAACTGTATAACGTTGAAGAAGCGACGTCTAGGTCTGCGGTGAAAAACAGATGCACTGTGAAGAAATAGTAGTCAAAAAGTTGATTCATTAACATGACGACCTCTAAGGAAATCTGCGGGAGGTATCTACAGATCTGAAGATATTGTCCGCAGTGTCTCAGGACCGATAACGTAGTATTCGTTACTATAACGCTGTCTTTAACTTTACTGGGACTTTCGTTCGGCTCTAGTCGGTCATTTTCGTCAACGAAATCTCGCTTTAACTCATCGGGTTCGTCATCTTCCGATTCATCGCTAACCAACTCAGGTTCCAAGCCGAAAATGTCATCGTTCGTTATATTTTCGTTCCTAAAAATCTCGAATGGAGTATGACTTGTGTTCTGTTTGAAATATTTCGCTATATAGACGCTGTCGTCTTGAGAATGCACCGAGGACGCCCCATCAGAATGCGCTTTTAACAATGATGTATCTGACCTAATGTTAAGATACTTTTTAAACTGTTTAAACTCTTGCAAATACAGCAGATTAAATGTCGACTTCACAGGACACTGTTCCCAACCTTCGTTCTCCAGAAAAAGCTTCAATTCTTCCATCCTGCCTCGATGATAGTTCTTGATGTATAAAACACTTTGAGTTTTAATAAAATCCTGTAACAAATCCGACTTATCGCCGCAAAAAACTTCAGCTACTTGCGTCAGTTTTCTTAGAACGCCAAGCATTTGTATAAACTTCTCGAAAGGGTACTCTTCTAGGCCTGAACTCCTCAAGAACGTAGAAACTTTAGCTTGGACATCATTCCAAATACGCACAAGACCAGCTTTTAATTTCTGCCGAATGTATTCTCTGCTAACATTTTTCTCTATCTCAAAAACGTTACTGGTTATTGGTATAGACTCTTCTTCGTCGTGTTTAGAATGCCAGTCCACTAAGAGATAGTAGCTGCGCATGATTAGGAACAGATTCTCACAGAGATTTAACAGGCAAATCGGGGCTTTGTTCGCTTGTACTGAATGGCACATTTCTTGAAACTTCATATCGGTGCAGTCCCCTACGTAATTCTTGACTGCTTCAATTGCAGACTCATTTACGGCTGAGGAATAATGCATGTGCAACTGTTCCATCGCTGCTTGAGTCTTTCCTAGCAACGCGTATGCTTTTCTAAGCTTCCTGAACGTGTTTTCGTCAAAGTTATAACATATGCTTGCTAGAACTGAGTCTAACTTTTCCTCGGTCATATCTAATGTGTCTTGGAGTCGTGTAGCAAGATCTGCTATGCACGTATACTCTTTATGACTGCTCGCAGCTTTTTTACTCTTCAATATAAGCTCTATGGCTTCAAAGTATTCTTTCTTTAGCAACAATTCCGCTACATCTTTTTCTACGCTGCGTAAACTTCTAAGTAACTCTAGAGATTTAAGCACGGATCTTATAATTTGCCGTTTTCTGAAGTTTGCCAGTATCACGAACGTGGATATCGTCAGGTGGTTGGACGCGGCCCTTAGTTGCATCCTGGCTTTTTGACAGGTTTGTAAAGTTGTAGAGAGCTGGTTTCTGATGTTCTGTATTTCTTTGAATTCTCTATCACATGTGTCTCTTTGTTGAGAAATTAGGTGGAGGGCTTTGCCCGATACTACCTGTGGTACAAACGATATTGATTTTAGTATGTGTATGAATAAAGGACAATCTGGACTTGTACGGGAAGACTATGAACTAATAACGGAGAATGGCGACGCCTCGGCAACGCTAGAGACGGCATTATGAAAACTTGTCACCAAGAGTGTCAGCCAGGGTTGACTAATTTGTTCGAAAGAGTCACCGCGGCCCTGGAACGCAAAGTGGATGAACGCGGATGTGTTTTAGTCAGTAAGAGTCTGACACTCCCTTCTGCTTCGCCTAGAGCGAGAGGAGTCATTAAGCGTGTTGGCGAGTGTCATCGATTTCTCAAAGAAATTAACGACCCGTGACGATACAGTACTGACTTGGATATTACAGGCGAAACTTATACCGGTCGGGATATTATTAGAAATGGCGTCTCCGTTCGTTGCCAGTGGCGTTTCCTGTTCTGGGTTAAATAATAGCACAAAAATGGAAGCTTTCTCAAAAACAATAAACTGACTTTTAACGGAAGCTATGGTTTACAAGTCTTCTAACTAGACTCTTGTATACAGCGGTGCTAAAAGGCTACTTTAGTAGAATTATAATAGGATCATAATATTAATAAGGTTGATTGGAATTTGACAGTGACAGGTAGCTTGATGTACTGGCTGATTCTGCTAAAGTGGCCTTTTGTTCAATCTATCGTCCGGAACGAGGAGGCATGGGAAGCGGTCACCTCCTTCTGCGAGGAAGTAATGCTAGCGAAGGAGGAGGCCGAACGCGTGATAGAAAGGGAAACCTCACGCCCCAGCCGCCGCAACGGAAGTAGACGGCTTCAAAATATTGGCTTCGTCACTTAGACAATAGAAAATACACCCTAAACCATCTAAATGAAGTTTATTTTTTAACAAGGTGAAAAGCGCGAATACGCCAAGTTCGCCAAATGAAGCCACGAGTAAATACCTGTTGCTGCCGCTTGAGCTTAGCGAACATGCGTTCGATATCATCACAGGAGGTGAGCGGCGCATGCTCCAGCACATACCGGCCGGCGTCGAACTCTGACGGAGGGTGGAAGTACACATTCTCTATCTCTCGGAGGACCTGCAAATAATGGTATAAGTATAGTTCGAACCACGGTACTTTGCCGCTCAGAAGTTAGGTTTAAGTGACGACCGCGCAGGCGCAATCATATAGACAAGTGTTACGTTCGTAGAATATTTTTCTGATTATACGTATTGTATTATAAATAAGTAAGAAACACAACCAGTAACAAAGTAACACAGACAATACACCACAAAACACAAATCAAACAGTAAGAAATAATTAAAATAAATAATTTAAAACAATAACAACGTGTAACACTTTCCGCATCAACAGTCGTATTGCATTGAGCAAGCGGGACACAAGTATGCATCGAACGTATACGAGCGACTGAGACGCCATTACACCCGCCATCTTGCGCTAGAAGGCGCATGCGCGACCTACCCGCGCATGCGCTGTTCTATTTTTTGTCAAATTGACACCCTGCTCAACCAATTGCGACGTACTTCGAAAAGGCAAAACACCGTGGTTCGTAATGAATTAGGAACGTTTGTGAACTATTACCGTTCAAAATTCGAGAAATATCGATCTTCAAGACTAAGCAACGCTTGCTGAGGTCAGTCTGCGGATGGGTGACCAATCAAAAAAGCTCCATCTTTATCTCTGTCATCTCTAACCTAGACTACGGCAAGAGCAAACCTAACTAAACTGACTGGGAGCCGACTCCGAAGTCCAATGTAGGATGTAGGTCACTATTTATGCAAATGTTAATTTATTATATTATTTTAATATACATTGATGAGCACGTCTGTTTGCGTTGAGTGCAAACGATGAATTATAACTATACTTGTCCTAGTAGGGATAAGGCTAAGCAGTATTTCATACAGGGTTTCAAGTTTTTATTCTTGTAATTAAATTAAACGACTGTTTGTAAACTTGGTAGGTAAATAATATACCCAGGTCCAAAAATATTTATTATTTAAGCACTTTATCTAAAAATATATTACTAACAGTGGAAATAGAATCAAAATTGCTCTAAAAACAAACGAGATATAATTATTTTAAACAAATATATCTGTCCCTCTCGCGAAAACGCTGTTTTCTATGGCAGATGTATAGACTATGCATAAAAAAAATATTTATCTAAACACTTTATCTAAAAATATACAAAAATATATTACTAACAGTGGAAATAGAATCAAAATTGCTCGAAAAACAAACGAGATATAATTATTTTAAACAAATATATCTGTCCCTCTCGAGAAAACGCTGTTTTCTATGGCAGATGTATAGACGTCACGTAATGTGACGTCAAATTCCATGTCGGACTTCTCGTTCTAAAAGTAATCTTTGAAGCGTTATAACTTCATCGCTGATGAAGATATTTAAAAAATTATATTTTCTAGAGTGTTTACTGGAGCTTATACCTAAGTAATTCATTTTATAAATAAAAAAATCGCGTGCATATTCCCTATTGAAAGTTTCGAACAAGTTTTTAACTAACTGCCTTAAAATACAGCGTAAGGGCTAAATTCTACTTAACTGACTTAAGCTGCTTTCAGACTACGCTATAATATATAGCATAGAGTCACAACAATATCGCGCAACATACATTGTCAATAATATGTATATAGTATACTTAGTACAGTATGAACGTGTCCATTTCAATATATGGTGCGCGATATTCTTGTGCTATGAGCTTTACACTATACGCTATTATATTATAGTGTAGTCTGAAAAGCAGCTTAAATTTAAATGAACTATCTAGCTCTGTCCACGACTTCGGAGGATACTGGCGTGATGTTATGCTTACCTCAAGATCAGCAGCGGAGTGCGCGACGCTTAAAGAACGTGAGTTTACTCCGGGGGGTCCTCGTCTGTTCTCTATTCCATCTTCAGACAACATTGTGGGCAACTGTAAACAAAACTGAAATATTAGAAAAACTGGCCAGTACCAGCACTACATCACTGCTATAAGAGAGAGTCCTCCGCCACGCGTCTGTCTGTTCGCGTTAAACTCAAAAACTAACTGAACCGATTTTCATGCTGTTTTCACCAATGGATAGAGTGGTTCTCGAGGAAGGTTTTTGTATATAATTTGTCAAGCGGAACCCGCGGTCATCAGCTAGTTACCTATAAGAACGAACAAAAAAAACACGTTTCTTGAATGGAAAAAGTTTAGCCCCTAAAATATTTATTTTATTCTGGTTTTTAGTATTTGTTGTTATAGCGGCAAGAGAAAAATATCATCTATGAGATTTTCAACTAGCTATCACGGTTCATGAGATAAAGCCTGATGACAGACAGACAGACAGACAAACTGACAGCAGAGTCTTAGTAATAGGCTCCCGTTTTACACTTTGGGTATGGAACCCTAAAGAGTGATCCCTCATGGGACACCTAGCAAATGTAAAACAACAAAACTTAATCTATACTAATAATATTATAAAGAGTTGACATTTGTTTGTAAGTTTGTAGGTAGGGTTTGTAGGGGGTAATCTCAGGAACTACTGGTCCGATTTGAAAAATTCTTTCCATATTAGATAGCCCATGTATCGAGGAAGGTTATAGGCTATATATCATTACGCTAAGACAAATAGGAGCTGAGCAATACTGGAAAATGTGACGCAGACGAAGTTGCGCGAGTCAGCTAGTTAAAAAAAAAACACTTACTAGATCTCGTTCAAACCAATTTTCGCTGGTAGGTAGTTTACATGGTAATGTAAATCATATATTTTTTTTAGTTTTATCATTCTCTTATTTTAGAAGTTAAGGGGGGGGAAACATTTTACCACTTTGGAAGTGTCTCTCGCGCATATAAGAAACCTCAATATCATTTTTGAAGACCTATCCATAGATACCACACATGTATGAGTTCAATGAAAAAATATTGAATTTCGGTTCTAAGTATGGGGACCCCCATTGTTTTTTTTTTTCTGTTTTTGTGTAAAATCTTTATGCGGTTCACGGTATTTATGAACACACAGCTTGAATAAATATTGCTACAAATTATTCTCATTATGGCCTGTGAAGCCTCATTCTGTAAGTTTTTGGGAAGCATTTATTCAAAACTAATGTTATAAATAGGCTTAACTTATTGATTTCATAGTTAAAATAGTTAGAATAGAAAGGTTTAGATAGTTAAATAAAGGTAAACAATCATGAAGTGATTTTCTTTCTTTTTTACTTTTTATAGGCACGCGTTTGACCACTATCTCATCTGATGGTAAGCGATGATGCGGTCTAAGATGGAGCACGCTTGCCTAGAAGTAACCTATTCCACTCCTTTGCTGTACGCACTATGAATGTATTCCCAAAACGTTTTTTACACAAACACAAATTAAACAAATAAACTACTGGAATGGCTCAATTAATTTAGCAATTGTTATTGTTGTTTTCAGTTGTATTTTATTTTTAAACAGTTTTTTTTTTTATACTAAAATATGACATCAAGATTGTTTCCCTGTATTAATATATATTATATTAATTATACCTAAACCTTTCCAGTATAAGTATCTCAATTACTAAACTATAGATGAGTGAAAAAAAGCTACATTAAAAAAAAACCCACGAGATTGTTAAAAAGCAAAACTGCAGGATACACTTTCAGATTTAAAAAAAAAACTATAAATGTAACAATAAGAATACCGCACAACCTAATTGGTACAGTCAGGCAGAAATTCAACAATAAATCATTATGTAGGTATTTTTTTTTTTTTTACTTGGTATGGGTTGCTTGGTATGGTATGCTCTTGACTCTAGTCTTGGTCAGAGATGACAGAGACAAAGTCTACGATGGAGCGAGCTTACCCAGAAGTAGCCTGTTCACTCTAACTTTGAAAAGATTAGGGTTGTAAGCATTCAGAAACACAAACGCAGGCAAAGAGTTCCACTCCTTTGCTGTGCGCATTATGAAAGACGCTTGGAAGCGCTTAGTGCGAGTTGGTGGAATAGTAACAAGGTAGGGATGGCAAGTTGCAGTGCGTCTGGATGTCCGATGGTAGAAGGGGGCTGGTGGGATGAGGTCGTGGAGTTCCTGGGCACACTCTCCGAAGTACAATCTGTAGAAGACCGACAAACAGGCAACCTTGCGGCGATGAGCCAAGCTGTGTAGCTTGGTATCCACCAGTTTTACGTCACCAATGAGCCTCTTAGCTCTGCGTTCCACCGAGTCAAGCGCGGCAAGCTGATACTTAGCTGAGGTATGTAACAAACAAGAAACTAACAGGACAATATTATCTGCACAGTTAATTGTAAGTTACCTACCTGTGCCTACAAAGTCTTTGAACTATGGTAGCTCATTTACATACCAAGAACCGAATAAATAGAAGTTCGCGATAAGTACCAGAAGACGTCTGTCCAGTGTCAGTTTAAAATTCGTATGTAAACACTATCGATCAAACAAAATTACGGTACCTAACAAGTACGGAAGAAGAATCACTCAAAAGATCGTCTTTCTTCTGAGAATAACACAATAATCGTGAGCTTGTAAGTGCGAACATCAATAACTATAAATATAAACGTAAATACTGACCTGAAGACGATATTTGTGCAATTATTTACAAAATCACTTTGTATTCAAAGTGCGTATCTCATACGACGTTGGTTTCTTGAAAATTGTACATGTATTGAGTTAGTTATACTTATGGACAGAATAAAAGCAATGTCTATTAGCTACCGATGCACATTATTGACCTGTTAACAGTATTTCTGCAGAATAATGATTGTTTCCTTTTCATGCAACTTTTACTTTGCACAGGAAAATGGGATTGACAATTTTGACATTTTTGTTGACATGACTGATGACATTTTGAATTTGACAACAACTAGTGATGTCGCAAAACCTTTCAAAGATCTTAGTAAGTTAAAAATTTTAACTTACTAAGATCTTTGATCAAGGCTAACGATAGTCCAACACCCACAAGTCACGCGCAGAAGCAAATTCATAATAACATCAGGGTTGACTAAAGTCTGTTTTTAATCCCACAGACTTAATTGAGAAGTGCAAATGTCAAAACAGTGGTCAAAACTGATTAAATTCTATTGTAATCTACAAGTTTGCAATTTGTTAATTTAGTCTCTGGAATTAAAAATCAGACCATAGGGTGAGGGGATATAGCTTTAAACTTCACTGACGTTCTGAATCGATCATTGCTCCAATAAGCCACAGACCACCCACGCGCCACGGTATGACTTTAGAACACCTACATCAAATACGATGCCCCATCTCTTGTTCTAATCCTAAGGCTACCGACGTGACTGTCTATTGGCTGAAGCTCACATAAATTATTTAGAAAATGAAATCATCGACACTAGGAAGAAGGAACTGAATTTTGACTCTTGGATTAGAATTACTCGTCTAAAGTCTTGTTTAGTGCGCTATGTCAATCACTATCCAACTAATTTAATAGTGATGTTTACCAACGTTTCATTACACTGGAGAGGCACTGCAAAATGAGCAAAGGCTTTTTATTTTTCATTTTTGCTTAATTTTTACAATCAATTACGGGAAAATCTAATACTTTTCGAAGAAAGTATGGTTTTTGAATTTATAAATTTAGCTAAACGTAACTATTGTAACTACTTTTAAAGTCAAATGTAACATGTTGTTGGCTGAATGTTTATAGAATACCAGTGCCAGTAGTTATAATTCCAGTTCGAAAAAAAAATAGTTTTGCTTGACGTCATGCGAGCGATGAGTATTTAGCGACAGTGGTTTCATTATTTGGTGGTGTTTTAGTGGACTTATATTGATGTTTCTTGTGAAATAACAAAAATGGAGACCGAAAGGATGATAGAAGACACCATACCACCCCAGGTACGGCAGGAAACTTTAAATGGAACAACCCTTAATGTCATGATGTTCCGTCCGCCATATTTACTTTTACCATTATTCGCTTGGATTATTTTGTGTTTTTATGACCAATCTGATAACAAAAGTAGTTTTGGAAGGTTTATTAAACTCCCCAATTACCTGAACAATGCCTGTTCAGACGTAAAAACTATGCTACGTGTTAGAGATTTGGTACAACGCCTCGAACTAATTTTTTAAGCCGTCCTGCAATGCGGATCTGTAAAAAGATGTACTTTTTTGTATATTTCCTGTAGTCATTGTCGGGTTCTGTTGCGTTAAGCGCTTAATTTTATGCATTCACGTAACTTTCGTATTGAGCTGTTTATTTACATCCAAGACAGAAATCTTAGGCTAGCAAAACTGTCACGTTTCACGGAAATCGTCGAATAAAAACTTCTTTTTCATATTTATAAACGTTTTTATGTATTCAAACATTCATTGTAACTTATTCAAGCGAAACTCCTTTGATAAACTTTGTTATAGAATCCAACAAAGGCGATATTCTTCAAAAATGATGGTTGTGCTACTTTCCAAGAATATTTCGCAATCTTGATGAGTTTTACAGAAGAAAGAGTGCATAGTGATATAACATTGTCCTGCCAGTAGTTAATTAGTAGCAACGTGATTACGAAATGATCAGGTTTAATCTTGGCATACATTAGATTATATATTAGAGTCAATGATCAGGAAAAAACTACTCTCTAACATATCCTACATATTCTATTCTTATAGTTAAACTCCATGAAAACACTATTGAATAATTCAAACATACTTTATTCATGTTTCCAAAACATGTAAAATGGGCAGTTTTTTTTTAGAATTAACTAAGAGACAATCAAGAGTGGTTTTTCCTTGAGGTAAATAAAAAATAATACATAATAAGAATTTTATAATTCTTTGAGCCTTTATAAAGATGATACATTGACTCAGATGTGTGTCTAAACACAAATAAATTTGGATTCACTTTTCTTTTCTTTTTTCTTCTAAGTACGTAATCTCTATCTGTTACAAAATATCTAGTATTGCTTGTGACTTTGTAAACTTCAGATCAGGATAAAAGTGATTAGGTATATATTAATTCAGGTTTCAATATTCATGGTTCAAAGTATTTATTTCAAATAATCCATTTCAGCCCTTTTATCCATCCTCTAAAACTTTTATTATAATAATTCTACTAGTCATACATACTCATTCATAATAATATGCACTTCTAATAAAATTTTTTTTTTCTTTTTGTTCTAGTTTGTCTTTTTCAACATCCTTTTCTCCTTAGGTAGTTATGTTCATAAAATTCTGTATTTGCCACTGTCTCAGTGTTGAACCCTCTAGACATATTGTCTTCCAGACAATCCATCTATCATTTCTACAGTTTACCCTATTCTTATAGTCTTCTTCTACAAAACTTAGCTTACAGCATGTTTCCAATATTTTACAGAACTTTTATGTAAAAGTTTTAATAATATGCCACCGCAAGTTTTAGAAGTTGACTAACACACAGGTGTAGGTAGGCAGAGACAAAAAACTTTTTTTAAAGTTGATATAAAAGTTGCATTATCATCTGCTCAGCCTTTTTCTCAACTATATTGGGGTCGGCTTCCAGTCAAACCGGATTCAGCTGAATACCAGTATTTTACATAGAGTAGCAGTCTATATGACCTCCATAACCCAGTAAGTGGGTAAAATTGGTATTTCTTGGCAAGACTTGTGTGTCAGATTTTTTTCCTTCTGACAGCCTGTAATAATTGTATACAACAGTTTGCATGCTGTATGCATTTTTTATTTTTTTTATTATTTAGTGGGCTTGCTCTTGACCACAATCAAGCCTGATGGAAAGCGAGCTTGCCCAAAAGATGCCTGTTCACTCTTGCTTTGAAGGCAGACGGGTCCAAAATGGCAATTTTGGACAACCAGAGACAGAAGTGGTAATTAATGGTCTGTGCCACACTTTTAAAATCTAACATTTATTTGGTTTTTAATAATGTGGCACCACTAGAGACATACAAAATGTATAATTAGATCAAAATGTATAATTTTCAAATAAGTAACTAAAACCTGGTTTATAAACATTCAAGATTTTCAAAATGAAATTTTGTATGTAACACTGTGCCTTATCTAACTTAGTAAATATACTTCATTCCAATTTAATAAAAGAAATGTATCAATCCATTAAATAAAATAAAAAATTGCCATGACTCATCAGCTTTATACTTTCTCATGCTATAGTACAAAGAATTTTTTTGATAAGTGTAGTGTTTGTGTATCTATGCAAAGAGGTACTAACGCTGTCTCACTCACACAAGTAGTGGTGGGGCGGGATCAGCCGCCAGTCGTGCGATGAGCGCCGGCGCAACCGGACGCGATAGGCATAGCTACTTGGTGTGTCAGTGAGCCAGTGTCCGACTACATACCCCAACCCAGGTTAAGGTGGAAGCACTACAATAAGTATTATTGTTTATACAAGTTGTAAATAAATAACATATACAATAACCTATAAGTATCCCTCCACAGGTCAAAGGCCTTCATATAGAGAC
Organism: Ceramica pisi; assembly: GCA_963859965.1. Lineage (NCBI taxonomy): Eukaryota > Metazoa > Arthropoda > Insecta > Lepidoptera > Noctuidae > Ceramica > Ceramica pisi. The sequence goes on along the minus strand of OY982556.1, from coordinate 4,248,440 downwards.
ATATAATACAGTAGGTACCATGTTGGCAAAATTTACCCAAGGAATGGTTTAATTGGGAAATTTTGTTCAAACTAGCAAGCCTTTCTTGGAAATGAAATTGTTATTATAACATTTTTTTTTATGATAGGATTTCAATATCTACATCATGTGCCTAACTTTTTTCCAACTATATTGGGGTCAGCTTCCAGTCAATCTGGTTTCAGCTGAATACCAGTATTTTACGTGGAGCAACTGCCTAGCAAACTTCCACAACCCATGAAAGGTATGGTATTTCATGGTACTCCTTGGCAAGACTCCTTGGTGTCAGATTTCTGCTTCTGACAGTCCGTGATGACTGCCAAAGATCTCAAAATGACATCTGGGACCAACAGCTTAACGTGCTTTCCGAGGTAAGGAGGAAACCCAGTATGTTGCGATGGTCACCCATCCACAGACCAACCTCGGCAAGCGTTGCTTAACCCTGAAGAGCGACCTGTGCGGCTGTTGTTATTTAGCCACGAGCTCCTTGGAGGATTTTAATATAAACCTAAAATAAAAAGCATCATGCAAGAAATCTAGTCTAAAATGTTAGTTACAAACTCGGGTCAGTGGGTCATCTTAGGGGCCTTTGGTGATAAAGAAATAAATAATCTGAAGTATTATTTTATTTCTGTTTTCCTCATCACAACGTTTTTGTCGGTTTGTTCCCCTTTCATGACAAAACCTTGTCATAAATTTTTATTAAGTTTGGTATTGACATCTGATTGGATGTTCTAAGTTGGGAGTTACCTTGGATAATTTCTGAATTTTACCTGGCAGGAGCTAGTCTATCTAACTAATATTATAAATGCGAAAGTTTGGGTATTTATTACTCAATCATGCCTGAACGGCTGAACGGATCTTGATGAAATTTGGAACAAAAGAAAGAAAGAAAGAAAGAAATGTTTTTATTTGGGACAGGAACAGAGGTAGATTATAGTCTGGAATAGCAAATAGGGTACTTTTCATCCCCGGAAAAAGTTCCCTAGGGACCTCGCGGGCGAAGCCGCTGTCAGAAGCTACTTTACTATAAGTTTAAGACATTAGAAGAAAGAAAGAAAAAGAGTTTATTTGCGGCTAGTATGACAAAACATGATCATGGTCATGATAATAGGACTAAAATCTATGCTCAGTTTTCTTTATATTCAAGACTAGCTGACCCGCGCAACTTCGTCTGCGTCACTTTTCCATTACTGTTCCACTCCTATTTGTCTTAGCGTGATGATATATAGCCTATAACCTTCCTCGATAAATGGGAGATCTAACACTGAAAGAATTTTTCAAATCGGACCTGTAGTTCCTGAGATTAGCGCGTTCAACCAAACAAACAAACAAACAAACTCTTCTGCTTTATAATATTAGTATAGACTAGCTGATGCCCGTGGGTTCACTCGCTTGACAAATTATATACTAAAACCTTCCTTGAGAACCACTCTATCCATGGGTGAAACCAGCATGAATCTGAGCATTATTAAAAACTAGCTGACCCGGGCAACTTCGTCTGCGTCACATTTTTCATTATTGCTCCGCTCCTATTTGTCATAGCGTGATGATATTATAGCCTATAGCCTTCCTCGATAAATGGACTATCTAACACTGAAATAATTTTTAAAATCGGACCAGTAGTTCCTGAGATTAGCGCGTTCAACCAAACAAACAAACAAACAATCTCTTCTGCTTTATAATACTAGTATAGATTTTTATTGTTATTTAATTCTATGATTTATTGTATTGTTTAACCAAAAATTGTGTAAGCCTGTAAGTAATTTGTTACACTTTAATAATGTAAGCTTATCAAATAAAAGAACTGAAATTGTATTGTGTAAACAACTGTTGGCTAACCTAAGTAAAAAAATAAATTATGCTGAGAGATGGCTGTTTTGCGCGGATTTGACGCATATACCTTCCCAATTTTTCATGTATACAATAGGGAATATGCATGAAAAAAGTATTAATGATCTGAACAGTTTAACTAAAAGTATTCGAAAATATAATACTAACTGTGAAATTAGAATCTAAATTGCTCGAAAAGCGAACGAGATACAATTATGTTAAACAAATATATCTGTCCCTCTCGCGAAAACGCTGTTTTCTATGGCAGCTGTATAGTCATCGTGTATTTGACGTCACATTACGTATCGGACTTCTCTTTCTAACTGTAGTCTTTGAAGCTTTATAACTTAATAAGTGATGAAGGTATTTAAAAAATAATTTCATGATTGTTTACTAGAGCTAATAAGTATTTTATTTTGCAAATAAAAAAATTGCATGCATATTCCCTATTGTAATTTTTGTTAGGCGTCATATTGGCCGCAAATAAACTCTTATTCTTTCTTCTTCTTCGTTTCGTTGTTTTCTTTTATGAAAATCGATGCAGTAGTTTTTGAACAGACAGACGTGGCGGAGGCCTTGTAAAGCAAACACCAGCTCCAACTACAATCTTACTACTAATACTAGCTGACCCGCGCAACTTCGTCTGCGTCACATTTTCCATTACTGCTCCGCTCCTATTTGTCGTAGCATGATGATATATAGCCTATAACCTTCCTCGATAAATGGGCTATCTAACACTGAAAGAATTTTTCAAATCGGACCAGTAGTTCCTGAGATTAGCGCGTTCAACCAAACAAACAATCAAACAAACTCTTCTGCTTTATAATATTATAGTATAGATATTAGTATAGATAAATGCGAAAGTTTGGATGGATGTTTGTTACTCAGTAACCCCAGAACAGCTGAACGGATCCGAATTAAATTTGGTACAGAGATAGATTATAGTCTGGAATAGCATATTGGATTTTTGGAGAGTATGTTCCCTTGGGATTAATTCCGATATACACGCGGGCGAAGTCGCTGGCAAAAATTAGCTGACCCACGCAACTTGTCTGCGTCACAGTTTCATGAATGCTCCGCTCCTATTGGTCGTAGCGTGATGTTATACATATAGCCTATAGTCTTCCTCGATACATGGGCTATCCATACACCCTAAAACAATACACTCACACACACACACACACTAAAAGAATTTTTCATTTCGAACCATTAGTTCCTGAGATTAGCGCGTTAAAGAAAGAAAAAGACTATTTGCGCCAAACATGACGCATACCAAAAAAATAAAAATAAACAAAATTACAATTTTATAAAAGTTGGGCAGATATGCGTCACATTCGCGCAAAAGCGTTCAACCAAACACACTCTTCAGCTTTATAATATTTAGTTTAGAATAGCTATATTCAACCTGCGTACCCCGGGCCGCATGTGGCCCGTCATGCTTTTCCGTATGGTCATGTAGCCTAGCACATAATTGATGTTATATTTAGTCAGGGCATCAATGTCTGTGTATCTATACTGTACTGATTCACTCCTTGACGATGTGCTGAGTCCTCATTGGCCTATGCCATTTGAATACATGAATGGAACTTTTTAATTTATGACAAAAGGACTTAGTCATAAATTAAAAAGTTCCATTCATGTAGATGCTACAAAAGTTTGTAAAACTAGAGGCCGCCCGCGACTTCGTCCGCGTATAAATTCTCGTTATTCCCGTGTAAATCCCGATCCCTCGGAAACTCCGGGATGAAAAGTAGCCTAATGTGTTATTCTGGGTCTTCAGCTACCTACATACCAAATTTCATCGTAATCGGTTCAGTAGTATTTGCGTGAAAGAGTAACAAACATCCATACATACTCAGAAACTTTCGCATTATTTTATAATATTACCAGTAGGTAAAGTAGGATTTTTACTGTAGGCTATTGCGGCCCATCATGACAATAGTAGAAATAAATAAATAGCAAATAAATTAGGTATTTCATTTCATTTCATTTCTTTACATTTCATTTCATTTCATATCATTTCATTTCATTTCAATGCTATGTGGCCCAGAAAGAAAAAAACCGGCCAAGTGCGAGTCGGACTCGCGCACCGAAGGTTCCGTAAAAACCTGTAGGTATGTATATATTATAAAGCAAAAGTTGCGATTTACGATTTATGACGTATTAAAAAAAACTACTTACTAGATCTCGTTCAAACCAATTTTCGCTGGTAGTTTACATGGTAATATACATCATATATTTTTTTTAGTTTTGTCATTCTCTTATTTTAGAAGTTAAGGGGGAGGGGTGGGACATTTTACCACTATGGAAGTGTCTCTCGCGCAAACTATTCAGTTTAGAAAAAAAAAAATTTTGAAACCTCAATATCATTTTGAAGACCTTATACCCCACACGTACGGGTTTAATGAAAAAAAAAAAAATCGTTTTTCAGGGACGTCGATCGTCGTTCGCTTTTCGGTATGGGGACCCCTAAAATTTTTTGTTTTTTTTTTTTTCTATTTTTCAGTAAAAATCTTTATGCGGTTCACGGAATACATCTACTTACCAAATTTCAACAGCATAGCTCTTGTAGTTTCGGAGAAAACTGGCTGTGACATACGGACGGACAGACATGACGAATCTATAAGGGTTCCGTTTTTGCCATTTGGCTACGGAATCCTAAAAAGGTTGAGTACGGCTGGTATAGAATGTAGTTATAACTTGTTTTGTAATGTTACAGGTGACGTCGATCACATGTGTGGACTCCGGCGTGAGACCGATGCCGAGTAGCGCAGCGTATGCCGCTGAGAGAGACGCCTGCCTTAACTTCTTCACGAGATGGAACGAAACAGATCAGGTGGGCAACTTTTCTTTGTGGCTCTGGCCCGCTGCACTATTCCCTACCACTGGAACTCCTGAGAGCTAGAATCAACCTGTGTAGCCAGAATAGGCTTGTGTCCTGAAAAAATCTAATTATAGTCCGTCAGTTAGATTATCAAAAAATATTGGACCCGTATTTTTTCTTTTGTTACGGGAACCAAAATTGACGAAGTTACGACGCTTTTAAAATTCTCAATACGTCACACCTTCGCATAAGTTTTAGTGAGTCGTGACGTCACGAGCCCCCACTCCCGAGTTTTGATGCGTTTTATTTTACAATATTTGTATTGTACAAAAGCAAAAAATACGTGTCCCATTATTTTTCAATACTCTTAACTGACGGACTGAATAGTTTTGCAATTTGTTGATGATGGAAACTATTAAACTAGCCTATTAAAAGAAAAATGCTGAGTCAATGAAGCTCGACGAGTCCCGGAGAAACGATTCAACAATCTTGGATCCCGCTACGAAATTAATAAAAACAACATCAGAGGAAAAATTATTGCCACTTTTCTCCGTCTGAAGCAGGTATCAGACGCATTAAGGGCCGCTGCTGAGGGGCTACTCTCTAAGCCTGAAGTCCGTAGAATACGCCCGCAGGCTTAGTTGCGGGGGTATTCTATACTCCGTATCACCTAACCTCTAAGAATTAATGCCAAACGATTTGTCAGTTACTGTCAATTCATGTTGTCATTCTTTCTTAGTTCGTTTTTGGGACTAATCATAAGTCCGTAGGTGATGCGGAGTAGAATACGCCCGCAACTAAGCCTGCGGGCGTATTCTACGGACTTCGGGCTTAGAGAGTAGCCCCCTTGGTTTTAACCGAAAGTTTTTCGGTAAAAACCAAGCGACCCCATTTAATTTCTAAATGAGTTATCATAGGTTATAGGCCTATTTCTCAAAACTAGAAAATAGAAAAGAAACTGTAACAAAAAATCTCACAAATCAACAACAAACAATGACGTCGTCGTTGTGAACGTTTCAAAATCTACTAAGTATGCGATAAACGGGCCAATTCTGATTGTGTGTGACGTCACTCGCAAGTCATGCTATATAGTGAATTCGCACTATCGACGTTTTACGTGACAAGGATCATCATCTGCCTAGCCTTTTCCCAACTATATTGGGGTCGGCTTCCAGTCAAACCGGATTCAGCTGAATACCAGTATTTTACGTGGAGCGGCTGCCTACCAGACCTGCACAACCCATTAACTGGTTAACACGGTACTCCTTGGTAAGACTGTCGACTGGTGTCAGATTTTCTGGCCTCTGACTATCCGTAACGACTGCCAACGATGTCCAAATGACAGCCGGGACCAACAGCTTAACGTGCTTTCCGAGGCACGGAGGAAACTCGGTATGTTAAGATGGTCACCCATCCACAGACCAACCTCGGCAAGCGTTGCTTAACCTTTGAGATTGACCTGTGCTGCTGTTATTATTTAGCCACGAGCTCCTCACCCTCGAGCTTTTACGTGACAATGATAGTGACAAGAATATTTTTTTTACAAAAAAATACATAGAAATCTTATAAAATTCTTCCGTTACTCAGTAACTGGCAGACAACGCACAGCCAAAACTACAGGTCGTAGAAAACTGAAATTTGACATGTAGCTTCCTTACACTCCGTAGGGGTATAGTATTTCCCGAAATTCCTACGGGAACGGGGAAAAACAGGATATATACGCACGAAGTCGCGGGCGAAAGCTATCTAGTAATAACAGAAAAGGTAAATGAAGAAAATATTACGTAGGTAATGTCCATTATAGCGGAGCAAGGCAGTGGAGAAACGGACACATTTTGACCAATGGAATTACACAAAATCTCCGCACTACGTAAGTCACTAACATTTTTACTGACATGATTGGTTAATATTTATCCGTTTCTCCGTTCCGCTGCGTCACTCCGCGAAATTAGACTGACACCCTTATACTTACTGGGAAATTCCAAAATTAAAACAACTTGTCTGACATTGACATTTCCCAGTAAATGAGTTCTAGAGGTCAGATTATTTATTTTTCTGCCAACTGTGACCATTGCCCCAGAAACTGAGAACTTTTTGATAACAAATGAAATTGATAACAGGTCATTGTCACGGTCAAATAAAATAACTCGCGCCGGTATCACGAAGGAGTTGATAGGTTAAGTTTCTCCTTTCGCCAATCTAGGGTAATAGGTGACGAAGCTTTGGTCATCAAAAACAGACTCTTCGCATCATCGAAAGGTGTCCCCGTTTTTAACCGAATTCCCAAAAAGGAGGAGGTTATCAATTCGGTTGTATGTTTATATTTTTTTTTATGTTTGTTAACTCATAACTCCGACATTTATGAACCGATTTGAAAAATTCTTGTTATATCTGAAAGGATATACTTGCAGATTGGCCCCATTTAAATTTTATGAAAATCTGTTACGAACTTTGGATTTTAAATCGAAATAGCTGGAATTCGTCTAGTTGGATGATAGTTTTATGTCATCCAAGTAATCGAAATTGCGTATTTTGCTTTTCTGCGATTTCGCAGTGTTGTTGTTAGGTATGGGGTACCACTAAAAAGTGAAAAATAAAAAACTTTTTACAAAAAAAATACAACCGACTTCAAAAAAAAAAAACACTACAAAGTAAAAAATAACTTTAATTTTGGAAGTCGGTGTCAAAATACGAAGAAACTAACAAAAACACCGACTTCCGGTTGTATTTTTTTGTATACCAGTTAATTATAAAAGTGTTTGTCTTTCAGGTGGAGTTTGTAGAACAGCTGTTGGCTCGGATGTGTCACTATCAACATGGCCACATCAATGCCTACCTCAAGCCTATGCTACAGAGAGATTTCATCAGCATGTTACCTAGTAAGTATACCCCACCCCTTTTTTGTGGGTGGGAAATCATCAAATGACTTTGTCCGCTTTGGGCGAAGCAGAAGGGAGTGTCAGACTCTTACTCACTAAAACCACGTGACGGCACGGTTGGCGCAGTGCTTGAGCGATAGGCTGCTGTTCCGGGTCTGGCTGTTTGTGTATGTGACTTTGTATGTTTGTAAACGCACCCACGATACAGGAGAAATTCCTAGTGTGGGGCAACGTTTTTTTTTTAAAAAAAAAATCCCATCCGTGTTCCTTCTTAGTGCCCTTTGCGATCCAGGGCCGCGGTGACTCTTTCGAACACATTCCGCAACAGTAAGTATACCTCTAGATTCACGTCTCCGGATTGACCGTCATGATCCAATTTCGACATTAAAGTAGACTAATAGGCTTGTCCACTGAAAAAATCTAATTAGTCCGTCAGTTAGATTATCAAAAAATATTTGACCCGTGTTTTTTCTTATCTTACGTAAACGAAAATTGACGAAGTTACGACGCTTTTAAAATTCTGAAAACGTCACGCAGTGGTATAATTTTTAGTGCGTTCTGACGTCACGACTTCACGAGCCCTTACTCCCGAGTTTTAAGGTGGAAGCGCCAGGGTAGCCCGCAAAATTCAAATATTTTAGTTTTTTGCAATTTGCTGGTCAGTGTGAAGCTGTATGTTGAACAAAATACGATTCGCGTTTCGTTTTCTAAGTCTCTTCTGCCATCGGACATCCAGACGCACTGCAACTCACCATCCCACCTTGTTGCTATTCCACCAATTCGCACTAAGCGTTTCCAAAAGTTTTTTTATAATTTTTATAAAGCGCACAGCAAAGGAGTGGAACTCTATGCCTGCGTCTGTGTTTCCGTACGCTAACAACCCTAATCTCTTCAAAGTTAGAGTAAACAGGTTCCTTCTGGGTAAGCTCGCTCCATCGTAGACTTTGTCCCTGTCATCTCTGACTAAGACTAGAGTTGAGAGCATACCCATGACGAAAAATAATTGGCAATACCTTCTGAAGTTGATAAAGTAAGTAAGCACCGTACATTACTCTGAATGATAAGTAGGTTTAAGGGTGTGTATTCCGTCCAGCGACTGATCAAGAGTTCTGACCGCCCTAGGCTAATTATGAGGACGCGCCCTCGCCAGGTGTATTACGGACGGCCTAAAAAGTAGTGTGTAGAAGTAGTGTGAAAATTTTAACTTGGTTTATCTTCTATCTATCTATCTATCTATCTATACTTATAATAAATCAGTAGAGAGGTCAATTCTGTACATGAAATATATTTACAAAATAACTATCAAGGGGTGATTAGGGATCAATACTGATGCCAAAAATGCAATCTATCTATCTATATCTATACTTATAATAAATCTGTAGAGAGGTCAATTCTGTACATGAAATATATTTCCAAAATAACTATCAAGGGGTGATTAGGGATCAATACTGATGCCAAAAATGCAATCTATCTATCTATATCTATACTTATAATAAATCTGTAGAGAGGTCAATTCTGTACATGAAATATATTTCCAAAATAACTATCAAGGGGTGATTAGGGATCAATACTGATGCCAAAAATGCAATCAGTGAAATTTTTGTCTGTCTGTCTGTCTGTATAACCGTTATAGAAACAAAAAGTACTCGACGGATTTTAACGAAACTTGGTACAATTATTATTCATACTCCTGAGCAGGTTATAGTATACTTTTCATCACGCTACAATCAATAGAAAAAATGAAAAAAAAAAATTAAAAATGTGAAAGTTTGGTTGTTTGTTACTCAATCACGCCAGAATGGCTTAACGGATCTTAGTGAAATTTAGAACAAAGATAGATTATAGTCTAGAATAAAGATAGGAATAACACATAAGCTACTTTGAATCCCGGGAACATGTTCTCTAGGGTTCACGCGGGCGAAGCCGCTGGGAGAAGCTAGTAATGCCTACAAAAGTTTTCAGATCGATTTGCAAGCGAATTAAAGTTGTCCTTTAATCTGCATGACATGTGGCAAACCATTTTTTTTCCATCGTTGCCATGTCAATGTGTTCTATTGCGCGCGGCAAGCTGCGCCGAGTGCCTAGTGCGGGTATTGTTCATTTCGCCTCATAGAACAGAAACGCGCGTATACGTGAAGATTATTTTGTATGGGTATTTAAACAGTGCAACCTAAAAGGATAAAGAATAGAATACGATACAGCAAAGTCATTTATAACAGCAAACGCGAGAACTAGGTTGCACTGTTTAAATTCCGAATTTCCCATACAAAACAAAGTTAAAATTTACGCCCGTTATCGCGAGGCGGATTAAACAAAACTCGCACTAAGCACTCTGAGGCCTTAGTGTGAGTTTTTTCGACTAACGTTCGAACGCGTTCGATTGCGAGCGCGTTAGAATTTAGTATGGGAAATTAGGTTCTACGAGTGACCACCAGGTGGCGCTATAACTAAATTCCCATACTAAATTCTAACGCGCTCGCAATCGAACGCGTTTGAACGTGCGTCGAAAAAACTCACACTATGGCCTCTGTTCCCAGCTCACCCACTCGCTCGCTCGACCACCTACCGATTCGAGTAACAAGGCAGTGTTTGATCCAACCGCGCTTTTAAAAATTTCTAAATTTATTGTTAAAATCAGGGACTCTCAAGCGCATTTAGTTTGTGTTGTCTCGGTCTAGTTGAAATATGTAGGGTAGATGCAATGATAGACTAGATTAGTGCATGCGAAGACACGATTTCAGCGCGCCCCCCCCGATCCTCGCGCCCTAGGCTGCAGCCTAATTAGCCTAAGGGTTAATCAGGCCCTGATTCCGTCCACTAGCGCCGCCAATCGTTTTTTATTAACTGTGGTAAATTTAAGACACGTAGATAAAACACCGCTCTGTAGTGTACTGAAGAAATGTATCTATTATTTTTTGAGAGCTATTTTTAATACATAACTCATGGCTAAATAGCCAAAACGGCAATCATTGCTAAAAGTGGCCACTTTTAGCAAAAATATTGACTTTGGCAACTATGTATTTATGTTCTAAAGTACAAAACATAACTCTCATAAAATAATAAATACATTTCTTCAGAACACTACAGAGCGGTTTTTAATCTACGTATCTTAAATTTACCACAATTAATAAAAAACGATTGGCGGCGCTAGTGGACGGAATGCGCCCTCGTAAGGAATAAGTTTCAATTTGAACAGGACTATTTGTCAGAGTTTAGTTTAGCCTGAAACAAAGTAAACTACGCTTTGGCACGTTCTCTACTCCAAATTCTCTATTCAGAAACCGAAGTGAACTACGCTTTGGCACGTTCTCTACGCCAAATTCTCTATTTAGAAACCGAAGTGAACTACGCTTTGGCACGTTCTCTACGCCAAATTCTCTATTCAGAAACCGAAGTGAACTACGCTTTGGCACGTTCTCTACGCCAAATTCTCTATTTAGAAACTGAAGTGAACTACGCTTTGGCACGTTCTCTACTCCAAATTCTCTATTCAGAAACCGAAGTGAACTACGCTTTGGCACGTTCTCTACTCCAAATTCTCTATTCAGTAGCCGAAGTGAACTACGCTATGGCTCGTTCTCTACTCCAAATTCTCTAGTGAACTACGCTTTGGCACGTTCTCTATTCCAAATTCTCTATTCAGAAACCGAAGTGAACTACGCTTTGGCACGTTCTCTACAAATTCTCTATTCAGTAACCGAAGTGAACTACGCTTGGGCACGTTCTCTACTCCAAATTTTCTATTCAGAAACCGAAGTGAACTACGCTTTGGCACGTTCTCTACTCCAAATTCTCTAGTGAACTACGCTTTGGCACGTTCTCTATTCCAAATTCTCTATTCAGAAACCGAAGTGAACTACGCTTTGGCACGTTCTCTACTCCAAATTCTCTATTCAGAAACCGAAGTGAACTACGCTTGGGCACGTTCTCTACTCCAAATTCTCTAGTGAACTACGCTTTGGCACGTTCTCTATTCCAAATTCTCTATTCAGAAACCGAAGTGAACTACGCTTTGGCACGTTCTCTACAAATTCTCTATTCAGTAACCGAAGTGAACTACGCTTGGGCACGTTCTCTACTTAAAATTTTCTATTCAGAAACCGAAGTGAACTACGCTTTGGCACGTTCTCTACTCCAAATTCTCTATTCAGTAACCGAAGTGAACTACGCTTTGGCCCGTTCTCTACTCCAAATTTTCTATTCAGAAACCGAAGTGAACTACGCTTGGGCACGTTCTCTACTCCAAATTTTCTATTCAGAAACCGAAGTGAACTACGCTTTGGCACGTTCTCTACTCCAAATTCTCTATTCAGTAACCGAAGTGAACTACGCTTTGGCCCGTTCTCTACTCCAAATTTTCTATTCAGAAACCGAAATGAACTACGCTTTGGCACGTTCTCTACTCCAAATTCTCTATTCAGTAACCGAAGTGAACTACGCTTTGGCCCGTTCTCTACTCCAAATTCTCTATTCAGTAACCGAAGTGAACTGCGCTTTGGCCCGTTCTCTACTCCAAATTTTCTATTCAGAAACCGAAGTGAACTACGCTTTGGCACGTTCTCTACAAATTCTCTATTCAGTAACCGAAGTGAACTACGCTTGGGCACGTTCTCTACTTCAAATTTTCTATTCAGAAACCGAAGTGAAATACGCTTTGGCACGTTCTCTACTCCAAATTCTCTATTCAGTAACTGAAGTGAACTACGCTTTGGCACGTTCTCTACTCCAAATTCTCTATTCAGAAACAGCGATGGGCAATGTTTGGAAGTTGGATATCTCATCATCATGTGAGCGAAAAAAGCGAAGAAAGACGCCCACTGCTGGACATAGGGCTCTCCCAAGTGTCGCCACAGCAACCCGTCCTGTGCGTCTCGCATCCATCGGCTACCCGTGATCCTCAGAAAGTCATCGGTCCACCCTCTGGGAGGCCTTCGAACGTTGCATCTTCCGGTACGCGTTCGCCACTCCGGAACTTTTCGTCCCCATAGGCCATCTGTTCTGCAAGCAATGCCCTGCCCACTGCCATTTCAGCTTAGCGATCCTGTTGATATCTGCCGATAGGAAAACCCATGAGGCACACAAGTTGAATAATAATAGAAGAACAAGTAGCAATAATATTTTAAATTCAAATAACGCTTCGAATCTGTGATTCAATCGCTGAAAACAAAACACTTTAGGTGTTATTGAAATATGGTAATCTTACTAAATCAAGCTTATACGAGTGATGGTTGTTTTTGAAGAATTCTATTAGTTTTGTGTTTTATGGAGATTTCTCCTGACTGTTTGGACTTCTTCTACACTAATATTATAAAGAGGAAAGATTTGTTTGTTTGTTTGTTTGAAACTACTGGACCGATTTGAAAAAATCTTTCAGTGTTAGATAGCCCATTTATCGAGGAAGGTTATAAGCTTATATATCATCACGCTAAGACAAATAGGAGCGGAGTAATAATGGAAAATGTGACGCAGACGAAGTTGCGCGGGTCAGCTAGTGAAATAATAAATTTAACTTGAATTCATAGAGCCTGAAATTGCATGCAGGAACTTCGATAAATTTTCTTAGCGTAGATTTTCTTCTTCTTCATCATAGTTCCCTAAATGCTAAGGATCGCCACCATATACGAAACTTCTCCAAGACATGCGGTCTTCTGCTGTTCCAACCGCTCTGTACAGTAGCCGGCACCAGCCGTGAGCACAGATGAATGAATTCAGCGGGGTGATCTCGCCAATGTACGGTGGGCGAAACTTGCAAGCGCAATATTCGATGAGCATTGACTGACGAACCAATAACGTGAAGCGTCGGAGCTGTCGTCGTCAAACCGACCAATGGAGAGTGTACTCACGATGTTTGCTGTCTATTAAACCGGATTTAGCTGCATACCAGTGTTTTACGTGGAGCGGCTGCCTACCAGACCTCCACAACCCGTTAACTATTAAATAGTTTAGATTAAGCAGTATCCGCGTGTATCTGACATCGACGCACAAACGATTTCCATGGGTCCAGGGCATGATTCTGGACACCCCAGTGTTGGAATTTTTCGTCGGTTCTTTTCTCATTTTTTAATTTTTTTCAAGAGTATAATTGTGTGTGGATGTTTGAACTGATGTTTCTTCCCCAGAAAAAGGCCTCGACCACGTGGCAGAGAATATTCTGTCGTATCTGGACGCTAGCTCACTATGCGCCGCCGAACTGGTGTGTCGCGAGTGGCTGCGCGTCATCTCCGAGGGTATGCTGTGGAAGAAGCTCATCGAGCGGAAAGTGCGCACCGACTCGCTGTGGCGCGGCCTGGCGGAGCGCCGCGGCTGGTGAGTGCACCAACAGCGACACAAGCTACGAGAAGCGGGTGCTCTGTCTCTTGAAGCGGGTTGCGGGGGGGGGGGGGGGAGCTCATCGAGCGGCAAAAATCTACCTGCATTTTCTCCCATAGCATTCCAACGTTATTTTTGCTGTGCCATCTCTGGCCAATCCGTAAAGAACGACTCTAAATGGTCACGCTAGCGTTTCTTTTGGAGTACCTCGGCTACGGTGCCAAACAAAATATATTTACACGTATAATAATATCATCTGCCTAGCCTTTTCCCAACTGCATTGGGGTCGGCTTCCAGTCAAACCGGATTTAGCTGAATACCAGTATTTTACGTGGAGCGTGTAGGTGGCCTACCTGACCTCCAAGTCCACAACCCATTAACTGGGTAACACGGTATTTCTTGGCAAAACTGGAGTCAGATTTACTGGCTTCTGACAATCCGTAACGACTGACAAGAGATCTACAAATGACAGCCCGGACTAACGGCTTAACGTGCTTTCCGAGGCACCCAGGTCACCCATCCACAGACCAATCATTAAACCGAGCGGCTGTTGGTAATTTAGCCACGAACCCCTCAACACGTATAATAATAGGTAATACGTTAATGTATCAGCTCTTTATATGTTTCGTTCCTAGGATCCAGTACCTGTTCAAGCCGAAACCTGGCAGCCAGCATCCTTCACACTCATTCTACAGACAGCTCTACCCCAAGATCATCAAAGACATACAGTCTATTGAAGATAACTGGCGGATGGGCAAACACAACTTGCAGGTGAGAAAAAAACTTTATACTTCAAGTCAGAATCCGAGTTTTGGGATAACATACGATGACTTACAGAATAGACTTCAAAATCCAATGTTGAAAATAGGCTTGTGTCCTGAAAAAATCTAATTAGTCCGTCAGTTAGATTATCAAAAAATGTTTAACCCCTATTTTTTCTTTTGTTACGGGAACCAAAATTGACGAAGTTACGACGCTTTTAAAATTCTCAATACGTCACACCTTCGCATAATTTTTAGTGAGTCGGGACGTCACGAGCCCCCACTCCCGAGTTTTGATGCGTTTTATCTTTGTCAATATTCATTGATTTACAAAAACAAAAAATACGTGTCCATTATTTTTCAATACTCTAACTGACGGACTAAATAGTTTTGAAATTTGTGGATGATGGAAACTAGCCTATTACTGGTGATTCTGGTGAACTAATGGAATTGACAACTGTCTAAACGTATCAATTTAAACTTAAAGAAAACATGTTTGGAGCGACGCGGAGTGGGAACGCTCGCTTATTTTTAATCGCTTGTAAGATTATTTGGAACCGGGAGTATCGAGAGTCCATAATCTTGGGGCCGGGAGTATCAAGAGTCCAAAATCTTGGGGCCGGGAGTATCGAGAGGCCATAATCTTGGGGCCGGGAGTATCGACGAGTCTATAAATCTTGGGGCCGGGAGTATCGAGAGGCCATAATCTTGGGGCCGGTAGTATTGACGACTCTATAATCTTGGGGCCGGGAGTATCGAGTCTATAATCTTGAGGCCAGAAGTATCGAGGATCCAAAATCTTGGGGCCGGGAGTATCGAGAGGCCATAATCTTGGGGCCGGTAGTATTGACGACTCTATAATCTTGGGGCCGGGAGTATCGAGTCTATAATCTTGAGGCCAGAAGTATCGAGGATCCAAAATCTTGGGGCCGGGAGTATCGAGAGTCCATAATCTTGGGGCCGGTAGTATCGAGTCTATAATCTTGAGGCCAGAAGTATCGAGGATCCAAAATCTTGGGGCCGGGAGTATCGAGAGTCCATAATCTTGGGGCCGGGAGTATCGAGAGGTCATAATCTTGGGGCCGGGAGTATCGAGAGGCCATAATCTTGGGGCCGGTAGTATTGACGACTCTATAATCTTGGGGCCGGGAGTATCGAGTCTATAATCTTGAGGCCAGAAGTATCGAGGATCCAAAATCTTGGGGCCGGGAGTATCGAGAGTCCATAATCTTGGGGCCTGGAGTACTTACAGAGAGTCCATAATCACGGGACCGGTTTTCTCCCATTGTCCGTCGAAAATTCCCGCTATTTTCTGAACCCGGTAATTCTCGAGATTATTTCTGATGTCTATTCGTCTCACACAATTTTCAATACAAATAAAATATTTATTTCTTCCACAGAGGATAAACTGCAGATCAGAAAACTCGAAAGGCGTGTACTGCCTTCAGTATGACGATAACAAAATCGTTTCCGGTTTAAGAGATAATACTATTAAAATATGGGACAGGAAAACGTTGCAGTGTGTTCGGGTAAGTTCATTATATTAACAATTAAATGATTGCACAAGCTGCTGAAATTAACATTTTTGCAAGAAAAATAGAAAGAAAATACGTTTATTTCGCCTGAAATAATATAATAATAATATCCTTGGACATTTCACACAACGCCATATAGTTCCAAGCTAAGCAACCTAATGCTTGTGTTATGGTAACGAGATGGCTGATAAACTACTTATATATTTTTTTTTTTGTAAATACATACATATTGTAGATAGAAAAACACCCAGACTCGGAACAAATACATGTAGGTCGTACAAATATTTGTTCCGTGCGGGAATCGAACCCGCGACATGCTGTGCAGCAGTCAATCGCTCAACCACTGCGCCAACCGTGTCGTCAAATGACGCACAAACACAAAATAAAATCAAATTACAAACTAAAAAAAAAAAACATTCTATTCCATATTCAAGTGCAAAAGATGTTAAACAACGCTTACAACCTAATCTCTTCAAAGTTAGAGTGAACAGGCGCCTTCTGGGTAAGCTCGCTCCATCGTAGACTTTGTCTCTGTCATCACTGACCCAGACTAGAGTCAAGTACAAACCCATCACCAAAAAAAAAGTTTCAAGCTTAATCCCCAGAATAACTGTTTCATCCACGAATTATTCTAGTGTCTCTCTGATCAACACTATGTCACAATCCCTACTTGTGACAATAGGGAATATGAATGTTTTTTTTTTTAAATTTATTTTTTTATTCTTTTCATCTTTATAACGCAGGAAAAAATATAAATAGTCTTGGAAATGTCTTAATTTTTTTTTAATATTTTAAATGCTGCATAAAATTTTGCAGTTCAAACGACGCCATTTTTCGAGGACTGTGGATGACGTCACACTACACGTCGTCGTGAATGGTGACGCGTTTCGCAAGTTTAAATTTCTCGCGCTGATTTTTCATTTTATTATAATTTTTTTTCGGTATAAATAAGAAGTAAATTAAAAAAAAATATATTTTAGATATAATGTGACGACATTATAGAACCAGTAAAAAAAAATCCAAATCTTCATGCATATTCCCTATTAGTAAATTAAACCGGAAAAACATAATCAATTTTTGTTTTCTTGTTACCCAGGAACTCCAAGGCCACACGGGTTCAGTCCTCTGCCTACAATACGACGAACGAGCTATAATCTCCGGCTCGTCAGACAGTACGGTGCGAGTTTGGGATGTGAACACTGGTGCGATGCTCAACACGCTCATACATCACTGTGAAGCTGTGCTGCATCTTAGGTTCTGTAACGGAATGATGGTCACTTGTAGTAAGGTACAGTTGTAGTTTTATGTTATTTATATCTGGCTCAGACAGTACGGTGCGAGTGTGTGTCAATAATGAGAACACAAATCATGCTATCGTTTTTAACCGACTTCCCAAAAAGGAGGAGGGTCTCAATTTGGTTGTATTTTTCTTTTTTCTATGTTTGTTACCTCATAACTCCGTCAATTATGAACTGATTTGAAAAAATCTTGCAGATTGATACCATTTAAATTTGATCAAAATCGGTTACGAAGCTTGGATTTTAACTCGAAATAGCTGGAATACGTTTACTAGGATGATAGTTTTTTGTCATCCAAGTAATATTTTGCTTTTCTGCGATTTTGCAGTGTTTAAGTTTTTAGTGGTACCCTACACCTAACAACACTGTTAGGTGTGGGGTACCACTGAAAAATTAAAAAACTTTTTACAAAAAAATACAACCGACTTCCAAAAAATAAAAAAACACTAAAAAGTAAAAAATAACTTATTTCAGAAGTCGGTGTCAGAATACGAAGAAACTAACAAAAACATCGACTTCCGAAATTAAAGTTATTTTTTACTTTGTAGTGTTTTTAATTTTTTAAGGTGTTTTGATACTCAGTGTTTTGTGGTCATTTATCCTCCAGACGGAATATTGGCCAACCTCAACAGAGAAAAGTACGCAGGAGATATAATAGGTAGTGCAAAAGCGTGTGCGATAACATAGGTGCACTATTTAGTGACTTTGACCAGTACGATTGTATGGACTTCAAAAGAGACTGACCTCTGAGTTTGTTTCGGTGTTTATTCGCAGAGCAGTCAGCTAGGAAACACAGGCCTCGTCTAGTTTAAAATGACCAAAAAAGATTGACGTGTAAAAGTGGTATTTACAAACTACTTACAGAATAAATATCATTTAGGGCCAGTTTCACCGGTTACGGATAAAGTGTCGATTAGCCTATTAGGAACTTATCTGGCAGATGAACTAAAACTTTTGGTTTCACAGGTGTCGGATAGCGATATCTGGCAGATTTATTAAGTATTTGAGTATTATAAAGTATTAGGGCCAGTTTCACCGGTTACGGATAAAGTGTCGGTTAGCCTATTAG
This sequence comes from Ceramica pisi, assembly GCA_963859965.1. Classification (NCBI taxonomy): domain Eukaryota; kingdom Metazoa; phylum Arthropoda; class Insecta; order Lepidoptera; family Noctuidae; genus Ceramica; species Ceramica pisi. Next base: position 4,229,914 of record OY982556.1, on the reverse strand, counting down.
GAACTTATCTGGCAGATGAACTAAAAGTTTTGGTTTCATAGGTGTCGGATAGCAATATCTGGCAGATTTATTAAGTATTGGAGTATTGTAAAGTATTATAGTATTATAAGGGCCAGTTTCACCGGTTACGGTTAAAGTGTCGGTTAGCCTATTGGGAACTTATCTGGCAGATGAACAAAAATTTTTGGTTTCACAGGTGTCGGATAGCGATATCTGGCAGATTTATTAAGTATTTGAGTATTATAAAATTATAGTATTATGAGTGTCGGTTAGTTATCCATCAGATAACTAACCGACACTTTATCCGTAACCGGTGAAACTGGCCCTTAGTCCGTCAGATATTTTATCGAAAAATATTGGACTCGAATTTTTGCTTTATCAAATCAATAAAAATTGACAAAGATGAAACACATCAAAGATCAGCCCCTGAAGCCAAAGTTACTTTCTACTAGCGTTATCAAATCAAGCAAATCAAATCAATTTAATCATATTTGTAACTGTAAAATTTGTATAAATAGTCACAGAAAGATAAATTATAGTAGAAAGCTTGAAAATGTATGAAACAGACATTTGATGACCACATGACTTTTCGAAACAAAATGTTGAGCTGCTGAGCTGGTGACGTCACTTAAACAAGTGACGTCACCAGCTCAACTCTTAAAAAAAAAAGGAATAAAAAGTCCAATATTTTTTTCGAAATCTATCTCACAGACTATCTGCCCTATTGTCAAGGTCTGTCAGTCAAACATGAATCTATTTTGCATGTTTCAAAGCATAGACCTATATGGAAAAGAACGTGCAAGAAACTCCAAGGACACTTTTAAATCATGTGATTTATTAACATACCTTTTCTATTGTTCCAGGATCGTTCGATAGCGGTATGGGACATGACGTCTACCACAGAGATAATGCTTCGAAGAGTATTAGTCGGCCATCGCGCCGCCGTCAACGTTGTTGACTTTGACGAGAAATATATCGTCAGTGCGAGTGGCGATCGGACTATTAAGGTAATTTATTATTGAGAACCGTGATTTTTGGACTCGATTGCAGTCGCAGCACAGCCGTCGAAGAGGCAACACTTTTTTTTTTTTTAGCGATCACCCAATGACTCCTCCCGCTCTGGGTGTAGCGGGAAGGAGTGTCAGACTTCTACTGACTAAAACCCATCCATGTTCCTTCATTGCCCTTTGTGTTCCGGAGCCACGGTGTCTCTTGCGAATAATCCCGCGACTCCGGCAGGCGTCGGCCCTTTCGGGCCCCTCTGTGTGCTGACTCTCTTTGAGGCGCGCGTGGAACACTAACGCGCCGTCGACACGGCCTGTCGTCACTAGACGGACGGACGGCGAGCCACCCATAGCTCGCCGTCTACAGGCCCGCGCCTACGGTGGCCGGAGGTCACCAGGCGTCCCCCGACGCCCGCGGCGTCCACCACGGCGGCTGGGACGAGAGGGTCTCCTCCCCCTCTCCGCCACCTCCTTCGCTAGCATGACTGCTTCGCAGAAAGAGGCAATGGCGTCCCAAAGAGGCAACACTACGAGAAGAAAACAGGAGCCGAAACCTGCGGGTCAAGATTCCCCGTGAAGAGTTGTTTTATTGCCTCCCCGGCTCTTCGTCTCCGTCTCCCGAGGTAGTCGAAAACGTTACGCATTCAGGGGTGCGTGGTGACGTACGTAACAAGCGCAAGGTAGTACAAGGGGCGTACGTCAAATTACGTGGGAGATTGTCCCAGGACGACAGCGCGAGCATTGGACGTGCTCCTGCCGTCCGAAACATTTATATTTGGTAGGGATGTTCGACTAGTTATAATAATAGTCGGTTTCTTTAAAACCGAATATTACTTTTATCCGTTGATAAACTTTCAGACACGTTCACGTCATGAATACCCGATTCTTATGTACTCAACACGCACACGGAGGCTGTAACGTTACATTTTACAGGGGGAGCCTGTAAAATGTGAGGTCACAAGCACTCACCTACCTAGGAGGGGAATCGTGCTAAAAGGAAAAAGGACAAATAAATACTAGTATAAATTTAATGAATTACACAACGAACGTCTGATGAATGAGAAAGATGAGCGGACGTGAGATGAAAATGAAATCTTCGTTGAAGAACCGGAGGACTGGAGGGTCCGTTGAAGAACCGGAGGGCCGGCAGGGTCCGTTGAAGAACCGGAGGACGGGAGGGTCGTCACTCTTCAGAGGGCTGGAGAGGATGGGCCGAGTAACGTCTTCCTCCCAGGCTCGTTCAGCCCAGGCATCAAGGTGTCCTTTAAAGGCGGCAAGGAGAGAGGCCGACTTATCAGGTTCGAGGAGGTAAACTTAGAAACGTCCTCTAAGTCTACTCTTAATATAGGAGGGAGGGCGACTTCTCTGGTTCCCTGGAGGCAAACTGTCCTCTCAGTCACTCTTAAGAAACTTTTTCAGACTTCTTGCTGATCTCAGCTCCAAACGTAGACTCCATTTCTTTACGACGGCTCTAAAATGAAGGCTCGCTTTTATTTTGAATTTGATATGAGTTTCTAGAATTTGATGGAAAAGGAAAAATGGACTTTATGAAGGTCTGATGACAGTTTCATATGCGACCTAAAACTCCTAGCTAACTTCAGAATAGAAATAAAAAGAAAACTAGGCCTGTCTAAATGACATAATGACATAATACAAGAAATGTAAACAAAACATTGAAGATAGCTAATTTGCACAAAAACTTAGAAAATACAAGTTAAAAAGGTTCTAGGAATCAAGTAAATGGCTATGCAGCTATGTATTAATTTATCTAGGAAGTTTATAAAGAGCGTAAGTACAAACAATAAGACACACACTACAAGGCTCGTACCCGGCACTTGAAGGGTTGATCTAATTAATCTCAGGAGTAAGGTCTAGTTTGGAATAAAACAACCGTAATCTGTATTTTGACCTTATATTGAACTTTAACGACGTGAACTATAATATACATGGCGGAGAATCTTAACACCGACTTCAAATTTGACGCCAACGCCATCTAGTTATGATAATTACAACTTTTCTACAATGTTTCAACTAACATCTTGGTGAGCTGGTTCCAAACATGCATGGTTCTGAACACAACAAATATTCCTTTTTTAGGTTTGGAACACATCATCGTGCGAGTTCGTGCGAACACTGAACGGCCACAAGCGCGGTATCGCGTGCTTACAGTACCGGGACCGACTGGTCGTGTCGGGCTCGTCCGACAACACCATCCGACTGTGGGACATCGAGTGCGGACAGTGTATACGTGTGCTAGAGGGCCACGAGGAGCTCGTCAGGTGTATACGGTGAGTTTTTTTTTTAAACTAGCTGTCCCCCGCGGCTTCGCGCCCGTTAACTGGCTACCCTAACCTACCCATTTGTTTTTTGCTTTTAAACCTTCCTGTATTCTGGCGAACTAAAGAATTATTCAACTCGGCCCAGCCGTTCTCGAGTTTTAGCGAGTCTAACTAACACCAATTCATTTTTATATATAAGATTAAGGGGTATTTTTTAGCAATGAGCAGTCATTTCGGTTCTAGTTTGGATCATTGGGGAAACTTGCGTAATTAGGGACCATTTGAGCAATTAGGGGTGGTTTGAGTAAATAGGGACCATTTGAGTAAATAGGGGTAATTTGAGGAATTAGGGACCATTTGAGCAGTTAGGGGTAGTTTGAGGAAATAGGGACCGTTTGAGCAATTAGGGGTAGTTTGAGCAAAAAGGGACCATTTGTGCAATTAGGGGTAGTTTGAGGAAATAGGGACCATTTTATCAATCTTTCATTTCAAGAATCTACCCCTAGATTGAGAACATAGGGACTATTTGGACAGTAAGTGATCACATGAGTCATGAAGGATAATTTCAGTAATTAGAAATTGCTTGAGTTTATTATGGGTATTTTGGGTAATTAGAGGTTAGTTCTCAATAAAGCGGTGTTTCAGGTACGTACGGGGTATATCCAATCAAATAGGACTTATGTAATGATCTCATGACATAAATTGGGGTCTTTTTCGGTAAATTACCTATTGAAACAAAAAATGGTGTTGTTTTTTTTGTCTGTCATCGATTTTTTTATTTAAACGAACCCCCTCTGTCCTCAGATTCGACAATAAACGGATAGTAAGCGGCGCATACGATGGCAAAATCAAAGTATGGGATCTTCCTGCAGCGTTAGATGTTCGCACGCCGCACCAAGAACTCTGTCTCAGAACTTTGGTGGTAAGTGGTGTTCCGTAGATACATATATTAGACCAGCTGACCTGCGCAACTTCGTCTGCGTCACATTTTTCATCAAGAGGGCTATCACAATTTTTCTTGAATTTTAGCGTTTTATTCGAGTTTTGATGTGTGATTTTGCTTTAGATATAGCCTTAAAAAAAAAAAACAAAGATATGCCTAAGACAGTTTGATCATTTATCTTGGGAGTGTTCTAAATTAATATTTCAATTTGTTCACGTACATCAGTAAAATCTTTGACTCCGTAAAGGATGTTTCACAAAATGTTGCTTTAGGGAATCTTTTGATGCCTTGGTACACCGAAGATATTATAATTTAATCATTTATAAAAATGTCCACGGTACAACTGTATCTTCTACTTTGGAATGTTCAAATCAATTTATTACGATTCATACAGTAATACACCAAAAATAATTCTGTAAAACTGAGAGTTATTGACAATTTTCCGTACGAAACTATAATTTTTATCTATGAAATTATAATCCAAATTCAAATAAAAAATATTTAATAAATAAGGTGGCGTTGCTATACTGCTTGAAAAAAAAATTGGTCTAATTAAAAGTAAAGAAAATATTTTTAAATAATTGTTGTATGCAATACAAAATCAATATAAATCTTGTGACGCGCGGTATTCAACTATAAGTCAACCTGAGCAATTCGATTTTGTGAAAGCGCTCTTAGTTCTGAGCTCCGGTCGTAGCGTGATGTTAGCCTACTAGCGTCTACCAGCGGCTTCGGCCGTGTGATTCCTAGGGAGCACACTTCCAAAATATATATTACCTATTTACCCGCATAGTTTCCGTTCCGCATAGTTCGATTTCACAGTAACTGTCAAATCGTGTTGATACGGAGTAGAAAACGACTTCGGGCTTAGGGAGTCCCCTTGCCCGAGTTCATTTAACACAAATTATTAGGAAATAAGCATGAAAACAGTAATTATTATCTAAACATTTTATATAAAAATACAATACTAATACTGAAAATAGATTCAAAATTACTCGAAAAACAAACGAGATATTCAAAGACTCAAACATTTATTTCAATTAAACCATTTACAGGCACTTTTGAATTGTCAAGGTCGGTCGATCCAAAAAGATGAAGCTATTTGCACGTTCCAAAGCGTAGATATCTATGGAGAAGAACGTGCAAGAAACTTCACGGACACTCTTTTAAAAATAATCAATTTCTACAAAGTTTTGTTGACATCGTGTTGAAATTATTCATACATGTGAGAACGATGTGACGAGCATGATAAAAACGTCCTAAATAAAAAAAGAACAATTCAAAGAAATAATTAAAATAAACCATAGCAGCTAAGAAATGACCAGTCCCAACCGACGGCGCCATGACATGCGCCAGGCCCATTCATCTCAACCATTTTGAATGAAGCCAAATGATCCAACGCATACGCCACCATCAGCTAGGCTTTTAAGTGAGCATGACACTCCCAACCGCCAGGGTACTTGATTCTATACAATGCAAACACACATATTTATCAATGTTGGTTTTATTATTAGATTAGACTTCTCGGACTTTAACGTCAAAGTCCATATCGGACTTCTCTTTCTAATATTGTAATCTTTGAAGCTACATAACTTCATCGCTGATGAAGGTATTCAAAAAATAATTTCGTGATTGTTTAGAACTAATAAATAATTCATTTTGTTAATAAAAAAAATCGCATGCATATTCCCTATTACTACGCATGTTGTATTTTATTCGTCTAATGCCAATCGTGCAGTCCATTAGGACTATATACGGCTGGAAACATTCGGTTCGGTAGTATTTGTTGAACAAAATAATTAATTATACTTAGGGCAGATTTTTCATTAGTAAGATAACTTTTATTGGAAGAATAAATAACTCATATTGACATTTTCCATACAAAAGCTTTCAAACGGCCATTTTATTCCTCGGGAAAATATTATTGGACTTTTGAAAAAACAGCACTTATTCTATTTTGCCGCCCGGCTGTGTCTGTTATGGCGCAGACCCACCGCGGAGAGACTACACACGTGTGTTAAGCTTCACTTTGCAAGAAAATATTATGCGATTGTGTCCACTGCTACCTACGGACACGCTACGCATCAATTGACGTCATAAGTACATGCGTGGCTTGCTAAAATATAGCTCAACGCTGTCAACGCTATGCACGTTCTGCATGCGGTACACACTATACACGAATTTTAACCCACGACTGTGTGCACACAAACACACACACGCACACACACAGTTGTGTTGTAATTCGCTGCACAGTATTGAGATACGCGTTGTGGAATGGCGCCGTGTCTAGTTTGAACTGCAGTTGAAACGAAGACCCACGTTTTCAAACAAATTAATCCACGCACCTCAAATGCGCCGCGGTGGATCTGTGCCTGTAAAGCCGGCCTATAAAAGTGTGTAACACCCCTTACAGATGATAGACCCCTGCCAATGTTCCCCAATGTGACCCCCTCAATTGCCACAGGAGCACACCGGCCGCGTATTCCGACTGCAATTTGACGAGTTCCAAATTGTGTCGTCCTCGCACGATGACACCATCCTCGTGTGGGACTTCCTCAACTACGGCGGTGCCTCGCCCGCCGCTCCCGCGCCGCAGCCTCGCCCGAGGACGCCCGACCACGACCGGGATAGAGAGCATGACCTGTATGATTAGGTGAGTGTTGTATACTATACATGTGTCGTCCTCGCACGATGACACCATCCTCGTGTGGGACTTCCTCAACTACGGCGGTGCCTCGCCCGCCGCTCCCGCGCCGCAGCCTCGCCCGAGGACGCCCGACCACGACCGGGATAGAGAGCATGACCTGTATGATTAGGTGAGTGTTGTATACTATACATGTGTCGTCCTCGCACGATGACACCATCCTCGTGTGGGACTTCCTCAACTACGGCGGTGCCTCGCCCGCCGCTCCCGCGCCGCAGCCTCGCCCGAGGACGCCCGACCACGACCGGGATAGAGAGCATGACCTGTATGATTAGGTGAGTGTTGTATACTATACATGTGTCGTCCTCGCACGATGACACCATCCTCGTGTGGGACTTCCTCAACTACGGCGGTGCCTCGCCCGCCGCTCCCGCGCCGCAGCCTCGCCCGAGGACGCCCGACCACGACCGGGATAGAGAGCATGACCTGTATGATTAGGTGAGTGTTGTATACTATACATGTGTCGTCCTCGCACGATGACACCATCCTCGTGTGGGACTTCCTCAACTACGGCGGTGCCTCGCCCGCCGCTCCCGCGCCGCAGCCTCGCCCGAGGACGCCCGACCACGACCGGGATAGAGAGCATGACCTGTATGATTAGGTGAGTGTTGTATACTATACATGTGTCGTCCTCGCACGATGACACCATCCTCGTGTGGGACTTCCTCAACTACGGCGGTGCCTCGCCCGCCGCTCCCGCGCCGCAGCCTCGCCCGAGGACGCCCGACCACGACCGGGATAGAGAGCATGACCTGTATGATTAGGTGAGTGTTGTATACTATACATGTGTCGTCCTCGCACGATGACACCATCCTCGTGTGGGACTTCCTCAACTACGGCGGTGCCTCGCCCGCCGCTCCCGCGCCGCAGCCTCGCCCGAGGACGCCCGACCACGACCGGGATAGAGAGCATGACCTGTATGATTAGGTGAGTGTTGTATACTATACATGTGTCGTCCTCGCACGATGACACCATCCTCGTGTGGGACTTCCTCAACTACGGCGGTGCCTCGCCCGCCGCTCCCGCGCCGCAGCCTCGCCCGAGGACGCCCGACCACGACCGGGATAGAGAGCATGACCTGTATGATTAGGTGAGTGTTGTATACTATACATGTGTCGTCCTCGCACGATGACACCATCCTCGTGTGGGACTTCCTCAACTACGGCGGTGCCTCGCCCGCCGCTCCCGCGCCGCAGCCTCGCCCGAGGACGCCCGACCACGACCGGGATAGAGAGCATGACCTGTATGATTAGGTGAGTGTTGTATACTATACATGTGTCGTCCTCGCACGATGACACCATCCTCGTGTGGGACATCGAAGCAAGACTTTAGAACGCTTGTGGTCCCCGAATGGGTACAGAGATGTATAGTAATTTAAAGCAAGAAAAATGGAGCCACTTCAATCATTTCCTCGCACGCATAGTAAAAAGTTCGTTCACAGTTAATTTATCTCAGATTCAAAATGACCCTTAAATAGACAGTGATAAGGTTGCTCGTAGTTTGATGTCAGAGGTAAAGTAACTAAACGAATTCACAACACAAACATGCGATTGTGACTTTTATTCCTAGTAAACTTAAGGTATGAATTGCAGTGCTTATTTATAGGCAACTGACTGCCATCTAGTGTTAAAAATTCAGAACTATTACACTATTTTAATACTTGATATTAACGCTTCGGTGCTGCCGCCTATTGTTTGCTGGTGGAATGCATCAACTTTAATCACCCTTTCAAGTACGAATCTTAATATATTTCTTTTATTTTGCTTTGCAGTAATTTATAAAATAAGGACAATATAAGACTTCTTGTACCAAGAGGCAGCGCACGCGCCGCTCAGTGACTGACGTCACAAGCAAGGACTAGACACACCGTTACCATGACGACGAGTAAACGAAACACCGCACTTGCTCGCTACGATTCGGACTACCCTCAATTTTATAGAAGATTGAACGGACTTTTTGTAAAGATTATGTCTAAGGCAAGGTTGTGAGTTCAATATCTAGTAATAAAAGCTAATGCTTGTAAAAATTCTCGATTCTGTATCTGCCCTCTTCCCAACTATGTTGGTGTCGGCAGCCAGTGTAACTAGCAGAATACCGCAAGTTTCATGGAGCGACTGCTTATCTGACCTCAACACCCAGTGACTAGGCAACAACTTGGCAAGACTGGTGTCAGACTTTCTGGCTTCTGACTGCGCATAATGACTGTCAAAAATGTTGTCAGTAAGTGTAACTCAACTCCTCGTGGCTTACTCTCACAGAGAGGACGTCCGAGTCTCAACGGTGAGAAATTCAATTTCCTGTAATTATGTAAAAATTGCTTTATCTATGTATTGTGTTTAATTGTGGAATCTTACGTCAACTTGTATGATTTTTTTGCTGTAGTTTTTGCTAAATCAATCATAAAAGTAACATAAGCAGGCAAATTCATAAAAAAATTACCACATTATCGGTTTAAAAATTAATTTGCAGATTGTTTTTGTTCATATTTTTTATAGAAAATTGGAGTTGGGAATCTGCTATTCAGTATTTAACATATAATGTTTAGTTTTTTTGTGAATAAGCCTGTTTACACGGTACCATTTTAATCGACTTACAAAGGCGGCCCACTTAATGTACCCGACATAAACTACCTCTAGGTGCGTTTTTTTTTAATAACACTAAGGAAACAGTTACAATCAAAATAAATAATAAATTACAAAACACTGTTTACGTATAAAAACAATGTCACCGTTTCATTCAGCGCCGTTCTCGGAACACAAGGCTCGTACTGCGCCCGCTCTTGGATGTTTAAACTAAGTAACGCTTCATGATATATCTTCTAATGTATAAAAATCTCGCGAAACGGTGTTTGTTATCGAATTCGACGCAACGGCTTTGCTGTATTTTTGTATTGTATACTTACTCAGTAGATCTGAGAATAGGTCATAGGGTACTTATTTTTATTTTGGCAAAACATGCCCTGTCAGCTAGATGTTTTATATGTTAATAAATATCACTTTTATGTAGTCACATAAAAGTGATATTTATTATATATTTAGTCACGAGCTGACCCGCGCAACTTCGTCTGCGTCACATTTTCCATAAATGCTCCGCTCCTTTTAGTCTTAGCGTGATGATATATAGCTTATAGCCTTCCTCTATAAATGGGCTATCTTAAACTGAAAGAATTTTAGATAGCCCATTTATTCAAATCGGACCAGTATTTCCTGAGATAAACGTGTTCAAGCAAACAAACAAACTCTTCAGCTTTATAATATTAGTATAGATTTGATAGCTGAAGTGGGTTACCGTTAAAAGATGACAATGGTACCGTGTATTTACAATTTCGTGATGAAAGCTTGAAAGTAAATCTCTTTAGTTTATAAACGTCATTATCTATGGCTATCTAGTACAATGTTATTTGCCGCCAAGCGAAAAAACTGCAGAACTAAAAAGGCCACTTTAGATAATCATACTAGGAACATAGTTTAATCACCAGCTGGTAACCGCGGCTTTGCCCGCTTGACAAATTATATTCTAAAACCTTCCCCGAGAACCACTCTATCCGTTGGTGAAAACGGAATGAAAATCGGTGCATAAGTTTTTGAGTTTATCGCTAACAAACAGATGCGACGGAGGATTGTGTTTTATAATATGTAGTGAAACAACCATCTGTCAAATTTAATTTTCATCTTTATCGCTAAAGCATTAGGTTCTTTCAACTGTACCAAGCAATCGAGGAATTTAGCTTATAACTACAGGTCATTGTTTATCATACTAATATATATGTCACCGGAAAGTGGTAAGATTGTAATATTGCTGTAAGATTGTAATAAATCTTGAGATTTTTTTTTTGTTTGAGATGGGTTTGCTCTTGACTCTAGTCTTGGTCAGAGATGACAGAGACAAAGTCTACGATGGAGCGAGCTTACCCAGAAGGAGCCTGTTCACTCTAACATTGAAGAGATTAGGGTTGTAAGCGTTCGGAAATACAGACGCAGGCAGAGTTCCACTGCTTTGCTGTGCGCATTATAAAAGACGTTTGGAAACGCTTAGTGCGAATTGGTGGAATAGCAACAACATTAGATTATAATTTAACGAAACATTTTCGAAAAATCGTTTTGTAAATAATATACCCCATCCAAATTCAATAGTATCCGTGGCTTATTAAGAAAAAATAGTTTTTAATTTTACGTGATGTTTTATATTTTCCGGTGACATCGCTTGCTTTTCCAATCTCTTTTGGACATTTGCAGAATACTCGACGTCGGATTTGTTTGCCATATAAAAATATAGAAGGTTGATTGGGAAAATTTTACAGTGTTGGGTAGTTTGATGTGCTGGCTGATTCGGCTAAAGTGGCCTTATTAGACCTGCAGGCCTTTTTTAAAATCCAATGTAAAGCGACAAGTGTGAGCCTTTTATGATTTTAAGTATCTAACTGTAACGTGAAAATAATACCTTTATTTTGAAGGATTTGTTTTGAGGAACTTATATTGAGATTCTCATATTGATTATCCTAAAAAAAACATATTTTTTTGCTATCCGCCTACCTAATTCTGGAAACGTATTTACAGAAATATGCGGTTTATTTCGTTAATACAAAATCAACTTTGCGTCAAAACGAATAGGGTATATTTTGTTCTGGCAAAATGTCGCGAATATTTGGATATGTTCGCTAATTGAAGCCATAACAACTGGGATTGAGTTGCGATGTGTCCGCTATTGAAGTCTTGCAATTTTGTTTCGTATCCCCTTTGCAATTAACTCTATTGTCGCTCGACAAACTAGTCAAAATGCGATCGATATGGACTAGACCTAAATATCAATCATGTATTCGTAAAATTAACTGTCCGGGCGTTAATATGTCGCAATGAGGTTTCGAAAGAGATAGTCACTGGTCACATATGTGTAAGCGAGAAAGACGACGTGAGACTTCAAGAACTTTTTCTAAATCTGAGGGTAGTATGAGTTTTTAAACGTATTTGTTCGCGTTAACGTGAATTTTTGTTTAATGTCAAATGGTATGGAAAAAACAGGTTTCACAGTATTGTCACCAGAGGTATTGCATTCGCTGATAGAATAACACTTCTAGAGCTTCAGGTGGCAATTAGGCATCGTTCTAATTGACCAACGATCGCGATCGGAGTAAACGATGAGATTTCGTCGCGCGATGAAAAAGATTAATGTTCTCGCGCGATGATTTGCAACCTTCAATTGGGACTCTCTAAAGAAATGGGCGTTGAATATCGTCGTGCGACGAAATCGTTAGCAATCGTGACCCAGTTAGATCGACGCCTTTTTCGGTTTTCGTACAAATTGACGTTTTACTTTAACGCGTAAGAGCACGTTTAAAAACTCAACTCGGACTGAGGTCACTGGCCATATTAACGGACTGTTGCTAATTTTCTATAGCACGATCTCTAAAAACCTATTCAATTTAATATAAATTTTAAATCGCATTCCCTTGAACCTTACCTCTAAAGTGAATCATTCTGCTGTCACATCTCATATTAGCTTTTGACATTTTTTGACTGAATTGTCAATAATTGACAAAGGTTGACATGAGATTTGACAACCTAGATCAAATTGAAAAGGTTTTAGAAATTAGCAATTAAACATACAAAGTAGTACAACGATGACATATTTTTAGCTTTAAGTTTCCAGTACAAGCTGATCCAATTTGTCATATTTTACAATGATAATCTCTATGTTGGAAATGATAAGGTTCAAATTCTCATGCAACCTCTTTGTATGGACAAATAAAAATGGTCGCATAAAAATCAACCTTAAATGTAAGACTTTAAAGTCAATTGTTGAATTGATAACGGATTGTGTATGTTTTCTGTGCTATTTGTAGGGCAGCTTATCCTGGAAATATATAGTTTGAGGTGTCATCATGTGTATACTGAAGTACTTTAAACGGGCCTTTAAGTAACTGAAAAATACTTTCGAGGATTGAAATATAAAATAACGACATTTGCTTTACAAGTTTTGAAAACTGTGAACTTCATACTGACGGCCTTAAAAATCTGTTATTTGTCCCCAGCTAAGCAATATCATCTACAAATATATAAATGTATATTTAAAAAAAAGATAAGTTATATCCTGTAACTAAGGGAGAGTTTTTTAGGTCCATAATAACCCATTGGATAACAATAATTATGGGCACTTATATACCGTTAATGTGCGTTTTTCGATCAATATTTAGCTTGGCTTATGGTCAAATAAATAACTAACAATTCATCGAAAAAATCAGTTCAGCCAAACTCGTGATAATCGCGGACAAACCTACAAATGGGTCAACTCAGAAGGTCCTTCACTCGAAGTCGGTTTAAAACAGACTAACGAAATATTATCCCTATTTTAACCATTAACTAAGGCTCAAAAAACTCGGTCTTGATGAAAAGAGCCGTCAAAAGTAGTAAAGATAAAATTTTGTTCCTTATAATATACCTGAAAGTACTTTTAAGTTTTAAAGGCACTATTATCAAGGACTAAGACAGAAAATTGTAAATATTAATTTGTACTGATGAGTAATATGTCTGAATTAAAGTATGGTTGAGGAAAAAATGATTACAAAATTCTTAAAGTACACAATCTAAAGCCTGGTTGTACCACAAACAATTATTTGTACTAAAAGTATAACCATCGTTATATTTTGTCTTTATCATCTTCAAACGTTTGAAAGAAAGAGAATACATATATTTTTATATTTATTCGTTTAGCACTGAATTTATTTACAGTGCAACTATTTTCTTATTTTCCCTCGGCAATCATCGTATTTCAGAATACAAACGAATTTTCCTCCCATGTTTAAATAAATTGACAAGAAGTTAAAAGAATGTTAACAACTCTACATAGTTCTAAGTTTATTGAGAGCGTCCGGTCTGCACCAAGTGCGAAGGGCAACTGATGGAAATCCGACGACTGACGAAACACGAAGTTTGCCGAGAGACATTAAGACAAAAGTAATACTGTAGTGATTTGCGGTTCAAGCAGGCCTGGCTGGCAACAGTTTTTAGTTGAAGTATTATGTATTAATTTTATGGTAAACTTATTTATGATCTGGTTCCATTTCTGAACAATTTTAAATTTTATTCAGTGATAGAGCCCTTACGCAGCAGTATGATTCTGTAAACATCTGACCGTGAAAGCATGGGTGACGTGATCTTCGTGATCACGTCACCCCTGAGGTGTCATTCCATATGATGGAATAACATTTGTGCGATTCTGTTAACATGTCAAAGTGAACGCTTGGGTGAAGTGATCACGAAGTGAGCTCTCAATCCATATAATCAAGATGGAGTGACAGCTCATTTCGTGCTCACCGGCAGTTTACTTCGCGCTCACTTCACTCGAGTTTTTGCGGTGAGAAATTTACAGAATCGACCGGTAGGTAGTATACATGTCCGTAGCTTGCAGCGAAGTCGGCAAATAAATTTTTATATGCTTTTTAATTTTTATCGCTAAAGCATTTGGTTCAAAGTTGATTGGGAAAATTTTGCAGTTCCGGGTAGATTGATGTGCTGACTTATTCTACTGAAGTGACCTTTTTAGTCCCGCTCTGCTCCTTGATAATGTCTCTCAAACTGACTTATACTCTTTGGTGCAAGTTAGAGACACGGTGTATTTGCGGTGGTAATCTTCATTTTTGTTCGTTTTTATCCATTTTCGAAGCCAATCTTTACAAAGTTAGGGTGAACAGGCTACTTCTGGGTAAGCTCGCTCTATCGTAGACTTTGTATCTGTCATCTCTGACCAAGACTAGAGACTCAAGAGCAAACCCATTTCAAATATGAAAAAAAAAAAAACTGTTTCACATTTTTCCTCCACCGTACTGACATAATGTAATTACTAGAGTAGATGAAAAATAAAATGTTTTTTTTTTCTGTTCATATTTTTTTTTTAATAAAGTAAATGCTAGATTATATTATTATTGAAGTTTTTTAATTAAAAGTGTTATGTGTGCGATATTCAGTGGATTTTTTTTTAAATAATTATTTTGTAAAAAATAAAAGTGAACTAGTGTAGGTATAATGTTAATAATAATTGTAAATTTAAACTGGGTAGAGCGTTTTTTGCTCTTTTTTTTAACTTAATGATTAATATGCTGTTTTTTTGCTATTCACTGTTTTTTATTTAATTATTACTTGGGAGCCTATCGTTTTAGTTTAGTTCCTTTTAATATAAAAAAATGCAAATGTTCGTTTTTATTTTTGTTAGATTTGGCAATGCTTACAGCGATGCTTTTGAATATCTATATATATAAAACAAAGACGGGTGTGTTACAACACTTATAACTCGAGATCTGCTGAACCAATTTTCATGGTTATTGGGACAGCTAGTTGTAAATAATAACTGTGTTGGAGTCGGCTTCCTGAAGCTGAATACCAGTATTTTACGTGAGGCGACTGCAAAAAGAAGAAAAAGATGTTCAATACCGGTATTTGATAATTGGTTTCATAAGCAAATATTTGACATGGAGCGACTGCTAAAAAAGAAGAAGCTAATGCTCTTTATTGGTATTTTATAGCAAACGAAGTTCATCTGTCGATGAATAGGACCACTCAAGGAAAATACTAAGTTCTTTGGTTCTAAGAATGAGAAAAAACACTGACAGTACATTTCTCTCTTTCGCAATTGTGAAGTGCAACAGAGAGATATACTGTCACGATGACAAAAGTCATCAATGCGCGCCTAGCCTAATACGCACATAGAACGACACCTAATCGCATATTCGTGAAATTCACCCTCACAATATCTTACACAATTAATTGATTTACAGTTATAAGTTACTTTTGGCTGCTTTTAAGTACTTTAACGTGAATAGCCTTCGTCCATTGACAGTTACTGCCGAATAGAAGAATAAAAAACGCATCTACCCGCAAACGTATAAAAATGCCTTGCCCGAAAGTATTTAGTGACACGATTCTAACTATAGTAGTATAAATATATGGTTAATATTGCTGATTACCTGATGTCTTTTGAACGCCACGCATTTAGATAAGTGAGAGCGGATTCTGTACATAACGGGCCATTCTTCAAACCACAAACTCCTATAAATATCATATTTAGTTCCACTTGACGTCATAAAAGTTGAATTGTATGAATTTATTATATCTTTATTCAGCATTCGATATAGTTATGAAAATTATGGAAAAATAAACTCTTGTCATTCAAACAAAGTTTGATTTTTATTGCAGTCGATAAGTTTAGGGTTTTGATTTTAAAAATATGGTCACACAATGTTTATACTTAAGTTGGTAACGATGTATTCAAAATTATAAGGAATATATTTTTTCTTTTTTTTTTTTGTAAAATTTCGACATTATTATGTTCCATTTTGTACTGAAGTAAATAAGGTAATAAATAAAAGCAGGCCTTACAACTTAAAGCATTTAAAAAGGTGTTCATATGACATTTTGAACTGGAAAAAATAGCATCTATAGTGGCTTCTTTTTAAATGCTTTAGTTTTTAGTGTACGATACTCAAGGCTTTGCGTAAAAGCAATAAAATTGTGCCTAAATCTCTTGTGTAACCCAGTTAAGGACTTCATCACAGTTTGTTATAACAAAACTGACAGCTGTCATTTTGGCATTTATGCTCTATCATGACAAATGCTACAGTGACAGGTGTCAGTGATCGGATTCTCAATTCAATGTCTGCTGGTCATTGAGTTAAGTCGTAAAATAGTGATGTTGTAAATTATTCTAAAACCTGAAGTTGTTTGAGTTGTGTTTGTATACACAATATAGTTAAGAACAGTTTCTTACCGCTAAATTTACTAGCAAGCAAAGAGAAGTATATGTCAACATATTCTAAACTAAACTTAATTTATATTATGTATGTGAATTAATTTCGAAACTATTTTAAACAGTCATAGCAATAACTCTACCTAAAACTAGGACAATAATGTGAGCGAAAAATGGCTTAGGAAATCATTTTTAACTTGCAAAGAACAGCATTGCGATTCTGAAAACATCTCATTTAGTAAGCTTAGGTAAAGTGAACATGACGTCAGCTGTCTGTTAATACCAACAAGATGGAATGACAGTTCAATTCGTGCTCACACTTTGAGTTACCTATAGTCAGCCGGTCTATTTTGTCGAGATCTCACCGTGTTTACAGGGGAATGCTCCAACCAGCCCGCGAAATTCAAAATTTCGTGCGTTTTTTGCAATTTGCAGGCCAGTGCTAGGTTGTATGTTGATTAAAATATTATTCGCGGCTGTAAGACGTATGTAGTTACAGAATTATAATCATCAAAATCACCAATACAACCCTCCAAGTTCATAAAGGCGTAGGAACAAAACAAAAACCGAAAAAGTCATTCCTAGAGCTTTATGAACTTTGAGGGTTGCATTGGTGATTTTATTTTAATCAACATACAACCTAGCACTGGCCTGCAAATTGCAAAAAACGCAAGAAATTTTGAATTTCGCGGGCTGGTTCAAGCATTCACCTTAAGCGCGTATTACCGCGTTTTTCGCTCATATCTTGTCCTTAGCCTAACCTCCACGTTCAATTCAGGAGTTGAAATCCAAACAAAAAAACGCTTTAGAATAATATTTAATAAACAGATTGTATAATTTCGGCGCTAGATAGCTAATTTAGAGTACGTAAAATACAGATTATATTTGAACCTGTCAGAGCAAAACTGCCTTTTTATTTTTTTCACTAGATTTTTGCCTGCGGCTTCATCCGCAGTCGCGTCGAATCAAGATAAAAATAATCACAAAAAAGCATGGAGTAAGTTTAACAAAAAATAATGGGATTATTTTTGTATTGTATTTGTATGGTATCTCCTTATTTCAAATTATGTTTGAGACTTGATTGAATAACAAACCTACAAACTAAAAAGTTTAAAAATGTCTTAAGACTTTCTGAATCGTCTAGGAAACATTTTGGCTAAACCTATGTCGCCTAATACAGAATATGTCAATAGGTGACATCGATCATTTAATATCTATGTGCCAATTCTAATATTTTTAAGCAACTTTCCTATTCGCATGTTAGTCGCAATCTGACAAAAATGTATGGAAATTGATGTTGCAGTGAACGTTGCTTGCTTAGAAATGAGTAGAATTGACCCTCTGGTCGCCTCCTGGTTTCAAAAATCAAGTTTCAAATAGTACCCAATTTAACTTCAAATAACAGTGTGAATGAAATTACTGCTGTCTTGCTTCATGACTTGTAAATTAAATACAAAAATAAATGTCAGTATTGGCAAACGGCAACAAGACAGTTTTGCTCTGACAGCCTCGTAAATGAAAAAAAAAAAAACGTGTACCATTTTTGTCGTATTAATGTGATGATTAAAACACCAATATGGCGTTCAAAAGATTTATAAAAATATATTAGAAGTAACGTTAGGAAATTTACCATAATGTAAAAAAGTGGGTAGTTTGAAACGCAGTGTGTAAAGCTCTACTGCATCGAGATGATCTCGTTATTTATGTTTCTGTTAATTGGTTTGAACAAACTTCTTAAATTAGATGAAGTTAGTGTTTCCTTTCTGAAAACTCTTAGAAGGAACACCAAATCAAACTCAGATATATTTTTTTTTTCAATCCTCCAGATGTATCGACTCTTTCCACTGTAAAAGGCGATAATATCATTGTGGGTAGATTGATTTTATGAAGCACAGTTTATCTCGCTCTTTCGATCTGTAATATTTGAAATTGCACTACAGTGAAGAAAATGGTTTTTACTACACATTTCAATAGAGCATAGTGCGTTTTTGTTAATTGCCAAAAGTAGCGTTTGTAGCGGCAAGGGTCAATATTCTTAAATGGGGCCCACAAAGGCCAGTGCCTACCAGGCTTGGAATGTGTTTGAAAGAGTCACCGTGGCCCTGGAACGTCAAGGTCATTAAGAGGATCAGGGACGGGGTTTAGTCAGGAAGAGTCTGACAGTCTGACACTCTTCTGCTTCGTCCGGAACTGGAGGAGTCATTTGATGATTCCCCATTCTAAAAAACGGGTCAATGTTTTACCTCATTTGGACTAGAATGTCGGGTCTCTTCTGTAACTGAAGTGACAGATTCTGTTAGCTCAATCAGAACGAATAGCTAAACTATTGCTATATATCACACAGGGCAAGAAAAAGTGGAAATGAGGTTTACAACTGTTTATTCACCAGTTCTCAAACAAACCTTCGGCTCTCTCTCTCTGCTGGCTAAAACATGTCTTACGCAAGCGTTATATTCTTTTGGGAATATCTTCACCCCGCTGCCTCAAAACCCAAAACGAGGCTAATGTTTAAAAGCTAAATTAAACCCAGTTACGTTGCCTTTTCTTACACTTTTAATTCGAAGGTGAAACTCCGGTTTCTGGAGTCCTAAGTCACTCAGTCATGTAGGTAGAATCGGATGTAACAAGTGTCACAGTATGTCGAATCTCTCTTAAAACATCCAAAATTAAACATGGATCTCTTTAGACTGAATTTAGTACCTACGCGATTTGATTAGGTCATACAAAATAGTGGTTTTTAGAGGTCTTGAGTTATTCAAGCTATTGTTACTAGTATAGGGGCCATATGAAGAAGTTTTTTATCTCGTTCTGATGTCGCAAAGGTGATTGACTACAAATTAGTGGTAGCACTGACATTTATAGCAACAGTGCCGGATCAAGCCAGGCGCGGGGCCTGTACCATATTTTACCAAGGGGCCTCCCTAAAACTAAAACTTTCTTAAAATGAAAACCAAAATATTAAATTAAATAAAACAATTTTAGCGCCTTTGATATTATTTCTCACAGGTTTCGGGGCCCTTATATAGCGCCCGAGCTCATAGGTCTTGCCTACATTATCTGTATAGACCAGATTTGGGGCTGTTTAGTTTTCAGACAGTGTGGTAGCTTGAAATAATAGAAAAAAAAAGAGTTATTTGTTCAAATTAGTGAATAGCGCTGGTTTTCGGCGACATGTCTTAAGTGCGGGCCCCCCAATGCGCGGGGCCCGTAGCATTTGCTACTCTTGCTTCGTCGCTAATCCGGCACTGGTTCTGAAGTCGCGAAGGTGACCTACTAGAAATTAGTAGTAGCACTCAGATTTATAGCGACACTATCTACAACGTGTAACATGATTTACCGCAATATCTGAAAAGGAGTAATTTTAATCGTCATTATGAACAACTTTTACTATGGGACCAAGCCCAAAATCGCAAAAAAAAAAAACAGATGTCCAGTACATTTTGTCGAGTTATGCGCACATAAATGTATGGTGGGACACTCGTTTTTTTTTTTTCGCGATTTCTGTGTGTGAATTACCCCTTTACAGGTTTTGCGTTTATTCTATAAATGAATGCACTTAATTGTATTCTTAAATTTTTAACGCTCAGCTCTACGTTGAGAGTTGAAAATACAACGGCGGTCTTATTTAGGTTTTTTGGAGTCGTATAGTGTTAAAAATGTAATGCAAGTTTTACTAAGTCCAATGATCCATTCTGTACAGAGACTTTTCATTGGCATTGTATAAAAATAATAGTTCGTATTAGAATGTAAAAAAAAAATAGCAGCGATACTTATTTAATTTTAATTTACTTATTTTGTAGAAAGCGTAATCAACGTTGCGAATCTGCGAATTTTGGCATTTTGAAAATGAAAATATTTTCAAAATGACCAAAAATGTTTTAAAAAGCCCGAAAAGTGGTTGTTTCGAGTGTCCGATGTTATAATAGTTCCTTGTTATTTTTTATTTGTAAACCCAGCTTTTATGTTAATTTAATTTAAATTGTACCGTATTTAATTAAGTTTGTATTCTTTTCTTTTGTTTACCGTTAAAATAGTCATTGTGAGATATTGTAATCCATATAAGTCCTTGACAATTTTTTATTGTTAAAAAACATCCAGTTTTAACATGATTTTAAACAAAATCCGTATAAAATATTTTTGTCTAATTTTTCCGAAATCTTGGGACTCAATATGTGTTGCCAGGTTCGAAAATCATTGGTGACTCCAAGCCAAGTGAACGGATGAATATTAATTAATATGGATTTTTACAATATAAATTCACAAACGCATTATGTATATTTTTATTCCGAATTATCGCAATCTTTGTATATATTGCTTGTTTATAATTAAATTAATTTAATTTATTTATTGGTTTTATGTTTTTTTTTTTCACCTCATTTCAGTTTCTATGACTTTCATGTCACTTTCAAAGTATAAGTAAAAGAATGAATGCGCCAATTCATTTGAAATAGGTAGGTATCAATATTTTTATTATAATTTTTCCATATACAGGTGTCCCAGAAGTCGACGTCAAGCGGTAATCGGGTAATAGGAAAAATCATAATAGTACCTATCAGAAAAATATAAAAAAAAAATCTTGGACATGTATTTTTTAAATTACGGTAATTTCTTCTTTTTTTTTCGAAAAATGTACACCCTGTGATTGTTTATAGCTGCTTCAGCTACAAATCTTTACATTTTTCGTTTTGTGTAATCTTGAGTACCTAGTGCTTGTGTAACCTGTGTTATAATTCTTAGTTATTTTCATTTAAAAAAAAAAAAAAAAAAGAAATGACTGTACTTAATTGAAAAAATACACTAACTAGACTAAATACACTAACTAGACTAAGATTTTTTTTATATTTTTCTGGTAACTATGTGTTGTCCTATCACTCGATTCCGGCTTGACGTCGACTTCTGGGAAACCCTGTTTATAGAAGTGAAAGAAAAGGCCAAGGTATGGATATCTTTATAACGGAATATACACGTGAATTTACCATAGACACTTTCTTTACCAAGTCAACTATCAATTTAATTAGGTATAACGCAATATAAAGGTTCTTTACCTTATTCTGAGTTCTGAGTTGGTTTTTCTTCGTAGACAGATTGCAGAAACTATTATTATATGTGAATAATATAATAATACGAGATTGCCTTGATTTGAAGAGGCACAATCCAGACGAAAAGTATAGTACAGTACAGAGATATTTCTCAGGCAAAATGTAGGATTAGTTAGAGCAAAAAGGCGGGAAGAGTGTAAAAATGTGAATGTATAGATTATAGATTTAGTTTTAACTTTTTTTTTTACTGTTTTTGTAAGGGCAGTGCCGTTGATGCTATAAATAATTATCGATTAGCTGCCGAGTCGAGAAGGCGAAAATATATTTCGATGTTTTTAAGTTTTTATGCTAATTAATTTTAGTCATTAGCTAGGTTTACGTCTATTTTAGTAATTTTGCCTTGTGCTTTATAGCAATTGCAATGAGAGAAATACTTAGCTAATATTTTTTGTACTTACCTACCTGCTTGATGAATAATTTAGTTTTATTGCCTATCCTAGTTGGCCACTGAATCGCGCGTAACCCTATATAGGCCTAAACAAAGGCAATATAACACAAAGAGCTTCCAATTCGCGTATATAGTTTCTAGAGTGAAGCATAGAGAAATGGTAGGTATTAACATATCTTCCGTCAAATTTCTTCCATTGTAGTCTTAGTATTATTTATTAATAATCAACACTAGTTACATCCCTACCTAGATAAAAAATCTAATATTCGTGCTATCTGACTTTCACAATTAGGCAACTAATTATTTGAAATGTGGTCCAACGGCTCAGCGCTTCAGGGGGGCTACTCTCTAAGCCCGAAGTCCGTGGTTTCGGGCTTAGTTGCGGGCGTATTCTACTCCTTATCACCTAACCACTAAGAATTAGTGACAACACGATTTGACAGTTACTATTAAATCGTGTTGTCGTTCATTATTAGTTGGAGTTTGGGACTAATCGTAAATTCGTAGGTAATACAGAGTAGAATACGCCCGCAACTAAATCCGAAACTACTGACGGCGGGCTTAGAGAGTAGCCCCCCAGGCCCGGCAACCCGACTGACACTTGGTCTAGTCCTGAGTCCTAGTTAAATGGGATTCTTGGTTGATGACTCACTAAACCGTGAACAATATCTTAACAGGCTTAGCTTTTGGGTATGTGCTTGAATAGAATGTATCTTTATCACAATGCATTGATAGCTGTTCAATATCTACGAACAACGAAGCACATTGGCTTAGCACGAAAAAAGCCTAGTTACATAGTATTTTAATTTTATAGGTAAATCATTGGTTTTCTCCAACAGAAAATAAAAATCTAAATATATTTTCGTCTTCCGACTTTCATGGTACAGACGCCAGGACATAAAGCTACAACAATCTATCAAATTTCTTCAATAGATTTTCAACTTTATGTTAGAAGCGGTAAGGTTCAAGGTTGATTGGGAATATTTGACAGTTTCGGGTAGCATGATGTGCTGGCGACTGTACCATATCACCATGACGCTGTTACTTCGCGTAAGATCATTATAAAAATATAATAGACTGCTTTATCAGTTTGTATTGTAATATTGTAAGTACCTACTTTATAAATGGATAAATATTGTGAATTGTAAATAATGAAAATTTCTTTATTGATAAATAAATAAATGTCTATTGTAACCTGCAGTTTTATTTTTGTTAGATAAAATAACTACATATTATAAAACAAAGTCCTCCGCCGCGTCTGCCTGTCTGTCTGTCCGCGATAAACTCAAAAACTACTGCACCGATTGTTGTGTTGTTTTCACCAATGGATAGAGTGGTTCTCGAGGAAGGTTTTAGTAAATAATTTGTCAAGCAGGCGAAGCCACGGGCATCAGCTAGTCTTAATAAAATAAAATTGTTGACCATCGACTCGAAAAGAATAAAAAGATGGAAAATAGGTAGTTTTAGTGGTAGTGCTCAGTACTCAGCACTCAGCAGCGACTGTGACAGCGGTAACACTATTCACTGACGCACCCATAAAGTCTGCACATTCACATTTCTGTAGATGTGTGAGGATCTTATCTGGCTGTCACTGCAATCCCTGTCATCTGTAGGATAGGGATTATGGCGCAAAAAGGATGGCCCTTAAACTGCGGAGAGTCCTTTTTATCAACTCAACAAGAATTGGTTCATGACAGTACTGAACAGAAAAAGATGCAAGGAGAGTGTTGGAGCTTTTGCCCTACTGTCGGAAAACTTTAAATTGTATGTTTTCATTAAAATTAAGTATTGGTTAGAGTCTGCCACAATTGTTGAAATTAGCATCTCGGGGTAACATGGGTACTGGATCTATCGATAAAACAGTACAGTACATTCTGGTCTGGGCATCCCTATTTCTGTCAAAACACTGCTGGCGTCGCAGTGCGGTCCATCGATTAATTTTGAACATTTTTAGCATTAAGTGTGATCAGTCTTACTCACTCTTCTTGAAGAAATGTGAGACAAAAAATCTGGAATCACATTGACACGGAACGCGCTGTATTGATTGAGGTTATTTCAGTATCTCTATGTAGTCTGTGTTTCAGTAACTGTGGAAGCTTTGCTGATTTTGCGAAAAAGTACGTTATTTACATGCATGAAGTGGCTGAAATAGTTACAAAAGCTCTTTTATTTTAAAATTTAAGTTATATAATGTCTGACGTTGAAGAACCACCGACGAAAATGTCAAAATACGAAGAGGTATGTTTCGTTTTTTTTATAAAACTGCTGTTGTAAATACCGCTAAGAAGCGTTGAATACTAGTGTTTTCGTTAATTCTGTCCCCTTTTCTGTTTAATCATTCTCATATTAACTTGGAATTATTTAAAGAAGAAGTGGAAAATTTTAAGTTATGAGACCTACTATTTTTTTACATGGATTGTCAGCCTACCAGACCTCTACAACCTCTACAACCCATAAACTGAGTTACCCGCCTTTGTACAGTACATAAAGTACTAACAAAATACATGTATTGCTTGTTATTGTAGTATTTAGACCCTGAGGGTGAGGAATGCTTGGAAGAGGGCCAGGAGGAGTGGCTGAGCGAAGGAGTACTGACAGACGATGACTACGTGCAAACGGTAAGTCTACAAACACGAATGTGCTGTACTAAACATCGGTAAAGGATTACTGCATGATTCATGTCTGTTATGTCTGCAACCAAAAGATTGATTGATAGCCATTGACATATGGTATATATAGACACGTCATAAACCTACATCGCGGCGCTTAAAAACGGCGAAAATACTAGATAGCTACTAATACGCATGAAGAAAGGGAAAGAAAATATGTCACCGTACGGCGGGATGCCTGTTGCCAGACGGAGATAAATATACATCTTCAGTTACGTCACAGGATAAGTAATAGTCAAATTGACATCAAAACAAACGTAGTGTCGCGCGACAGGTTGGTGCGTAACTAAGCGAGATGTGGCCAATTGGCTTCATTTCATGTTGTCATTTTAGAGTGCGGACAACGTATCTATAGTTTTATATATCATTGTTGATAGCAAGTTATGAGTGATATGGGGTAGTAACCACCTACTGACCTACACCATCTACTTATATGTATTTTTAATTGAGTTGTGTTTTCAACTCAGTAGACATAGACACTAAAATTATAACATAGAACCTAAAAACAGTTAGTCACATTTTTTATTAATGCTCAGTGCCTATTGGTTGTAGCGTGATGTAATTATAGCCTATAGCCTTTCTCAATAAATGGGCTATCCACATTTCGTATCATATGGGCAGCAAGGTCTAACAACCCCACACGCCCTAGTGTCAGAGTTTCTAAACCACCTTAAAAGCCTCTGACATGGTTTATTTGATAACCGCCATTTTGCCCTCCGAAGCACGGAATCATCTTTTTACCAGACAATCAGGTGATTCAAGCCTATGTCCTAGCCAAACTAAAGAATTATTCAATTCAAACCCCTATATCCAGATATTAGCTCATTCAAACAAACTCTTCAGCTTAATTAATAATATTAGCATAGAAAAACTCTTATTTTTTTTTATTCCAGGGGGACCAAAACCAAGAACAAAACAAAAGCGATGCCATACCTACTAACACAGATGACCAAGATACAAACCAAACACTTGAAGAGATGGACACCATTCAAACAACCACAGTGATTGGACAGGTGGAACTGCATGACGGGAGTCTAGCTCATGCTAGTATAACCCATGGGACTCTAATGCATGGGGGTGTTATCAAGGGGAATGTGACCCATGGGAATGTTAACCAGAATATTGAGGAGCAGCTCAACAATTTGGAGAGTACTCATAATGGTGACGAGTTGCCTGATGATTTGGATGCGTTTTTGATCAGGTAACCGTTTGGATTAATCTTATTACATAAACGAGAAAACCGCGCAAATCGGATATAACGCGTGAAAAACTATGGTTTTATTATTTTTTTTACGGAACCCTAGTTCTTTTTTTAAAATAAAAATTCATCATCATATAAATTGCCGTCCCTTTCTGCACGTAAGCCTGCCTCAAAGAGCGCTAACCATCCCGGTCTCGAGCAGTCGGCATCCATAGTTAGCCAGCCAAAGAGTCAGCCAGCCAGAAAAGAGTCTCAAAGCCGTTTTTTTTTTTTTTCAAAATCAACCTTTTCAATTCCTGGGTAGGGAAAAAGAATTTTCCAATGATGCAGTTTTAGTTTTCATCAAAATCGGCCTTGAGACTCCTTTAAGTGTTTTTCAATGTTCCTCATATTATTGGATTTGGCCATGAAGGCACACTTTAAAAATATTATTGACCTGTAGATTTAGAGTTATTTTGCGCACTTATTGCTAGGGCAATAGAAGAGATTAAAATGGCAGTTGCAATGTTCAAACAGGTTTTTTTTTTACATTCACTAGCTGCGAATACACCCGCGTAGTTCCCGTCCCTTAAAAATATGGGGATAAAATATAACCTGTTACTCGGTAAAGATGTAGCTTTCAAATGGTGAAAGAATTTTTAAAATCATTTGAGTACTTTTGAGTTAAATCATAACAAATAAGCAAAAATCAAATCTTTCATCTTTATAATATTACTTAGCTATGCGCTTGCCAGCGGCTCCGCCCACTTTTTAATTATTTTTTTTAAATAAAAAATATCCTATGTTACTGCTAATACCTCCAAGAATGTGTACAAAGTTTCATGACGATCGGTTTAGTACTTTTCGCGTGAAAGCGTAACAAACAAACCTACATTCACATTCATAATAGTAGTTGGGAAGTATAGAAGTACAGATTAATAGGCTCACGTTTCTAATGTCAAAAGAAATTACAATTATAAAATGTCTGGTATATTTTTACAGAAAAGCAGATGGGCAAGTGGTAGAGGCTAAAACTAAACCAGAAGAAACTCAATCTAAGTCAAAACAAGAAGATGATGGCAACGATACTGATGACCTGCTGGTATGATAGTGTTTCATTCTGTTTTGTTCATTGAAATTACCTGTAACTTATTGAGATTACCCTTCACTTATTAAAATTACCGTTCCTTATTGCGATTACCCTTCACTTATTAAAATTACCGTTCCTTATTGCGATTACCCTTCACTTATTGAATTTACCCGTAACTTATAGTGATTACCCTTCCCTTATTGAATTTACCCGTAACTTATTGAGTTTACCCTTCACTTACTGAATTTACCTGTAACATACTGATTTTACCCTTTACTTACTGAATTTACCGCGTGTATCTGACATCGACGCACAAACGATTTCCATGGGTCCGGGGCATGATTCTGGACACCCTAGACTTAGAATTTTTCGTCGGCTTTTTTCTCATTTTTTCATTTTTTTCAAGGGATTTTTTACTTTAGACTGCTCATAATCGTTATTCTGACCTAACCCAATGAGATTTTTAATAAAAAAATAATTAATTAACTACTTTCACTAAAAAGAGCAATCTGAATAAAACCACAAATAGATATCAGCTCAGCTGAGCTGATACTTTGTGGTACTCTTGAAAAAAATGAGAAAAGAACCGACGAAAAATTCCAACACTGGGGTGTCCAGAATAATACCCTAGACCCATGGAAATCGTTTGTGCGTCGATGTCAGATACACGCGGTATACGTAACTTATTGGGATTTCTCTCCATTTATTGAATTTGCCCGTAACTTATTGCAATTACTCTCCACTTATTGAATTCACTCGTAACTTATTTGGATTACTCTCCAGTTGTTTCGCTGAAATAGATCTTTTAGGTGAGAGACCACACACTTAGTTTTTGGCTTACTTACCATTATTTGCTATTTCTATGTACCGTGCGGGTTTCTTGTATGTGCTATATTACCCTCTGCTTATTAATTTTACCTGAAACTTATTGAGTTTACCCGTGTTATTTTTTTGACATAATAATATCCTCAACTTATTGAATTTACCTGAAACTTATTGAAATTACCCGTAACTTATTATTTAAATTACCAGCAACTAAACTCTGTTGTATTACAGCGTATGTTAGGCGAAGGTGATCAAAAGGCGAAAAAGAAGTCCTTCAAAATGGTGAAGAGTGAAAAAATGGAGGATCAGGGATCTAGTGACGATGATGACTTTATATACGAGGTATGTACATCATAGCTCGTGGCTAAGAAATAACAGCTGCACAGATCGATCTTCAAGGTTAAGCAACGCTTGCCGAGGTCGGTCTGTGGATGGGTGACCATCTTAACATGCCGAGTTTCCTCCGTGCCTCGGAAAGCACTACAATTCGTTGATCCTGGCTGTCATTTGTAGATATTTGGCAGTCGTTACTGATTGATAGAAGTCTGCTGACTTCGGTCTTGCTGTGAATTACCGTGTTACCCAGTTAATGAGTTGTGGAGGTCTGGTAGGCAGCAGCTCCACATAGAATACTGGTATTCAGATGAATCCAGTTTGACTGGAAGCCGACCCAAATACAGTTTGGAAAAGGCTAGGCAGATGATATATGTAGTACAGTACAACTGTTTTCTTGATGTCTCTTGGTTGAATAACAAACTCTATCCATCCGTTTGTATTTATAATTGTCATTTTTTTGTTTGTTTATTGACATATAAATGAATTGTAGACATACTGCACATCTCTACGGTAGGCGCCAGATGATTGTGCAATAACGGTCATTGACCTAATTGTTGTAAAATTCTAGTTCCTAAAACGTAACAGACAGATGTGTTGCTGGGGAATTTGTTGGCCACTTCTTCTCCACAGCTAAAACACTAGGAAGTGGTGACGGGCGGGCGTTTTGGGGGACTGTCTTTTGTAAAACTTGACGTTCAAAAAGTGCTGGCTCTCAGCCTAATTTGAAGAAATGACTTAAGAATTTTGTTTTTTTTTTTATTTTGACCCACATACATTTATTGAATTACTTTATATCAAAAAAACAGAACTGAATCGACATCTATCGTGATCTTTTACGTTCTCTAGTAATGAAAAACGGTTCGAAATGTATTGTTTAGGTATCTACAATGGGGTATTGGGGAAAGGTCAATGTACTTTATTACAAGTTTATTTGTTGCCTACCATATTAAATTTTAACATTTAGATTACACCCACAGCGCAGCCAAGTGAAAACCCTCAAAATCGCCAAGAACGCTCTGATCAAGCGTACAGCAACGAAGGCCATTCCCGAGGATATGAGCGATGGAGACGATGAGACTGAACACGTAAGTATGAACATTATTCTATGTTTTACCCATAAATTAACTCCTGCCAGGGTTGCTGGGAGCGAGACGGAATGGGACGCCGTTGCCTCCTTCTGCGAAGCAGTCATGCTAGCGAAGGAGGTGGCGGAGCGGGAGAGGAGACCCTCTCGTCCCGGCCGCCGTGGTGGACGCCGCGGGCGTCGGAGGCCACCTGGTGACCTCCGGCCACCGTAGGCGCGGGCCTGTGGACGGCGAGCTATGGGTGGCTCGCCGTCCGTCCGTCTAGTGACGACAGGCCGTGTCGACGGCGCGTTAGTGTTCCACGCGCGCCTCAAAGAGAGTCAGCACACAGAGGGGCCCGAAAGGGCCGACGCCTGCCGGAGTCGCGGGATTATTCGCAAGAGACACCGTGGCTCCGGAACACAAAGGGCAATGAAGGAACATGGATGGGTTTTAGTCAGCAAGACTCCGACGCGCCAATATAAAAAAAAACAGTAACTGGGTATTTTACCTATTAATATTTACTATTTTTAACCGACTTCCCAAAAAGGAGGAGGTTCTCAATTCGGTTGTATGTTTTCTTTTTTACGTCTGTTACCTCATAACTCCGACAATTATAAACCGATTTGAAAAATTCTTATGTTTTATCTGAAAGGAGATACTTGCAGATTGGTCCCATTTCAATTTTATCAAAATCGGTTTCGTACTTTGGATTTTAAATCGAAATAGCTGGAATTCGTCTACTTGGATGATGGTTTCATGTCATCCAAGTAATCGAAATTGCGTATTTTGCTTTTCTGCGATTTTGCAATGGTGTTGTTAGGTGTGGGGTACCACTAAAAAGTGAAAAATAAAAAACTTTTTACAAAAAAATACAACCGACTTCCAAAAAAAAAACACTACAAAGTAAAAAATAAGATTAATTTCAGAAGTTGGTGTCAAAATAAGCAGAAACTAACAAAAACACCGACTTCCGAAATTAAAGTTATTTTTTACTTTGTAGCGTTTTTTTTTTTGGAAGTCGGTTGTACCCTTTGCCGACGACGCGCAGATGACGCGCGTTAACGCGCTTTAAACGAAATTCAGACGCAAACAGTGCTGCTTTTTGTTAATCACCAACAGCACCATGTGTCGTCGGTGCATTCAAAATACGCCGTGTGCATAGACTCTAAGACAGGGATGGCGAACCATTTTTGGTGCTCGTGCCATTTTAATAAAAAAAAAAAACGTAGCCACGACGTGCCGCCAAAAAATCTTGACTTGGTGATTCAATGGACAAAAAAAAACACTAGATGCTATAAATTGAACTTTTTTGTAACGTGAATTCATACAGTAATCTTAATGTTATCAGTTTGTGTTTCTTCAAATAGAAGTAAAGGTTCAGTATGATTTCTATTGTATTAACAACAACAGGATACTGAACGTTTCATTTATCATGATGCTAAGTAATATTTAGGCGTGCCCAAATTATTGTAGGCAGCAAAGGAGTGGAACTCTCTGCCTGCGTCTGTGTTTCCGAACGCTTACAACCCGATCTCTTCAAAGTTAGAGTGAACAGGCTCCTTCTGGGTAAGCTCGCTCCGTCGTAGACTTTTTTTTGTACAAAATCCTTTATTTCAAATAGACCAGTTTACAGGCACTTTTGAATAGTCAAGGTCTGTCAGTCAAATAGATGAATTATAATTCTAATTCTGCCACGCTAGCGACAAGAGTAGCAAGTTATTCTGCAACAAAACAAACTCACTGACCCTATCCCCAGCGCGGCAGTTGCACGTTCCAAAGAGTAGATCCTGTGGAGAAGAACGTACAAGAAACTCCATGGACACTCTTTTAAACACTGCCTTTTTACAAAATCATGGAAACATTATTTAATGAGTCTATACAATGCAAAGATAATCTTACAATCTTCAGCAGGTCCAACAATGTTTTCACATCTTCATCGAAGTTCGGGCATTTTAGTCGTTGTGGAGCGGACCAGCATTGAGCCAAGCATTTTTGTCGTCGATGTACTCCCCTAGTTTATAATAATGCTTGTTTGCATAGTGTGCGTTTTATACAGTTTTTAAATTTCGTCTCATTTAGTTCTAGTATATGTGGCGGTATTTTGTTATAAATCTTTAAAAAGTATCCCATGAAAGAGGTTGCTACTTTAGCAAGTCTGAAACCTGGTTGAACTAACTGATTCCTATTTCTAGTGACATAGTTATGTCTGTCGCCTCGTTTACTGAAAAGCTGTAGATTCTTTAATATTTTCATAAATATATTGACAAGGGACCGTCATGATGTTTTTGTCTCTGTCATAGACTGGAGTCAAGAGCAAACCCATATCAAAAAAATAAAAATTGTGCTGCGAGTCACTATTGGCCATCTCTGCTCGATGTTTTTTCTTATTTCTCCTCTGTTCTTTTCTAAATAATTTTATTTCGGGATCCAAGACAGTTCAGTTTCTATTTATTTAGGGCTCCGTACCCAAGAATAACCAACGGAACTGTATTACTAAGCCTCCGCTGTCTGTCAGTCTGTCAGCGGGCTGTATCTCAAGAACGGTATTATTGTAATGGTAGTATTGCCGCTACAACTATTGCCGCTAAAAGAAAATAATTAAAGAGGGCTCCTATACAAGAAACGAGTTTTTTTTTCTATTTATGGTACGGAACCCTTTAAGTGAGAGTCCGACTCGCACTTGGCGTCGTCTCAGCTCATTGAATAAAAGAGCTTGGCATTAGTTGACGCTTCGCGTGACCCAAGGGCTGGCTTTTACTTCGGACAGAGGATAAGCATTGCCTTGAGCTCCTTAAAGTTCTAAGTTTGAACTACACGATAACTGGCAAATGCTTGCACTGTCTGGAAAGGGACACTCAAATCTGTGTGGTACTTTCCTCAAAATACCGATGATGAAATTCTCTTTTGCATTGTATAATTTTACTCATAAATTATTTCGCAACGAATGTAACCATCATTTTGTAAACAATGACAACTGGTTTAAAAGTGTGTCCATGGAGTTTCTTGCACGTTCTTCTCCACACGATCTACTCTTTGGAACGTGCAACAGACGCGCAGGAGACGGGGTCGGTGGGTGTGTTATGTTGCAGAACAACCCGCTGCTCTTGTCGCTAGCGCGGCAGGATTAGCTTCATCTATTTGACTGACAGAACTTGACTATTCAAAAGTGCCTGTAACTGGTATATTTGAAATAAAGGATTTTGTATTTGTATTTTGTATTTTAGATGCGCTCGACTGTGACCCGCTCTTGCTCGGTTTATAATACATTTATATTTTTTTCAACAGTCTTCAGACGAAGGCACAACAGTGCAGCGTATGTTCGAAGTGAAGAAACCGCCCTCTAGCGTCAAGAAGGCTGAACCAAAGCGAATTGTCAAACACGTTGTGCAAGTGAACACCGGTGTTAATAGATATCGTAAGTATAACTTTTAATTCAGCCAGTCGATTCTGTGAACATATCAAAGTGAAGTCTTGGGTGAAGTGATCACGAAAGTGAGCAGCCGGTCTAACTCATTTAAAGCTAAAGTAAAATCTAACCTCTGTTTGAAGGCATGCTATTCTATTACTGATTATTTAGACGATAAGAATAGTTGGTCGCTGTGTTTAACGCAAGATAAATTATCATGTTCTTTTGTATAAGTAGTTTATGACAGGTTATGTGTGTTCATATAATATTGTTTTTTTTTCTTTTTCTTATTTACTAGAGGCCGCCCGCGACTTCGTACGCGTATAAAATCTCATTATTCCCGTGTAAATCCCGATCCTTCGGGCACTCCGGGATAAAAAGTAGCCTATGTGTTATTCTGGGTCTTCAGCTACCTACATACCAAATTTCATCGTAATCGGTTCAGCAGTATTTGCGTGAAAGAGTAACAAACATCCATACATACTCACAAACTTTCATACATAGGATTTATCTGACTATGTAGGTAATTTTTTTATACTTATTAAATCCACATACGTCAACACTTGCTTAAATATTTTTATAATTGTGAATTTTGTTTTAGTGTCATAGTGTGCTAGCTGACAAGTGATAAATAATATTTAATAAAAAAAATTGTGTCGTGTATTAATTTTTATACTAATTATTGTAAAATTCTAGTTCCTAAAACTTAACAGACAGATGTGTTGCTGGGGAGTTTGTTGGCCACTTCTTCTCCACAGCTAAAACACTAGGAAGTGGTGACGGGCGGGCGTTTTGGGGGACTGTCTTTTGTAAAACTTGACGTTCAAAAAGTGCTGGCTCT
The DNA here is from genome assembly GCA_963859965.1 of Ceramica pisi. Taxonomy (NCBI): domain Eukaryota; kingdom Metazoa; phylum Arthropoda; class Insecta; order Lepidoptera; family Noctuidae; genus Ceramica; species Ceramica pisi. The sequence goes on along the minus strand of OY982556.1, from coordinate 4,196,348 downwards.
CAGCCTAATTTGAATAAATGACTTAAGAATTTTGTATTTTTTTTTTTTTGAATTTTGACCCACAATCATTAATTGAATCAAAAAAAAAAAAAACAGAAATAAAGACATAAAGCCGTCCTGAATTGACTTCTATCGTGATCCTTTACGTTCTCTAGTTATGAAAAACTTTTCCTAATTTATTGTTCAGGTAATTTGAATTAATGACTTTTGATTTTTTTTTTAATTTTGGTCGATTCTGTATAGGGACATCTCACTTAGGTGGAGTGAGCTTAGACTTCGTGCGCATGAGAGCACGAAGTCGCGTCCGTTTATTGCCGTTCTCGTAGTAATTTCGAAAAATCCTCTTAGTTCTCCCCTACAATACCCAAGGAACCTACAAACCTAAATTTCAGCTTTAAACGACCAGTGTTTTCAGCTGTGTATTGTCTGTGTGTCAGTCACTCAGTCAAATAATCTTTACTAGTAATAGTATAAAGCAGAAGAGTTTGTTTGTTTGTTTGTTTGGTTGAACGCTCTAATCTTAGGAACTACTGGTCCGACTTGAAAAAGTATTTCAGTGTTGGATAGCCCATTTATCGAGGAAGGCTATAGGCTATATCATCACGCACACGCGGAGCAGTAATGAAAAATGTTACGCAGACGACGTTGCACGGGTCAGCTAGTTTTATATATAAAAGATATGATATTTATTTATTTAGGTTAGCCAACAATTTTATTGTTTACACAACACAATTTCAGTTTTTTCAATTGATAATCCTTCATCATTAAGTGTAAACACACACAATTACTTACAGGCTAACACAACATACACAATTGTTGGTTAAACAATACAATAAATCATAAAATTAAATAACAATAAAAATATAAAAAAAAAAGAAATGATTAGTAGCAGTGGCGAAGGGTGAATTTTCTTAAAAGAGAAGCCGGACCAAAAAATGCTTACCTTGCTCAAGTGATGAGGGTTTTTTAGAAAGCCACAATTTTCTAAAAAATAAATAAAGTGCAACTTTAATTTTTACAACAAACAAAACCATGCATGCATGCAAATATTAATTACTATATAGCTGACCCGTACAACGTCGTCTGCGTAACATTTTTCATTACTGCTCCGCTCCTGTTGGTCTTAGCGTGATGATATATAGCCTATAGCCTTCCTCGATAAATGGGCTATCTAACACTGAAAGAACTTTTCAAATCGGACCAGTAGTTCCTGAGATGCGCGTTCAACCAAAGAAACAAACAAACAATTTCTTCTGCTTTATAATATTAGTATAGATGATTTGATGCGAAAATCGAACTCGCAATATTTCGCGCAACGGCGAATTGTGACACACGAAGTGTGAGGCAGGTCGTTAAAATTATTAGAAAAAGAAGAAATAAAATATTTATCTACTTTACTGTTACACAATTCTTTAAACTAACTACTTTTCTACTTATACTCTAAAACTATTCGTCTGTTCTTTTTTACAAAAGGCGCTATATATATGTAAAAAATTAAAAAGCTTTTATGATAATGTTATCATAAAGCTGGGTTGATTTTTAATTTTGAATAGGATATTTCCTCAGTCAACAATCATCTTTCAGACAGCATTCTACGTTCACTAATGCCGCCATGCCATCGAATTTACTGAATAATAACAAAATCACTACTGTAATAACTACTTTCTTATAAAACTACAAACTAAAAAGCTATCTTAGTAATAATATAATACTCCTTACTTTCCTAGGTAAACACCTATTTAAATAGACGATCACCAAACAATACAACGCCACTAACCTTGTTTTCACTGCACTATTACTAGTTTACACAAATAAATCAATTTCAACAATAAAACATGAATAATGCTATAAGATTCTAGATTATGATACGAATATATCAAATCAAATGAAAATTAACAAAATATGCAAACAATAAAGTAATATGACATAAATAAGCGCGAAAGAAATCTGTCAAGTGTCATCCAATATGACAATATAATATCTGAACAAATTCAATATACAACTTCAGTATCATTCCATCTCGTTTTGGCGTACGCATTTCCTATCTCTGTCGATATTATAACTCGAAAAATACCGGCTTGCCAGCGCTCTATATCTGGCGGTATTATGTCGCCTCAAGGTCACGATCGCTACAAGAGAAACATGTACTAGGATTCCTAAAACGCCGGCCGGCTTAATTCAACTTAATGTCGGCGTTGATTTATTTCCTTTATTGTAACATTTGTAACTTTCATAAGCAAATTAATGTTATACCTGCAATGTAACTTAAATAATTATTTGTTTAAATGATAATAAATTGAAAACAATAGATGCTAGTTTTTGCCATATTTCGAAAGGGAAGCCGATAGGAATCGAGTTGTATGGAGCCTTCGCCACTGATTAGTAGGATTGGTAAATTAAAACAATACAATGAATAACAAAAAAAATATTTTTTTCAGAAAAACCCGACCCAAAGTTAAACTGCAAGCAGTCTTTGACCAGCCAAAAGCCGACACCAAAAACAATGCCAAAACTGACTCCAAAGCCTGGTATCCAAACTATTACGAAAAAACCCACGAAATCGGTCGAAATCAAAACCCCTACACCGTTCAAGCCGCTCGATAAATCGACTTCCAAAGACAATTCGACTTCTAAAGTTTCGAAGTCGGGATCTAAAGATGCGACTTCCAAAAATGAGGAATTAGATGAAATAATTGATGAAGAGGAATTCTTGGAAGAGGATGTTTCAGACCTGGATGAGGAGGTGCGTATTTTAATCAACAGGGTGAGTTATCAAAATCTCTGTGGGTGGCTCTTTAAGAAATATATTATGCTGAAATAAGAATATAATTTTACGGTGTTAAATAAATTTAGTAAGAGTAACTCTGCAAACCTTCGTTATTTAACCATTCGTTTACTTTTTAGGGTTCCGTATCCGAAGGGTAACCAACGGAACCCTATTACTAAGCCTCAGCTGTCCGTCCGTCTGTCAAAAAAGTCCATAGACAAGGCAGGGTTGTTAGTAACAAGAATTCTTAATTACTTATAACTAACTAGATGTCCCCCGCGGCTTCGCTCCTGTTTTACCCGCACAGTTCCGGAGAAAACTGGCTGTGACAGACGGGCAGACAGACACCCGAGTGATCCATTTTCTCGGATGTTCGGAACATTAAAAAAGCCGTTTGAAAAAAGCAATACCCATAAAGAACCCCCAAAAATGTTTGATACAGTACAAAAACCTTTGAAACAAGCTACGCCACTGGATGATAAAACTCGGTGTTTTTGTACCAGGAGTTCGGTGAAGACTCGGAGGATGAAGGTTCCAAGAGACAACGCATCATGAGACCAGAAATGATGGATGAAGAGGTTCCCAGTGATGCCGAAAGTCGATCTGAAGATGGAAGTCTTTATGATGTAAGTCAACAAATCAATTTACCGTATTATGCTCTGTTGCATACAGAGCATAATACGGTAAATTGATTTGTTTAAACAACATTTAGTCATATTCATTGAAATGTAATCGTAGAATCGATTCAATTATTCAGTGAGTAATATTTTTTCTCTCCAACATAAGTAACTTTGGCAGGGTTTGGTTGTCGTGCAGTTTACGCGCAGTTCAAAGATTACAAGAATACCGTTTATCACTGAAACTTGAACTTAACTGCATCTGCACTTAAACTTAATCGGCGCGTCATAAAATTACGTGAATAAGATAGATAGATAAATCATTTATTTAGTGCACATAAAAGACAGCACAACACACAGAAGTACAATTAAATGGTACAATTTACTAAAACTAGTGAAAAAAACAGGGTGCCAATATGCAAAAAGAAAAAAAAAAACATGTAATAAATATAGTAACACCATGGCATACTTCAAATAAAAGAAAAAATAAAATGACGACTATATGGTGCAGTGTGCGTCTCGAGGTTGCACCAAATGGGAATCCAGCTCAGCATGTGTCAGGCATACACCTGACGCTGATATTCTGCTGGATCCCTGTAGTGACATACGGACGTCGAGCAGACGAGATTATTTATTGGTCTTATGACAAAGTGTTATTCATGCGCGGAGTGAAATTATGTAAGCACAGGTACCCTCAACTTAAATTAAGTTTACTTTTTTAATTAAGTAAGTTTACTTTACTGTGTTGGAAACGTTCTTGTTCATGTAATAGGTTATGTATGCATAGTGCTTATTTGATATGAATAATCTTATAAAACTAATTTTGTAGTAGCGTAGGTATGAATAATAATAAATAGGGATGCATCCGATACCGATCCCGATACCGATATATCGGCGATACTTTGGGTTTGCCGATATATCGGCATCGGCGATATTTTTACTGTCGATACAACGATACTTTTCAAATTTTGCGCTTTAAAAAAGTAATGTAAACGCGCATCTTGTTTGATCTAGTTCGTTGCAAACGAGGCACGGACTGTCTATGCTCGGGGATTCCCCACGTTTTATTCAATTTGTTGTCTCTCTCACCCGCTTTGTCCCCGCGTATTCCATTTGGCCAGACACTTTAGTTGGCTTTTTACTGGTTTTACCTGAGATCTCCTAATATATTGAGAGACGCAGATCCGTTTGTTTTCTGGCGCAATGACGTTTTATACCCAAACCTGAAAAAACTGGCGCAGAAGTACTTCAGCTTTCAAATGAGTTCTGTCGCATCTGAGAGATTATTTTCCACCGCAGGTCTTATACAGACAGACTTGCGAAATCGGCTTTCTCCCCAAAACATGAGAATGCTCTGTTTTTTAAACAAAAATCTTATTAATGTTAATTTTAATTATTAACAGTTATTTATTTTAATTTAATTATTACCCTTAATTTTTAATATCTTATTCAAAGTTTGTGACTGTTCATATTTTTTAATAAAAATTAATAACTTTAACCAAACTTGTGTTTTATATAATTTCCCTTAATTTTGATTCACAAATCGTTGGTATCGGTATCGGTATCGGTATCGACGATATTTTTATAAGAGTATCGGTATCGGTATCGTATCGGCAAAAAGGCATATCGATGCATCCCTAATAATAAACAATTTGGCTAGACTAAATTATGTTTACAATAAATAAGACGTGTAGGATATCATGCGAAGGTATTATAATTATACACGGTTGGCGCAGTGGTTGAGCGATTGACTGCTGCGCAGCATGTCGTGGGTTCGATTCCCGCACGGAACAAATATTTGTACGACCTACAAGTATTTGTTCCGAGTCTGGGTGTTTTTCTATCTATAATATGTATGTATTTACAAAAAAAAAATGTATATAAGTAGTTTATCAGCCATCTCGTTACCATAACACAAGCATTAAGTTGCTTAGCTTGGGACTATATGGCGTTGTGTGACATGTCCAAGGATATTATTATTATTATTTATAATTGTTGGCCAGAAAAAAATTACGAAGTACCCCCTTGCTCACAGGTTTGTGATCATGAATTAGCCCTCTGTTCCCGTAGAAATTTCTGGATATCCTCTCATAATGCTCCCTACAGTCCCCCAAGGAACCTACATGCCAAATTTCAGCTTTCTCCGACCAATAGTTTCGGCTGTGCGTTGTCCGTCAGTCTGTCAATCAGTTACAAATGTTTAAACGGGGAAACTCTTGGCCCAAATCTCACCTGATGGAAAGTGATGATTAGGCCGAAGATGAAAGCGAGTTTCACCCGGAATCCTCTTACAGAGGAACTGGCTATCATACCTCTAACTGCCGGAACACAACAATGCTGTTAACATTGTTGTTATGGCGACAGACTTAGGCATGATGGTGGTAGCTTGCCAGGCGGACTTAGAACAAGTCCTACCACCAACCAAACCGAGCAAAAAATTTGCCTCCGCTGGGAATCGAACCCGGGACCTCTGGGTCTGAATCAGGTGGTATAACCACTAGACCACGGAGGCGGTTAGTGTCACCTGTTTAGCACCACCCGGGGACCACGTGTAGGGATTCGCTGAAGGGTATTCTGCTAAGGTGACTCGGCCGTGCGTCAGTCAATCAGTTACAAATTTTAATGTTATGTACTGACTAGCTTTAGCCCGCGTTTTTTCCCGTTCCCCTAGGAATTTCGGGAAAACCTCTTAATGAACACCTACGGAGTGCAAGGAAGCTACATACCAAATTTCAGTTTTCTACGGCCAGTAGTTTTGGCTGTGTGTTGAACGATCTGTCAGTCAGTTTCTGCTTTTAAATATACAACGTGTTACAGAATAATAGCAATACCTCTTAAGGGGTCATTGAACTCATCATTATGAACAACTTCTACTACGGGACCAATACTGAAATCGCGAAAATAAAATCGACTGCCCCATACATTTTTGTACGCATAACTCGACAAAATGTACTGATTTTTTTTTTCGCGATTTCGGGGTTGGTCCCCTAGTAAAAGTTGTTCTTAATGATGAGTTCAATGACCCCTTAAGAGGTATTTAATTGCGTTTATTCTGATACCGGTTGTATAGCTAGAAGATAGAAAATTAAAGTATTCTCACACCGTTTTCGGGTGTTCTTTATAAAGTAAACTTGAATAAGAATTATGACTAAAATATAAATTGTTTCCAGGAGTTGCCGTCATCAGATTCCGAAGACTTGGATGATTGGTTCACCCTGGATATTCGTGCGGAGAGGGCCGGAGATTACTTGCCATTGTTAGGTATGAATTTACTCATTAATTCGTCCTTTTTAATCTTTTATTTTTATTAGTAAGTAGTGGTATTTTTTTTTCTTTAACTTATATGGTGTACATATTAAAGAGTATTCTATTCTATTATATTCTATAGTTACAGAATTATAATCATCAAAATCATATCATCATATATGTAGTTACAGCATTATAATCATCAAAATCACCAATACAACCCTCCAAGTTCTTAGAGGCCTAGGAACAAAAAAAAAAACAGAAAAAGTAATTCCTAGAGCTTTATGAACTTAGAGCGTTGTATTGATGATTTTGATGATTATAATTCTGTTACTGCATATGTCTTACAGCCGCGAATAATATTTTAATCAACATAAAACCTAGCACTGGCCTGCAAATTGCAAAAAACGCAAGAAATTTTGAATAGGCTAGATTTCATCATCCACAAATTGCAAAACTATTTAGTCCGTCAGTTAGAGTATTGAAAAATAACGGACACGTATTTTTTGTTTTTGTAAATAAATGAATATTGACAAAGATAAAACGCATCAAAACTCGGGAGTGGGGGCTCGTGACGTCACGACTCACTAAAACTTATGCGAAGGTGTGACGTATTGAGAATTTTAAAAGCGTCGTAACTTCGTTAATTTTGGTTCCCGTAGAAAAAGAAAAAACACAGATTTTTGCAGGACACAAGCCTATTTCGCTAGCTGGTTGGAGCATTCACCTTAACATAACCATTTACCTCCCCAGGTACAAAAGCTCGCGACCTCCTCCTCGCCGAGCGTCGGCGCGTCAGCTCTAAAGTAGAGACGCTACGAGAGAGTCTGACCGCGCTGACCGACAGTGCCCGGCGGCAAGCTGACCAGCTCAGGTCAGCTGCCATGGCCTTAGCGGAGATCGACGATACTCTGAGAGCTGCATGACCAAACACAACTCAGATACCATTGAAATGACGAATATCGGTCCTCCCAATCCAAAATCTACAGTTGAATGGGGTTGGGACTTCTTACTTTGGAATACTGGTATAGCCCACCCGCCGCCATTTTGATTTTTATTTAAAAGTTGCGGCACGCGATCTTATCTATACTAATTTTATAAAACTGAAGAGTTTGTTTGTTTACTTGAACGCGCTAATCTCAGAAACCACTGGTCCGGTTTGAATTTATTTCAGTGTTAGATATGTGCCCATTTATTGAGGGAGGCTATAGGCTATAAAATTATGTCATCACGATAAGACAAATAGGAGCGGAGCATTAATGGAAAATGTAAGCAGAAAAAGTTGCGCGGGTCAGCCAGTATAGACATATAGGTAGAGGACACTAAAACAAACAAAAAGTGGTATAAACATGGTGCCCAAAAGTGGCGCGCTGCCGAGATATTTTAAGGTAATGTCGCCATGTAACAATCATAACTATCAATTATTTAAAACGACGATTTATTTATTTATTATTTAAATAAAAGTTCCCAGCTAACCACCGAGCCCATCAAAATGGCTGCGGGGAAGCTATGCCACAATGGTTCTCTGCCCTTTCAAATGACGTAAGACACAGAGTTAAATTTAGGATTCTCAACGCTCCGTTCTGGGGGGCTACTCTCTAAGCCCGACGTCCGTAGTTTCGGGCTTAGTTGCGGGCGTATTCTACTCCGTTTTATCTAACCACTAAGAATTATACTCCATTTACTATAGCATTAGACAGAAGTTAAAAAAGGCTCTTTTAGGTGCACACTTTGCAATAAAATTACAACAAACTTTATTACAGTCAAGATTGATGTGGAGTTTATTATAATCAATTTATATAATAGCTGTCACACTTAATTGTACTTAATTAACCTATCTACCTTCTGAAATTACAAGGCTTTTATTTAATATTGTTTAGATTTAACATTCTATATTGTCGTGTTGATGTTTAAAATCTAAAAGAAGCAGAGGTGGACAGACCGGGAACGTTTTTTACGTCACTATAATTCTACCAAATCTAAAATGTTACGTATTCCCTTCATAAGTTATGGAAGCACGTGTTTTGTTTATTTTGTCGGTTTATGCTATCAACCATCCGTCAATTTGCGTAAATTTTCTGCAGTTGTCAATTGTGTTGTCGCTTGTGAATACTTGTGAATGCTACGCCTTTTCTCGTTGTTATTGCTGAATTTTCGTGATTTTGTTGTTAGTTGTTACTGTTTTTCTTTTGTTACCTATTTGTTTTGTTATCTTTTTAATTGTTAGTTTTGTGTTGTTTGTACAAACTGGTACGTTTTGTGGAACTATGGATCCCGATGCAGGCCCGAGTGGCATGCAAGCGCAACATGCACACTCTGAAACTGCTGGTAGCGCTGATCAATGTCAACAGCGAAAAAGACGTGGCCCCAACGTTGACCATGAGGATAAAATATTGTCTCCCAAGAAAAGTAGAATTAAACAAACACCGCTTCGTTCTACAGAAAAAAGAACAGTGATTAATATTTACAAAGATGTTAAGGAGTCCTTGCCCGAAGGTGCTGCTGCTTATAAAACGCAGTTAGTTAAAAAAACTGCAGAAATTGCAGGTAAGGATTTAAATTACTAGAAAGGTACCATCATCATCATCATCATCTTCCTGCCTTTATCCTAAGTTACTTGGGGTCGGCGCAACACGTTTTTTTTTATTCCACTTCGTCCTGTCACTTGTCTCACTATCATTTACCCCCTTTTCTTTCATATTCACTCCTCACACAATCCATCCATCTATTTTTTTGCATTGTGAGATAATAAATATACATTACTAATCTTATTTTGAAGGCATATCTCGTGCAACAGTCTATAATATACTCAAAGAGTTTAATAAAGAAGGTCGCCTGCAATCACCCCCTCCTCGCCAACAGAAACATTCAAAATTCGAAGAGTATGATGATATTACATTTAGTGGAATACGAAGAAAAATTCATTCTTTTTTCTTTGATAATGAGTTACCAACGTTGAACAAGATTCTGGAAGCTGTTAATAGCGATGAGTCTCTACCTGATTTTAAAAGAAGCACTTTATACAAATTAATAAAAAACAAATTAAAATTTACTTACATTAAAAGAAGTAGAAAAAGTGCCCTAATTGATAAACAAGAGATTGTATTATGGAGGGTGAAATATCTCCATGAAATTAAGAGATTATGGAACGAAGGGAAAAAAATATATTATTTAGATGAGACTTGGCTAAATGAAGGTACAGTTCTGCTAATATTTTTAAGTCATTTTGCACGAAGTCGAAGATAGTTGTTCCGGATATGGCTGTTTGTGTGTGTGATAATGTGTGTTTGTAAAACGCTCCCACAATACAAGACAAATCTTAGTGTGGGGGCATGCTTGCCTTTACATAAATTCGTAAACCTCCTTTATGTTACATTGATACAGTGAATTAGTATTTTTAGTTGAACATAAGTCGATGTAATATTGTATTAACATCTATAACTTTTTTATACGTACAGGACACACCAAAAGCAAGGTATGGCAAGATAGTACTATAAAGTCTTCAAAGGAAGCACACCGGGCAGGTTTATCTACTGGTTTAAAGAACCCAACTGGAAAAGGAAAACGGCTTATCATTGGCCATATTGGTAAGACATGATTTAAATGTATTTTTTTATTTTTTTATTTATCACTATGGATGACTTACAGCTAATACAAACAAAATAAATAATGGCATGTGAGACTGGAAGCCAATTCTCTTTCACCAGTACACCAGTACAGAATAAATTCATTTCCTTTTATTTTATTTCACAGGATCAACAGATGGGTTTTTAATGGATGGCGAATTAATATTTGAAGCCAAAAAGGGTGATGGAGACTACCATTCTGAAATGGATGCACACAATTTTGAAAAGTGGTTCAAATTAATACTAACAAAAATTGAAAGTGATGCTGTTATTGTTATGGATAATGCGCCATATCATTCGAGGAAAGTGGAGAAGTTGCCAACTACAGCCACACGAAAGGCAGATATTCAGGAGTGGCTTAAAACCAAAAATATTCATTTTGATGAAAAAGACTTAAGGGCCACTTTATTAGAAAAAGTTAAACAAGTACGACATTTGTACCAAAAGTTTGCTGTAGATGAGATGGCTAAAGAAAAAGATATATTAGTATTGCGCCTCCCACCTTACCACTGTGAGCTCAACCCAATAGAATTAGTTTGGGCTCAAATGAAGGGGTATGTAGCCCAAAACAACAAAACTTTTAAATTAAAGGAAGTGAAGCGGTTGCTCCCTCAAGCACTAATAAATATTACTGCAGAGAAATGGCAATCTTGCATTGCTCATACAATTAAAGAAGAGGAAAGGTTTTGCCAACTTGATGGTATAATGGATAATGTTGTAGAAAGGTTCATTATTAACGTTGGTGAAACTTCATCATCATCATCATCATCAGAGGATGATGAATAACAGAATAATAAAATTCATAAATTCTCAATTTACGCTTTTGTCTCTAGAAAATGTTTTTACTGTTGGTAGTGTATTTTTTTAATCCTCTGACATTCTAAATTATTATATTTGTTTTGTGAAGTTTGTGAAAACAATAATGAACGTCATGCCATTGTGATAGTTGTTTTTTAATAAACTGATTGTTACTAAAAATTGTTTCATTTCATGTAACTATTCAAGCCTTGTGACGAGTAGATCGATAGTAAATGCTTTATTATATGCATGCCATACATTGTTACAAAAAGCTCACATTATTTATGAAAATTGTTTGAACTCAACTTGAAATAAAAGGTTTCGTACTCCTGCTTCTGCGAGCCTCTTTTTTCTAATGTTATAATAAACAGAGTATAATGACAACAAAATTCGAAATTTACTGTCAAATAGTGTTGTCATTCATTTTCAGTTCGGGTTCGGGACTAATCGTAAGTTTAAGTGATACGGAATAGAATACGCCCGCAACTAAGCCCGAAACTACGGACGTCGGGCTTAGAGAGTAGCCCCCCAGTACCGACGGTACAAAATACAAGTGTATTTTCCACTAAAAAGTGAAAAATAAAAATCTTTTTACAAAAAAATATAACCGACTTCCAAAAAAAAACACTACATAGTACAATAACTTAAACTTCTGAATACGGTGTCAAAATACGAAGAAACTACCAAAAACACCGACTTCCGAATTTAAAGTTATTTTTTACTTTGTAGTGTTTTTTTTTGGAAGTCGGTTGTTTTTTTTTTGTAAAAAGTTTTTTATCTATCTCACTTGTCCATTTTGTATGCCAGTCTGTAAGTAGGAGTCGCTCTCGTCCCGCATTTTTCGCCTTCGTCTGCCGCGATATCTTCTGGCATTTAATGGTACCCATTCGGAAACCTACCTATTCCCAAATTGCAAAAACTAAAGAGGGCCGTTCAAGTATTACGTAAGCAAAATTTTCTTCATTTTTAACCGAGCAAACCCATCACAAATAAAAAAACATCCCTCGTAACGAATCTTCGCACATACCGCGTGTATCTGACATCGACGCACAAACGATTTCCATGGGTCCAGGTCATGATTCTGGACACCCCTGTGTTGGAATTTTTCGTCGGTTCTTTTCTCATTTTTTTTCAAGAGTACCACAAATAGGTATCAGCTCAGCTGAGCTGATATCTATTTGTAGTTTTATTCAGATTGCTCTTTTTAGTCAAAGTAGTTAATTAATTATTTTTTTATTAAAAATCTCATTGGGTTAGTTCAGAATAACGATTATGAGCAGTCTAAAGTAAAAAAACCCTTGAAAAAAATGAAAAAATGAGAAAAAAGCCGACGAAAAATTCTAAGTCTAGGGTGTCCAGAATCATGCCCTGGACCCATGGAAATCGTTTGTGCGTCGATGTCAGATACACGCGGTATCTTGTGAAAACGTACCTTAGTTGGGTTACACTGCTACCTTGGCTCTTCGCTCAGTAACCCAATCAAAACTGGTTGGGTATATCAAAGCAATAAGATGCAACCTACTGTATGTGTAAAAATATCTTAATGTTAGTTCGTAAAAATGTAAGGTAGCCTTAGGTATTGTAAATATTTTAAGTAATTAATTGAAGCGAAATAAATTAGTTTTTAATTGAATTTATTGTTGTTTTCATTGATCGATTCGGCGCATGTTCAAGCAAAATGCTCTAGCTAGTAGTTTTTCATCTTAAAATCAAATTAATAGGTACTGAAATACGAGTTCAGAATAGCGTGCAAGAAATATTCCCTCTGACATGTTTACTTTCAAAACGTGGCAGTTGATAATTAACGTTTAGGGCAAAATAAAATTCCTTGTTGCATGTTTTCATTTCAAAATTTGATTAATCTATACTATAATATAAAATATAATATTATAAAGCAGAAGAGTTTGTTTGTTTGTTTGGTTGAACGCGCTAATCTCAGGAACTACTGGTCCGATTTGAAAAATTCTTTCAGGGTTAGATAGCCCATTTATCGAGGAAGGTTATAGGCTATATATCATCACGCTAAGACAAATAGGAGCGGAGCAGTAATGGAAAATGTGACGCAGACGAAGTTGCGCGGGTCAGCTAGTTATTATTATATAGTATAGATGAGTATGATTTGTCAGTTGCTGTCAAATCGTGTAGTCATCCATTCCTAGTAATAGATCGAGACTTATCGCAATAGGGAATATGCATGAAAAAAATATTTACTATCTTAACAATTTATCAAAAAATATTCAAAAATATAATAGTAATAGTGAAAATAGAATCAAAATTACTCCAAAAACAAACGAGATATAACTATTTTAAACAAATATATCTGTCCCTCTCGCAAAAACGCTGCTTTCTATGGCAGCTATATAGGCGTCATGGACTTTGACGTCAAAGTTCATATCGGACTTCTCTTTCTAATTGTAATCTTTGAAGCTTTATAACTTCATAGCTGATAATTATATTTGAAAAATAATTTCATGATTGTGTACTAGAGCTAATAAGTATTTCATTGAGCAAATAAAAAAATCGCATGCATATTCCCTATTCCGTAGATGATGCGGAGTAGAATACGCCCGCAACTAAGCCCGAAACTACGGATTTCGGGCTTAGAGAGTAGCCCCCTAAATAGACTGGCTGAACTCGAGGCGTGTAGGTAGCTATGACTAGCGTACCAGCCGTTTGTGTGAATGTAAAATACTGTAGATATTTACATTCACACAAACGGCTACTGTGACTAGAGGGTCACAAGTTATCTGAATGATGAAATAATATATGACGAAGAATTCGTTATCTCTAATAAAGAAAAACATTACTATAAATAGCGTCCGTCGATCGTGGACCACTACTATTTCTTCTTTAGTGAACGTATCTTCCTCTGTTGAAACGTATTCGTTTTTGTGAAGAACAATGTTCAGAAAGCAGTGTGTCTTGCTGATAGCACTGCTCGTCGAGCTGGCGCAATCCTGGGGTGAGTAAATGGACATCTTGTATTTTATTTTCAAAAGTCAAAAGTCATTTATTCAAATAAGGTTGAGTGCCAGAACTTTTTTGCAAAAACGCCCGCCCGTCACCACTTCCTATTGTTTCAACTAGGAAGAAGAAGTGGCCACAAACTCCCCAGCAACACATCTGTCGGTCGAAGAACTTGAAAATTTATAATAAAAACGGTGTTGAATGACCATTTAAAATCTACAACGATTAAAAGTTGTTTGGCAAACATTGTTTACTTTAATAGGCTAGATTCCATCATCCACAAATTGCAAAGCTATTTAGTTCGTCAGCTAAAGAATTAAAAAAAAAAAGGTCACGAAGGGTAGGTTTAAAAATAATGGACACGTATTTGTAAGTCAATGAATATTGACAAAGATAAAACGCATCAAAACTCGGAAGTGGGGGCTCGTGACGACACGACTCACTAAAAATTATGCGAAGGTATGACGTATCGAGAATTTTAAAAGCGTCGTAACTTCGTCAATTTTGGTTCCCGTAACAAAAGAAAAAACACTATTTTTTGATTCAAACTCTCAAACTCAAACTCAATCATTTATTTCAATTAGACCATTTACAGGCACTTTTGAATTGTCCAGGTCGGTCGGTCCAAAAAAAGATGAAGCTATTTGCACGTTCCAAAGCGTAGATCTCTATGGAGAAGAACGTGCAAGAAACTCCACGGACACTCTTTTAAATCAATTGATGTACTTAATACAAAAATCATGGTAACATTATCTTTGATCGCTTCTATATGTGAGGACAATGCAAAGAACAAGAAAGTATATAAAACAATTCAAAAAGTACAGATTATAAAATAAGCCAGTGGCAGGTAAGAGATGACCAGTCTCAACTGACGGCGCCCGTTCACGAACATGACGCGTGTATCAGCACCATCTAGCTCAACCATTTTGAAGGGAACCAAATGATCCAACACACGCGCCACCATCAGCGAGACGTTTGTGTGAGCATGACAAGCTCTCAACTGCCACGCTCGTTCATGTCAAACAAGTTTAATAAACAAAATCTTAAATTAATTACATATGCAAATGGTTCCATAGTAATCACATTTACAAACATTTGAAAAAATGAATCTACTTTACTACAAAACTATGGTTTTCAATGGCCAAGTACCTAAAAAACGAAAAATAAAAACAAAATGAAACTGCATGAATGCGTAACTTACTTCTTAGCAATTCAATATTGCAAAGAAAGAATAAATAAGTACATTATACTATAGGAGAACAAAAAAAGGGTAAGCATTACTTCCAAATTTTATATAAAAAAAAAAACAAAAAAAACTAAAAAACTATATAGTGGATCCATGCGGCTATGGCTGTGGAGCAAGACCAGCATTTAACCAAGCATTTTTATCATGGATATAATCTTCCAATTTATAATATGCTTGTCTACATAGTGTGCGTTTTATGCATGTTTTAAATTTACTCTCATTTAGTTCGAGAATAGCGAGTGGTATTTTATTATAAAATTTAACACAATATCCCATAAAAGAAGTGTGTACTTTAGCTAATGTGAATCGGGGTTGATCTAATTTGTTCCGATTTCTAGTATTAAAATTATGCCTATCACTAATTTTGCTAAAAAGATGAAGATTTTTCCGAACATACATTATGTTTTCATATATGTATTGACAAGGTAAGTACTGTCATGATATTAATATCCTTAAACAGTTCCCTTAGGGAATCTCGCCGACGGAGATTGTATATGGCTCTGATAGCTCTTTTCTGCAGAATAAATATAGACTCGATGTCTGCAGCACGTCCCCATAATAAGATACCGTAAGACATGATACTATGAAAGTAACTAAAATAGACCAGCCTCGCGGTATCTATATCAGTAAATTGACGGATTTTTCTGACAGCATATGCTGCTGAACTCAGCCGTCCCGCAAGAGATGTTAAATGAGGACCCCATTGTAGCCTTGAGTCAAGCGTGATCCCCAGGAAAACTGTGTCTTTGACGAATTCAAGTTTCTCTTTGTTCAATACTATGTCGCAATTTTTACTTTTAACATTCGGTAAAGCAAATCTGATACACTTCGTTTTTTTCCCATTTAAAACTAAATTATTAGCAGTAAACCAATTTTGGACCTGCTGAAGGGCGTTATTTACGACGTCAAGACTTGTGGCACGCCTATCTATCTTAAAAATTAAAGACGTATCGTCAGCAAATAACACCATTTGAGGTTGATTTTTTAGAAGATGGGGTAAATCATTAATATACACTAAAAAGAGAAAAGGACCCAATATTGAACCTTGTGGTACACCCATTTTGATTTTTAAGCCCCGAGAATTGACACCATTTACTTGAACTTGCTGTTGTCTGTCATTTAGATATGATTTCACTAGACTGAGTGCAAGTTTACCTAGTCCGTAATGTTCTAGTTTTAAGAGCAAAGTTTCGTGATTAACACAATCGAATGCCTTGGAGAGGTCACAAAAGATTCCTATGGCATCTTGCGCCTCTTCCCACGCTGCATAAATATGTTTTAACAACGTGACTCCAGCGTCAGTCGTACAACGACCTTTGGTAAAACCATACTGTTGTTGGTGTAAGATTTTATTGGTATTAAAATGATTGAGCATTTGATTGAGCATTACTTTCTCAAAAACTTTGCTGAAAATCGGCAATACGGATACAGGTCTATAATTATTGGTGTCTTTATTATCACCAGATTTAAAAAGTGGTATCACCTTACTATATTTCATTATATCCGGAAAGACACCTTGGTCCACACATAAATTAAATATTAAAGCCAAGTAAGGTGCTATGGTCTCAATAATGGACGTACACACTTTGATGGTTATTCCCCATATGTCTTCAGTTAATTTAATTTTGATTAGCCGGAAAGCTTTCATAAATTTTTTTAGATTATCTAACTGACGGACTAATTAGATTTTTTCAGGTCACAAGCCTATTCTCAGAACTATCAGGCTATGCTCTAGTAAGTATTTCATTTAGACATGAGAAACAGCCGGTCGATAAATACCAACAATACGGTTGACAATTTTTTTAGAGGAGGTCGTGGCTAAATAATAACAGCCGCACAGGTCGATCTTCAAGGTTAAGCAACGCTTGCCGAGGTTGGTCTGTGGATAGGTGACCATCTTAACATACCGAGTTTCCTCCGTGCCTCGAAAAGCACGTTAAGCTGTTGGTCCCGGCTGTCATTCGGAGATCTTTGGCAGTCGTTACGGATAGTCAGAAGCCAGAAAATCTGACACCAGTCTTACCAAGGAGTACCGTGTTACTCAGTTAATGGGTAGTGGAGGTCTGGTAGGCAGCCGCACCAAGTCAAATACTGGTATTCAGCTGAATCCGGTTTGACTGGAAGCCGACCCCAATATAGTTGGGAAAAGGCTAGATGATGACGGTTTGCATTTTCATACTAAGGCGTGATACCTAGTTCATCTTCATTAAGCTATCTATATTTAACTTTAGGCACTTACCTTGTGACCCGATGGTCGTGGGTTCGAATCATAAGCATACTTTTTAAAGTTGTTTCCAATTTGGCAAAGACATTGCAGGCTTTAATCACCTCATTGTTTGATAAAGAGATGATCCCGTGCTTCGAAAGGCATGTATAAGCCGGTGGTCCCCGCCGCCAAATGGCTGTCGGTCCAGAGGCCTTTGAGGCGGCTTAAAAACTCAGACACAATGGTGTGTGAAGTCATTAGACCTTACTGCCCACAATCGGAAGAATTAGGCTATGTATTTGTTAAAATGACTATGTTGTTTCAGACATCGCTGTTACAGCAGGAGATCGAATAGAATTATACACTAATGACGGATACAAGATAGAAACCATACGTTTTAACTCGCAAAATCTGAAAGCAATAGCATATGACGAAGTTCACAACATGCTGCTGTACGTCTCCAAGGAAAGCGACAACGACGCTATATGCGGATACAACATGACTGCCGTGGAGTATCAATGCTACGTACAGAGGAACGGAAGTTACATCCAGGGCCTCGCCTTCGACCCTGTCACAGAAACTCTATTCTTTACAGATACTAAGGAAAGAAGTATTAATTCGTTTTCATTTAAAACTGGATCAAAAAACAATGTTTACGGTAATCTTGTAATCAAAATGGATGACGGGATCCCCACTGACATTGCAGTGGATCATTGTAGAGGGTAGGTTACCAATTGCGGTTCTAAAAATGACACGTCTAGTAGAATCAGAAAGCATATCAATTCAATTTAATTCAATTCAATTCATTTATTCATTCATAAGACAACTTTTGGTCCACAGAAGCTGTTAATAATACTGACCCAGCTGTAGTTACCCAGAACTGTAAAATTTTCCCAATCAACCTTGAACCTAATGCATAAGCGATACAGATGAAAATAGAATTAGACAGATTGTTTATGATTAATAAAATGATTCTAATATGAATCTACTAAAGTGGCCTTTTTAAACCCACTGATTTATCTAAACATGTTATAAACTTATTATTGGCCGATATCTGTAAATACGATATTGTTACGAGCTTGGGGTTCGTGACAATAAAAATTAATAGTTTAAAAACACTAGAAAAACACACTTTTATAAATGCACGTAAAAACCAAAAACCTTTCTAACAAGTCCAAACACGGTTAAGATACGATATTCCATCATGAAGTTCCAGTTCATATCTTCCGGCTCCATCATCAGATCAGTTCGATAGTACCATATTATTGTATTGTCATCAGAACTACATACTGCTGCCAATTTTCATGACGCTACGATCCTTGGAAGATGGTTAAATTAGTTACCTTAGATTCCATTACATAGTTAGTTACATACAGGTCGACCTAATAAAAGCGTGTTAAAAACAGCCGATTAATGAACCAAAAATTACACTTTAATTTAAAACACAAATTATCATTTTAAACGAACGAATTATAACACACAATCGCACTATTAAACACTTCAGTTTACTCAATTCGCAGTTGAAGATCGCTTCCGAAATTTCGCTTGTATACTGACTCAGTCGTGAGCGATGCGCACCTTATAATTATAGTCCCACAGATATTTCCAGAACCTTCGAGTATGGAAACATCTAGAAAGTTCGGGTACATACCGGTCCCGACTGACCAGGTGTCGAAATATCGAGAATGTTCTAGCATCGAAAAGTCTAGAAAGCTCGTGACTCCATTAGTTCCGCTACTCGATACTAGATGGCGCTGGCGCGTAACAATAGAAAACCTATTATAAGAGATCTCTAAAACAGCCATAGAATACAAGGCACTGTCTTTCTGTATGTATGTTTGTACACGTTTCATGCATAAAATGCTGCATGTTATAGGATGCGCTTTTCAGTTTTATTGTTGCAATTCTAACTTAAAATCTGGTACATTTTAAAACTTGATATACCACCTAAAAGCAAAGTTATACTTATTTATTTTATTTATTTATTTATATATACTTTAATGTACACCAAATGAAAAATACATAAAAGAAACCTTAAAGTAACAAAACATAATATGCAATAATTTGGCGGCCTTATTATCGCATTTCGCGATCTCTTTTTTTTACTATTGATAGGCATACGTTTGACCGCTATCTCACCTGATGTTTAAGAGATGATGCGGTCTTAGGTGGAGCACGCTTGCCTAGAAGTAACCTATTCACTCTTGACTTAAAGACTCTCAGGTTGTAGCTATCACGAAACACAGACTCAGGCAGGGAATTTCACTCCTTAGCTGTACGCACAATTAATGTATTCCCAAAAGCGTTTTGTGCGTATAGGTGGGATGTCTACCATGTACCGGTGGCGCATCGCTCTTCCAGGCAACCTGGAATTATTATTTATACTTCGTTTATTTATCTATATATATACTTTTATAAATCTGTATGTATATGTATGTAATCTGTATGTAGGTGTAATCTGTGTGTACTATGTCTGTATCTGTGTGTCTGTGTGTTCTGTATGTGACTGAGTGACTGACGTTGTCTACGCACAGCCGAAACTGCTGGTCGTAGAAAGCTGCAATTTGGCTTGCAGCTGGTTACAGTAGTACCCAACTGATATGGCTTACCGATGTATCCGCGCTGAAAATGAATTTTCAAAGCGCGGGAAATGCTATTGACCAATCGGCACGTTCCACGCACCGCGCTTCTTTTTCTTGAACCGCTATTGGTCGGCAGCCGCCGCCATCTTAGCGATCGCCGCGTGGCATGTTAGTCAGACGCCATACTTCTTACAATGGCATGCGAGTGAGATGGAACTAACAGCTGCAGTGTATTATGAACCTTATAATAGTGATCTTAGGTTGATTGTAAGTTAGGGCACGCCACGATAGCGGCGATAAGTCCCCTCTTTGAGGAGTGGCTTGAGAGGCGCCACGGCGTCTTCACCTTCCGCCTGACGCAGGTCCTCACCGGACATGGATGTTTCGGGAGGTTCCTGCACCGAATTCGGCGGGAGGAAACGCCCGGGTGTCACCACTGCGAGGATCGACCGGAGGACACGGTAGAGCACACTGTGCAGGTGTGCCCCGCTTGGGCGGCGCACCGCCGTGTCCTCAAAACGGCGATTGGCGGCGACCTCTCGCGTCCGGCCCTGGTCCAAGCCATGGTCCGGAGCGAGTCGGAATGGGACGCCGTTGCCTCCTTCTGCGAAGCAGTCATGCTAGCGAAGGAGGTGGCGGAGCGGGAGAGGAGACCCTCTCGTCCCGGCCGCCGTGGTGGACGCCGCGGGCGTCGGGGGCCACCTGGTGACCTCCGGCCACCGTAGGCGCGGGCCTGTGGACGGCGAGCTATGGGTGGCTCGCCGTCCGTCCGTCTAGTGACGACAGGCCGTGTCGACGGCGCGTTAGTGTTCCATGCGCGCCTCAAAGAGAGTCAGCAACACAGAGGGGCCCGAAAGGGCCGACGCCTGCCGGAGTCGCGGGATTATTCGCAAGAGACACCGTGGCTCCGGAACACAAAGGGCAATGAAGGAACATGGATGGGTTTTAGTCAGTAGAAGTCTGACACTCCCTCCCGCTACACCCAGAGCGGGAGGAGTCATTGGATGATTTCCCATCCCTAAAAAAAAAAAAAAAAGGTTGATTGTAAGTTTTAAGCATTCTTTCGTTAATCTTCGGGACCATACTTTCTTTTCTGCGCGAACGAAGATTCACGACGCGCCATATCAGTTGGGTAATACTGTACTTGGAGAGTGTAGGGGTGCACTAACAGGATTCTACCGAAGTCTTACAGAAACGGAAAATAAACGGGATACAAAAGCTAGTATTTCATGAAATGTAAATACTGTTTGTGCTAAGCATTTGTGGTTTTCTGTTTGCAGGTATATTTACTGGATCAACACAAACCTTAAGGCGTCTACAATAGAGAGAGCTCGGTTTGATGGATCAGACAGAGAAGTTGTAATTATTGCTACATACAATTTGGACCTACACAGCTTGGCAATTCACCAAAAAACAAACACAATGTACTGGGTTGAGCCTGAGAATCAATTAAAAAGCCATATTTATAGTGCTAATTTGAATGGAAAAAACTGGAAACTTTTTGTTGATTACACATCTGATAAGGGCGATATTGTGTGGGTAACTCACCCAAATACGTTAACCGTTTCAGAAAAAAAAATATTTCTTATTGGCTGGTGCTCAAACTGCGGACCAGAAAATGTTTGGAAGTTTCAGACGCCTGAAACACAAACTGATAATTTCAAACCTATCGTCAAGATTAATACTGAAGGCGCTCTGGGTATAGTCGCCAACTATAAAATGAAAGATCAATTTCAGGGATTATCTGATTGCATTCAGGTACCTAAAAACAATGAGATTGACAACTCATTCAAAGTTGCGAAAGAATTTCAAGGTCTGTCTTGTGTTCATGGTACCAAAGTTAATGGACAGTCTCTTTGCAAATGCAAACCTGGTTACACCGGTGTGCGATGCGAGGTATCGCTCTGTGAATACTATTGCTTGCATGGGAACTGCAGTCTAACTGAAGAGGGACTTCCTGAGTGCAGGTAAAGCTTTATTCTTATTATTTATTTGCGATGGGTTTGCTTGACTCTAGTCTAGGTCAGAGATACCAAAGACAAAGGTTGTCTATTGTTTGCCCGAAGATTATATGCCATAATCATCATTTTCCCGAATTTCATTTGCCCGAATGTTTCATTTGCCCTAAAAGACATATATGACATACTTTTAATTGCCCGAATTTTAGATACCATAAGATACGAATGCCATAAGTATTGTTTGCCTTATTTTTATGTGCCATAATAATTATTAGACATAATATTTAAATGGCATAACAAGTATGCATTAAAAAAGAAATTGTACTCCCTAATTATAATTAAATAGTTTGATTATTAAACTTGTTTTTAATTCTAATACTTACCTACTTATTAGCTTTCTGGCTGTCGATGTCGATGGGTGCGCAATGTTTGGTATAATAAGAATAAACTTATTTATTCTGTGCATGGTTTTTTTTTCTGTGCATGGTTGATGGTGGGCTAGGTCGACGGAGCCCCGCTTCGCGGGGCTCCTACTTCTGTGGGGTTTATAAAAAAATAACCACGAAGGGAATGGCGGGGTCTATTCGCTCGCTTCACTCGCTCACACGACCCCGCCGTCCCCTTCTAACCTAACCTGTCCGAGTCGGGGTGCCCTAAAGTCCCAATTGCATCCAATTTCTCTTGATATAAACAACCGTTACACACCCGATGTCGATGACAAATTATGTTATGGCATATCATAATTATGGCATGTGATAATTAGGGCATGTGATAATTAGGGCTTACAATGATTATGACAAATGATGTTATGGTAAGTGACTTTATGGGAAACAATGATTCTGGCACGTGACTAATATGGCAAATGAGAGTAGGGCAAATGAGTATTATGTCGTATGATATTATGGCTGTTGACTATTATGGCAAATGATATTAGGGCAAATAAAATTCGGGTAAACGGCGGTATACCAAAGACAAAGTCTACGATGGTGCGAGTTTACACAGAAGAATTCTGTTCACTCTAACTTTGAAAAGGTAAGGGTTGAATGTGTTCGGAAACACAGAAGCAGGTAGAGAATTCGTGGAACTCTCTTTGTGTCTTTAGCTGTGCGCATTATAAAAGACGTTTGGAAACACTTAGTGTGAAATGGTGGGATACGAGTAGCAACAAGGTAGGGATGGTCACTTGCAGTGCATCTGGACATCCAATGGTAGAAGGGGGCGGGTGGGATGAGGTCGTGGATTACTTGAGCACACTTACAGAAGTACCTACAATTTATAGAAGACCGACAAGCAGGCAACCTTGCGTCAATTTTTTGTTAAACATTTTCTATATCATTTTAGATGTGATGCCGGTTTTTCTGGAGAACGATGTGAAATCAATGCGTGCGTCCAGTATTGTTTGAATAACAGCACTTGTACCTTGAATGAAGCCGATGAGCCATTCTGTGAATGTGTGGGAGAATATGGAGGTGAAAGATGCGATGTTCCTTTGAATGTGAACAACTGCAACTGTTCCCCAAGCGGGGTAGAGGAACCAGCTTGTCAAAGTGTTGGTAGTCGCGAGGGACCACGTCGACCTGATGAGCATGAGACCACGACTTCTTCTCCGTATTATTTAGTAGAAAAAAATATTACCTTAGCTGATTTATTAGAAAATTGGAGCAAACGGCGAGGTTAATTTTCGTAGCTCGATTTCATTTCGACCGAATCGACTGATCATTTCGATTTTATTAATTTGTATTTTGATTTCGATTTTATTAATTTTGTATTTTGATTTTGATTTCATTAATTTGTGTTTTCATTTTATTAATTTTTACTTTGATTTTATTTGTATTTTTTTTTCAAATTAATAAATATATTAGATTAGTTAATTGTACAAACTTGTTTTATTAGACGTTTTTCCTGTACTTGGTATGAGGTGTACAATAAAGTATATCTATACTAATATTATAAAGAGGTAACATTTGTTTGTAAGTTTGTATGTAGGGGCCCGGGTAGATAATCTCAGAAACTACTGGTCCGATTTGAAAAATTCTTTTAGTATTAGATAGCCCATGTATAGAGGAAGGATATAGGCTACATATCATCACGCTAAGACTGAAAGGAGCCGAGCATTCATGGAAAATGTGACGCCGACGAAGTTGCGTGGGTCAGCTAGTACCTAACTCATAAAGATCTTAATCAAAAAAATTTCAAAAATTCAAATTTCAAGTAGATACATTAAAACGCCTAGGTAAAAGTTCATAGCAACTTAATTTGTTTGCAGTTTTCTATACCTTTTCTCGTAGGACTCACGATATTTTTTAGGATTGTAAAGATATGAAAAGTTAGTTTTCTTTTTTAAAAGCAGTCTCCCAGTAGCAACAGCCTCACCCGTAAGTAAATACATGGACCTGAACTGGGGAAATGTGAGTGTAGCTACTATTGGTAAGTGGGTGAAGTATACCTAAAAAGGTAAACCCTTCGGCGGATACGACGACACTAATGCGCGCCTCTAAGAGATGTCAGCATAGTACTGCCAGGGTACAAGAATTTGTTCGAACGCGGCCCTGGAACGCAAAGTGCATTTGGAGAAACACAGATGCTTAGTATGTATGTAGCATATTTAAATAAATAAATAAATCGGACTGGTTTCCGCAACTCCACGACTAAGCGCGTATTTTGCGTGTAGGTAGGACAAATGTGTCATTCGATCCACCCCAGCTCCCCAAGGTAAGCCAGCAACGCCTTAATGTTACCAACTATCTCGCAGAAGGTACCTGTGATTCCGAAGTACTTGGTCCTGTAATCCGCGATTACCGGGCAGCTTAGAACCAGGTGTGGTGCTGTCTCATCCTCCTTCGTGCAGGCTCTGCATTGTGGGCTGTCAGTGACTCCTATAGCATAGAGGTGTTTATTACGAGACCCGTGGCCAGTTGTTACGGGTCACATATGTTTTTTAGTAAGAGTCTGACACTCCCTTCCGCTGAGCGGAAGGAGTCATTTAATGACTTCCTATTCAAAAAGATCCTACTTTAAGTAAAGAATACTCCTACCTAAGATAGGACGACGCTGTTATTAAAAAAAGGCTTAGTTTGAAGAGGATTAAAATTATCTACAAAAGATAGTCACACATGAAAAGCGACCTTCGCAAAACTACGGTTGTTATGCCAACCAACTTGTTATATCAATGACACTTCGATATTGACAACAGGAGATAGAATCACAAGTTATTTTGTTTAGTATCACTTTAGCGGTAACATGAGCGGGGACACGTTGTACGAAGCACCTCGAAGAAAACAAGTTGTAAATAAAATTCGATGTCACGATTATCTTTACGGTAAGTGCCCGAGTCCCTTATTTTTATTAAATACCTACGTACTCCCACTTCGCCCGCGACTTGGTCTGCTTTCTGAAAATAAAATACCGATAGGTAGCCAATGATATACAAAACTATAGATACGTTGTCCGCACTCTAAAATGACAACATGAAATGAAGCCAATTGGCCACATCGCGCTTAGTTACGCACCAACCTGTCGCGCGACACTACGTTTGTTTTGATGTCAATTTGACTATTACTTATCCTGTAAGATGTATATTTATCTCCCTCTAGCAACAGGCATCCCGCCGTAACGGTGACATATTTTCTTTCTCTTTCTGCATGCGTATTAGTAGCTATCTAGTATTTTCGCCGTTTTTAAGCGCCGCGATGTTGGTTTATGACGTGTCTATTTTTAATACGTCATTGTAGGTAGCCTATTTTATACCGTGATACCATGCACCACCGTCTCACCATCGCTATTTTACTACCGGAATACATACGGCAGGGTACCATCCGTACTTGGTCGATATCCTGAATAGTCGTACCCAGCGCTTCTCCTCAACATTAATTATGCGCACAGCTAAAGTGTGGAACTCTCTGCCAACGTCTGTGTCCACATATAACACGCCTGCTTTCAAAGCAAGACTGTACAGGCATCTTCTAGGCACGCTCGCTCCATCATAGACCTCATCCATCGCTTTCCATCAGGCGTGATTGTGGCCAAGAGCAAGCCCATTAATAAAAAAAAAAAAAGATAACACCAGTACATAAGCTTTCGGACTGGTAAATCGGTGCAGTAGTTTTAAAGCCCATTCATTACAAAAGAACATTTACATTAAACTACTTACACAAATCTTTCTCTTTGTTTGATACTGTATATAGATAGATATAACTACTCATCCCAGCGGTTTCATCCGGTACTAATGTCGATAATTTATCCGACAGGAACATAAACCTGTGTGTTAATCCAGGGAGTGTCTTGGATTAACACACAGGATAGGTACATTTTCAGTACCCGTGGGCCAACTTTCATACGAATTCACTATGAAGAGTTGTGGCTAGGCACCGTAATGCTTGTCGGCCAGCACTGTCAGAAAAACGAAATGGCAATAGCACGAACGAGCAGGCCATACAAATATTTGTATGGCCTACAGAAAGTTGTTCCGGGTCTGGCTGTTTGCGTATATTATGTTGCGCAAAAAAAAGGCATTTATTCATTGTCATCTTTGCTTCTACAACCTTCATGATTTAAAAGAGTGTCCGTGGAGTTTCTTGCACCATTTCTTTCTCCATAGAGATCTACGCTTCATGTAAAAGTGCATGTAATCTCATCTCCTGTATTATGACCACAGATTCAGCGTTCGTCGTATCAGGAGCTCGCGACTACGCGCGGACGGCTTTCAAAGCGGCTATGGCATCCTCACAGCTGGTAAGCATCAGGGGCAAAACAAGAGGTGTCACAAAAACCTAATAATTTACATTTTTAACCGACTTCCAAAAAAGGAGGTTCTCAATTCGACAAGTATTTTTTTTTGTTTTGTTTTATGTATACAGTACAGTCGCCAGCACATCAAGCTACAACAATCTGTCAAATTTCTTTGTTAGATTTTCAACTTTATCGCTAAAGACATGGGGTTGACAGTTTCGGATAGCCTGATGTCCTGGCATGTACACCGATTACTCCGAGGTTTTTGATCCGATTTCTGTGATTCTTTGTTAATATTTTATTTGGCATACTTACTTGCCATTTGGTCCCGTAAAAATTGAGTTCAGTTTGGCAAATTTTAATAGTTAGTGTAAATAGGTTCGAAAATCAGTAATTTTTGCAACAATACAACCGACTTCCAAAAAAAAACACTACAAAGTAAAAAATAACTTTAATTTCGGAAATCGGTGTTTTTGTTCGTTTCTTCGTATTTTGACACCGACTTCCGAAATTAAAGTTATTTTTTACTTTGTACTGTTTTTTTTTGGAAGTCGGTTGTATTTTTTTGTAAAAAGTTTTTTATTTTTCACTTTTTAGTGGTGCCCCACACCTACCACACCACTGCCAAATCGCAGAAAAGCAAAATACGCAATTTCGATTATCAAAGAATCATCTAAATAGTCAAATTCCAGCTATTTCGATTTAAAATCCAAAGTTCGTAACCGATTTCGATATAATTTAAATGGGACCAATCTGCAAGCATATCCTTTCAGATGAAACAAAATTTTTTCAAATCGGTTCATAATTGTCGGAGTTATGAGGTAACAAACATAAAAAAAAAAAAAAAAAAAAAAAACATACAACCGAATTGATAACCTCCTCCTTTTTGGGAAGTCGGTTAAAAATAGCACTCAACGCACCTATCACACATAAGGATGACGGCGTTGACAGACGTGCGAGCCGAGGCGAGCTATGAGCATAATTTCCAACCTCATCGCCAACAAACTTACTCGTCGAACCATAAGTTCGCGTACTTGTTCGCCCGTCTATCACCCACTTTATGGTGAATGCCCCAACCACCAGACCAACAGAATTATAATCATCAAAATCACCAATACAACCCTCCAAGTTGATAAAGGCCCTTTTTTTTTTTTTTTTTAGGGATGGGAAATCATCCAATGACTCCTCCCGCTCTGGGTGTAGCGGGAGGGAGTGTCAGACTTCTACTGACTAAAACCCATCCATGTTCCTTCATTGCCCTTTGTGTTCCGGAGCCACGGTGTCTCTTGCGAATAATCCCGCGACTCCGGCAGGCGTCGGCCCTTTCGGGCCCCTCTGTGTTGCTGACTCTCTTTGAGGCGCGCGTGGACCACTAACGCGCCGTCGACACGGCCTGTCGTCACTAGACGGACGGACGGCGAGCCACCCATAGCTCGCCGTCCACAGGCCCGCGCCTACGGTGGCCGGAGGTCCCCAGGTGGCCCCCGACGCCCGCGGCGTCCACCACGGCGGCCGGGACGAGAGGGTCTCCTCTCCCGCTCCGCCACCTCCTTCGCTAGCATGACTGCTTCGCAGAAGGAGGCAACGGCGTCCCATTCCGTCTCGCTCCGGACCATGGCTTGGACCAGGGCCGGGCGCGAGAGGTCGCCGCCAATCGCCGTTTCGAGGACACGGCGGTGCACCGCCCAAGCGGGGCACACCTGCACAGTGTGCTCTACCGTGTCCTCCGGTCGATCCTCGCAGTGGTGACACCCGGGCGTTTCCTCCCGCCGAATTCGGTGCAGGAACCTCCCGAAACATCCATGTCCAGTGAGGACCTGCGTCAGGCGGAAGGTGAGGACGCCGTGGCGCCTCTCAAGCCACTCCTCAAAGAGGGGACTTACCGCCGCTATCGTGGCGTGCCCTGCGCTGGGTTGCGATAGTCGTCGTCTCCATGACGCCATGAGATCGCGCCGGAAGTCCGTCCGCTGCGCGACAATTTGCCGCGTCAGCGGAGTTTCCCCCCGGCTTAGTACCTCCGCGCGCCAATCATGCAGGCGCGCGAGGACCACCGCCTCCAGATCCCATGGCGGCAATCCGGCAAGGAGACCCGCCGCTTCGCGCGAGATCGTGCGGTACCCTCGTGTCATCCTGAGGGCCACCACCTTTTGGGGCGCGTTCAAATGGTTCGCAGCACGCTGCCTCAATGAACGCGCCCACACCGGGGCCCCGTAAAGGGCCATGGACCGCACGACCCCCGCGTATAGCCTACGGCAGGAGGCGTTCGGTCCCCCCAGGTTGGGCAGGAGCCGCCTGAAAGCAGCAAGTTGATAAAGGCCTAGGAACAAAAAAAAAACAGAAAAAGTCATTCCTAGAGCTTTATGAACTTAGAGCGTTGTATTGATGATTTTGATGATTATAATTCTATAACTAAGTACATATAATGTCTTACAGCCGCGAATAATATTTCAATAAACATACCACCTAGCACTGGCCTGCAAATTGCAAAAAACGTAAGAAAATTTGAATTTCGCGGGCTGGTTGGAGCAAAGCGCCAGGGTAGCCTGCGAAATTCAAATATTTTTGTTTACCTTAAACTTGGATTTTAAACGTTGTATTCTTTCTCTCCCTCCCTCCCTCCCTCCCTCCCTCCCTCTCTCTCTATATCTCTCTCTCTTTCTCTCTCTCTATCTCTCTCTCTATCTCTCTCTCTTTCTCTCTCTCTATCTCTCTCTCTCTCTCTCTCTCTCTCTCTCTATCTCTCTCTCTCGCTCTCTGACAAACAGGACTGGTCGTTATGGCGACATTTGGGGGAGGCCTATGCAGTGGTCGTCTTTCGGCCGATTTGATGATGATGTGATGAATCTCTGTTTGCAGATTTTACAGCCAATTTACAACACAATGTTCTCAGAGCTAAGTCTCCGGCCCAGAATCAATGCTGGTAAGTTTTTTTAATACTTCAGTGGCGTAGCTATAGCTATAGTCACAAAGGGGTCCTGTATCAAACATTTTGGGAGGGTCGTTTTTAGGTATTGATTTTGAAGTGCAAACTTCTTTTGCGGCGTTGAGCACTTTTCTTGGGATGGGTATAAAATGTTAAACTCGCGTCAGGACACGTGACCTGATCGAAAATTCCTAAGACGGCAGGACACGAGGCCTGATCGAAAATTCGTAAGACGGATGATTAAAAAATGCACAACATTACATAATGTTCAAGTTTTCTCTTCTGCCAGCACTCCCAGAGTGCAAACCGTTTTTTTTTAAACAGAATTGGCCACGAAGGAGCTATCTAAGGACTTTCTTGGCAAACCATGAAGGAGACGGCGGAACTAAATGCATAACTTTTCGTCCACACGTCGGGGTCCTTGTAGCTCGGGGGCCCCTATCTTTGGTAGCTACGCCCCTGGCATATTAGCTCCCATGGAAGTCTTCTAACTCCTTTTATGTCATTGGCCAACAGTGTACCATCCAAACTGCCGGCTACCAGAGCATATGGACCGGTCGTACAACGGCTACCTCAATCGTTTGGAGGAAAGCAAGAGTCTGCCGACACCTGACTTCGATGGGAAAGACTGTTTTAAGTTCACTGCTATGTAAGTAGATGAGGTAGCTAGAGAAAATGACACATACAAAGGTTCTAAGAGATACTCTTTAAACTGATGCTATCCTGGTACTCCCATGAGATAAAGATATGGTACATCGCTACATCGAGCCTTAGAAAGAGATTGTCACACAAGTCACACACATATGAGGATTTTCACAAGATAAAAAAAAAGAAGAAAAAAAATACATGTTCGTTTTTATTCATAAACCATGGCTACCCTACTATTATTTTTAAAATGAACACTTGCCTATATTTCTCGGTATTACGCAGCGCTTCCAACGACAGTACAGGATGGCACATAAAGATCAGCGCAGGCGTTTAGAAGTTATGGTTGAATAAAAAAACTCACACAACTCCTGTGAAAGTGACAATGCTCTACAGCCGGTCGATTCTGTCGACATCTTACCGACCGTGATCAATGAGGTGGAGTGAACGACAAGTGAGCTGTCATGCCATATTGTTTGTATGGTTTGATAGCTCACTTGTCGTTCGCTTCGCCTAAGTCTACACTTCGACATGTTTATTATCATTTTTCTTAATTAAATTAAACATTGTTTCTTTCAGACCAAAGAGGTTAATGCCATTACCGACCACCTCCCCGGACTTTAGACCCAACACGCCGACTATACAGCTGCCTCCACCTGGCAAACCCAGGAACAGGGGTACCCAAAGCGTATTTAGGTAAGCCAGAGAGATTTAGGTCGACAAAAATCATCAAGTTTATTAGTGTTTTCAGGTGTCCGATATCGAGTACAGTATGATTGTTTTTTCTTTGCCAATGCGAAGTACGTCGCAATCGATTGCGCAGGATGTCAATTTGACAAGAAACATAGAACAGCGCATGCGCGGGTTGGTCCCGTATGCAGTCTCAGTCCCTCGTGTATGTTCGATGCATACTAGTGTCCCGCTTACTCAATGCAATACGACTGGTGATACGAAAAGTGTTATTGTTTTAAAATTATTTATTTTGGTTGTTCTTACTGTTTCATTTGTGTTTTGTGGTGTATATGTTTGTTGTGTTACTTTGTGACCTATTTATTGTTACTGGTTGTGTTTCTAGCTTGTTAATAATACAAAACGTATAAGTCGGAAAAATATTCTACGAACGTAACACTTTTTTACGCAATGAGACCTGCGCGGTCGACACTAAAAGCTAACTTCGGAGCGGCAAAGATAAAATAATCGTACTGTACCTTAAACGTTAAGCCGTTGGCCCCGGCTGAAATTTGTAGATCTTTGGAAGTCGTTACCGATTGTCAGAAGCCAGAAAGCGGAAGTAGCGTGTCATCCATTAAGGTTCCGACTGGGTTGTAGAGGTCAGATAGGTAGACACTCCACGTAAAAATACTGGTAGGTTTCCGTTACAGAGTGTACAGTCCCGCAAACATTGAAAAGGGAGGATCCTCCGACTAACCGGTTTTTATGTCCGGTGGGCAACAGCCCGATAGTTGATATTCGGACTGTTGTCTATGTTTAAATCGCCCTGAAAACTGATACAGACATGCAGAGTTTCGTTCATAGTTCGCTGCTGCTGAGATAGATGGCGTTGCGGTTATTTTTGTTGCCGTTCAAAGTTACGCTTCATTAGTTTTTTTTTTTGTAGCGGCATTGATGCTGCTATACTGGTATTCAGTTGAATCCGGTTTGACTTGAAGCCGCCTTTTGCGTCTCAGATCCGCCGAATCTTTTTCGAACAGTTTCCCAATCTTGGCTTCAGCTATGGTTTGGGCTTGTTCCCGGTCTTGATTGCGACCGCAAGTTGTACAATAGAGATGAGTTCACGTTACGAATGTTTCAGGGAGTCTTCAGCACAGACGAAACCCTGGCAGCCGGATGGAAAGCCAGCTCCACAGTGCGAGAAAACACCAGAAGTAATGTACCTCGATCAGCTGGAGTGGGGTGCGTATTCATTTCATTCAGTGGCGTAGCGTTTCAAAGGGACTCTGTATCTAACACTTTTGGGGGGCCAGTTTGATTGGGCCAGTTTTAAGGAGTATTTTTTTTTAAATAGGCAGGCCACGAAAGAGACGGCGGGACGAAATACAAAGCTTTGCGACCACATATCGGGGCTCTTGTAGCTCAGAGGCCCCGTAAATGTAAACGATAAATTAAACGTTTGTTACGTGACGTCAAACAGTATCTCTCTGCTGGGAACACCATGGCAACACAGCTGAAATGACTTGTCACTTGTCTCACCACCGGCGATCAGCGAGTAGCAAAAAAGCTTCAAACTCGAAACGAGTTGGCGAGCAGAGAGTAGCGGTTTTGACGCTCGGATTTAAGCGAGTGCTTTTGTTCGACGGGCTTTTACTCGCAATACTCTGCCCACAGATATATAAATACTGTATTTATATATCTGTGACTCTGCCGCTGGTTGGTGAGTTCTGACCGCCCAGCGAGCATCGCCGAGCGAGTATAATGTTTGATAGCTCTTGTCCGCTGCGATCAACTAGTCGTAAGAGCCGCTCGCCGGAGTTTGACTGTGAACAGCCAGCTATCGACTATGAATGTATGTGTCTCTTTTACCCACACGAGATCTATATCTTTTGTCCCTTTCCTCAGCGAGCAAATAGTCGAAAGCTAATCGCTTCCTCGCCGGCGGTGAGACACCGAAGTGCCTATTGGCGCTGCCGTGAGGCATATTTTTTTAACTTTTTGATAAGCACTGTTTGACCGCTATCTCACATGTTTTTTAACGATTGAAACTTATTATTTCATTTTCTATAGGTACAAATGGTTTTTTTTTTACGGTTCCGTCCGTACACAAAGGTTAGCCAACGTAACCATATTACTAAGCCTCCGCTGTCCGTCCGTCTGTCTGTTTGTCAGCGGGCTGTATCATGAACCGTAAGGGCCCTTTTCCTGTCACGTGTGATTTCGCCCCCGCTCGGTTTTGGTCCGCATGCGGGCTGCCCGCATTCTATCATTTCATACATTTTTTTCCTATCATGCGGGAAACACGCGCGCAGTACGCGGATTTGCTGCGGGCGCCCAGCCCACGCGCTTGCTATCCGGATGCGGGCGGAGTTCTTCTGTCTTCAGTGTTGTTTGCAGGTTGCACGCATGGACTATGACCATGCGTGCGCGTCACGTGTTTAGTCACGGGCGACACGCAAGATACTGCAGCAGCAAACGACATCTTTGTCCTGCGAGTCGCCAGGAGCGTGCTATCACCCGCATGCGGACCAGATCCGCGTGCAATGTAATTGTATCGTTTTGTGTTCAGGCCCAGGCAGCCCATACCGCCTTGGAGATTTGCCGGCTGACTTCCACACCACTGAAATTATTAACAAGTAAGATTTTTGATATCTAAACTGAAGTATGAAGCATGCCATTGACAGCGATGTGGATTATTTTTTTGATGTCCAATGATTTATTTTGTTTTTATACGCGTTTTTATATAATGTAGATACTTTAAGTAAACATTGTATTTTAATAAATACTAAGATATTAAAAAAAAAGAAAAAAAATAAAAAAATTTAAGTATAAAGTTTGGTTACTTATAGATACAAATTTTAGGTGCTCATCAACATGAATGTTTTTTACCATGGATACCACCCTGAAAACGATAAAAAATCAGTTGTTCAGTCAATTTTGAAATTTAAACAAAAATGTATGGGTCAGTCGATTTTGGCGTTGGTCCCTTAATAGGTACTTAAAAATTGTTTCAATGATTATGTCACCGGAAAGTGGTAGACTCCGTAACATTGTAATAAATCTTGATTAGATTATAATTTAACGAAATATTTTGGAAATATCGTTTTGTATAGATATAATATCCCATCCAAATTCAATAGTTTCCAATACATTATTTAGACTTATTTTGAAAAAATTGTTTACAATAATTTTACGCGATATTTTACAATCTTACGGCATTTGCCATTTTACGGTGACAGTTACAAACTTGAAACATTCAAAGCCATTGGCGGAAAAAATGGCCGGTCCCGTCTTCGAAATGAACTAAATAATAGGCTTGTGTAATAAAAAAATCTAATAAGTCCGTCAGTTAGATTATCATAAAATATTTGACCCGTATTTTTTCTTTTGTTACGGGAACCAAAATTGAAGAAGTTACGACGCTTTTAAAATTCTCAATACGTCACGCCCTGGCATAATTTTTAGCGGGTCGTGACGTCACGAGCCCCCACTGCCGAGTTTTGATGCGTTTTATCTTTGTCAATATTCATTGATTTACAAAAACAAACAATTATTTTTTAATACTCTAACTGACGGACTAAATAGTTTTGCAATTTGTGGATGATGGAATATAGCCTATTGGGGGTATCAACCCACTGCAAAGAATGAGGCTGCGTTTCCACTAGAGATGTGCGAGGATGTGAAGCGAGAAATGTGTTTGTTCAGAACCAATAGAATCGCTTGCGCTGAGCGAGGTTTAGTAAATAAAGCGATTCCATTGGTTCTTAACAAACACGTCCCTCGCTGGAGTTAGCATAGAGTAGGTACCATACGGCCCAGAACAATAAGGTTACGTTGTCAATAAATAATTAACTCAATCACAAAGGAACAGAGTTCAAAATAGCTACAGCTTTCGTTCGTGTCCACCAGGATGCGTCACGCTCGAGCATGGATGGATCTAGTGGAAGGAGGGAAGTTCCCTCGATGGATGAAGAAGAGGGACGCCATCATTGACGATGTGGTCGTCAAGGACTGGCTTTTTAGACAGGCGGTGAGTAGGTACAGACATTAGCACATCAAAATACAACAATCTGTCAGATTTCTTAAATAGATTTTGAACTTTATCTGTAAAGCTTTAGGTTCAAGGTTGATTGGAAAGTTTGATGTGCTGTGGCGTCTGTAGCTAGTTTAAATCGTTTTACGCAAAAGGTGGTTCAATACATACAACCCTAAATTTTTACCCTTCTATCACCAACCCTTATTTTTGAACAGTCATTTTATTCATGAATAATGTGACGCAAACGAAGTTGCGCGGGTCAGCTAGTATATTATAGAGTATTCTATTCTATTCTATTCTATTCTATTCTATTCTATTCTATTCTATTCTATTCTATTCTATTCTATTCTATTCTATTCTATTCTATTCTATTCTATTCTATGTATAGTTCCTTCGCGTTCTCTATAATAAACTAAAACACGTTAACGTTTCCAGGAGATAGATGAGCTCCAAAACATTCGTCTGGAACTCCTGCACCGTATCCAAGCGGAACAGCGACGGAAGCAGGCCAGCCGCACCAGTATGAAGTTGGCGAAGCTCTGGAACACAAAGAAACAGGAGATGGACAGGAAGGTCGACAATATCAGGCGGACCAGGGATCGAGGTACGTAGACAGCTTTTTAGGGGGACCGAAAGGGTTACCAACGGAACCCTGTTACTTAGCCTCCGCTGTCCGTCTGTATGTCTGTCAGCGAGCTGTATCCCAAGAAGCCTAATAGGTAGTCATTTGACATTTTCAATCAATCAATCAATATTTTTATTGTGGATCATAGGTAGGTACAAATACAGGTCATCTACATATACTATACCAATATTATAAAGAGGTAAAACTTGTTTGTAAGTTTGTATGTAGGGGGTAACCTCAGGAACTACTGGTTCGATTTGAAAAATTATTTCAGTGGTAGATAGCCCATTTATCGATGATCACGCTAAGACAAATAGGAGCGGAGCAATAATGGAAAATGTGGCGCAGACGAAGTTGCGCGGGTCAGCTAGTATTATATATAATTTAATTGCGATCAGTTAATATGTCCCGCCCTTAGGGCATACAATAGTGACACATAGGAAATTAAAATTTACATAATTGGGCAATTTTGGGCAAAATTAATACATCAGTGGGCAACTGAACGCATCATGACTAAGCGTGTGACAGAGTGTTTGTTTCTATTGCCGCCATCATCATCTGCCTAGCCTTTTCCCAACTACATTGGGGTCGGCTTCTAGTCAAATTGGATTCAGCTGAATACCATTATTTTACGTGGAGCGGCTGCCTACCAGACCTCCACAACCCATTAACTGGGTAAGACGGTATTTCTTGGCAAGAATGGAGTCTGATTTACTAGCTTCTGACAATCCGTAACGACTGCCAAAGATCTACAAATGACAGCCGGGACCAACGGCTTAACGTGCTTTCCGAGGCACGGAGGAAACTCGATATGTTAAGATGGTTACCCATCCACAGACCAACCTCGGCAAGCGTTGCTTAACCTTGAAGATCGACCTGTGCGGCTGTTGTTATTTAGTCACGAGCTTCTCTTTTGCCGCTATAACAACAATTAATAAAAGTTAAACAAAATACTAATTAAAGGGGGTCCTACATGCAGGTACAAGAAAATAAATGTGTTTTTTTTTTCGCTTTCTTAGACGGATCCCTTCGTGTGAAAATCCGATTCGCACTTGGCATTTCTTTTTCAAATTGGAAGTCATCAAAATTGCAGAAGCATACCTACCGGTTTAGTTGGTATAATCTTATCCAACCATAAATCGCGTCACAATCTCACAATCCGACTTTTTACTCTTCTGCCTAGAAACTTCTCTAAAGCTCTGACTTCTATAACTTATTAAGAGTGTGTACCTATTCCGTCCACTAGCGCCGCCAATCGTTTTTTATTAATTGTGGTAAATTTAAGACACGTAGATAAAAAACCGCTCTGTAGTGCACTGAAGAAATGTATCTATTATTTTTTGACAGCTATTTTTAATACATAATTCATGGCTAAATAGCCAAAACGGCAATTATTGCTAAAAGTGGGCACTTTTAGCAAAAATATCGACTTTGGCAACTATTTATGTTCTAAAGTACAAAACATAACTCTCAAAACATAATAAATACATTTCTTCAGTGCACTACAGAGCGGTTTTTTATCTACGTGTCTTAAATTTACCACAAATAATAAAAAAACGATTGGCGGCGCTAGTGGACGGAATACACGCTCTCGGGACTCGCACAATACATATAAAACTTTTTAAATAAGTAAAACTGTTTTAAAAATAAGTTGACACAATTAAACTACATCCTCAAAAACTAATACAAATCTGTGCGAGGCCATAAAGGTCCCTGTCTCAGCGTAAGCTGCGATATTTAATCACAACGGTGGTATTCATTGTGATGCTATATCTCTCTCTCCTTCACAGCGCTGGTATTCATCGTGATGCTATCTCTCTCATTCACAGAACTCCGCAAACTAGTAGCATTACACGAAGGCGGCGGTCGCATCGGCCTAGTGAACCGGATGAAGGCGGCCCGCGGAATGGGATCAATGACGTATGCGGCTAAAGATCCCACGTCGGATCTACATGCCCCGCTAGCGAGGCACGGGTACCAGGCGCGCAGAAGACATGCGGAGATTACCTACGATCCGACGCTGTTGTGTAAGTTGCCACTCCGATGGAATAAAGCTCTTGCAGTTTCTTAGCTCCTAGTACTTCGCCGATAGTTCCCGAGCCACACCAGTGCGTATTAAGACATGTGGAGATTATTTATAATCCGATGCTATTGTGTAAGCCTTGTGGCCCTGTGACAAAGCTTTCCAGCCACTCCGATGGAACAAAGTTCTTGCAGTTTCTTAAATTACCCCTTTCTCGACGTCGGGTCAATACGCACAGCTAGCGAGGCACGTGTACCAGGCGCGCAGAAGACATGCGGAGATTACCTACGACCCGACGCTGTTGTGTAAGTTGCCACTCCGATGGAACAAAGCTCTTGCAGTTTCTTAGCTCCTAGTACTCCGACGACAGCTACCAAGGCACGGGTACCTACCAGGCGCGTAGAAGACATGTAGAGATTACTTTTGATCCGATGCTATTGTGTAAGTGGCTGCTCCGATGGAACAAAGCTCTTGGAGTTTCTTACTTGCTAGTACTTTGACGATAGCTTCTAAGGCACGGGTACTAGGCGCGTAGAAGACATGCGGAGATTACCTATGATCCAAATCTGTTTTGTAAACTTCCATCCCAATACAACTACGCGCTTGCAGTTTCTTACCTCCTAGTACTATCACGCCGGTCATGACCCATGGTATTTCATGATTTTCCATACTTGAAAAAAAAAGGTGGTTTAAATTACATACCATACCTCTTTTTCTCATCTGAGCGTGTTCCAGGTTTCATCCACAGCTGGTTTGCTTCGGAGCCCGGGGTCCGCTTTCCGGCTTTTTCTTCTCCAATTCGCATCCTTGGCTGAGAGTCCATTGGCACGCATATCATCCTGGACAACATCAAGCCAGCACTTTCTGGGTTTTCCCCTTCTGCCAGGGCCCGGCGGAGGTGGCATAGCCAGACACTTGTTTCATACATGCCATACCATTCCATTAAATATCATTGATCCTCAGCTCTAGAAGACCACAAGGCGCTGGCAAAGCCTCCCGAGTGGCTGGACACCTGCGGCCAGGACCTGACGAAGACTTGCTCCGGTAACCATCTGCTGCGGGACCCCACCCAGCTGTGTGAACGTGAGACCAAGTGGAGCGAGCAGTTCTTGGAGAATCTACACAATGATTTGATTAGTGAGTGATATTTTTTTCTGTCCTGACTTCGTGATGCAAAGAAGGGTAATGTGTTTGCCAGCCTTTCTACGTATGTATACAACGTGTAACAAAATAAAAAGCAATACCTCATAAGGGCTCATTGTGCTCATCAATATGGACATTTATACTTCGGGTCCAAGTCGGAAATCGCGAAAAAAAAAAATGCTGTTCAGTTCATTTTGTCGAGTTACGCGCCTATGGGGTAGTCGATACTTTTTTCGCGATTTCTGTGTTGGTCGCATGCATAGTAAAAGTTGCTCATATTGATGAGTATTGACTATATAAAAGGTATTGCGTTATATCGTAAGACGTTGTACATATTATGTAGATATGTTTATTCTCTTGTGGCAGTCTAGGGGTCAAACACAGTTCTACGATCGAGTAGAAAATTGAAGCATTAAATTCAGTTCTTAAACTAGACTTCCTCAACAAGATTTATATCAAATATTGCATTCCTTTAACAAATAGTCTACAATTCTACATTATACATATAGTACCTAGATCTGTCATGCTTCGTGGGGTACGTGCCTCGGGTATTCCACACGAATTCGTGCAGGATGCCTCGTTGATGCCTACAACACTCACTTTATGGAGCTATATATATTTACTCTTTCCCAACATCGTTTCAAAGCAATAGATTTACTAAATTCTTATGTATATTTATATTTTCTCTTTCTTTCTTTCTTTCTTATTCTTCTTAATAGTTAAGACCCGTGGTTAAGACGCACACTGTATGTCTGTTTTCTTTTAACTTTTTTCTTTGTGAATTCGTGGATGATAGGTATGGGTTACATGTGTAGTATTATAAATATGGAATAGGTTATGTTGTTAAGTCTTGTGCTAGTTTAAGACTCTTTAGTTAAGATTTTCATGTAACTGTTTTTTATCCCTAATAAATAAAATAAATAAAAAATCAAAATCACCCGTATCTTTACAGAGGCTCGTCTCGGCGCCGCTAAAATGACAGCGGGTCCTCTCCACGTCCTCAAAGCTCGCTACGAGCCCGTACCGACTCGTCCTGCCACCCCGGTGGTGGAGGGTTTGGAGGACAACGAGGAGGCAGCCCATCAGGCGGCGTTGGTGCTGCAGAGGATCATTAGAGGACGGGCTGTGCAGAATCTGGTGAGAATTTCCCTTTTAGAAACTTATTCGA
Source organism: Ceramica pisi (assembly GCA_963859965.1). Lineage (NCBI taxonomy): Eukaryota > Metazoa > Arthropoda > Insecta > Lepidoptera > Noctuidae > Ceramica > Ceramica pisi. Next base: position 4,156,372 of record OY982556.1, on the reverse strand, counting down.
AAGAGCCTCCTTCGATCTACACAGGCGATAAACGCATCTGCCTAGCGTTTTCCCAACTAAATTGGGGCCAGCTTTAAGTCAAACCGGATTCAGCTGAAACGGATTAGTCAATACCCACCCAAAGGACAAAAGAAAACTGAAAAAAATCCTGCTTTGGTTAACGCCTACGTGTAGATCCAGACCTAGGGCCTCTGTAATTTAAGACTAGGGAGCAACTGCTTTTTGGGTTTCATACTAATATTTATTTCTAGAGGAGCTCGTGGCCAAATAATAAAAGCAGCACAGGTCGATCTTCAAGGTTAAGCAACGCTTGCCGAGGTTGGTCTGTGGATGGGTGACCATCTTAACATATCGAGTTTCCTCCGTGCCGCGGAAAGCACGTTAGCTGTTGGTCCCGGCTGTCATTTTGAGATCTTTGGCAGTCGTTACGGATAGTCAGAAGCCAGAAAATCTGACACCAGTCTTGCCAAGGAGTACCGTGATACCCAGTTAATGGGTTGTGGAGGTCTGGTAGGCAGCCGCTCCACGTAAAATACTGGTATTCAGCTGAATCCGGTTTGACTGGAAGCCGCCCCAATATAGTTGGGAAAAGGCTAGGAAGATGACTAATATTTATTTCTTAAAGGATCCAGCACATCATCGACTTTATCTATATTATATATATAATATTATAAAGCAGAAGAGTTTGTTTGTTTGTTTGGTTGAACGCGCAAATCTCAGGAACTACTGGTCCTGATCTATATTATATATATAATATTATAAAGCAGAAGAGTTTGTTTGTTTGTTTGGTTGAACGCGCAAATCTCAGGAACTACTGGTCCGATTTGAAAAAATCTTTCAGGGTTAGATAGGCCATGTATCGAGGAAGGTTATAGGCTATATATAATCACGCTAAGACAAATAGGAGCGGAGCAGTAATGGAAAATGTGACGCAGACGAAGTTGCGCGGGTCAGCTAGTGTAACCCAAAAAGCAGTTGCCCCCTGGTCTTGAATTGCAGTGGCCCCTTTGAATGGCTCTGAATTTTTTGCACATGGAGATCTTCTTCTTAGTCGTTGTCTTCATTGTTGAAGGTCGTGTCTAGCCTGAGGTATTGATCACTCAGTGCACTATGATCTTCCACGTTTTTCTGTCTGCGACGGTCTTAAATGCTTCGGGTATTGATAGGCCAGTAAACGCCTTTATTCGGTCTGTTCAACGGGTAGGTGAGCGCCCGCTTGGTCTTTTCCCGTCTACTTGGCCAACTACTATAAGCTTCTCGAGGCTGTCAGGGTTTCTAAGAGCGTACGGAGGTAGGCTGCAGGAAATAAAACATGGCGAAATAGGGTTTTATAGACCCGTCGGATACTCAGTGTTAGTGTGGTATCTCTGTTCACAACACAAGCAGTATGACACTTTGGAGTGCCCGAAGTGCACTTGAGGGGACTTCATTAGTCGCGGGACTATTCGAAAGAGATACCGTGGCTCCGGAACACAAAGGGCACTGAAGGAACATGGATGGGTTTTAGTCAGTAGAAGTCTGACACTCCCTCCCGCTCCGTCCAGAGCGGGGGAAGTCATTTGATGATTTACCATCCCTAAAAAATAAAAAAGGGGGACTTAATTAATGAATTAATGTTACTAACTACCTAATGCTGCAATTAATGTAGCTCCTGGCCTCTAGGCTTAGACAATCTAGAGTATACCATCGACTCGAAAAAGAGAAACAAAAATTATTAACAACTAGCTATTCCCCGCGGCTTCGCTCTCGTCAACTGCATTTTTTTAATTTGTTTATGCTTTTAAACCTTCCCTGTATTCTGGCGAACTAAACAAAAAAAGAATTAGCAAAATCGGCCCAGCCGTTCTCGAGTTTTACGAGACTAACGAACAGCAATTCATTTTTATATTATTATAAGACTAGCTGTCCCCCGCGGCTTCGCTCCCGTGAACTGCATTTTTTTTTTTTTGCTTTTAAACCTTCCCTGTATTCTGGCGAACTAAACAAAAAAAGAATTGCCGAAATCGGCCCAGCCGTGCTCGAGTTTTAGCGAGACAAACGAACAGCAATTCATTTTTATATATAAGATAAAATACTCCTATGGATGAGTTGCTGGACGACAGCGATGAGGCGGATGAGGAGGATCACAAACTTTACCTCTTTAAGTATAATATTAGTATAGATTAATCATCTGCCTAGCCTTTTCCCGACTGTATTGGGGTCGGCTTCCAGTCAAACCGGATTTAGCTGAATACCAGTATTTTACGTGGAGCGGCTGCCTACCAGACCTCCACAACCCATTAACTGGGTAATAATAGTATAGATAACAGTATATTTATCTAGCTGACCCGCGCAACTACGTCTGCGCATCTGCATGAACATCTACAAAGATTGTTGCGGATGTGGAAACTGCAATTGCGGATACAGAAGTTCTGCAATTGCACATGCGAATATTCACAACATCCCTGATCTTTCTACTTCAACCTTTTTTTTATATTTTTATAGATGTATGAAGGTCGCACTCGAGCTGCAGAACTGACTGAGGAGTTGAAGACGACGCATGGTCTCCAGAAAGAGGACAAAGTCAGGATCGCCAATGAGGAGTCGAAGGCCAGGGAATTTAACGCCAGGAGGACTGAAACTGAACTTAAGGTACGATATAATTATGTTTATTTAGTGGGGGAATTTGGTTCGCCGTCTGATCAGAACCTTCAAAGTTGGAGTTCGTGACCACATTCGCAAGAAGTTGGCAGTAGTATCATCACAGCGCTAATATTTCCCAATTGTATTGTTTAGTATATTCGTATGTTTATTTTTTCAATTCAAATTTTATTTTATTATATTAACGTTATATGTATAGTTTATATAATAAATATCAATCGCAATTCTGTTCTCCATATTGCACCTACCTGACCTACCACTATTTGTCACATCACCCAAAGGTTGACTGGTAGAGAATATGGCTGTGGCATTAAGTCCGCCTCTGTACATTTGTGCTTAAAGTGTTAAATATATCAATAAATAAAAAGGCTGGTTTAGCAGGGTTCTTGTCCTCACTAGAACTGAATGTTTTAACAATCTTTTACAGGAGGATACGATCTCGGCTCTGGTGGACGAACTGTGTGGTAGCGCCGTGTCTGCCGCTCTCAGCTTCTTGGAGAAGGAGCTGCGAAGACTCAAGGAGGAGAGGAGACAGCACGCCTTCCTGATGATAGCCTGTGAGTCATAGTACCCTTTTTTATGGATGGGAAATCATCAAATGACTCCTCCCACTTTGGGCGAAGCAGAAGGGAGTGTCAGACTCTTGCTGATTAAAACCCATCCGTGTTCCTCTTAGTGCCCTTTGCATTCCAGGGCCGCGGTGACTCATTCAAACAAATTCGCAACAATAGCAGGCAGAGCCATAGTACCTTGCCAATAGTCTGTAAGTAAGGCGTCGTCCTAATACAAACCATCATAGTGTGAATTACGCGATCGTGACTTCTCAACGTGCATTTCGCTTTTTTTCCCGTTCCCATAGGAATTTCCGGGACACCCATTCTTCATGCTCCTCTGCATTTCCCATGGACCTTAAGAGTGTGTATTCCGTCCACTAGCGCCGCCAATCGTTTTTTATTAATTGTGGTAAATTTAAGACACGTAGATAAAAAACCGCTCTGTAGTGCACTAAAGAAATGTATCTATTATTTTTTGACAGCTATTTTTAATACATAACTCATGGCTAAATAGCCAAAACGGCAATTATTGCTAATAGTGGCCACTTTTAGCAAAAATATCGACTTTGGCAACTATTTATGTTCTAAAGTACAAAACATAACTCTCAAAACATAATAAATACATTTCTTCAGTGCACTACAGAGCGGTTTTTTATCTACGTGTCTTAAATTTACCACAAATAATAAAAAACGATTGGCGGCGCTAGTGGACGGAATACACACTCTTAAGGTCCATGGGAAATGCAGAGGAGCATGAAGAATGGGTGTCCCGGAAATTCCTATGGGAACGGGAAAAAATACACACTCTTAAATGCCAAATTTCAGCTTCCTACGACCAGCACTTTCTGCTGTGTGGTGTCAGTCAGTCAGTCAGTAGGAATGGAAGAATTTTACATAGAGGCTCATTGGCGACGTAAAACTGGTGGATGCCAAGCTACAGAGCTTGGCTCATCGCCGCAAGGTTGCCTGCTTGTCAGTCTTCTACACATTGTACTTCGGAGAGTGTGCCCAGGAACTCCACGACCTCATCCCACCAGCCCCCTTCTACCATCGGACATCCAGGCGCACTGCAACTTGCCATCCCTACCTTGTTGCTATTCCACCAACTCGCACTAAGCGCTTCTAAGCGCCTTTCATAATGCGCACAGCGAAGGAGTGGAACTCTTTGCCTGCGTCTGTGTTTCCGAACGCTTACAACCCTAATCTTTTAAAAGTTAGAGTGAACAGGCTACTCTGACTTTGTCTCTGTCATCTCTGACCAAGACTAGAGTCAAAACTCAAGAGCAAACCCATATCAAGTAAAAAAAAAATATGGATTTTTTTTTCATAGCCATTTTGTACATAAATAAAACACGTTTCTTACTTGACTGCCAAGGAAGGGTTACGTATGTCTTTTTTATTAAATAAATAAATTAAGTAACCTATTGTCTTCAGTGCGTGAAAAGACGATGCGAGAAGCTGCCGAGGCTGGCAGGAGACAGAAAGAAGAACATCGGAGGAGAGAGCATGACGAGATGTTCAAACAGGTTTGAAATCAACTCATATATTTTAGTCTAACTAATTCTAATAATGGGCTAATTCACGTAAGGAGGTGGCGGAATGGGAGAGGGAGAGAACCTCTCGTCCCGGCCACCGCGGTAGACGCCGCGGGCGTCGGCGGCCACCTGGTGACCTCCGGCTACAGTAGGCGCAGGCCTGTGGACGGTGAGCTATGGGCAGCTCGCCGTCCGTCCGTCTTATGACGACAGGCCGTGTCGACGGCGCTTTAGTGTTCCACGCGCGCCTCAAAGAGAGTCAGCATACGAGGGGCCCGATAGGGCCGAAGCCTGCCGGAGTCACGGGACTATTCGAAAGAGATACTGTGGCTCCGGAACAAAGGGCAATGAAGGAACATGGATGGGTTTTAGTCAGTAGAAGTCTGACACTCCCTCCCGCTCCGCCCAGAGCGAGAGAAGTCATTTGATGAACCCATGCCTAAAAAAAAAAAAATGGGCTAATTCACGTAATTTTATGACGCGCCGATTAAGGTTTAATGCAGTTGCAGTTAAGTTCAAGTTTGAGTGATAAACGGTATTCTTGTAAACTTTTAAGATTTATGCCCGTTTTCACCAATAGCCCCTAAAATTTAAGTGTCTCCTAAACAAATTTAAGGGACTCCTAACGCCAGTTTTGATTTCACCAACGGTTAAGTGACACCTAAAGCATTAAGGGGGCCTTATAATTTAGGGGGTGAATTGACGACCCCGTAACACTTAAGTGACACATATTTTTAGGTTATTTTGTGAAGATTACTCTTAGTTAACGAGAAAAAATGGATAGTGATCACGATGTTTAGGAAGCAATTGAAGATATAGAATTATTGAGTAACCGAAGTTTTTTAAGGCGACTTCGTATTTACCGTGAAAGATCGAAAGATTTTAACAAGTATGATGTAGAATTAAAAGAATGTGTGATGGCTATCCACGCACTGTTTTTCGCCTCATTTGTGGTCCCATCTGTCTTTTTAATAAGAATAGTTTCTTTGTGATGGAGCAGTAACTTAATCAACTTATCTTTAGCTTCGAGTGAAAAATTTTGTCCACGTCTCCTCTTTTCTGCCATTATTTATTTTATTTGTTTATTTTACTCAAAAACATAGGATTGTGGTACACGTTAAAATATAGTTTTACAAAATGAAAAGTACTATTTCTACAAACGTGTGGGTGAGCACTGCTCTCCTAGCTAGGTTATGAAAACCTGTGTTAAGGAGAAGCAGTCCGGTCCCCTAAGGTACAATGATGTAAAACTTACATAGTGCTTCTGAAATTACTGTTACAATTTCTAAGTATTTATAAAGTATTTATATATAGTTAGACATTTAAAAGAACTTTTTGTTATAATTAAAAATAAAAAATAAAAATTAAGATGAATATAGATACCTATGTGTGTGTGTGGTGAATGTGTGTGTGTATGTGGTTGAGTGTGTGGTGTTTGTTTGCGTGTTTGTGCTTGTCGATGTACCTACATCACCTACGTTAAGATCTTTTCAGTTTCGTCGCATGACTTACTTTGGAGGTACGATTGTACAGTCTTTTTGCATTTGTAATACGGTAGACCGTAGATTTGACACTCTCCGTTTATTTTGTTGTAAAGAAACGGACCAAGAAAATGAAAAAATCTCTTGACAAAAGTTGAACGTACACGTGGCAGGGTGCATATCCCATCTTTTCGACGTTTTTTTTTTTCTATTATTCGGTATAGCGTGCTGTGGTGCTGCAGAATAACTGTTTGTAGTATGAAGTGTTGGCACTTTGCAATCATTAATAACTAACTAAATTAATAAGTAACTTTTAATTACTTAATATTTTAAGTAACAAAATGCTTACACCAAAGAAAAAGAACACGCAATCACGCAACAAAATGTCACTGCGACTTTATTAGGCAATGGCATTCGCCATACAGCCAAAAAAAGTAAATTTTTAACTTTTTATTATTTATCTAATATTTAAAAGGTGCAGACTCTACTTTTTCCAAATAAACTGAGTGAAATTACGTGTTTTATCTTGTTTTTTAGGCTAAATGCCATGAAATCATTTACTCGAATAATTTATCGATAAACGTTTCTGCAGTACCTCCGCACTATACGTCACCTAACTAAGGGACTCTTACTTAAGTAGCCCTTAGGATGGTGAAACAGAATTTAGGTAAGGGGATGATTTAAAGGGTCCCCTAAGATAAGGGAACCTTACTTAGGTTACTGTTTAGGGGCTACTGGTGAAAACGGGCATTATTTATTTAAATACCTACTAATCTAACTATATGCCCTTAAATAAAAATAAAAACTTCTAATCAAAACATGGCGTCAAAATCGTCTGCATCGTTGTCGACAAGAAGTGAGCCCAAAAGACTGGCGGCATTGCTACGTTTTATGGCAATGCTTATTCTCTGTCCGAGGTAAAAGACGAAGCGACAACGAAAGTGAAGCGTCAACTAAGCGTTTGGCAAGTTCTCCCCAGTTTCAACCCCAAAAAGGGCCTGAAAATATTTAAATTACAATTTAGGTTATTAATAAATTATAAATAATTATTAAAAATAAATACCATTTATCATTTAAAACTAAACCAATTTTTAGATACTCGGCGTAACACAAGGGACAGTGGAGGCCTATTTACAAGAGATAATCGAGGAGGGAGTCGAACTGGCTGCTGAGGAAGACGCCAGGGTTCGGGCCGAGGACCAGGCCGAGAAGTACACCGACCAGTTCATCGACCATCCTGAACAGTGAGTATATACGGTGCCATTTTATTCGTCTTACAAAGGCGCCCTTTTAATGTACCCGACATAAGCTACCTCCAGGCGCGATTATTGTTTTAAAGATTTTTTTTTTAAACGTTGCCCCCACTTGAAATTTCTCCTGTATCGTGGGTGCGTTTTCAAACATACAAATTCATATGCACAAACAGCCAGACCCGGAACAACTATCTGTAGGCCATACAAATTTGTTCCGTGCGGGAATCGAACTCACGACACGCGGCGCAGCAGCCGATCGCTCAACCATTGCGCCAACCGTGTCGTTCATTAAGATAATATTAAAATTAAAAAAAAATGCGTAAGAATTATGAAAGAACCCGTTAACAACGTATACATGGCAAAACAATATCAAGGTTCGGACTACGCAGCGCACACAGCATAGACAGTGCCATAAAGCGTTGCAATTTTTTCTTTTTAAAGAAAATTTGCCCCCACACTGGGACGTTATCTTGTATCGATGTGTGTGTAATTTGAAACTTTTACGTTAAAAATGCTTGAAATTGACGCTTTTGTGCTACCACCTATAATATAGTTCATGCACGCTCCCTGTACACCTCAGTCTTACCTTTTGAGGAAAACAGGTCTGATAAAGGATATGTAGAAAATACCTACTTTAAGCATTTTGCTCGCCGAAGAACGTAGAACAAATAGTGCGAACAAATCTTAATATATATAAATCTCGTGTCACAATGTTTGTCCTCAATAGACTCCTAAACCACTTAACCGATTATAATAAAATTCGCACACCATGTGCAGTTCGATCCAACTTGAGAGATAGGATAGTTTAAATCTCAATTTTTTGTTGCAATATTATTTAGGAGCGGAAAATGTGACGCAGACGAAGTTGCGCGAGACAGCTAGTATATATTATATATATCGACTATTTGTTCGCTAAGGAAAGGGACAAAAGATATAGGTCTAATGAGTAAAAGAAACACATACATCTACAGTCGATAGTTGGCTGTTCACACTGCCGGCGAGCCAGCGTTACCACCAGTTGATCGCAGCGACAAGAGCTATCAAAGATTGTACTCGCTCAGCGACACTCGCTCGGCGATGCCCGCTTGAACTCACCAACCAGCGGTAATTTGTAACTATAGTGCGGGCCGGAGCACAAAAGCACTCGCTTATAGCCGAGCGTCAAAACTATCGAAACTTTTCACTCGTTGGTCGCCAACTAGTTCCAAGTTTCAAGCTTTACTCGCTACTCGCTGATCGCCGGCGGTAAGACAAGTGGCTTATACTACACCAAAAATATTTACACAACTCTTATGTTAATTTAATTTAATTATGCTAATGTATGTAATACTTCAGGAACTCGGCGACTACAAATGAGTTGGTGGCGGAACTGGTCCAACAATTCTTACTGCCACACACCACGAAGACCGCGGCCAGGCTCCAGATCAATCAGCTGCAGAACAAGAGCCTTGAGACTGCGAGGAATACCATCTTTGGCCTTCTGGATGACGCTGAATCCAAGATAGGTGAGAATGGAAAAAAAAAATGAAAACTAGTTAATTTGGCACACACAGAATAATTTTATGTTTAATCTAGATTCACCTGACATTTTGATTCTCGTTGTGATGTTTCAGACATCTGTCGAAACTGCGGAGAAGGCTTGGACGACAAATGCCGGTGCCGCATCTGCCCGATCAAGATGGAGCCCACGGAGACCAAGTACAGACATGATCCGAGATGGAAGTATATCAGAGGTAAGTTTTTTCATCTGCCTAGCCTTTTCCCAACTACATTGGGGTCGGCTTCCAGTCAAACCGGATTCAGCTGAATACCAGTGTTTTACGAGGAGCGGCTGCCTACCAGACCTCCACAACCCATTAACTGGGTTACACGTTACTGGCCTACCGGTTGTATTAGTCCTGAAAGACATAGGCTATAAATCTTGTAATTTGTATTAAACAAACAAAACTTTTCAGCTCCAGAGAGCGCACCGGAGAAGACGCCATCAGAGCGGTACCCCATGGCGCATGAGATGCGGTGCATGCTGAGAGACCTACTCGATGATGGTAAGCAACACCATCAGCTTTTTTTTTGGGACAATCCCGCCACACATTCCCAACCACTGCAACTTCTGAAAGCCAGAATCAACAGCGGTGACCACCAGAAAAACGCCGAGTTAATGAAGCCCGACGAGTCCCGGAGAAACGATTCAACTGTCTTGGATCCAGCAACGAAATTAATTAGAAGAGTACAGCGGAGGAGTAGGAAAAAATTAAATATAGGTATTAAATATAATGTATTGCCGACAAATATAAGAATTAATTTAACAGTTGTAAAGAAGTCACGCTTCGACCGCGCAGAGGAGATGAAAACAAAACGCGACTTCAAGGATATTGTGGATGAGAAGATGGAGATAGCGCTCGATATTAAGCACTATTTGGACGTTGGTAAGTTGGCCTCTCATTAATTTTGGTACCTACCTAATATGTACTTTAGTGACACAAACACGAACGCGTTAAAAAATAATAAAAAAATTTTTTGCGTGTGTTCTTCAAATGATTCATCATATCAAATGTTTTTTTTTTTCATAGTTTTAAACAAACGGTTTTTAAGTTACTTACGCAATTAGACCAAAAATTAACATTTCCTCTCCTTATCTCCGAAACTACTGAGCCTAAAATTTCGAAAAAAAAATCAGATAATTTTGTAGATCTTTACCTACAGATTACAAGAAAACCTATATAATAAGAAGTCGCTATACCTAGTGTTGAAAAAACATGTTACAAAAATTAAATTGCTTCGGAATCCTTTGTACGCGTGTCCGACTCGCACTTGCCCTGTTTTTTTTTATATAAAACATGTAACATATAGCTGAAAAGGGGTAATTGTACCTACTCATCATTATGAACAACTTTTAATATGGGATTTCGCGAAATCGCGAAAAAAAATCAAGGTTTCAGTACATTTTTTTGAGTAACGCACATAATGGGGCAGACGATTCTTTTTTTTAAAGGTATTACGGTTATTCAAGGGTGTTAAAAAGACAACGTTAGAAAAATCAATATATATTATATAATCCTATATTTTTTATTTGTGATGGGTTTGTACTTGACTCTAGTCTTGGTCAGGGATGACAGAGAGTGATGACTAGAAGCAAACGATATCCTTAGTGACCGACAATACGGCTTTCGCCGAAATCGGTCAACTGGGGATCTTCTAGCGTATGCCATTCACATCTGGAGTGAGGCCATTGAGAAGCAAGGGGAAGCACTTGCGGTCACCCTAGACATCTCGAAGGCCTTCGACAGGGTCTGGCACGATGGCCTTATTAGTAAGCTTCCTTCCTTCGGTCTGCCCGTCGGATTGTGTGACTGGATTGCAGATTTCCTGAGGGATCGGTCTATCCGAGTGGTCATAGATGGCTGCTCATCCGGACTGCTAGATATTAATGCCGGGGTTCCTCAGGGGTCAGTACTCTCGGCTACATTGTTCCTGCTGCATATTAATGATCTGCTAAAACCCGGTACTTTTGGGTATGCAGACGACAGCACTGTTGCTGAGAGATACGTGTCTGACGCACGAGCTGGTGGGCCACAGACCCGGTCTCTCCGGGAGGCTATGGTTGAGCGCTTGAACGTGTCCTTACAGGCTGTCTCCGAATGGGGCGATGCCAATCTGGTCAAGTTCAATGCTGCGAAGACCCAAGCGTGTCTTTTTTCCGCTAAAAGGAGTCAATTCGACCCTGCTCCTTCTCTCCGCGGTGTAACCCTGCCGATAACCGACAGACTTGAGCTTCTTGGTGTTACATTAACATCTACCCTCAATTTTGGCCCCTTCATAGAGGCCAAGGCTCTAGTGGCTGCTAGAAAGTTGGGGATCCTGGCAAAGGTCAGACGGTACTTCACGCCGGAACAGCTTCTTAAACTGTATCAAGCGCAAGTTCGATCATGTATGGAATACTGCTCTCATCTTTGGGACGGATCTGCCAGATACCAGCTTGATGCCCTCGAGTCAATTGATAAACGAGCCAAGAGGATCATCGGCGATGATAAGCTCGTCGAATCGAAGCTCCAAAGTCTTGAGCATCGACGCCGAGTTGCTGGCCTGTCGGTTTTCTATCGGTTACATTTTGGGGAGTGTGCGACGGAATTGCATAACTTAATTCCGCCAAGCCCGTTCCGCCATTGGACCACAAGACGTACGGCGATGTGCCACCGGTACGTGGTGGACATCCCACCTATACGCACAAAACGTTTTGGGAATACATTCATTGTGCGTACAGCTAAGGAGTGGAATTCCCTGCCTGAGTCTGTGTTTCCTGATAGCTACAACCTGGGAGTCTTTAAGTCAAGAGTGAATAGGTTACTTCTAGGTAAGCGTGCTCCACCTAAGACCGCATCATCGCTTAACATCAGGTGAGATAGCGGTCAAACGTACGCCTATCAATATTTAAAAAAAAAAGAAGAGATTCAAAGTCTACGATGGAGCGAGCTTACCCAGAAGTAGCCTGTTCACTCTAACTTTGAAGAGATTAGGGTTGTAAGCGTTCGGAAACACAGACGCTGGCAGAGAGTTCCACGCACACAACAATCTGCCAATTTCATTTTCATCTTTATTGCAAGAGCGCATTAAATTCAAGTTTGATTGGGAAAATTTGACAGTGCAAGTAGCGTGATGTGCTTTCTGATTCTGCTAAAGCGGCCTTTTAAGATCCGCTGTAACACATTGTATAGGTACATCGAAGCTTGTGAATTGAAGAGATAAAAAAACCGGCCAAGTGCGAGTCGGACTCGCGCACTGAGGGTTCCGTAAGCAGAAGTTGCGATTTACGATTTATGACGTATTAAAAAAAAACTACTTACTAGATTTCGTTCAAACCAATTTTCGCTGGTGGTTTACATGGTAATGTACATCATATATTTTTTTTTAGTTTTATCATTCTCTTATTTTAGAAGTTAAGGGGGGGGGGGACACATTTTACCACTTTGGAAGTGTCTGTCGCGCAAACTATTCAGTTTAGGAAAAAATTATCTTAGAAACCTCAATATCATTTTTAAAGACCTATCCATAAAACGAACGAACATACGATTAAAAAAAAATTTTTGAGATTCAGTTCTAAGTATGGGGACCCCCAAAATTTATTGGTTTTTTTTTCTATTTTTATGAAAAAATCTATAAGCGGTTCACAAAATACATCTACTTACCAAATTTCAACAGCGTAGTTCTTATAGTTTCGGAGAAAAATGGCTGTGACATATGGACGGACAGACAGACAGACAGACAGACAGTCAGACATGACGAATCTATAAGGGTTCCGTTTTTGCCATTTGGCTACGGAACCCTAAAAAAACTCTTTGTAGATGAATGTTGATTGTCGTTGCTATGTTTACAGCGGTCGACGTGGCTACCGGTGTAATAATACTGCCAGTGAGAGATCCGACGTACCACCACTTCATGAGACATGATCGCTCCGATGCCCTGGCCCGGAGCGAGCCTTTCGTCGTATCAGGAACTTGTAAGTGTCTTATCAAGCATATTATTTGTATTATGGTAGGTCCCAGATAAACTTGCGATAAAGAACATTGACCTTTCCCTACTGGCTGGCTTGGCTCTTGACTCCAGTCTTGGTCAGAGATGACAAAAACAAAGTGTTCGATGGAGCGAGCTTACCCAGAAGGAGCCTGTTATATGAATCGTTTTTCATTACTAGAAAACCTAAAGGATCACGATAGAGATTCAGGACAGCTTTTTCTGTTTTTGCAATAAATGTCTCAGTCTAATGTCGAGTCACCCGCGTGGGGGCCGAGTCATCCGCGTCCGTAGGAGAATACCCTTCAGCGAATCCCTACACGTGGTCCCCGGGTGGTGCTAAACAGGTGACACTAACCGCCTCCGTGGTCTAGTGGTTATACCACCTGATTCGGACTCAGAGGTCCCGGGTTCGATTCCCAGCGGAGACAAATTTTTTGTCTCGGTTTGGTTGGTGGTAGGACTTGTTCTAAGTCCGCCTGGCAAGCTACCACCATCATGTCTAAGTCTGTCGCCATAACAACTATGTTAACAGCATTGTTGTGTTCCGGCAGTTAGAGGTATGATAGCCAGTTAATCTGTGTAAGAGGATTCCGGGTGAAACTCGCTTCCATCTTCGGCCTAATCATCACTTTCCATCAGGTGAGATTTGGGCCAAGAGTTTCCCCGTTTTGTATAAAAAAAAAACAATCTCACCTTATGAAAAGCGGAGATATCGTCGAAGATGGAGCACGCTTATCTAGAAGTAACACGTTCACACTTGACTAAAAGACCCCAAGTTTTATGTATCAGGAAACATAGAATCCGGCAGGTAAAGACATAATAAAGACCCCATCCCCCATTGGTGCACACGTAATAGTTGAATGGCTCCTGATAACAATTTGTCTTTCTTCTTCTCATAGTGTGGGCAGTAAGGTCTAACGACCCCACACACCCTAGTGTCAGAGATTCTAAACCGCCTCAAGGGCCTCTGACATGGTTTAACGACCGCCATTTGGCGGCCGGGGCCACCGGCTTGTACGTGCCTTCCGAAGCACGGAATCATCTTCAGACAATCAGGTGATTCAAGCCTGCAATGTCTTAGCCAAACTGGAAAAAACTTTACTAAATATGCTTCCCGTGGGAATCGAACCCACGACCACTAGATCATAACGAAAGCACCTAAACTACATCTTTCTTTTTATTATTTACTAGCTGACCCGCGCAACTTCGTTTGCGTCACATATTCCATTAATGCTCCGCTCCTATTTGTCTTAGCGTGATTATATGGAGCCTATTACCTTCTTCGATAAATGGGCTATCTAACACTGAGAGAATTTTTCAAATCGGACCAGTAGTTCCTGAGATTACCCCCTACATACAAACTTACAAACATACAAACTTACAAACATACAAACATACAAACTTACAAACATACAAACATACAAACAAATGTTACCTCTTTATAATATTAAGATTTGCCTGACTATGTAGGTCAATTTTATTTATTTTTTTATACTTACTGCCAGGTCCAAAGCAGCTGCCTGCTGAGCTGCGTCGGCGGTTGGATGAAGAGGCAGCAGCGGCGGCGGCGCTGGGGCCATGCAGGTGTGACGAAGAAGCTACCCCTGCCGAGAGCCAGCTTAGCTTGGGTGGTGAGATTAGCCTTTCATCTTTTATGTCCTGTATATTATCTATACATATATACAGGGTTATTTGTAAAACACCGGCAACCTCTCAGGACTATGTTAGGAACACCATAACCAACAACTTTTGTTCTATGACTTTTAAAAAATTCATCATATTTTTGTCATCAGGATTTCATACAAAAATGAAAAATATTCAAATTGAACGCTCTAAATGTTACTAAGTCTATGTGAAGCATAAGAAAAGAAAAGAAAAATGAGCTTTCTTATGCTTCGCATAATGCATATTGTTACGAGCTTGGGGTTCGTGACAATAAAAACAGCCGATTATTTAGCCAAAAAAATGACACTTTAATTATCAAAACTAATTAACACTTTAAACACACTAATTACAACCACAATCGCACTATTAAACACTTCACTTCACTTAACTCGCAGTTGAAGATCGCTTCCGAAGATTCGCTTGTATCGCCAATTCAATACTGCCCGAGTCGCGAGCTTTGCGCACCTTATATGGTCCGACAGTAATTTCCAGAACCTTCGAGAATGGAAATATCTAGAAAGTTCGGGAACATACCGGTCCCGACTGACTAGATGTCGAAACATCGAGAATGTTCTAGCATCGAAAAGTCTAGAAAGATCGTGACCCAATTAGTTCCACTACTCGATACTAGATGGCGTTAGTAGTACGTTGTGTACCCGGCATTAATTCTGGCGCGTAACAATATTATAGCATTTAGAGCGTTCATTTAAATATTTATTATTTTTGTATGAAATCCTGATGAACTAAAATATGATGAATTTTTAAAAGTCATAGAACAAAAGTTGTTGGTTATGATGTTCGCAACATAGTCCTGAGAGGTTGCCGGTGTTTTACAAATAACCCTGTATATAATATACAACGTGTTTTTTTTATATCTCATAACTCTAGGGTGTGATTGAGGCCATATCAAAGAATCAACTGGCATATGAGTTATGTTCCAATTTTTCATACAAAATAATTCGGCAAAGTCACGATTATTAATGTAAAACACCCTTACGTGAAATATGACAACGTCGCATTTTCTTAGCTTTAAATATGAATGATTGGTTTGAATAAAAATGAATTACTTACTTGTATTTATCAATGAAACTTAGATACCTAGACACATCGAGGGTCTATTTTGTACGTTAAGCAAACAAGTAAAGATTCGTCATACTGGTGACAATTTTTGACCTTATTTAATTATGATTGATGATATCTCCGAAACGATGCATTTTTGGACCACCTATTCTAGGAGTTTTAGTATTATTTTTACCTACAGAATATAACCCTAGAGTTATGGGATATCAAAAAAAACAGGTTGTATAAGCAGAAACTGACTGACTGATCCACGGAACAGAAAAAAAAGTGGAAGTGCTATACGACGAATTTTGTATCGGAACCTGTGTCGCCAAACTCGCACAAATAAACCGATAATCATATTATCCACCACATATAAAGGACACGTTTGATTGGTTGTTTCCATATTGTTCAAAACAAGCATCAGTCACAGAACCTATATTTTAAAATGTACCTTCGGTCTTACACCTACGATTTATTTTGCTTAAAGGCAAACAGTACTTACGGCGTTTCGTTTTCTGAAGTCATTACAAGTTGAATTTACGAGTAAATTCCGCTACTAGACCATAGATGGCGGTTTTTGTCAATAGTTGCAATTATAAACTTAAAGTCCTTGGCAATAAGGTTGAGATTCGCTTCATTAGTCTATGTGGGATACAAAAAGTTGCCACTCGATCAGGGCTGTGACACATGAGCCTATGTCGAAATCGATAAATAGGATAACTTTTTCCAAAATTAATTCCATAAAATGTGATTCGTTTGGAGTTGCAGTTTTGTATGGAATCTATATATGAAACTTATGTTATTGGAATCGTTATCAAATTATCTATCGCATTTAAAATGGATTAGTCTAGTTTTGCCTTGTAATTTAAGTTAATTCTATTTTGAAATCAGCGTGAGCGAAACATTCCCAGTTTACTGTATAAAAGTAGATAGAAACAAAAATACTAACCATTATATTTAAAAGATTTGTTTTATTTATATCAATATACCTTATAATACATTAAAATCAATAAAAATGACACACATCACATAATTTTTAGGGTTCCGACATCCGTAGGAAGCGGAACCCTTATAGGATCACTCTGGTATCTGTCTGCCAGTCTGTCACATCCAGTTTTTTAAATTTGGTAGACGAATAGATTTCTGTGACGTTTCTGAAGCACGGATGCGTTACGTATATAATAAATTTTGAGTATGGGGGGTAGCTTTTGTGGGTCAAACTAGAAATGTACACTAGCACTACTAGTTTTTTAACTGTTTCGTGTGACATATCAAATGAAAGGACTTATTGTGAATGATTTAAAACAAAAATTAAAATAAATAGTGTAGAACTTATTCAAGAAATTATATAGACCAAACATTACCATTCCGACCCCTTATCTCCGAAACTAATGAGCGCAACATTGTAAAAAAAATGCAGATAATAGCCCTACCCTACAAATAACAGGAAAACCTATAAAAAGACTCAAAAATAACTTGTTACAAAAAAGAAATTCGTTCGGAATCCTTTGCACGCGTCCAACTCGCACTTGGCCAGTATTTTTTTCAAAGCACAAGTCTTACAAAATCATGACTCTGGTAGCTTACTCGGCTGCCGACAGTAAAAGGGAGTTGTTTACACTTTAGTTCGAGAATTTACTATGCAAAGTGGCTTACGATATTATATTACTTAGTTGGGTACACAATCATATATTATTCAAATAATAAAAAAATCTTATTTACTTGAATAAATAAACACAACTAAATAATTTCAATAAAATATCTAGACGAACTACAAAAACATGTTCTTTATCGATATCCATCCACAGTATCCCACCCGACTACATCACTATTTCAGTAGCGAAGAACTTTCGAGAACGAATCAGTTACTGAATCGATGCAAAATATAGTCTGTGCTAACGGGAAAAGGTTGATTTTAAATAGACTTGAATTTAAGTTTTTCGAATATTTAATATGCTAAGATTTTATTAGAAAACAAATAAAATCGTACTTTCCGATGGCATGAAACACCTCCATTTTTAAGATTTATTCTCCTACCATCATTTTTGTAATCCAAAATGGAACAATACGGCATGGTTCAGACATTATAAATTTATTTCGAGAGTCAGCGAGACTATCGGTTCGTCGCGTTGTTGGAACACAACTGGGTTGGAGTTGCGTAGCTACGCATAATATCGGCCCTCGTGCCACGCCTACTTTGCACTTCCACTGTTTTTTCTGTTCCGTGGACTGATCGATCAACGCACAGCCGAAACTTCTGGTCGTAGAAAGCTGAAATTTAGTACGATAGCTTCCTTTGACTCCGTAGGGGTGCACTGAATTCGGAATGGGACGCCGTTGGCTTCTTCTGCGAAGCAGTCATGCTAGCGAAGGAGGTGGCGGAGCGGGAGAGGAGACCCTCTCGTCCCGGCCGCCGTGGTGGACGCCGCGGGCGTCGGGGGCCACCTGGTGACCTCCGGCCACCGTAGGCGCGGGCCTGTGGACGGCGAGCTATGGGTGGCTCGCCGTCCGTCCGTCTAGTGACGACAGGCCGTGTCGACGGCGCGTTAGTGTTCCACGCGCGCCTCAAAGAGAGTCAGCAACACAGAGGGGCCCGAAAGGGAAAGGGCGCAAGAGACACCGTGGCTCCGGAACACAAAGGGCAATGAAGGAACATGGATGGGTTTTAGTCAGTAGAAGTCTGACACTCCCTCCCGCTACACCCAGAGCTGGGAGGAGTCATTTGATGATTTCCCATCCCTAAAAAAAAAAAAAAGGGTTGCACTGAATGATTTCTAAAAGTCCATCGATTTGAATGGGATCTTATAGAGATTCAGATATAGACCCGTAATTCGGGAAATCATCTCTTAGCTCCCTACACTCCCCAAGGAACCTTCAAGCTAAATTTATATGACCTGAGATCAATGACGCATTATAGACACGTCATAAACCAACATCGCGGCGCTTAAAAACGGCGAAAATACTAGATAGCTGCTAATACGCATGAAGAAAGGGAAAGAAAATATGTCACCGTACGGCGGGATGCCTGTTGCTAGAGGGAGATAAATATACATCTTTAGTTACGTCACAGGACAAGTAATAGTCAAATTGACATCAAAACAAACGTAGTGTCGCGCGACAGGTTGGTGCGTAACTAAGCGAGATGTGGCCAATTGGCTTCATTTCTTGTTGTCATTTTAGAGTGCGGACAACGTATCTATAGTTTTATATATCATTGGCTGAGATATAATAATTCTATGACCAGAAGTTTCGGCTATGCGTTGTTTGTCAGTCACTAAGTAACGGAAGAATAGGCTAGATTCCATCATCCACAAATTGCAAAACGTCTGTCAGTTAGAGTATTGAAAAATAATGGACACGTATTTTTGTTTTTGTAAATCAATGAATATTGATAAAGATAAAACGCATCAAAACTCGCGAGTGGGGGCTCGTGACGTCACAACCCGCTAAAAATTATGCCACGGCGTGACGTATTGGGAATTGTTAAGCGTCGTAACTTCGTCAATTTTGGTTCCCGTAACAAAAGAAAAAATACGGAACAAATATTTTTTGATAATCTGCAGGACTAATTAGATTTTATCAAGACACCAGCCTATTTTATGTATTGTATGTATATGTTATTGACGTGGATTTCATTGCTGTCTCCTTTAGCACCTGACAAAGAGAAGTTGAAGGCTCCACTGCCTTCACAACTGAGGATCCTTGAGGAGATAATGAAATGCAAGTGTGACAGGTCTCTCGGAAGTCCTAACAAAGGTACCTACAGTAAAACTAGTAATTTTGGCCCTAATGACCGATTTTGGACATGGCGGCCAAAGGACGTATCTACACAAAACAAAGTACTCGATTCCAGATCTTATTTTATTTTCTTAAAGTCGAAAATCGGTTACTTCGTTTTGTGTAGATACGACCTTTTTTGTTATGATGGCAGAGCCACGCACAAATGCCGTGCGCCGTTTTGAACTTTCAGTAGTTGTGTTTGCGTTCATTTTGAATTAACAGCGTAATCTGTTATTGTTTCAGAAGCAATCGCTGAAGATGCCACAGACATGACAGATTATACAGATACAACCGGATACACTTCGACATTCACGGGCGAGGGAGGGGAAGAGAAGGGGGAGGACGAAAGGGAGGGGAATTGAACTTACATCTACAGCTGTTATTTTCTAATAGCAACCTTGTTGCTTAGAGAATAGAGATCACTATAATACGTCAATCAGGATGGACCTTACAACTATAGATTGTTCACCCAAATTTTGCCTCTAATAGCAATCTTGTTGCTTAGTGAAAAGAGATCACTATGATACGTCAATCAGTACGGAACTTACAACTATAGACCGTTCTCCCATATTTTGCCTATAATAGCAACCTTATTGCTAAGAGAATAAAGATCACTATGATACGTCAATCAGTATGGACCTTACAACTATAGACTGTTCTCCCATATTTTGCCTCTAATAGCAACCTTATTGCTAAGAGAATAAAGATCACTATGATACGTCAATCAGTATGGACCTTACAACTATAGACTGTTCTCCCATATTTTGCCTCTAATAGCAACCTTATTGCTAAGAGAATAAAGATCACTATGATACGTCAATCAGTATGGACCTTACAACTACAGACTGTTCACCCAAATTTTGCCTCTAATAGCAACCTTATTGCTAAGTGAATAAAAATCACTATCATACAAAGTCAATCAGTACGAAGGGGAGGGAAACAGACCTTACAACTATAGCCGTTATTTTATCTCTAATAGCAACCTTATCACAAAGAGAATAAAGATCACTTTGATATAAAGTCAATCAGTACGAAGGAGGGGAGAAGTGAACTTTCAACTACAGCCGTTTATTTATTGGTTCACCAACAATTGTACCTCTAATAGCAACCTTATTGCTAAGAGAATAAAGATCACTTTCATACAAAATCATTCAATTTTCTGAGGGAAAAAAACACATTTCTTGTATGGAAACCACTTTCATTTTTAATTAAATATATTTTTTTATTATTTGTTACTATTTGTTACAGCTGCAATAGAAATATACCTACATTGAAAATTTCTACTGTCCTCCTAACCTAATAGGTACGGTTCTTGAGATACAGTCCGCTGACAGACACACAGACGTACGGATAGCAGAGGCTTAGGTAATAGGGGTCCATTCTAACAAATGGAACCCTATTACATAAGCCTCTGCTATCCGTATATAACGAAAAAATGAGAAAAAAGCCGACGAAAAATTCTAAGTCTAGGGTGTCCAGAATCATGCCCTGGACCCATGGAAATCGTTTGTGCGTCGATGTCAGATACACGCGGTATAGTATAGATTTCGAAGTCTGCCATTTTCCTGTGACATATACAGGGTTATTTGTAAAACACCGACAACCTCTCGACTATGTTACTAACATCATAATCAACAACTTTTGTAAATAAGTATAAGAAAGCTATTTCTTTTTCTTTTGCTTTTGCATCGCATACACTTCGTAACATTTAGAGCGTTCAATTTCAATATTTTTATTTTTTACTAGCTGACCCACGCAAATTCGTCTGCGTTATATTTTCCATTAATGCTAGGCTCCTTTTAGTCTTAGCGTGATGATATGTAGCCTTTATCCTTCCTCGATACATGGGCTATCTAATACTGAAAGATTTTTTCAAATCGGACCAGTAGTTCCTGTGATTACCCCCTACATACAAACTTACAAACAAGTTTTACCTCTTTATAATATTGGTATAGTATAGATGACCTGTATTTGTACCTACCTATGATCCACAATAAAGATATTGATTGATTGATTGACTGAAAATGTCAAATTACTACCTATTATGGTTCTTGGGATACAGCCCGCTGACAGACAGACAGACGAACAGCGGAGGCTAAGTAACAGGGTTCCGTTGGTTACCCCTACATACAAACTTACACACTTACAAACAAATGTTACCTCTTTATTATATTATTACTAGCTGACCCGTGCAACGTCGTCTGCGTAACATTTTTCATCACTGCTCCGCTCCTATTGGTCTTAAAGTGATGATATATAGCCTATAGCCTTCCTCGATAAATAGGCTATCTAACACTGAAAGAATTTTAATATTTTAATTTTCATATCGGACCAGTAGTTCCTGAGATTAGCGCGTTCAACCAAACAAACAAACTCTTCTGCTTTATAATATTAGTATAGATAATATTAGTATAGATAACGAAAGGACAGTGAAGCCACTAGAATAACCGAACTATAATACAACAAGAACCAATATGAATGCAGTTAGGCTCCATCGCCACTAACTAGCTACTTACATCCAAGAAATGTTACAAGTCCAGCTAGGCTAGTTAGTAACATAGACCTGAGGTTGTTGGTGTTTCACAAATAACCCTGTATATAAAAGCAGACACTAACTGACTGATCGATCAATCAACGCACAGCCAAAACTACTACTACTATTATTATTATTATTTTTTACGTTCTCGGGTCCCTGGAGACCCGGTCCTTTGGTAGGCGTATACGAGGGGCCAAAACCAGCTCGCAGAGGCCCCGTTAGACATTTCAAATGTAATGGGGCACCAACCGGCGATTATCCCTGTATGCACTGAAAGTATTCCCAAGGACAATCCCCGCAGTACTATTGCAGAATATGGAAACAAAAAATGAAACGCTTTGGGTTTGGGTGGTTTAGTGGACTGACAGACTTCTCCCGGGAGATAAGGTTCGTGGGGTCGCTACTGCCCAACAGTTCGCCACAAAACTGCCTTGCGGATTGTATCTCTCTTTGTCTGGCCCCTCACCCTAGGTATGACCTAAGGTCCATCGGGACGCGCAAGCCCCACCACGACGTCAACGTAGAGATACTGCGGTAGGGTTATTATTATTATTACTGGCCGTGGAAAGCTGAATTTTGGCTTGTAGCTTCCTTACACTCCGTAGGGATGCACTAAGAGGATAAGTATTTCCCGAAATTCCTACGGGAACGGGAAGCTAGTAAAATAGTATTTAGATTTATTTATGGGATCTGTGCAATCATGTTTATTTTAAAAGCGTACCTTTTGATTTGTAGTTTTCTAATGAATAAACAAAAATTTTAAGTTCTTTGTTTTATTTGAAAACTGATTGACGTAGAAGAGTGATGCCTTTGCACGCGAGTTCGACTCGCGCTTGGCCAGATTTTTTTGTTCAGTGAAGTTTAAGTAAAGAACAGCCGCACAGACCAGTGTTCGGCCCTTAAAGTCGGACAAAAATATTTTTCGCGTTTTATAGTATTATTAAAGTACTAGCTGACCCGCGCAACTTCGTCTGCGTCACATTTTCCATTACTGCTCCGCTCCTATTTGTCTCAGCGTGATTATATATATATATACGCCTATAACCTTCCTCAATAAATGGGCTATCTAACACTGAAAGATTTTTTCAAATCGGACCAGTAGTTCCTGAGATTAACGCGTTCAACCAAACAAACAAACTCTTCTGCTTTATAATATTAGTATAGATTGCTGGTGGTAGAGGTGGTAGGCCGGAGGAGACTCTCCTCTCCTCCCAGTAAATCGAAAAACAATCTAGTAATTCAATCAAATCCATACTTCCATAGCTAATAATTTCAACATTATACGTCTCCTCTCACGTACCGAACGTTTCTTACGTCACAAGTCCTTGACGCTCGGCGGGCGGGCGCTCATTCAACAGTAATCTGACCCGAGCCACTTAAAACGTTATCGCGGCGTTTCTAAAGCTTGTATCAACACAGTTGAAGTGGCATTGGGTTCTTGAATTATGTCGTCATGAAATGAATCACAAACAAAAGTCTTATTAGTACTCGAGAAATATATATATCCTATTGAAATGAGAGAACTTGCTGAATGTAGTTATGTTGCTGTTTATGTTATTTCTGACAAAACTATTGCATCAATTTACACCAATTTTTGGGATCTAGCTTATGAAAAGAAGAGTAATCTAATGACAATGATCTTTTATATGAGTTCTATAGCCGATTATAGCAATATTCAAGCTCAAACTTCATAAAGCGCGGCGCCATTTGTTGTTTTTTATTGCGTAATTCAATGCGCTATTTTGATGACGATTATCAGAGTTATATCAAACAGATTCCAATTGGAAAAGCTTGTAGATTACTGCCTATATATTCATCAACGCATTGTTAACCATAAATCGTTAATATATGCTTACTTTATTTGTAAAAATTGACAAAAACCAAACCAATAACAATGTTGACCTTAGCGAACACTCGAAACTACCTAACTTTTGTTGGCTCAACTAAACAAGTTTTGTTATGTTATTTCATGCAAAAAACTAGCTACATACTTGTAGGAAATAGTGATAAATGATAATTTATCCACTTACCTTAGAATATTGCACTAAAAACACACAAAATTCACTAAAATAACTTCACCAAGAGCGCGCGAAATCACCGTGACATAGAAACTTTTGACAAGAGTTTTGAAATGTCAGGTGTCATAATTTTAGTATGTTTTTTTTTCTAGAGTTGGCAAATTTTATACACCATAGAGAATATTCATAGACAAACGAATCTAAAGCTTCCTATTCACGAAATAAAAGTTTTAATCAGTCGCGGTGTGCCGGGACACATGTGTCCCGGCGGGGCTCAACTGTGATTCACGATGCCGGGATACATGTATCCCGCCAGGAATGAAACGGTAGTTAAACAACATAAAACATGGGGCTGACCTTATGCTACTGCGGAGAATCTTAACACCGCGATTCAGAAAAACGCGTCATAAGTACAACGCCATCTATCGATCTACAACGTAACTGAACTGTCTTTATGCTCATAACTACTCATAAGTTCAAACTTAGAAGCTTACACGTTACGATAAATAATGATAATATAATAACATATAATAAAATTATAAACATTGTGTGTTTAATTAAAAAATAACTCAAAAATACATTGTTTCGGGGTCTTTTCACACATTTCTTATTAAAAAATTTCTCAATAGATGGCATTGCAAGTATCTCAAGTCTCAATGAAAACAACCTATTTTAGCGCTCGATGAAGTTTCTTCGTAAACTTTAAAATTCGATATCTTTTGATTTTGTGGGTCGATTTTGATGAAATAAACACTAAATGTTGCTCCGATTATCACTTAATATTTCGAAGTACCTAAATTTTGAATCCAATCAGTGGTTTATGCGTGATGCTCCTCCAAACGCACAGACATACAGACGCACAGACAAACAGACAAACAGAAAATAATTTCAAAAACTGCTTTTTTGTGTTCTATGTCATTTTTCTGACATTTCTATGTATTTTTTATGCGAAAATATTCAATGTACAGACACGGCAACTCTACGATTTTATTATATGTATAGATAGCCATCAAAAAACAATACCCAGCCAAGTGCGAGTCAGCTTCCGATGGGTTCCGTACCATAAAAGCCTGCAAAGACGGACTTTTCTCCGCGGCGCCGGCGCAGGATAAAGTAAGCTACGCTAATAAAAAGTCCGCCGCAGATTTACCGCGAACTTACCCTTTATAACACAACTACCACTCGCATATCGCATGAGAACCAACGACTGACTTTTGTAATTTTTTTTAATCTGAGTGATCCACTCTGTGGAACTATTGTCGTATTTTTAACATGAACTAGTGTTTAAAGAAAGATTCGAGTAGAAAAGAGAAAAAAGATTAAAACATCGTGTGATAAAAATAGATAGATTTATGACGAAACACATCAACATACACAACACAACAACACACAACACAAACATCACAACACATACATCAACGAAAAAGGGACAGTAGTCCCTTTGGTGCGTTCAACGGAAAGTTAATAAGGGACAAATAGTTCACAGGTACCAGGAGATCAGAAACATGTCGAAGTATTTCTAGGGCTGGACTTGTGAACACCGTTTGGCACCAATTAGTAATAGTAATCGCATAATGATTCGCAAGTAGGTACCAGGAGACCAGAAACATCTCGTACATATTTCGGGAAAGTAGCGACATCTGGTAATGAATTAAACAAAACAATATAGCATTCTTAAATTTTATTAATTTATCAATAGATACATAAATGTGTGCTTACAGCAGTTCATAAAAACATCTTTCGAAGTAGCTTTATTTTTAAGACTCTTGATCCATATCTTTTTGGTACCTACATTTTTAACATCACGTAAAAAAAAAAAAACTAAATAATATTATTTCGTTTAACACATAATTTAGTTTAATTGTTTATTTAAACTAAATACTAAGTACAGTCGCGAGCACATCAAATTACCGGAACTGTCAAATTTTCCCAATCAACTTTGAACCTGACTTGTAATTATTGAGTTGAAAATCTATTGAAGAAATTTGACAGATTGTTGTAGCTTGCATGTGCTAGGGTTTGTACATATACGTTGTAAGTATATTTTATTTATACAATAGGTTTTATAGAAATGTATAATGGTAGAAAGTAAACAGATACATTTTCACAGCCAAGCGAAAAGTGTCATAGTTTGCGAGAAGATAGTCATTATATGTGGGTACCTAACAAGTTGCACTAATTGCAAGAGCAATAGGGAATAGGTATGCAATTATTTTATGTATTTGCAAAATGAAATACTTACTTACTTACTTACTTTTCAGCTCTAGTAAACAATCATTGATTTTTTTTTCAGTACCTTCGTCAGCGACGAAGTTATAAAGCTTCAAAGATTACAATTAGAAAGAGAAGTCCGATACGCCGATGCAGCTGCCATAGAGAACAGCGTTTTCGCGAGAGGGACAGATATATTAGTCTAAAATGATCAAGTCTCCTATGTTTTTCTAATTATTTTGATTCTATTTTCACTGTTATTAGTATATTTTTGTACATTTTTAGATAAAATGTATAGATACAAAATTTTTTTTCATGCATATTCCCTATTGCCAAACATTGCAAGTTAAATCAAAATTTTATAAAAAACATCTTTTAAACGTCATTAAAAATATCGAAAATTTGTGGAGTTTCGCCAGAAAAGTTAATTAGACCTTTTCCCACGTAGGTACTACAACCACAACACGTGCGCACGCTCTAATTTGTATGAATATTAATAGTTAAATTCCCACGGACCACGTTTTGCCCTCATTATCGACTGCGTCTGTAATACCGACCACATCGCATCTACGTCGCAACCACAACGCAACCACCAGCGACACCGCGAACTAGCGACCGGCCACATCGCAAACACATCCACATTTTGTATGTAGGTAACGCAACTGCCAGAAGCCGTAGTGACACTATTCTTGACCACCTTGTGACGTGACGATGGGGTGTGGTTGTGGTACTTGTGAAACAAGTCTTATAATGGAAAAAATGGTAGGACATTCATTTACGGCATTCAAGACCTCTTCAAATAAGTCTTACCACTTGGGTTGATACATTCGTAAAATGCAGGCTGAACTTACCTATTGTGGAGGCTTGACAGACTAATAAAAAAACTTCTATTCTATTTTTAAATATGGCAAGTGAAGCCAATGTCGATTATTCTGCCACTGTAAAAAAAAAACTTTCAACCAAAACAAACAACACTACAAAGTAACTCTAATTTTGGAAGTCGGTGTTTCTGGTGTTGTTTCTTTGTTTTTTGACACCGGCCTTCAGAATAAAAAGCTTAACTGAATAACATTTTTACGGGAGCAAAATTAAATGGCAAGTATACCGCATCGAACTAAAAAAGAGTCACAGAAAACGGATCATAAATATCGGAGTGATTGGTATACTATACATACAAAAGTTCATAAAAAATTCTCACCGAATTGAGAGTACCTCCCCTTTTGGAACTCAGTTTAAAAAGTCATAAAAATAACAAAGTGACTTCTTATGACATAAAAGTGCGGCTTATATCCCTCATTTCTCCATGACAGCAAAGGGATAAATAATAATTTTATACTTATATATTTGCAAATGACATTTGGATATGTTTGTGTACTTATTAGCGATGGCTTAATTAACATAATATTATTTACATTATTCAATAACATTTATAAATATTTCTACAAAACAAAAACAAGTGTAGAGGTGCACCAAGTTAGTATTTTTTAGTTTGCGAAGGAAGTTGCCGGCAACAGTTGGCCGATTTGTGTGACAAGTTTAAATTTAGAATGGAGATGATTCATGGATTGCGTGGGTGCATCGGTGAAATCCACCCTAAGAGCAACTTCACAAAATTTGCTTGCAACGCTTGGGTAAATAAAAGGCGGCAGGCATGATGGGCGCCAGCAGGAAGATCTACAAGAGGCTTGATTTCCCATAAAAAATATCCTCCTTAAAGTGGCTATTCTATTTTTGCCCATTAAAACAGAGATAGTAACTAACTAAATCGATTTATACAATAAACCTTGGGACCACAGAAGAACGATTACAAGCGCGACCCAAGCAATCTCAAAAATTACAGGACCTAGGCGTCGGAGCCACTGATGCATGATTCGCTGAATGCGTGATTCGCTTCAGTACGACCACTGCTTTACTTTGTTAACGGGCGACTGTTAGCCGACAACAATCGCTCGTATGTTGCCGAGTGTTGCCGCCTTAAAATTATTGCAAAATATTATTCATTTTTACTCAACTATGAGAAAGCGGAGGGTTATGATTTTGACTGAACGCATCACATGCCAAGCCTTTTCCCAACTATATCTGGGACGGCTTACAATCAAACCGGATTCAGCTGAATACCAGTATTATACGTGGGGCGGCTGCCTACCAGACCTCCACAACCCATTAACTTCATAGTAACACGATACTCCATGGTAAGGCTATTGTCAGATTTTCTGGCTGACAGCCGGGAGCAACGGCTAAACGTGCTTTCCGAGGCACGTAGAGTCTCGGTATTTTAAGAGGTCACCCATCCACGAATCGACCTCGGTCTGCGTTGCTTAACCTTGAAAATCGACCCGTGCGGTTATTATTTAGTCACGAGATCGATGACGTAACATAAATAATTCAAAATGGCGCACATTTATTACAAAAACTGGAAAAATTATTTCGTAGTTGGGCTTCAGCTTACAACTAATTTAAAATTAAATGTTATACGACTACATAGCGTTATAAACATTTAGCTCCACTTCTGATATATTTGTTAGCTTATTAATAGAAGATATGCGTGGTATATAAGGACTATAGCAGGTAGACTAGACTGTACGCGATCGGAATTGTTGCAAGCATCTGCATCGTTGCAGCTTTGAAGGCAGCCGTGAACGTATCTGGAAGAAAAGGCATCTTATTATAACATTGTTAGGGTTCTTTTCTGGATGTCACGCAGTCAGCGGGCATGAAGAGGCGGCGGCGGCGGTGCAGACCCGGTCACGAAGGCAGCGGGCAGATCGCGCGACGCTAGAGCGGCGTAGTATTGTGTAATGGGTACCGCTCTGCTGGCGCACACCGCTCGTAGGCCACCGCCGCGATGCTCCCCGCGCCTCTACCTTCGTGGCCAGTTCCATATCAATCTATGCATATCCGCTGCCCGTACCGCCGCCACCGCCACTCCTCGCCCGCTTGCTTCGGCCTAAGGCCGCTGACATGAAGCCCAAGGAAAAATACTACCGGGATTGAAAGTAGCCACATAGGCCAGACTAAGTATAGCCTTATATCTCTGTGCTTCATTTCATACAGATCCGTGCAGCCGTGCGCCCGTGTTTGAATAAAAAACAAATTTCCATACAAACTTATAACAGGTTCTAATAAGATATATATATGGCAGACTCCGTTGGATTGTAAAATATCGCGTGAAATTGTAAACTATTTTTTCTAAATAAAACTCGTATAGATTGGAAAATGTTGAATTTGGATGGGACATATTATTATACGTAACGATCTTTTCATAATATATCGCGAAATATTATCTAATCAAGATTTATTACAATCTTACGGAGTCTGTCATTTTCCGGTGACGAATGGTAAACAATGCGATTTAAATAAGATTAGGAACGTCAATGACCTCTATCTGTCAAATGTCTCTTGAAAAGTACGGTTTGCAAAGAAAACTTATTTGCAAATCAATACTTAACGGTTTATTTAAGTAATTTTGTTTTAATTAAGTCTTACTTACATCAAATTTAAATAAAAACGTTTAATAGTTGTAAATTAGCTAAATATAATATTTAATTACTAGCTGACCCGTGCAACGTCGTCTGCGTAACATTTTTCATTACTGCTCCGCTCCTTTTGGTCTTAGCGTGATGATTTAAAGCATATATAGCCTTCCTCGATAAATGGGCTATCTAACACTGAAAGAATTTTTCAAATCGGACCAGTAGTTCCTGAGATTAGCGCGTTCAACCAAACAAACTCTTCTGCTTTATAATATTAGTATAGATTTAATGTCATTATAAGGTTTTTTAAAACCATACCATAACACTTTTTTCACTCAATCTTTGTAAATATTAATAAACAAAAATCTTGCTTTGCTCACCCCTAACTTGTTTGAATTGACAGCTATGACGTCACAATATGGCGCTAAGTCGATCCTTTTCGTATTTGAATCGCATCGTACAGACGCCAGCACATAAAGCTACAACAATCTGTCAAACTTCTTCAATAGATTTTCAACTTTACAGGCAAAGTTATAAGGTTCAAGATTGATTGGGAAAATTTGACAGTTTCAGGTAGCTTGGTGTGCTGGCGACTACGTTAGAAGAGTCTTTAACTGACTGAAGGTACACGTTTTTTTTCTTTTCTTTCTTTAAAATGTGATTTATTTATTTCGCTCACCTATCGTCGTAGTAGAATCGTCCGCAGTGAGACATCCTGATGATCTCCGTGTCAGTTGTCGCCGTACCAGAGTCCAAGCCGCACCCTCGGACTGTGATAGTCTCCCCCGTGTCATCTGAAATCAATACAGGAAGCTGTATTACACCATTCCGGTAAGATTTACAGCAGGAGTCCCATACGGTATATCGAATTACCCTTGAACGATATAACTGTCTACAGAAAGCATGGTTCACCGACTGGCGACGAACGTTAATATGAAAAAATTATTAGTTGATACCATTATATAGCGATAGCACGTTTCGCCGAATAACGCTACATATATAGAATGAATGGTTGGCCGATACCAAGATTTGCCCATATCATGGTTCGCCGGAACGAACACGCTTGAACTAAATACCTAGGTAATCCTTTATCGATAGCAATTTGCATCGAAAGCACCTTTTCTTACACCGCCGATCCAAAATAATTGTCTTTAGTTTCTCGCTCATACAATTTTGACAGACATGCTTTCTGTAGACAGTTATAGCGTTCAAGTGCAATTCGATATACCGTACGGGACTGGATTTACAGAATGTGTTTTTTTAATCCTAGTATATACCTAACACTAGCTGACCCGCGCAACTTCGTCTGCGTCACATTTTCCATTAATGTTCAGCACCTATTTGTCTTAGCGTGATGATGAGCCTAAAGCATTCCTCGTTAAATGGGCTATCTACTACTGAAATAATTTTTCAAATCGGACCAATAGTTCCTGAGATTAGCGCGTTCAACCAAACAAACAAACTCTTCTGCTTTATAATATTAGTATTTTTTTTTTTTATACAAAACGGGGAAACTCTTGGCCCAAATCTCACCTGATGGAAAGTGATGATTAGGCCGAAGATGGAAGCGAGTTTCACCCGGAATCTTCTGACACAGAGGAACTGGCTATCATACCTCTAACTGCCGGAACACAACAATGCTGTTAACATAGTTGTTATGGCGACAGACTTAGACATGATGGTGGTAGCTTGCCAGGCGGACTTAGAACAAGTCCTACCTACCACCAACCAAACCGAGCAAAAAATTTGCCCCCGCTGGGAATCGAACCCGGGCCCTCTGGGTCTGAATCAGGGGGTATAACCACCAGACCACGGAGGCGGTTAGTGTCACCTGTTTAGCACCACCCGGGGACCACGTGTAGGGATTCGCTGAAGGGTATTCTCCTACGGACGCGGGTGACTCGGCCCCCCAGTAACGGAATTATAGATTCCTCCGTTACTAGTGACTGACTGAGTGATTGTGCGACTGAGTTATTGGCAGACAACGCACAGCCAAAACTAGTGGGTCGTAGGAAGCTGCACGTAAGGACCTTGGGAAGTTTAGGGGATCTCTTTTCCCTAAATTCCTACGATATTTTTTTTAACACCGACTTCCGGTATTATAGTTATTTTATACTTTGTGGAGTTTTTTTTTGGAAGACGGTTATATTTATTTTTAATAAAGTTTTTCATTTTTCACTTTTATGTGGTTATACTTGGAGGACGTCTTCGTCTACGCAGCAATTGAAATAAGCAAAAATGCTCATAAAATAAAAACTACTGATCCAAACTAAATTAGTTATTACTGGACAAAATGACAAGTATACATCTCTGTATCATCTTAATCTCATTCGCATAGAACTAAAAAAGAATCACGCAAATCGGATCAGAAACCTCGGAGTAAGTAATCGGTTCATACATTTAAAAAAAAACGACGAATTGAGAACCTCCTCCTTTTTTGGAACTCGGTTGAAAATGACTGTGTCAGACGGACAGACAGATAACCACACTCGGTCACAACCATTCCGTAGATCCGTTAGAAACGGAAACCTTATAGGATCAATAATCCTATAGACCGTAGTGATCGACGGAATGGTTTGGAACTCAAACAACCGACTGCCAAATAAAAAAAAAACACTACAAAGTAAAAAATAACTTTAATTTCGGAAGTCGGTGTCAAAATACGAAGAAACTAACAAAAACTGTTGTGTTTTTAAAAAGGTTTTTATTTTTCACTTTTGAGTGGTACCCCATACCTGACAACACCACTGCAAAATCGCAGAAAAGCAAATTACGCAATTTCGATTAGCTGGATGACAAAAAATCATCATCCAAGTAATCGAATTCCAGTTATTTCGTTTTATAATCCAAACTGCGTAACCGATTTTGATAAAATTTAAATGGGACCAATCTACAAGTATATCCTTTCAGATAAAACAAGAATTTTTTAAATCGGTTCATAATTGGAGTTATGAGTTTTTTTTTTATGTTTGTTAAAACATAAAAAAAAACTATAACCGAATTGAGAACCTCCTCCTTTTTGGGAAGTCGATTAAAAACTAAAAAAAAAATGTACCCTGTAGGTAAACTTCCACCGAAAATTGGTTTCAACGAGATCTAGTAAACTGTATCATCAAGTAGTTTTTTTTTAATACTTACGTCATAAATCGTAAATCGCAACTTTTACTTATAATATAATACCTACAAGTTTGTACGGAACCCTCGGTGCGCGAGTCCGACTCGCACTTGGCCGGTTTTTGGAACTCGGTTGAAAATGACTGTGTCAGACGGACAGAGAGAAAACCGAGTAATCCTATAAGGTTTCCGTTTCTAACGGATCGACGGAATGGTTTGGAACTAAAAAAAAACTTCACATTTCTTACCAAAAACACCAGCTATTTTGATACAGGAAGTGGCGGGGAAGAGCCCATCGCGTCCTTTCCTGCCGCCCATGCACGGCGACTCCAGCATCTGCAGGCTGTGGTTGTTATGGAACGGGTCATCACAAGCTGGGAAACGGCCGTTCATCGACACGCACTTGAAGCAGTCGATGCTGTGCACTGAAAACAATAGGGTATAGGCATGAATTATTAAAAAAAAAAATGTTGCCCCACCCTTTTTTTTAGGGATGGGAAATCATCCAATGACTCCTCCCGCTCTGGGTGTAGCGGGAGGGAGTGTCAGACTTCTACTGACTAAAACCCATCCATGTTCCTTCATTGCCCTTTGTGTTCCGGAGCCGCGGTGTCTCTTGCGAATACTACTACGACGGTGTAATACTACTACGACGGTGTAATACTCCAGGACCAGATTTTAACCTTGGAGCTCACTCCTGTCCTGATCCCACAGCACCTTGTTTGTCCCACAATAAGCCGTTCAGATGCTGTTAAGTACCTGGGTGTCCAGATCGATTGTGCATTAAGGTGGGAGACAAGCAGATTGATACCCTTACCTCAAGAACTATGCGTCTAATTCACATTTTCAAGTCCCTTAGAGATTCTGCCGACAGTGCCACGCTGAAAATGGTTTACTACTCCCTCTGCCAATCTATACTTGGGTACTGCATAACTGCTTGGGGTGGAGCAGCTAAATCATGTTTTCTTAGAATTGAGAGAGCACAAACTCAAAGAGCAATACTAAAAGTTATGACCAAAAAACCTTTTAGATATCCAACATCTAACCTCTATGCCGACTGTAAGGTGCTATCAGTGCGGCAGCTCTTTGTGCTCAAGGCAGTACTAAGAACACATCAGTACCTCCCACCTTTTGACCGGAACAAACGCACTCTAATCCTACCCAGTTCCCGGCATAGAACCTCTTTCGCTCGTCACCAGTTTTACATCCTTGGCCCCTAGTGTATCTAAACTCCCACAACCTGAAAAACAAACTGACTGAATGGCTACTACAAAAAGACTACTCATTCCCGGAGTCCTTACTTACATTCATAGAATAATCCTAATCTAATCCACTACCCGACTCACACTCAATACACGTATACACTCTCTCTGCATACCCACACTCACCGACACAGACATCCACACACTCACACTCAAACACGACCACACACTCACACTCAAACACATACACACCGGCACACAAACGCATGATTTAATATCCTCTCTTGCACTACACACACTCTGACTGCAACTACAACGTGTAGATGGTTATAGGTATCTAAGTTATTTTTGTACATCTGCCTAAATCATGTGTGTATCAATAAACTATTTTATTTTTTATTATTATTATTAATAATCCCGCGACTCCGGCAGGCGTCGGCCCTTTCGGGCCCCTCTGTGTGCTGACTCTCTTTGAGGCGCGCGTGGAACACTAACGCGCCGTCGACACGGCCTGTCGTCACGGCCTGTCGTCACTATGACGGACGGACGGCGAGCCACCCATAGCTCGCTGTCCACAGGCCCACGCCTACTGTGGCTGGAGGTCACCAGGTGGCCTCCAACGCCCGCGGCATCCACCACGGCGGCTGGGACGAGAGGTTCTCCTCTAGGGAGAGGCTCCGCCACCTCCTTCGCTAGCATGACTGCTCGCAGAAGGAGGCAACGGCGTCCCATTCCGTCTCGCTCCGGACTAGTCCGGACCATGGCTTGGACCAGGACCGGACGCGAGAGGTCGCCGCCGATGTTGCCCCACCCTAGGAATTTCTCCTGTATCGTGGGTGCGTTTACAAACATACAAAGTCACATACACAAACAGCCAGACCCGGAACAACTATCTGTAGGCCATGCAAATATTTGTTCCGTGCGGGAATCGAAACCGCGACACGCGACACGCAGCAGCCGATCGCTCCACTGCGCCAACCGTGTCGTCGCTATTACTCGTACAGTTTTTTTTTTTTGTGTATACTTGGGTTGGGTTTACTCTTGACTCTAGTATTGGTCAGAGATGACAGAGACAAAGTCTACGATGGAGCGAGCTTACCCAATATACCTATCTAAAAACTAGCTGATCCGCGCAACTTCGTCTGCGTCACATTGTCCATTATTGCTCCGCTCCTATTTGTCTTAGCGTGATGATATATAGCCTATAACCTTCCTCGATAAATAGGCTAAAAGAAAAGAAAGACGAGCTGAAAGAATTTCCTAGCTGACTGCTCTGCGAAGAAACACCGAAACAAACTCAGAGGTTTAAGTCTCTTTTAAAGTCCATACAATCGTACGTCTGGTCAAATCATATTGAGAACCATGTAGGTTATAGTCTGAAGTGGCATTTTGAGGAAAGTACCATACAGATTTGAGTGGACCTGTCCAGACAGTTCAAGCATTTGCCAGTTATCGTGTAGCTCAAACTTAGAACTTAAGGAGCTCAACGAACTGACGAACTATACCAAAGCAAGGACATTTGTGTCAGATCTTACCCCCGTTGAAATACCCGTAAGGACTGTCAAAGATGTCCAATGACAACCAGGATCAACGGCTTAACGGCACGGCGGAGTCTCGGTATGAAGTGCCTGGTCACCCATCCACTGACTAACCTAAACCTAAGCAAGCTAAGCTTAACCTCGAAGATCGACCCGTGCGGCTGTTATTATTTAGCCACGAGCTCTAAAAGAACACGTAAGTAGGTCTTAAAAACAAAAATAGGCGAAGTATATTTGCCATCTATAAAAATGCCATGAAAAAGTTATAGTAATAGACATTGGACATAAAACTAAAGAAGATGGCTCATAAATAGACAGTTATCGCTGAGGTAATAAAAATATATGGGTGTTGCCATATATCATCTCTATGACACTACCTTATATTGTCTATAGGCTAGTTCGGACTTAGGCACAATAGGGAATATGCATGAAAAAAATATTAATGATCTGAACAGTTTATCTAAAAAGTATTCGAAATTATAATACTAACAGTGAAATTAGAATCTAAATTGCTCGAAAAACGAATGAGATACAATTATTTTAAACAAATATATCTGTCCCTCTCGCGAAAACGCTTTTCTATGGCAGCTGTATAGTCGTCGTGTAATTTGACGTCACAGTTCGTATCGGACTTCTCTTTCTAACTGTAGTCTTTGAAGCTTTATAACTTCATAAATGATGAAGGTATTTAAAAAAATATTTCATGATTATTTACTAGAGCTAATACCTAATCATTTTATTTTGCAAATAAAAATATCGCATGCATATTCCCTATTGTCTCCACCGCGGGCGGTCAGCGAGTAGCAAGAATTCGAAATGAGTTGACCGGCAAAATAAAATGAAAGCTAGTGAAAAGTTACGATAGTTTTGACGCTCGGCTTTAAACGAGTGTTTTCGTGCGATGGGTTTTTATTCGCAATACTCGCTCCGGCCCACACTTTAGGTAGAAATTACCGCTGGTTGGTGAGTCCTGACGGCCAAGCGAGCATCGCCGAGCGAGTGTCGCTGAGCGAGTACAATCTTTGATAGCTCTTGTCGCTGCGATCAACTAAGATAAGAGCCGCTCGCCGGCAGTGTGAAGAACCAGCAATAGACTATGAATATATGTGTCTCTTTTACTCACACGAGATCTATATCTTTTGTCCCTTTCCTCAGCGGGCAAATAGTCGAAAGCAGTGCCTTAGGTACAGACGCCAGAACATCTAGCTACGACAATCTGACAAATTTCTTTAATAGATTTTCAACTTTGTCGCCGAAGCATTAAGTTCAAGGTCGACTGGGAAAATTTGACAGTTTCAAATAGCTTGATGTACATGGCTACTGTAGGTTGTTAAATAAAGGTGAACAATTTTGATGTGACCTTTTTCACAAACATATTTTTGGAGGGTATGCGATATAGAGAGTAAAGTCCTGCAAACCTCCATTGAAAAGGGAGGATCCACAGACCAACCTTGGCAAAATATTGATCCGTGCGACCGTTATTATTTGGCCACGAGTTCCTCAGTTTAAGAACTTTAACTATAAATGTATAAAGCCGTATTAAGAGTCCTATTACATTTTTTACGGAAATTCATGATTTTTGACGCTGTAATTATCAGCAGCAGTAAGATATTTTAATTATTTGATCATGAATAACGATAGTGCCAGTCTCTTTCTTGTAAGTTAGGGTTACACATTTTCATTTTTCTTTTCGTGTAATTTACTATAAATATTTTACGAACTCAGTTTGCAAGAAAAAATGTCGGCGATGGAACTTTGACGGTCTAATTCACATTGTTACAATCAATTCTTTTAAAAGCTAAAATTACTAAAAGGTAAGTTGAATGTTTTACTTGTTTATTGGAGTTCTAGAATTTCTTTAAATTCCTTGAGTTTTCACGGAAAAAAAACGTAAAGAAAGCCTAATTTAAGCCAGAAATGTCTTGATTCAGCGTCCATTATATTCCAAATAAAAACAATTTTATCAAATAAATTAATATGATATAAAATTTCAATCTACAATGAATACGTTTCATTAGTTGTCGTTTGTCAATATAATTAAACAAAATTACAATAAATAAAATTAAAGTACTATATATTCTGCGTCACAATCCAGCGCGCGCGCTCCTCGTTCTCGTGCGAGCGCCCAAATTAACTATAATCCTATTCAGACTAGTAAGTATCAAAATTGTTTCGCGGACTATAGATGTACTCCCAACGCAGACCAACGTAACTTCGTCTATTGCAAACGAGCATTTACGATTCGTAATAGGACTCTTAAGACCGCGTTGTACTGAAGAAATGTTCATACCTGTAGTTGCCCAACAGAGCGTAATAAAAGCAGCTATAAAAATATTATTCCGGCCTCGGTCGGGAAGCTTCTCCATGGTAATCAATCTGGAACAAAAATATTTGATATTTAACGCTGTTGCGTGCCAAGAGGTTTATGTATAACCTATCCTGTAGTTGAAGACACACAGCCCACCCAGGTGTGCTGTGTTCACAAATTAATATGAACACGCTTCCTCGAAATCCGGGTCTTATTATATATTGTTCCATATGTATATGTAGGTATGTATGTCACCGAAAATGGCAGACTCCGTAAGATTGTAATAAATCTTGAT
Source organism: Ceramica pisi (assembly GCA_963859965.1). Taxonomy (NCBI): domain Eukaryota; kingdom Metazoa; phylum Arthropoda; class Insecta; order Lepidoptera; family Noctuidae; genus Ceramica; species Ceramica pisi. The sequence continues at coordinate 4,118,196 of OY982556.1, read as the reverse complement.
TAGATTATAATTTCTCGATATATTATGAAACAATCGTTTTTTATATTATACTAGCTGACCCGCGTAACTTCGTCTGCGCCACATTTTCCAATATTGCTCCGCTCCTATTTGTCTTAGCGTGATGATATATATATATATATATAGCCTATAGCATTCCTTGATAAATGGGCTATCTAACACTGAAATAATTTTTCAAATCGGACCAGTAGTTCCTGAGATTACCCCCTACATACAAACTTACAAACAAATTTTACCTCTTTATAATATTAGTATAGATAAATCTCATGAAAATTTAATAGTTTCCAATACATTGGTGTCTTATTTAGAAAAAAAATAGTTTACAATTTCACGCGATATTTTACAATCTCACGGTGTTTGCCATTTTCTAGTAATATATATATAAAAAAAAGTACAGTATATGGGCGAGGCCAGGGCGGGCCACAAGTCTTAAATAAATCATATTAATTTCATCGAAATTATTTACTTTTACCCACAAATAAATATTTGAATTGGCATGGCAGCAATTAATATACAAGGTTTGGGTGTGAGTTCAATCCTATGTGGTGGACACAAGACTTGACATTTAACAGATACAGTGCAACGATAGCTCTATTCTATTTTTATCTATGGCAAGCAAAGCCAATCTCGACAATTCTGCCAATGTCAAAAGTAGATTGGAGAAGCATGTGTGCAACATTGGACTGCTAAGGATCCGAGAGAACTACGATTCCTGCAGAAAAGATTAAGATTTATCTATACATCTACTTACCCATTGGAGTATCTGTTTGTAATATTGAAATAACGGTTTTTACTACATGTAAACGAATATATAAACGGTACATACACCAAAATAACATTTTTTTACAATTTTTGTCTGTCTGTCTGTCTGTTTGTTCCGGCTAATCTCTGAAACGGCTGGACCGATTTTGACGGGCCTTTTATTGGCATGTAGCTGATCTGTAATAAGGAGTAACTTAGGCTACGTTTATTTTAGAAAAAAACTAAAATTAAAGAATCGACTGTTAGGCGGAACGAAATTCGCCGGGTCAGCTAGTTAATCAATAAGTTGATTACTTGTTGTGTTAGTACGAGACTGAAGCTAACAAAGATTAAAAGTACATAATCACTACATATTATAAAACAAAGTCCTCGGCCGCGTCTATCTGTCTGTTCGCGATAAACTCTAAAACTACTGCACCGGTTTCCATGCTGTTTTCACCAATGGATAGAGTGGTTCGCGAGGCAGGTTTTAGTATATAATTTGTCAAGCGGATGAAGCCGGTAGTTCCTGAGATTAGCGCGTTCAACCAAAAAAACAATTAAACAAACTAACTCTTCTGCTTTATAATATTAGTATAGATGTACCTATCTATGGAAGCAACTACTGATCCGATTTGAAAAGTTCTTTCAGTGTTAGATAGCCCATTTATCGAGGAAGGTTATAGGCTATATATCATCACGCTAAGACAAATAGGAGCAGAGCAATAATGGAAAATGTGACGCAGACGAAGTTGCGTGGGCCAGCTAGTGTATAGTATAATGTTAAAAATAATAAATGCAAAGTAAAACCTAAAAAACATTTGTTTACTTTTTTAAAGTATAGCGAATCCTTTTTTGCAGACCGTACCTAAGCGACGCGAGGCAAACTAAGCTTGATCGAGTTGTAAATCCGTAGATGATACGGAGTAGAATACGCCCGCAACTAAACCCGAAACTACGGACTTCGAGCTTAGAGAGTAGCCCGCTAGATGTACCTATCTATACTTTGTTGTAACTCTTGGACCGCGGGGTCCGAGTGCTCACGTCCTATTCAAAGATCTTGCAAAGCGCTTAGTTGACGCTTCGCGTGACCCAAGAGCTGGCTTTTACCTTGGACAGAGGATAAGCATTGCCATACAACGTGGCAATGCAGCCAGTCTTTGGGCTCACTTCCAGTCGATAGCGATGGGGACGAATTTTTTGATGCCATATTTTAGTTAGGAGTTTTTTTTTTTTTTCTATTTTAAGTGTATAATTATAGTTTGTTCTTTAAATAATTATTTATATTCTGTCATATGATGTTTTTTTTTTTATTTTGATGTCCTATTTTCGTGACCAGAAATAAATGTCACCGGAACACAAACAAACAAACAAACAGCCAAACCCGAAAATACTCGGAAAAGTAATTAATCGAAAAGGCTCTATCCCTAATCAACCGGCACTGAAATAAAAGACAAGAGATACGTCAGTAGGTACTACGCAAGCTTATCTATGTTTTCTTTTTTTATGGTTGGGAAATCATCAAATGACTCCTCCCACTTTGGGCGAAGCAGAAGGGAGTGTCAGACTCTTACTGACTAAAACACATCCATAGAACAAATGGGACCTACCCGCTTGGGAGAGCCCTATGTCCAGGAGTGGCCGTCTTTCGGCTGGTCTGATGATGTTGAATGATTAAAAACAAGTTTGTAGTATTTTATTCACAGAACAGATACCTCCTTTATCTGTTACTAGCTGACCCGTGCAACGCCGTCTGCGTAACATTTTTCATTACTGCTCCGCTCCTATTGGTCTTATTGTGATGATATATAGCCTATAGCCTTCCTCGATAAAGGGGCTATCTAACACTGAAAGAATTTTTCAAATCGGACAAGCAGTTCCTGATATTAGCGCGTTCAACCAAACAAACAAACTCTTCTGCTTTATAATATTAGTATAGATTTGTTTTGAAAGAATTTTTCTACTCGGGATTGCTCCCGGTGATTTTTCCTTAGGTAGGTACTCCGTACTCCCGCCCTGAGACCCTCAGGGAAAAGGAGGTCCTGATGGGGTGCTAAGTGGTTACAAAGACTGTGTCCCCCAGTACTTTGCTTAAAATGGTAACTGTATGAATAGCTGCTTGTGTCTGAATTATGTACAAACGTATGTTTATGCCTGCATCTAATTTATCACAATATCTATGTAGGTATATTCTTAGCTACTATTCCTGTCGCTCCTAAATTACTACCGGTATGATTTCTGTAGGTGTGTTTATTATAGCAAGATGTGATTTTATTCATAACAGACTTGAAGGAATTTGTAATCATGCATATATATATTCAGATAGATACAGTTTGAAAACACATTAAGTTTGATTTTAACTTTTTTAAATCAAACTACAGTCAGTTTGATTTAAAAAAGTTAAAATCAAACTTAATGTGTTTTCAAACTGTATCTACACACACACATCACACACACATTTCTTTTTTTACTGTAAAAAATCTTCAAGTGTTGGTACTTATGGGAGAGTCGGAGGTATTGTACCGCAGGATGAATCGTTCCACCTCCAAATAGCAGTATTTTTTACACTGTCAAGTGTCAATGTAGACCTATATTTTAGACTAGCTGACCCGCGCGATGGTATATAGCCTATGATATATAGGCTATATAATCATCACGCTAAGACAAACTTGTAGGTGGAAACTTGGTATCGAAATTTGGAGGTGGTACGATTCATCCTGCGGTACAATAACTCCGACCCTCCCCTAATATGGTTCATCAGTTACAATATAAATTAAATACATAGTCTTAAGTCTTGGTTCCCATAACTTATCGTGATAAATGCAACTAGGTCAGCACCTGCTTTTCACTTTACCTACCTAATGAAAAACAAATGAAACTACCTAGAATTGCGCGGAAAAAAACCTTGATGAAATAAGATACCATAGAGTAGCTATTAATGGCCGCATCACCATCGACAATAGAGTTTTAAATGGCGGAATTGACAGGAATGTAAACACATTAGTTAGCTTAAACAAGAAAATGTTGATGTATGTTCTATTTATTATCGCTGGTATCTGCGTTTATCGATAGTTTGTAGAACAACGTAGGTAACTTCACTCCAGATGGCCAATTCTACAAATTTTTAGGGTTCCGTAACCGTAAGGTAACCAACGAAACCCTATTATTCCCAACCTCTTCCCCCTCCCTGTAATCCCATGTTGCTTGGATCACGCGTCAGCCCTCACGTCACTAATTCCCTTTTCTTTTATTTCGCTCCTCACACAATCCATCCATCTTTTCTTTGACCTTCCTCTCCCTCGCCATCCTTAACCCACGCTACAGTAGGTATAAATGTCTGTGATCCATCCACATTTATACCTATTCATAACTCTAATAGTTACATGAGCCATTTTAACAAGAATTCTTCTGTGTCTGTTTTTACTGTTTGCTTGCTAGCTATATCCAAAACTATTACGATTTTCATGTTGTTTTCACAAGTGGATAGAATGTAAGTAGGTCCCTAATTGAGGCAGAATATAGGCATTTATTACTTTATTTAAATCGGATATCCGCAGTACGAGTGAGCTGTCAATCCATACAAACAGGATTCACTTCATGCTCCCTCCTCCACCTGAGTTGACACGGTGAAATGTTGACAGAATAGGCCGACAGAACAAAAAGTAATCGTCAATTTAAGTTAGATAGATAGATAGATAGAACGTTTATTTGGTACAAAGAAGAAAGAAACACAACACACAAAAGCACAGTATCTAACATAACAATAGAAAATACAAATAATTAAATTTAACACATAAAAAGAAAAAGGCAGAAAGGCAGAAGTTCATAGAGGACAACACTAATTCTGCGCGGACGAAGCTACACCGCTTGGCTCATCGCCGCAAGGTTGCCTGCTTGTCGGTCTTCTACAGATTGTACTTCGGAGAGTGTGCCTAGAAACTCCACGACCTCATCCCACCGGCCCTCTTCTACCATCGGACATCCAGACGCACTGCAACTTACTATCCCTACCTTGTTGCTATTCCACCCATTCGCAGTAAGCGTTTCCAAGCAACTTTCATAATGCGCACAGCTAAGGAGTGGAACTCTCTGCCTGCTTCTGTGTTTCCGAACTCTTGCAACCCTAATCTCTTCAAAGTTAGAGTGAACAGGCTACTTCTGGGTAAGCTCGCTCCATCGTAGACTTTGTCTCGGTCATCTCTGACCAAGACTAGAGTCAAGAGCAAACCCATCACAAAACTACGGAACCCTAAAAAAAGTATCGAAGCTCCTTAATATTATATTTTATGTACAGCTACTAACAATTCGTCCGCGACTTCGTTAGCGCGGGTTGCAAAATTGCAATTTTCGTAAGGATCTCAATTTCTTGAAAATATAATATAGCTTACTTATATATTGTTACGCGCCAGAATTAATGCCGGGTTCACAACGTACTACTAACGCCATCTAGTATCGAGTAGTGGAACTAATTGGGTCACGACTCACGATCTTTCTAGACTTTTCGATGCTAGAACATTCTCGATGTTTCGACACCTAGTCAGTCGGGACCGGTATGTTCCCGAACTTTCTAGATATTTCCATTCTCGAAGGTTCTGGAAATTACTGTGGGACTATATAAGGTGCGCATCGCTCGCGACTGAGTCATCAAGCCTGGCTGGTGGCTTTAATTCTATATTAAGGCCTCACAGGCAAGTCCGGTTAAGCAGAAGCCAATCTTCTCAGGTTGACCTGCGAGAGGCATATAAAAAAATAAAAAAGCGACTGAGTCAGTATTGAATTGGCGATATAAGCACGGGATACAAGCGATACATCGGAAGCGATCTTCAACTGCGAATTAAGTGAAGTGAAGTGTTTAATAGTGTGATTGTGTTTTATAATTAGTGCGTTTATAGTGATAATTAGTGTTGATTATTAAAGTGTCATTTTTGGTTAAATAATCGGTTGTTTTTATTGTCACGAACCCCAAGCTCGTAACAATATGTTATTCGGTAAAGATGTAGGTTTCTAATAGTGAAAGAATTTTTAAATTCGATCGAGTTGTTTGCGAATTATATAACAAACAAAAATCATCGTCTTTCCTATTAGTTTAGACTATTTATGTCGGTTTTGAATTCAAATACAGTTATAACTCGACTCGCCCTATATAAAAGCTCATATTCTAACTTCAATGCCAAATCCACTGAAAACTAGATTCTTGGAAAATATCCAAATATTTATTGATTGGATCAGGAATAACGTTTGCTTAAATTGTTAAATGTTTATTCTTCAATCAATAACACTCAAGATTGCTGCGATCATGAGGGACTTGATCTACGTTAAGCAACGCTCGCTAAGGTGGTCCGTTGATGGGTGACCATCACATGTTATTCCAAGATCTTTACCGTCGTTGTCTCGCCATGTTAGCCTAGGTCAGCAACACAGAGGGGCCCGAAAGGGCCGGCGCCTGCCGGAGTCACGGGATTATTCGCAAGAGACACCGTGGCTCCGGAACACAAAGGGCAATGAAGGAACATGGATGGGTTTTAGTCAGTAGAAGTCTGACACTCCCTCCCGCTTCACCCGGAGCGGGAGGAGTCATTGATTGGATGATTTCCCATCCCTAAAAAAAAAAAGCCTAGGTGAAGTCTGAACGCTGTCAAACCATACAAACAAAATGGAATGACAGTTCATTTCATGCTTATACACGGTGAGGTGTTGTTTGCCGTTTTTATAGATAATGGTACGGAACCCTTCGTGCGCGAGTCTGACTCACACTTGGCCAGTTTTTTTAACTTATTTACTACTAGCTTCTGCCAGCGGCTTCGCCCGCGTGATCCCTAGGGAACATATTCCCGGGATGAAAAGTAGCTTATGTGCTATTCCAGACTATAATCTATCTTTGTTTTAAATTTCATTAAGATCCGTTAAGCTGTTCTGGCATGATTGAGTAACAAACAACCAAACTTTCAAATTTATAATATTACTCGTTTGGTGTAAAGCGAAATTATAACCATTCCCCTCGACATTATAATGATTAAAGGATAGGTATTGCAAACTGTCGTAAGCCGTTTTCCGAAGCTACTCGCTAGCCTCTTGGCGCCAAGCTAGCCGCCTGCCTGTGCGTTCGCGACCTTATACAAAAATAATCCTTATAGCATGATTCAGTATTCACGCGCGATGGCTTATTATTAGCGTATTTCTATACCGATTTCTATGATTCTTTTTTTATGGAATAGTTAATAATGTTAACTTTTATTCATGTTAATTAGAGACGACTGATAGTTTTATAAACGTAAGAGTAGACAAATACAATCAGAAAGCTTCGAACTGCTAAGCTATCGGGAGTTACACGTGTTATTGTTCGTCAATCATAAAAGATAGACATATGCTGTCGTGGGATATTTTTTATATAATTTTAAGGAGAACATTTCCGTCATACATGATTTCTGTGTAGCTTTCACCATTAAGGTTGCACACGCGACGGAAGCTTAAAAAATGGAGTAACTACTCCCGTTTTCCCAACATTTCCCTTCACTGCTCTGCTCCTATTTATTGTAGCGTGATGAAAAGTATACTATAACCTGCTCAGGAGTATGAATAATAATTGTACCAAGTTTCATTAAAATCCGTCGAGTAGTTTTTGTTTCTATAACGGTTATACAGACAGACAGACAGACAGACAGACAGACAGACAGACAGACAAAAATTGTACTGATTGCATTTTTGGCATCAGTATCGATCCCTAATCACCCCCTGATAGTTATTTTGGAAATATATTTCATGTACAGAATTGACCTCTCTACAGATTTATTATAAGTATAGATATAGATAGAAGATATAGATAGAAGATAGATATCTACATACGTTAACACTTGCTTGAATGTGTATTTCGTTTTTGTTGTCTTCCATGAAAATAAAGACAGCGAATTTATTGGTTCGTAAGAAACACGTCGTCTCTCGACGTATTTTGGCACATCTCTGGTGGAAACGCAGCCTGAAACTGGGGAGCTACTCTCTAACCCCGAAGTCCGTAGTTTCGGCTTTAGTTTTTTTTTAACTATTGATAGGCATACGTTTGACCACTATCTCACCTGATGTTAAGCGATGATGCGGTCTAAGATGGAGCACGCTTGTCTAGAAGTAACCTATTCACTCTTGACTTAAAGACTCCCAGGTTGTAGCCATCAGGAAACACAGACTCGGACAGGGAATTCCACTCCTTAGCTGTACGCACAATGAATGTATTCCCAAAACGTTTTGTTTGTGCACATAGGTGGGGATGTCCACCAAGTAACGGTGGCGCGTCGCCGAACACCTTGTGGTCCGATTATGGAACGGGCTTGGCGGAATTAAATTATGTAATTCCGTCGCACACTCCCCAAAATGCAACCGATAGAAAACCGACAGGCTAGCGCCTCGGCGTCGATGCTCAAGACTTTGGAGCTTCGATTCAAAGAGCCCATCATTGCGGGTGTTCTCTACTCTATACCTACCACCTACAGACTTATGATTGGTTCCGAACCCGAACCAAGAATCAATGGCAACACGATTTGACAGTCCACTGGCCAATCATGTTGTCATTCATCTTTAATATTTAGGTCAGAGTTTCTAAACCGCCTCAAGGCCCTCTGACATGTTTAATTGACGACCGCCATTTGGCGGCCGGGACCACCGGCTTATATAAGTGCCTCCCGAAGCCGCGCGCCGTGCGTTCCGTGCTAAGGTGTGTGGGGTCGTTAGACCTTACTGCCCATACTATAATAAGAAGTAGTTAGAGGATTCGTAGTAGAAAGCGCCCGCAACGAAAGCTGAAACTATGGACTTCGGGCTTGGCACTTGTCTCTCCGCTGCCGATCAGCGAGTAGCGTGTAGCTTGAAACTATGGACTTCGGGCTTGGCTCTTGTCTCTCCGCTGCTGATCAGCGAGTAGCGAGTAAAGCTTGAAACTATGGACTTCGGGCTTGGCTCTTGTCTCTCCGCTGCTGATCAGCGAGTAGCGAGTAAAGCTTGAAACTATGGACTTCGGGCTTGGCTCTTGTCTCTCCGCTGCCGATCAGCGAGTAGCGAGTAAAGCTTGAAACTATGGACTTCGGGCTTGGCTCTTGTCTCTTCGCTGCCGATCAGCGAGTAGCGTGTAGCTTGAAACTATGGACTTCGGGCTTGGCTCTTGTCTCTCCGCTGCCGATCAGCGAGTAGCGAGTAAAGCTTGAAACTATGGACTTCGGGCTTGGCTCTTGTCTCTCCGCTGCTGATCAGCGAGTAGCGAGTAAAGCTTGAAACTATGGACTTCGGGCTTGGCTCTTGTCTCTCCGCTGCCGATCAGCGAGTAGCGAGTAAAGCTTGAAACTATGGACTTCGGGCTTGGCTCTTGTCTCTCCGCTGCTGATCAGCGAGTAGCGACTAAAGCTTGAAACTATGGACTTCGGGCTTGGCTCTTGTCTCTCCGCTGCTGATCAGCGAGTAGCGAGTAAAGCTTGAAACTATGGACTTCGGGCTTGGCTCTTGTCTCTCCGCTGCTGATCAGCGAGTAGCGAGTAAAGCTTGAAAACGAGATGGAGACCAACGAGTAACGAGTGAAAAGTTTCGATATTTTCGACGCTCGGCTTTCTGCGATTGCTTTTGTGTGCGGCCCGCACTATAGGTAGAAATTACTGCTTATTGGTGAGTTTTGACCACCAAGCGAGCATCGCCGAGGTAAGAGCCGCTCGCCGACAGTGTTAAAAGCCAGCTATCGACTCATGAATCTATGTTTGTGTCTCTTTTACCCTTTCCTCAGCGAGCAAATAGTCGAAAGCTAATCGCTTCCTCGCCGGGGGTAAGACAAGTGCCTTAGAGAGTAGCCCCTTGGCTTGTAGAAGCCAGATAGGCACGTAAAATACTGGTATTCAGCAGCATCCGGTTCGAATGGGAGACGACCCCAACATAGTAGTTGGGAGAAGCCTAGGCTGATCTGATGTATCCTACACTATTTGTACTGGATATGGTGGGGTACTGCTGTCGCCGTAACTGTCAAAATTTCCCAATCAATCTTGAACCTTACAGCTTAAGTGATAAAGTTGAATATCTATTGAAAAAAATTGACTGTATATTGTTGAAGCTTGATAATGTCTTTTTTTTTTTATTGGGACAAGCCCGCCACACATTCCCAACCACTGCAACTCCTGAAAGCCAGAATCAACAGTGGCGACCACCAGAAAAAACGCCGAGTTAATGAAACCCGACGAGTCCCGGAGAAACGATTCAACTGTCTTGGATCCCGCAACGAAATTAATCAGAAGAGTACAGCGGAGGAGAAGGAAAAAAAAAAAAAATATTTTTCCTACTCCTCCGCTGTACTCTTCTGATTAATTTCGTTGATAATGTCTGTACAACGAACTCAAAAACACCCCTCATCCGCACAATACATGTACTAAATGAAGTACACGAGAGGATTGACATATTTTCGTGCAATATGAGTGAATTCGCAAGAGTTTTGTTGAATTTTGTTAGTTATAGTTAAATATTAGATGGGTAGTAGTCTGACTTCAGATGATGATTTTAGAATTTAGTATTGTGTTCTATTTTTTTAAGTTTAGATTTTAAGTATTAGCCGTAAGTTGATGTTTTGAATTGTTTGTTGTGTTGTAAACCACTATTGTATTGGGATATCCTGTAAAGATAGTGTGTGGATTTTAAATAAATAAATAAAAATAAATAAATAAATAAAAAAAAATACGCCGGGAATTTACACTCGCGGCGTATGCACTATTGCACTAAAGCTTTTGTGGAGCAGCACATAGCCCGGGTGTGCTGCGTCACCTGAAGCTGTACCTACGTGTGGAGGTACTACGACAATGTATGTTTTTACTTGATATGGCTTTGCTCTTGACTCTAATCTTGGTCAGAGATGACAGAGACAAAGTCTACGATGGAGCGAGCTTACCCATAAGTAGCCTGTTCACTCTAACTTTGAAAAGATTAGGGTTGTAAGCATTCGGAAACACAGACGCAGGCAAAGAGTTCCACTCCTTTGCTGTGCGCATTATGAAAGACGCTTGGAAGCGCTTAGTGCGAGTTGGTGGAATAGCAACAAGGTAGGCATGGCAAGTTGCAGTGCGCCTGGATGTCCGATGGTAGAAGGGGGCTGGTGGGATGAGGTCGTGGAGTTCCTGGGTACACTCTCCGAAGTAGGTACAATCTGTAGAAGACCGACAAGCAGGCAACCTTGCGGCGATGAGCCAAGCTGTGTAGCTTGGCATCCACCAGTTTTACGTCGCCAATGAGCCTCTTAGCTCTGCGTATGTAGTGGCGTTCAGGATTTTGTTAAGTGGGCGTCTTGTTTAAAAACCTTCTACCATTGGACATCCAGACGCACTGCAACTTACCATTGTTGCTAAGTATTCCACCAATCCGCGCTAAGCGTTTCCAAGCGTCTTTCATAATGCGCACAGCAAAGGAGTGTTCGAGGAACTCTCTGCCTGCGTCTGTGTTTCCCTAATCTTTTAGTACCAGTAGTTCCTGAGATTAGCGCGTTCAAAAAAAAAATATTAGTATAGATTTATTATTTTGTTTTTATTTTAAATTAGAAAAAATTTGTTGATAATTTATGATTGTTTTTTTAATTGTTTTCATTTTATTATGTGTACCTAATGTGTACTATGATCCTTTGTTTCGGTGGTCGAATTAAACTTTTTTTTTTTAAGTAGGTAGGTACGCGTACTTACGGTGACACACGCGTGAAAATAGTCGTCGAGCCATAAGTGCGCGTAGGTACTTACTCGCCCGTCTATCACCAACTTTACTGTTAAAACAAGACTGTTTTCCGAGTTATCCGATTTACTCGAAATAAATAAACATTTTGATTACAGTTTTCTGCTATCTCCTCTGACCCTTTGGGTGATAGTCTTATCGTCGCTCCCGCAAACGACCGCATCGGAACTATCATTTGCTAAATACCTACATTAAATATGTATTCGCTTTTGCCAACTACTTCGGACGCGCCGTTTAATATCCCGTCCTTCCCATTCCCGTATGAATTCAGGACGAATACCTACATTATAAACCTTCCTCTTGAATCACTCTTTCGGTTGATGAAAACAACATTAAAATCCGTCTGTGTTAATAACACTTTAGACCGGCACCTCATGAGTAGGTCTGCCTAAAGTTTGCCGGGCAGGGTGCGCCACCGGTGGACACAGACAGGATTAGACAGGAATTATGCTTTCTCTACTTATTTTTATTTAGGGTTAGTCACCAAAAATTTGGATCAGGAAAAAAACCAAGTAGGTACTTATTTTAGAACTAGCTTACCCGAGCAACTTCGTCTGCGTCACATTTTTCATTAATGCTCCACTCCTATTTGTCTTAGCGTGATGATTTATAGCCTATAGCCTTCCTCGATAAATGGGCTATCTAACACTGAAAGAATTTTTCAAATCGAACCAGTAGTTCCTGAGATTAGCGCGTTCAACCAAACAAACAAATAAACAAACAAACAAACTCTTCTGCTTTATAATATTAACAATACTATAGATTTCGGGAACAAATTGTAAAACAGATGATTAGCAAGCCCAGCACTGATAATCAACCTGATGAGGCTGCAGAGGAGGGTGAGCCCCATGCACAAATAAAGCTAAAACACAAGTTAGAGAAAATGGAAGGAAAGCTCAGAGATACCTACCCGAAAGAGATGCCAGACCTTGTTACGACCATTTTACAACAACCGAATCCGCGGATATGGCTAGAAAAAAATCGAAACGCGTAAATTTATATATTTTGCTTTGCGTGTGAAAAACCAATGTGTTTGGATTGTTTCAATACGATTCATACAAAATAATTTTCATTTCATACCATCCATGATGGCATTTCATTTTATATTTTTTAAATTTCCTCAACGTAATTTATCATAAATAATTTGTATTTCGTACAATTTATGTCGTGATTAAGTATATCAATTTTTTTCTAATAAATTAAATTTTTTGAATAAGTATTGATTTTTACTGTAGCTGCACTATGAAAATTTGACAATTTTTCTAGGCGCGGACGGTAAATACAACACATTCTCTCAAAGTAGAATTTCTTAGTATATTGAAAGTATAGTGTGACGTGGCCACCGCTGGACCTACACCTCGCCGGGTCAGAAAATACAGATACCTAATATCTTTTGTACTACGAGACGGATTATTTAATGCGTACAAATGAATAAAACGACTTTGGTTAATCACTACTTACATATAGAGACAGATACGGCGGTGGACTTTGTTTTACTCAAAAACTACTGCACCGATTTTCATGCTGTTTTCACCGATGGATAGAGTGATTCTCGAAGAAAGTTTTAGTATATAATTTTAATCTCGTATCAAAGTCTTTGTTATCAAACTTTCCGAAACGGTTGGACCGATTATTATGAAATTTTAGCGCATAAGTACTCAGTTAGTCTGAGAATAGGCCGAAGGGTCTTACTTATTTTTTATTTTTTGGCAAAACAACGTTTGCCCGGTCAACTTGTAGTCCTATCAAAAGTCCGTAAGGCCCTATGGGGACAGAGTTGTTCTTTTAATTTGCCCTGACAGTTAATTTTTTTTTTTTTTTTGGAAGACGGTTGTATTTTTTTTATCGTTTTTTATTTTTCATCATAGGAAAGCAAAATACGCAATTTCGGTTACTTGGATGACAAAACACCATCGTCCAAGTAAACGAATTCCAGCTATTTCAATTTAAATCCAAATTTCGAAACCGATTTTGATAAAATTTAAATGGGACCAATCGACAAGTATATTATGTATTCCTTCCAGATAAAAGATCTTCAAATATTAACCTTAATGTGAACATGAGTTTGTTCCCTTATTACGTTTGATGCCTAAATGAACTGATTTTGATGAATTTTGGTACAGAGATCGATAGGACTCTGAAGACGTTTATACAGGCTAGTTTATTAACCGACTTCCCAAAAAGGAGGAGGTTCTCAATTCGGTTGTATTTTTTATATTAACGTTGTTTTATAGTACCGATTTGAGAGGATATACTTGTAGATTGGTCCCATTTTAATTTTATCAGAATCGGTTGCGAAGTTTGGATTTTAAATCGAAATAGCTGGAATTCGTTTACTTGGATGATGGTTTTTTGTCATCCAAGTACCTACCTAATCGAAATTGCGTATTTTGCTTTTCTGCGATTTTGCAGTGGTGTGGGGTGCCACTAAAACTTTAATTTCGTAAGTCGGTGTCAAAAAACGAAGAAACTAACAAAAACACCGACTTCCGAAATAAAAGTTATTTTTTACTTTGTAGTGTTTTTTTATTTGGAAGTCGGTTGTATTTCTTTGTAAAAAGTCTTTATTCTCAGCAACGCGTGAAGGCATCAAATTGAAATTATCATCAAATGCGTTAGTTTAGTCCCTTCGTACTCTAAAGTTTCTAAATCAGCACAAATAATAAAAATACGAGACATATTTTGATACTTGCAAATAAGGTCAGTTGGTGTGAGAGGGACGATGGGGTTAGAGAAATTGTAGTTCTTAAAATAAATCAAAATCTATGGCTTAGCTATGACCTATGGGGTACTTCCCGTTGACCTAGAATCATGTAAGACCAGAAGCAAGGTCTCACAACATTCTTAAGGAAATAGATAAACATAGTCACTTTATTTGAATTCTCCGGCGTTTTTAGGGTTCCTTGTTGACTACGGAACCAAGGGAATTCCACTCCTTAGCTGTACCTACTAATAAGAAATTACCAACTAGTTCTGATATAACGGTAACCCAAAGAAGAGTTAACTTTCATGATCATCACCATATTTTCTAAGAAATAATAATTAATATCTATTCGATGTCGGTATTACTAATATAATTTTATGATCTTTACTCTTCGAGAGCAAGAGCAATTTCGAGATTTGTTTATTTAAAAAATAAACAAAACTCGAAATTGTTTATGTTTACCTATTCAGAATGAATTTACACCTAGAGCTTATAAAAGATAAACTAAACTTACCCAAATTCAGAGAATCAAAATACAGGAGTCAATCAATAAGCACTAACGCATAGGATTTATCAAAATGATCGCGTTATTTTTAAAATTAGTGCCATATTCTGAATGTATGAAACCTTTTTCGTAAACTGTAGTTTAATTTATATGTAAAACACTATTTTCGTATTGTTTAAATGTTGATTTTGTTTTGGAACAACCGGGACGCGTGTACCAAATCTGTGTTATAAATATCGACTGAATTCAGGACCTCCTGAAAACAGTGTTGCTAGGTCGAAGAAAAACCACTTGAATTGACTTTTTACTTGATATTTTGAAGAAAATTGTCACGAATCTTTATTCAATATATTTATTTTTGTTTTGTGTTTCGGCTCGATAAAACATCACTTTGTGAATTGAAATTTAAATACATTTGTCTTGGTAGGCAGGTAGAAATCCTCAATGGGAACAATCTTTGTAAACGAATAGCTAGTCCAAGACCTTAGCCTGCCCGAATGGGGCGAAGGAAAAAAAAAAAGAATTTTCATCAATTTTGACATTGACATTAGCTAGCTTCAACTTCATTTCATTCTTGTTTCTTGTTTATTTATGTATGCAGAAAAGCGAGGTATAGAGAGTTGTTAGTTGTAGTTAAATAATATCTTAAATATCCGTTAGTAAGAAGAATTTTATTGTGGTCTGCGCCTTCGCAACGGAATTCCGAATCAAAAGGAAAACTAAAATGCATGATATCGAACTTATAGCAGCGTCTGCCCTATACTTAGGTGCCACATTTAATTACTTCTTAGCTGTCTACCGGCGCGACGTTGCCGCCAAAAAGAAGCGTCGTCGAAGGCGTTGTTGGATGCAAGCTATTCATCAGGAAAGATCAAGGTAAACATAAAAAAAAACTAAGTTAAAGCCTATTAATGTACAACAGGTAAGAAGAAACGGTTCTCATAAACCTGTCGTTGTAAACTACTTTTTTATTAATTTTTAATTTGAGTTGGGATAGAGCGAGCTTACCCAGAAGTAGCATGTCCACTCTAACTGCCCCTAAGACGACCCACTGACCTAACTTTGAAAAGATTAGGGTTGTAAGCATGCGGAAACACAGACGCAGGCAGAGAGTGACATATTTATAACACAACATTAAAAAATTTAAGAATTACCTACAGCACAAATCATTATCCTAACAGAACCATAAAAAAAAACAAATATTAATTATAAAGTAAAACATTTAATTCCCCAAATTTAATTACAAATTAAAAAAAAACAAAATGTAATGTCAATAAAAATAGTTGTTTTATAAATAGATACAATTAAATAACATGAAAAAAAATATCAGTCCAATCAAATATAATCTAAAAAATATAGTCAGTCAAATAAAGCCCTCTAGATCCATGAGAAACAATACAGATTATTTCTCATAAGTCCCGTAAGCCCATAAGTTTTGCCTACATTGTCTAATCCATAAGTTTTGCCGATTGGGCTGTTTAGATTTCAGAGGGTATTATGATACCTTACCTTTACCTATATATAGATACCTTTTTTGGCCGAGTCACCCGCGTCCGTAGGAGAATACCCTTCAGCGAATCCCTACACATGGTCCCCGGGTGGTGCTAAACAGGTGACACTAACCGCCTCCGTGGTCTAGTGGTTATACCACCTGATTCAGACCCAGAGGTCCCGGGTTTGATTCCCAGCGGGGGCAAATTTTTTTGCTCGGCTTGGTTGGTGGTAGGACTTGTTCTAAGTCCGCCTGGCAAGCTACCACCATCATGTCTAAGTCTGTCGCCATAACAACAATGTAATCATCACTTTCCATCAGGTGAGATTTGGGCCAAGAGTTTCCCCGTATTGTATAATAAAAAAAAAACCTTGAAATAAAGCAATTTTTTTGTGTGAAGTACCCATATCAAATTAGTTATTCGCACAAAATGGCTGTTGCAGTGAGGTGGCAGTTAAGATTTGTGTGTGAGAGATCCAAGGCGTTGGGTCATAGTGTCATGTTTTTTTAAGTTCAAGTGCGGGGCTTTCTTATCTCTAAGCACCAATGGACCAACCAACCAAACCAACAATGGACAGACTCATTCATGAGGGTGTTTTAGGTGTATTATAATTCATTGAGGTCTTGTGTAAGTTGGAATAACTGGGATAAAAAAAGGACAATTCATGATATAAATAAATTTTGCCCCTGCTCGGGGCAGATTGGAGAGAGTGTCAGATTCTTACTGAATAAGACCCATCTGTTTTTCTATCTTTTGGAGAGAGTGCGACTGAATTACTTAATTTAATTCCACCAAGCCCATTCCATCATCGGACCACAAGACGTATGTAAATACATTCATTGTACATACAGCTAAGGAGTGGAATTCCGCCCAGGGTGTCACCCATGCTAGCTACGCCACTGAAAGAGTGTCGAAAATTCTATGTTATGCCGCGTATGCGTATTTTTTTTTTAAATGCAAAACGGGGAAACCCTTGACCCAAATCTCACCTGATGGAAAGTGATGATTAGGCCGAAGATGGAAGCGAGTTTCACTCGGAATCCTCTTACACAGAGGAACTGGCTATCATACCTCTAACTGCCGGAACACAACAATGCTGTTAACATTGTTGTTATGGCGACAGACTTAGATATGATGGTAGTAGCTTGCCAGGCGGACTTAGAACAAGTCCTACCACCAACCAAACCAAGCAAAAAATTTGCTCCCGCTGGGAATCGAACCCGGGACCTCTGGGTCTGAATCAGATGGTTTAACCACTAGACCACGGAGGCGGTTAGTGTCACCTGTTTAGCACCACCCGGGGACCACGTGTAGGGATTCGCTGAAGGGTATTCTCCTATTATAAGGGTATTATAAGGGTATTCGTATTCAAAAAGCTATGTTATAGCATACATCAGTAAATATTACTCGTGCAATGCTAGAGCGGGTCGCTAGTATTCGTAGGTATAATAAAAAAATACAATACTGGTTTTCAGGTCGAGCCTCAACAATCGCCTGGAACAGCTTCTAACAGGCGAATACTTCATACACTTGTCGTCTACCGACTTTGAGTACCTACTACAGAAAATATCCCCCATCATCAAAAAACAGGATACGCGATGGAGAGATTCCATACCTGCGAAGATCCGACTCGCGATTACCCTGAGGTTTCTCGCAACTGGAGACAGCTATTCGACCTTGCATCGATTTTTCAAAATTTCTAGCTCGTTGATTGCTAGAATCATTCCGGAGGTCTGCAGAGCTTTTGCTACTATTTTCAAAGACTTAATAAGGGTAAGTTTCTCTAACGGCACACCTTCAGACGTGGTCAACCTTGGTCAGTGACCATTTTTTTTTTAATTGGAGTTTTTGACAAGTCTACTTACTTGAATATGTCAAAAAGCAACAAAGAACTGAAATACCCTCTAATTGCTTTTTTGTATGTATTCAGCCCTTTCAGTAATGTGACTTTATCTTTTCAGACACCAACAAGTCCGGAGGAATGGCTACAGAAAACCGATGGGTTAAGCTTCCCTCACTGCGTCGGTGCATTAGATGGGAAACACGTCCCAATATGGACACCGTCTCACACAGGACCAGAGGATATGAACTATCAGGGAACTTTCAGCATGGTCCTCCTTACTCTAGTGGACTGTAACTACAGTTTTATGTATGCTGATGTTGTGCAGAGCCAGAATACAGACAGCAAAGTTTTCAACGAAAGCGATTTATGGCTGAATATTAACACTGACAATTTAAATCTTCCTCCATACACACCACTGCCTGGCGACGCTAACAATATGCCTTACATTTTTGTAACCGATGGAGCGTTACCACTAGGGAGACATGTCATGAATCCGTTTCCTGGAGACCATGTTTCTGACTCCCCAGAGAGTATTTATAATCAATTGGTTGCACAATCACACTCAGTAGTTGACAACGCCTTTGGTGTTCTTTCAGGTGTCTTTAAAGTCTTGCTAAAACCAATAACTTTAGAGCCAGTTAACACTGCGGTGATAATACGCAGTTGTTTGCTGTTACATAACTTTTTAATGAATAGCGACTCATCGAGGGACATATACTGTCCACCGGGCTCCGTTGACACGTATATTGATGGTGGGCTGGTCACTCAGGGATCTTGGAGACTCGAGAATCAAGACCATTTTCTGCCGTTGCAAGCTTTGCCCTATGAACCAGATGATGAAGCCATTCAAATAAGATTCAATTTCCTTGATTATATAAGGAGGAATGCCCTTGTTATTAATTAGGAATAGGGGACCCTAAGTTGATAATTATCATTATATTTTATTTTTCTCACCGACTTCAAGGAGGAATTTCAACTCGATCTTTTTTTTCTATGGCAACTAATGACTGTCAGTGTCACTGTCATGTCATGCCGTTTTGTATGATGTCATCATCATTCCGCTGTACATTACTTTGTTTACCAAGTTTTAGATCATGCAAAAACATAAAGAAAACTTATTTTTGGAAAAGTTCAGTTTGTTAAATTCACAAGAAAAGTGTGAGGATATCAAATGGTCATTAAGTTCTTCTAGTGATTATGAAAATACATCGTACAATGGCAAGTTGTGTAACAACAACAAAACTCTCAGTCGGAAACGAAAACGTAAGAAAAAAACACAGAAGAACATATCTAACTTGGATGTTACGATCGTAAATTCCTCCGTGGATCATAAAAGGGATAGCCACAGAGATAAATCGCCGATATTAGTGCCAAAATGTGTCGCGTCTCCACCATCCCCAATACTGAGTTCATCGAGGTTCCCGCCAAACAAACGCCGTTCTAGTTCTCCTATTTTATCTACGACTATGAAAAGTTTCCATCAGAAAAGTCCAATATTGATATCAAAAACTGCATCGCCTAAACATTCAAGTAAAGTGAGAAAAAAACTGGCTTATAATGAACAACAAACATTGAGGGAACATAATAGCATTGAAAATGTGACTGGTATACCAGATGCAGGGAAGAATCAGCCTCCAATAGATGATAACAACTTAATAAAAATGGAATCAAAGATTATTCAGACAGTAGTCTGCAGTGACAAATCATTGAATTCAACAAAAACAGACGAGAGTGAACCTTCACTGAAAGCAAAATTAAAACTGATGAAAAATGTAAAGAGTTACTTTGACAGCCATTTTAGCTCTGAAAATACTTCACAAAACATAAGTGACACCCCTACTCCAGAAGAATGTTTAAAAAATGAAACTATTGATATTTTAAGCTGTAGAACTCAATCAGGTCCAACAATGCAGAACTTGTTCAAACAAGACAGTACTTGTACAAGCAACTCGGACACCTCAAGCTACTTTCAGAAAAATAAAAAAGTTAAATATAAAAAAGGAGGACTAGCATACAGGTTGAACATGCTTTTAAAAAAACAAAATGCTCATATTTCTCTATGGCAACATGAAAGATTTTTAGCGGGAACTTCAAACTTTGTCATTCCTAAAGGAGAACATGTGTTTTTTATTACAAAAGTTGATTGTAGATATGGATGTTATTTGGTTCATGCCATTGATGTGAACAATGAAAAATATGTTATAGTAATAAATAGTCATTATCTAAATAATAATGTTAGTGTAGAGTCTGTGTTGAAATTGTATGAGCCTTATAAAACTTTAGAATGTGAAAACAAAGATTTTAAAATAATTGTAAATGTTTGTAAGTTTGAATGTTTTGATTTAAATAATATGTAGTGCACAAGCATGGGCATTTTCAAATCAAACCATTACAGTAAACAGTTAGTTAAACAGAAAAATAAGGAAAAAATTATAATTAAACAATTCAATTAACTTGTAATTTTGTTTTATTCAACCCTTGTATTAATAATAATATATGTATACTATTATTAAAAGCTGAAGAGTTTGTTTGGTTGAACAGGGTTGAACGCGCTAATCTCATGAAAAACTGTTAGATAGCCCAAGAGGAAGATTCTCTGTGAGTCTACAACTAATAGGGGCAGACTGGAAAATCTTGCGTGGTTCCTTATACTTTTCACCGCGATTTCCTACGCGCATTTCCCGTATTTTTAGTGCTCCCCAAGTCACCTGTCTACGAGTTTCAGGTGCGGATTGTCTGTCAGTAACTCAGTAACGGAATAATTTTATATTGATACTAGCTGACCCACGCAACTTCGTCTGCGTCACATTTTCCATTAATGCTCGGCTCCTTTTAGTCTTAGCGTGATGATATGTAGCCTATATCCTTCCTCGATACATGGGCTATATAATACTGAAAGAATTTTTCAAATCGGACCTTTAGTTCCTGAGATTACCCCCTACATACAAACTTACAAACAACTTTTTATGTATGGCAAAACGTTTGAGAGGTCAGCTAGTCTATACTAATATTATAAAGAGATAACATATACGATAAAGCGGACCAGTTAGCTAATGAGGCCATTGAGTGTGGCGATACTTTTTATTTTAAAATCTACCCCCAGGACTTAGCTGCTCTTCCCAGGGTCCGCCTTAAGGAATCTTGGTGGGAGGTTTGGAAGAGCAGTAGTCAAGTAAAAGGCAAATATTACTTTGCTATTCAACCTGAAGTCCCTACGACGGGAATAACAATGGTCAAGGAAGGAACAATGGAAAGGGATAAGGAAGAAAATAAATAAAAATAATCAAATTAACTAATCTAGAAATATCTAAAAACAAAGAAACTAAATACTACTAAATATTAACATTGTTACAGGTTTATGTCATTAGCTTCAATAAATGAAGCTAAGACTTTATATATAGGAATGAATATCTCCATTCCTATATATAAAGTCTTAGCTTCATTTTATTCATTAAACTTAGCTTCATTAAACAGTAAACATGGTATGCTAGTTGGAAATGGTTACCTACTTCTAAAAACGATAGTCCCGTATAAAGCAGACTATGATCATACAGTGAACATCTAAGAAAAATATGATTTGTGTCAGCATCCTCTTCTCCGCACTCACAAGTAGCGTTGTCGATTATGCGAAACCGAGCGAGATGTGCAGGGCTGCACACGTGACCCAAACGCATGCGTATCAATACTGAAGTAGCTCTTTTACCAAAATTTGTTTTGAAGAACCAAGGCTTGATAGGGACTTCAGGTTGAATAGCAAAGTAATATTTGCCTTTTACTTGACTACTGCTCTTCCAAACCTCCCACCAAGATTCCTTAAGGCGGACCCTGGGAAGAGCAGCTAAGTCCTGGGGGTAGATTTTAAAATAAAAAGTATCACCACACTCAATGGCCTCATTAGCTAACTGGTCCGCTTTATCGTATATGTTATCTCTTTATAATATTAGTATAGACTAGCTGACCTCTCAAACGTTTTGCCATACATAAAAAGTTGTTTGTAAGTTTGTATGTAGGGGGTAATCTCAGGAACTGCTGGTCCGATTTGAAAAATTCTTTTAGTGTTAGATAGCCCATTTATCGAGGAATGCTATAGGCTATATATCATCACGCTAAGACAAATAGGAGCGGAGCAATAATGGAATATGTGGCACAGACGAAGTTGCGCGGGCTACATAAAAAATAGCCTACGTCCTATTCTCAGACCAAAATATACACAAAAATTTCATGAAATCGTTCGAGTCGTTTCGGAGGATTTCGATAACAAACACTATGACACGAGATTTTTATATATTAGACTAGCTGATCGGGCAAATGTTTTAACAAAAAAAAAAATTACCCTAGGACTCATTGTCGTAGGTACACAAAAAAAAGAATATATTTATTCCAAAAAATATGACTGATTTAGGTTATTTTAAACCTACTTTGTAGTGTTTTGTTTGAAATTCGGTTACATTTTCTTGTGAAAAAGTTTTTTATTTTTCACTTTCAAGTGGTGATACTTGGACGACATCTTCGTCTACGCAAAAATTTAAATATCAACTATGCTCATAAAATAAAAACTACTCGGCCAAACTGAATGAAATTTTTACGGGACCAAATAGCAAGTACCTATGCCGCATCGAACTAAAAAGAATCACAAAAAACGGATCAGAAAACTAGGAGTCACCGTGTACATTACAAAAAAAAATAACCTGAAATTGAAAACCTTTTTGGAAGTCGGTTTTAAAAAAATGTTATAAATCGGTCAAGCCGTTTCGGAGGAGTTTGATAACACTGACAGGAGATTTTTATTAGGTAGGTACTAGATATTCCCCGTGGCTTCGCTCCCGTCAACGGCAACTGTGTTATTGTTTTCTTTCTTAATAACCTTCCGACAGCAACAAAGACAACAAAAAAGAATTAGCGAAATCGGCCCAGCCGTTCACGCGTGATGCGCGGCCAAGAGAAATAGGGATTAATTTTTAAATGTCACCGAGAAATGGCAGACTCCGTAAGATTGTAGGTAAAAAATCTTGATAAGATTCTATTTTCTAGAAATACTATGAAACAATCGTTTCGTATTTAGTACTTAAATGCCATCCAAATTCAATAGTTTCCCATCTGTCCATCTTATATAAGAAAAAAAAATTTAGTTCACAATATGACGCGATATTTTACAATCTTACATCGTTTTCCAGTTTCCGGTGACATGATTTTAGATAGGTAAGAAGAGGGAAACTGACTCATTGGCAATTCTCCCCGGAAGAATTAGCTCACGAGCTCGAAATCAATCAACAAACAATTTGTCTAAAATATAGGTAATGTTTTTAGACAAATTGATTTTTGATTGATTAAAAATCAATATTAGCACTCGCATTGCCTTCTTTGGTAAGGACAGGTGCCCTGTTTCCTCTGGGCCCTTAAATGAAGTTACGCCACAGGAAAAAAAGAATCTGGTGATAGAGCTGATAGTTGGACAGTGTTGGCTACTAGCCTGCACCTATTTATAGGTAGATATAAATAATAATATTAGAATAATAGGTACAAGCTACAACATACTAATTGAATTTGAAACTCTATAGGTAGGTACTATGCTTTTAGGCTAGTTCAAGGTCAGAATAATTATTATCACTGTGCCGTCAATTCGAACTGTGTGTCTGTGTAATGTGTGTATAGATCTAACTCTAAACTTGAAACAACCCGCCCTTGGGGCGGGTTGTTTCAAGTTCACTTAACGCATGCGTAAACGTTAAAAATGGTGCTAACTATCGTTAAATAAAAAAATTGGGTTGTTTCACAAAATGTCAGAGTTAACACACGTAAAATATAACGTTTACGTTAACAGATGGTCTGAGCGCTGGTTAATGTAACTTTAATTGAACAATATTGTGAAATTTCTTTTGAATTCCTCAATACCAGTTCTTCTGATGACACAAATAAGTGGTGGAATGCAAAAAAAGCTATTTAGGTAGGACCCGTGTCAATAACTTAGCTATTGGGATGAGCAGGAATTTATACCAGAATGTTTTGAAACAACGCGTCTTATTGAACGAACGTCAAACATCGTCCGTAATCGTAACTTTTTGACGTACGTAGGTTACGTTAACCAACTGTTTGATACAACCCGCCCTTAGACTATAGAAAGATCTAACTAGATACAACGCTTGATGGGTAGGCAAAAACAGATGAAGGAGCAATAAATAACTTGATGAATTTCCAATCACTTTAGAAGCGAAGGGAAAAATCATTGTTGCTTCAGCTTATTGCTCATGTCGGTATATTGGCCTATTACACCGGTCAATTATTGCAACTTGACTCAAAAACATAGGACAAATAGGTTAATAATCAGAATATCTGCAATTTGTTTGACTTCTATGGTTTACGAAATATATTTTGCTACAGACAAACTCATAACCGGTCAAACTAACTCTTGACTACAAAAATCAGGCAAAAGTGGTTTTGACCGATGCCTTCAGTTAAAATCAGTTTTGACTGGTTTTTGTAGTCAAAAGTGGTTTTGACCGATGCCCAAAACAGGTTTGACTGCAAAAATCAGTCAAAAGTGTTTTGCCTGATTTAAAATTTAGACTATCAGTCAAAATTCATAAAAAGTTAAGATGGTTAGGTTAGGTTTTATTTTAACCATACAATTTGGTCACAAACTATTCAGCAATATTTTGCAGTTAAAAAGTAGTTTTTACCAATGCCCTTAGTTAAAACCACTTTCGACTGCGAAAATCAGTCAAAATTATTTTTAACTAAGGTCATCGGTCAAAACTACTTTTGCCTGATTTAAAATTGGTTTTGACCCGTTTTGACCGGTTATGACTTTTGACTGTGACATATACACAGCAAGTTTGCACCAGCCAGGATGTATAACAAAAAGACTAGAGTCCAAGTTAGTAGCAAACGAAGAAAAAATCCGTATCGTCCGCCATGTTATTTGACTAACTTCACGTCGGTGTGCTCCCAAAACAAATACGTGCGTCGTGCGATCCATTGTTTATCGTACATAAAAACAAAATAAACGTGACCCACATTTATTGTGAGAGTCCAATTAGATTCTATTTCGAGTTATTTGTCGGTTTTTAACTTCGATTTGTACTAATAAACCTTCGTTCCGCCGCCGCCATGGAAGTCGAGCGTTTCGCTTCCGATTCTGAAAACGTGGCGGTAGACGATAATGAAAAGCCGGTTGTGGACGAGGGCGCCGGAGACGCGGCCACCTCCCATTCGGAGCGTCTGCGTCGCAAAAATAAGAAGTATTGGCGCTCTAATAGCAAGGAAGGCCCGGCAGCCGCAACGGCGTCGGCTGTGACGCCGTTGCCTAAATACCGCAGCTGGAAGAACAGCCGCAGACCGCGCAACGGCCATGGACGAGGGCTGCCTAAGAAAGGTAGGCGACACCACGCCTTACATCTGACAATTTCCATTCTATCTAATTCTAACCGGTTGTTTTGAATGTTCTAGAAAATGGTGCCTACACCATGAACAGAGGTGCATTTGGAGTATTTTTTTTACGTAATGTTTACTACAGCGAGTCACGTAATGTACCTCTGTATATAGGGCATCCGGGCTACGTTTTGAAGGTCACGCAAACGCAGAACCTTTTTGCGCAGTTAACTCTATTTTGTTATTGAACCCCGGGCGCGTGGTGTGCTTTAAGAGACCGCGCGCGATTGTTACGCAACACCATAATATAAACAACTTTCGCATATCAAGGCTATTTTAGTCGCGTCGCAGCCACGCGGTTAAATATAAACATATTAGATGACGAAGAGGTTATACTAGGCAGACAGACATAGTGGCGAGCGTACGAAAATACCTACCATTTTGTTTGTTGTTGTTTTTATGTCATATCGAACCGCGAATCATAATGCATCTAGTTTTTTTTTAATAGGAGTAGACAGGCAGAAGTTAAAATACCAAGTTGAATTTTAATTGTATGAAATCTTTTTCAATCTAAAAAAAAAATATGAGCACATGTAAATACAAACATAACATCTCGCCTGTGCCTGTATTCGTCGAAGGGTTGGCAGAGGTGTATCTTTGCACCCACATGTGACCAAAAATCAGGAAACTGTTAAATATTACTTAGATCCCTAAACATACCAGAGCAGAGTTATCATTTAGTTTATTTGTAGTCGCAGTAAATAATACTCAAAGGAAAGTTTATTTTAATCACTATCTTCATTGGTCAAATGTCAAATTAATTTCAATAATCTGTTTGTGACTAAATCCAATGGAATGGCCAAACTTTTGTTTGATATTAGTTACTGGGTACAGACTAACATCAATCTTATTGTTCATGTAGAATCAAACCTTATGGCAGCTCAGAACACTCCATGAGTTGGTGTGCAGTATAACATTCATGTGGCAGTGTGGGCTATGGGTGTGGTACTGCACAGAGACAAGCAAACTTCAACACAGACTTCATTAAGATTGAATCTACCTATAGTAGATTGTGTTTTGTACCTTGGCCCTTAAGACGGCGTTGCAGTACTTTTTAAGATTTTTGAATGTCTGAAAATCTAATTAATTATGAGTTTTTTAATAAATAAAAATCATTACCTACATAAAAATTGAACATACCCTCAAGTAAATCGTAAAGATAGAAACGCGATTTAGAATGATTGGCTCGATACTTTTTTTTATCAAACATGACACTAAATTACAATTTTAAACGTGTACTGCTAAGAGATTTCATCACGAATATATATAAAAGTTATATCAATAGATAGAGCTTTTTATTTTGAAGTAAATGTTGAAACCATATTGTATAAATTCCTTATCTGTTTTCGCCAAGAAGAAAAAACAATCAAAATTTAGGCATTATTTCGCTCGCTGGACAGTCGCTGTTATTCATCAAAACACACAGTACTGCAACCTCGCCTTAAGACAATATTACCAATTCTATAGGTGCAATTTGAGTCTTTACGCTGATCACAGTGAATAATCATCCTTTGGGAAAAAAGAGAATTTCAATAAAATACAGAGGGTAGTCCAAAAACTTTTTTGTCTCTTTCAGGCACATAGAGGTTTCTCATGTTTGATTTTACTTTTAATGGTAGTGCAGAAAGCTTAATTTATACCACCTTTGAAACATACACAAAAAAGACTTATTTCTGTGAAATAGGCTAGTTTCTATCATCCACAAATTGCAAAACTATTTAGTCCGTCAGTTAGAGTATTGAAAAATAATGGACACGTATTTTTTGTTTTTGTAAATCAATCAATATTGACAAAGATAAAACGCATCACTCGAGATTGGGGGCTCCTGACGTCACTACCCGCTAAAAATTATGCCGGAGAGTGATGTATTGAGAATTTTAAAAGCGTCGTAACTTCGTCAATTTAAAAAAATACGGGTCAAATATTTTTTGATAATCTAACTTACGGACTAATTTGATTTTTTCAGTAAACAAGCCTATTATGTCTGTATTTTGATTGTTCTGTAACCAGACTACCCAAGTCTTTGAAATGAAAGATGACTTGGCAAGCATGTATTGTTAACAACATTATTGCTTACCATTGTGTGTAATGATGGCTGTAGATCATTACATGGATTAACTGGAAGTATGAGTGTTGCTGATGCTTGCCTTACATGAATTTTATCGTAATTAGGCTTATTTTTGCCAGTCACTTTGTATACACATGTCCCGTTTTCCTTATCCTGCTTATAGCCTGCCTTATGAATGTGGCTATCATATACAAAAGAATTTTATTAGAGCTTTCAAACAAACAATATTTGAGATACTAAGGCCTGATTTTTTAATAGTCAGATAATGTTTATTGGAAGAATAAATACGTCATAGACATATTTTCCTACAAAAGCTGTTAGATGGCTATTTTTGGGTAAAATTATAGGGCTATTGAAAAATCAATCCTTACTCCTTAGAGATATAAATATCATAATAGTGTAGTAGTCCCTCTATCTATCAACAAATCTATCTAAAAACAATTCAACAAATAAATAAAATTAAAGTGTGTTGTAATCTATACTAATAATATCTTTTTCTAAAATATCAGCATATAAAATTACAAAACAAGATTAAATGTTATCTTATCCATTTGAGATTATCCAGCTTAACTTCTGTCTAAATCAAGGTATTATTCAATGAAATTTTACATTTAGGTGTGCCTATAAAATAATAAAACAATCTTTGTGACAACTTTCATTCAATAAATATCAATAAAAGTACATAACTTACTTAAGGCCAGGTATTCCCAATTTTATCAATTTTCCATCACTTTGAATCAATAAACAAACAAATAGTTATGGTTTAAAGCAAAAAAAAAAATACATATTGAAATTTACTTTAAGGAGGTACTTTGACAATTTCTAAAATTTTGAAAAAACAAATCCGAAGAGGAGGCTAAATTCGACTATTTTTCTTATTGTTCTTGAAGCTTATGAAAGTTATACTTCAAAAAATCATATCTAATACAGGTTAATCTATACTAATATTATAAAGAGGTAAAATTGTTTGTAAGTTTGTATGTAGGGGGTAATCTCAGGAACTACTGGTACGTTTTGAAAAATTCTTTCAGTGTTAGATAGCCCATTTATCGAGGAATGCTATAGGCTATCATCACGCTAAGACAAATAGGAGCGGAGCAATAATGGAAAATGTGGCGCAGACGAAGTTGCGCGGGTCAGCTAGTAACATAATATAGAAGAATAATTTCTGATTTCATTTTGCATAATAGTTTAATTCTTTTAATAATAAATTAATACAAAGGGTTATTTGTAAAACTCCGACAACCTCTCAGGAGGCTAATCGCGCTAATTTTAAAAGTTTAGGTCTGCTTGCAATTCGTTTCCAATTCAGTTTTGGTTATGATCTAGTTTCGATTCACCTGTAAGGAATTTGATATCGCGCTAAAGTTTAAAGTTCAACCAAAGTCGCGTGAAAACTATATCGTAACCTTTATAGAAACATTAGAGATGTTACCTTAATCTTTCTAATTCTACCGGTTTTTATGTACAATTGCCCTGCGATCGACAGCACAGGCACCTGCACAATGTAAGTTGAGTTCATATCATATTAATGGGTAGGTATTAATAACTACTATTACACAACATCAGCCTGTTCATGTCCACTGCTGGACATAGGCCTCCCCCAAGGATCTCAACAGTTATGAGAACCATATTAGGGGTTTTATGGGCGTTTGCCCACCCCACGCTATCCCAATGCCTTTTGGTGAGTCGCCAGAGCCTCGGCTGTTGTCAGCAGGGTGTACCATAAGCAGGAGAGATTGGCTGGGCCCCGAAAGACGTTATGTGAGACCCAAAATTTATCATTACTTTATTTGGGATGATTATTATTGTAATAAAAATGGTTCTTTTTATTTCAGCCAACAGAACATCATTAGACGAGGACTGGAGTATGGTACTGCAAATAAAAAAAATGAGGGCTGAAGCTGAACTTAAAAATGCAGAGGCAAACCTAAAAAATGCTCAGGCTTTTCAAGGGATAGCGCAAAGTATTGACCGGCTCAGTCAAACCATAGACCGGTTCAGTCAATCGGTAATTTTTTGTTTCTATAAAGCATTGGAAAATGAATACCTACTTATCTCATACCTGAGCATAACAAAAGCCCTTGAAACCAATCTTATTTGACTTTTTTGTTTCAGTTTTTCCAGCAACCTCAAACAAATTCAACGTAAGGGGCAAGGAGTTTTTACTAAGTAGATTATAATTATATAAAGAATTAAGTTGTATTAAGTAAAATATATTTTAAAAGCTGATGATGTTTGTTTTTAATTATTTATGGCCCTATTTGCCCACAAACGTTGTATGAGCGCCTGGCGTCGCGCGCGCCCCAGCTGCAACTACTCACGAAGGCGGCCTTATCCCCGTCCCGCGCCGGGCGCTCCGCCGTCCGCACAGCCTACGCTCGCCTAAAATCTTGTTCTGTGCTCCGGCCTGGGCTTGAGCCCGAGCCAATGCAACATCGAACTCTTGAGCTCTCTTCATAATCAATGTAGGCCAGGGCTGTAGCTAGAGTCGAATTTGAGGTAGGGCAGCATTGTTTACAGGTAGGGCGGAAGTAAAATAAAATATCATAAATGATCTGCTCTGAAGCACAGGCTCCTAAATCAATCACCATGTAATATGTATATCACTGACCTCTAGGTCAGTAGACTGTGGTGGTATGTTCGGAAAAAGATACCTATCGCTACAATTTTTTTTTATTAATTTAAACTTTATGCACAATAGTTACATGGGCGGACTTAATGCATCAATGCATTCTCTACCAGTCAACCTATGGGTTTTTTATCTCAAACTATAAACAAAAAATTGAACGAAAATAATTTATCTTAGTTTTTGGTATTTTTAAGGGGCATTGTAATTTCAAGGAAGGGCGTTGCCCTACAATACCCCCCCCCCCCCTAGCTACGGCGTGTGTAGGCGTGATACATTTTACAACACAACGCGAACTATTGAAAAAAGTCAAGAAAAAGCAGCACTGTTTCAACTTTTTGTTTGACAGCGGTAACGTTACAGTTGTGATGCAGTTGCGTACCAAGTTTCTGTCAAACGTTTAGCGCGATACGGAATGTTTAAAAAAGTTGTGAAATGGCTGCAGTTCAGTTGCGTTCCAGCCGAATTTTATTAGCGCTATTGCCCTCCTGGACTATTTTACTAACATCATAATCAACAACTTTAGTTCTATGACTTTTAAAATTCATCATATTTTAGTTCATCAGGATTACATCCAAAAATAAAAATATATATACTCTAACTTGACTCTCTCTCTCATTTAGAGGCTAGGTAGGCAGATGAAGGTCAAAACTTTATAGCTGTCATTTCACTTGACCTATTAGCGCAATAAACTAGATTTTTTTTATACAAAACGGGGAAACTCTTGGCCCAAATCTCACCTGATGGAAAGTGATGATTAGGCCGAAGATGGAAGCGAGTTTCACCCGGAATCCTCTTACACAGAGGAACTGGCTATCATAACTCTAACTGCCGGAACACAACAATGCTGTTAACATTGTTGTTATGGCGACAGACTTAGACATGA
This sequence comes from Ceramica pisi, assembly GCA_963859965.1. Taxonomy (NCBI): domain Eukaryota; kingdom Metazoa; phylum Arthropoda; class Insecta; order Lepidoptera; family Noctuidae; genus Ceramica; species Ceramica pisi. The sequence continues at coordinate 4,087,153 of OY982556.1, read as the reverse complement.
TGGTGGTAGCTTGCCAGGCGGACTTCCCTTCCCTTCCCTTCGGAATCGAACCCGGGACCTCTGGGTCTGAATCAGGTGGTATAACCACTAGACCACGGAGGCGGTTAGTGTCACCTGTTAAGCACCACTCGGGGACCACGTGTAGGGATTCGCTGAAGGGTATTCTCCTACGGACGCGGGTGACTCGGCCCCCGATTTCAATGATTTTTAGATATTTCCTGTTATTCAAGTAAAACAAACATAATAAACTAGCCATAGAATTGGTAGGGTTAATTTCCGTACGCAAAAAACCATATACTTTTCTCATCAGGTGGCGCTGGTGGCAAGGGTGTCTGGGGCGCCCCAGGGTCGGAGCTGCTGGAGGAGTACGTGGAAGACGCCAACGACCCCAACTACGACTCTGAAGCCATCAGCAACGGCGATGTTGAGTTCAAGCAGATCATTGTTGAAGCTGAGCCCGAGGAGATTGTTGTAAGTCACTTTTATTATTACTATAGTAGAAGACCTATAGTAGAAGGTTAGGTTCCTAGTTATCTAGAGCAGTTCCTTTAGCAACCTCACCTTCTGCGATGGAGTGATGCAAGCGAAGGGGGGCTGGATCCTATAACCTTTATAAAGCACAAGTCCGATCCTGAATGGAGTATTGCAGCCACCTTTGGGATGGCTCAGCTAAGTATCAGCTTGCCGCGCTTGACTCGGTGGAACGCAGAGCTAAAAGGCTCATTGGCGACGTAAAACTATTGGATGCCAAGCTAACATAGCTTGGCTCATCGCCGCAAGGTTGCCTGCTTGTCGGTCTATTACAGATTGTACTTCGGAGAGTGTGCCTACGAACTCCACGACCTCATCCCACCAGCCCCCTTCTACCATCGGACATCCAGACGCACTGCAACTTGCCATCCCTACCTTGTTGCTATTCCACCAACTCGCACCAAGCGCTTCCAAGCGTCTTTCATAATGCGCACAGCAAAGGAGTGGAACTCTTTGCCTGCGTCTGTGTTTCCGAATGCTTACAACCCTAATCTTTTCAAAGTTAGAGTGAAGAGGCTACTTCTGGGTAAGCTCGCTCCATCGTAGACTTTGTCTCTGTTATCTCTGATCAAGACTAGATTCAAGAGCAAACCCATATCAAGTAAAAAAAAAGAGCCTGCCAGGGTTGCGGAATTTGTTCAAAATTCAAAAGTGATTTTCAAAATTCAAAAGTGATTTTCAAAATTCAAAAGTCATTTTCAAAATTCTAAAGTGATTTTCAAAATTCTAAAGTGATTTTCAAAATTCTAAAGTCATTTATTCAAATAAGGCTGGGAGCCAGCACTTTTTGATCGTCAAGTTCTACAAAAGACAGTCCCCCAAAACGCCCGCCCGTCACCTGACTTCCTAGTGTTTTAGCTGTGGAAAAAAAATGGCCAACAAACTCCCCAGCAACACATCTGTCTGTTACGTTTTAGGAACTAGAATTTATACAATGAGTAGAATACAAAGTACCTAATTAATACAAGACAAAAAACAAAAAAAAAATAACAGCTAGCACACTACTACGCTACTATAATACAAAAACACACTCAAGCAAGTGTTGTTCGAAAGGGTCATCGCGGCTCTGGAACGCAAAAGGCATTAGTAGGTACACGGATTGTTTAGTCAGTAAGAGTCTGACACTCCCTTCCGCTTCGCCTAGAGCGGGAGGAGTCCTTTGATTATTATGGAGGAGTGGGATTGCGTGAGGGAGAGGAAAGACTCACGCCCCAGCCGCCGTAAGAGAAGCACTAGGCGCCGGGAGTCGCAGGACGATTTCCGACCACCTTATGCGCTTATTACAGTAGATATTCAATTTGTAGGAAATTTAATTAGAAACACAATATGCTAGTTTCCATCATCCACAAATTGCAAAACTATTTAGTCCGTCAGTTACGAGTATTGAACAATAATGGACACGTATTTTTTGTTTTTGTAAATCAATGAATATTGACAAAGACAAAACGCATCAAAACTCGGGAGTGGAGGCTCGTGACTTCACTAACCGCAAAAAATTATGCAACGGCGTGACATATTGAGAATTTTAAAATAGTCGTAACTTCGTCAATTTTGGTTCCCGTAACAAAAGAAAAAATACGGGTCAAATATTTTTTGATAATCGAACTGACGAACTAATTAGATTTTTTCAGTAAACAAGCCTATTCAATTCCATAACTAAATTGTTAAGTTTCCAATCGCACTAAATCAGAGTCTAACTGTTTAAACTTCGATTATACCGTTCGCTTTACTAATTAGATTTCCAGGTAATTGAATAGTGTAGGTAAAAAGCGCTTAAGGCGCGGTCCCGATTAAGCCAGGGGGCTACTCTTTAAGCCCGAAGTCCGTAGTTTCGGGCTTAGTTGCGGGCGTATTCTACTCCGTATCACATAACCACTAAGAATTAATGACACCACGATTTGATAGTTTCTGTCAAATCGTGTTGTCATTCATTCTCAGTTCGGGCTCGGAACTAATCAAATGATAAATGATATTTATTTTGTAAGTAGGTTGTAAATAACACTTTTACACATCAATCTTTTTTGGTCATTATAAACTAGATGAGGCCGGCGTTTCCTAGCTGAATGCTCTGAGAAGAAACGCCGAAACAAACTCGGAGGTCAAAGTCTCTTTTAAAGTCCATACAATCGTACTGGTCAAATCATATGAGAACCATGTAGGTTAATGTCTGAAGTGGTATTTTGAGGAAATTACCACACAGATTTGAGTGGACCTGTTCAGACAGTGCAGGCATTTGCCAGTTATCGTGTAGCTCAAAGTTAGAACTTAAAGGAGCTCAACGAACTGACGAACAATACCAAAGTAAAGGACATTTGTGTAGGCCGCATAAAGAACTCAAACCGCCAGACTAACATTAAGTGAAATAAACCCCTAACATAGCAATCTACATGGTCCTCATATTCACAATACGTTATACTTACAAACACAAATCGTGAGTCCATAAGTGATACGAAATAGAATACGCCAGAAACTACGGACTTCGGGCTTAGAGAGTTGCCCCCCAGGATCGGGAGACAGCACTTTGTGTTCCACACGCGCGCCTCTAAAGATATGTCAGTATAGTTGATGGCCACTAAAGCGAGTGCCGCCTGACTTATGGAACTTAAACGTGGTTGCTCACAATGATAAATGATATTTATTTTGTAAGTAGGTTGTAAATAACACTTTTACACGTCAATTTAAACTAGATGAGGCCGGGCCTTATCAGAAGGCTTAAGGTGGAAGCGCCAGGGTAGCCCGCGAAATTCAAATGTTTTTATGTATTTTGCAATTTGCCGGTCAGCGCGGCCGTAACGCATAAAGAAATATTTATGTACGTCACGCGTCGGTCAGATCCGGAGAAAACTGGCTGTGACCTGTGACAGACGAGAACGCTAAAAAAACTATTAAATAAAGTACCTACCCTATTCCTCGCTTGACTTGAAATACTAGCCCAGATCAAAACCCAAACAGGTTTTGTTCACCGAACAGTCCATTCATTTCGCCGGTCAATACGAAGTCAACGTCTATAAGTATATAATTTTTGTAAACACATTATCTCAAGGTCGTTCGACAGAAATAAGCGCAAACAATGTGGCATTTCACGCCTCAAATTTACGCGATTTTCGACTTTATCTCACGTTGTAAGAGTGTAGAATAGTTTGTGCTTGTAAAACGGTATTCTGTTTGAGATAACATAATTTGTTATTTTTCTTTTTACGGATTAAAGTTGTATTTAAAGTAACGTCAGGTTTTTGAATGACTCTTCAATGGCAGCGCACAGCAAAGGAGTGGAACTCTGCCTGCGTCTGTTTCCGAACGCTCACAACCCTAATCTCTTCAAAGTTAGAGTGAACAGGCTCCTTCTGGGTAAGCTCGTTCCGTCGTAGACGTTGTCTCTGTCATTTCTGACCTAGACAAAAGTCAAGAGCAATGCCAAAACAAAAAACAAAAAAAAAGATAATGTGTCAAATGATCTTAAAGCAAAGAGAAGTCATCATCATCATACACAGCCTCTCTTTTGTAGTGCCAATCCCCACGCTCCTGTGACAGCCTCATCCAGGTTCTACCTGCGATGGCAACAATGTCGTCCGTGTTGTTTCATTAAAATATTTATATAAGACCAATATTGTAATACCTGTGTTCACAAATAAAGATTGATTGATTGATTGATTCCGCCACTCGGTCACTGCCTTACTCCATCTTTCATCACTGCGCCTTGCCAGGGGTCCTGTCCAGGTCCATTTTAGTCTCTCAACAGTCTCAACCCAAAAAAGAGGGATAAAAACCGGCCCAGTGCGAAAGATCCCGTATCGTGGACCGAAAAAAAAAAAACCGGCCAAGTGCTCAGACTCTCGCACGAAAGGTTCCTTGCCATTACCCGAAATAGATCTCGTTTCTTGTATGGGATTGGTTGAAAATGAAAAGGGGGTTTAATTTTTATTATTTGTTGTTATAACAGTAATAGAAATTCACATTCTGTGAAAATTTCTACTGTCTACCTATTACGGTTCTTGAGATACAGGCTGTTTACAGACAGACGGACGGACGGACAGTATAGAGACTTTGTAATAGGGTTCCGTTTTTCTTATCGTTCTTCCGTTCTTCTTATCGTTCTTCCGTTCTTCTTATCGTTCTTCCGTTCTTCTTCGTTCTTCGTTCGTTCTTCCTTCTTTATCGTGTGACCAGTAAGGTCTAACGACCCCACACACCCTAGTGTCAGAGTTTCTAAACCGCCTCAAGGGCCGCTGACATGGTTTAACGACCGGGACCACTGACTTATACGTGCCTTCCGTAGCACGGAAGAGTACAGTGTTCCGTTGAGGGCGCATTCCGTCCACTAGCGCCGCCAATCGTTTTTTATTAGTTGTGGTCAATTTAAGACACGTAGACAAAAAACCCCTCTGTAGTGTTCTGAAGAAATGTATTTAATATGTTTTGAGAGTTATGTTTTGTACTTTAGAACATAAATAGTTGCCACAGTCGATATTTTTGCTAAAAGTGGCCACTTTTAGCAATAATTGCCGTTTTAGGCTATTCAGCCATGCAAAAATAGCTCTCAAAAAATAATAGATACATTTCTTCAGAACACTACAGAGCGGTTTTTTATCTACGTGTCTTAAATTTGCACAAATAATAAAAAAACGATTGGCGGCGCTAGTGGACGGAATACACGCTCTTAAGGTACGGAACCCTAAAAATCAAGTTTCTTTTATGCCCTTTCGTTTTATTCGTATAGGTAGCTATAGCTAAATGGAGATACACACTGAAAATCGTCGGCAATGATAGGCTCGTCGAATCAAAGCTCCAAAGTCTTGTGCATCGACGCCGATTTGCTAGCCTGTCGGATTTCTATCGGTTGCATTTTGGGGAGTGTGCGACGGAATTGCATAATTTAATTCCGCCAAGTCGTTCCATCGTCGGACCACAAGACGTACGGCGACGCGCCACCGGTACATGGTAGACATCCCACTTATACGCACAAAACGTTTTGGGAATACGTTAATTGTGCGTACAGCTAAGGAGTGGAATTCCCTGCCTGAGTCTGTGTTTCCTGTTAGCCTGGGAGTCTTTAAGGTGGAAGCTCCAGGGTAGCCCGCGAAATTCAAATATTTTTATGTTTTTTGCAATTTGCCGGTCAGTGTGAAGCTGTATGTTAAACAGAATACGGTTCGCGATCGTAAAGAGCATTTATATAAAGGATTATAACCATTTTATAAATCAATAAAACCCTCTTAAGTTCATAGAACTCGATCGAACGTTATTTCGTGAAAAAGTCATTCGATCGAGTTGTATGAACTTAGAAAGTTATATTGATAATTAAAATGGGTATAATTCTTTAGATAAATATGCGTAACGACCGCGAATTGTAATTTGTTCAACATACAGCTTCACACTGACATGCCTGTCAGTGTGCAGCTGTTGAATTGCAAAAAAACATAAAAATATTTGAATTTCGCGGGCTACCCTGAGCTTCCACCTTAAGTCAAGAGTGAATAGGTTACTTTTAGGTAAGCGTGCTCCATCTTAGACCGCATCATCGCTTAACATCAGGTGAGATAGTGGTCAAACGTATGCCTATCAATAGTATAAAAAAAATTACCTTGGTTCACGAGGTCGCCCGCTGAAAGCATAATTTTGTAATAGGGTTCGAAGCAATTATATACCTACTTATAATATCATTGGTTCTAAGCCATTCCAGCGAAGCCTTGTGCCCAAGCTTGTAAATAATATTGTTAACGCGCTCACGATCATTCTTGGCGTGCATTGGACAATGTGCATGCATTCGATTAAACTTGCCAGTTGTTCGGCCTCATTCGATTTTTAGGGTTCCGAATATCCGTAAAAAACGGAACCCTTATAGGATCATTCGGGTGTCTGTCCGTCCGTATGTCACAGCCAGTTTTTTACGGATCTACTGGACGGATTCTGTTGAAATTTGGTAAACATTTATGGACTTCTGTGACCCAATTTGTTTTTTTAGTTTTTCAAACGTTATCATGTGACTTATCAAATGAAAGGGTTTACTGTGAGGGTTTTAGTTATTTTTTTCTTCATCATTTTAAAATAAATGGTTCTGAATTTATTCAAGAACTAGCTGACCCGTGCCCACTTCGTTGGGCGGTAAATATTTTAACTTCTGATGAAATGATGAGTGTGTTTCGGTTAGTACTGAGTGCTATGATTTATTTCCTGACTGCAAAAAGGAGGGTTTTGTTTTTATTGCTTAGGTATGTAGCTAGGCTAGCGAGCCGCTGCGAGCGCTCAGCGCTAGACTCCCTATCCATTGTTGCAGAGACATGCTGCTTTAAATCACTGAGACGCTGCGCACGTTCAGCGCTAGATTCCCGAGCACGGACCTGCGATGTTCTCCAGCTTTGGTTAGCAAACCGCTGTGAACGCTCGGAGCTAGATTTCCCAGCGCGTGCTTGCGAAATATTTTCTCTATTCCTCGAGAGGCGCAGATGATTATCAAGAGCAGACTCTGCCGTACGGCGTACTCGAGCTGCTCTTGTCCCATGTCTGGGATGTCTGACGGGAAAGTTGAGATTTCCTTTTAGGCATGATAAACAATCGCTGAAACTGTCCGATATCCCAAAAACAGAAATATCACAGCAGGCTTCGAACTCGAAGAATGAGAACGAAGTAATATTGTAATTGTGTTTTGAGAAACCGAGCAACCAAAACCATAGACCAACAACATTCAACCAACTACGTACAATTCACGTACCTAACGACAAAAGTTAAATAATAACTGGAGAGGGTCATTAATCCGCGGAAAATCATAATACCACGATTCAGAAAAAATTACATAATTGCACAAAGCATGTTCTAATGCGGTTCGTGAATGGACGGCGCGGGCGGCGTTTTGCGATTTAGTAATTTTATATTATCTTCGAAACTATTCAACCAATTGACATACTGTTTTGAGCAAATCGTATCTCTATGATGTTCTTGTGATCATTATAACATTGTTTTCGATAAGGTTTAATATTTTGTTGTTTAAAAAATCGTTCAAAGATAAGTACATCGAAAAATACTTTTTTTAACACATAAAAGCTACTATATCTGCTAAAATATAAAAGATAGAAATATGGTGCCGCGGACTTTTTTGTAGAACTATTCTAGGCGGACCAGGTTGCCATACATTGTTTTCAATTATATACAACTGTTAAGGCAGCGCACGCAAATAACTCTGTTGTAAGAGCTATTTTTTTCCGCCTGGATAGACAAAAATTGAGATAGTTTGGCTATTAAGCATGATATCTTTATAATTTATAGCCTATAGCATTCCTCAATAAATGGGCTATCTAACACTGAAAGAATTTTTCAAATCGGACCAGTAGTTCCTGAGATTACCCCCTACATACAAACTTACAAACTTACAAACTTACAAACTTACAAACTTACAAACTTACAAACAATTTTACCTCTTTATAATATTAGTATAGATTAGACCAATAATTACCACTGAGTCGAAAATTTAAAGAAAAAACTTTTTACAAAAAAATACAACCGACTTCATAACACACACCACTAAAAAGTGAAAAATAAAAAACTTTTTAAAATAACTTTAAATTCGGAAGTCGGTGTTTTTGTTAGTTTCGTATTTTGACACCGACTTCCGAAATTAAAGTTATTTTTTAATTTGTAGTGTTTTTTTTTTAGAAGTCGGTTTTATTTTTTTGTAAAAAGTTTTTTATTTTTCACTTTTTAGTGGTGCCCCCACACCTAACAACACCACTACAAAATCGCAGAAAAGCAAAATACGCAATTTCGATTATCAAAGAATCATCAAAATAGTCAAATTCCAGCGATTTCGATTTAAAATCCAAAGATCGTAACCGATTTTGATATGATTTAAATGGGACCAATCTGCAAGTATATCCTTTCAGATAAAACAAAAAAAAAATCTAATCGGTTCACAATTGTCGGAGTTCTGAGGTAACAAAAAAAAAAAAAACATACAACCGAATTGATAACCTCCTCCTTTTTGGGAAGTCGGTTAAAAATCAGTTAAATAGAGTTCTATACCTAAAGATTACAGTAAAATTATAAGAAGTCTGTGATGTAAAAATAACATGTCAAAAATATGAAATTGGCTGGGAACCCTTTGCACACGAGTTTGACTCGCACTTGGCCAGTTTTGCTCGGCTACGTCGTAATTATGACGCCTGTTCTCTCGGAAAGGGGGTAAGCAGAGATCTGCAATCAATCATCAATCCTAACAAATAATATTCTTCAAATACTGACCAATAGGCTAGTTTACATCATCCACAAATTGCAAAACTATTTAGTCCGTAAGTTAGAGTATTGAAAAATAATGGACACGTATTTTTTGTTTTTGTAAATCAATGAATATTGACAAAGATAAAACGCATCAAAACTCGGGAGTGGGGGCTCGTGACGTCACGACTCACTAAAAATTATGCGAAGGTGTGACGTATTGAGAATTTTAAAAGCGTCGTAACTTCGTCAATTTTGGTTCCCGTAACAAAAGAAAAAACACGGGTCAAATATTTTTTGATAATCTAACTGACGGACTAATTAGATTTTTTCAGGACACAAGCCTATTCTTTAGAATCAGAGTATTTTTTTTTTAAATCTGCCAAGTGCAAGTCGAATCCGCGCACGAAGGGGGTTCTGTACCGTAAACCTTAATTTTTATTTTTTGTTGTTATAGCTGAAAGAGAAATACACAATCTATGAAATTACAACTGTCCATCTATTACGGTTCTTGAGATACAGCCCACTGACAGGAGGACGGACGGACAGGATCCTCCGACCGGACTGTTGATGTTCAAATCGCTTAGAGAACTTAGATACCACGAGGCAGGATTTAGTTAGTAGTTCGCTGCTGGTGAGATAGATGGCGTTGCGGTTCTCTTCGTTGCGATGTAGATTCTGCTACGTTGGTTTTTCTTGTAGCGGCATTGATGCTGCTACAGCCCTTTCTAGCTAATGGTCACATAGCCCTCCCATTGCTCCTTTGAACTTGATAATTAACAAATCCGATCGTCTAACTCATGTCTTCATTTCAGCGCAAGTCCGAGCCTGTTATCCTGGAGTATTTCGAGCATGGGGAAACCAACGCGGCTGCTGAAGACCTCCTGGAGTTCGTTACGGCAAAGAGAAGCCATCTGGTGAGACATCTACACTAATATTATAAAAAAAAAATATTTGTGTTTTTGTATGTTTTTGACAAATACACTCAAAAAGCACTGGGCTGATTTAAAAATATATTTCACCGTTAGAATGCTACATTATCTCTGAGTAACAAAGGCTATATTTATTACAAGAAAAAATTTGATATCCCTATGAAAATTGCAATTTTATTATAATATAGGAAATCCGCGCGAACGAAGTCGCGGGCGACGTGCGCCAGTATGTAATATAAAAAAAAAACTAAACTTTTGTATGTTTGTAAACACACCCACGATACAGGAGAAATTCCTAGTGTGGGGGCTACGTTTAAAAAAAACTAACAGTATAGCGCCATCTCCACTTTTTTTTTTTCACTTGACGTATCGCCGCGATAATATCGCCGTGTGGAGACACGTGCATAGAGTTGTTATAGAAATAAATGGCACGATGATAGTGTCGCCGCGATTCTCTCGCTCGTGCAGACGGTCCCTTTGTGTCTAAACACACTATGCCGAAGGTACGCCACCGAAGTTCCGCAGTTGATTTTACGCTCCTACGTATTCGGCTGATATGACACACCATAAGTGCTGAACTTACGCTGCAGAAATTCAGCTGCGAAACTTTGTCTCGAGTGTCTCCAGCGCTGTAGTGTCGTCGTGTCGTGTTATCTAAACAGCCGGACTGACAGACGAAAAACAAAGTGATCCTGTTTTTCTTTATTCATTTTGAGGTGCGAAACCCAGAAAAATTGCCGTGCTCCGGATCTTCATCGACAAGCGAACCGAATTTCGGTCGCGTATAAAGTGGGCGTTACTGCAGAACTTACGCCCGACCGAAGTTTGGCTGTACGTTATAACGCAACGTAATTTCGGCATAATGTGTCGTCAGTAATTCAAATAACATTGCAGGCGTAATCATGACGAACTTCGGTCGCATACGTTCGTTATAGTGCGTTTAGACACTATGCCGAAAGTGTCGAATGTCCAGAAGTATCTGAAACAAGCCTTTGATCCACTATTATATTAGTTTTTTTCTGACAGGTATGTGAGACAATCGTGGAGATAGCTCTGGACCACAAGCCCTCACACTGCGAAATGGCCTCCGTGCTGATATCGGACCTCTACGGAAGAGTGTTCTCAGCCAAGGACATTGGCGTCGGTGAGTGTTTCCATTACAAGCTTCTGACCGCCACTAAGACCACGTGAATGTCGAAAGTAAGACCATGGGAGCTTAATAAATTAATGGGCTTAAATCCCAGAGCTGCCAGACGTGTCCCTTATTCCGGCTGATTTACTGGTATCAGGTGCCAAAGCCATTAAATCATTTTAAGTCAGGGTGCTGATTTTTATGTATGATTTACAGAATATTGTTAAATAGCCATTGTAATAGTCTAAAAGCCAGTTGCCACCTCGAGTTAAGATTCTATTCACAAGGTTGAAATTTAGTAGGTGACTTAAAAGAATGCTAAAATCTGCCAGGATTTTTAACGATGCAAAACTACCTCCTTGACCATCTATGATATTACAACAAACAAAAAATTGGCCCAAGGTATGTGTATGTCAAAATTACATTCTCAAACTACTCTTTCCCATATTTGTAGTAAGTAAATAACAGAGTACTGGCAGCTCTGCGGTCTCAGTCTTTAAAAAAAAAAGGATTTTTCATGTAAAATTGTCATCAGCATCAAATGAGTATGGGAATAGGGAATATGCATGTGATTTTTTTATTTGCAATATAAAATACTTATTAGCTCTAGTAAACAATCATAAAATTATTTTTTAAATACCTTCATCATTTATTAAGTTATAAAGCTTTAAAGACTACAGTTAGAAAGAGAAGTCCGATACGAACTGTGACGTCAAATAACACGACGACTGTACAGCTGCAATAGAAAACAGCGTTTTCGCGAGAGGGACAGATATATTTGTTTAAAATAATTGTATCTCATTTGTTTTTCGAGCAATTTAGACTCTTTTTATAATTTAGAATTTCACTGTCAGTATTTTCGAATACTTTTAGATAAACTGTTCAGATCTTACATACTTTTTTCATGCATATTCCCTATTGGGAGGTACATTTTTTTTGGGAATTTCCTGTAAATTCCTTGAAGTTGTTAATCCACATGACGGTAGTTTGTGATATTTGACTAAACCTATCCGTTAGGAGCGCTACACACTAAATCCGCCAAACCGGGCGGCAAAATCGAATAGATCTTGCAACATAGATGAATATTCGGAAAAAAGCCCACGTACACGAAATCAGCGGAATGCGCAGACTTCGGTCACGAAGCTAGCGGGCAGACCGCGCGGTGCTAAAGCGGCGTCGTGTTGTGTTAGGAGAAATTAGTATCTTCTTCGCGAATGTGACGACGAAAACATCTCTTTGATAGCAATTTGGAAACGAGTTTTGAAAGCAAGAAAATAAAATGCATAACACTACGTCAATGCAGACGCGCGGGTACTGGTAGATGCCCGCTCGTTGCTCGTACGCCGCTGCCGCCCTGCGCCCGCTGACTTCATTTCCTCAGCTTTACACTCAATGGTAACAGCACCATACCATTCCAGCCTTCGACCGTCTCCTGGACAAGCTCCCCGACCTGGTGCTGGACACGCCTGACGCCGCAGTGTTGCTGTCGAACTTCATAGCGCGCTGTGTGGCGGACGACTGTCTGCCGCCGCGCTTCGTGCAGACCGCTAAGGACAAGACGGACGTGAATGCGCATGCCAAGTTAGTGTGAGCTGTGTCGTACTGGAGAGAGTCCGGTTGCGTCCGGAGTGGAACCATTGCTTCCACTTGACGTCACTGATGTACATCGTATTGTAATGAAAATAAATTATAAAACTTTTTACAAAAAAATACAACCGGCTTCCAAAAAAAAACACTACAAAGTAAAAAATAACTTTAATTTCGGAAGTCGATGTTTTTGTAAGTTTCTTCGTATTATGACACCGAATTCCGAAATTAAAGTTATTTTTTACTTTGTAGTGTTTTTTTTTTGGAAGTCGTTTGTATTTTTTTGTAAAAAGTTTTTTATTTTTCACTTTTTAGTGGTAGTTTCCCCATACCTAACAACACCACTGCAAAATCGCAGAAAAGCAAAATACGCAATTTCGATTACTTGGATGACATAAAACTATCATCCAAGTAGACGAATTCCAGCTATTTCGATTTAAAATCCAAAGTTCGTAACCGATTTTCATAAAATTTAAATGGGACCAATCTGCAAGTATATTCCTTTCAGATAAAACAAGAATTTTTCAAATCGGTTCATAATTGTCGGAGTTATGAGGTAACAAACATCATACAACCGAATTAATAACCTCCTCCTTTTTGGGAAGTCGGTTAAAAATCAATTGCGTCAGTGTTACGTTCGTTGAATATTTTTCTGATTTGTATGTTTTGTATTATTAACAAGTAAGAAACACAACCAGTAACAATAACAAGGTCACAAAGTAACACAACAAACATAATTATACACCACACAAAACACAAGTAAAACCAAAATAAATAATTTAAAACAATAACAACGTGTAACACTTTTCGTATCAACAGACTTATTGCATTGAGTAAGCGGGACACTAGTTATGCATCGAACGTATACGAGCGACTGAGACGCCGTGCGCGACCTACCCGCGCATGCGCTGTTCTATGTTTCTTGTCAAATTGACATCCTGCGCAATTAATGGGCTTGTGTGTGTCCTGAAAAAATCTAATTAGTCCGTCAGTTAGATTATCAAAAAACATTTGACCAGTGTTTTTTCTTTTGTAACGGGAACCAAAATTGACGAAGTTACGACGCTTTTAAAATTCTCAATACGTCACACCTTCGCATAATTTTTACTGACTCGTGACGTCACGAGCCCCCACTCGCTAGTTTTGATGCGTTTTGTCTTTGTCAATATTCATTGATTTACAAAAACAAAAAATACGTGTCCATTATTTTTCAATACTCTAACTGACGTGACGGACTAAATAGTTTTGCAATTTGTGGGTGATGGAATCTAGCCTATTATGAACCGATTTGAAAAATTCAAAATCTGAACGGATATACTTGCAGGTGGTCCCATTTAAATTTTATCAAAATCGGTTACGAACTTTGGATTTTAAATCGAAATAGCTGGAATTCGACTACTTGGATAATGGTTTTATGTCATCGAAGTAATCGAAATTTCTTATTTTGCTTTTCTGCGATTTTGCAGTGGTGTTGTTAGGTGTGGGGTACCACTAAAAAGTGAAAAATAAAAAAAAATACTTTAATTTCGGAAGTCGGTGTCAAAATACGAAGAAACTAACAAAAACACCGACTTCCGAAATTATAGTTATTTTTTACTTTGTAGTGTTTTTTTTTTTTGAAGTCGGTTGTATTTTTTTGTAAAAAGTTTTTCATTAACTCTCTCTGGTCCGCATTTCTCTTTAGGCTTATGAAGTGATTCGACTTGTGGAGCTTTGACAGTGTTATAAAGATTGATGACACCCAGTATGCTAATATTATATTTACTATTTTGTTTCAGACAAGCCATACATAGGGCGGAGACGCTTCTCTCTATGAAACAGGGGATGGTTCGACTTGATAACATTTGGGGTGTTGGAGGTGGCATCAGGTACATTAACTTTAATTTTTTTTATATTAGATGCGTTTGCTCTTGACTCTAGTCTGGGTCAGAAATGACTAGTCGACGATAAGCGAGAAAAAAATCGCTTGCGCCATACATTTATGTATGCATAACTCGACGAAATGTACTCGAGAGCTGATTTATTTCCCGATTTCGGCATTTCTGCCATAATAAAAGTTGTTCATCTATACTAATATTATCAAGCTGAAGAATTTGTTTGAAAAATCATCACGCTACGACAAATAGGAGCGGAGCATTAATGAACAACGTGACGCAGACGAAGTTGCGCGAGAAAGTTATTAATTCATAATGATGATTACAATGATCCCTTTAGAGATTATACTCTTTGTAATATGTGTTATTTATCGAGAGAAATATTTACAGGCCAGTAAAGTCGCTGATCCGTCAGATCCAGCTGCTGCTCAAGGAGTACCTGACCTCCAGCGACCTGACCGAAGCGATGCGCTGCGTCAGGGAGCTGGAAGTACCTCACTTTCATCATGAACTCGTCTACGAGGTAACTACCTTCTATTCTCAAGACCCAATACTCAATACTTTATTGCATTCCATAATGTGTACATATAGTTGGTATACTAGCTGACCCGCGCAACTTCGTCTGCGTCACATTATTCATGAATAATAATGCCAAAAAAAAAAAAAAAATATTAGGGGTGGACTACCCCTAACATTTAGGGGGATGAAAAATAGATGTTGGCCGATTCTCATAGATACCGGATAAGCACAAAAAATTTCATCAAAATCGGTCAAGCCGTTTCGGAGGAGTATGGCAACGAAAACTGTGACACGAGAATTTTATATATTAGAAGAGATTAAACAATTGAATCAATTATGGACCCTGTCAGGCACAGAAAAGATTACTTACAATAGAAGAGAGGATGAAAGCGCAGTTTTTTTTTAGGAAAAAAAAAACAGTGCGCCGCGTGCGCAGTGTGCTTACATGGTGTTTATATTTTATAATATGTCTATGTAATTCTATGTTCGGTTTCAAGTAATGTTTATTTTTAAATTATATATTGCACGATTTACATTATTTGCACTAAAAACTATAATATAGCTAATGAATTATAATAAAATAAATATTTTTAGGTCTTGTAAAAAGTTATTATTATTTTAATTATGCACTGTATAGCACATTAATTTTTATACTAACAGAATTTTAGTGTTTTCTTACCCGACTGAAGTCACTGATCTGTCAGATTCAGTTTGTAACTAGTCATCATCTTCCTGTCTTTATCTGATGTTTTTTTTTTTTTTTTTAGGGATGGGAAATCATCCAATGGGTGCTTTTATAATTTGCCGTTTCACGGCACGGTTCGATATTACCGTGGACGAGATAGAAGTTTTGTGGCAGTGGACGGCATGCCGTGCCGTAGGGTGATTTTATAATTCGCCGTGAAATTATTACGCTTTGCGCGTCTTCAAAGTGCAGACATGTTCTCGAAGAGACAGCGACTACTTATGCTCTATTTGTTATATTTAAGACGTAAAAAAAGACATATTACTAGAAAGTATTGGCAACATCCGCTTTTAAAAGTAAAATATTTAGAAGGGTCATACTTACCATACGCTATTTGATAAGCTCAAGGAAGACCCAAATAAGTTTTTCAATTATTTTCGGATGTCAACAAAATCGTTTTAATACATACTTTCTCTTTTTTCTTTTCTTTTTTTTCTTTTGTTTAACAATTTTATCTTTATAAGCTTCTAACGTTTTATCCCATAGGCATGGTCTTGATTCAACAAGTTCCAATAAAGCCACCACATCGTATTTAAATAACGCCATTTTGCTTGTACTATTTGTGCAAAACTGAAGCGGCCGCCGCCGGCGCCGCCCTGCCACCCGCGCCTCTTGGCTAGGCTACGCACGCACACATACAAATTTCTTGTACGCACACACTACACTCTCAACAATGCCGCGACGATTTGATAGGGAGCGCAGTATGCTACGGCAACGGCACGGTAGATCGTTGCTGTTCACGGCGTGCCGTTGCCGTGGACGGTAAATTAAAAGCGTTTGCATACAAATGCATACATTTTGCTTTCCTACTTTACCGTGACGATAAAAACGTGCCGTACCGTGCCGTGCCACGGTAAATTATAAAAGCACCCAATGACTCCTCCCGCTCTGGATGTAGCGGGAGGGAGTGTCAGACTTCTACTGACTAAAACCCATCCATGTTCCTTCATTGCCCTTTGTGTTCCGGAGCCACGGTGTCTCTTGCGAATAATCCCGCGACTCCGGATCTGATGTTACTTGGGGTCGGCACAACACGTTTTTAGGATTCCGAATATCCGTGAAAACGGAACCCTTATAGGATCACTCTGGTGTTTGTCTGTCTATCCGTCACCGTCAGTTTTCTCCGGATCAACTGGACCGATTCTGTTGAAATTCGATTCTTCTGTGAAATAAATTTTGAGTATGGTGGTCACTTTTGGGGGTCAAACTAGAAAGATTAAAAAAAAAGTTTTTCAAACTGTATTGTGTGACATATCATGTGAGGAGCTCGTGGCTAAATAATAACAGCCACACGGTCATCTTTACGGCTAAGCAACGCTTGCCAAGGTTGGTCTGTGGATGGGTCCATCTTAACATACCGAGTTTCCTCCGTGCCTCGGAAAGCACGGCAAGTCGTTACCGATTGTCAGAAGCCAGTAAATCTGACTCCAGTCTTGCAAAGAAGTACCGTGTTACCCAGTTAATGGGTTGTGGAGGTCTGGTAGGCAGCCGCTCCACGTAAAAACTGGTATTCAGCTGAATCCGGTTTGACTGGAAGCCGACCCCAATGTAGTTGGGAAAAGGCTAGGCAGATGATTGTGTGACATATCATATGAAAGGGCTTATTGTGAGCTAATAAGAAAAAATCTCATGCATATTCCACATTCTCCGTTACCGATAAACGTAGCGACCTCCGCAGGTCGGCTCGCGGCGTCGCATGCTACAATACGCGCCTCACCACGCGCCGTATCACGCCTCGCGTCTGCCGATCGCGTCGCAAAACGATTGTCACAAAACTTGATGAAACCCGCTGTTATTTTATTTTTATTTTTTCAAAATATTATTTTGTTACAGACAGTTCTGCTCGCCGTAGAGACAATAAACTCCACCGTGGAGGAACAGCTGTGCAAGTTCCTCGCTGAACTGAGGAGGTGTGTCATCGTCTCCCCCGACCAGATGGACCGGGTATGTCCACATCATTGGTTTATTTATTTTTTTAGGATGAGAAATCATCAACCGACCTCCCGGTCCGGGCGAAGCCGAAGGGAGTGTCAGACTCTTACTGACTAAACAGACAGCCATTAACAGCACATGTGTGAGTACTGTGTACCTTTAACTTAAACTACCACCATCATGTCTAAGTCTGTCGCCATAACAACAATGTTAACAGCATTGTTGTGTTCCGGCAGTTAGAGGTATGATAGCCAGTTACTCTGTGTAAGAGGATTCCGGCTGAAACTCGCTTCCATCTTCGGCCTAATCATCACTTTCCATCAGGTGAGATTTGGGCCAAGAGTTTCCCCGTTTTGTATAACTTTAACTATCAGTTATAGGTATGTTTTTGACTTGAAAGTACCCTGGCGACTGGGAGTGTCATGCTCACTCAAAAGTCTAGCTGATGGTGGCGTATGCGTTTGATCATTTGGCTCCCTTCAAAATGGTTGTGATTCATATGATTCTCAATACTCAATACTCAATATATTAATTGCATTCCACAATGTGAGCTTAGGTGGTAGGTACTTATAATATATTACAATACATTGCTTTGGATCATTGTGGACCCTGACGGGCACAGCAAAATTGGATAGTGGAAGAGGGCTATTTTATTTATTACGTATATGAATTTTCTATACATAATTATATTATTTATCTATTTCACATTTTCACTTAGATACTCGTTAATAGTATAGTAACATTTTAAAGCTAAGCAATTTTCTGCTAAGGTGGCCTTTATAGATCCGCAGATCGATCAGGCTGTTTAAGAGGCTTTTAACATTTCGGCGCTACGCTTATCTAGGTATTTTATGCAGCCGAGCTCCGCGCGGGCGACCCTTTCACCCGCACAATGCTGTTGTGAAGATAGCGTAATTAACCTATCTTGTAAAAAGTAGGCTAGCTTAATTTTTAATTAAAAAATAAATGAGACGTTCTTCTTTTTTACCGGCAATATGCTTGTCCAAAAAGAAAAGAAGCAGCATCCTTACTGCATACAGGATTCTTGTATTAAGTCCCTCGTTTCGCTTGTGAGTGAAACCCTTAAACTCTCGCGAGTTAACTTTCGAACCCTTCATTTCGTTCGGGATTCAATATGACGCCGGTGACATTAGATACTGCTTTGTCCTCTTGTAGCGGCATCAATACCGCCACAAGATAATCTATCGTAGCAAAATCTACATTGCAACAAAAAGAACCGCTTCTAGTTCGCTCCTTGTTGTATAGATGGCGTTCCTCTCTATTACAACGAAATCCTGAGTCGCGAGAGTTGCCCTGCAATTTGAACGTATACAACAGTCCAAATATCAACTATCGGGCAGTAGCCCACCAAACACGACAAGTCGAAGGATCCTCCCTTTCCAATGTAGATTTGTGGGACTTTACTCTCGGTTCTGCGTACTCTCTATACCCTCAGTCAGCATTATCTACTAAGTAGCTTAGGTTTGCATGACTTACATAATTTGACTTTTTGACGGTATGTAAATATTTTTTTCTTGCAAATTATCTATTGACCAGTGAGTATTGTCCAGGGCTTCCTGCGCGTGTTGGAGGACATGACGGACATAGTGCTGGACGTGCCGCTGGCCTACATCATGCTGGACCGCTTCCTGGAGCGCTGCCAGCAGAAGTTCCGTCTCGGAGACGTCGTGCTCAAGCGTATGCCCAGCAGGTCAGTGCTGCCTGAGTCTCTATAGATCACTAGCTTGAAGACATGACATGAGATGACTAAGTTTCATTACACATTTTCCTCTATACCTTCAAAACTATAAGTCCTATCTATCGACTTGATTCGTACTTTGTACCATTGGTTTTGGGTATTAATTTAGTATGGTTTATATTTTTCTTCTTTCTTTTTTTTTTTGAAAATTTCATTTCCAGGAAATCTGTGGGTTAATAGCATTGCAATGTATTTTACACACTTTATCAATATAATAATATCGATACCTACTTATCGTTTGCGATGCGAACATCGCACATCACTAACTAAGACAAATAAAAATTGTATGTAAACAATACTACGAAATTAAGAAAATAATAACGTAATAAGCCATACAAATATGACACAGGTTTCAATAACCTTTAAAAAGATCATCTGGTAACAAAAAATTACACAAAATTCTACAATATTCAACTGGATTAGTGAAAACTAGTAACTAACCTGTGCAGAGTCAAATTAGGCTGATTTTTGTTTTTCCTCGCACCATACTGTATTAAAGCAACACGATGGCATGATTTTTCTCTTATTTTCCAAAGCCAGAACACAAAAAAAACCTAGCTTTCGACGTATTTATCTTTAAAACAACGAAAATAATAAAAGCAAACAACTGTTTGACAGCACAACTACCATAAAACCACAGAGTACTTTGGGCAACTAAAATATAAACATAATTTTATTACTATATCTCTTAAAAAAAAAACATTTCAGTTACGTCATTTTTGTAAAATTTTACTTCCATAAACTATCGAAATACGTTCATATTAGATCTAACATATACATGTACTAATTAACTTCATAATCCTAATGAAGACCTAAACAACATAATCTACTTAGAATTCTAATCAGTCTCCTTATAAAATATTCGATTTACATGGTCGCCCCTACCACTACTTGCGCCCTGGGGCGCAGACGGGGTCTCGTAGCCGACAAGGTAAACCTCTACACACATGGATTAATTCACAATGCTCTTTTCTCCTCAGGGGCCGCAAAAGGTTCGTCTCCGAAGGTGATGGAGGCATCATCAAGGACCACGCGTTGAAACTACGCGAGTAAACACACACACGCCGTCGACGGAGCCCTGGAGCCCTAGCGAAGACCTAGGCGTGAAGGGATAAGTATCGGAAGCCATCATCATTGTCTCGCTGTCGAATGACATCCATTGTAGAACAGGTTTAATAAAGCTAGCCTTCTCTCAACTACGTTGGAGTCAGATTCCAGTTGAACCTGTACAGCAGATAAATGTAATTCTTCAGCCGTGATACGTCTACTGCTGGGGGGATAAGTCTCCCTGTGTTTTTTTATATATCTTTTTTAAACCTGCAGAGGCAGTAAAGCACGAATAGTGAGCATACTTTCTATTGTTCGGTTTGACGTCGACAGCTCTGACGTTCCACGTTATTGGTTCGTCAGTCAATGCTCATCGACTATAGCGCTTGCAAGTTTCGTTTGCCCACCGTACATTGGCGAGATCACCCCACTGCATTTATCAGTGCTCTATACATAGAAACTAGTAGAGACGCGGCGATACGACCTACTGCTGCTGGCCTGCATTCGGTTACGAACTTGCTCCTTTAGTTGCAAAAATATCTTGAGGTTATCCGCCAGGTCTTATGTACCAAACATTTTTTCATATAAGAGGTGTGACGTCACACTAACCCAAACTGCGTCCGCGTAATAGACTACACTGCCGTCCTAAGAAAAGGACGTATCGACACAAAACGAAGCAACCGATTTGCGACCTTAACTTCTCCTGTTAATGTCGGAAAACGGTTGCTTCGTTGTGTAGATACGTTCTTTTTTCCACTCGCAACGAGAGGAGGCCTGACCTAGCAGTAGCAATATTATGCGCTGATTATACTCATACCAAACGGTTTCAGAGACATCTTTGTCCCCAAGCTCCGTTGTTAAGGCGTGTGTATTCAAGGCGTTCCAACTTAATCGCCATTTTGTCTTAATACTAGATTTATTAGACTCGTCAAAGCTTTTTAAGACATTTTTTTTTAATAAAAAATGTTGATGTTTCAAGTTAAACTCATCGACATATGAACGCTTTACGACTTTCTTTTTTTTTTAGACTAAGTGACATTCATCATACTGGACGTCGATAAGTTCCTTAATTTTGACCAGGTAATATTTTGGTAGCGTGTGTGCCCGTTTCTATTGGCCCGGCGCGCATATGGTCCTCATTCAAACAAGTAGTCACTTGGATGCTCTTGTTAATTGATTTTAGATATTATTTCAATGAAGACAATGTCGATAATAGTTTGACAGTGAAAAATGCTCTGCGCTGCGCTCCGACTTATGTGCACGCTGGCCCTATGATCGACCGTTTGTGATGGAAGACGGCGGCCGGACGTACGCGTTCAAACTTGACGGACGGTCATAAATTGTACTGACTCTGACGTATCCGTGTTTTTAGACGGACCCGAATAACAGACGGCCAGTCATAAGACCCACAAATATGGCGGATGGCAAATGGCATATCGTCGGGAATAGTGCAAATCCGCGGAACTAGCATTGGATAATTCCGCGTATCTGAAAAAATCAGTATAGTAGCCTTTAATTGATTTCCACAATTATACAATATAGACTTTAATAGATTTCCACTATTAAAAGTACCTAAAACTCATAAACAAATCTCTCCATTTACAAATGAGGTCAATAGCCGTTTAAATAAGAAAAATATTAAGTTACTAGAGGCCGCCCGCGACTTCGTCCGCGTATAAATTCTCGTTATTCCCGTGTAAATCCCGATCCCTCTGGAACTCCGGGATAAAAAGAAGCCTATGTGTTATTCTGGGTCTTCAGCTACCTACATACCAAATTTCATCGTAATCGGTTCAGTGGTATTTGCGTGAAAGAGTAACAAACATCCATACATACAAACTTTCGCATTTATAATATAGTAGGATAACCTGTAAACCTACGAAGTGCAGATATACGCGCACTTTACGTATGGTAGATTCACATAATATTTGCACTATCCCCGACGATATGGCAAAAGGCTTGACGCTGCGATCCGCCATACATGTGGAAACGGGTACTAGGTCAATCCCATACATTTTGGAGTCTGACAATCTTTAGCGCTTATAAAAGACGTTACGGAAGATTTAAAAAAATTGTTTCTGCCCGTATAGATCAACAACTTTCTCTAAGAAAGGCATATTGAATTCCCAAAGAATTTCAAAACTATCTCTCAAAATAAGGTTTCGATCATTTAATAATGACAGTATTATTATAAGAGAAATTATTTTTATTCATAGGCTCACACCGTTAGTGATAGTGAGAGCACTTTTTAAAGTAGCGATACAATATAAAATTTTATTTTAAATAAGCACTTCGCCCGCGACTTTGTCCGTGCTGCAATTTTCTTAAAGATCCCTAATTTTTTCTTGTAATAAATATAGCCTATGTTACTCAGAGATAATGTAGTATTCTAATAGTGAAAGAATTTTTTATATCAGTCCAGTAGTTTTTAAGTTAAATCGCAACAAACAAACAATCAAATCATTCCTCTTTATAATATTAGTTTAAACTAGTGCTTCCATCCCGGCGCTGCACGGGTGCAATTTATATAGATACAAAAAATTCTTGCTGTTTCTATTAGTGGAAACTGATTAAAAGACCAGTTTTTCATACAAAGTTCCCATCCCATTTCCCCCCTTAGGCTGCCCCTAAAGTTGTAATTTTCAAAAATCCTTTTTTAGAGGATGCTTACGTTATAAAATAAACCTATATTCCAAATTTAAGCTTTCCAGATTTAGTAGTTTTGGCTGTGCGTTGATAGTTATTGAGGTCTAATGATTATATTAATATAGAAGATTTAAAATTCCTCGGGAATGTTCTAAAATTCTGCCACAGAAATATGTACCGTATTGCATCTTAATCTTCTATATGTAAATGTTAAACCGACTGACTGGCATATCAGCACACAGCGGGAATTACTGGGATACTTTGCACAAGGCTTCCTTCCTTTATGATGTAGGTAAGCACTAAAGCCAGCCAGGATTACGGAATTAATTCGAAAGGTTCACCGCGACCCTGGAACGCAAAGAGCATTAGAAGGAACTCGGGTGGGTTTTAGTCAGTAAGAGTCTGACACTTCCTTCCGCTCCGCCCAGAGCGGGAGGAGTCATTTGATGATTTCCCATGCAACAAAAAAAAGATGAGCAACTAAGAAAGGATTTTTGGAAATAGGGAATATTGCATGCGATTTTTTTATTTCCAAAATGAAATACTTAGGGGTCATTCAAGTATTACGTAAGCACTAATGGGGGGGAATACTTGAACAAGTTCATAAAGGCCTAGGAACAAAAAAAAAAACATATTGAGCTTTCTGAACTTAGAGCGTTGTATTGATGATTTTGATGATTATAATTCTGTAACTACATATGTCTTACAGCCGCGAATAATATTTTAATCAACATACAACCTAGCACTGGCCTGCAAATTGCAAAAAAACTTAAGAAAAATTGAATTTCGCGGGCTGGTTGGAGCATTCACCTTAAGGGGGTCAAAAGCAACATTGTTTATACTAAGGGCGGATTTCATCAATCTGAAACTGAACGCGATTAGAGCTGTCAGTGTCATTATTGTCTATGGAATATTGACACTGACAACTCTTGAACGCAAGTTGGTCGCTATCAAGTTTTGATATCCGCTCTAAATCTACGCAGACGAAATCGGGGATGAAGTACTGGAAAAAAATAAAGTTCAATATTATTTCACTGACTTAAAAAGTGCTTTCTTGATCGCGCCTCGGTGTGAGTGACCCCGAATAAGAGTAAAGCGTTCATAAATATAATATAAAAAGTTTAAAAAAATGAATAAATTCATACTGCGCCTCATTGGTCGTTGATATTTTTAATACGCTGCGTTTTCACGCCTTAGCATAGGTTTTTAAATATACTACTTTTTTTTTATTAGTAAACTGTCTTGTGTAATTTTGTATGGAAATAACAAGAGTAAGAGAACTGAAGTTATCACGAAATAAAAGGGATGATTCTTGATAAAAAAGATGAGATTCTATTTAGTCCGTCAGATTATCCAAAAATATTGGACACATGAATGGTTCCGTGCCAACGACATTAGTTTATTCCACAATATTACGCTGTTAAAATCGAGTAAAAAGCTTGAAAAATCGCGTCTCTAGTATGGGGACCCCTTTAATTTTAAAATATAATTTTATTTTTTGCGAATAAAGCATTACAAACATTGTTTACATAACATTTCAAATGTCTACAAAATACATTTCTAGTAGGGGAGCTTCCTTTAATTTTTAGTTTATTTTTTGTTGTTAAAGCTGCTACAGAAATACACACTCTGTGAATATTTCAACTGTACCTATTACGGTTTTTTACCATTCGGGTACGGAACCCTAAAGAAAAGGCTATGCATGTGACGAATTATTTTTTAATTGGTCAGTTGAAGCCCGGAATCTGTGTTCCTATAACATGTCATCTAAAAACAACTGGTGAACCCCGGAATTAAAAAAAAAAACAGTTGTTCAGTACGTAATGTATGAGAAAGTTGTTTTATTTTGCGATTTATTTGTGGGTCCCATAGTTAGTTGTTCATTATTATGGCCTCTTTTTGAGGTATTGCGTTTATTTTGTAACTATAGTATATAACTCTGCCTATCCATCCCTTTGGTCCATAGACGTGATGTTATTTCTATGCAGAATTATGTAAAAAGAGTGCGAAATGACTGTCTTAGCTTAATCGCACTTATTCGATATATTTTTTTCTCTTATTTTTTTGTAAACATAATTATTTTTAACATAATATAGTACAAGATTATTTTGTGTGTTCA
The DNA here is from genome assembly GCA_963859965.1 of Ceramica pisi. Classification (NCBI taxonomy): domain Eukaryota; kingdom Metazoa; phylum Arthropoda; class Insecta; order Lepidoptera; family Noctuidae; genus Ceramica; species Ceramica pisi. Next base: position 4,062,125 of record OY982556.1, on the reverse strand, counting down.
AAATTTTTAGTTTTTGGTGGTCTATTAATTTACATTGGTTTTGATCGATTTTGAACTCTGAGTCGAAGCAATAAGTCATTTTGCTAGTGACGCGACCACCAAAGCTTATGTTTTTTTTTTAATTAAAATGAATTATGTAATAATGATTCCAGGATAAGAGGCATTTATTTTAAGCCTTTGTGATGTGAACGTCAAACATAGTTTTATTTTAATGTTTCCATCCATCATGACACTGAGAGTATATAATTTGTATAAATGGTTTAATTGAAAAAAAAAACTTCAATTATGTCTCCGTCACCTCTGACCTATGTTGACTAGAGTCAAGAGCAAACCCATCTCAAATAAAAAAAGTAAAGTATTTACTGAACCAAATGTGCAAAACAGCAATTTATTTTTGATGAATACAATGATACCATTCTAGGTTAAGTTTTAAAAAAAAGTAGTACTGGCTACTTTGGCCCATAGACAACATTATAGACTAACACAACCCGTACAGAACAATGTTTGACGCGTCACATTACGGCGACAATCGGAGTTTTGTTTTATTTGTTAAAAGTTTTGTATGACTGGGTGATTGGCTGAACTGAAGGAAATTTTGTATTCTGTCAAAATCGATCGTTTTCCTTTCATTTTGAGACATAACATGTAAAAGGAAATAACCTGCCTATCAATAGTAAAAAGAAAACTGTCCCCGCCACGAGAAGCTATAAAATTTGTAAACAAACATTTCATGAGTCAGACGCGTTTCAGTACCACAAAACATTAGACGACAGCGCTTTATATCGATAAATAAAATATACCCGACTAAAATTTGTAAACAAACATTTCATGAGTCAGACGCGTTTCAGTACCACAAAACATTAGACGACAGCGCTTTATATCGATAAAATATACCCGACTAAAATTTGTAAACAAACATTTCATGAGTCAGACGCGTTTCAGTACCACAAAACATTAGACGACAGCGCTATAAATCGATAAAATATACCCGACCAAATGAAATTGCTCGATAGTTTCGTATTACTTACACGTATGTTACTTTGAGTTGATTGAATTTGGTATTAATCGTTGTCTGCGACGTAACTTCGTAGAAGTTATTTGATTACAAAATTTATAGCTTCTCGTGACGGGGACTGAACTTGAAGGGATTACTCAGGCCATGTCATTGAGATTCTGAATTAACTACAATACAACTATTTTCTTTATATCTCTCGGCAAAAATTGTGTTTTGTCAATCGTCGGGATTCTATCAGTTGCGCTTCGCACTTTGTGCAGACTAGACCGGAGGACGCTCTCAATCAACTTAGAACTATATAGATTTGTCTCTTTTAACTTAATGTAATTTATATTAAAAAATAATGGGAAGAAAGCTCGTTTATATTCGGAAATGCGATGATTTCCGAGGGACATCAAGAAAATAGTTGTACCGTATGTATTTGTAGTTAAGACCCCGACAAATACTAGAAGTTCCTAAAGTTTGACACATTTTCCAACTAAGTTGAGTTTGACGTATACTCAACGTCAGTTTTGTAATTCAGAAATCAAAGTTAAATTAAATCCTAATAATTATACGATTCTATTTTGACAGAGTTGCCAAAAATTTTATGACAAAAATTATTGTAAGGTCCATTTTGCCATTACAAATTAATAGTGCATTTTAATATTAAAGTTTCTTTTAAATGGGCTCTCTTCTAATACGCTGTCTTTTTACGACTACATAGGCTATTAAAATATGGCACAAGAGTATCCATTTTTAGGTAGCAATACTCCGGTGACTTGTTCATTTCAAGTAGGTAACTATACTATCAGAGGGCGTTGACCCCGATGTTAGTTTTCGTTAAATTGTGGATCACACCTAAAAATGAAAGTGACCTAACTCGAAATTCCTGTAACTTTAATGCTATAAAAATAAATAAAGAAAAAATATAATTTATTTGGCACACGCAGATCCACAAAATATATGTAAAAATAAAAGAAAACTTAATTTTAAAACAAAAAATTATTTTGAAAGCATACTCAAAAACCCTGTAGACAAAATGAGGTTGAATTGAATCAATAAAATCTTTTATTACAATCCATCAAAATATATAGTATCAATTAATGATTTGATATAGGTACATTAAAAAATTAACCACTGTGAAAAATATAAATAATCAATTAAAAATTGTTAATTAAATTAAAGTTATAAAATTAAATTAAAAACATAAAATTACATTAAAATGATTATTAATGATACCGCCAGCCTTCGGAGTCATTTGTTTGTTTTCATTAGTCATAACATTAATTACAAAATATTATAACAATTTGGTAAATAATGAAAATCAAACCTGTTCGCAAATACGCTTACACATATTAGTCACGGACGGTATAACCCGGTTCATTAAAGAAAGGAATCATAAATGGCGGCGCTTATCATGTTTTCTCGCTTGCACACTAGTGCCGTCTATACTCACTCTCGCGCGTACCGTAGGCAGAAAAAAATCATCAGTCTTTTATTATAATTTAGGTGCTGTTTTTGTACAATAAATTTTTACCAACATCTTTTTAAGGATCCTCCTTTTGTTTTATGTTGTCAGGTGTTCAGAAACGGAAAATTCATCCTGAATAAATTTCTTACTGTTTTCGATGAAAACAACAATAACGATCTTATATTAATAGATTGCTCCACGTGCCTTTAGATTTTTCAACTTTAACACGCGCGATAAGCCATTAGCAGGAGCTAGTTTGAAATAAATACGACCCGGTCATGTTTTTATTATTTAATTTGAAAAAGTCTTCGACTTGAAAAATTTATTTGTCAACTGTACTATCTGTCAACGCAAGTACAAGACGCCATTTATGATTCCTTTCTTTAATGCATCGGCTTATATATTTTTTTACCCAACACTACATTTTATGGATTTTCCTACAAATTGCAATTTTCGAGTTAGGTGACTTTCATTCTAAGGGTGCATTGTGTGTCGTCTTTAGAACAAGTCGTGTTGGTCTCATTTCGTGTCACTCCCAGCTGTGTGAACATGTCTTTATAAACCTCCTTGTGTCATATTTAAGCTCAGTGTGACCAGTACTAAGGTTATTTTACCTATCAGTCGCCTGAAAACTGAAACCCATCCTGTTGTCCTACTTTTACATTAAACAAAATAAAGTTAGTCAAAAGACAGTGCATTAGATAAAAAATATACGATTTGTTTTGTATTCAAGACTGCGTTTAGATTTCAACCTAAACTCGAGCTCATAAGGTCGATATTCAAAAAGGTCGTATGTTTTTTAAACGGCTCTGCCATAGATAATAAGTTGTATTTTTATTTGCGTAAGTTAGAGCCGAGATTGCTGTGACAATCGACTGTAAATAAACGATGCAAATATATAGAATGTTTCACTTTTACTGTGTTTTTATTTGACCCTAAAATGTCCTAACTGAATATTTGATTCACACTGCACGCATAAGGGTTGATCCACACATTTTAGCGTCGTGGTCTAATAGCCGGGACGAAATTTTGTGAGCCATTTACATCTTTCTTTTGAAACTAATTATCATCAATTATCAGAAATTAAGGATAATAGAAATAACTGGCAGTGTTATTTTTTTCTCTTACGTAATAAATTACTCCCATGATCGATATGTAAGTCCATAAAAGTATTTTTTACCGAAGTCTGTCCCATCTCTAATATTAGTTCCATAGACGCTCACATTGCTATCAGCGCCAACATGGTGAAAATCCGCTTGCGTTTCCTGCGCGGTATTCAGGGCTATGTCTCGATTTAGGGTGGTATAATAATAGTTAGAGGAGCTCGTGGCTAAATAATAACAGCCACACAGGTAGATCTTCAAGGTTAAGCAACGCTTGCCGAGGTTAGTCTGTGGATGGGTGACCACCTTAACATACCGAGTTTCCTCCGTGCCCGGAAAGCACGTTAAGCAGTAGGTCCCGGCTGTCATTTGGAGATCTGTGGCAGTCGTTACGGATAGTCAGAAGCCAGAAAATCTGACTGCAGTCTTGCCAAGCAGTATCGTGTTACACAGAGGCAGCCGCTCCACGTAAAGTACTGGTATTTAGCTGAATCCGGTTTGACTGAAAGCCGGCCCCATTATAGTTGGGAAAAGGCTGGAGGGTGATGAATAGAGTTACGCTATTACACTGCCCGGTTGTAAGGGAGAAGTACCGGGCCGCTCCGGTCACACCTATTATGGTCCCTTACTCTTAAAACACCACCTTAAATCGGGACTTAGGGCCCTGAATACCGGAATGGGACGCCGTTGCCTCCTTCTGCGAAGCAGTCATGCTAGCGAAGGAGGTGGCGGAGCGGGAGAGGAGACCCTCTCGTCCCGGCCGCCGTGGTAGACGCCGCGGGCGTCGGGGGCCACCACCTGGTGACCTCCGGCCACCTAAGGCGCGGGCCTGTGGACGGCGAGCTGTGGGTGGCTCGCCGTCCGTCCGTCTAGAGACGACAGGCCGTGTCGACGGCGCGTTAGGGTTCCACGCGCGCCTCAAAGAGAGTCAGCAACACAGAGGGACCCGAAAGGGCCGACGCCTGCCAGAGTCGCGGGATTATTCGCAAGAGACACCGTGGCTCCGGAACACAAAGGGCAATGAAGGAACATGGATGGGTTTTAGTCAGTAGAAGTCTGACACTCCCTCCCGCTACACCCAGAGCGGGAGGAGTCATTGGATGATTTCCCATCCATAAAAAAAAGGGGCCCTGAATACAGTGTAGTGTAATAAGCGCTTTATGGGAACGTGCGTGAATTTTATACGGTTAGGTCCCATTTGTTATACGGAACATGACGTAATAGAACAAATTGAGAAAATATTACCTATTTGTACAGAAGCCAGCACATCATAATACAACAATCTGTCAAATTTCTTCAATAGATTTTCAACTTTATTGTGAAAGTGATAAGGTTCAAAGTTGATTGGGAAAATTTGACAGTTTCGGGTGGCTTGATGTGCTGGCGACTACTATAGAACAGTTTGTCACGTTTTTGTCTCAAATTTTTCCATAGAACAAACTAAGTATATAAACTTTTTGAAGTTGATATGTAAACTGGCCACTCGAGAATGATTTGCTATAAGCCGATGCAATCTTAAATGGCGTCTTGTACTTGCGTTGACAAATAAAATTTTAAGTCGAAGATTTTTAAGTTTGTTTGGTTGAACGTGCTAATCTCAGGAACTACTGGTCCGATTTGAAAAAATCTTTCAGTGTCAGATAGCCCATTTATCGAGGAAAGCTATAGGCTATATATGTATATATCATCACGCTAAGATCAATAGGAGCGGAGCAGTAATGAAAAAAGTTAAGCAGACGACGTTGCACGGTTCAGCTAGTTAAATAATAAAATCATGACTGGGGCGTATTTATTTCAAACTAGCTTCTGCCAGCGGCTTCGCGCATGTTAAAGTTGAAAAATCGAAAGGCAACGTGGAGCCATCTATTATTATAAGATCGTTATAAAACAGTAGGTAATTTATTCAGCATGTATGTTCCGTTTCTGAACACGTCCTGACAACATATAAAACAAATGGAGGATCCTTATAAAGATGTTGGTAAAAATAAAAGACTGTAGGTTTTTTTTATGCCTACGGTACGCGCAAGAGTGAGTATTGACGGCACTAGTGTGCAAGCGAGAAAACATGATAAGCACCGCCATTTTAGATTCCTTTCTTTAATGAACCGGGTTAGACCACTACTTGTCTTGTGACATTGATGGTTAGATGCGGTTAGATAGTTACTCACCGACAGAAATTTTAACGGATTTTTCATTCACGTCTTATATATCTCATCATGGAAGAATTTGGGAAAAGCGATTCCCATTTAGTTCTGTGCATTCACAGACAAATAAAAACAGAAGCAAACGCTAGTATGTAGTTCTATAGTAGGTACCTACAAATAGCCGGGACAATATTTTCTCAATTTGTTATAATACGTCATGTTCCATAGAACAAATGGGACCTACCCTTTTATACTTGACAGTGACAATTCTGTGCTGGCCACCTATAGTTTCAGTAGTGCGATTCACTAAGCCAGAACATCTTTACAACCAAGAAATCATCGTTGAAACATCTGATGTGGCATCTATTTATCAGATGTTTCAACGATGATTTCTTGGTTGTAAAGATGTTCTGCCTTAGTGAATCGCACTACAGCACGTAGGGAACGTGATCATCGCTCCATTATATCATTGGCTTGCACATACTACAATATATCTATATTAATATTATAAAGCAGAAGAGTTTGTTTGTTTGGTTGAACGCGCTAATCTCAGGAACTACTGGTCCGATTTGAAAAAAATTTACAGTGTTAGATAGCCCATTTCGCTCCCGTCAACTGGCTTCCCTACCTACCCATTTTTTTTGCTTTTAAACCTTCCCTGTATTCTGGCGAACTAAACAAAAAAGAATTACCGAAATCGGACCAGCCGTTCTCGAGTTTTAGCGAGACTAACGAACAGCAATAAAATTCATTATTATATTTAAGAAGAAGAAGATAAATAATGGATTTCGATGCTGTGTTCGGAATATCGAATGAAAAAGTGTACATGTACAGATACTGTTGTACTGGCAACAAGGATCGAGAAAAACGCTTGTTACAAATACGGAAAGTGTGAAAAAAAGTAAAAAGGTCTAAGGAAGAACAAAAATATAAGTATAAAAAATAAATCCTAGTAAAGTTACAATTGAGATTAGATTAGAAATGAATCTGTGAGTAAAAACTCACCCATTCATTTCTAAAAAGTTATGGGAAATTTGTGGGGAATCAGTAGATTGTTTTATCCTCAAATTGGGGAATTTGATAAAGTGGCGTTGGCAACGGTGTCAGTCAAATCTCAATCTGTCAACGTCATTCATCGTGTTGTCAACCTATGATGTCAACATGAGCAAGGCAAAGAGAAGAGACAAAAAAAGCGCGGGAAACGTTCGACTTGAAAGGCGCGAATTTTTACCCTTTTGAAAAAAAAAATTGTTTAATATTGTAAATAGTGGTCTGGAGGGTGTAGTTTGTATATAATTATCTTATTTTTTGTGTTTAGTTTATTGTCTCATCTTTTTAGTGGTAAGTTTTCTTATTTTTGGTTTTTTTGATGGAGGAGCCCCCCGATCCTGGGGGCTCAATACCCCAAGCGACATGTTTTGTGTCAATTCCGTCGAATGAATCGGACATGGAAACAGACACATCAATTGCGTCTGGTAATACAGGCTCCTTAAACAATGCACGCAAATTAAAACGTCCCCGCACTCACAAAACCTGTCGCCATTGCAACAAACGTAGACGAAAACGCAATTCCACTGCGGAATGTAAGGAAACAGATTGCACATGTGACTCAATCGAAATAATTAATGAAAAGAACCAGGTTCCGATCTCCCATCCGACACAAAATATTCTAGCAGTACCAGACCCCCAACAACCAGTATCATCACCGACCCGCCCGCAACCTACGCCTGTAGGACGGCTTACTTACGAGCATACTGATCTGGCTCCTTATATCGTTCACATTCAAAGAGAACACATTAACCCTAATGACTCTGTATCCTTGCACCCGGTGGCCTTTGGAAAATTCCTAAGGAAAGAAAATTTCAAAGGTATTATTAATGGTAGCTTAAAAAAAATTGGAAGGAATCGTATGTCCCTTACTTTTACAGACTTCGAAAAAGCTAACTCTTTTCTTATTCATGAAAGCCATAAAAAGAATGGATTTAGGACATTTATACCAACATTTAACATCACTCGCATGGGCCTTGTTAGGGGCGTTCCATCAGAATGGTCTCCAGAAGAGGTGTGTGAGAGCATCTCAGTACCTATAGGTTGTGGCAAAATATTGAAGATCAGGCGTTTGAATTATAGGACTGTAGTAGATGGCTCTCCAGTATGGAAGCCTTCACAAACTGTAGTCCTGACATTCGATGGTCAGGTATTACCAAAACGAATATATATGTGCTACAACGCTCTCCCGGTTGAACTTTATACATACCCTACAATACAGTGTTACAACTGCTCCAGGTTTGGGCATACTAAATTACAATGCAGATCTTTGCCCCGCTGCTATAAATGTGGTCAAGCACACACAGGCGAAACTTGTCATATCAGTGAAGATAAGGCTACCTGCTGTCACTGCTCAGGGTCTCATTTTGCAACAAGTAAAAGTTGCCCAGAGCTTGACAGACAAAAACGCATAAAACGATCCATGACTGCATTTCATATGCTGAGGCTAATAAAATACATCCACCTGTTGTAAGATCATATGCTGAGATTGCATCAAATCATGCTTCTAGTGCAGGGCGGTCTTCTAACAACCTTCCTGCCTCATCACCCACATTGTCATCTCCATTAAAGTCCACGTCATATAAAAAGACCATTACTAGACAGCCCAGTCCACGTCAACATCATCCATCCAGTCACCTGTCCTCACATAAAGAACTCACCAAAGACTATCAAATCCCCTGTCCAGCCAATGGCTGTGCATTTAAAGACCAATCAAGCAAAGAAAATCCTCCATCTATTATTGATGTAATTTTGACTCTAATTAGTTCCCTTTCACACTCAACAATCATTAAACCTGACCACGTTGCATCCATTGTTGAAACTTTAAATAAACTTGCACACTCTCATGATGTATGCAACCAAGAATGTCCCAAATAATTTTGATAATGATAGCTCTGTATCAGCTTCATTGCATTACCCCCATGTGGTATTGCAATGGAACTGCCGCAGTGTAAATGATAAAAAATCAGAACTTTTACACCTTTTTAATAAACACAACCCCACAATAATAGCCCTGTCAGAAACCTGGCTTAGGCCAGGCTCTGTCTTCAAAATAACAGGTTACTCCTGTCTTAGAGAAGATAGGAGTGACCGCTATGCAGGAGTAGCTCTACTTGTTAAAAACAATTTTCTATATAGACCTATTCCTCTCCCTTCTCATGAAGATTTTACAGCAGTTGCTGCAATTATTACTAGTATATGTTTCGTTTCTATATATATTTCTAAACCTTCTGCTTCTACTTTTCAACAGCTCAGCAACATCCTTCAGTCTCTTCCTAGGCCTCTCATGATATTAGGTGATTTTAACTGTCATCACACATCTTTTGGCAGTACAAAATCAGATAACAATGGACAGGAACTTCTCAACTTACTTCACGAACATAATCTCTGCATTCTTAATACAGGTTCTCCAACACGTCGTACAAATCCTTCCCAACATCTCAGTTCTGTTGATCTATCCATCTCATCACCTTCCTTGGCTTCTTCTCTTACTTGGCACACACTCTCTTCTACCTATTACAGTGACCACTTTCCTATACTTATATCCTTCCCAGGCAAGAAAGTGAAAACTACCCCGACTAAACCCAGACTTAAATATAAACTTGTAGATGACAATTGGCCTAAGTATAAGAACTACATGGACACTAACATTTCAAATTTACCCAAAGATAGTGACACAGAATTATGCTCTAAAGAATTTTCCAAGCTAATGTTACAAGCAGCTGATACATACTTTCCTATAAAAAATTCTTGTAAGGGTAAAATACCTTCACCTCCTTGGTGGGATAACGAATGTACATTGGCAATTAAAAGAAGGAAAGAGGCAGAGGTTATATACAAATTAAGCATGACCAACGAAAACTTTAATAATTTAATGCATATAATGTCAGATACAAAGAACCTTCTTAAGAAAAAGAAATTTACGAGTTGGCGAAACTTCTGTGCTTCAATCTCTCCTAGAACGCCTCCTTCAGTTATGTGGACAAATATAAAACGTTTCCGAACTGGAACTTCTCCAAACACATTTTATACTATTCCTTCACCCTTAACTGAGGAATTCTTAACGTCTTTAGCTCCTCCTTTTGTTCCACAACAAGAATTAGCTTCTGTTCCTTCTCAAATTTCTTCAAATGTAAGTACTTCTTTTCTTGATGGACCCTTCAGTCTGGTGGAACTCAAGGGTGTCCTCTCTTATGTCCGGGATTCTGGTCCTGGACAAGATGGTATTCCGTATTCCTTTTTTTCAAATCTCGGTGATGATAGTTTACTTTATTATTTAGAGGTTATAAACTCCGTAATTCTGACAGGTGACGTTCCGGATTCATGGAAGTTACAGACGGTGTTGCCCATTCTAAAACCTAATAAGAATCCATCAGATTGTACTTCCTATCGCCCCATAGCTCTATCTCCCGTGATAGCGAAAATAGCAGAACACCTTATAAAAAATAGATTAGAATGGTTTTTAGAAAACAAACATTTACTCCCAAATTCACAGTTTGGTTTCAGAAAGGGAAAGAGCACCATTGATAATGCTGGTTTACTAATAACAGATATTCGTCTGGCATTTTCCGCAGATGAGTCTGTTGTAGCCGCATTCTTGGATATAAAATCAGCTTACGATAATGTTTGCCTTTCAATATTAAAGAAAAAGTTACAAGAGTTACAAATTCCATCAAACCTTATCCGTTTTATCATTAATCTTTTGTCTGGTCGTAAAATATCGATTAATGGTTTGACCAGAATGCTGTGGAAAGGGCTTCCACAGGGATCCGTACTCAGCCCTATTCTCTATGCCGCATATACATATGACCTTGAAAGCTCGCTGGCTGCAACATGCAAAATTCTGCAGTACGCCGATGATGTGGTTATTTACAGTACTGACAAATCCATTAATATTGCCTGTGCCTCTTTGGCCAAAGCTTTAGATCTTCTTAAGGTCTATTTGGACAGAGATGGATTGGAACTCTCCGTAAATAAGTGCTGTGTGGTACTCTTTTCTAGAAAACGTATGCCTCCCCCAATCACTCTTAAATACAATGGAGAGTCTATTCCGGTTAAATCTCATGTTAAATTTCTAGGTCTAGTTTTGGACTCTAAACTCACTGGAAATCCACACTGTAATTATATTGTTGAAAAATGTGAACGTGCTCTAAACATCCTTAGATGCCTGTCAGGTGTCTGGTGGGGTGCACACCCCTTTTCACTAAAATTAGTTTACAATGCACTGATAAGGAGTGTATTGGATTACGGCACTTTTTTACTGGAGCCATGTAGCGCTGCTGGAATGAAGAGACTTGATGCCGTCCAGGCCAAGGCCCTTCGAATTATAACTGGTGCGATGAAATCTAGTCCCATAAACGCATTACAGGTCGAATGCGCTGATCCTCCCCTCAACTTACGTCGACAGTTCCTGGCAGACAGATTTTTCTACCGCATCTTACAGTTGTCTAATCACCCATTAGTCATCAAAACTCATCAACTTTCAGATTTCATCAATTCAGCGCCATACTGGACACATAAACCTTTACCGCATCTAGTTATTAGTTTTAGAACACACAAATTAACTACACCCATAATCCATTCTTCAATTTTTCCTATTTTTGAATCTGATTTTAAAGCGTTAATAATTTCACCTGAAATACACTTAAATAATGGTCTTATAAAAGGTGACCCTAATGCCAACTTTTCTTTTAAAGCTAAAATTGACGAGCTTTGGCCTGATTGTCACCATATTTTCAGTGATGCCTCAAAACATATGGGAAATCAAAATGTTGGTGTCGGTGTCTTCCACTCTCAATACAAAATTGTTCAAAAAATTAAACTCCCTCCAGAAACTTCTATTTTTACTGCCGAATGTTTTGGTATTTTTAAGGCCCTGGAATATGTCCTTCTAATGAAACTCTCCAAAACAGTAATTTTCGTAGATTCCACGAGTGCATTAAAGGCTTTAGCGAAATTTCCCTTCAAATCTAACAATCTTTCCCCTGTAACTCTGATGTCAAGAGATTTACTACTTAAGTGTGAAAGTAAGGGATATTCGGTGTCCTTAGCTTGGATTCCTAGCCATAGTGGAATCATTGGTAACGATAAAGCGGACCAGTTAGCTAATGAGGCCATTGAGTGTGGCGATACTTTTTATTTTAAAATCTACCCCCAGGACTTAGCTGCTCTTCCCAGGGTCCGCCTTAAGGAATCTTGGGGGGAGGCTTGGAAGAGCAGTAGTCAAGTAAAAGGCAAATATTACTTTGCTATTCAACCTGAAGTCCCTATCAAGCCTTGGTTCTTCAAAACAAATTTTGGTAAAAGAGCTACTTCAGTATTGATACGCATGCGTTTGGGTCACGTGTGCAGCCCTGCACATCTCGCTCGGTTTCGCATAATCGACAACGCTACTTGTGAGTGCGGAGAAGAGGATGCTGACACAAATCATATTTTTCTTAGATGTTCACTGTATGATCATAGTCTGCTTTATACGGGACTATCGTTTTTAGAAGTACCATTTCCAACTAGCATACCATGTTTACTGTTTAATAACTCCATTCCTATATATAAAGTCTTAGCTTCATTTATTGAAGCTAATGACATAAACCTGTAACAATGTTAATATTTAGTAGTATTTAGTTTCTTTGTTTTTAGATATTTATAGATTAGTTAATTTGATTATTTTTATTTATTTTCTTCCTTATCCCTTTCCATTGTTCCTTCCTTGACCATTGTTATTCGGTTCCCGTCTGTCCGCGATCTTTTTCCTATACACACGTTTCCCCGTTTTGTATATAAAAAAAAAAAAGAAAAAAAAAAAGTTCCTACACTTCCTCGTCTTTCCTATCCATAATTCAAGAAAAATAGATGAATCAGAAAATAACTTGACTCTGGCAAATGTACAAGATGTGCGAAGCCAAACTCCTCTGAGGAGGAAAAAAAAAAAAAAAAAAAAGAGAAGAGACCATGAAGGTATAGATAAATATGGAGTCCAGACTTGGAACAACTGTTTGAGTCAAATACCTACGCAACTCTATCTCACTCTATGGTGGCCGACTTCTCTTTCTTGTGTGGACTTAGTGTGGAAATCTCTTTTTTGAAATCTCCTTATAACCTCTTAAAAATACTCACCAAACTAACAGAATCTGAAGTAAAACACTTTCAGATAATGTGTCTACAAATAAATAGTTGAACTACGATTACTGATATAAAAAATCCTAAAATTGTTGGTCACGGATGCTTATCGTGATTGGCAAATAATGTGAATTTTAATCCCATTTCCTTGGGATTTGGTAATGTGGCAACATTGGCCGCCATATGTCAAGTTGTCAATTAAAATGTTCCAACATGGCGCTTGTTTACATTACGGTACACAGCTTTGTTTGAAATATTTGTCTGTAATTGAAGGTATAATCAAAGAAATTGTGCACAGTTGTGAAGAGCACGGTTGCGCCGTTGCGGTAATAAGTGGTGTCCAAAAAGTGAAATACAATTTCACGTGTAAGTGTTTAAATCGTGATTTCTGACATTGAGTCATTTTAAACATATTTCTTTGTATTTTCTATGAATTACTTCACATAACGCTTAACCAATATGTTCAGCGTACTAATAAATGAGTATACTGATAACTATATAAAGATCAAATAGGTTCTCATCGATTTTCATTGACTTATTGTAATTCTAACTTTTTGTTTACATCGGAAGTCATTTTGAAGTAGTGTGACAATATTGAGGATTTATCTGGGACTTTCTCCGGGATCTTTAATTAAATGTGAACATGTTTCTTAGTCATTATATCATACACATACTCATACGGGGAACGAATGTCTGTTATTAGATATTTTATAATTAATTATTTAGAGCATAAAATAATATACCAACAGTGTTTTTTTTATTTCCTAAAAATAGTACTCAGAGGATACTGTGGCCATCCATTGCATCATTAGTATATAGTATAATGTACTCTGTGGCATCATTGAAAATGAAATTTTATGAAAGTGCACAAGAATTACCGGTAACTGAATCAGGCGCCGGGTCCAACTACCGAACGGGAACCTCCATACACATTATTATGTTTTTAGCAATAAAGTAGTTGAAATATTATGGCAAAAAGTAATGTTCTTTAAATATAATTTTCAGATATCAAGTTCATTACATGAAGAGTCTATAGTGAAAATAGCTGATCTGGCTATACCAAGTGCTAGTTTTGGCACTTAGAGTAAATGACATCGAAAATAAATAAATATTGTATCACAACATTTTACTCCTCTGTTACAAGAAATTAACCATCCGATCAAGAACTCAATTTATTGCAATGAATCGCATGAAACCATACTGCTTAAAAAATAACAAATACTATTTTTAACAAGCGTATACGTGCTTACTTATGAGTCATACAGAAAATATACTCAATGATTTACGTGGGTGGAGACAGAAACTACACAGAGCAATGATCGTTAGTCATGTATAAAATAATAGTTAATAAATGATTTTAATTTGGAAAGTGTTTTTATGTAATTTTTGAGGTTTTTATATAATTACTAGCACTTCGCCCGCAACTTCGTTGGAGCGGGTTAACTAAGTACTCCATGAACTTCATCTCCTATATATCCGTTTTAATAATAAAATAACCATTCAAACGTTTATACTGTAACAAACGGCTTGTTTTATGCGTAATTTATACGCATAGGTACATATTGTCCACTCAACGGAAAGCAACTACTTACCAAGTGCTGTCCTGAGAAAAAAGAATAATGGTCACCGTACTTAGAAAGAGAGAGATTGACCACATTGAGCGAGATAGCGATACTTCATTTCTGCTTCAAGTAGGTATTCGAAGTGTGGACTCCATATTTATCTATACCTTCATGGAAGAGACAGACCAATACGTAGGTACTTGTACTCTGTGAGTGAGACAGACGGTAAAAAGTGTATAAATATGTGTTCACTGTTCTGTGATAAATATTGAGATACTTATAAGTATCCTGCCTGAGAGAGACATCCTAATTGGAATTTAAAGAATAGCAGCAATGAAGTCCTAGAGTATCTTCTCATGTTTCATATCACCATGTCCTAAACTGTAAAAGATGAGAATTGAGATGAATAAAAAAGATACTATATCGAAGCAGTGTGAAGTGCATGATTTGATAGTGATAGCTTCATTTGTGTTTTTTTTTCCGTCTGAAACATTCAAGGTAAGTAAATAACATTAAAGATATTTCTACCAAACTGGCCATTGCGTTATTAGTGATAACCACCCAGTCACACAGTAAAGGATCTATAGTTGCAATGATAAGTTATACATGCACCACATTCATTTCAATTAAATCTTATTATCATGTTAAATGCTGTGGCGAAAGCTTCTTATAAGCCCAGATGCCCAGCATTACCTGCTTCAAGCGTGTGCCTTGCAATAAAAAGTCAAAGCAACTTAAAAAGCCTAGAACATAATCATAAAATGATAAGAACATTAACTTTGAACTTCTAATTTAAAGTTTTTCTTTTTATCAAATCTTATGGACTTGCCTAATGGTGGACCCTCCGCACGCCGCTGGTTAAATGATACCTATATTCAATTAATTATATTAAATGAACAGCTTAATCTGTATGTGCAGTCACCAGCACATCAAGCTTACCGAAACTGTCCAATTTTCCCAATCAACCTGAAACCAAATGCTTTAGCGATAAAGTTGAAAATCAATTAAAGAAACTTGACAGATTGTTAAACTTTGATGTGCTAGCCTCTGTACATAGTACCTTTTTCCAAAATTTAATTTATTGCCTGTTTTAAACATAAACTGGCACTGTAACATACAAACACATAAATATTCAGTTAGTTAAGACAAAATTATATATGCCAATGGACAAACCCCTGAAAATTACCTACCTTATTTAATTATTTTAAAAGTTTTGCCCAATACTTTTTCTAATAAATATCGAATGTATGGGACTACCACTGATTCAGTTATTGAAATGAACTTTTTTATTGTTCACAGATACAATGGCTCACATAACGGACCTTCCAGTAGAAGTCATCATAATGATTGCTAAAAGAGCTGATTTCTGCTCACAGTGCAACATGTATAATTCTTGCAAGCTCTTTAGAAATATACTTCACATGCATGGCGTTGTTACTGAATGGCAAATGTCTGCGAATCTAGTGGCCACGGTAAACACACTCAAGTCTGAGTTTTTTAAGGCTGTATCAAATCATCTGGCTGTTCTCAACATGCGTGGTGTTCACGACCTGACCAAAACAAAAGTTTTACCAGCATTTAAGAAATTAAAACAACTAAAAGTCCTAGACATTTCGTATACAAATCTGAATATTCTAGATTTAATGGCAATTCACAGCGCATGCCCAACTCTGATAGATATTACAATTGACTATAAATTTAGTCCTGGAAGTCTTCAGGTAACAGAAAACACAATGCAGCAGTGCCAAGCCCTTTTTGAACATTTTAAAAATGTGCATTTTGTGGGTTCTTTAGACAATTTGCTGTGCAATATTTTAACATTCCACATTTTAAAGAAATCTAAATTAGATACGCTTCAATACAGCCTTATAGATATAAATAATCCGCATACTACGCTTATGACACCTACACTTAGTGACTGTGAGCCGCCAAACTGTAGTCACTTTGCTGCCTATTTGTTGGTAAACTGGAGAGCAGGCAGATTTAATGAAAGTCCCAATCATTTCCTTTTAGTTTCAAGGCCGCTGTACGAGAAATATGAATTTTGTGTAATATACACATTGAAACCACGAGGGTGGGTGCTCTCTGTCTATGCTACACCGTTGTTTAAGGAATTCTTTTCTAAGCAATTCAATATAGACATACGAAGCTTCCAAGACTATGCGCCAGAGAATAAAGGAAACATTTCTTTATTGGTATGGAAGAAAGAAACCACACAATTCAATGATATTTTTTTTCAAAAATTGTATACCCGTCTTAAGCCATATTTCCCTTTTTATTGTGATACACTTACTGATGTAATTTGTCCAAAAACTTTCGACTGGGTCTTTATAAAACCAGCACTTAGTGATTTAACTGTTGATTCTGATACACCTCCTCCAGAAAAAAAGAGGAAAACATCTGTTTCAAATGTTGAGTTTAACTATGACAATTTACTGAAAGACAAAGATAAAGTCCAGCTAAGCATCATGTTCTCCCCAGAGCTTATAATTTCAGCCTCCCTGCCGCATAACGGTCAATATTTTCGTAAAATTACATTTTTAAGTTTATGTGGAGCTATAAAATACAATACAGATTTCTTCTTAAATTTATTTGAGCGCTGTGATAATCTGGTGACACTATCAGTGGAACTTCCAGCTGTAACATCAGGTAGATATGCTTACCACATCCTTGATGGTATGCAAAAGAGCCGGTCCTTAAAAAATCTACGCTTAGTTGATAAGGGAATGGACTTCAAACACTATTTTAATTCATTTAGTAAGTGTAAGACTTTAGAAAACATAATTTTAATGGATCCGAAGCAATGGGACCATTCAAACATTGCAGACCCTTCTCTATTCGTAGAATCGTGTACGAAATTGTATAGTTTTTTCATTGAAGCCCCTTTTTCTGAAACAGCATCAAGTAAACAGTTGCAATTGTTTAATCAGGTAAAAATAAAGTTTCAGAGACCTCACCTCAGGGTTGTAATAAATTCGCTTTCTAACAAAACGTATGTGTATGCTTATGATCCGTTTGTGGAAGTATTTAAATTGAATCCAATAAAACCAATTTGAACGGTACCAACATTTCTGCTTCATTATGGTAGATGCCAGCTAAATGTGCAAAAAAGGTCATTGACTCCATTTATTGACTTTCATAATATCAAAAACAGATATATCTATCTTCTTCTATGTAATACTAGCTGTCCCCTGGTGCTCCGCTCCCGTCAACTGGCAACTTTTTTTTTACCTAAGAACCTTCTCCTGATAATAACAAACAACAAAAAAAGAATTAGCGAAATCGGTTCAGATGTTCTCGAGATAGCGCTTAGGAAAACATTCAGCGATTCAGGTAGGTCTGAGAATAGGTCGTATGCTATATTTATTACTAGCTGACCCGCGAAACTTCGTCTACGTCACATTTGCCATTAATGCTCCGCTCCTATTTGTCTTAGCGTGATGATGTACCTACTCTCATAATTAAAATAACCTTCCTTGATAAATAGGCTATCTAACACTGAAAGAGTTTTCTGAAATCGGACCAGTAGTTCCTGAGATTAGCGCGTTCAAACAAACAAACTTTTCAGCTTTATAATATTATTAATAAAGCAAAATCACGTTTGCGAGGTAGTAATGATATCAAGCTGTCTTGAATCGACTACTTTCGTGATCTTTTACGTTCTCTAGAAAAAAAAAAAAAAAAAATATATTGTTCGGGTATTCACGAAAAGGTATTAGGGATAAGGTCAATGTACTTTATTGCAAGTTTATCTGGCGCCTACCATAAAAAATATCTCTTTGCTGTTACGCAGTCGGGGTAACTGGTTTTAACTTCACATGAACCACATGTGGTGTTCGCTGTACTATTGTGTCTGCTGGCAAGGAACCTACCCTCAACGGTACAGTCTGGGGGCTAAAAAGCCCACTTTAGGAGAATCATAATATTAATCACACAAAAATCTGTCAAATTCCATTTTCGTCTTTATCTCTGACACACTAGGTTCAAAGATGATTGGGAAAATTTGACAGTGACGGGTAGTGATTTACTTTCTGATTCTGCTAAAGTGACAAATCAATTTCGTGTCCGCGCTGCCAATCTGATATTATGAGACAAAAAAAAACGGGTTGCACTCAGTCGGGTGCCCGCAGAAGTGAAAACTTGAACATTAGGGTAAGGTGGGGTACCTACAGTGTTACAAAAAAAATATACTAGATTGTAATGACAAAAATATTGTTTTAATCAGCTACTTTTTGGCATGGAAATAAACTTTAACTATCTCTCATTAATTAAAATAGCTCAAACATCAACATTATTAGCAACTACTTAATTTAAATTGCACTTTATTTAAATCAGTCGATTGTAACACTGAGCCCCGTATATGGGGTAGTCTGTTACAGGGTAAGGGGCACAATGTTACAACATAAAATAATATAAAACTAACAAATTTAGAAAAAGTCCTTAACTTCTAATAAATAATAAACTAATTTAAAATATTATTTGGGAAAGTATAGACATCTGTCTTCTTTTGAACATATATTTGCAATGTCATAAAATTAACATGCTTTTCATTTGCAGCTTTTCGAAAACTAACACCACTTTCAACTAATAAAATCGCTTCTGCGATATCTTTTTCACTATGAGGACTGTAATCCGTCTTCCTCTTACGATTTCGCACCATTTTCTTTTAGTACCTTGAAATAGTACAAAAATATGTTAATTGGGGCTGACTGTACCAGTGTCACACAGTGCCCCGTAACACAGTGTCCCGGAGAGGCAAACCAAATTAAAAAAATCGAATGAGTATTTTAAGTTATGTCTACAACAAACTTCTAACGGTAATATGTAGCCAAATAAACATTAAATAAAGGAAAACCAACATCACTTACCTTAATACAATACATCCGGAAAGAAATTAAAAACTTTGAAACTATTTTTTCGTCGTTTCATCACATAAAAACCTTTTTTGTTTGCTATTTTTCAATCACGGTACAAACTGTGGCTACGGCAACTGTTTAAAGATGGATGCTTGTGAGCTTGACAAACGTGTATACTCACATCATAAAACTGAAAGACAGGGGCGGAGATATGTGCATTGTAACATTGTACCCCGTGTAACACTGTGCCCCACCTTACCCTAACGTTGTGCATTTTTGAATCATCCGTCTTACAAATTTTCTATCAGGTCACGCGTCCTGACGTCTTACGAATTTTCGATCAGGTCACGTGTCCTGACGCGAGTTTAATATTTTAAACCCATCCCAAGAAACGTGCTCACCGCCGCTAAAGTGGGTTTCAACTTTAATTTTTATGATGTGAAAATAAACTTTTTTTTTAATGCAAAACGGGGAAACTCTTGGCCCAAATCTCACCTGATGGGAAGTGATGATTAGGCCGAAGATGGAAGCGAGTTTCACCCGGAATCCTCTTACACAGAGGAACTGGCTATCATAGGTACCTCTAACTGCCGGAACACAACAATGCTGTTAACATTGTTGTAAATGGCGACAGACTTAGACATGATGGTGGTAGCTTGCCAGGCGGACTTAGAAAAAGTCCTACCACCAACCAAACCGAGCAAAAAATTTGCCCCCGCTGGGAATCGAACCCGGGACCTCTGGTCTGAATCAGGTGGTTGTACCACTAGACCACGGAGGCGGTTAGTGTCACCTGTTTAGCACCACCCGGGGACCACGTGTAGGGATTCGCTGAAGGGTATTCTCCTACGGACGCGGGTGACTCGGCCCCCAAAAGTTTATGATAAAAGTGTTGGTTTTCTAGACAGATCATACATTTAATACCTGTCAACGCCCGTAAGACCCCATTGGGCCAAAGTTGTACTACTATTGTATAGACGCCAGTACATCAGAGGTATCTGAAACTGAAACTAAATTTGGCTGGAGTGTAGCCCTAGGGGCACTATGGCGCGAGGACTTAAAAAAATTATCTTTTTTTTTTCAGAAATTTTCCAATTTTATTGCAGTTTCGGGATACCATAAAACCCATTTCGGTTCTGAGAAGCATAGCCCTACGACGTTACCGAAATATGGGCCCCCGAATTTTATTTTGTACTAATACTAAGCAGAAGTTTGTTTTTTTGTTTGGTTGAATGCGCTAATCTCAGGAACTACTTGGTCTAATTTGAAAAAAATGTTTCAGTGTTAGATAGCCCATTTATCGAGAAAGGCTAAAGGCTAACACAAATAGGAGCGGAGCATTAATGGAAAATGTGACGCAGACGAACTTGCGCGGGTCAGCTAGTTTTGTATAAAACGCCCTATAATTCCAAAATGGTAGCTCGGATGAAAATCTTTTCAGGAAACAAATTGTTGCTCTAGTCGATAACTATGAGATGATGTAAGAAAACCCGCGAAAACTAAAAAAAACCGCGCCTGAGACATCCCACTGACCGTCATCCGATTTTCCCTATCAAAGAACCCAATCCTTGTAGCAATTAAGTTAAAAATGTATTAAAGAAATTTGACAGATTGTTGTATCATGACGTGCTAGCGTCTGTACATACTTACTTACTATATTGTTTTTTTTTTAATTGTGCGGGCGCAGACATATTACGATAATTAAATGTGATATTATGTTACTTCATATTTATACGTTGTTTTAATGTTATTACTACCTTTTTGTCCTTTTTAGGGTTCCGTAGCCAACTGGCAAAATCGGAACCCTTATAGATTCGTCATGTCTGTCTGTCTGTCCGTCCGTATGTCATAGCCACTTTTCTGCGAAACTATAAGAACTATGTTCTTGTTAAGATTTTCACACAAAAATTGAAAAAAAAACATAAATTTTGGGGGTCCCCGTACTTAAAACTGAAACTTATTTTTTTTTTTCATCAAACCCATACGTGTGGGGTATCTATAGATAGGTCTGTCTTCGAAAATGATATCGAGGTTTCCAATATCATTTTTTTCTTAACTGAATAGTTTGCGTGAGAGACACTTCCAAAGTGGTAAAATGTGTCCCCCCCCCCCCTCCATTAATTTCTAAATAAGAAAATGATAACGTAAAAAAAAATATGTTGTACATTACGATGTAAACTACCAGCGACAATTGGTTTGAACGAGATCTAGTAAGTACTTCTTTTTAATACGTCATAAATCGTAAATCGCAACTTCTGCTTATAATATAATACCTACTGGTGTGTACGGAACCCTCGGTGCGCGAGTCCGACTCACACTTGGCCGGTTTTTGTTGAAGGTACCCTCTCCCCACTCGGGTGTCTGTCTGTCACAGCCAGTTTCCTCCTGATCTATTAGACCGAAACTAGAATTTTGGTATACTTATGGACTTCTGGATCTTCTTCTGGATTTGCAACCATAAATTGCAATGCCTGAACAGGCAACTAAGTTCTAAGAACATGCATATATACTGTTAACATCACTCCTGTACCTACACTTAGTTCGCAATAAAGAATTTTGAATTTGAATTTGAATTTTCTGTGACTCAATCACGGACGCGTTACGTAAATTAATTCACCCTCGTCCATCGACCATTATTAAAATTTGTAACACTTATCGACCTGTAGCTAAGTATTATGCAAAGAAAAGATTTGATTTGAAATAAAAACATTTTAAGTAAGGGGGTAAAACTAGAAAATTAAGAAAGGGTTTTAAGTTGTATCGTTAGAAATATCAAATGAAAGGACTTACAAAAAACACAACTTGTTATTTTTAAATTAAGAAAATATGTATTTAAACCCTCATAGGGTTATTTATATTTCATAATTTTAAAATAAAAAGTTTTGAAGTTAAACAAGAAATTAGATCAATAATGATCATTCACCCCCCCCCCCCCCCCTTATCTCCGAAACTACTGAACAAAAATGTTGAAAAAATTGAGGTTCTATACCTAAACATTACTGGAAAACGTAAATAACATGTTAAGAAAATGAAATTGGTTCGCACGCAGCCGACTAGCACTTGGCCACACAGGCGCCAAGACAATAGAGGCGCCGCCACCGAAATTATTTATGCTTACACAACAAAATATTCTTTGTAGTGGAGTATCGATAAGTAAGTAGCTACAATAGGCGCAACATATGCCTTGTAAACAACAAAACATAATTATAATGCGCTTATTGTACAAGTCTTCCAAGATAATATTCACGTGTGTGGTTTAATTTTACGCGTTAGGTTTTAGTTTACATTAGTTACGAGCTCAGCGTTAAAATCAAAAGAACCGCCGCGGGTGAGTTTGTTTGAAAATTATGATCGCAACCCGAAACGATGGGTGCGACGCAAGCGGGGTTGGGTCACGGCATAGAGTATATAACCACTAGAGAGCGTATAGGCCGATTTCTTCTAAGTACGCGGCTCACTACAGCGGGCCGGGGGACGAAGAACAACGCACGGCTGCAATTGGTCCGTTCAAGGTCAAGTTGCATAGGTAGCCTATGGTTAGTGGTGGCACAACTTGATTAAAGGAAAATAGTCGATATCGATAAAATGCATTTTAACATTATAAAAATACTCAATCCAAACAAACAGCGCTATATCTTGTTTAAACAAAGTTTCCCTATTAATCTTATCTTTCCACTTTTATTTTAATTCTGAAATCTTCGAAAATCTAAAATGAAAACATGTATGTCAAACACTCGGATGAAAAATCTGAGACCCTCCTCCTATTTTTAATGTCGTAGTTACGTGTTTAATGTAAGTATGTGAATTGATTAAAAATTGTATTAGTTGTAATTTTATGATCATCGATAAATCGACTTTAATCATTAAACGTAACAGCACAGATTTTTACGATAAAAATACAAAGGGGAAGAAAGGGATAACAATATAAGTATTTCCTAATGAAAGAAAGAGACTTTTCCAAAAGACATCAACGCGCGCTTCTCACAGTGTGCTCGTTCACCTAACCACCATTTTATATAGACCCCTGCAGTGGCTCATCATCTGATTCAAATCAAAAATATTTTGCGTAGTCTTTACTCTCCGATGAAAAGTTATGCCATCATTTTTGTAACAAAAGGTCTTGGAATGTTTCCCACACAAATTCACCGGGTATGAAGGCATTTTTATGCGTTATAAATTGCATAAAAATTAAAACGATTTGTAAAAACTTAGCATGCCCACAGGTCTAACAATTGGTCACAACTAAAATGGTTACTAGTGCCGCTGACTAACATCTGAGCAAAAACACTAATAGTTTTCGTGCGTCGGGGCACTGTATGCGCAGTCAAGTGGTTTAATAGTCTTTGGGTCACGGGGATTCCCCGACTGTAAGGAACGAGCGTACCAAAACAATTGAAAAATTAGTCAATTGAAAGTGTGTGCTAGGTGCGCATCGATTTTTTAAAATAAGATTAGGTTCTAGCTCTAAAAACAATATATAGTTTGTGTATTAGTGATTGTTTTAACGTGTTTTCACGATGAGTGATAGTTCTCAAGACAAAAAAAAATCTGATTTAAAAAACGCTTCAGGTACGTGCTTTTTATGTATTTTTCTATGCAAATAAATATAACTTTAGTCTGATTGTAATGTCACAAAAAAAACATTTTATTTTTTAGGGTTCCGTAGCCAAATGGCAAAAACGGAACCATTATAGACTGAAACTCAAATTTTTTTTTTCATTAAACCCGTACGTTTGGTTTATCTATGGATAGGTCTTCGAAAATGATATTGAAGTTTATAACATAATTTTTTTCTAAACTGATTAGTTTGCGAGAGAGACACTTCCAAAGTGAAAATTTGTTGGTTTTTTTTTCTATTTTAGTGTGAAAATCTTAATGCGGTTCACAGAATAATCTACTTACCAAGTTTCAACAGCATAGTTCTTAAGTTTCGGATAAAAGTGGCTTTATTTCGGTCAAAATTAACAAATAATAAAAAAAAAACAAGTTGAAACATGAAGATTCGTGAAAAAAAAAGGCGCTTCATAGGTTTTGCACACAGGCGCTGTGGGGGGTCGGCGCGGCCCTGCCCCAAACTGATGTAAAAACTCTCGTTCATTCCCAGTCGCCCCCGCGGGGATTGCCACCGGAGGCAAATAGGAATTTCGAAAATCACTCGAAAGGAATCTCGAACCCGATTTTGATGAAAACTTAAAAAAAACATCCCTGTGTACACACACTGTATACACCATCCGAACGGTACCTTTTTCAGATAGTGTCGAAATACAGGGTGTTTTTTTTTCCAAAATCAATTGGTTCGATTCCTGGTTAGGATATTTTTAAAATCCAATGATGCAGTTTTTCTTTTCATCAGAATCGAGCTCGTGGTTTTCGATATTCCTCATATGTAGTTTCGGATTTGGCCATGAAGTCACACTTTCAAAATTCACCTGTATAGGACACAGACCCGGTACGACAGAACCCAACTGCGCAGTGCCATTTTGATGAACCTTTTCAAACCTACATCAAACGGTTTCATCAAAGACGTAAGGTTTGAATCAAACTGTTTTAGCGTCTCGGGGGTGCTTAACTGTAAACTGAGGAACGAAACGTCGCAATAACCCGGCTAAATTAAAATACCCTTCATCACCTAACAATTGGCACATTAATAAAGTGACTTTTTAATTCCGTAGCATAG
The DNA here is from genome assembly GCA_963859965.1 of Ceramica pisi. Taxonomy (NCBI): domain Eukaryota; kingdom Metazoa; phylum Arthropoda; class Insecta; order Lepidoptera; family Noctuidae; genus Ceramica; species Ceramica pisi. The sequence goes on along the minus strand of OY982556.1, from coordinate 4,037,151 downwards.
TACGTCAATGTATGAGCGTAATCAAGCGTAATCAGCTGATATTTCAAGAGGTTACCTATATTTGTTGTGATTGAATATATTGCGAAGAAAATTAGTAAAATGACTGTGAAACCTCGTGAAAAGCCAGTGGATCCTGACGACGATCCGGTAGAGAGCATGTTGAAGAAGACGGGCTGCTTGGAATTACATTATAAAGTTCAGGTATGATTGGTGAATGAAAGAAAATAAATGAAGTAAAGATGTAGAAGTAGGGGCTAAGGCTTACTTCACCTTTGATGGTACATAATTAAAAAGCTAAATGAAACATTTAAAATGGTTATAAAACGAGCGAAGAAAACGTTAGTTGCTCATCTAGCGTTTTGCTAGCGACTTCTTCCGCATAGAATTCGGAGTCGAAGTTCTAACTTACCCATTCAAATTAGTAACATTGAGGTATTATTACCTAGTACCTACTCACAGAGTACATTATATTACCCACTCTTACTGTATTTCTTTTTCCGCGTACAAAAAAAGCCGGAACGACCGGGCTTGTATTTTTTTAAGTTTCAGATAGTGAATTGAATCAGCGCCATCTAGCGTGGTTGTAAGATATTATGCCAGCGGATTGTTTAAAAATTGCTAAATAGGCAAGATCTTAGACCTATTGAAGTATTTAAATTATTGGTAAGAAATCATTAGGTAGGTATATACTTAGATTGAAAAATAAAAAAAATCTTTTGTTTTCAGGAGTGCATAGCAACTACTAAGGATTGGAGGAAATGCCAAACGGAAGTTAATGATTTTCGAGATTGTATCAATAAGCATAAGAAACCTGAAGTAAAAAGCTGATTGATCCGTTAGCTAAAGTTGTTTTATTCTAAGAATGGCGGCACATCCTGTCGTTTTACCTGTTACTATACATATAAATAAATACACTAGCATTTCGCCCGCAAGTTAATCCACGCGGGTTTAGTTTTAGTTTGACTTAAAGGATGACCCAGATATAGAGAGGGAACGTAGGGCGTTGGCGGTGAGGAGCAATATGCTGGCCCGGAGGCTCGCTCGATGTACTAAGGAAGTAAAGATAACACTTTTTAGGGCATACTGCCAATCTTTTTACTCGAGTGGCCTGTGGGTTCGGTATACGCAGCGAGCCTATAACATCCTGCGGATCCAGTATAATAATGCTTTCAGAATGCTGCTGGGGTTGCCGCGCTATTGTAGTGCGTCACAAATGTTCGCAAATGCGCGCGTTGACTGGTTTCCACGCTATAGTGCGTAAGAAAGTGGCGTCATTATTTCAAAGACTGCGCGGTAGCACCAACAGCATTCTGCAAATGATTGCATCCCGTTATGACTGTCCCATACAGGCCCACTGGGTGGAAATAGTTACGGGAAAATTGTAAAACAATGTAAAATATTTTGTCTTGTTCCTACTAACATAGATAGTAAGAAAAATTGTTACTAACACTTATGGATTCTGTCCGAAATAAATAGTTAATAATTAGTGCCTATCAGCCTATTGCATTTTCCGTAGAGATCTTCCGTAGAGATCTCTACAATGCGATGCGATTCAAATAAAAACAGGATCGACTTAGCGCCATATTGTGACGCCATAAAAACCAGTTGTTAGGTAGGGTGAGCTAAGCAAGATTTATTAATAAAATTATTATTTACAAATATTGAATTAAGTTATGGTACTTATGGTTTAAAATAACTAATAGATAACGACTAATATTATAGGTAGGTATTTAACTAATTTATACTTTAATTAAACGGTTTTATTTAAATTGTTTAAACAAAGTAAAATAAACCTTTATTGATATGCAACTAAGTTTTCTTTGCAAACTGTAAGTCCTTTTCAAGAGACATTTGATAGATAGAGGTCATTGACGTTCCTATTCTTAATTGAATCGCATTGTACCTGTGTTACTTCTTGATTATTTAGCTTTCTATTGGTGAAAAAGTAACATTTCTAGCAACTGCGTTCGCCATCTAGTTCGTTCAACTTGAAAGAATAAACAACTTGAACTCTTTCATCTTGAAATTATTCCTAGGGGAAACTCTCGGGATGAAAAGTACCTCTCCTACGTCCTATTCCTGGACATGGTCTACCCGACTGCAAGTTACATCCAAATCTGTACAGCCGTTAATACCTCAAGGGGTAACAAACAAACGACTCCTTTTACATTCATAGATAATATTAGTTAGGACTAGTAGGGATTTAACTGTAAAGCAATAAAACAAAGTTTAATAATTTAGACACCATTTACTTATTATATTCAATTAATATATGTATTTCCCTAAAATCCCTAGGGAACTCCCGTGATAAAAAGTAGCTTATGTGCTATTCCAGACTATATTCTATATCTGTGCCTAATTTCATGAAGATCCTTTCCGGCGGCGTTCTGGCGTGAAAGAGTAACAAACAAACATCCATCCTTACAAACTTTCGCTTTAATTTAATTAAAACTATTTATATTAGCCGCGAACCTATCGCGGTGCACACTATGCACGGCCACGCGGCGCATTTTAGCTGCGTGGGTTCATTTGTTTGACAACGTGGGTCTACGTTTCCACTGCAGTACACGCTACACAACGCTGCACGTCCACGACTATGTACAACTGTAGCGTGCGTGGCCCACCGCGGCACACGGACAGCCTACGCATGTTTTAGCGTAGACCTACATGGGCGCCATATTCGAGCAAGCCGCGTGTGTGCCATGACGTCACTTGATGCGTAGCCTATCCATGGGTTGCAGTGGAAACAATCTCATACATTTTCATGCAAGACGAAGTCTCACACACGTGCGTAACCTCTCCGTGCATTGCGGTGGGTTAGCAAAAGGTTACCACAAATATGAAATGAGTTTCGCGTGCAAGCCAACCACGCGTTTTGAAGATTCTCATAAAAAAAACAGGCTTTGAGATAAAATTATGAAGGAAAGGTACTCACGGGACGTTGGGAGCCAGCATATCACCACACAGTTCACTAGTCGTCGTCTTTTCACGGTATTTTTGAGTTTTTTCACCACGCGCGTAGGTTATTCGCCGGCCGGCATAAAACGCTCAGTTTGAGTTTGAGTTCGGCGGGTTTGTTTTGACTCACGTTTGACGACAATCTAATCTGATTTAAAGCGACGGTGTGGTAGATAATGGAGTACGCCATTTGGTACTTGGAACCAAATATAGGGTTAGGCAAGAGTAAGCATTGGGACAGTGATCCAAAGAGTTCAGGCAAGTATGGGCCTGTATGGGCTTTGACTATACTAGAACCCGCAGGAGATGTGCACGTGTCGCCAGTTCGCCACAACAACCGGTCCCTCATCATCAGACCACTTTGTGGAAGGTTTTGCAACACTGCGTCTTTCGGTAGGTACGCGGTCGCCACTCCAGAACTTTTCGGCTCCATCGAACATCTGTTCTGGGAGCTATGTGCCCTACCCACTGCCACTTCAGTATGGCGATCCTTCGAGCTATGTCTAACCTTGCGTAACCTTGGTTCTCTTTCGGATATCATAATTCCTAATACGATCACGCAAGAAAACTCCGAGCATTGCCCTCTCCATTGCTCTTATGGGTGACATGAGTCTTTTGATGAGGCGCACTGTGAGCGACCACGGTTCGGTTCCATGAGTCATCACTGGCACACGCACTGGTCATAGACTTTCGTCTTGAGACACTATGGTATGTGAAACGAGAAGATACGACGAAACTTCCCGAACCTTCCCAGTAGGTAGGGCTGGCCAAATACATGCTTTGCTTTAATTGAAATACAAAATACTGTATCGCAAGTACTTAATTAAAATACGAAATACAAAATTATTTATGTAAGGTATTTGAAATATGAAATACTTAGGTATAAAATACATAATACAGTATTTTAGCTATTTCTAATTGAAATATAAATTACAAAATACGAAATAAGTAATCTAGACCAGGGGCCGAGTCTGCTATTGTAATAGTGTCGGAATGACGTGGATCATTGATTTTCATGATTCCGTAGCCAAATGGCAAAAAACGGAGATATAGATTCGTCATGTCTGTCTGTCTGTCTGTCCGTCCGTATGTCACACAGTCACTTTTTTCCGAAACTATAATAACTATACTGTTGAAATTTGGTAAGTAGATGTACTTAGTCTATGAACCGCATTAAGATTTTCACACAAAAATAAAAAAATTTGGGGGTTCCCCATATTTAGAACAGAAAATCAAAAATTTGTTTTTCATCAAACCCATTGGTGTGGGGTATCTATGGATAGGTCTTCAAAAATGATATAGAGGTTTCTAATACTTATAATTTTTTTCTAAACTGAATAGTTTGCGCGAGAGACACTTCCAATAAGTGGTAAAATGTGTGTCCCTCCCTGTAACTTCTAAAATCAGAGAATGGTAAAACTAAAAAAAAGTATATTATGATGTACATTACCATGTAAACTTCCAGCGAAAATTGGTTTGAACGAGATCTAGTAAGTACTTTTTGTTTTAATACGTCATAAATCGTAAACCGCAACATTTGCTTAGGCATAATATACATACACCTACAGGTTTGTACGGAACCCTCAGTGCGCGAGCCCAACTCGCACTTGGCAGGTTTTTTCAGTGGATACCAACGGCCTTCATTTGACGACCAAAAAGAGCCGAAAAATCAAACAACTTTTTCGAGAAAAGCATGAACATGCAGGCAATTATGCGCCATATGCAGCTGCCAATGAGAATAATCTTGAACCAATTTCAGTGATGTTACCTGTCTGTGTTCGTACCTACTCCCAGCACTGAACGAACTTGTGTTTTCTTCCACTGTGTATGTTTCGGACGGCAGGAGCACGTCCAATGCTCGCACTGTCGTCCTGGGACAATCTCCCACGTAATTTGACGTACGCCCCTTGTACTACCTTGCGCTGGTTACGTACGTCACCGCACCCCTGAATGCGTAACGTTTTTCGACTACTGTTAGGGACCTCGGGAGACGGAGACGAAGAGCCGGGGAGGCAATAAAACAACTCTTCACGGGGAATCTTGACCCGCAGGTTTCGGCTCCTATTTTCTTCCCGTAGTGTTGCCTCTTCGACGGCTGTGCTGCGACTGCGATTGAGCCGAAATTCGGCTCTGTTTATATACTGCCCGTCGTTACCTTATTGAGAACCGTGATTTTTGGACTCGATTCGCGTGTAATTTTCTCTTTGAGCCTTTATTTATTGTTTTTTTTTTTTATATAAAAACCCTTACAATATATATATATATATATATATTTAGATTCCTTAAACCTCGCTTAACAATATGAAACACAAATTATTTCAATATCCTTACAATACAAAAAGTTTCTAGAACTAAGACTTCCAATTTTGTACCTTAACAAATTTTCACTATACATTTTTGGAAAATCTCGAAAACTATAAGTCCTATCAACTCAATTCTTTTTGTCATAGTGGTTTTGGGTCAAGACCTTTATTTTAAAACTAATTCCAAAACACTATCACTTAAAACAAGAAATCACATTTTCAATCTACTTTCTACTATAAATTCACAACTAGCTGACCCGCACAACTTCGTCTGCGTCACATTATTCATTATTGCTCCGCTCCTATTGGTCGTAGCGTAATGGTATATAGCAGTTACCTAGCCTTCTTCGGTAAATGGACTATCCAACACTAAAAGATTTTTTCAATTCAAACCAGTAGCTCCTGAGAATAGCGCGTTTAACCAAACAAACTCTTCAGCTTTATAATATTAGTATAGATAAATTCTATGCCAGCTTATTTATCTTCTTCTATTTTTTATTAATAAATAAATAAATAAAAGTTTGAATGACTGGACTGGTTTTGTTACTCACGCTAATACGGTTGAAAGGATCTGGATGAAATTCAGCACAGAGGTTTATAGTCTAAAATACCACATAAGGCGAATTATTTCGTGAGAAGGTATGTAGTACCTATCTTGGGATATTTTCAAGATTCAAAGCATTTATTTCAAACAGTTATTTCAAATTACTCGCAAATCGAACCGTTCGTTGCTTCGCTCTAAACTGATTCAATCGCGGAGGCTTACTAAGTAGGGTCCCGTCTGCACCTTTAGTACGGAACCCTACACTACATGCCGCCTGATCCGCAAGCTGAACTCGAATCTACGATAACGGACCACATTAAATCAGTTTAGAGAAATTCGACCCTAGCAGAAACTGAACCCTTTTAATACCGATCCTAGACCACTAACGAAATCCTACGATGTTTAAAAATCGTCTGAGGGCCGTTCCCCAGCACATGAGCAACGTCATCTATCCACCGTGTCGTAAAGTAAACTGACAAAATATTTGGCTGCGGAAGACGTTAGATAAGATGTAAACGTAAGGTATTAAAACGTTCACTTTTATTTTGTCACGTAGGTATTATAAGTTTCATATAAATAACTCATCAATGTTATTTTCATGCTTTTAGATGGCGCTGTGATTGATCAGAATATTGGAGGCAGTTTCCAACTAAACTAAAAAATTCAATATCTTTTGATTTTGTGGATCGATTTTGTTTTGAACCTACCTTGAATCAAAATCAACAAAAACGACTATCGAACGAATTATAATTTGTTTTAACATTTTATAACAACGTAAAACTGAACCGTCAAATGTACTCGTAAGTTCGAATTTAGAAGCTCACACACGATTTTTGACGATAAATGATGAGATAATAACATAATATCTCAAAAATACATTGCTTTGATTCTTCACAAATTGTTCACACACTAAAACTTTTCTCAATAGATGGCATTGCAAGTATCTGGAGTCTCAATGAAAACTACCTATTTTAGCGCTCGATAAAGTTTCTCCATAAACTTTAAAATTCGATATCTTTTGATTTTGTGGGTCGATTTTGATGAAATAAACACTAAATGTTACTCCGGTTATCACTATTTTTAAGTACCTACTTTTTTACTCCAAACCGTGGTTTATGCGTGATGCTCCTCCAAACGCACAGACAAACCGACAAACAGAAAAGAATTTCAAAAACTGCTTTTTTGTGTTTTATGTCATATTTCTGACATTTCTATGTATTTTTATGCGAAAATATTTAATGTACGGACACGGCAACTCTACGATTTTGGTATATGTATAGAATAGATACAAAAACCTTACTTACATCTAAATTTCCTTATAAACTATCAAAATTCGTTTGTATTAGAGTTTTATTGGACCTAATATGTATACATAAAACTTATAAAACTAATTAAAGCATAAAATGAAACATTAAATTCGCATTTAAACTAGAATCTAACTAAACCTATGATGCGAAAATATCCTTATAACACTAATTAGAGAATGCTAAACCTAATCTAATCTGATTCAATTAAAATTCTAATTAGTCTTCCTTACAATTTCCTTGTTTGATACGGTCGCGTCCACCACTACTTGCGCCTAGGGACGCCGACGGGGTCTTATTGCCGACAGTGTAAATACTTCTAAACAAGAATACGAGAAGATTTTGTTTTAGCGAGTGCATACTTGCATAGTCGGTACAACTTACCTACTGTTAAGCGAAAATAATTGCATTTGCCATGTCAACTTCTCAAGCTTAAAGTATGAGCTTGCAATATAAGAAAATGTTCTACAAGAGTTCACTTCTGAACACATTGTTCGAGCGTGCAGAGTTGCAGACATGACACCGTTCAGGAGAATCAATTCGCCTCATTATTTATGATTGATCTCGTCTAGCTAAAGGAGAATACTTGCATAGGCACAACCTTGTAGCCAGGATTATCCAACACCGACTTGCTCTGAAATACTCTCTTGTGGAATCAGAGGTGCCGTACAGTATGCGCCCGACCCAGTTCTCGATAATGGCAGTATCACATTGTACTGGGATCGATCCATGAGAGTAGAATCCTACTCTCAAGCTCAGCGAGCCTCTTGTTCTTATCTGTACGGCGAGTCTTGAAGAACTAAGACCGTATGGGCAGTTCCCACCACCTCATCGTTGCATTTGTCCACGGAGCTCAATAGACACTCGAAACGATTTTGAAGTCTGAGGTTTGGTGAGCATGCCCAAGAACTCGACGACCTCATCCCATTGACCCCCTTCTACCATCGGACATCCAGACGCACTGCAACTTACCATCCCTACCTTGTTGCTATTCAACCAATTCGCACTAAGCGATTCCAAACGCCTTTTATAATACGCACAGCAAAGGAGTGTAACTCTCTGCCTGCGTCTGTTTCCAAACGCTTACAACCCTAATCTCTTCAAAAGTTATAGTGAACAGGCTCTTTCTGGGTAAGCTCGCTCCATCGTAGACTTTGTCTATGTCATCACTGACCAAGAAAAAAAAAGGTGAAAACTTTCGCTGTTTTGGATCTGAATCTGTGCTGGACGGTGCGTAGACTTCAACGTCATTGCTCTGCCAGAGTCACTTCCTGTACTCACGCTTTCTGAATAACGTGTTCATTATTTAGAGGCCTTCCTTCTCCATGCATCTGGCCAGTAGGCGTCTGTGGTTCCTCCTTCGGGAGGGGGAGTTGGAGGGTCGGAAGTCGTCAGCGTCTTGAATGGCCAGTTTTCCTTTGAAATATTTCGATATCGTTGAATAAATTTCACTTTTGTAACATACCTTCGCAATGTGATCCATAAATCAAATATATTTAGTTCGGCATTATTCTCTTTTAATTCTGTATTTTCAAATAACGCGCTTAACTTGGATTTATCAATCCTTTCAACGTAAATGGCTACGTCTATTATTATTTCAATATAGTAATAGTTAGTACAGGCTCCCAGGAGCATATTAGTTTCTCTAACAATTTCTATGAAGTCCATCAAATTACTCTCATTTAAATTTTCTTTTATGATTGGAATAAAAGCGTTGACCAAATTCCGTAGATCGTATCGAATCGCCTCAGTTATAGATGATTTGATTTCACCAGACTTACTGTTTTTACCCTGTTTGATTAATAGATCAAATATAATTGTTTTGTTTTGTTCAAAAAGTGGAGGCAAGTCGTGGTCAACTTTCATTTTATCGTTCAAAGTACTCATAACGTTCATGTTACCGAAAAACATCACGTTCAGTATAAAGTCCCAAATAGGTATTTTGTTTTCTTTGCTTTTCATTAAACCACAAATGTATTCAACAACTAAGTACTCTTCTAAAGTTGAATGTACAAACATTGGAATATCGTCAACGACATTACAAATGATGCCGGTTATCAATTCTCCCTCCTTCAGTTTTGCGATCATTTCCACAATTTCGTTCAACTCACCATCATCAAACAATTTGAAACGATCTTCGTAGTAAACAGCGTATGTCGCCAGCTTTTTATGCTTTTCTATAGTATCGGCGTATTCTCGCTCGTACGCTGATATATTATCCGGTTTGGATATGTCATTTTGAGTTTTTTCTTGAAAATGTATTTTTTTCAATTTAATTTCCAGATAATATTCATAAACATCACAGATAATGCAGTCCCAGTACCAATCAGTTTTTTGAGTTTTATTCATTTCTTTTAATTTACTGTAAAAATAATCTGCCATTAGATTCAGATGTAACGGGGTTGCAACGGATTTATGATAGAATATAAAATTTAGCTTCAAAATCAAAAAGTTCTCCTTGGTGATTTCGATGGTATCATAACCATTAAAAGATATTCCGGTGGTTGGGAAATCCATTTTACAATATTGTAGTAAGCTCAAAAGAACCAAGAAATATGGTGTATGTGTATATAAATCTGTTGAAATATCAGAAAGACTACTAAACACATGGCCGATGCATTCGGAAATATCTTTGTCATTGCTAATATCCTTCTCGTCCCAAAATTTAGACAGAAACAAGTCCTGCTCACGCATATCCAAGGGCTCTATTTCGAATAATTTAGCAAATTTTAAATTTTCAAAAATTGAATACATTTTGTCGTACGGTTTGCTAGTGATCCACATTTTATGAGTCCTAGAAAAATTCTTAACTGATTTTATTAATGCTAAAACTTCATTCGCATAGGTCGGGCAGATTTCGTCGAAGCCATCAAATAAGATTATTAGTTGAGCACTGTTATGAAAGGACAGGAACAATCTCAACTCGAATAAAGTCCACGCGTCACCTTTAAAGCCCGTTACAAGTGCAGTCCCGTCAGTACACTGTGCTAGTGTTATATTAATTTCGTTTGTTTTGCTGGTATCCTTACTGAGTGCAACTTGACTCAAGAACTTCAAAGCCTCCAGAGTATCGACATTTGTTTCCTTGTTTTTCCACTTACGGAATTGTTTCGTATGCTCCAATAAATTTACTCTCACTATCCATTTTGTGTTTGCGCAGTTTTCTTTTGTTTTAATAGACAAATCAGTAAGCATAGTGGACTTTCCCATTCCTGGGTCCCCAAAAATAACGACAACGTCGTCTTCGAGTGCATCTAGTGTTTGGATCGGTTTTTGATCGACGCCTTCTTGCGTTCCAGTGTTTCTGCATAGTGGTGTTATTCTCCTTTGAATATATAATTTAGGTTTGTAATTGGAATTACTGACCGGTTTCCCTACCGTAGTTTTTTTATTATGCATTATTTTATACAGCACGTTTTCTTCGACATATCCAATCGTATCATTGAGTATAATTTGACCTAAACTTAGTTCGTTACCTTGAAATATCACTTTGGTGTTCTCCAAGATTCGCTTCTGTGATTCTTCGCTCATGTCAATCAATTTTATTTCATCTTTTATTACGTTGCCAGTTTGTGAGAAATACTTTTTTGCATTAGCTACGGAATTCTGGTCTGTGATAATCATAACTTTGTTGTGGTTCATAGCAGTAATCATTGTTTTTAATCTGTAGTTAATTTGTTCATTATTGAAGACAACAATAATTGTTTTCACTTCATTTGTGTTCATCAGTTCTCTGCGTAATGTTCGATCGTCTCTTGGAGATAAATTAGTTACGTATTCCATATCTAACACGACAGTATTATTTTTATTTAAACGTTGTATGAGCTTAGCAACAGTTAATGTACTGTTCTCTGTAACAATAATAGTTCCTGAAGAAAGTTCATCAAACTTGATTGCATTTATATCATCTTTTCTGAAAGTGTAACTTTTATTTTTGATTGTTTGCATCATATTCATGACATTCATCAAGGGCTGTGTTGTAGCATGTGTTTCAGCATCTTTATATAAACTGCCTTCTTTTCCAAGATACGTCCCCAATCCCAGTTTTGATTCCATGCTCCATTTTTGAATCTCATAATGATACTTTAGGAATATGGCATCGGAAGTAACTTCGACATGTTGTACGTCGTCGCCCTGACTGTTATTTATGTCATATATCAAACTTTTTTCTACGTCTTTTTCATTATATTGAGATGTAAAAAATAGAAGTGTTTTTAAAAATTCACTCACAGTGTTTTTGTCATATTCGTCAGTGGTGAATGATAATTTTGGAAACACTTTAGCTTTCACATCAAATTTATACTCGTTTAAATTATCGATTTTCTCTTTCAATTTGTGATATAAACGTTTGCTAAGACTTCCTGGGGATCGTAATCGTAATTGTCATTGAACTTCATCAGTTTAGAGGTTTCATCAAAAACTAATAGATTGCCAACAGCAGAAGCTATGCCACCATTAAGCCGTAAAAATCCTTCTCCGAAAGTGTCGTCTATAGTGACAATATTACTGAGTTTCGACTTTTCTATAAATTTTTCAACTTTAAATGCTAAATAGTTCAATCTATTTTCAATTTTATTGTCACTTCCTCTTATAGTTAAATCTTTATTGCCAAATGAAGCCGGTACTTTATACGATCGTGGCGGTAGACAATCCATCACGGCCATTTCAACAGTTTTGCGTATGTTTTCATGTGACTCATTAAATTTATCGAGAAATAGTTTATAGTGTTTAGGTGCATTTTTATCAAGTAACACAAATTTTCCGTTTTTATAAATCACAAGGCTGCCAAATTTTTTATACAGTGTTTCAGTATCGGTTAAGTCGCTTAAATCCAAAGCTTTAAACTCAAAAGGTTTATCACCTCTTCGTCTTTTTAAAATTTCCGTGCAAAGTTCATCTTTAAAAAGCCGAAGGTATTCGTCGTTGATATCAAAGAAATCATCTCTAAAGGTTAAGTTACGATGTCCTTCAGGTTGAATCTCGGAGATGTCGAAAGCTTTTTGCCCCAAAATGGCGTGGTACCGCACTACAAGCTCATCTTGCATCAACATTTGTAAGTCATTCAATTCTCCATAAATACACTTCGCCATCAATCGAGCTAGCGCCGTCATTTGTTCTTCTATAACAAGTCCACACAGATACTCCTCTTGGTTGTTCTCGTGCGGTGGCTGTGAGCCAGGCTCCCCTGTTCTTATCAGAGCGTTCAAATGTTCAGAAAAAGTACCTTCGTATTTATTTAATTTTTTGTCACCTTTTGCAGTTGTATAGATGACGAAAAGACTTTCTGTTTCATTAAATGTCCCGTTAAACAGCACATCTTTGTTTTCAGGACTGTATTTGCGTCTGATTTTCAAGTAACTGTTGAAGTATTCAGCTAATTCGGTTTTATTGAGTGTTAAAACTGAATTATGGTTCTCCCTGTGCTTTGCTTGTAAGAACACTGCAAGGGGCCTATCGTTGCCTTTGAATTTCGCTCTAAAACAGATGTCATCGAACGAACCTATTTTGTCTACATTTGTGGCTAAATGAAACTCTTCGATTTCGTCGTCGTGTATAGCTCTAAAATAAATTAAACTAAGAAGTTTGGTCTCGTACAATTGTCCTCGTATGCCGGACGTTCCTGGGCGCTTTGGATATTGTTGCGCCATTTTGTTGCGTCAGGTAATCAACTAGGCATGCGGCAGTCTCACACTCATGAACGCAGGAGCTCCCTGATGGCAGCCACTTTGGTGTCGTACGTCGATTTACTTAGATGTTGCTCCTCCTATTGGCTGTGAGGATTATGAACTGTAAATAAAAACGACATCCATTATTATATAAATACTTTCTAGTGATGACAGCTTGAAAAGGCGAATTTTAGGTTTAGCGAATCGGGCCTCTTATTCCTCTCTCCAAGGTTGGAAGGAGCCAAGCGTGAACGGAATACGTGAGGTGAGTTCACACGCTTTTCTCGGTTACCCTAGCTCGCGTCATCCCAATACCATTCTTACTAAACTTATCCGCGTCTTGGTTTGCCTTGGGTGCCTTAAGTTCGATCAAACATTATCAATCCTAGCCTGCTTATATATTATACTAGCTGACCCACGCAACTTCGTCTGCGTCACATTTTCCATTAATGCTCGGCTCCTTTTAGTCTTAGCGTGATGATATGTAGCCTATAGCCTTCTTCGATAAATGGGCAATTTAATATTGAAAGAATTTTTCAAATCGGACCAGTAGTTCCTGAGATTACCCCCTACATACAAACTTACAAACAAATGTTACCGCTTTATAAAATTATATAGGTAGTATAGATGTAGCAGCCCTAAGGCGCTTTGAGGAACAGTTCATTCAATGCGGCTTACTTTAATATTTCAGCCGAATTGAAGTACTGTACAACGTGTAACAGGGATAGATTTCACACAAAAATCTGTCAAATTTCATCTTCATCGTGTTACGCTACCCCAAAATTGAATACCCCAATGAACCAATCATGTAACAAGAAAATGACCCAAAATTGAGCCTTGTGGTACCCCCATTTTCACGTTTAATCCTATTGAATTGTTGCCGTTATATGAACTAGCTGCTGTCTATAATTCAAATCCGATTGTACTATGTTCAAGACTATTTTGCTTAATCCGTAATGCTCTAGTTTCAGGAGTAATGTTTCATGGCTCACACATTCAAATGCCTTCGACAGGTCGCAGAAGATGCCTATGGCAACTTGCACATCTTCCCACGCATGAAAGATATGTTTTAATAATGTTACACCAGCGTCAGTTGTATAACGCCCCATTGCCCTCCCTTTTATAAGATATGGATAAACAAATTATAACATTCTCAAGTAATACTTACATGCAACATTCCTCAGCATGTACTTGTGGAAAATCACATGACAATATTCGCACTGAAGCGACTGTCTGACATCGTCTCTCTGGTCAATCCTGAAATAAATCTGTACCTAATGGAGGAAATCGGTATCAATCGGGTATAGGTATACAGTGCCGGATCAAGCCAGCGCGGGGCCTGTAGCAAATTTTACCAAAGGGCCCCGTAAACTTAAAACCTCCATAAAATGAAAACGAAAATATCCAGTTAAAACAATCATAGCCTTCCTCCATTATTTCTCGGGGCTCGGGGCTCTTATGTAGCGTCTAAGTCCATAGAATTTGCCTACATTATCTGTAAAGACCGTATCCGGGGATGTTTACATTTCAGACGGTATGTTCGCTTGAAATAAAAAAAAGAAAGCGCACGAAATTATGCATCATACTATAAACAAAAAAAAAACAACAAATTAGTGACTTCATCCTCACAAACCAGCTCTCGCAGTATAGTGGGGGGGGGGGGCGTGAAGGGCCCGCTGTGAAGGCGGGCGGTCGTCGGAGGTGGACTGGACGTAAAGGCTAAGCCGATCTCCCAGTCCACCCCCACTAAGACGCTGCGGGAATTTCAGTGCTGGGTCGTTTTAGTGGGTATACCGGGCTTGCCCGGGGAGTCCCACATACCCCTCCCACTCCCCCGAGTGAGAGGGTATGCGTAACGCATTTTTTACCAGCCGAAAAAAAAAAAAAAAAAAAAGGTGTTAGGGCACGTGTGTGATAGATCTATGGCGTTGGTTTCAGCGACATATTTTTGTGAGTCCAAGTACGGGGCCCCAATGCGCGGGGCCCATAGCATTTACTCATGCTACGTGGCTAATCCGGCACTGGGTATAATTATATGCTTTGTAGTCCAGGAAAATAAAATCGAAAAGTAACTAAAATAATGGTTCATCGCGCCGTCATTAATCATTTAGGTACTTACTTTTATATACTACTTTTTGCCATAATTTTCCTGCCGGTCGATTCTGTAAATATGTCGAAGTGATCCGAAGGTTTGGCTGGACCAAGTGAGCTGTCTTTCCATCTTGATGACATGGATTGACAGCTTACTTCACCTAAGCCATCACACATCATCTGCCTAGCCTTTTCCCAACTATATTGGGGTAGGCTTCCAGTCAAACCGGATTTAGCTGAATACCAGTACTTTACGTAGAGCGGCTGCCTACCAGACCTCCACAACCAATTAACTGGGTAACACGGTACTTCTTGGCAAGACTGGTGTCAGATTTTCTGGCTTCTGACTATCCGTAACGACTGCCAAAGATCTCCAAATGACAGCCGGGACCAACAGCTTTACGTGCTTTTCAAGGCACGAAGGAAACTCGGTATGACTCATCCACAGACCAACCTCGGCAAGCGTTGCTTAACCTTGAAGATCGACCCGTGTGGCTGTTATTATTTAGCCACGAGCTCCGCCCCCTAAGCCATCACACAAACACTGAAACACACTTTGACATGTTTACAGAACCGCACTGCTGGACTACAATCCAGCGGGGTTACTCTCTAAGCCTGAAGTCCGTAGTTTCGGGCTTAGCTGCGGGCGTATTCTACTACGTATCACCTAACGACTTAGAATTAATAATAACAAGATTTTAAAGTTACTGTCAAATCGTGCTGTTTTTCATTTTTAGTTCGGGTTCGGAACCTATCATTAAGCCGTAGGTATATGATATGGAGTAGAATACGCCCGCAATTAAGCCCGAAACTACGGACTTCGGGCTTAGAGAGTAGCTCCCCTGGATACGTACCTTTCACTATCCCTACTAATATTATAAATGCAAAAGTAACCCTGTCTGTCTGTGTGTGTCTTGCTCATGCCTAAACCACTGAACCGCTTTGGATGAAATTTTGTACAACGATAGTTTGAGACCCGTGAAAGGACGTCGGATAGTTTTATCCCGGAAATCGTACAAGAAAGGGAACTATGAGGGTAAATCTATACTAATATTATAAAGCAGAAGAGTTTGTTTGTTTGTTTGGTTGAACGCGCTAATCTCAGGAACTACTGGTCCGATTTGAAAAATTATTTCAGTGTTAGATAGCCCATTTATCGAGGAAGGCTATAGTATATATATATATATATATATATATATATCATAACGCTAAGACAAATAGGAGCGGAGCAGTAATGGAAAATGTGACGCAGACGAAGTTGCGCGGGTCAGCTAGTAGGTTATAAAATATAATACTCCGGGACTATGATCTGTAGGGAAGACGCGGGTGAAGCCGATGGCACACGCTAGTATATGATAAATCAAGATCGGTCACCGCGTCTGTCACTATCAAACGAAAATTTTACACAAAGGTTTGCTATGTATAAAAGTTTGAATCCAACATAATTTTTACATCTAGGTACTTAAAACATGATGTAAATGATTTTGGTGTCAACTCAGCATTTTCTGAAATTCAACCCTTGAAATCACCTTCCCTTTCCCTTTAAACATCGTCCACCACCACCCGACTACTTACTTGCAACCCCAGGAACATCTGCCACCTGGACGTGATGCAGTGGCTTAGGTATAATTACATATAGAAAAGTACTGAATCGGCACTCAGGTTGATCCAACTGCGTATACTTCACCGCGTTGAGCGCCCCGCGTCATTTTTAGGGTTCCGTACCCAAACGGGACCCTATTACTAAGACTTCGCTGTCTGTCTGTCACCAGGCTGTATCTCAAAAACCGCGATAGCTAGACAGTTGAAATTTTTACAGATGATGTATTTCTGTTGCCGCTATAACAACAAATACTAAAAAAACAGAATAAAATAAATATATGTAGCTCCCATACAACAAACTTGATTTTTTTGCTGTTTTTATAGATAATGGTACGGAACCCGTCGTGCGCGAGTCCGACTCGCACTTGGCCGCTATTTTTTTTTTATGGGACGAGTCCGTCACACGTTCCCAACCACTGCAATTCCTGAAAGCCAGAATCAACAGTGGCGACCACCAGAAAACGCTGAGTTAATGAAACCCGACGAGTCCCGGAGAAACGATTCAACTATCTTGGATCCCGCAACGAAATTAATCAGAAGAGTACAGCGGAGGAGTAGGAAAAATAAATATAATTTCCACTTCTCTCCATATAAAGCAGGAGACAGATTAGAGCTAGGCCATTAGGCACCAAGGGACATATAGGTACCTACAACTGGGTTAAGCCCAGTTGCCAAGCACCACGGATTATAATTAACATTTATACTAATGGGTCCTAAATTGTGAGCTACCTACTTTTGATTCCAGTAATAGGTATGGCAAAATCGCCTGAACGCACGGAAAATTGTTCTGGTTTCAACAAGGTCCGTATAGTAAACTACTCCAGATGTAACCTGAATACTATCTAACATAATATTACGTTCAGTCTGCCAAAGAATACACTCCCACAAGATGTGATTCAAGGTCAGCTGTAGAGCATTGACATAAAGGTGAGGCCACAAGCCTAAAGGAAAATAATTTACTCTTAAAGTTGCCATGACCTGTGAGAAATTGCGCAACACAGTGATCCACCTCCAGCCATATCTTCTCCAGCCGCTCTTACCTTTTTTTTGCTATTGCTATGCTACTTTTTTTGCTCAGTCCGCACTTGGCCGCTAGTTTAGTGTTGACTAGCTGTATAGTAGTCTATGACTAGTTGTCCCCCGCGACTACGCATCGACAACGGGCAACTCTCTTAATTTTTTTTCATTCATAAAAACTTTCTCCTGACAATAACCAACACAACAAAAAAAGAATTAGCGAAATCGATCCAGCCGTTCACGTGTGATGC
Organism: Ceramica pisi; assembly: GCA_963859965.1. NCBI lineage: Eukaryota > Metazoa > Arthropoda > Insecta > Lepidoptera > Noctuidae > Ceramica > Ceramica pisi. The sequence goes on along the minus strand of OY982556.1, from coordinate 4,019,415 downwards.
AATGAACAAGGGAAATAGGGATTCAAATACAGGTATATTCTACTCTTGCCAGTCATAAAAAACTTATACTTTTACAATTTTTATTTACGTATTCTCAAACATTATTTAATTTGCTTCCTACATTAACACATTAGTGACATATCTATACTAATATTATAAAGCAGAAGAGTTTGTTTGTTTGTTTGGTTGGTTGAACGCGCTAATCTCAGAAACTACTGGTCCGATTTGAAAAAAAAACCGGCCAAGTGCGAGTCAGACTCGCGCACCGAGGGTTCCGTACAAACCTGTAGGTATATAAGTAAAAGTTATAACGCAGTAAGCCATTGTGATAACGCGAAGACTCTTGGATGAAATAGCGAGCGATACATCAACGTACCACTCCATCGATACAGTCATGTCATTCGAAGATTGTACGAGCTACCCCGTGGAGTTTCTAAACTCTTTAGAGCTATCATCCCGTATGCTGGAATTAAAAGAGGCTGGCATTAAGTCCGCCTCTGTACTTGTGTGCATGAAGTGTTAAATAAATAAATAAATAAATAAAAGTAGGTCTACCCGTTTTCACCATTGCGGCGGTAGTGCCCCTCTTTGAGGAGTGACCGTGAGTTCCGCCTGACGCAGGTCCTCACCGGACACGGGTGTTTCGGGAGGTTCCCGTTCAGGATCAGGCGGGAGGACACGCCAGGGTGTCACCACTGTGCGGATCGCCCAGAGGACACGGTGGAGCATACGGTGGAGGTCTGCCCCGCTTGGGCGGAGCATCGTCGTGTCCTCGTGGAGGCGATCGGCGGCAGCGACCTCTCGTAGGGCCGGGCCCCTGGTTCAGACCATGGTGTGGAGCGAGAGGGAATGGGAAGCAAAATTCTCGTGTCGCGGTATTTGTTTCCAAACTCCTCCGAAATGGCTGAACCAATTTGCATGAAATTTTGTGTGCATATCGGGTAGGTCTGAGAATCGGCCAACATCTGTTTTTTTTTTTTTAATCGCTGAACAACGTTTGCTGGGTCAGCTAGTAAGTTTATGATTATTAAAAAAAATATACTATGTGATGTAACTAAAAATTTAAGATTTTCGGAATTTTTCCTATATGTGTACTTTATAACGTTGCTTCATGCCAAATTTCAAGATTCCAGGTCGTCTGGAAGTATCCTTTAGGTTTTGATTCCCTTGCGAGTAGTTGCGAGTTTCAAAATATGCGGCTTTAATTGCTGTATCTTTTGATTGCGTTGACGTAGAAGTTTGATTTTGTTACAGCTTAAAGATATTATAGACTTGAGTATTTGTTAAGAATTTCAATATAATACCACTACGCGTTCATGAGTAAAGGGGTAATAAGTTTAAAATTATTAAAAATATTTTTATTATATGATGTAACTAAAAATTTATGCTTTTCGCAATTTTTCCTTTATCTGTGTTATAAGACGTTGCTTCGTACCAAATTTCAAGATTCTGAGTTCACGGGAAGTACCCTGTAGGTTTTGATTCCCTTGCGAGTGTCGAAAATTTGCGGCATAAACGGGAGTATCTTTTGATCGCGTTGACTTAGAAGTTTGATTTTTTCACAGCTCCAAGAGACCATAGACTTGAGTATTTGATATGAATTTCAGCTTGATACCTCCACGCGTTCCTGAGAAAAAAGGTCTTGACAGACAGACAGACAGACAGACAGACAGACGGACAACAAAGTGATCCTATAAGGGTTCCGTTTTTACCTTTTGAGGTACGGAACCCTAATTATTTCAGTGTTAGATAGCCTATTTATCGAGGAAGGCTATAGGCTATATATCATCACGTTAAGACCAATAGGAGCGGAGCAGTAATGAAAAATGTTACGCAGACGACGTTGCACGGGTCAGCTAGTGTACCTATTCATATTTTATTTACCCTCGTCCGTGTGTCACTGCACTCACTGCAGGTCTGCAGGGTGCCAACTGAAAATCAGCGCTGGGTGCTGATGCCCAGCGTATGCTGAGTTCGTGGCTTGGACACGCTCAGCACAATTTGACTGTACTGTATCGTTTATTATTTTATGTTTTTGTTTCTCTTTTTTAACCGACTTCCCAAAAAGGAAGGTTATCAATTCGGTTGTATGTTTTTTTTATGTTTGTTACCTCATAACTCCGACAATTATGAAGCGATTTGAAAATTTTTTGTTTTATCTGAAAGGATATACTTGCAGATTGGTCCCATTTAAATCATATCAAAATCGGTTACGAACTTTGGATTTTAAATCGCAATAGCTGGAATTTGACTATTTAGATGATACTTTGATAATCGAAATTGCGTATTTTGCTATTCTGCGATTTTGTAGTGGTGTTGTTAGGTGTGGGGCACCACTACAAAGTAAAAAATAACTTTAATTTCGGAAGTCGGTGTCAAAATACGAAGAAAGTAACAAAAACACCGACTTCCGAAATTAAAGTTATTTTTTACTTTGTAGTGTTTTTTTTTAGAAGTCGGTTGTATTTTTTTGTAAAAAGTTTTTTATGTTTTTTTTTTTGTCGAATAAATGTTTTCTATTCTATCCTATACTATATAGACATCGCGGCTTCCACTCGCTTGCACTTCTACTATTACAAATGCGAAAGTTTGTATGTAGGTATGTTATCCAATCACGCCTGAACGGATCTGGATGAGCTTTGGCATTGTCTGGAATAAATAGCACATAGGCTATTTTTTTCTCCTTCCTATTTTATTCTATCTTCCGACAGTCATAGCTAGCGTAAAATAATAAATCGTCTTCCTGCCCTCCTATGTTACTTGGGGTCGGCGCAACACGTTTTTTTTTCTTCCACTCTGCCCTATCAGCCGTCAAACTTTCACTAACTCCCTTCTCTTTCATAGCGCTCCTCACACAATCCATCCACCTTTCTTTGGCCTTCCTCTCCCTCTCCATCCATCCACATTTATGTTCATTAAACTTTTAGTTACATGCGTTTCCTTCCTCCTCTTCACATGACCATACCAAGACAAGAGATTCCCTTTTAACTTTTCCGTCACTGGCGCCACTTTTAAGCTACCTCTAATGTAGGTAGTCATTTCTCACTTTATCCATTCTCGTTACTCCACACATCCATCTCAACATTCTTATCTCTGCCACATGCAATCTATTTTCATCCGTCTTTTTCACAGCTCAACATTCTGATCCATACATTACGACATCACGGAAAAATAAAACAAATAAGTAAATAACTTAACTTCTCATTTATTTAAATATAAAAATAAACAGTTAACTAGTAGTACTTGTTAGGCTAAGATCTTGCTTTTGTTGCGGAGAGCAGTGTACGCGACCAGAATGGACAGGGCAGTTGCCAGCACCTCGGAGTTCACCCAAGGACCGGAGTAACCTGAAAAAAATAACAAAATAAAAATCTATCTATATCTTATACTAACTGTCCCCAGCGGCTTTGCTCCTGGGAACTGCATCTTTCTTATTTTTTTCTTTCATAAAAACCTTCTCCACAAAGAAAATTTTTGTGTATTTTTGGTATGCCACCAAAAATACACAAAAATTACAACTATAAATATGGACAATTAGGAAGATATATGCAAATTGCAAACAACTAACAACCTCCTTCTCCACTCAAACCTGCGTGGTACTTTCCTCAAAAAGCCACCATAGTTTTCATATTTTATTCACGAATGTATGGACTTTAAAAGAAACTATGACCACTGAGTTTGTTTCGGTGTTTCATCTCAGGGTAGTCAGCTAGGAAATATCGGCCTCATCTAGAATAATATGACCAAAATATTGACGTGTACAAGAGTTACATGTAAACAAACTAAACTAAGTTAAATTAATTTTATGACGACGACTTAAACCTTGGATTTATTCACAAGTTATTTCTAAAACATACAATTTTGAATAGAATAAGTTTTTATTCCATTTTACCTAAAAGTCTGGCTCAATTGGCTGATCTGTTCAGTTTTTTTTTACTAATGATAGGCATATGTTTGACCACTATCTCACCTGATGGTAAGCAGTTGAAGATGAAGCACACCTAGCCTAGAAGTAACTTATTCACTCTTCACTTGACTTTCCAATTTTAAGACCAGTGTGTCTAAAAAGGCCACTTTAGCAGAATCAGATTGCAAATCAAGCTGCTGCACTGTCAAATTTTTCCAATCAATTTTGAACCTTATGCGTAAGCAATAAGATGAAAATGAAATTTGACAGATTGTTGTGTGCACAGATATAGATAGACTTCTAGTGCTAAGGTCTATCTGTGGTTGTGTGTTTAATATTACGATGCTAGTATGTTTTTCTTTTACAGCCACACGGGTACATCTTCCAGGTCGAGCAACGCTTGCTAAGATTGGTCTGTAGATGGGTAACCATCTTAACATACCGAGTTTCCTTCATGCCTTGGAAAGCACGTTAAGCCGTAGTCCCGGCTGTCATTTGTAGATCTTGGCAGTCTAATCTGACTCCAGTCTTACCATGAAGTATCGTGTTACCCAGTTAATGGGTTGTGGAGGTCTGGTAGGCAGCTGCTCCACATAGAATGGTATGGTGCTCAGCTAAATCCGGTTTGACTGGAAACCGACCCCAATATAATTGGGAAAAGGCTGTGGATATTTAAATAATATGATTTTTCTAAAGTGGCCTTTTAAGTCCCCCTGACAACCCTAGCCACAGCGCGCGGCAGATAGTCTTTGTCACACGGAACAGTAGTCCTGGTCGGACTATAGTGTTACTTACTGCCTGGGTGGTGTAACTGGATGGCGATCAAAGGAGCGACAGCGGCGTTGGGGTCAGACCGGCGGGCGCGGCGAAGGGACGCCCAACCTTCCTCATCCAGGATAAGGACTTCGTGGGTACCGGAGCGGGCTTTCGCGGGTTCCTCAGTCCAGGATACCTGGAAAAGATCACGTTAATTTATGTTAAATATGCACGAATGTCTTACGGGCAGAGTAAAAGTCAAAGTCAAAATGATAATTTCAATTAGATCATTTAAGGCACATAACGAAAACAAGTCAAAGCTCCAATATTCATCAAAATTGACACAGCGGTTTAGGTGAGAAAATGTAACAAGCAGATATACAGGTATTTTGCAGTGAGATGGATCATTGTTGCATGATGATGTGTTATACACAACATACCAGAAAAGTGGTTATTTTACTCAACATTATGAACAACTTTATGGGACAAACACAAAATTCACAAAAAAAAAGTGCGAGTCGGACTCACGTGCAAGGGTTCCAATCTGATTTAATTTTTTTGACATGATATTGTAATACCGGGGGTAATGGTCATTTTTGCTCTAATTTCTTGAATATTTTCCAAACTAAAAATGCCCTTTAACACAACACAGTTTGAAAAACTTTTTGACCCCCAAAAGTAACACCCCATTTATTTATATAATGCGTCCGCGTTAGGGCCACAAAAGTCCATATGCATACCAAATTTTTCAACAGACACGGTCCAGTGGATCCGGAGAAAATTGGCTGTGACACGGTCAGACCCGAGTGATCCTATAAGGGTTCCATTTTTCATGGATGGACTTCCCCATACATTTATATGCACATAACTCGACCAAATGCACTGAACCTAATTATTTTTTTAGGATTTAGCGGTTAGTCCCAAAGAAAAAGTTGTTCTCAACTCTCAGTTCTGTTAAAAATGGTATGACTATGGTTTACAATTAAGATTCATAAGCATACAAGGCCCCTATATTAGTTTCTCTTATTAGTCGTAGTATGACATAATAATATAACACAATATACCCTTCACTTATCACCAATAGGCAATTACTTAAAATTTCGTAACTTTCTAAATTAAATTAAGCGCTAAGAGGTTGAATAGTGGCATCAGAAGACTAAGGAACAAATTGCCAGCGTCACCAGCACTAAAAACGGGGATTCGAAAGCAAAAAATACAACAAGAAGGTTATCTTACCTGGTATCTGTTTTCACCAACACGAGCTGCTGTTAATGGCTTTCCTTCAACCTCGGCGTACAATGCGTAGTTTTCAGGCAGAGGGTTGTCGCATTTCAGCGTAAACTCCGTAATATACGCTATTTGTGTCACAACTGTTGCGTCTAAGCTGGTGAAAGACGAAGCCTCAACTTGTGGGTTTGTGCAGCCCTGTGCAAACGCGGCAGACGCAATTGCCAATAAACAGAACGCGTATTTTGTGACCATTTTGCTGGATTTACTTACAAGTTGTATCTAAGTTAATTTAATTTATAAATTCAGGTTTAGCACTAATAGTAATCGTCCCGGCTACCTCCACGTATTTCGTTCTTATTGTGGCGTTCGAAAATTCTATCAGATCAGATTTCATAACAGTGAAAGGGACTTCGCCAATGACGATGAACAAATTTTGAATATATAAACGGAAGTAACGGAACCGTGTACCGAATTTATAAAAAACCTCTGCAATAAATCTTTATTTTAAGATGTTCCAAATATTACTACTGAAAACTAGACGACACTAAAGTTAGATTTTATGCCAAAGAGCGGTCGAAAATCGACCTGATTTTGGTTCCGAACGCACTTTCCAAACGTCAGCGATGACGTGTGACGAAAATGCCAAGTTGATGTTTTTGACCTTTCTGCTGCGTTCATAATTAAAATGAACGTGTCCGTTTAAAATAATTTTAGTATTATCAGCGAGCTATTATGGCTTATGCATGGAAGTAAATAACATAGCGGACCATTTGTTCAAATATACTTTCATGAAGACGCGACGTGAGACGTTTTGTTGGTCCCGTCGCGAGCCGTCACACCCCGCCATTGCCAATGAGTAACGAGCTTTATAAGGTCCACGGCTGGACAAAAATATTCTACACGTATCGCCACAGTCTACGCCGTGAACGTTCTCTACAAGGGCTCCTGATTACGGAACGAAAACGCTTCTCTTGCCCCCCCGTGGATTCATCAAATTACTGCTCCCGCTCTGGGCGGAGCGGAAAGGAGGTGTAGACTCGAATGGCGTTGCATACGAATTAATTTTCTTCATTAGAATTTTGTAATAAAATATTGTGAATGTGGATATCGTGAATGGATTTGAGAGCCTCACTAGCCTGTTTGAGTTTTATGGAATATTTTGCAAAAGGATTGTTACTGTAAATGCATTCACGTGGCCCCATGTCAAGCACCTGGCAGCGTGGCATGCCTTGCGACTTGCCAGCGGATGATCACAACCACTGGCGGATCCAAGAGGACTACGGGGCTCAAACCCCAAAAAATACCTAGATATCTTTGACTACAACCTAACATTCTTCAGTAATTGAGGTATTTACGAAAAGGAATCCAAGGAGGCATGGGCGTACCCAGCAAGTACCTAGGGGGGGCAAGTCTGATTTTTAGGTCGGATCGTCCGCGGCTGTTTTGTCAAACACACAAACACAAAGATTACCGAATACAGCATAGCGTTCGTATTCTTCGTCCGCCATCGTCGCGCGCGGTTTTTTTTGTCAATTGCACCGTGCATTTTGCCAGTGTTTACTGCGCGGTTTATTTAAAAGTTAGAGCATAAGGCCCCGTTTACACTTTGATTAGTAATTATGCGAGTTCATACATGTTCTGCTAGATTTCTAGGGGGGGCAGCTGCCCCCCCCTGGGTACGCCCATGCAAGGAGGGTTGTTACGTGTTAATCAAAATGAAACAAGATGTTGTTTTTTACTCTCTTTACTCTTCTCTTCACATGCGCCTTAACTCGTGCTCTCACTGAGCGATGTTACACAATACAGTATTGAGGAAGTACCGCACAGATTTGAGTGGACCTGTCCAGACAGTGCAAGCATTTGTCAGTTATCGTGTAGTTCAAACTTAGAACTTAAAGGAGCTCAACTTTAAGGGTAGTGGATCAGTCGTCCATACAAGTCTTGAGATCCTTGCCAGGCCAGTGGAAGGTTGGTTTCAGTGAGTCGGAACTGAAAGTTTCAGAGTTCACGGTGAGTCGGAACTGCTAGTCTATTCTGTAAATAACCATTTCGATATCGACTTCACCTGAGTGACTAAGCTTACAAAGTGAACTTTATTTCACACATTATAAGGTCTTATATTTATACGAATTTGAAACTCACCTCGGATTCCGCTGTCGAGACACGAAAATGTTGTTACAGAATAGCACTGCTGTCTGCGGTCTGTGCTGCGGTGCCCCAGTGACTCGGTAACGGTGATTTCGCTTCATTAGGCATTTATGCCGCTACACTAACTAGGCGCATAGCTACCGCCGTTTCGGACTACAATTGCCCCCCTTAGTGCACAAAGCTATACATTTAGTTCCAACATTTCCCTCGTGGCCTAATAATAACAGCCGCATGGGTCGATCTTTAAGGTTAAGCAATACTTGCCAAGGTTGGTCTGTGGATGGGTGAACATTTTAACATACCGAGTTTCCTCCGTGCCTCGGAATGCAAGTTACGCCGTTGGTCCCGGCTGTCATTTGTAGATCTTCGGCAGGCGTTACGAATTGTCAGAAGCCAGTAAATCTGACTCGTCTTGCCAAGAAGTAACACGTTACCCAGTCAATGGGTTGTGAATGGTAGGCAGCCGCTCCACGTAAAACACTGTTATTCAGCTGAATCCGGTTTGACTGGAAGCCGACCCCACTATACTTGGGAAAAGGCTAGGCTAGGTGATGATGATGATTTCCCTCGTGGTCTGCCAAGACAGTTCTGAGCTAACGGTTGAAACAAAAATGTTTGATACTGGGCGTCTGGGCCCCTTTGAGCTTAGCTACGCCACTGATACTATGATTTTGTAAAACTGTTGTGGCTCTTTTGAATATTATAAAGCTTAAGAGTTTGTTTGTTTGCTTGATCGCGCTAATCTCAGGAACTACTAGTCCGATTTGAAAAATTCTTTCAGTTTTAGATAGCCCATTTATCGATGGTGGACGTGTTTTCTCTGAAATGATGATGAATGATATTTATTTTATGAATTGTTTCAAAATAACACTTTTGCTGGTCAATCTGTATTGTCATTTAAACAAGATGAGACCGCTTTTTACGGTGACCTACTAGAGTAACTCTGAGTAGAAACACCGAAATAAACTCGTACGTTTAAGTCTCTAAAAGAACTCATAATTATGAGAGCCATGTTGATTTTGTTGCCGTGATTTTGTTTTTGCTGTAATAGGTAACTCAAAGTTGTGATTTTCAAATATGAGTTCAAACTTTGAAACAATGCGTCTCAAACGTTACGCAATATCAATGACGTATTGAAACCTAGCGCTCGAATACACTATACGTTATTGGTTCAATATCTTTCGCTTGAGAAATAATACCTCAAAAATGAACCTAGGTACTCCTCTTGACGTCGCGGAGTATATCCCAAACGAAGATAGATATAATATAGATGTCTAGGAGCGGAGCACTAATGGAAAATGTGACCGCAGACGAAGTTGCGCAGGTCAGCTAGTTTTGATTAAAATTATGGGGAGTGTGCGACGGAATCGCATAATTTAATTCCGCCAAGCCCGTACCACCATCGGACCACAAGACGTACGGCGAGGTTCCACCATCGGACCACAAGACGTACCGACGTATGGCGATGCGCCACCGGTACATCATGGTGGACATCCCACCTATACGCACAAACCGTTTTGGGAATACATTCATAGTGCGTACAGCTAAGGAGTGGAATTCCCTGCCGGAGTCTGTGTTTCCTGATAGCTACAACCTGGGAGTCTTTAAGTCAAGAGTGAATAGGTTACTTCTAGGCAAGCGTGCTCCATCTTAGACCGCATCATCGCTTAACATCAGGTTAGATGACGGTCAAACGTATGCCTATTAACAGTAAAAAAAAAACTTGATTTTTAGGAGCGGGAAAAGGGTAAGGCAGTGATGTCGGAGGCATAAATAAAAATACAGAATGATAATTTATCCGTGTTGGCCTATATTAATGTATTTATTTATATTTAGTTGACATCATCCTTGTGTGCCCATTCAATAGTCCGAGAGCCGTAAACAGCCGCGCTGACTCCCTACCGACCGCTTTAGTCCTATTCTCTGTATACATTAATGTTGCAGGGTACTTGAAATTCTAGTTTTGCAAGAGACAGAAGTATTAGAAGCTATGGTAGGCGCCAGATAAACTTGCAAAAAAGTACATTGATCTTTCCCTAATATCCCTTCGTAGATACTCGAACAATAAATTAAACTTAAAGGATCACGATAGAAGTTGATTCAGGACAGCTTTATGTCATTATTTCTGTTTTTGATAATAAGAAAGTCGATAAATGTAAGGGTCAATGACCGCTATTGCACGGGTATCTGACGGCTACCATAAAAATTATTTTAGAACAGGAAAACATTATTTGCCTTAACAAATGAATTGTACATTTTGATTGACATAGCAAGTGGTGGCAAAATGGAGCCGAAAGTGTCAAACAACATTTTTAAACACGCTTAAATAATAACCGACACAAGTCGTGAGTACATTCTCCAGATGAGCATTGGCTGGCGAATGACCAATGGAGAATCTCCATTGGTCATTCGCCAGCCAATGCTCATCGAATATTGCGCTTACAAGTTTCGTTCGCCCACCGTACATTGGCGAGATCACCCCGCTGCATTCATCTGTACTCACGACTCATGCCGGCTACTTAACAAAGAAACAATAATATCTTAAACAATAGTTTTTATAGGAATTACTCGCGATATTTAGTACCAGCGGCCTGGAGCCTGCCTTGCGACCAGCTGATGTTACTAATACAGGCTGTTTTAGAAGTATGGGCTCATATTTCAGGATTGCGTTCTGTATCTGATATATAAAGTGAAGAAACAATAGCAAAAATAAAGAACAGCTAGTTTTTCCAAAAAATCAGACCTTAAAAATATAAAAAAGCACTTTTCATGCAGTGGGTAGTTTAAAGAACATAGCACACATATGAATTCGTAATGGGATCGTAACCGTATCGCCTTTCGCCTCGTGGTCAAACAGGCGTCAACCTTACGTCAGTACGTAACCGCGGATTAGCAACTCCGGTACGTTTACGGCTAGGCATAACCTCGCTTGTCTCGAGGCGAGGCAATTACAGTAGTACCCAACTGATATGGCTTACCGATGTACCTGCGCAGAAGATGAATTTTCAAAGCGCGGGAAACGCTATTGACCAATCGGCACGTTCCACGCACCGCGCTTCTTTTTCTTGAAGCACTATTGGTCGGCAGCCGCCGCCATCTAAGCGATCGCCGCGTGGCATGTTAGTCAGCCGCCATACTTCTTACAATGGCTTGCGAGTGAGATGGAACTAACAGCTGCAGTGTATTATGAACCTTATAATAGTGATCTTAGGTTGATTGTAAGTTTTAAGCATTCTTTCGTTAATCTTCGGGACCATACTTTCTTTTCTGCGCGAACGAAGATTCACGACGCGCCATATCAGTTGGGTACTACTGTACGTTTCGATTCCGATTAGTGTGCGTTTGTTGGTGGTTTGCTCTTGACTCTAGTCTTGGTCAGAGATGACAGAGACAAAGTCTACGATGTAGCGAGCTTACCCAGAAGTAGCCTGTTCACTCTAACTTTGAAGAGTTTCATACAAAGAATACTGTACGGCTCGAGTGATTATGGTGACGATCTCTTTCAGAGTTGATATGTGTGCTGTGTCTTTTAATTCTGAGATTAAATTTAAATAAATACCACCAACTGCATGAAATGTGATTTCGGAACTTTTTAGTATTCTTTTGCAGTCGGAAAAATTTGGATATTTTTAGAGTTCCGTACCCAAAAGGTAACGAACGAAACCCTATTACTAAGCCTCAGTTGTCCGTTCGTCTGTCAGCGTGTTGTATTTTAAGAACCGTAATAGGTAGAGTTGAAATTTTCAGTGTTTATATCTTATACTTATTAATAAAAATTAAATTATTTAAAAAATTAAAGGGAGTTCCCACACAAGATACTTATTTTTTCTTGTGTGGTAACTCCTATTAATGTTTTCTCCCTTCGTGTGCGAGTCCGAATCAAACTTGACCGGTATTTTTTGGAAAACAAAGTCGATATTTTTGTATTAGCTTTCCTGAAGCACTATATATCCCAGACACAGAACGTAATGCCCCGGCTTCACGTGTTACTTACCTGCGAGCATTCCTGCAGTCCAGGCCTGCTCAGGCTAGGTACTTCTGGGTTAGTAGAGGCACACTCGCAGGTAAGAGGTGGCGTGTAGCCGACGCTGAGCTGCAGCTAGGCTGGAGGCTGTGTCAGTGGTTGGGCGGCGTCTTGGCGGGCGAGGCGGGCGGCGGCGCGGGCCACTCGTCCCCCTCGTACTGCGTGTTCTCCAGCCGCGTGATGAGGCGCTCGTCCTCGTCGCCGAACTCGCCGCCCATCAGCGACGGCTCGCCCACCACCATCACGTCCTGAGGATAACACGTCATTCATTACCAACCTATATCTTAACTGTCTCCGTGCTCGACTGGTTTAGGCGATTGCCTTGTGCCCGGAGGTCGTGGGATCGATTCCCACGGGAAGTCCTAATATATAAAATCTTTCTGTGATTGAGTGACCGACATACAACACACAGCCGAAACTACTGATCGTAGAAAGCTCAAATTTGGCTTGTAGGTTCCTTGGAAACAGTCGGGCACTACGGGAGGATTTCCCGACATTACTACATGAACGGGAAAATGCTATTACTTTATTAAGTTTCCAGTTTGGCTTGAATGATAAAAAAATGATTCCGTGCTTCGGAAGGCACGTACAAGCCGGTGGCCAACACACTGAAAACGCATTCACGCGCAGTTCTTGGCTCCGTCGCACCCCGTAGCGTGTAGCGGGGCAGTGTGTGAATCGCCTTATTGGAAACTTGCGATCTCGCGAAGGCGTCTGATTGCTTTAACCATTTAACATAAGACGCTTCTGTGGAAACTTGAGCACTACGAGTTGGAATACAGCCCAAGATTTACTTAGATCATACTTGAAAAACAGGCCGGTTCAAGTTCAGGCAAACGACGTTAACTCACTACTAGGGTCTGAAATAACAATGGTGTTCCTCAAGGATCAATATTGGGTCCATTTCTTTTTTTTAATATAATAAACGATTTGCGCTAATTACTACAAAATCAACCAAAGATGATGTTATTTACTTCGGCTGTCTTTAGTAGACGGTTGTCATTCGTTACGGATTGTCAGTAACTCAGTAGCTAGGATATCTGACACCAGTCTTGTCAAGACGTACCGTTTCTCCAGTTACTGGGTTCTGGAGGTTAGATAGGCAGTCGCTCCACATAAAATACTGGTATTCAGTTGAATCTGGTTTGACTGGAAGCCGATCCAATTATCCATATTTATGTTTTAAAGAGGTAAAGTTTGTGTGGTTGTAGGGGGTTATCTCTGTTGCGGAATTTGCGCAAAGGGCACTAGGAGGAACACGGATGGGTTTTAGTCAGTATGAGTCTGACACTCCCTTTTGCTTCGCTCAAAGTGGGAGGAGTCATTTGATGATTTGCCATCCATAAAAAAGGGAGACTTTGAGACCGATTTTGAACATTCTTTTACCAATAGAAAGCCATGATAAAGAATTTTTGACGGGAAACATTTACAAAATAACCTATAGTATTTGCATGCCATTAGATAAGCAAAACATGTATGCTCTATAATGTCGCGGTCGGTAAAACAACTTTGTACACTTTAAAAAAAAATATTGATTGATTAATTGTTTGATGTTATTTGTGAGTGTCATAGATTACGTTTTAACCCGAAAATATTGCCCAACGAAGTGGACAATATGGCTCAGATAGTTTTGTATAGGAGCAGTCCCGTTGAGACAATACCATCCCCAGCTGTTCTTACCTGTGAGGCTAGACTGAAGTTGGGTCCGGGTGATCGTTTCTTAGCGGGCGCAGGCGGCGCGGCGTTGGGTCCGCCGCTGCCCTTGCGCTTGCGGCGCTTGCTGGCCGGTCGCTGCGACTCTGTGGGTGGCACACTTGGTTAACACATGTATTCGTTTGTATGTTATTTCTACTATTCATCGCGTTTCTGGTTTCTTTTTATCCATATTGCACCTACCACTATTATTCTCTGCATCACCCAAAGGTTGACTGGTAGAAAATGCCTAAGGCATTAAGTCCGCCTCTGTATGTGTGCGTAAAGTATTAATTAACTAAATAAATAAAGTATGAAATATACAACGCACAGTCCAGTAGAGCAAGCTGTAGCAGTAAAGATGCAGTCACGCAATAGAGAATATGCATTTTTTTTTATTATCTATAATGTTTATCTAAAAATATAATACCAAAAGTGCAAATAGAATCAAAATTACTCTATAAACCGGCGAGATATAATTATTTTAACAAAATATCTGTGCCTCACGCGAAAACGTTGTTTTCTATGGCAGATGTATAGGCGTCATGAACTTTGACATCAAATTCCATATTGGAACTTCTCTTTCAAATTGTAATCTTTGAAGCCCATCACTGATGAAGTTAACAATAATAAGTTAACAATCATGAAATTATTTAAAAAATAATTTCATGATTGTCAACAATCATGAAATTATTTAAAAAATAATTTCATGATTGTTTACAAGAGTTAAAAGTACATATTTTATTGTGCAAATAAAAAAATCGCATGCATATTCCCTACTATGAGTTTGTCTGCCGGAGTTTGTCTCCAATGGTCCGTATGCTGCAAGGTGGGGTGACTCAACTCAGGAATAGTCGGGATGATGACCCCCCCCCAGTGTGATGGGAATATTGGGCATGATACCTCGTTTTTCGGTAATGAACGGGACGATGCCCAGTGAGTCGGGTATAGCCGGGATGATGCCCCAGAGAATCGGGAATAGTCAGAATGATGCACTAGTGAGTTGGGAATTTCACTCAACAGTGTATCAGGAATATTCGGGATGATGAATAAATGAAATGAAATGAATGAAATGAAATGATGCCCAGATGAGTTAGGAACAGTCAAGATGATGTCCCAGTGAAGGGAACAGTCAGGATGATATTCCTGCCGCTCGGGATTAAAGGGTTAACGTGCTTTCCGAGGCGTGGAGAAGTCTCTGTACGTTATGGCCCATCCGCAGACCGACCTCGGCAAGCATTGCTTAACCATGATGATCTACTCGTGCATCTGTTTTTATTTTGCCACGAGCTTAACAATACTTATTATACCAATAACAGTAGATTATGCACCAAGGGAATAAAGCATGTCTTATGTCACGGGCGTCATATTGAATCCCGATCCTTATTAAGAATTTGAAATTTAACTCGCGAAGCGAAGAAGTTACTACAAGAATCCTGAATGCAGTAAGGCAAAGACACCTTTATCCAGGAGGAAGATACTTTACTTCTCACACATACTGCAAGAAAATTGTTCGCAAGTCTCCAAATTAAGTTCCAAATTCAAATTACTTGACCTCTGGGCAAAATTATTGCACTGAATTTCATTATATCCCGCCGGGCAATAATGACGTACTTTAGGTTGAGCTTGCGTGACATATAATCTGACATTTTCGGGCAGGTGGTTTGAAAAGGAATTATATTTATGACTCACCAGGAGGCGCCACCATCCGTTGCCACTTTTGGAACAAGGTAGTCTTGAGGCAGTCTCGAGGCGAGAGCGCGTACGCCTTGTGTCGAGACATTAGTTCTTGCATGGGCTCCAAGATCACGCATAACTGGAACATAAAGAGAACAGCTGTTAGAATCGTTCGTTATTTCACGTTTATATCGATTTGCTGGGGCAGGCTTAAAGATCAGGGTACTTACTCTAATTATACTTATTTTGGCTGTAAAAAGGCGGAAGGTTATGTTTTTTCAAGTGTATGTTCTGTAGCCTAAACGGCTTGATAGACTTGAGGTTGAGAGGTGTCTCTAGATTCGTCTTTATTGTGAGAATGAGACTGGGTATATAAAAATTAAGTGGTTGACTTTTGGCGCCATATGACCTCAATTTTTTTTTTTTTCAAATCTTTCACGGTAAAGGGCTCGAGGAGACGATTCCAAAAATGTAGGAAAACAGACGACTTTGTCAAAAACTCGACAGCTAAACACGACTGAACAGTTCCAAAGCTGTCGCTTTTCACGGAGTCTGATGTAGGTGATGGCATCAGATCTGTGATTGGACAATCACAGTTCTGACTTCATAGGAACTTTTTAGCCGTTTTTAGCGTTCGGGTTTTATGACAAAATCAATTTTTTATTCTCTTTTTTCATGTAAACAAAAAATTACAAGTGATGTTCTTGGCTAGAGCATCCAGGGCGGCGTGCTGGTAGCGAGAGTGAAGTACTAGGCGCACATAGCTTACCCTGAGATAGTTGAGCGTGGAGTTGGTGATGCCCTGGCGTGTGATGTTCTTGGCTAGAGCATCCAGGGCGGCGTGGTCGGGCGGATGTACGGCGGCGCGTGGTATGAGCTCCCGGTGCGCTCTCACGGCGAGGTGCCACGTTTTGATGCGCATCAGGTCATCGAATGTGAATTCCAGGATTAAACGGCCTTCTGTGCATACCTGGGTGCAATGGATATTCGTTAAATAAAGTCTAGCAGTTACTGATTCGAAAAAATCATGAAAACAGCAAATTCTTAAATTTCCGTCTTGTAGTTTGTATAGAAAACACGCATAGGGCAACACACTGGCAACGCGTCCATCGGCGCGTACGAACGAGATCGCGTACCGAGCGCACATTCTGCCCAAACTCGCTCCATTGTAGACTTTGTCTCATAACATCACATCTAAGTTTATAGCGGATGTATCCAAACGTCTCCCTGGTCGCATGGGTAGAGGTAAGGCGCCTGAACGATACTCACCCTAGTGCGTATCCGAACGCACTTTGGCTCATGCGTTTTGCGCCGACCTATGACAGCCGAGCTGTCACAATTCTAGCCACTGATTGGCTGTTTGTTATGTTGGCAGATTCTTATTAGTTTTTAGTGTGTGGCACTTATAAGTAGTACTCTATGGTGTGTGGTCATACCAGAGTAGAGTATGGCGGAATTGTAATTCTGGATCGAACGTGTATCAGTTATATTTTACAAAACAATTAAAGTTTATGCCAATAATAAAACCCTTTCACTCAAACTGACTCACCCCGACTACAAGTTGTATTTTTGCTCATGACTCTAGATGACAGAGACAAAGTCTACGATGGAGCCAGCTTACCCAGAAGTAGCCTGTTCACTCTAACTTACACAGACGCAGGCAGAGAGTTTCACTCCTTTGCTGTGGGCATTATGAAAGACGCTTGGAAACGCTTAATTTTCAGTCTTTGGGCGATTGTCACTATAAGGTAGCCGGCACGAGTCGAGAGTCGTGAGTACAGATGAATGCAGCGGGGAGATCTCGCCAATGTACGGTGGGCAAACGAAACTTGCAAGCGTAACAGTCGCATGAGCATTGACTGACGAACCAATAACGTAAGCTTCTTTTTTTTGTGTTATGTATATATATCTAATATATAAAATTCTCATGTCACAGTTTTCGTTGCCATACTCCTCCGAAACGGCTTGACCGATTTTGATGAAATTTTTTGTGCTTATCTATGAGAATCGGCCAACATCTATTTTTCATCCCCCTAAATGTTAGGGGTAGTCCACCCCAAAATTTTTATTTTTATTTTTTGGCAATATTGTTCATGAATAATGTGTCGCAGACGAAGTTGCGCGGGTCAGCTAGTTAATGATATAATGATATGATATAAATGATATAAAAATGTATTTCTCTCAAAAAGGTACAGACATTGGTTCGTGATATATCGTTTCGATCAGATTTGTAACCTTTGTGAGAGCCTGGAGTCTGTAGTGGGTTCGGGACCTGTATGACAGATCTCCAGGCTCTCAACCTCTTAAAACTATTAAGCACTAATTTGTAAACATCAAAGCCTTCACGTACAGAGAGGAATATTTAAAAACTAAAATAGGAAAATGTTAAAACTAAAGATGGTGTGTCTGTGGGTGTGCTGTGTAGTGTGTGTGTAGTGTATGGTATGTGTTGAGTGTATGTTGTGCCTTGTGTTGTATCAAATCAATTATTTTTCTTCCTTTTCTTTTTTTCCTTCAATGGAGAGTGTGCTCACGACTCTTGCAGTATACTACTTCCTATCCTAGTAATATGATAAATGAGAAAGTTTGTGAGGATGGATGAATAGATGGATGTTTGTTACTGTTTCACGTCGAAACGGCTGAACGAATTTTGATGAAAATTGGCATAGAGGTTGATTATAGTCTGGAATAACACATAGGCTATAATATATATAGCACGGGAGTATGTTCCCTAGAGATAACGCGGGCAAAGCCGCTTACGAAAGTTAGTTATAGAAATAAACTAGCTGTCCCCCGCGGCTTTGCTCCCGTTTTACCCGCACAGTTCCCGTTCCCGTGGGATTTCCGGGATAAAAACCTATGTCCTTCCTCGGGTCTCAAAATATCTTTGTACAAAATTTCATCCAAATCGGTCCAGTAGTTTCGGAGCCTATTCAAATCAAACAAACAAATCTTTCCTCTTTATAATATTAGTGTAGATAGTGTAGATGAATTCCCAACTTACTTTAGTGAACATAGGTTTCCCGTGGTGCGTGACCATGGTACAGTGGTCGCAGTCTAACGTGATACTCGTGTTGTGGAACGACTCCTTGGGCTGTCTCATCGTGTAGTACAGTTCCGAGACGCCGCCCTCGTAGATACTGCGGAAGTACCGCGGTATCAGCGTCCTTCCTATCGCTGGAAATGGACAAATATCAAGGTTATTGACAACGTTTAACAGAATAAAGGCAATGCCTGAAGGAGGAATTGTTGTCATTATTATGAAAATCCTAATAACGATAAAATGGCACTGTGTATAAACACAGTGCCATTAAATCGTTTCACAAAGGCGCCCCACTTTATATACCCGACATAAACTACCTCCAGGCGGATATTTTACTTATTTTTTTCATTATGACGATGTATATTCTATAGGTGTTCCATTCTGCACCGTCCTTGGAACACAAGGCTAGTACTGCACTTGCTCCTGGGGGTTTAGGTAGGTAGTTAAATAGAGGTAAACAATCTTGATGTTACTTTTTACACAAAAACATCAAAATGTAGAAAATTAAGGCTTTTTTTGACAGTTTGCGATTGACATGCGAATGCGAAAGTTGTTTAAAAATTAGTAGAATTGGCCCTCCGGTTTCCAAACCTCCTTATTTAGGCTGCGTTTCCACCAGAGATGTGCGAGGATGCGTAGCGAGGGATTTGTATGTTAAGAACCAATAGAATCGCTTGCGCTGAGCGAGGCTAGGTAAATGACGCGATTCTATTGGTAACAAACACATCCCTCGCTACGCATCCTCGCACATCTCTGGTGGAAACGCAGCCTAACGCCTGGCAGTACCAGGAGAGTATAATTATAAGCTTGAAGCGTACTCACTGTATCTCTTAGGTCCATCTTCTAAACAGAATGTGAGTGTCAACGTCGCATCGTCTTCAAAGAATTCTGTTGCGAACGCGTCCCACCACAGGTTATCTGAATCCTGAAATGTATAAAGAACACTTTGAATTCATTGTAGGTATTTTGAAAAAAACTGTCTGTCTGTCTCTTCTTCATGCCTAAAATCCCACGGGAACGGGAATTGTGCAGGTATATAGATTATATATATACCGGGAGTATGTACACTAGGGATCACGCGGGTGAAGCCGCTGGCGCACGCTAGTATTTCAGGTGAATGCTCCAACCAGCCCGCGAAATTCAAAATTTCTTGCGGTTTTTGCAATTTGCAGGCCAGTGCTAGGTTGTATGTTGATTAAAATATTATTCGCGGCTGTGAGACGTATGTAGTTACAGAATAATAATCATCAAAATCACCAATACAACCCTTCAAGTTCATAAAGGCCTAGGAACAAAAAAAAAACAGAAAAAGTCATTCCTAGAGCTTTATGAACTTGTGCGTTGTATTGATGATTTTGATGATTATAATTCTGTAACTACATTTATGTCTTCAGCCGCGAATAGTATTTTAATCAACATACAACCTAGTACAGGCCTGTAAATTGCAAAAAACGGAAGAAAATTTGAATTTCGCGGGCTGGTTGGAGCATTTACCTCAATGAAAAGAAATTCCATACTCGTTAAAATTGAAGTCGCTTTATCTACTCAGCGGCAATCAATACCAAAAACTTGTCATAGCGGCTGTGTACGCCTGTAAGTGACTAACTCACCATAACTTTATGCATTTGTGTTATTTTTTATGTTAATGTCTCTAGTGAATAGGTCGTTGGTGTACCTATCAAATAAATAAATAAATAACGTTTTGGAGGGTATTCGGTGCACAGAGTAAAGTCCCGCAAACCTCCATTGAAAAGGGAGGATCCTCTGACCAAACGGTTGTTGTGTCTGAGGGGCTACTCTGTAAGCTCGAAGTCCGCAGTTTCGGGCTTAGTTGTGGGCGTATTCTACTCTGTATCACCTAACTACTATGAATTAACTGTCAAATCGTGTTGTCATTCATTCTTAGTTCAGGTTCGGGACTAATCGCAAGTCTGTAGGTGATACGGCTTGTGTCCTGAAAAAATCTAATTAGTCCGTCAGTTAGATTATCAAAAAATATTTGACCCGTGTTTTTTCTTTTGTTACGGGAACCAAAATTGACGAAGTTACGACGCTTTTAAAATTCTCAATACGTCACACCTTCGCATAATTTTTAGTGAGTCGTGACGTCACGAGCCCCCACTCCCGAGTTTTGATGCGTTTTATCTTTGTCAATATTCATTGATTTACAAAAACAAAAAATACGTGTCCATTATTTTTCAATACTCTAAATGACGGACTAAATAGTTTTGCAACTTGTGGATGATGGAATATTCTAGCCTATTGCCCGATATTTCATATTCGGGCTGATGCATATGTTCAAATCGCACGGTAAACTCTGATTGCGCGATGCCGAATGCAGGGTTTTAGTTCGCTGCTATTTGGATAGATGGCGTCGCGGTTCTTTTATTGCGATGTAGATTTGCTCCGTTGATTTTTTCATGTGGCCGGCTAATCATTGATGTCGCTACAACGTAAATATTACTACAGTGCGATCCTGTAAACCTCTCACCCGAACGCTTAGTTTAAGTGAACTGACAATCCATATAAAAAAGATGGAATAACAGCAGTGCGATTCTGTAAACATGTCGAAGTGAACACTTAGGCGAAGTGAACGACAAGTGAGCTGTCAAACCATCATACAAACAAAATGGCATGACAGCTCACTTGTCGTTCACTTCACCTAAGTGATCACGGTGAGATGTCAACAGAATCGGCCGGGTGTAAACGTGTCGAAGTGAACACTTAGGCGAAGTGAACGACAAGTGAGCCGTCAAACCATACAAACAAAATGGCATGACAGCTCACTTGTCGTTCACTTCACCTAAGGGTCAACTCACACCGAGACGCGACGCGACGCGACGCGGCTTTGATTTAGCGCTGCGCAGCGCGGCGCCGCGAGACGCCTCGCGGCGTCGCGAGACGCATCTTAAAATCGTACCATCAACGGCGCCGCGCGGCGCAGCGAGACGCCGCGCGGCGCAGCGGAACGTGTCTACTCGCCGCGGCTGTGCCGCGGGCGACCGTCCCGCCCTCCCCCACCCGCAGTTATCATTTGCAAGCGCATGAGAACGACGTATATTATATCTGGCGGGTGCATTATGGAGATCGATGAGAAGTTAATTTTTTTTGTGCAGCTCTTCCTCTTCTTTTTCTGCAAGTAGTCCGATTATAACAAGATCCCAGTCTATCATTATGTTTTCACTCTTTATCACTCGACCGAACTGCATCAAATCTAAACGAAGTCTGGACGGAAATAGTAGGCAAGTCGCCACAGCGGCCTCAGGCTGCGTCTCGCGGCGCCGCGCTGCGTCGCGCGGCATCGAGAGACGCAGCACCGATCTTGCACGCCGCTCGTCACCGCTGCTTCGCGATACGTCGCGCTGCGCCGCGAGGCGTCTCGAGGTGCAGCGCTGCGCAGCGCAACGTATCTCAATTCTCACAATTAAATGTGTATCGTTTCGTGTAGTAAATAAAGTATATTTTGAGTCGCTCTATGTAAAATCTGCGCGCAGCGTCGCGTCGCGTCGCGTCTCGGTGTGAGTTGACCCTAAGTGATCACGTTGAGATGTCGACAGAATCGATCGACTCGCGGCAGGACACGTGACTTGATCGAGGATTCGTAAGGCGGATGATTCAAAAATGCACAGCATTAATGTTTAAATTTTCACTTCTGCCGGCACTCCCGGAGTATTTATATGGTAAAATGGTACAAACCTCAGTTCTCTGTTGTAACCGTTTATTGAGCTCGTAAACTCTGTAGTCTGGCTGACCGAAGTAAGGGGCGTGCCGCCTGAAATAACAGAAAAAACAACCGTTAAATAGTGAAAGAAAGAAAAACATAACTGTGTTTTTGCACTTGGCGCAGTCGGGCAAAAAGGGTCTTGGGCAAATTGTTAGGAGTTATCTACCATACAGTGATGCCCAAGATCCTTTTTATAGTATTGGAGGGGGATGAAACTTACTGGACGAATTAATCCATTTCTAGAATTGTTATTACGAAAGATGTTCATCATCTGCCTAGCCTTTTCCCAATTATATTGGGGTCGGCTTCCAGTCAAACCGGATTCAGCTGAATAGTGAATACCAGTATTTTACGTGGAGCGGCTGCCTACCAGACCTCCACAACCCATTAACTGGGTAACAAGGTACTCCTTGGCAAGACTAGTGTCAGATTTTTGACTGACGGTTTGACCGGATGCCGACCCCAATATAGTTGGGAAAAGGCTAGGCAGATGATGATAAGTATTGAGAAAGCAATCCCTAAAAAATCAACCAAATAATTGCTGTGGCTCCTTACGTAATCGTGAGCTAAATAAAACGCTCCAATTCAGAAGTACATAGAATCTACATCGTACCTATATTTTACATCCATACAGTTCAACAAACAATGCTGTGTTTCGTGACGTCATCCGACGATGACGTCATGCTCGAAGCCTTACGTCCGTCCCCAATTGACGAGAAAAACAATCTCATTTCTACGAGTTTGTGTTAATTGTGATTAAAAAGGCGAGGACAATGCCTTGAGTTACAAAACACACAGCCCGAAGGATCGCCACACTGAAGTGGCAGTGGGCAGGGCACATTGCTCGCAAAACTGAGGGTCTATTCTGTAGACCTCTCACTGTTCACTTAGGTGGAGTGAACGACAAGTGAGCTGTCATTCGATCTTTTTAGGGTTCCGTAGCCAAATGGCAAAAACGGAACCCTTATAGATTCGTCATGTCTGTCCGTCTGTCTGTCTGTCTGTCTGTCTGTCCGTCCGTCCGTCCGTCCGTATGTCACAGCCACTTTTCTCCGAAACTATAAGAACTATGCTGTTGAAATTTGGTAAGTAGATGTATTTCGTGAACCACAAAGATTTTCACACAAAAATAGAAAAAAAAAAAACAATAAATTTTGGGAGTCCCATACTTAGAACTGAAACTCAAAAATTATTTTTTTCATCGTACCCATACGTGATATTGAGGTTTCTAAGATCATTTTTTTTCTAAACTGAATAGTTTGCGCGACAGACACTTCCAAAGTGGTAAAATGTGTGTGTGTCCCTTAACTTCTAAAATAAGAGAATGATAAAACTAAAAAAAATATATGATGTACATTACCATGTAAACTACCAGCGAAAATTGGTTTGAAGTAAGTAGTTTTAACGTCATAAATCGTAAATCGCAACTTCTGCTTACGGAACCCTCAGTGCGCGAGTCCGACTTGCACTTGGCTGGTTTTTTTTATATGGTTTCAAAGGTCACATCGTGGTCAGTTCACCCACGCCTTCACTTGTTGTGAAGGCTACATGTTCACTTGTTGCGAAGCACGACACACCCACGCCTTCACTTGTTGTGAAGCGCGACGTGTTTACAGAATCAACCCGCTGATTGCCGATGGGGCCGACAAATTCTGGAGTGGCGACACCGGAAGACAGTGTCGGAAGATCTCCCACAAGGTAGACTGATGACCTGGTGAGGGTCGCCGATGGATGCGAGACGCCCAGGACTGGTTATTGTGGCGACACTTGGGTAAATGTCATTGTCAAGTATATTCAAAGCGCTTATTACAACTACACGGTATTCAGGGCCCTAAGTCCCGATTTAGGGTGGTGTAATAAGAGTAAGGGACCTCGCGGCTAAATAATAACAGACACACGGGTCGATCTTTACGGTTAAACAACGCTTGCCAAGGTTGGTCTGTGGATGGGTGACCATCTAAACATATCGAGTTTCTTCTGTGCCTCGGAAAGCACGTTAAGCCGTTGGTCCCGGCTGTCATTCGTAGATCTTTGGCAGTCGTTACGGATTGTCAGAAGCCAGTAAATCTGTCTCCAGTCTTGCCAAAAAGTACCGTATTACCCAGCTAAAGGGTTGTGGAGGTCTGGTAGGCAGCCGCTCCTCGTAAAACACTGGTATTCAGCTGAATCCGGTTTGACTGGAAGCCGATCCCAATGTAGTTGGGAGAAGGCTAGGCAGATGATGAATGAGAGTAATTAGGGACCCTACTTTTTACTGACTAAAACCCATTATTGTTCCTTCGTTGCCCTTTGAGTTCCGGAGCCGCAGTATCTCTTTCGAATAGTCCCGCAACTCCGGCAGGCTTCGGCCCTTTCGGGCCCCTCTGTGTGCTGACTCTCTTTGAGGCGCGCGTGGAACACGAACACACGTCGACACGGCCTGTCGTCATAAGACGGACGGACGGCGAGCTGCCCATAGCTCACCGTCCACAGGCCCGATTATTACACCACCACAAATCGGGACTTAGAGCCCTGAATGTGGTAATAAGCGCACATATTATAAAAACGAAGTCCTCTGCCGCGACTGTCCGTCTCTATGTTCGCGGTAAACTCAAAAACTACTGCAACGATTTTCATGCTGCTTTCACCAATGGATAGAGTGTTTCTCGAGGAAGGTTTTAGTTTTAGTATATATTTTGTCAAGCGGGCGAAGTATAAGTTTCAAAATGGCAACTCTAGATGGCATTGTTTACTTCTTGCACTTTCCCCTTAACTGGGCGTGCAGGAACCGGACGTGGCAGCACAGAAGCGTCATTGTCATGTATTTTAAACCTTAAAGTTTCGACTATACGACATTAGATGGCATATTCAACACCGTGCTTGTTTTCTATTAGGAAGCTGAGACTCCGGCAGGGAATTCTACTTCTTAGCTGTACACGGTAAGATGTTGAAAGTAACGTACAAACACAGGCTTCACTGAAGGAATCAGCTTTACGTACCTAGATAGCAATTAAAATCTCTCAGGTGTAAAATGCTAACACAGTTTCTGTAGGCGCCCGCGCCGGATGAATGGGCCTAGAAGTTCATAATACTAGTAGTTCATTAACGCAAAGATCAGTTGCCCAACGTTACCGTCCAATGTTGTCAACAAAATGGCTTTATTGCCCGGGTTATAATGAAATTCAGTACAATATTATTGCCCGGAGCTCAAAATGGAGACCAGCCACTTCTCTGCATGACTTGCGAACAATTTTCTTGCAGTAGGTGTGAAAAGTAGAGTGTGCAACTCTGGGACTAAGGTGTCTTTCTTTCTTTTTTTAAATAAATGTTGCCCCACACTAGGAATTTCTCCTGTATCGTGGGTGCGTTATCAAACATACAAAGGCACATACACAAACAGCCAGACCTGGAACAACTATCTGTAGGCCATACAAACATTTGTTCCGAGCGGGAATCGAACCCACGACACGCGACGCAGCAGTCGATCGCTCAACCACTGCGCCACTTTGCCTTGGCCTAACTAGAATCTTTCGTTGCATGTAGGATTCTTGTGTTAACTTTCGAATCCTTCATTAGATCCGGGATTCAATATGACGCCCGTGACATAAAGCACTGCTTTATCCCCACGGTGCATAATCTACTATGTTTAATTAATTAATAATTTTCTTAACAAAAGCTGGCTCTGGTCTCTGGCTTTATCAAGTGACATGCATCCATCCATACAAACTTACGCATTTATAAATTTAAAAAAAGATAATATTCACCCGAGCAAAACTTGTCACTATAAAAGTACTAGGCACTCATACTAACCGAGGAGGTCGAACTGTTTACCTAAAGTACGGCTCCGGTATGGGGTGGTATATCGGCGGCGGCGGCGGCGGCGCATACTCGTGGTACTGTATGTGCGAGGGGTGGTGCGGCGAGAGATGGTGGCCGTACTCCCGGTACTCGCCCTCGCCGCCGAGCGAGCCCAGCGCCACCGGCATGTAGGCCACCTTGGTCACCGAGCCATCTTCGCGTCACTTGTTGGTCGCGGTGAAAACTCTTGAACGCTATGCGCTCCTGGTACCTCGTGGATTTATTGTAACGATTTTTCACTTTTTACGCTAGTTTTTTTGGTCGCTTTTTTTAGTCTTTATTAGGATATTTTTTAATAAATATATTTTATTTCTAATTTATTTAATAAATAATTTACTTAAACACTCTAACTTTGGGCACTTTGGTTTTTGTAACACACAGTTATAAATTACTAGAACAGTCCTTCACGTCTAAAAACGACTAAAAGAAAAAAATAAAACTATTAAATAGGCAAAACGTTTCAAGAATTTACTACGCGCCGCGCATCACGAAGTAGGTACGACTGATAAAGCATTTCAAATTTTTCGCGCGGGAAGTGTCACAGTACCGTGAAACGTCCTAAATCCTTTATATACTTAGTGTTGCTACGCGAATTTGGGCCTAATCGCGTGGCCGTAGAGGCGATAAGCGTGCACGGTTCAGGGCACGGCAGGAAGTGTGGCAACGTCGCGTCAGCTGGCAGTGGTACTAGCGAGACGCGTTCGAAAAGGTCAACATCGGTTACTATTTTTTTTTTCATCCCACCGGCTATTTTCGTTGGCTTTGTTTGTTTTTTTATCATTGATATATTGATTTTTTTGGGCTGGAATGTCGATTGGAAATCATCATGTAAAAACACGAGTAAAGAGTTCCGGTTGACGCCTGTAAGTATCGATTTTCATACAAGAATGTCTGTATTGAATTTCATAATAGACTGCATACGGCGTTGTTTCCGTAGCGTTGCCAAAAGAACCGGTTTCCCAAATTCGTAATGAGGCTAATTATCGAAATAAATATTATTCATTGGCTTAAAATTATCATATAAAATAATTTATTCAAGAAAAATTAAATAATAAAAGACTATTGTTTTCACCGCGGCAAGGCCTCGGAACGCACGCGACGTTGCCGCTCGTACCGTTCGCGCCATACTTTTTACTGTTTCTTAGCACATAGAACCGCTCATTACGCTGGCACGCACACAGACACCGCTTATATTGTTGTATCCGCAGTACATAGTGCAAGATGGTATATAATGTACATTCCGCGACGGTAGATATGTAGGTAAACTACGTCGCTGTACAAATCAAACATTCGTGTCTATAAATAAAGTGCAGACGTGTCCGTGAAACGCGCGCATCTTCGATTGTTTAGGAAAATGATGAAATTCGAAAATGGCGCGTGGAACGTCACTGTACTCTCTATGACGTGGGACGCTTTTTTTTTTCGCAGACAGACGCTGTTTAGTCGAGTGTGAGCACATGGGAAAGTTTCGAAATTCGAATTGGAAAATCTACATTCGGAAAATTGGGTCGATTGAATGATTGTAACTTTTTCCGGTATTTCAATATTTAATGTTTCTGTAACTAGGTTATATATTTGTTGTAATAGATAAAAAAAATATTTGAAGTTTAGAAGATCACTACAATTTATTAATATACCTTGAGAATAATAATACTAAAACTAGCGAGGACGTCTAAACAATTACTACAACAAAAACCTCATTGCAAGAGCGAAAACAAAAAATACAAATTCACACAATTGTCGAATAGCGAACCCAAGGATGTTGCCTTGACGCGTTATCTAGATACACTGATAACACCACCAAACAACGCGGCGCAACACAAGAAACTATAACGTTGATAAAACAATGATATTGGACAAAAAAACTCGCGCAAGAAACCGTCGACGTGCAGTTCCGTCAAATAGAATGTGTGTCATGACGAGTCAATGACTTCGCTAGTACAGAGTAACACGTAAACTTATACACGTGCGGTAAGAAAATCGGGGTGGAAATAGAGAACGAACGCGACGTCTGTTACACCCGACGGCAACAATACTAATAATCACGCGTAACGTAACCATAAACAATCGATTGAAAAAAAAATAAACGCGATTCCAAATTTGAATGCACACTAGCTAGTTACCGGCGCGACGGCGTACTGCACCTATGTAAAGTACATAGCAGAAGTGTGCCGCTCTGACGGGTGACGGACTGTCAACGCTCGGGCGTTTCCGTAAGCGGTCGGCGACGGTCGGGTAGCGTCGGCAGGCGAGTTCGGATACACGATTAGATTATGTCAAAATGATTAATATAAACCGGTTATAGTTAGGTCAATCACTTCGGCTGGCTACAATTTACAATGGCTGACTAGTTTTGGCGGCGCGCAAGTTGTTCCGCGATGTAAGGTCGCCTGATAGCGATTGATAAATCTATTTGCAAGTAAACGATGCAGTCGCGTCACAATTTGGAGGGAAAACAGGTTTCTTATACTCTATCGTAGTTGTCGGCATTAGAAATATTAGTATAGCTTCTTGGATAGTTATATTTTTTTATTGAGTAATGGACTTGTTTTTGACCACAATCACGCCTGATGGAAAGCGATGGATGAGGTGTATGATGGGGCGAGCGTGCCCAGAAGTTTTCTGTTTACTCTTGCTTTGAAGGCAGACAGGTTATATGTGGAAGGGAACAAAGACGCTGGCAGAGTTCCACACTGGCTGTGCGCATAATAAATGTGGAGAAGAAGAAATATGAGTTGTCTTTGATCATAAATTATTTCTTTTTGTATTCACGGAGCTTTCTTATAGAACCTGTTGAAGAGGGAATCCCCAAAGACGAATCTAACAAGAATAAGGTGCTATTAGAATACTGATGGTACTTCTTACTAGGTGCTAAGTATTATAAAGTTTGGATGTATGTTTGTAACTCAATCACGCCAGAACATTACCTACAATACAACCTGCTTAGGTATCCAGGACAGGTTCGAAATGAAACATATTTTTTGGTTGGATAGCCCATAATTTAAGACAATCTATACTAATATTATAAAGCAGAAGAGTTTGTTTGTTTTGTTTGGTTGAACGCGCTAATCTCAGGAACTACTGATCCGATTTGAAAAATTATTTTAGTGTAAGATAGCCTATTTATCGAGGAAGGCTATAGGCTATATATCATCACGCTAAGACCAATAGGAGCGGAGCAGTGCTAAATGTTACGCAGACGACGTTGCACGGGTCAGTTAGTGTGAATATTATACAGGTAGTTTTTAAAATGGCGCCAGTGACTGAAAAGTTAAAAGGGAATCGCTTGTCTTGGTATGGTCATGTGAAGAGGAGAGAGGAAACGCATTTACTAAAAGAGTAAAAAACATAAATGTGGATGGATTGAGAGGGAGAGGAAGGCCAAAGAAAAGATGGATGGATTGTGTGAGAAGCGATATGACAGAAAAGGGAGTTAGTGAAAGTTTGACGGCTGATAGGGCAGAGTGGAAGATAAAAAACGTGTTGCGCCGACCCCAAGTAATATGGGATAAGGGCAGGAAGATGTTGACATATAGCATATTGCACTGGTCACACACTGACAGACGCTAGCACATCATGCACATCAAGTTACGACAATCTGTCAATTTTAAAAAATAGATTTTTAACTTTATCGCTAAGGCATTAGGTTCAAGATTGAATGGGAATATTATTATGTGACAGTTTCGAGTAGCTGACGTTCTGACGACTGTACAATGATAAAAGATAACGTGGAAGTAATTTGGAGTATGTCAACCTTCACGCCTGTTTATCTTTAAGCAAATAGTGATTAAAAGAGAAAAAATAATGAGGATGTGGAAATACAGATTGCTATAATAGCCTCTGAATGCGGCTTCACCTGGGTTTTAAATTCTTAAGGGTTGTACTAGCTGACTCGCGCAACTTCGTCTGCGTCACATTTTCCATTATTTCTCCGCTCCTATTTTTCTTAGCGTGATGATTTATAGCCTATTATAACCTTCCTCGATCAATGGGCTATCTAACAATGCAAGAATTTTTCAAATCGGAACAGTTAAGTAGTTCCTGAGATTAGCACGTTCAACCAAACAAACAAACTCTTCTGCTTTATAATATTATAGTATAGATAATATACCGCGTGTATCTGACATCGCCGCACAAACGATTTCCATGGGTCCAGGGCATGATTCTGGACACCCTAGACTTAGAATTTTTCATCGGCTTTTTTCTCATTTGCTCATTTTTTTCAAGGGTTTTTATACTTTAGACTGCTCATTATCGTTATTCTGACTTAACCCAATGAGATTTTTAATAAAAAAATAATTAATAAACTACTTTCACTAAAAAGAGCAATCTGAATAAAACCACAAACAGATATCAGCTCAGCTGAGCTGATAGTGCTGATACCTATTTGTGGTACTCTTGAAAAAAATGAAAAAATGAGAAAAGAACCGACGAAAAATTCCAACACTGGGGTGTCCAGAATCATGCCCTGGACCCATGGAAATCGTTTGTGCGTCGATGTCAGATACTCGCGGTATAGTATAGATTTGTTTTACAAGGAACCCCCTTTTCATATCTGTTTTAGTGCAAGTGCAATCGTTTCGGAAATTCCCCGTGAAAAGTATTTTCATGGGTTTTAATTGCGAGACCAACAGCGTGAGGTGCTTTCCGATGCTCGGTGAAATTTTGGTTTGTGAAGTTGATCACCCATCCACGACCCGATCTCGCCAAGCGTTGCTCAATCTAGAAGATGGACTCGTGCGGCTTTCATTTTTAGATCTGATCTACAATCAGCCGGGACGTGCTTTCCGACGCACAGAGAAAATTTGGTCAGGTAAGATGGTCACCCATCCACAGGCCGACCTCGGCAAGCGTTGCTTAACCTGTTAGACCGACTCATGCGGCTGTGATAATCCAGCCACGAACGCGCAGCTACAGTAAATGTATCTGATCTACAAATTACAGCCAGAGCATCACTTCTGACCCAGAGAGAAATCTCAGTAAGTTAAGACGGTAACCCATCCACGGCAAGCTTTGCTTAACCTGTTAGATCGACTCGTGCGGCTTTGATATTTCAGCCGAGAACGCGCAGCTGCAGTAAATGTGTCTGAGGCGAGCGACAGCGTCAGTCGTCAGTGATGCGTCAAAATGGCGGCGAACTTTCCCAAACTTTCTTACTATTGTTGAACAAATCATTGTGCTCTGGATTCGGAACATCGCGCCGATACCCAAAAGAGTAGGCAGAGGTATCTAGTTATCTACACAAATTAATAAAATTGAATAAAACCTCTTGACTATTTTTTGTCTGCCTGTCTGTCTGTCTATCCTTTTGTTTCGTTAATCTCCGAAAAGGCTGGACTGATAAAGACAAGACTTTCACTGGCTCGCTGGTATTATGTTTAGGCTTATAATATGGAGTAAGTTAGACATTGACTACTTTTCATGCGTTTCTGTAATCTTAGCTAAGTAAACTGTGTAAGAGGATTCCGGGTGAAACTCGCTTCCTTGTCCATCTTCGGCCTAATCATCACTTTCCATCAGGTGAGATTTGTGCCAAGAGTTTCCCCGTTTTGATTAAAAAAATAAGTAAAAAACAAGTAAAAAAAAATAAGTCTGAATAGTCAGTTTTTAAGTAACTTCAAAAATTATTTACTTTGTAAAAATACTAGGGTTTGCCCACAACTTCGTATGCGCATACCCGGTTCTTTTTTTTTTAATGCAAGTAGACATGATGGTGGGTAGCTTGCCAGGCGGACTTAGAACAAGTACTACCACCAACCAAACCGAGCAAAAAATTTGCCTCCGCTGGGAATCGAACCCGGGACCTCTGGGCCTGAATCAGGTGGTATAACCACTAGACCGCGGAGGCGGTTAGTGTCACCTGTTTAGCACCACCCGGGGACCACGTGTAGGGATTCGCTATTCTGCTACGGACGCGGGTTTCGTTCTAATGGGAATTTCGGGAAATCCTTCGTTAGTGCTTCCCTGCACTCTTCAAGGAACCTACATGCCAAAATTCAGCTTTCTACGACCAGTAGATTCGGCTGTGCGTTGTCTGTCTTTCACTCACTCAGTAACGGAAGAATTTAAAATATTAGGATGAAACACGAGGAGCTCGTGGCTAAATAATATCAGCCGCACAGGTCGATCTTCAAGGTTAAGCAACGCTTGCCGAGGTTGGTCTGTGGATGGGTGACCACCTTAACATACCGAGTTTCCTCCGTACCTCGGAAAGCACGTTAAGCCGTTGGTCCCGGCTGTCATTTTGAGATCTTTGGCAGTCGTTACGGATTGTCAGAAGCCAGAAAATCTGACACCAGTCTTGCCAAAGAGTACCGTGTTACCCAGTTAATGGGTTGTGGAGGTCTGGTAGACAGCCGCTCCACGTAAAATACTGGTATTCAGCTGAATCCGGTTCGATTGGAAGCCGACACCAATATAGTTGGGAAAAGGCTAGGCAGATGATGACGCGCGGCTTTTATTTAGCCAAAAGCTCCTATTTCCATCTTCAAAGCTTTCACAATTCCCATCATCACTTTAAGACCAGCAGTTTCGGAGATTACGACGAGAGAAAAATGGTTTAACACTTGACACTATTAGCAGGGTCAAGGTGAAAACGATAAATGTCTACAGTATAAATTATCGACATTTATCATCTGATTGTCTCGACGGTGTGAAAAATCTTGTCTAAATTATCGAATTTGTCATGCATTTATCATATTTCTTAAGAGGGCTTTCAGATTTTTTCTTGAATTTTAGCGTTTTATTCGAATTTTGATGTGTGATTTTGCTTTAGATATAGCCTTAAAAAAAATAAAAATATGCCTAAGACAGTTTTGTCAAAGCGCTCTTACAAAATCGAATTGCTCAGGTTGACTAAAGTTGAATACCTACCGCGCGTCACATGATTATATTGGTTTTCGACAATTATTTAAAAATATTTACTTTACTTTTAATTAGACCAATTTTTTTTTCAAGCAATATAGCAATAACACCTTAATTATTAAATAATTTTTATTTGAATTTTGATTATAATTTCATAGATAAAAATTATAGTTTCGTACGGAAAATTGTCAATAACTCTCAGTTTTACAGAATTATTTTTGGTGTATTACTGTATGAATCGTAATAAATTGATTTGAACATTCCAAAGTAGAAGATACAGTTGTACCGTGGACATTTTTGTTAATGATTAAATTATAATATCTTCGGTGTACCAAGGTATCAAAAGATTCCCTAAAGCAACGTTTTGTGAAACATCCTTTGCGGAGTCAAGGATTTTACTGATGTACGTGAACAAATTGAAATATTTATTTAACACTCCCAAGATAAATGATCAAACTATCTTAGGCATTTTTTTGTTTTTTTTTTTAAGGCTATATCTAAAGCAAAATCACACATCAAAATTCGAATAAAACGCTAAAATTCAAGAAAAAATGTGAAAGCCCTCTTAAGTGGTAGACGGAATTCTAGGTAAGTACGTAAATACATATTTTATTTTGGGTTCCGTTCATCAGTAGTCAGTCTGTCCGTCCGTGTACTAGTCTGGTTTGAAACTACTCCTGCCATCGGACATCCAGACGCACTGCAACTTACCATCCCTACCTTGTTGCTATTCCAACAATTCGCTGTAAGGGTTTCCAAGCGTCTTTCATAATGCGCACAGCCATAGAGTATATAACCACTAGTCTTTGCGCACAGCAAAGGAGTGGAACTCTCTGCCTGCATCTGTGTTTCTGAACGCTTACAACCCTAATCTTTTCAAACAGTGAACAGG
This sequence comes from Ceramica pisi, assembly GCA_963859965.1. NCBI lineage: Eukaryota > Metazoa > Arthropoda > Insecta > Lepidoptera > Noctuidae > Ceramica > Ceramica pisi. The sequence goes on along the minus strand of OY982556.1, from coordinate 3,985,621 downwards.
CTACTTCTGGGTAAGCTCGCTCCATCGTAGACTTTGTCTCTGTCATCTCTGACTTAGACTAGAGTTAAGAGCAAAACCATCTCAAATAAAATAAAAACTAATAGACCGATTCAGTTGTTTGATACACAACTAAAAGTAAGTACTTACTATGGACTTTTGTGACCCAAACACGGACCCATAGCATCAATAAATAAATTTTAAGTAAGTATGGGATTACTTTTGTCTGCCTGACCGGACTGCTTATCATTCAGATTCCTCCACAACTCAGTAACTGGGCAACACGGTACTTCTTGGCAAGACTGGAGTCAGTTTTTCTGGCTTCTGAAAATCCGTAACGACTGCCAAGAATCTGCAAATGATAGCCAGTACGAACGGCTTAACGTGTTTTCTGATTCACGGAGGATTCTCGGTATGTTAAGTGGTCACCCATCCAAATACCGACCTCGATGTGCGTTGCTTGACTTTGAAGACAGCCGTGCGGCTTTTATTATTTTGCCGCGAGTTTTTCTAAGTACAAACATAAAAATCGAATTCCTATTTTGAAATAAATTCAAATATGGAACGATCATCTATCGAGAGGGAGCGAGCGAGGTTGTTGATTTAATTCATTAGCGGGACAGAGAAGGCGATAGCGGCGTGCGAGGGAGATGACACATAACGATGCGTTGAGTGGGTTGTACACTGTCCGGTTGTGTCGTTGAATTTCACAGGTGACGATACTTTGAATGGACATTGGGTACGGTTGGGTCAGATGGGCCATTTGAGTAGAATGTCGCGACGACGAAAATTGCAGCTAACCATTTTTTTTTTCTTTTTTAGTTCTCAATCTTTTATTTTTTACATAGTAGTTTGACGATGAGAACGGCTCGTTGGAGAAACTAAAATAAGAATTGATTTGAATGTAAAGTGCAACAAGGATCTTTTAACACTTTATTTTTAAAACGTTTTGCACGAATGACAGTGATAGCGCCGAGTGAATATTTGTGTCATCGTCTTGTGTTTAGCAAGATATAGATAGAGAATACAGTTACACAGTTGAATGGATATAAAAAAAATTGTCGCGTCGAAAAGTCAGACAACTCTAGCCGAAACTTTTGGTTGTAGAAAGCTGATATGTTATTGGATTTTTAATATCACTAGTTTTGTTGCAACTCATTTTTGTTTTCTACTAGCTGATTTTCGCGGCTTTGCCCGCTTTATCTACACTAATATTATAAAGAGGAAAACTTTGTTTGTATGTTTGTTTGTTTGTTTGTAATGAATAGGCTCAAAAACTACTGGACCGATTTTAAAAATTCTTTCACCATTCGAAAGCTACATTATCCACGAGTAACATAGGCTATATTTTATTTTGGAAAAAAATAGGGTTCCGTAAGATATTTGGGTTTTTCGGACACAAGGTGTAAAAATCAACCAGAAAAGTTACTTATTTTGCGTACGCTGCCTAAACTATGAAAGATAGAACCATGAATTGTTCTAATTAATTGTAGATCTTATAAATATCTACAAAAAAGTCCGCGACACACTATACCTATCTATGTCGAGTGAGGCACAACAACCATTTTTTTATTTAAAAATTTTGATTTTTTTTGGACTACTTTTGAACGCGTTTATTTTACTCATGCTATTAATCCTAATCAAAATAAAGTATTTCATCACTAAGTACACTTTATGTAGATAATATTTGGTTTTTGAATGATTAGAATCGGACGTTTGGTTTTGAAGTTATGGCGAAATTAAAATATTACGATTTCTGCTGTTATTTAATACCGCGTGTATCTGACATCGACGATTCGACGCACAAACGATTTCCATGGGTCCAGTGCATGATTCTGGACACCCTAGACTTAGAATTTATCGTCGGCTTTTTTCACATTTTTTCATTTTTATTTTCAAGAACCGACGAAAAATTCCAACACTGGGGTGTCCAGAATCATGCCCTGGACCCATGGAAATAGTTTGTGCGTCGATGTCAGATACACGCGGTATAATAAATGCGAAAGTTTATGAGTTTGTGTGTAGGTTTGTTACTCAATCACGTCAAAACGGCTGAAGGGATCGGGGTGAAATTTGGAACAGGGATAGATTATGGTCTGAAATAACACATAGGCTATTTTTTATCCTACGGGAACGCGTACGAAGTCGCGGGCAGAAGCTAGTAAATTATATACTAAAACCTTCCTCGAGAACCACTCTATTAATTGTTGAAAATAGCTTGAAAATCGGTGCAGTAGTCAGTTGAGACAAACCTAATCAAATTAGTTTTCCAATATTTTTATATGATCATAATATAATGCTATCCAAATTCACTTCGTTCCAATATTATTACAAACTAGCTTTCTCGCGCAACTTCGTCGGCGTCACTTTGTTCATTAATGCTCTGCTCCTACTGGTCGTAGCGTGATGTTATATAGTCTATAGCCTTCCTCGATAAATCGGCTATCTAACACTGAAAGAATTTTTCAAATCGGACCAGTAGTTCCTGAGATTAGCGCGTTCAAATAAACAAACTCTTCAGCTTTATAATAATGTAATATAGATAACTTGAAAAGGCCATCAAACTGTCATACAATGTTAACCTGAATAAACGCAATACAGAAACATTTAAATCGCGGAAAAAAACGACGACCCTAACTTAACATACGAGCATAACACGGCGAAATGAACTGAACAGCTGATTTTTTTTTGTGGGTCCCATACTAAAAGTTGTTCATAATGAGAAGAACAATGGCACCTTTTCAGGTAGCGCGTTTATTCTGTTACACGTTGTATTTTTGCCTATTCTCTAGAAATAAAGTTATCGAACTAAGTATACCATAAACAAAACAGACCAAAAACAAATCAACAAGTAAAAAACAAAAATACCGAAACAAAAAAAATGAGGTCCACACAACGCACTGTCAATCTCGACGTCAAAACTCAACAGTGTACAACCCTCTTAGCACTGAATGAGTGAAAGGCTCAGCGTGCGAGCGAGACAGACATACGCTACCACCGCACGTTAGAGAGGGACAGCGACAGTCTGTTGACGTAGTAGTAGATGAGATAAGGGGCTATCAGCAGTTCGTGCGCGTTCCAACTGTTTTTGTTACTTGAATGCTTTTGTGACGAGTTCTAGTGGCAAGTGCAGTAGTGTGAGAGTGTTATGAAATCGAATAGGGTATTTTAGGTAAAACGCCTCAAAGTTCATAAGTGGCGGCTGGTGACGAGTTTTCAACACACTGTAACGTCTTCGTATTTTTTACGTAAAACAAGAAAAAAGTGTCCAATCATTTTTCTCTCTCTGTCTGAAATCTTCCTGGCGGACTTTTTGGATTTTGATTTAGTAAAATACCTCATTGTATGGGAAATGATGGAAAAAATAATTGTTTAACTTGCTTGTAAGATAATAGTGTTGGTTCTTTACAATTAAACGCGGAAATAATTATTTAAGGTACGTTCGCATACGAACCTTAGTCGCAATCTGTCTAAAACACCTCCGCTTTCCAATATTTTTGACAGATTGCGCTTGAGATGCGAATGCGTTGAGTAAAGATATAATTATGTGTGATGCGAATGGATAAATTGAAGAATGAGTATTCAAGAGGGGTTTAAATGTGTCGATAGTGACAGAAAAGTTGAAGGGGAGTCGGTTGTCGTGGTATGGTTATGTGAAGAGGAGGGACGAAACGCATGACACTAAAAGAGTTATGAATGTGGATGGATGGAAAGGGAGAGGAAGGGAAAGAAAAGCTGGACGGATTGTGTGAGGGGTGACATGAAAGAGGAGACAGTGATAGGACAGAATGGAGGAAGAAAAAGTAGGCAGGGAATTAATGTTCATTGTCAAAGGGAAAAGTGGCCAGAGCACTGGAATTATTGCCGCGTTAAATGACAATACTGATTCTTTGGAGAAAAACCAGCCTTCTCATTTCTTGAATAAAATATTATAGCAAAGATTAGTAGAGAAATTAAGGTTCAGTCAAAATAACAAAATTACATAAATTTTGGAACATTTACAATCTCAAATGTTATGTAGCTCCGAATGGCTTCTGTAAAATAGCAAAAAAAAAAATCGAATTATTTTATCAAAAAAAAACTAAATTTATTCATCTATACTTCTATACTAATATTATAAAGAGGTAACATTTGTGTGTCAGTTTGTATGTTTGTATGTTTGTAAGTTTGTATGTAGGGGGTAATCTCAGGAATTACTGGTCCGATTTGAAAAATTGTTTCAGTATTAGATAGCCCATGTATCGAGGAAGGATATAGGCTACATATCATCACGCTAAGACTAAAAGGAGCCGAGCATTAATGGAAAATGTGACGCAGACGAAGTTGCGTGGGTCAGCTAGTTAATCATATCTGTCTTGAAATATCAAGATAACTAATTCAATTCACTTGCGATAGTTGTAGACATTCCACTCGCCTAACAACTTGCCTCAAACAATGACAAGATGCAAACGCGGCACGAGCCGCACGCAAACACAGACAGGTCACACACACACACAGACGCAAATTATTATTATTACATGACAGAACAGATAGATATGGCTGTAAGTGAAAAATGTTTTCTTGCGAATCTCAAGATATGTTGAAAATTGTCGAATTGAAATTAGATTTCTACATAATATTAATAGCAACAAAAAGGGAATCGGGAATATGCATGAAAAAAAAAATTGTCTACAGTAGACATTTTTTTTTCTTTTTTTAGATAAAGTGTATGGACTCTATACTAAACAGTTTATTTAAAAATATAATACCAACAGTGAAAATAGAATCAAAATTGCTCGAAAACAAACGAGTTATAATTATTTAATTAAACAAATAATATGATATCTCTCCATCTCACAAAAACGCTGTTTTATATGGCACCTGTATCATGCATTTCGCTGATGAAGATATTTAAAAAATAAGTTCATGATTGTTTACTAGAGCTAATAAGTATTTCATTTTGCAAATAAAAAAATCGCGATTGGTAAACGAGATTTCTTTCTTTCAATAGAATTGAATCTACGAGTATCATACTACTAAAATACTACTCTGGCATTGCGCAAATATATCTTGTTTTATGTAAGACTCCTAATACAAGCAATTCCTTGCTTAAAAGGTGATCTCCAATAATATGCCAATTGTAATTGAAATAAAGCATCATTTTCTTTTGCTCATATTATTATCTTGCTAGGCAATTTTTTGAAAGTATCTCTAATTGATTTTGAAAACGTATTATTTCAAAAAATCGTAAAGACGAAGATTATTGTATCTTTTTTTGGCGAGCTTATTATTTTGACATTGAATTTCAATTCTGCATGTTTTAAATAATTTTGATGACGTTTTCCACTCAATATTTAATTCCCTGCCAGTTCCTCAATCACAAAAAAAAAACACTAGTATCTATTAATCAGCAATTTTAAAGATAGAACAACCTAAAAAGAAAATTAACTAACATTATGTCCGAAACTACTGGGACAAGGAACATGACGTTTTTCACAAGACTTCCTTTTATGACGTAGCTTATTAGGTGAGCGCTAAGAATGGATTATTGGAAAATACTACAACCTTCAAAAGGGTGAAAATAGAACTTTTTTGAAGGTAGAAAGAAGGGTTTCTAGGTCTGCCATAATGGTTGGAGTAGCTTTTTAGCTTCGACCGTTATCATCTTCTGCCAAGCCTAGCCTTTCCCCAACGATATACAGAATTTTCAAAATCAACCGGTTCAATAGGAATCGCACCGTTGATGTTGGAACAAAAAAATTGATATTTCCAGGCAGGAGCCTAGAAATACCAATTAATCAAAAATCCATTCCATCCGTTTTGGCCATCCAGGCACACTTTAAATATCCACCCTGTATAGTTACAGTGGCTAGTTCATAATAAAACAAACAACGAAAAATAAATAATAAAAAAAAAACATCAGAAAATTCACTTATAACATTGCCACGTTACGCCGTGCGCCGTTGAACTCACTCACACAGGTGCAACGCTCGTATGTGTGAAGACAATAACGCGTCGATGTGTGTGTGCGATGTCTAGATATACACCGCGACCGCACAGTTATGATACTTGCCCGATTTTAGTGGTAATGCCCAAGTTTTTGGGCAAAATAATATCAAAGACCATTTAAAACTGTTGGCTAGATAATATCAGCCGCACAAGTCGATTTTCAAGGTTAAGCAACGCTTGCCAAGGTTGGTTTGTGGATGGGTGACCATCTTAACATACCGAGTTTAATCCGTGCCTCGGAAAGCACGTTGAGCTGTTGGTCTCGGCTGTCATTTGGAGATCTTTGGCAGTCGTTACGGATAGTCAGAAGCCAGAAAATCTGACACCAGTCTTGTCAAGGAGTACCGTGTTACCCAGTTAATGGGTTGTGGAGATCTGGGGCTCGAGTCTGCTGTTACAATAGTGTCAGAATGGTCGATCACTGATTTCAAAATAGTTGATTTTGACAAGTTTGGTAATCTACTAACATAATGGTATCATAATGGCGTCATTATGACATTCCAATGATCAACCCCTGACACGCCATTGAAAGAAAGCCATATGAATGGTAATCTCGTACATAATGACAGATTTAGTATTTACGAACTTCTCACTACTTCAGATTGCTTATAACAATAATAAATAATATGTAAAACTAAATATAAATAAAATCTGGCATGAATAAATGCTCAAATTTAGCTCGGTTTTATAATAATGGCAATACGGCATTCCTACCGCAATTCTATTACGAGACCATTGACGTGCCACTGACAGGCCACTGACGTGCCAGTGACCGTGCGTGTATGAATTTAGCAGATTACGAACTTTTAGCAAAATGACAATGGCATGACAATGGGATCGTGTCGGAATGACAAATTTATAAAAATAGCAGACTCGGGCCCCTGGTAGGCAGCCGCTCCACGTAAAATACTGGTATTCAGCTGAATCCGGTTTGACTGGAAGCCGACCTCAATACGATAGTTGGGAAAAGGCTAGACAGGCAGATTTAAAACTGTTTTAGACCCTGTTTGTTGATGACAGGTACCTTTTGCGGAATTGTTTGAATAAATTACCGCAACCCTGGAACGCAAAGGGCATTAGGAGGAACACGGATGGGTTTTAGTCAGTAAGAGTCTGACACTCCCTTCTGCTTCGCCCAGAGCGGGAGGAGTCATTTGATGATATCCCATGAAAAGAAGAAACCAGCCAAGCGAGTGCGAGTCGGTCTCTCGTACGAAGGTTTGCGTACCATAAAACAAACACTTTTGTTGTATGTGAGCCCCTTTTAATTTAATCTAATTTTTATTATTAGTTTTTTTAGCGGCAATAGTCATTTGATGATTTCCCATCGAAAAAAAGACATAAAAATTTCATGATTTCCCATAGAAAAAAAGACTGGGTTGTTGAGGATTGTTCGAAAGTCACCGCAGCCCTGGAATGCTGGCATTTGAAGGAACATGGGTGGAATTTAGTCAATAAGAGTCTGACATTCTCCCGCTCCGCCCAGAGCGAGAGGAGTCATTTCATGATTTCCCATAGAAAAGTCTGGGTTGTTGAGGATTGTTCGAAAGTCACCGCAGCTCTAGAACGCAAAGGGCGTTTGAAGGAACACAGGTAGGTTTTTTTAGTAAGAGTCTGACATTCTCCTGCTCCGCCCAGAGCAAGAGGAGTCATTTGATGATTTCCCATTCATAAAAAATAACTGGGTTCTTGAGGATTTGTTCAAAAGGGTCTGGAACGTAAAGGGCATTAGGAGGAACACGGTAAGGTTATTTTATTCAGTACTAGCTGTCCCCCGCGGCTTCGCTCACGGCAACTTCCTTGTTTTTTTTTTTACATAGAATCTTCTCCTGATAATAACAAACACAACAAACAGAAAAAGAATTAGCGAAATCGGTTCAGCTGTTCTCGAGATTTGCGCTTAGCAACACATTCAGCGATTCATTTTTATATTATAGATAGACTAGCTGACCCGCGCAACTTCGGCTGCGCCACATTTTCCATTAATGCTCCGCTCCTTTTAGTCGTAGCGTGATGATATATAGCCTATAGCCTTCCTCGACAAATGGGCTATCTAACACTGAAATAATATTTCAAATGGGTCCAGTAGTTTCGGAGCCTATTCATTTCAAACAAACAATTATTTCCTCTTTATAATATTAGTGTAGATGTAGATAACCTTCCTAGAGAGCCAGTCTATCCATTGGTGAAAACAACATGACAATCGGTGCAGTAGTTTTTTATTTATCGCGAGCAGACAGACAGACAGACAGACACGGCGGAGGACTTTGTTTTTTTTTTTTATAATTATGTAGCAGAGTCTGAAACTCTTGCGCTGCGCTCAGAGCGACTGGAGACGCGAGCAGACGACATTGTTGCTAACGCGGGTAGTACAGACGCCAGCACATGAAGCTACAACAATCTGTCAAAATTCTTCAGTAGATTTTCAACTTTATCACGAAAGCTATAAGGTTCAAGTTTGATTGGGACAATTTGACAGTTTCGTATAGCCTGATGTCCTGGCAACTGTACCTGGATATGAGGTTTGGTATTAGAAGAGACAGGCGTATGCCCAGCAGTGGGCATGAGTGGGTTCATGATGGAAACTCGGACTCGCACACGAGTCCCAGCATTACGCTGAGAGATGGCCGTTTTGCGCGGATTTGAAGCATATCTTCCCAATTTTTCATTTTTATAATTGTAATTTAATGTGTAATTTTGGTATGCGTCGTACTGGCCGTAAATTAAACTCCTTTTCTTTCTTTCAAAAATAGGTGAAAAAATCATGCGTTTAAGTAATACTCGAATTAAATTAATTAATCACTAATAATCTATTGATCGTTCAAGTAAACTGAAAAAGCTCGTAACTAATTAATGACAGCCGCACAGATCATACTTCAACGTTGAGAACGCTTGTCGAGGTTAGTTCTTAGATGGGTGACCGAGTTTAGTCCGTGCCTCTTGTCATTTTAACATCTTTGACAGCAAGGGACCAAAGGCTTAAATTGCTTTTCTAGGGACAGTGGAGTCTCGGTACACCCATCCACAGACCGACCTAACCAAGTGTTGCTTAACTTTGAAGATCGACACGTGCGGCTAGTATTATTTATCCACGAGCGTCTACTTATGCGAATGTACTAAAAAAAGAAAACACAATTATGTTTTTTCTAGGGATCAAACCTAGGACCTCACGTTCAGAAGTCGCACTTACAACCACTATACCACAAAAGCAATAATAGGGAAAATAGATTTTAGTAATATTTTCCTGTTTATGTAACATTTAATTAGTTTTTGAGTAAGCGTAAGTAATTTTGAAATGTAGGAAATTGTGCCAACTAGACATTGAAGATAATTATATTATTATAAAACTTGGTATGATGCCACTGAAATACCTAACTATTCTTCTTCTGAGTGAAATAAAATAAATACAAATTAATTACTTACTGTACTTTTCTGGAGTAGCTCGTAGCTAAATAAAAACAGCTGCACAGATCGATTATCAAGGTTAAGCAACGCTTGCCGAGTTTGGTTTGTGGATGGGTGACCAACTTAACATACCGAGAGTCCTCCACGCCTTGTAAAGCACATTAAGCGGTTGGTCTCGGCTGTCATTTGTATTGTTTACAGTTGTATACCGTCTGGTTGGTGGTAGGACTTGTTCTAAGTCCGCCTGGCAAGCTACCACCATCATGTCTAATTCTGTCGCCATAACAACAATGTTAACAGCATTGTTGTGTTCCGGCAGTTAGAGGTATGATAGCCAGTTCCTCTGTGTAAGAGGATTCCGGGTGAAACTCGCTTCCATCTTCGGCCTAATCATCACTTTCCATCAGGTGAGATTTGGGCCAAGAGTTTCCCCGTTATGTAAAAAAAAATTTGGATCGTCAAAAGCCAGTAAATCTGACTCCAGTCTTGCGAAGAAATACCGTGTTCCCCAGTTAATGGGTTGTGGAGGTCTGGTAGGCAGCCGCTCCAAGAAAAATTAATTGAATGAGAAAGAAATAAAGAAAGAAAAAGTTTTTATATGGGACTCGCACAATACACATAAAGTGAAGGGTTCCGTTGGTTATCCCAAAGAGGCCACTCACAATAAAAATTACTTCTAGGCAAGCGTGTTCCATCGGCAACCACATCATCGCTTGCCATTAGCTGACAATCATTAAAGGCGAAGCTTAAGACTTACAAAAAAAAAACTTTTACAAAAAACCTTAATTTCGGAAGTTTTGTATGTTCGTTTTAACAAAATTAGATTATTTTATACTTTGTAGTTTTTTTTTTGGAAGTCTGATATGTATTTTAATTGTTATTTTTTTTTTTTCACTTTTAACTGGTGATACTTTGACGACGTCTTTGTCTACGCAGAAATAGAAAAATGCTCATAAAATTAAAACTTTACGGGACCAAATGGCAAGTAGGTATGCCGCAACGAACTAAAAGAGAATCACAGAAATCGGATCAGAAACCTCGCCGTCGAATTGAAAACCTCCTCCTTCTTGGAAGTCTGTTAAAAATAATTCCCATTCTGGATGCAACCATCGATTTTTCATTTACAAGTCAAATGAGACAGAATATATTCCGATAGTTCAGGAGAGAGAGAGAGAGAGTCCGTTATTATATTTAATAGGGGTGACTTTACGCACCCTTCGTTCTGACACTTGATGTCGATTTTTGAAATCAATATTTTCTTTTATTGATTTAAATAGTGGGTTAATTTTTTTTTGCCAGTGTTAACTTGTATTGGAAAGAGGTCGAAAATCATCAATCTATACTAATATTATAAAGCAGAAGAGTTTGTTTGTTTGGTTGAACGCGCTAATCTCAGGAACTACTGGTACGATTTGAAACATTCTTTCAGTGTTAGATTCATTTATCGAGGAAGGCTATAGGCTATATATCATCACGCTAAGACCAATAGGAGCGGAGCAGTAATGAAAAATGTTACGCAGACGACGTTGCACGGGTCAGCTAGTATACATATAAAACTAGCTGACCCGCGCAACTTCGTCTGCGTCTACGACCAGTAGTTTCTGTTCGTCACTCACTCACCCAGTAACGGGAGAATCTATACCAATATCAGGAATTACTACTGGTCCGATTTGAAAAATGTTTTCACTGTTGATAGCCCATTTATTGAGGAAGGCTATAGGCTATATATCCTCACGCCAAGACAAAAAGGAGCGGAGCATTAATGGAAAATGTGACGCAGACGAAGTTGCGCGGGTCAGCTAGTTTATACTATCTATACTTCTATACTAATTTTATAAAGAGGTAACATTTGTTTGTAAGTTTGTATGTAGGGGGTAATCTCAGGAACTACTGGTCCAATTTGTAAAATTCTTTCAGTATTAGATAGCCCTTTTATCCAGAAAGGTTATAGGCTATATATCATCACGTTAAGACTAAAAGGAGCTGAGCATTAATGGAAAATGTGACGCAGACGAAGTTGCGTGGGTCAAGCTAGTAATATTATAAAGCAGAAGAGTTTGTTTGTTTGAACTTTGAACGCGTTAATATCAGGAACTACTGGTCCGATTGGAAAAATTGTTTCAGTATTAGATAGCCCATTTATCGAGGAAGGCTATAGGCTATATATCATCACGCTTAGGCAAATAGGAGCGGAGCATTATTGGAAAATTTGACGCAGACGAAGTTGCGCGGGTTCTCCGATTCCTTTCTTAAAAATTGATTTAGTTAACACAGTCTGTCTCCTGGGTTTCATTTCAAGACCAGGGGTTCTAAAAAGGCCACTTTAGCAGAATCAGAAAGCACATGACGCTACCCGTCACTGTCAAATTTTCCCAATCAACCTTGAACCTAATGCGTTAGCGATAAAGATGAAAATTGAATTTGACAGATTGTTGTGTGGTTAATTATATGATTCTGCTAAAGTGGCCTTTTTAGAATCGCAGACAGGAAAATTATAATTTACAGAAACTAAAAATTTCATAACAGGAAAAACTGATATATTCTGATATCAAAACGACTATTGACGACACGCAGTGAATTTTAGAAGAGTATTTTTATTATGTAAATATAACTGAGTTTCAAACAATTGGTAAAAAAATTGTCATAGATTTATATGCAGCAAATTTTTTTTTTTATAAAAATATAATCGACGTCCCAACTGTCCCAAGACTACTACACTACAAAGTATAAAATAACTTGAAGTCGGTGTTTTTGGTTGTTTCTTAGTTTTTTAACCCCGACTTCCGAAATTAGAGGTACCTATTAAAATATTTTATTTTCACTTTTTTTTTTTGCGCTACACCACACCTAACAATACTTTTTTTATTTTACTTGGATGGCAAACAAAATAAGTCATCCAAGATTTTGATTTAAAAGCCAAACGACTAAACCGATTTTGATGAAATTTAAATGGGAGCGATCGGAAAGCATATCCCGTGGCATATCCATTCAAAAAAAAAAAAACAAAAATTCTTCAAATCCTTTCATAAATGACAGAGTTATGAGGTAACAAAAAAAAAATACAACTGAATTGAGAACCTTCTTTTTGAAGGCGGTTAAAAAACATGTTTGCTGTGGCTAAAATACCAACAATAAGTAGGTTATAAGCCACTCATGTGTTACGATTACCCAAAATAACCTAGATTCCTGCTTACCCCCGTAAAATCGATCGATACGGCCAGCGAGTACCAGGCACTCATAAGTTACAGAAGACAGCTTACGGCGGTGGGCATTACCTGCCGCCAGCCCGCCACCTGTCTCTTTGGCCGTGAACTACTAGGTTAGCATAGAAACGTCAGATGTCAAAACATTGAACTGAGGGCGGAGAAATTGTGGGAACGGATCAAAGAGTAGACAGTAATTATTTATGTACTGGTAAATGGCATTCAGCACAGTATTCTCTGTCCCTCTCTAATAACAACAATGAAGGAATTTTGCTAATTGTAGATACTACAATGTCTGTGAGTTACTGAGAAAAGTTAAGTATCGTTCTTGTCTAACCTTGGTCAATGTCGAGATTTTTTAGGCAACAAATTATTTGATAACAGACGAATCAACCCACAGTTGTATTTTTCAACAAGTCAGAATCAACCAATTCAAAAGTTCATAGTTATAAAGGTTGTAGTCGCCATTGTCATCTCGATGTCAAGAACTTGTCAAAATGGGTGAATATTTGAGGTGTTTTTGACAGAAAGATGACTGAGATAAGCATGTGCTGTGATTAAAATCTCAATAAAAACCGTTTAATTAATAAACTTGCCTTTCAACGCAGCAACACTGCCAATGTTCTGGGCACTTTGCCTCCCATTAACAGCGAAGTGGATGAATTTTTTGATGCCCGATAATTTCTTTACTTCGTACATTATTTGGCGAATGTATTAGTCTAGCCTAGTTGTATATGAGTTACTTTACATAAAATATAGTGAACACTTACATGAATAAATAATGTAATCAAGACAAAAACAATTAAAAAAGGCAAAAAAAAAAACATCCATTCGAACAAAGTACTAAGAGCGCATAGCCGCCAACAGTTATGCCCAGGTGATGCTGACTCGGCCACTGATGATAATATTTTTTGTGTAGCTCAGCATTTTTGCGAACCGTACTCGCAGGGGCACGCGATCGAGGGGATCTCGTATACTGCGACGAACCAAACTTGGTACTTGAGTAATTAAATCAGCCGGATAAATTGCCTACTTTTTTGTTGGGCTTTTTTTTTCTATTAATTCAACAGTGAAATCGTTTGCTATTTGTTTGAAGTAGGTAGCTCCCATTATGATAATCTATGCAACGACTAAAATACCAATAAAAGCGTCAAAAAATAATAAAAACGTAATAAAAATGTCAAAAATTAATAAAGATAAAATGAAACTTGACAGGAAATAGAGAGATTTGAATGGAAAATTATTCTAAATGCGTTGTAAACTCGTAATACGGTGACAGATTATGTTAAAATCGTTGTCAAATCGGTAATAACGATGAGGGGGTCTCGCATACATTTGTTTTTAAATATGTTCTACATGCTAGTGAATATTTTGCAGCTTATTACTTTCGATTCTTAGCGTTTCCTCTCTGTGAGAAAGTAATGCGAAAAACATAGACTTATTTTAAGTGAAAAACCATGAAAAACTGGATAAGCTTTGTAGAGAATAACTTAAAATCAGTAATAAGTAAGTTCGTTCTCTCCAGTTCCTTGGCCATCAGTAGCTTAGTTAGACGGTGTCTCCAATATTAATGAGAAACTATTTGAAAAAAGAATTAAAGAGTCTAGCTCCATCCCTCTGACAAAACGGACTCCTTGAGGAATCAAAAGGTGCCAGTAAATGGTTAAATAGAAATAAATACTTTAAGTTTAATTTGATTCCCTCACGCATCATTGAATAACAACTCATACATAACTTGTTGCATGCATAACATCTTGTCAAAATGTTACCATCACAGAAAAAAAAACACACTATTTAATCATTTAAACTTCATTGTCGGTAGTGGCACATAGGTGGACTAAATACAACAAAGTATTCTCTACCAGACAACCTCTGGGTTTAAAAAAAAACAGTAGTTGTACAAAAATGATATAATATTTAAAATAGAAATTACCAAAGTACCAAGACCGCAGCAACCGGAGGGGGTTGCAACCACCCCTCGTTCGCCACGTGCTCGCCACCCTCGCGTACATACCTACAGCTATGTACTACTATATACTTAAATATAGGTTAGCTTGTCTGTCACTGTGTGGAGCTGCTAACCACGTTTTTGAACTTACTATAGATATAGACCGTTGTTCTACTTAGGGGTCGGTAGAACTCTTGGTTTCGTATGTATATGTATATGATCACGCTGTTTTCCCGTGGGGGTAGGCAGTAAGAATAGGATAGGCTTCATTCTACGATCCTTACCTACTGTTTAAGGCATGTACCTGCTTATTTTAGTCTCATGTCATTTTTGTGAACTAGTGGCTCCTCCTAGAATCGTGACTCTTCCGTGCCTCAGAAATCACGTTAAGCCGTTGGTCCCGGTTGTCATTTTGTAGACCTGTGGCAGTCGTTACGGTTTATCAGAATTCAAAGTCTGAAACCAATATTGCCAAGAAGTACCGTGTTACCCAGTCACTGGGTTGTGGAGGTCAGATAGCCAGTCGCTCCACGTAAAATACTGGTATTCAGCGAAACCAATACAGTTGGGAAAAGGATAGAGGCAGATGATGATATTTTTGTGGATGTAGGACCAGACAGAATTCTTATTACTAAGTAACCAACAACCTAGACATTATCGTCCATTTATTCCAGTTAAAAAATTGTAATAAAGGACTACAATATTTTTTTATTGTTCGGAGAAAGCAGCACACCAAGACGATTCATTCAACGATATAAGGTTTGATGGGGAAGATCTTGGCCTAGCAGTCTCACAGCCCAGGTTTTTATAATATAATCAACGACTAATAACAAACTTAAAAATTATTCCTTGTTTAGGAAAATTGCTTATTACAAATCCAAAACGCTAGTTACTTACTTGTAAATCTATGTATATGTAAATTTTACCTCTTCATAATATTAGTATAGATATGTCACCGTAAACTGGCAGACTCCGTAAGATTGTAATAAATCTTGATTATATTGTAATTTCTCGATATATTTTGAATAAATAGTTTTTTATATAATAAATCCCATCCAAATTCAATAGTTTCCAATATATTGGTGGCTTATTTAGAATGAAAAGTTTACAATTTCACGGGATATTTTACAATCTTGCAGAATTTGCCATTTTCCGGTGACATATACAACATGATGCATAGATTACAAGTAATTTGCATTGACTGCAATTTAAGTAGGCGATGGTGCAATATCAAAACAATTCAATTAAATATGAGTATATTTATCTTAATATATCGACGGTGAAGAATCAATATCTAATAACTAACATTTTAGCGATTTTCACTTTATTGCATATTCGTAGGTAAAATGTGAAATAGCTCGTATTTGCAAAGACATAAGGTCTTGAATTATTCTTATTTATGAGATATTTGCTTGTAGAAATACCTAATAAGTCAACGTACGTGATTTTTGCATGCAATACCGTATAGTATATCTACGCTTAAAATCGTGTTGACTGCAGCGCTGTCCCTCACTGACTAGCTAGTTGTTGTGCCGCATCGCGTAATGGTTTGAGTGTGAATGAGATGTGAATAGGTATTGTAAGTTTACGTCAATTTCTTGGTCAACCGCAGAGACACCGCTCGAAAGACCAAATCAGACGATCAATCTAGGCGATCAGAAACAATGACATATTATTTGCCAATCAAAGAAGACTGCTCTTGGATCTTTAACAGTCTATTCATGGAACAAGAAGAGTGAATTCGGGATGATGAAAACGGAAGTGAGCCAATTTATGTTTGAAAAAATGTTTAACGATAAAAAATTGTCACTGTTAAAAAGATATGTGTGACATTTGTTCAGCTTACAAAGTAGGCAATTTAAATACCTGGTCGATTACCTACTTGGAGAAAAATTGCATTCCGAAAAAAATACCAATAGTAATTTTCTCAGATGGATGTACTTATCGAAACCGCAAATTTGTATTATTGTATTGCCAATGGACTGCTGAATTTAAGCAAGAAGAATAAAGATCATGATCACTCAAAAAAATTTAGAGTCTGGTCATACGCAGATGGAGTGTGCTTCAGTTCACAGTGCCATTGACCAAAAACTGAAGAATAGAGAAATACATCTGCCATGTGACTACGTCACTATTACAAGAGAGGCACGAAGGTCAAATCCTTATGAATCAATCCAGGTTGATCATGAATTTGTTAAAAATGATGCCAATCAAGAAAATGATACAAAAGCATTAGACCTGGGGCCCGAGTCTGCTATTACAATAGTGTCAGAATGGTCGTTCACTGATTTCAAAATGGTTGATTTTGACAAGTTTGTTAATCTACTAACATAATGGCATCATAATGGCGTCATTATGACATTCCAATGATCTATCACTGACACGCCATTGAAAGAAAGCCATATGAATGGTAATCTCGTACGTAATGACAGATTTAGTATTTACGAACTTCTCACTACTTCAGATTGCTTATAACATTAATAAGTAATATGTAAAACTAAATATAAATAAAATATGGCATGAATAAATGCTCAAATTTAGCTCGGTTTTATAATAATGGCAATACGGCATTCCTACCGCAATTCTATTACGAGACCATTGACGTTCCAGTGACCGGCCACTGACGCGCCAGTGATCGTGCGATTATGAATTTAGCAGATTACGAACTTTTAGCAAAATGACAATGGCATGACAATGGGATCTTGTCGGAATGACAAATTTATAAAAATAGCAGACTCGGGCCCCTGGACGCAAGGCTGGCGATCCACTCCACAAGTTGTAGACAATAGAGTCATCTATTACAATACAATGACCATCGAAGTAAAACTAGATTTTGATGCAGACTGTAGGTATGCCTCTACCTCAGGGACCTAAGATAGTAAACTCTGAAAATATTAACTATCGCTTATTGCACTCCAACAGGATCCCAATTTCAGCTACAAAGTTCAACCATCTACAGCAGCTGAAACAAGTTCTTCTCAGAGATTGTCACGCGTTTTACGACACACTTCCTTTTGCATAGGAAATTTAATGCAAGTGTGTTACTTTATGATCAATCATTAAAGCTGATTTGCTATTATTAATCATTATGGTAAATGTTAATATTTTTTCAAAGATAGAATTGACTAAGTTCCTGTCTTAAATATTAATTATTAAGCTTAGCTTAGCTAAGAAACTGAGAGATTGACGTTTTTTCTGTTGTTTAATTTAATAGTTTATGTTAAGTTTTTTTCAGATCTTTTTATATTAGGGTAACGTATTAATAATAATTGATATGTTACCCTAATATAAAAAGATCTAAGATATGTGCCACGTTGTACCAAGAAGACTGACTTAGGTATGTCGAAATACGAAATATCTTGTATATATCGTAAGTATCACTTGAATGATGCTATGATTACGATTTTAGGTGTCCAACATAGTTTTTTTGATCTCATGTCTGAAGAATTGTGTTATTTTTGTTAAATTTATTAAAAACAATGAGTAAATTTAATCCAAACTGTTTTTATTTCTAAATGCAATACCTTTCATCTACGCGATAAATACCAAGTTCTCAGTTAAATTTCAAACAATAACTTCTATCTACATTTATATCCCAAACCTGAAATATTTCATTAAAAATATTATCACCATCACAAGTGTATCCTACTATGTTTTAACTATAAGTAACATTTTGATTAAAATTTTAAAAATTAAAGAAATTAAACATTTTTTTCGCCTCCTGTAAAATCATGGTTTTGTAGTTATTAGATATTGATACTACACCGTCGATATATAAATCTCGTGTCACAATGTTTGTCCTCAATGGACTCCTAAACCACTTAACCGATTATAATAAAATTCGCACACCATGTGCAGTTCGATCCAACTTGAGAGATAGGATAGTTTAAATCTCAATTTTTTGTTGCAATATTATTTAGGAGCGGAAAATGTGACGCAGACGAAGTTGCGCGGGACAGCTAGTAATTATATAAAAATGAATCGCTAAATGTGTTGGTAAGCTTTGGCCAATTCTTTTTTTGTTGTGTTTGTTATCATCAAGAAGGTTTTTATGTAAAAAAAAGTTGCCAGTTGTCGGGAGCGAAGCCGCGGGGGCAGCTAGTTTAATTATAAATTAGATAATCATAATACATAACAAGTTTTTAGTAGTTATCTAACTTACTATTAAATGCGAAAGTTGTAATGGATGGATGAATGGATGTTTGTTCCTTAATAACACCGGAGTGATTGAACGAATCTGAATGAAATTTCGCACTGAGATAGATCAAGTCTTTAATAGGATATTTTTATCCCGGGGGTAGAGTTCTCTTAAGATATCTACCGATATAAACGCATGCGAAGCCGCTGGCCGAAGCTAGTTTGTATTAAGGCCGTACCCTGAGCAAATAACCTTGAGCATTTTTTCCCTCATTAACAGCGCAAGAGATACAATAGCGAATACGCTCAGAATGTTGAATAAAATCGTTATAAAATCTAATTTTGGTCGTTTGAAAAAAATACTTCTACAGAAGTGTTCATAATTAAATTGCCTATCCATTAGTGTAAGTACAAAATCAAAATAATCGTTAGTTTTCGAGAAGATGCATTTTTTCAGTATTTTTTTCTCATTTCTGCGGTTTCGTTGTGAGGAGATTACTTAAACATTATACTTAGTTATAAAAAATAAAATCAACCATTTTGAAGCCAAGATTATGTAGAAATTTAATGTATTTTTTATTAGTTGGTATTTCTTTTGGATAAAGAGTAGCTATAGATTATGTAATAGCTCCAAAAAACTGCACAAAAAACGGCTAGCGCTGCGTTTTGCTCGGGGACGCGCCTTAACTCCAAAATATTCTTAAAGGACGAAAACAAACAGTTGTGATTTGATCTTAAACGGTTGATTTATTGACTTACAGCCCTTCTTAGACTAAAAGCAGTTGAAGAAGAGTATTTGATTCAATGCAGTGCAATACCCCTTGATTAATGGTCAAGCGTCGACGTGGTGAAGGTCGAAGGAAGCCCTTGAACTCCGCGTCTTTGAAACAGTGCAGAAATCTGAGTCCTGCGTTAGAGATACAAGGAACTGAACTGACAAAATGGTCTTTAGTCAGTGATGAAATAGGATATTTAGATGCTTCCAGAAGCAAGTTTGTATTGATTGCAAAATATTGCTTAAGAAAACCAAAACAATCGTTGCTATTTGTTCTTAAATACATAGTTGATTTTTAGGCTAGAAGATGTTCATCATCTGCCTAGCCTTTTCCTAACTATATCTGGACGGCTTCCAGTCAAACTGGATTCAGCTGAATACCAGTATTTTACGTGGAGCGGCTGCCTACCACAGCTCCACAACCTATTAACTGGGTAACACGGTATTTCTTGGCAAGACTAGAGTCAGATTTAGGCTGGAAGATATTGAAGATGAGTTTTGATTCAATGCAGTGCCATATCCCTTGATTGATGGTCACGCAGTAACTGTTAAGTAATCTGTGGTCAAGCCTCGACCTGGTATGTTGAAGGTCGCAGGGAGAACCTTGAACTCCGCAGCAAGTCCTGCTTTAGGTACTGAACTGAAGAATCTCTGATTCCCTGCGTTGGGAAGGAACAGGATTGGCAGGTAGTCGTGAGACAGTCAAGATGAATTAGTAAAGTTCATTATTCAATCATTATGAATACAAATTAACAAGCTCCATTTTGTAACTTGTGTTGCTTACGCAAAGCTAGTTGTTTTAGAGGGCGGCACCGAACTGTAACTTAAGCAGTAACGCGTAAAAATTCCTATACTAAAGAGGTTGCCGAGGTTGTCTGTGGATGGGCGACTATCTTAACATGCCGAGTTTCCTCCGTGCCTCAGAAAGCACGCTAAGCAGTTGGTCCCGGCTGTCATTTGGAGATCTTTGGCAGTCGTTACGGATAGTCAGAAGCCAGAAAATCTGACACCAGTCTTGCCAAGGAGTTCCGTGTTACCCAGTTAATTAAAGGGTTGTGGAGGTCTAGTATGCAGCCGCTCCACGTAAAATACTGGTATTCAGCTGACTCCGGTTTGACTGGAAACCGACCCCAATATAGTTGGAAAACGGCTAGGCAGATGATGATGAAGAGGTTGCAATAAGAGTGTTTTGTTTTAATACACTTACATTCCTGTCGCGAATCCTTCAATAACAGATTCTTCTCCTCTAAAACTATCTAAACTCAATCTTGAGCACAGTCAGAGCCTTGAAGTTTAAGACGTAAAGCTCATTGATTACGAAGCTTTGAGTCTTTAGGAAATAAATTAACGCCAACGTTTTTGCATCCAGATGCACAACACTGATACATATTTACTATTTTCTCAACATAAATTCAATTCAAATGTACAGACAAAGTATTATCATGTCAACTGCCACATTCGAATAAGTCACCACGGGGCGCTTTTCAAGGTAATTTTTATGGGACAAGCCCGCCACTACTCCGAAACACTGCAACTCCTGAAAACCAGAATAAACAGTGTCGACCACCAGAAAAACGCCGAGCCAAAGAAGCATGACGAGTCCCGGAGAATTACCGCAGCCTATAGGCAATGGCAAAGGATAGGCCGAAGCGTTCCTGACTTCGAAGCCAAAGTTGAAATGACTCACGCACGTGCCAGTAATCTCATCGGTTTGCTCCATTTGGAATTATTAGCAAGCGGAGTAACGTATGTTTTTGGACAATTTATTTAAATACTTTGGAAGACTTACAGCTAAATACAATGGTGATAAGTAACATTATGATAATCTGACAGCCAATTACAGGTCTTCACGTCTAGAGCTTGTCTATACTAATATTATAAAGAGGTAAGTTTGTAAGTTTCTATGTAGGGGGTAATTTTAGGAACTATTGGTCTGATTCGAAGAATTCTTTCATCTATATCTATACTAATATTATAAAGAGGTAAAATTTGTTTGTAAGTTTGTATGTAGGGGGTAATCTCAGGAACTACTGGTCCGATTTGAAAAAATCTTTCAGTGTTAGATAGCCCATTTATCGAGGAATGCTATAGATTATTTATCATCACGCTAAGACAAACAGGAGCGGAGCAGTAATGGAAATTGTGACGCAGACGAAGTTGCGTGGGTCAGCTAGTCTGGTATAAATGTAATGTAAAGAATGGTCGCATTACGTCTTCGAGTTGGCTTAATATTGTATTTTTGTCTTTTGTAAACAATGATTTGTGTTTCAAAACATGTGTCATCCGATTTCAAAAAAGCAAACGTAATAATTTTACTAAGCGACGCCAACTATTTTTATATTACTCTCCTGTTTCATTGTCAAGCACCTACAAATATATAAAAAAACTAGCTGTCCCGCGCAACTTCGTCTGCGTCACATTTTCCGCTCCTAAATAATATTGCAACAAAAAATTGAGATTTAAACTATCCTATCTCTCAAGTTGGATCGAACTGCACATGGTGTGCGAATTTTATTATAATCGGTTAAGTGGTTTAGGAGTCCATTGAGGACAAACATTGTGACACGAGATTTATATATATTAAGATACAATTTCAAAATTCGAACTTCATCATAACTTTTTACTGAATAAAAAAATAAAATAAAATACAACAAAAAAAATATTCATTCGAATTTCGAATCGTTTTGATCGTGGAGCGCGCGGCAGACGACACTCCAGCGAAGTGGAGTTTCAATCTAGCTATGTATCGTAAACCAGTTCAGCATGACCCCTCGGAGGTAACGGTCGCCGTAACAGCAAGGATCAAGATGCGCTGGGCTAAGCGGTACCGATGTTATACTTAGGTATGTAGGTATGGGGTGGGCCGGTACAGATAGAAAATGTGGTTCATTTCTGTTTAATTATTTTATTTTTGATTGTTCTTATTTTTATTTTTTTGTATGAGTGAGAGGTAAATAATTTTAACGTAAGAAATTAAATGTATCTATGGTTTCTTTCATATGACTTATTTAATTAATTTCTGATAGTACTTAGAAAACTTATGAAGCAAATTAGAAATTTCGTAACTTTCAAGACGCAAAAACCAACTCAAATTGTTTTTGCTTTTTCGTCTCAAAAATTTAGTTTATTGCTTATGTTGTATTCTTTACTAAAAAAATTA
This sequence comes from Ceramica pisi, assembly GCA_963859965.1. Taxonomy (NCBI): domain Eukaryota; kingdom Metazoa; phylum Arthropoda; class Insecta; order Lepidoptera; family Noctuidae; genus Ceramica; species Ceramica pisi. Next base: position 3,963,008 of record OY982556.1, on the reverse strand, counting down.
ATAAAAAATGTACCGTCCCAATTGAGAACCTCCTCCTTTTTGAAGTCGGTTAAAAAAACTTGACATTTAATTTTCAATAGCTGCATTGAACACCTCTTGAGAAAAAAAAAAACTATTATCAAAAACAAAAAATATCAAGTATTCCAATTTGCAAATTGGAATAGGTACTTGATATTTTTTTGTTTTTGAAAATAGCTGTTTTTGCTTTTTTTATTAGTAGACATTTTTATTTAGAAAACAGTTTGTTGTTACGAAAAAAAAAAGAACACGTCAATTAACAAAACGGTGACAATTAAAAAAATATCCGAATTAAATAGTATTTAATTAAACCGCACAGTCTGACGGTACCAGCTACAAGTACCTACATTCACACACACACACAGCCTCAGTTTTATAGCCCGACTCGAGTCGCACGCACACTAACAGAACTCACACGGACGCGAGTTCGGGCAACGCACTCACACACGCAAACATTTTTATTTTATTCTTAAAAGAGACGGGGAATTTTGAGATACATTTTTTTTTTATATGTACAGGTAGGTACGGAAATTCATCATCTGCCTAGCCTTTTCCCAACTATATTGGGGTGGACTACTTAAACAAACCGGATTTAGCTGAATAGTATTTTACGTGAGAGACTGCCTCAGGCAATACTGGTATAGATTTTCTGGCTTCTGACTGTCAAAGATCTACAAATGACAGCCGGGACGAACGGCATAACGTGATTTTCGAGGCACGGAGAAGTCTCGGTAGGTTAGATAGTTACCCATCCATAAAGCGACCTCGGCAAGCGTTGCTTAACCTTGAAGATCGAGCCGTGCGGCTGTGATTATTTAGGCACGAGCTGCTCAGGCCATAGAAATAAAAAAGATTGTTAAAAAAATAATTATGAAATCCTACTCACCTTTATAAGGAACTAGCTGACCCGTGCAACGTCGTCTGCGTAACACTTTTCATTACTGCTCCGCTCCTTTTTGTCTTAGCGTGATGATATATATATAGCCTATAGCCTTCCTCGATAAATGGGCTATCTAATACTGAAAGAATTTTTCAAATCGGACCAGTAGTTCCTGAGATTAGCGCGTTCAACCAAACAAACAAACAAACTCTTCTGCTTTATAATATTAGTATAGATAGTATAGATTTGGGTGTATCTTGGCACACAGTTAGACCAAGTCCTGCAATAGGACATAGGATACATCCCGAGAAAATGTTCCCTTGGGATAATTTTCGACTTTCACGTAAGCGGAGCCGAGTGTAAAAACTAGTAATATAATATTTTGAAAATAGGTTATAAATAACACTTTTGCACGTCATTTTTATAAGGTTTTCTAGCTAACTACCCTGAGAAGGAATAAAGAAAAAAAATTCTGAGGTCAGATATTTTTCAAGACCATACTATCTGGTCAAATCATATGAGAACCATGAAAATCAATGATTTAAATATAAACTTGTGTCCGAAACGGCGGAATATATTTTGAAGAGACTTTCACTGGCTGATACTTTGATAGAAAAAGATTAGGGTTTCGTGTAAAAAAATTTAAAACCTATTTGGACTCGACTGACGCGAGCAAAGACGCGGGTTGGAACTAGTTTATGAAATCTATACCTATACTATTATTATAAAGCAGAAGAGTTTGTTTGTTTGGTTGAACGCGCTAATCTCAGGAAGTACTTGGTCCGATTTGAAAAATTCTTTCAGTGTTAGATAGCCCATTTATTGAGGAACCTTCCTCAATAAATGGGCTATCTAACACTGAAAGAATTTTTATATCTTTACGCTAAGACCAATAGGAGCGGAGCATAAATGGAAAATGTGACGTAGACAAAGTTGCGCAGGTGTCTACAAAGACATGATTTCGAATTTCGTAAAATTTTAAGGGGTTCCGTACCCAAAGAGTAAAAATGGGTCCCTATTAGTAAGACTTCGCTGTCTGTCACCAGGCTGTATTTCAAGAACCGCGATAGCTACACACAGACAGTTGAAATTTTCACAGATGATGTATTTCTGTTGCCGCTATAACAAAAAACAGAATAAAATAAATTTTGAGGGAGCCCCATTCAACAAACTTGATTTGTTTTGCCGTTTTTATAGATAATGGTACGGAACCCTTCGTGCGCGAGTCCCACTCGCACTTGACCAGTTTTTTATATCTGCATCTCGATCAAAACGCACCACTCACTGAAGGCATCAAGATAGCGTTGCATGTTACAGCTTATAAAAATGCAGCCTAATTTCTGACAGTTCGACAACTTACGTTGGTACCGTTCGCGTTGAAATAAATGGCTATCTTATGGCGAAAGATTTTTGGAATTCACAGTATTGGCTTGTAACTTTGTAAGTTAATTTAAAAGTTATTCGCCACCGTATTAAATACGAAATATCGTATTTCTTCTTGCATTTAGCGACTCACTTTTAGGGCGGGTTGTATCAAACAGTTGGTTAACGTAACATACGTACGTCAAAAAGTTACGATTACGGACGATGTTTGACGTTCGTTAAATTAGAAGCGTTGTTTCAAAACATTCTGGTATAAATTCCTGCTCATCCCAATAGCTAAGTTATTGACACGGGTCCTACCTAAATAGCTTTTTTTTGCATTCCACCACTTATTTGTGTCATCAGAAGAACTGGTATTGAGGAATTCAAAAGAAATTTCACAATATTGTTCTATTTGACGCAACTAAAGTCACGTTAACCAGTGCTCAGACCATCTGTTAACGTAAACGTTATATTTTACGTGCGTTAACGCTGACATTTTGTGAAACAACCCAATTTTTTGATTTGACGATAGTTAGCACCATTTTTAACGTTTACGCGTGCGTTAAGTGTAGTTGAAACAACCCGCCCTTAAGGTTCTGTACCCAAAGTGTAACCAACGGAACCCTATTACTAAGCCTCCCCCGTCCGTCTGTCTGTCAGAGGGCTGTATCTCAAGAACCGTATTAGGTTGACAGTTGTTTTCACAGATTGCGTATTCCTATTGCCGCTATAACAACAAACTATAAAAATTAAGGTTTATGGTGACCTACGGAATCTTTCGTGTCCGAGTCAGACTCGCAGGGAGACAAGATGGAGGATGAAAACGTGTGGCGCTGACCCAAAGGATGAATCGACATGGGAGAAGGGCAGGAAGGATGATTCATCATGTCATCTGCCCTTTTTTTTCAAATCCAATGACTCCTCCCGCTCTAGGTGTAGCGGGAGGGAGTGTCAGACTTCTACTGACTAAAACCCATCCATGTTCCTTCATTGCCCTTTGTGTTCCGGAGCCACGGTGTCTCTTGCAAATCATCCCGTGACTCCGGCAGGCGTCGGCCCTTTCGGGCCCCTCTGTGTGCTGACTCTCTTTGAGGCGCACGTGGAACACTAACGCGCCGTCGACACGGCCTGTCGTCGAAAGACGGACGGACGGCGAGCTACCCATAGCTCGCCGTCCACAGGCCCGCGCCTATGGTGGCCGGAGGTCACCAGGTGGTGGCCTCCGACGCCCGCGGCGTCTCCCACGGCGGCCGGGACATGTCATCTGCCCTTAAGCTAGCTTCCAGTCAAACGGGCTTCAGCTGAAAACCAGTATTTTACGTGGAACGGCTGCCTACCAGACCTCCACAACCCATTAACTGGGTAAAGCGGTACTGCTTGGCAAGACTGGTGTCAGATTTGACTATCCGTTACGACTGCCAAAGATCTCTAAATGACAGCCGGGACCAACAGCTTAACGTGCTTTCCGAGGCACGGAGGAAACTCGGTATGTTAAGTTGATCACCCATCCACAGATCAACCTCGGCAAGCGTTGCTTAACCTTGAAGATCAACCTGTGCGGCTGTTATTATTTAGCCACGAGCTCCTCCAGAAAGATGATGATATATGAGATGAAACACGAGAGCTCAATCATCAGGAAGATGATGATCAAGATCAAGCTCGAATGGTTTTGTTTCTTTTTACTGAATTACAGTTGGGCATACGTCTTACTCCAATACGCAGAATCTTTATCTCCCGCCAATGATCAGAACTTAGGCCTCGATCAGAGTGAACACCCGCGATAGTAGCAGTAGCGGGAGCGACCAGGGAACATGCATGAAAAAATAGAGTTTATCTTAAAAATAATTACACAAAAATATGATACGTAGTGTAAAAAGAATCGAAATTGCTCGAAAAACCAACGAGATATAACTATTTTAAACGAATTAATCTGTCTCTCTCGCGAAAACGCTGTTTTCTATGGCAGCTGTTTAGGCTAGGCGGCATGAAGTTTGACCACATGCTCAGAAATAAATTATTCATTCATATCGCTCTTTTTAATTGTGATCTTTGAAGCTTTATATTATAACTTCATCGCTGATGAAGGTATTTAAAAGATAACTTCATGATTGTTACTAGAGCTAATAAGTATTTTATTATACCAATAAAAAATCACAATTCCCTATAACCATAGTCTTATAGGGGTAAAATTACCCCTATAAGACCATGTTATCATCGGCCCTGCGGACGGCGAGCGATGGGTGTCTCTCCGACCGATAGGGACTAGGCCTGGGTCGTACAGTGTAATTGATGGGACCTGCTAGGACCAGTGCCTGCCAGGGTTGAGGAATTGTTCAAAAGAGTTACCGCGAACCTGCAACACCAAGGCTTCTGACTATCCGTAACAACTGCCAAAGATCTACAAATGGCGGCCGGGACCAACGGCGTAAAGAGCTTTCCGCACGGAGAATCTCGGTCTCAATATATTATAGAGATGGTCACCAAGCACAACACCAAACTCGACAAGCGTTGCTTATCCTTAACTAGCTGATCCCCACGGCTTCGCCCGCTTATCAAATTTTATACTAAAACCTTCCCCAATTCTTTCACTGTTAGATAGCCCATTTCTCGAGGAAGGTTATATATCATCACGCTAAGACAAACAGGAGCGGAGCAATACTGAAATGTGACACAGACGAAGTTTGATATAAACGCGCTCGCGCAAGCCTCTCACTCAGTCCGAGCCCCAAAGAAAACAAAATGAACTTTGAGCTACTGATAACAGATTGATAACGAGCGTAGACTGCAGCCAGACTTTATGGTCCGTGTCCTATTGTTTGTGAAAAATCTGCTTTAACTTTAAAAGCGATATTGTATAGTCAACCCGTCACGCTGAACAATGCGTACCGTCCTTCATAATGATTCCTAAAAATGCTTTCTGAGAGTCCAGAGTCTGAAGTGCTGGGGAGATTAATTCAGCTTCATGTGACGAGATGACAATGGATTAATTGTTGACATCGATTATTTTAATGTAGTTTTAATTTATTTATTTTTTGACATGGTTATTTTGGACAAAGTGATTTTTATAATTTAGAATTTTATTTTTATGATGATTGATTTGTTTTTTTTTTTTGTTTCTTTTTGATTTTTAATATTGACTAATACCTATAGTTTTTAAGACCTCTGTTACTAATAATTATGGACATTAGACTGAAATAAATAAATGAATGAATGAATAATCATCGGTATGACCGAAAGACTTCCAATGCTGTTCATAGGCCTTCCCTAAGCGTCACCACATCTACCGGTCCTGTATTGTGGACTGCGTGAGGGAGAGGCAAACCTCACTCCCCAGCCGTTTGCAACAGAAGGAGACGCTACGGGCGTCGTCGGGAGGCGCAGGACGAATCTCGGCCACCGTAGGCGCGGGGCTGTGGTCTGTGAACGTAATATGGTGGCTCGCCGTCCGATAAGAACCAGCAGGTCAATTCTATCGACACCTCACCGTGTAAACTTAGGTGGAGTGAACGACAAGTGAGCTGACAGTCGATTCTATAAACATGTCGAAGTGAAGGTGAACTGACAGTCGATTCTATGAACATGTCCAAGTGAAGGTGAGCTGACAGTCGATTCTATAAACATTTCGAAGTGAAGGTGAGCTGACAGTCGATTCTAAAAACATGTCGAAGTGAAGATGAGCTGACAGTGGATTCTATAAACATGTCGAAGTGAAGGTGAGCTGACAGTCGATTCTATGAACATGTCCAAGTGAAGGTGAGCTGACAGTCGACTCTAAACATGTCCAAGTGAAGGTGAGCTGACAATCGACTCTATAAACATGTCCAAGTGAAGGTGAGCTGACAGTCGATTCTGTAAACATGGCGATGTGAAGGCTTGGGTGAAGTGATCACGAAGTGAGCTGTCATTCTATCCTGATCACATGTATTGACAGGTCACTTCACCCAAGCTTTCTCTTCCGTCATTTTTATAGAATTGCACTGCTGTCATTCTATCTTGTTTGTATGGTTTGACAGCTCACTAATGGTCGTACACTTCGCTTAAGTTTTCACTTCAAATTGTTTACAGCCGGTCGATTCTGTCGACATCTCACCATGATCATTTAGGTGGAGTGAACGACAAGTGAGCTGCATTGTATGGTTTGACAGCTCACTTGTCGTTCACTTGCACAGTGCACTACTGGCCCGGTTTGACGAAGCATTCCGTTCCACGCGAATGTCAGCATAGAAGACGGGGCCCACTAAATTAGTCGCAATCTGTCAGAAATGTAGGGAAATTGAGATTTCTTGACAGGTTGTGATTGTAATTCGAATGCGAACGTTACTTTAAAATTAGCAGAATTGGCATTAGTCAATGAACATTTTTGCAGAACGTTCCACAACCACATCATACGCCTTTTATACTACAGAAAAATACCTTTTTTTTCTCTCCTTGGTATTCGTGTATTTCCGACTAAGTGCCAACAATGCACCACGGAGCTTCAATTTATATAGGTAGGTTGTTTGCACAATCGATGTTCTCTTAAATGATTAAAGAATAGCCTTTAGCCAGTAATAGACAGGCAACTGGTTTTAATAAATTTTGCACTGTTTAATTGTTTACCTACAACGCAGAAGTAAGATGTAACCATAGATATATTATTTTTCTATGGATGTAATAGTATGGCAGTAACCTACCATCAACCGTGATGAGGTTACACGTTCTCAACTCAGACTTAAGGTGGAAGCGCCAGGGTAGCCCGCGAAATTCAAATATTTTGATGTTTTTTGCAATTTGCCGGTCAGTGTGAAGCAGTATGTTAAATAAAATACGATTCGCGGCCGTAACGCATATTTATCTAAAGAATTACACCATTACATTTTAATTATCAATATTACCTTCTAAGTTCATACAACTCGATTGAATGACTTTTTCACGAAATTACATTCAATCGAGTTATATGCACTTAAAGGGTTATATTGATGATTCAAATGGTTATAATCCTTTAGATAAATGCTCTTTACGATCGCGAATTGTATTCTGTGCAACATACAGCTTCACAATGACCTGCAAATTGCAAAAAAATATTTGAATTTCGCGGGCTACCCTGGAGCATCCACCTTAATCTAGAATAAAAAAAAAACAAAGAAAAGACACTGACCTGTCAACAGGCGGCGGCAAGGGCGCCATCATATGCGGATGAGGCGGCATAGGCGGATGTGGAGGGTGCGGATGGAAGGGAGAGCCCGGCGGCGCGAACCCCGGCCCAGGGAAGTGTGGCTGCTGCGGCGGGCCGGGGGGGAAGCCGCCGCCGGAGCCCGGCCGCGCCGACGGCGAGCCGAAGGGGCCCGGGGCCGCGTACGGCGGGCCCGCGAACCCTGGGCCGGGCGTCGACGGGGCTGGGGACGCGGCGAACGCCGGCCCCGCCGGGGACCCGGCGGGCGGCGCGAACGACGCGAATGGCGGCTCCGCGTTGCCGCTCTTCCACGCCGCGGGGACGCCGCCGCCGGCCTCGTCCAGCGCCGGCACGCGCCGCTGCAGCCCCACCGACATCTGAGTACCAGGATGGCATGGTTACCTAAGAGTTTCATACAAAGCTATGCTATAACTAGGGGATTAATTCCAGCACGATACATCTGCGTACCAGGATGGCATGGTTCCCGTACTTATATAATGTAGTGTTCACATTCGCAATTGGTCAAAAACCCCTAATTTACATACATTTATACAAAGATGTAGAGAATTGAGATGATGGTACCAGGATGACATGGTTACCTAGGTACCTATATTTATAAAATGACAGCATAACGCAACGCAGGATAGCATGGTTACCTTATAGTTTCGTTTTTTTTTTGGAAATTCAACCTTTCCGCTGTGTTTCCACCGAGATGTGCGAGGATGTGTTTGTTATGAACCAATAAAATCGATTGTGTTGAGCGTGGCTTGGTATATAAGCGATTGTAATGATTCCCTCAGTAGGTACGCATACTCTCGCATCCCTGGCGGAAACGCACCCTTAAGAGAGTGAAAAGGGGGAAATCGTACTTAAAATGCGCGGACGGCGTGCTTGTTCTTGTTCTTCAAAATTCAAAAATTCGAACATCACTGACAGCGAATCAGCGGTACAATCGGCGCCTCATGTAGTGAGTTTATTGAACTATTTCTACTACACCGGCGTTACACAACTGCGGTGCACTGCAGCGGCGTACGCGCATCTTACGTCATACGCTCAGTAAATTGTATATTATTGCTAAATATAGAAAGTGTACGGTCTATTAAAATTTATTATTTGTTTTTTTTTTGTTCTGTGCGAAAATCAGGCATTGATTTCGCGACTCGGCTCATTATTACTATGGTGGTAGCAAATAAATTTGCAATGAAGTAAAGGGTACTTCCCTTTCCCGGTATCTCTTCGTAATTAAAAAGTACATCGTTACTACTGACCCGCGCAACTTCTCCTACGTCACATTTTTCATTAAAGCTCTGCTACTATTGGTCGTAGCGTGATGTTATATAGCCTTCTTCGATAAATGGGCTGACCAACTCTAAAATAATTTTTAATTCGAACCTGTAGTTCATGAAATTAGCGCGTTCAACCAAACAAACTTTTCAGTTTTATAATATTTGATGATGATTCAATATTTTAAAAGGACATTACAGATGTTTATCACTGTACCTCGTCGATTGCAGGGGGCTAAAATTCCAGTTTAGGATAATCATATCAGAATCATTATATGAATCACGCAACAATCTGTCAAATTTCATTTTCATATTTATCGCTAACGCATTAGGTTCAAGGTTGATTGGGAATATTTGACAGTGACGGGTAGCGTCATGTCATGTGCTTTCTGATTCTGCTAAAGTGGCCATTTTCACGGACCCGCTACTTAGCTTAAATTATAGTAGGGCAATTACCATATAAAATCATAATATCTGATCAGGGCCAAAATATTTGCAATTTTTATGCAGTTAAGTTACTTTATAAAAGAGAACTGAATTCTGAAATTTAAAAGCGCAACATCGAACGCACGGTTTAAGTCTGCGCACTTGACATTCTAAAATTCAGTGAATTTAGCATAACTATCGTGTATCGTGCTTCTATGTAGCCAATTCTGCAGGTTATTCTGTAAAAATCTCGTGTAAACTCAGGTGAAGTAAATATATAAGTTAGCTGTCAATGAAAACAAACGACGGAATGACATGGCTCACTTCATGCTCAGAGCAGTGCGATTCTGTAAACATGTTGAAGTGAACACTCAGGCGAAGTGAACGACAAGTGAGCTGTCAAACCATACAAACAAGATGGCATGACAGCTCACTTGTCGTTCACTCCACCTAAGTGATCACTATGAGTAGTCAACAGCCGGTCGATTCTGTTGACGATTTGTGTGATTTTTTTTAGTTCGATGGCCGTACTTGCCTTTTGGTCCCGTAAATTTCATTCAGTTTGGATTAGTAGGTTTCTACAGTATGTATCTTTATTGTAATTTCCATAAACTGCCACGATTTTTTTTATTTGAAGTTGTAAACCTTTGCATGCCCATGTGACGGTAAAATATGGATAACTTTATTATTATAAACATACCTATCTATGTACTATACCCATGTTTGCAAAGAAATAAAATGATTTCCAGAGAATTCCACTCCAAAACAATTAGATGTACGCACAATAAAAGTTCTTCCAAAAAGTATGCGTATATTTTTATTTATTTTTGGGATGTGTTTGACTGTTTGCTCTTGATTCTAGTCTAGGTCAAAGGTAACAGAGACAAAAGCGACGATCGAACGAGTTTACCCTAGCTAGAATAGACTTGTTCACTCTAACTCTTTGAAGATATTAGGGTTGTATTTTAGCAAAACTGTGTTAGATTATAATTTCTCGATAAATGTATTATGAAAAAAATCGTTAGGATACAATAAATACCATCCAAATTCAATAGTTTCCCATGAATCCGTGTCTTATTTAGAAAAAAAAGTTTACAATTTCACGCGATATTTTACAATCTTACACAGTTTGTCATTTTCCGGCATTCGGAACCACAGATGCAGGCAGAGAGTAACACTCCTTTGCTGTGCGCATTATAAAAGACGTTTGGAAACGCTTCAGATATCCGATGGTAGAAGGAGGCCGGTGGGATGAGGTCGTGGGTTTTGTAAACTTTTTCCAACTAGGCTTATTCATCTTCCAGTTTGCCCAATTTTTTTTTTTTTTTTTTGCTAAGCAGGAAACTCTTGGCCCAAATCTCACCTGATAGAAAGTGATGATTAGGCCGAAGATGGAAGCGAGTTTCAGCCGGAATCCTATTACACAGAGGAACTGGCTATCATACCTCTAACTGCCGGAACACAACAATGCTGTTAACATTTGTTGTTATGGACATATGGACAACAGACTTAGACATGATGGTGGTAGCTTGCCAGGCGGACTTAGAACAAGTCCTACCACCAACCAAACCGAGCAAAAAATTTGCCCCCGCTGGGAATCGAACCCGGGACCTCTGGGTCTGAATCAGGTGGTATAACCACTAGACCACGGAGGCGGTTAGTGTCACCTGTTTAGCACCACCCGGGTACCACGTGTAGGGATTCGCTGAAGGGTATTCATTTGCCATGCAGCTGAATATATCAGTATTTTACATGGAGCGTCTGTCTGTCTAACCTTGAGGAGCTCGTGGCTAAATAATAACAGCCACGCAGGTCGATCTTCAAGGTTAAGCAACGCTTGCCGAGGTTGGTCTGTGGATGGGTGACCATCTTAACATACCGAGTTTCCTCCGTGCCTCGGAAAGCATGTTAAGCTGTTGGCCCCGGCTGTCATTTGGAGATCTTTGGCAGTCGTTACGGATTGTCAGAAGCCAGAAAATCTGACACCAGTCTTGCCAAGGAGTACGGTGTTACCCAGTTAATGGGTTGTGGAGGTCTCGTAGGCAGCCGCTCCACGTAAAATACTGGTACTCAGCTGAATCCGGTTTGACTGGAAGCCGACCCCAATATAGTTGGGAAAAGGCTAGGCAGATGATGATCAGTCAAAAATGGACCGACCTTGACAAGTGCTGCTTAACCTTGTAGATCGACTAGTGCCGCAGTTATTATTTAGCTACGATTTAATAGTAGTGCATTATAGCTTCGTCTCGCTCGCAAGTCGGAGCATTACGCTGAGCGATGGCCGTTTTGCGCGGATGTGACGCATATTATCCTCATTGTGTTACTTTTTCTTGTCGTATTTTTTATGCGTCATTTTGGCGGGTGTTGGGCACATTTTTTCTTGTTTAACACAATAGGCTAGTTTCCATCATCCACAAATTGCAAAACTATTTAGTCCGTCAGTTAGAGTATTGAAAAATAATGGACACGTATTTTTGTTTTTGTAAATCAATGAATATTGACAAAGATAAAACGCATCAAACCTCGCGAGTGGGGGCTCGTGACGTCACGTCACGACCCGCTAAAAATTATTCCAGGGCGTGACGTATTGAGAATTTTAAAGGCGTCGTAACTTCGTCAATTTTGGTGCCCGTAACAAAAGAAAAAATACTGGTCAATTGATAATCTAACTGACGGACTAATTAGATTTTTTCAGGACACAAGCCCATTATTAGCTTTGATTGGCTGTACAAAATATGAGGAGTCAAACAGATCTAAAGAGTTCGAGATACCGTCCACAAGTTTGAGTATGTTTTTTTACTATTTATAGGCACGCGTTCGACCACTATCTCAACTGATGGTAAGCGATGGTGGACGAAGATGGAGCACGCTTGCCTAGAAGTAACCTATTCACTCTTGACTAAGCGCGGATTTCACCAATGTAACTGATCGCCATTAAGCTGCGTTCAAGAGTTGTTAGTGTCAATATTCCATAGAAAATAATGACAGTGACAGCTCGTCGTTTCAGCTCATATGTTGATCGCGTTCTGTTTCAGATTGATGAAATCCGCCCTTAAGGTGGAAGCGCCAGGGTAGCCCGCGAAATTCAAATATTTTTATGTTTTTTGCAATTCGCCGATCAGTATGAAGCTATATGTTGAACAAAATATGATTCGCGGCCGTAACGCATATTTATGTAAAGAATTATACCCATTTTAATTATCAATATAACCCTCTAAGTTCATACACCTCGATTGAACGACTTTTTCACGAAATAACATTCAATCGGGTTCTATGAACTTATAGGGTTATATTGATAATTAAAATGGTTATAATCCTTTAGATAAATGCTCTTTACGATCGCGAACCGTATTCTGTTCAAAATACAGCTTCACACTGACCGGCAAATTGCAAAACACATTAAAAATATTTTAATTTCGCGGGCTACCCTGGAGCTTCCACCTTAAAGACTGCCAGGTAGCAGTTATAAAGAAACACAGAACAATTTGCAATATTTTGCGTCTCAGAACCACAGTGTTACTCTAGTAAGATTTATTAATCCAAAGCAATCCATATACGTAGCGTATTAAGTACAAGATACAAGGCAGAGGGTCTTATCTTTCCGTGTTGTTGAGAGAAACCTGTTTCCATGAACTAGCAACCTGTCGCTACTTGTTTGTTGCTGTTTATCTCTCGATCTATGCTCCTTGGGTTTCTGCTATCCTGGTACTTCAACGCCCTTGCGGGGAAGGTAGCCATTTTGGATTGCAAGGCTGCATAAAGGTCGCTAACGTGGTCATTTTTGACAGCGGCTTATTTTTGTGAGATTTGGTCATAGACAAAAAACAGCGTTCTTATGTCTATGTCACCGGAAAATTGCAGACTCCGTCGGATTGTAATAAATCTTTATCCATCTCTATTACCTATATAAAAATCTCTTGTGGTAGGTAGGTATTTGTTTTAGAACTCCTTCGAAACGGCTTGACCGATTTTTATGTTTTTTTTTGTGTATGGGGTCGTAGGGTATTTTTTTTTGCCAAATTAGCGTTTGCTGAGTTAGGTAGTTAGATTATAATTTCTCGATATTTATGAAAAAGTCGTTTTGTATAAAGGTACCTACAATAAATCCCACCCAAATTCAATAGTTTCCTTTCCAGTATAATATCCGTGTGACCGTGTCTTATTATGAAAAATAGTTTACAATTTCACGCAACATTTTACAATATTACGGAGTTTGCAATTTTCCGGTGACTTAACTGCACGTGACTGCGTTGGCGCATATTTAGTACAAACGATTTTCCCTCCTACAAAAATACCTTCTTAGTGCTCACTTTACGTCATAAAAGGAAGCTATCGGGGCTAGGATAATTTGGCTCCCGATTTGTTCATGAACATAGAATTCTTTTTTTCCCGGGAGTATATTCTCTTGGGATAATTTTCAGCTCAAGCCACTGGCATAAGCAAGTGGTCTTAAAAACACATCGAGTTTTAGAACCAGTTCTGATGATGCTTGTCTAGAGCCTCAAGTCTTACTGACAGCTGTCAGCTATAGCGTGTCAAAGACCACATAAACACCAGACGTACTGCAGGATACCACCTGCACTTGGTATCCCGACAAGTCTTCTCCACGTCCATTATGCGCACAGCCAAAGTGTGGATCTCTTTGCCAGTGTCTGTTTTCCCTTCGACATAAAACCCGTCTGCCTTCAAAGTAACAGTTGACAGGCACCTTCTGGGCACGCTCGCTCCATCATAGACCTCATCCATTGCTTACCATCAGGCGTGATCGGGGTCAAGAGCAAGCCCTTCACTACATATTATTATAAAATAAAGTACCCCGCCGCGTCTGTTTGTCTGTCTGTTCGCGATAAACTCAAGGTGTTAAAAACAAAGGTACAAACCCTTAAACACCGACTTCCGAAATTAAGCTTATTTTATACGTTGTAGTGTTTTGTTTGGAAGTCTGTTATATTTGTTTGTAACAAAGTTTTTTTTCACTATTAGGTGGTGATACTTAGACGACGTCTTCGTCTACGCAGAAATTTAAATAAGCAAAAATACTAAATTCAAATTTTAAGGGACCAAATGGCAAGTATGTTGCATCGAACTAAAAATAATCACACAAGTCGGATCGGGGGCTACTCTCTAAGCCCGAAGTCTGTAGTTTCGGACTTAGTTGCGGTCGTATTCTTATATTACTCCGTATCACCTACGGACTTACGATTAGTCCCGAACCCGAACTAAGAATGAATCACAACACGATTTTCCAGTAACTGACGAATCCTGTCGTTCGACGGGTCGACGAATCATTAATTCTTAGTGGTTAGGTGATACCTACGGAGTAAAAACTTTTTACAAAAAAATACAACCGACTTCCAAAAAAATAAACACTACAAAGTAAAAATTACTTTAATTTCGGAAGTCGGTGTCAAAATACGAAGAAAGTAACAAAAACACCGACTTTTATTTTTCACTTTTTAGTGGTACCTCACACCTAACAACACCACTACAAAATCGCAGAAAAGCAAAAAACGGAATTTCGAATACTTGGATGACATAAAACTATCATCCAGCTATTTCGATTTAAAATCCAAAGTTCGTAACCGATTTTGATAAAATTTAAATGGGACCAATCTGCAGGTATACCCTATCAGATAAAACAAGAATTTTTCAAATTGGTTCATAATTGTCGGAGTTATGAGGTAACAAACATAAAAAAAACATACAACTAAATTGATAACCTCCTCCTTTTTGGGAAGTCGGTTAAAAATACGCCAGCAACTAAGTTCGAAACTACGGACTTCGGGCTTAGAGAGTAGCCCCCAGAAACCTCGGAATAATCGGTGTAAATAAATAAAAAAAAATACTCTCCGAATTGAGAACCTCCTCCTTTTTTGAAGTCGGTGAAAAACTACAGCACCGATTTTCATGTTGCTTTCACCAATGGATAAAGTGGTTCTCGAGGAAGGGTTTAGTATTTAACTTGTCAAGCGGGCGAATCTGGGGGCATCAGCTAGTTCGTTAATAAAACTTTGTCCTATGTACCAATTGGCTAGATTACATCATCCACAAATTGCAAAACTATTTAGTCCGTGAGTTAGAGTATTGAAAAATAATATTAATAATAATATCCTTGGACATTTCACACAACGCCACCTAGTCCCAAGCTAAGCAACCTAATGCTTGTGTTATGGATGGTAACGATATGGCTGATAAACTACTTATATACATTTTTTTTGTAAATAAATACATATTATAGATAGAAAAACACCCAGACTCAGAACAAAAACATTTAGGTCGTACAAATATTTGTTCCGTGCGGGAATCGAACCCGCGACATGCAGCGCAGCAGTCAATCCCTCAACCACTGCGCCAACCGTGTCGTCAAGTAATGGACAAGTATTTTGTTTTTGTAAATCAATGAATATTGACAAAGATAAAACGCATCAAAACTCGCGAGTGGGGGCTCGTGACGTCACGACTCAGTAAAAATTATGGGAAGGTGTGACGTATTGAGAATTTTAAAAGCGTCGTAACTTCGTCAATTTTGGTTCCCGTAACAAAAGAAAAAACACGGGTCAAATATTTTTTGATAATCTAACTGACGGACTAATTAGATTGTTTCAGGACACAAGCCTAGCCCTATTCTACTAATTTTCACATTCGCATCTCAATCGCAATCTGTCAAAAATGTATGAAAATTTATGTTTTTTTGACAGTTTGCTATTGACATGCGAATGCGAAAGATGTTTAAAAATTTGTAGAATTGGCGCTATAGTGTAATGACATGTGTTTTCATCAAATCCAAGTTTTCATTTTTTGACGCCATATTTAGTTAGGAGTTTTATTTTCTACTAGCTGACCCGTGCAACGTCGTCTGCGTAACATTTTTCATTACTGCTCCGCTCTTATTTGTCTTAGCGTGATGATATGTAATCTATAGCCTTCCTCTATAAATTGGCTAACACTGAAAAAATTTTTCAAATCGGACCAGTAGTTCCTGAGATTAGCCCGTTCAACCAAACAAACAAACAAACAAAATCTTCTGCTTTATAATATTAGTATAGATTGTAAGTGTATATAGTTTGTCCAGTATTCATCAACAATCAGTTACCAGGTTACCGTCTTCAGCAACCAGGAGAGAGCAATTAAAATACCAGGGGCGCATAACAGGCGAGGTGATTGCATTGAAGATCTCTCGCGTGCCAACTTATCGTGTGCTAAATTTAGGGCGTGAACTTTCAACAGAAGTGAAGGTGGCGTTGTTCGACAAATTGACTAACATCCATATTACAGGGCGGCTGTTTTGGTTGAATAATTCACGCTTTTGGTTTTCGCCTGAAGGTAATAAAAGACCGGCCAAGTGTGAAGCGGATTCGCCCACCGCGGGTCCGCGGGTTCCGTAAGAGTTTGTAGGTATATTATTACTTTTAATAAGGAGTCTGCTAGCTTACAAGTGTCGAATTATTTTAGTTTTTAGGTTTTTGTAATAATACTTTGAATACTATTGTATAAAAGCAAGTTCTTCTAACGCAACAGACAGATGTGTTGCTGGAGAGTTTGTTGGCCACTTCTTCTTCCCAGATAAAACACTAGGAAGTGCTCTCGTCAGGGCGTTGGGGGTCTGTCTACTTTTACACGTTGACGTTTAAAAAGTGCTGGCACTCAGCCTAATTTGAATAAATGACTTATGACTTGACTTGGACTATACTTTTTAGGGTTCCGTAGCCAAATGGCAAAAACGGAACCCTTATAGATTCGTCATGTCTGTCCGTCTGTCTGTCTGTCTGCCCGTCCGTCCGTATGTCACAGCCATTTTTCTCCGAAACTATAAGAACTACGCTGTTGAAATTTGGTAAGTAGATGTATTTTGTGAACCGCATAAAGATTTTCACATAAAAATTGAAAAAAAAAAAAACAATCAATTTTGGGGGTCCCCATACTTAGAACTGAATCTCAAATTTTCTTTTTTTCATCGTACCCGTACGCGTGAGGTATCTATGGATAGTCTTTGATATTGAGGTTTCTAAGAGATAATTTTTTTCTAAACTGAATAGGTTGCGCGACAGACACTTTCAAAGTGGAAAAAAGTGTGTCCCCCCCCCTTAACTTCTAAAATAAGAGAATGATGAAACTAAAAAAAATATATGATGTACATTACCATGTAAACTACTAGCGAAAATTGGTTTGAACGAGATCTGGTAAGTAGTTTTTTTTTAATACGTCATAAATCGTAAATCGCAACTACTGCTTACGGAACCCTTAGTGCGCGAGTCCGACTCGCACTTGGCCGATTTTTAATAATTTCATTAAAAATGTATAATTTTCAGACTTTTCCCTATACTTGTAGTAGAAGGGACAACTAACGTATATTCAGTTCCATTCGCGTTACGCTGAACGATTTAGGTCACACTTATACAGTTCTACTTCTATCAGCCGCGTACAGCGTCTTGGTCCGTCAGTTAGTAGAGTATCAAAAAATTATTGATCCGTATTTTTTCTTTTGTTACGGGAACCAGAATTGACGAAGCTACGAGGTTTTTAAAATTCTCTATACGTCACGCCCTGGCATAATTTTTAGCGGGTCGTGATCGTGACGTCACGAGCCCTCACTCCCGAGTTTTGATGCGTTTTATCTTTGTCAATATTCATTGATTTACAAAAACAAAAAATATGTGTCCATTATTTTTCAATACTATAACTGACGGACTAAACAGTTTTGCAATTTGTGGATGATGGAAACTAGCCCTATTAGAAGGCGGCAGCGGCAGAACAGTGCTGAACTCTAATCTACAGCACTCGCATATAATAACACAATGGGGAATATGCATGAAAAAAGTATTTATGATCTGAACAGTTTATCTAAAAGTATTGGAAAATATAATAATAACTGTGAAATTAGAATTTAAATTGCTCGAAAAACGAACGAGATACAATTATTTTAAACAAATATATCTGTCCCTCTCGCGAAAACGCTGTTTTCTATGGCAGCTGTATAGTCGTCGTGTAATTTGACGTCACAGTACGTATCGGACTTCTCTTTCTAACTGTAGTCTTTGAAGCTTTATAACTTCACTAGCTGACCCGCGCAACTTCGTCTACGTCACATTTTCCATTATTGCTCCGCTCCTATTTGTCTTAGCGTGATGATATATAGCCTATAACCTTCCTCGATAAATGGGCTATCTAACACTGAAAGAATTTTTCAAATCGGACCAGTAGTTCCTGAGATTAGCGCGTTCAACCAAACAAACAAACTCTTCTGCTTTATAATATTAGTATAGATAAATGATGAAGGTTTTTAAAATATAATTTCATGATTGTTTACTAGAGCTAATAAGTATTTTATTTTGCAAATAAAAAAATCGCATGCATATTCCCTATTTTCCTCATTTTATACTTGTTTGCCGCGAAAGCTGAATAGAAGCGGAAAGCTGAACGGATGTGTATGTGTCTCCATACAAAATCGTTGTTTTCAAACTCAATCATTTATTTCAATTAGACCATTTACAGGCACTTTTGAATTGTCAAGGTCGGTCGGTCCAAAAAACGATGATGAAGCTATTTGCACGTTCCAAAGCGTAGATCTCTATGGAGATGAACGTGCAAGAAACTCCACGGACACTCTTTTAAATCAATTTATGTACTTAATACAAAAATCATAGTAACATTAATCTTTGATTGTTTCTATATGTGAGGACAATGCAAAGAACTAGAAAGTATATAAAACAATTCAAAAAGTACAGATTAAAAAATAAGCCAGTGGCAGGTAAGAGATGACCAGTCTCAACTGATGGCGCCCTTTCACGAACATGACGCGTGTATCAGCACCCATCTAGCTCAACCATTTCGAAGGGAACCAAATGATCCAACACACGCGCCACCATCAGCGAAACGTTTGTGTGACCAGGACAAGCTCTCAACTGCCACGTTTTTTCATGTCAAACTATGAGCTGAATTTCTAAGTTTCTATGAGCTGAAAAGAGCTGAATAGACCCTTAGCCGCAGATGATGACTGCTGAGACGCTCTTCGTACTTAAAAAACATTTAAAACTATTACCGCAGTTGTGTATGGTCTTTGAGCCTCAAACTACCAGGTTGGCATAAGTTGAAACAATAAGAATTAATGTATCAAGTTGAAGGTCGGTATGACTCACTGGCTACCTGCACTGCTAAGAATCGGTCCCGTGGAAACAGATATTTATCATTTAGTACGATAAAAAGACGGCTACAGTATTTGTATTAAAATAAACATTTGGGTTTTTGTACAATTGTGCAAGTTATTTTTGGACTTCAAAGTAACGATTAATAGGATATATATATTATATATGTCACCGGAAAATGGCAAACTCCGTAAGATTGTAAAATATCGCGTAAAATCGTAAACATTTTTTTTACGGTGTTTGCTCCAACCAGCCCGCGAAATTCAAATATTTTTATGTTTTTTGCAATTCGCCGATCAGTGTGAAGCTATATGTTGAACAAAATATGATTCGCGGCCGTAACGCATATTTATGTAAAGAATTATACCCATTTTAATTATCAATATAATCCTCTAAGTTCATACAACTCGATAGAATACCTTTTTCACGAAACAAAATTCAAGCGAATCCTATGAACTTAGAGGGTTATATTGATGATACAAATGGTTATAATCCTTTAGATAAATGCTCTTTACGATCGCGAACCGTATTCTGTTCAACATACAGCCTCACACTGACCGGCAAATTGCAAAAAACATAAAAATATTTGAATTTCGCGGGCTACCCTGGAGCTTCCACCTTAATAAGATTCGGATATATTGGAAACTATTGAAATCTGCCCATACAAATATTTGTGAATCGAACCCGCGACACGCAGCGCAGCTGGCAACCAATCGCTCAACTACTGCGCCAACTGTGCCTCCTCCGTAGTTATAATAAGACTAGCTGACCCGCGCAACTTCGTCTGCGTCACATTTTCCATTAATGCTCAACTCCTATTTGTCTTAGCGTGATGATATAATCTATAGCCTAAAGCCATCCTCGTTAAATGGCCTATCTACCACTGAAATAATTTTTCAAATCGGACCAGTAGTTCCTGAGATTAGCGCGTTCAACCAAACAAACAAACTCTTCTGCTTTATAATATTAGTATAGATCTTAGTATATCAATCTAAGATTCTAATTTTCTTCTTAAACTGCCTGACTGACGGAGAACGCACAGCCTAAACTATTGGCCGTGAAAAGCTGAAAGGAGAAGGGAATGATTCCATACATTCCTGGGCCCAGGTGTTAACTGAATCAAACTAGCCTTATTTGTATGAGGATATAATAACAAGGTCTCACTGAAAATTTGGTGAAATTTGGCTATCCAGGAATCAAGTTATATATGAAGTACCTACCTATAGTAAAAGTGAGGCTATATTACAACCAAACCTAACAACAAAATATGGATCATAAGTACTCTGTGCTCTGAACGAAAGAGTGACATCTGTCAGTCGGTGATTGACTGATGTCAGGCAGAAGTGTTAGGCCGGAAGAAAAATTAAAAGAATTCGATTCGCTATGAATCAATTCCACGAAAAAAAAAACATGTCACTCGACCTTCATACATATTCTGATATTTAGTTTCAGAATTTAATTTAAGTTTTTTCGCTTCCTAGATAGAAACATGGTACCATATTTTGTGATTTTGTTTAGAAAAATATAACGGTTTTTATAATATACATTTCAACTAGTTAACTGCTGGGCCCAGAAGTCCCCGTCTCCTTTGGCGGCACTAAGTGATGACTTCCCGGAATCCTTCGGAAATACGCGATATACAGTAATCTCATATAGTTTAAACTTGCGAGAAGATCTTCAGAGACCAACCAAAAACAAACGAAATCTGTGTATTCCCACATTGTTCTCAAGAATTTGTAACAACAACGGTGAGGGTCGAGGGTACAAAAAAAGCGATAGGAGAGAACGGGTTTTGTATCTAAAGAGTCCTATTACGAATCGTCAATGCTCGTTTGCAATAGACGAAGCTACGTTGGTCTGCGTTAGGAGTACATCTATAGTCCGCGAAACAATTTTGATACTTACTAGTCTGATTAGGATTATAGTTTATTTGGGCGCTCGCGCGAGACTGAGGAGCGCGCGCGCTGAATTGACGCAGAATATAGTACTTTAATTTTATTTATTGTAATTTTGTTTTATTATATTGACAAACGAAAACTAATTAAACGTATTCATTGTAGATTGGAATTTTATATCATATTGATTTATTTGATAAAATTGTTTTTATTTGGAATATAATGGACGCTGAATCAAGACATTTCTGGCTTAAATTAGGCTTTCTTTACGTTTTTTTCCGTGAAAACTCAAGGAATTTAAAGAAATTCTAGAACTCCAATAAACAAGTAAAACATTCAACTTACCTTCTAGTAATTTTAGCTTTTAAAAGAATTGATTGTAACAATGTGATTAGACCGTCAAAGTTCCATCGCCGACATTTTTTCTTGCAAACTGAGTTCGTAAAATATTTATAGTAAATTACACGAAAAGAAAAATGAAAATGTGCATGAATTTCCGTAAAAAATGTAATAGGACTCTTAAGTTGAGAGTTACCAACACTTACAATTGAGCGAGTAGTAGTATCGATTTGAATTGGGAAAGCCGAATGTTGCCAGAAAAGAATATAATCTTTCTGGGTTATGAAATGAATACATCTGAGGGCAAATAGGCTAGTTTCCATCATCCATAAATTGCAAAACCATTTAGTCCGTCAGCTAGAGTATTGAAAAATAATGGACACATATTTTTTGTTTTTGTAAATCAATGAATATTGACAAAGATAAAACGCATCAAAACTCGGGAGTGGGGGCTCGTGACGTCACAACCCGCTAAAAATTATTCCACGGCGTGAAAGCGTCGTAACTTCGTCAATTTTGGTTCACGTAACAAAAGAAAAAATACGGGTCAAATACTTTTTGATAATCTAACTGACGGACTAATTAGATTTTTTCAGTGCACAAGCCTATTCTAATCGTTCTAATTTTAAACCAATATTAGCATTCGCATCTCAGTGGCAATCTGTCCAAAATGTGAGGAAACTGAGGCTTTTTTTAAGTTCCGTACCTAAACGGTAACCAATGGAACCTTTTTATTAAGCCTCCGTCTATCTGTCAGAGGGCTGTATCTCAAAAACCGTAATAGTTAGACAGTTGAAAATAGCACACAATATGAAAATTTGAAATGTTTGTCCGAATTTTTACAGATTGTGTATAATTTTATTGCTGCTATAACAACAAATCATAAAAAACTTTTTACAAAAAAATACAACCGACTTCCAAAAAAAAAAACACTACAAAGTAAAAAATAACTTTAATTTCAGAAGTCGGTGTTTTTGTTAGTTTCTTCGTATTTTGACACCGACTTCCGAAATTAAAGTTATTTTTTACTTTGTAGTGTTTTTTTTTTGGAAGTCGGTTGTATTTTTTTGTAAAAAGTTTTTTATTTTTCACTTTTTAGTGGTGCCCTACACCTAACAACACCACTCCAAAATCGCAGAAAAGCAAAATACGCAATTTCGATCATCAAAGAATCATCTAAATAGTCAAATTCCAGCTATTTCGATTTAAAATCCAAAGTTCGTAACCGATTTTGATATGATTTAAATGGGACCAATCTGCAAGTATATCCTTTCAGATAAAACAAAAAATTTTCAAATCGGTTCATAATTGTCGGAGATATGAGGTAACAAACATAAAAAAAAAAAAAAAAAAAAAAAAAAAAAAAAAACATACAACCGAATTGATAACCTCCTCCTTTTTGGGAAGTCGGTTAAAAATAAGGTTTATGGTACGGAACTCTTCGTGTGCGAGTCCGACTAGCACTTGCCCGGTTTTTGACAGATTCAGAAGCAATTAATGAATCTGTCGAACGTTGCTTAAAAATTAGAAGAATAGGAAATATGCACTCGATTTTTTTATTTATAAAATGAATTACTTATAAGCTCCAATAAACACTCTAGAAAATATTTTTTAAATATCTTCATCAGCGATGAAGTTATAACGCTTCAAAGATTACTTTTAGAACGAGAAGTCCGACATGGAATTTGACGTCACATTACGTGACGTCTATACATCTGCCATAGAAAACAGCGTTTTCGCGAGAGGGACAGATATATTTGTTTAAAATAATTGTATCTCGTTTGTTTTTCGAGTAATTTTGATTCTATTGTTGTATATTTTTAGATAAAGTGTTTAGATAATAAATATTTTTTTATGCATATTCCCTATTGGCACTAGACAAGTGACATTCTGTCAGCGTTAACGTGACGAAAGCGATTGTCAAATATCAAATATGTATGGGATTGACAAACGCTGTCGATATGTCACGTGATCAATCCTTCGTATTTCGGCATTACGACAGATGCAAACGCAATCGCTAACAGAAAGGCAGCTTAGCCTACAAGCAGTTGCGGAATTTGTTGGAAAGAGTCACCGCGGCCCTGGAACGCAAAGGGAATTAGGAGGAACTCGGGTGGGTTTTAGTCAGTAAGAGTCTGACACTCCTTTCTACTCCACCGAGAACGGGAGGAGACATTTGATGATTTCCCATCAATTAAAAAAGTCTACGAGCTTCTGGAGAGCTTTTAAAAAATCTTATAGTGAAAAGATAGGTGTTCCCTGTTTGGTCAAGCAACCTTCCTCGTTAATTGCTCTTTCTATTAGAGCAATATCATCTGTCTAGCCTTTTCCTAACTATATTGGTTTCAGCTGTATACCAGTATTTTACGTGGAGCGGCTGCCTACCAGACCTCCACAACCCATTTACTGGGTAACACGGTACTCCTTGGCAAGACTGGTGTCAGATTTTCTGACTTCGACTATCCGTAACGACTGCCAAAGATCTCCAAATAACAGCCGGGACCAACAGCTTAACGTGCTTTCCGAGGCACGGAGGAAACTCGGTATGTTAAGATGGTTACCCATCCACGGACCAACCTCGGCAAGCGTTGCTTAACCTTGAAGATCGACCTGTGCTGCTGTTATTATATAGCCACGAGCTCCTCAATAAAAACCGAATAATTGATTTTAATTTATAATGTTATTTTTTATTTGTAATGTAAACATGTAGTATGCCTTTTAAGTTATTGCTAAATTAAGGTTTTATTACCTTAGAAAGCATGATTTTTAGTTTTTTATGCTATATTGCAGATTGACCGCTAGTTGGCACGAGTTGGCTCGAATTGCGCAGTGGCAGTTATTTTATCAACTTCCCCAGTCTAGTATTGCAATAATTTTCCTCATTTGAGGGTACTTAGTGAACGTGTAGCATGATAAGAAGGCAGCGTGGCAACAATATTTTTCTTATACTGTTTAAAATGAAACTGATATTACTTACATTATGGGGAAATATTGGAGGAAATTATAACGTTTATCGATTAAATTCGAAGGCTCGTAGCTAAATAACAGCCGCACGTCGATCTTCAAAGTTAAGCAACGTTGATCTGTGGATGGGTGACCATCTTAACATACCGAGACTCCTCCATGCCTCGGAAAGCACGATAAGCTGTTGGTCCCGGCTGTCATTTGTATATCTTTGGCTGTCGGTAAGGATAGTTTGACACCAGTCTTGCCAAGGAGTAGTGTTACCCAGTTAATTGGTTGTGGCGGTCTGGTAGACCCCAATATTGTTGAGAAAAGGCAAGGCAGATGCTTAAATTTGAAGGCTGCCAGAACATTTTCAGTTATTTCAAGGTCTGTCTGATCTCTAGAGAGAGATGTCAGAGACAAAGTCTAAAATGGAGCGAGCCTACCCAGAAGGACCCTGTTCACTCTACCTGTGAAGAGATTAGGGTTGTAAGCGTTCCGAAATAGAGAGTTCCACTCCTTTGCTGTGCACTTTATAAAAGACGTTTGGAAACGCTTAGAGCGAATTGGTGGAATAGCAATAGCAAAAAGGAAGGGATAATAACTTGCAGTTAGTCTGGATGTCCGATTACAATAAATTTTCAGCTTTTAGACAATCGATATTCTTGATAGAATGTCACCTTGTCTAGGCTTCAGATCATAAAGTACACCTTGCTTATTGTAGTTCTACAATGCCTGACCTTTGATTTGAACCCAGAATGTCATGAAACGAACCGAATCGTGTGACCATTTAACTAGAACTGAATGCGAAATCTTGTCAATCTATTTTAAATTTAATCTTTAAGCAATTTTGGTATTCGCTTCTCAGTCGAATCTGACAAAATGTGGGGAAATTAGAGGGTCTTTGACTGATTGCGAATAAAATGCGAATGTGACTTAAAATATGTAGAACTAGCTGACTCACGCAACTTCGTCTGCGTCACATGTTCCATGAATACTCCGCTCCTACTGGCCGTAGCAGGATGTTACAGCCTTCACTACATATTATAAAACAAAGTCCTCTGCCGCGTCTGCCTGTCTGTTCGCGATAAACTCAAAAACTACTGCACCGATTTTCAAGTAAGGTTTTAGTATACCTATAATTTGGCCGGCGAAGCCTTAGGCATCAGCTAGTCCTCGATAACTGGGCTATCCAAAACAAAAGTATTTGTTCAATTCGAACTGGTAGTTCCTGAGATTAGCGCGTTTAACCAAACAAACTCTACAGATTGACACTCTGAGCCTCTGAGGGCCAATTTTCAAACTCAAAAAGTCAGTGTCAGTCGCATTGTCATAAAAAAGGCTCAGGGAAATTAGAGATAAACCTATGTATTTGACAGTTTGCGACATAAATGCGAAAGCTCCTTAGAAATACGAGAATTCTCCTCGTGACCAACGAAAACGATTTTACGAATTCAATTAATTACTTATTTTGATTAATTAGCAGACGGCTAGATAAAAGAAGAAATGATTGAATTTCTTATTTTAACAAGTTTTCTTTTAGGAACTAGTTTTATTATTTTGTATTGATTGATATGATTTCGATTTCTAATTTAAGATCGCTGATACACTAGGAAGTGGTGACGGGCGGGCGTTTTGGGGGACTGTCTTTTGTAAAACTTGACGTTCAAAAAGCGCTGGCCCTCAGCCTAATTTGAATAAATGACTTTTGAATTTTGCTTATCGACTAGCACGTTTATTGACTAGGCTCGTTTTGGGCACTATCTAACCTAGTTGTGTCATTTGCGCCTTTCTTGTATCTTTGTATAGTAATATAGGTATTTTATAGAGCTGAAGAGTTTTTTTCGTTAAGCGCGGTCTCAGGAAAACATTTTAGTGTTAGATAGCCTATTTATCAAGGAAGACTATAAGCTATACATATAACGCGGAGCATTAATGAAAAATGACGCAGACCATGTTGCGCGGGTCAGCTAGTCTTTGGAACATTCAGGAAGGTCCGTCAGGAAATTCTGATCTAATTATGAATAATTTAATAGTTCTTTCACTGTTAGAAAGATACTGGCAGAATGTCAGGCTCCTTTTATCTAAAAAAAAAGAACGATTCTTATGGGCTGTTCTACGGGAGAAAAACCGCGAAAATAGCTACTCGTATATTGTGTTTTTAAAATACGAACAAGTTTAAGTATCTGTGGCATCCAGCCAGTATTATGTACCACAGACTATTTCGACCATTGACCCAAGCAAGCCCAATTTTCTGCCGCCAAAAAAATCGTAACCTAACATTTGAGAATTACTGACATTATTCGAGCTACGACGCGAAGAGACTATGGCCTTTTTTTGCGGTGCTAAAATCTAGTCGGTCTACTTTTTAGGGTTCCATACCCAAAAGGTAACCAACGGAACTCTATTACTAAGCTTCCGCTGTCCGTCCGTCCGTCTGTCAGTAGGAAATATCTCAAGAACCGTAACAGGTAGAGTTAAAATTTTCACAAGAGTGTATACTTTTATTGCCGCTACAAAAACAAATAATAAATTAAAAATTGAAGGGGCTCACATACAAGAAACGTGTTTCTTTCCGGTTTCGATTTATGCTACGGAACCCTTCGTGTTAGATTCCGACTCGCACTTGGCCGGTTTTGCGTCGCGATAGTAACTGCTGAGCGTTGGGTCCTTCGTTCGTTTACCAGTTACGATAGCATTATCGAGGGATCTAGACTTTGAGACCAATCCCGTGATACATGGAGCTTAATCTTATAATTATGTGAGTGCTACATAAAAACAATCTACCAACTTCATTTCAGTTGCAAATATGCAGGTGATTCATTTTTCAAGCAATTTCTAAGACAGGATTGAGCTAGAACTTGGCATACTTATAATATAACTTTTGGGGATTAGACATAGGGTCGGGACTCCCTCAATCAAACAAGATCGGGCCATCGTATTTGGGTTCATTGGAGATTAAAAAAAATAATTAAATGCTTGTTTTTGAAAGACATCTCTTTTTGCTAACTATATGTGGGTTGGCTTTGAATACCAGTATTTTACGTAGAGCGGCTGCATACCACACCTCCACAACCGTTAATAGCATGAACTGGAGTCAGATTTACTGCCTTCGAACAGTCCGTAACGACTGTCAAAGATCTACAAATGACAGCCGGGACCGACGACTTAACGAGCTAAGATGGTCACCCATCCACAGATCATCCTTGGCAAGCGTTGCTTAACCTTGAAAATTCACCCGTGCTGCTAGACAGACAGACAACCTTTGCACATGCGTCCGACCTCGCACTTGGCCGAGTCCGACAAATGATTTTCTGGTCCTTTCACACAGTAAAAACTGCGATCCTACAAGTGTATTACAACACTGCCTACCCTATAAAACTGAAGCGTTTTACAACTAAACAATTTCGTCATTGCAATGTGCCAAGTAGGTACTTAGCAAGAACAAGTTTTTGGGTTACCTAAACAGTTGGCGTTCCAGTTTTTTTTACTAGCTAAGCGAATTATTGATTTCTTGTGTATTCGCGATATTGTATGGCTTGATACTTGATTTTATTAGTGGTTTGAGCAGTCGGGCATTTTTTTGAGTATAGCGTCTTACTGTGGAGTGTCTCATTTCTTCACTGGAACTGTCTATTTAAACATAAAAATATCCCTTCTGATGATTTTGAACACTGATTAGTAAATGATATTTATTTTGTAAGTAGGTTGTAAATAACACTTTCACACGTCAATCTTTTTCTGTCTTTTTAAACTAGATGAGGTCGGTGTTTCCTAGCTGACTGCTCTGAGAAGAAACACCGAAACAAACTCGGAGGTCAAAGTCTCTTTTAAAGTCCATAAAATCGTACTGGTCAAATCATATGAGAATGAGAACCATGTAGGTTAATGTCTGAAGTGGTATTTTGAGGAAAGTACCACACAGATTTGAGTGGACCTGTCCAGACAGTGCAGTAGATTCAAATAGCGGAAGAATTGTATGTATTTCTTCCGTAAGTGTTGAACGCACAGCAGGCATGTTGTTTCCTAGCGGAGTTTAGGGGCGCAAACAGATTATCCGAAATTCCTACGGGATCTGGACACGTCGCGGGGAAATGCTGATATAAATATTTAGAGAAACTGACTTACATATCAACGCCAGCCGTAACTACTGCGAGTCTGCGACTAGGCACATGAAATAGGCTTGTTTACTGAAAAAATCTAATTAGTCCGTCGTCAGTTAGATTATCAAAAAATATTTAACCCGTATTTTTTCTTTTGTTACGGGAACCAAAATTGACGAAGTTACGACGCTTTTAAAATTCTCAATACGTCACTCTTTTTTTTTTTAGGGATGGGAAATCATCCAATGACTCCTCCCGCTCTGGGTGTAGCGGGAGGGAGTGTCAGACTTCTACTGACTAAAACCCATCCATGTTCCTTCATTGCCCTTTGTGTTCCGGAGCCACGGTATCTCTTTCGAATAATCCCGCGACTCCGGCAGGACAATACGTCACTCTGCGGCATAATTTTTAGCGGGTAGTGACGTCACGAGCCCCCAATCCCGAGTTTTGATGCGTTTTATCTTTGTCAATATTGATTGATTTACAAAAACAAAAAATATGTGTCCATTATTTTATAATACTCTAACTGACGGACTAAATAGGTTTGCAATTTGTGGATGATGGAAACTAGCCTATTGTGCGCAAGGCTTCATATAGAGTGGTGTAGGTGAGCAAGGGATATTAGGAAATTCTACCTTTAAGGGGTTGAAAGTGCTAGTAATTCATGTAAAATTAAGACATTCCTAACAGTCTGTTTCGGCGTTCCATTTCAGTTGCAGTGCGTCCAAGTTTATAAACATTGACATGTTTAAAGCGTATTGAATGACCAACATTATGGCAATACGAAAACATTTTCGTTTCAGTGTGCAAAATAATCGGTCTTCATGTTTTCACAGTAAGAGAGTGTTATCCACTACTGAGCTTTTGAAGGGTTGGATTGCTTTAAATAACTTGTTGCTATGTGCTGAGCAAAAGGGAATGTCAGACTCTTACTGACTAAAACCCATCCGTGTTCCACAGCGGCCCTGGAACGCAAAGGGTATTTTGCGTTCCAGGACTGCGGTGACTCTTTCGAGCAAATTCCGCAATCCTGGCAAAGGGTTGGATTTCCTACCAAACCAATCCTGCTACTATTTACTAATCCGATCCCAACAGGGTCCATAATTGTGTCTCAAAAATTTTCACCTATCACCTAAGCATGTTCATTGTGGAATGCAATAAAGAATTGAGTATTGATCCCGAGATTTTTGTCTTAAATCTTAGATATGGTATTTGGCTAGATTTTAATGTATCTTTCGTGACGAGCCCAGCCGCGGGCACAGTTAGCCAGCCTCATTCAGTAGGCTGCAGTCTGAGGTTCAGTGACAATTATGAAAACCGGTACAAACAAGTCTGTCATTCGATTGAAACTCCGATGTCCGAACCACGCTAGGCAGTGCCGGATTAGCCTCATAACAAGAGTAGCAAATGCTACGGACCCAGCCACAGAAATATAAAAAATCAGAAATAAATAATAAAAATAAATATTAATCTATTTTATAAAAATAAGTCGGGTTTTCCTTCCTGACGCTATATCCCCAGAACGCACGAACCGATTTCCACGGTTTTGCATTCGTTGGAAAGGTCTCGGGATCCGTGAGGTTTGTAACGAAATTCTGGGAAAATGTGACGCAGACGAAGTTGCGTGGGTCAGCTAGTAAATAATAAAAATATAAAAAAATATTATGGGCGGGACCCCAATGCGCTGGGCATTGGGGTCCCGCACTTGGACTTAAAAGACATGTCGCTGAAAACCAGCGCCTTGGATCTATCTCACATACGAGTGAATCTCATTTTTTTTTAATACAAACTACCACACCGACTGAAACGTAGACAGCCTCAGATTAGCCGACAACTCACCGTGATCACTTCGGTGGAGTGAATGACAAGTGAGCAGTCATGGCACCTTTTTTTTGGGTCAAGCCCGCCACACATTCCCAACCACTGCAACTTTTGAAAGCTAGAATCAACAGTGGCGACCACCAGAAAAACGCCGAGCTAATGAAACGCGAAGAGTCCCGGAGAAACTATTCAACTGTCTTGGATCCCGCAACGAAATTAATCAGAAGAGTGAGCGACGAGACAGATTAGAGCTAGGCCAATAGGCACCAAGGGACATACAACTGGGTTAAGCCCAGTTGCCAAGCACCACGGATTATATAGTCATGTTCAGTAGGCTGCAGTCTGAGGTTCAGTGATAATTATGAAAACCGGTACAAACAAGTCTGTCATTCGATTGAAACTCCGATGTCCGAACCACGCTAAGCAGTGCCGGATTAGTCACATAACAAGAGTAGCAAATGCTACGGGCCCCACACATTGAGGGGCGCGCACTTGGACTTAAAGACATGTCGCTGACAAACCACCACACCGTCTGTAAACAGCGTAAACAGCCTCAGATCTGGTCCCCCTGGTGATCTGATCTATACATACAATGTAGGCAAAACTTATGGGCTCAAATATTTTTTTCGTGCATATTCTCTATTCATGCCGTGTTTAAAATATTGGGAGGCAATGTGGAGCGCCCATAGGCAGCTTAGCATAGCTAGCTTAGCGTAATGTTTCGTGGAGGTTCTTTACATTTACTACCGGTTAGAGACGGCGGTGGAACCATTGGTTCCACCTGACGCAATTGGTTTTATATTTTACTAGAGGCCGCCCGCGATTTCATCCGCGTATAAATTCTCGTTATTCCCGTGTCAATCCCGATCCCTCGGGAACTCCGGGATAAAAAGCCTATGTGTTATTATTTATTTATTTATTATGGGTTTTTTCTGGGTCTTCAGCTACCTACATACCAAATTTCATCGTAATCGGTTCAGAAGTATTTGCGTGAAAGAGTAACAAACATCCATACATACTCACAAACTTTCGCATTAATAATATTAGTAGGGTAGTAGGATTTTTATGTTATTTTTCAATTTAAATCAGTGCCGTCAAGTGGAAACAATGGTTCCACTCCGGGCAAAACCAGTTAAAATTATCCTAGATGGTGTAATTATTACACCATCTTGGATAATTAGGTGCAACTATCAATAGGTTCGATCCCTGTTTCGACCTGAATTTATATAGTTTCTTTTATTATTATTATTAGTAGGTGTTTAGCTGAAATCCTTGGGAAAAGGCTAGACAGATGATGAATAATATAGACTCGCGTTCGACCACTATGTTCCCTGATAGTAAGCAATGACGTGGTCGGAAATGAAGCACGTTTGCCTGGAACTGCCTATAAGTAACCTATTCACTGTCAGCTTAAATACCGCCAGGATAAAGCTATCGGGAAACACAGACTGCTGCAAGAAATTCCACTCCTCAGCTGTTAACTGTATGCGTACAATTAAAGTATTCCCAAAACGTTCTGTGCGTGTAGGTGGGATGTCCACCATGTATATGAGGAAATTCCTAGTGTAGCCTCCAGAAGCTCTTGAAGTCAAATTCTGAGAGCGGTTGCATGCCGGAGGCGATTTTCAAAACGTCAAAAATGTATCGTTACCTACGCTACGCAGTCGAAATTCGACGAGAACATCATGCTAATCCTAATATATAAAATTTTTTTCTACTCCTCCACTGTACTCTTCTGATTAATTTCGTTGCGGGATCCAAGACAGTTGAATCGTTTCTCCGGGAATCGTCGGGCTTCATTAGCACGGCGTTTTTCTGGTGGTCACCGCTGTTGATTCTGGCTTTCAGGAGTTGCAGTGGTTGGGAATGTGTGGCGGGCTTGTCCCAATATAAAACTCTTCTGTTACTCAGTGACTGACAGACAACGTTCATCCGAAACTACTGGTCGTAGAAAGTTAAAATTTGGCTTGTAGGTTGTCTGCACTCCGTAGGGGAGCTCTAAGAGAGGATTTTGCGAAATTCCTACGGGAACGGCAAATAACTGGATATGGGCGTACGAAGTCGCTATAAGTTTACGCCAGATAAACGTGGAATAAAGTCCCCTTTCCCTAATATCTCTTCGTAGATACTAGAACAATCAATTAAGGCCGTAGGTACCCTGACCAAATAACCTTGAGCATTTTTTCCCTCAATAACAGCGCAAGAGAAACAGTAGCGAATACGCTCAGAATGTTGAATAAAATCGTTATAAAAACTAATTTTGGTAGTTTGAAAAAAATAATTCTACCAAAATGGTCATAAGTAATTAAATTGCCTATCCATTAGTCTAAGTACAAAATCAAAAGAATCGTTAGTTTTCGAGAAGATGCATGTTTTCAGTAATTATTTCTCATTTCTGTAGTTTCGTTGTGAGGAGATTACAAACATTAAACTTAGTAATAAAAATCTACCATTTTGAAGCCAAGATTATATAGAAATTTAATGTATTTTTTATAAGTTGATATTTCTTTTGGATAACGAGTTTATAGCTCCAAAAAACTGCACAAAAAACGGCTAGCGCTGCGTTTTGCTCGGGGACGCGCCTTAAGAACTGATTTTCATTATTAGAAAACGTAAAGGATCACGATAGAAGTCGATTCAGGACAGCTTTATGTCATTATTTCTGATTTTGATCTTAAGAAAGTCAATAAATGTATGTGGGTCAATGCACTTTATTCCACGTTTATCTGGCGTAAAGTATAGTCATTTTTATAAAGCTTGTTACGTTGAACGTGATAATCTCAAGAACTCTTAGTCCGAATTAAAAAAATATTTTAGTGTTGGATAGCCCATTTATCCAGGACGGCTATAGGCTATATAAAATCACGCTACAACCAATGGGCGCGGAGCATTGATGAAAAATGTGACGCAGACGAAGTTGCGCAGGGCAGACTCTCGTGTTCGCTGTTTGACTGGCATCTTGACTTGAGCTTCAGGACTCTGAACTTTGGCAGTCAGATTGGATTGGAGCTCTAACATAACTGGCAAATTGTGGGTGAATCTATACTAAGTTAATATATTAAAGCTAAATAGTTTGTTTGAAACGCACGTAACTAAGGCCGAAATTACGGCTTAGAGAGCAGCCCCTGGATCGAATTGAAAAAATCCTTGAGTGTTGGATAGCCCATTTATCGAGGAAGGCTATTTAAAACATCACGCTACGACCAATTGGAGCGGAGCATTAATGAAAAATGTGACATAATACATAGACCTACGCTTTTGCTTACTCCATTGGGGTTTGCAGTCGTGATTTTATGCGCAGAAACTGACTGACTGATCGAATAACATGTAGCTGAAACTATTGGTCGTTGAAAGCTGGAATTTGGCATGTAGCTTCTCTACACTCCGTAGGGGAACATTAAGAGAGAATTTCCCGAAATTCCTACGGGAACAAACGGGATATGCGCGTACGACGTCGCGGGCGAAAGCTAGTGTTACATGTATACCTATGTATTACCTACCAAACATTTAGTTTCAGACTATAATCACCCCGACTTACGTAAAAAATGGCGATTAGTTTTTGATTCTTGCCTTGAAAATTGGCATCCTGACTATTTATAGACACGAGAAAAAAATGAAAACGAAAAATGTTTTATGTAACGCCAGAGTGAATTTTTAGATAAACTTTGACGTCTAAATCGCCGTATTGATTTTGAGAATTTTGGTAAAGAGATAAAATGGGACTCCAGAGAAGCTTAAGCCTACATTTTTTTTTTTATGAAAAAGTTTTTGGGCTCTAGACTTCTAGGCCACAATTAGGTTTAGTTTTAAGAGGCTTTCTCCAATTATTAGGCTACCAGAATCTATGAGGACGTAATTTTAAATGAAAAGGTTCGAAATTTAAAACTGATTGAGAAAAAAGCTCTGCTTACGCCACTGACGAGGTTACGTGAATATAAAATCAAATCATGAATTTCTATTCGTCTTTGACCATTATAAAACAAAAAAGGCATAACCTGAGGTTTGTTTGTTTATCAAGATAACTCCGTCCGAATAACTAGCTACCTATAGCTTTGAAAATATTGCATGAAATAGTGCTGAATAAAAGTTAAATGTACAGAACCACGATCGAATGCAAGTTATCCTCAACTTTTCAACGGTAAAACCCGAAGTTAGCCGACAACGGAAAAAACAAACTTTGTTTTCGAAAAAAGAACTATCGAACCAATCGATTTTTTGTGTTTATTTATCAAAAACGCGTGTAGAAACTCGGACGCTAGTACTAGGCGCTTATAACCTACAAGAGGTATCGATTCGTAAACATTTAACATTCCCTCCAAAAAAAAAAACGCGTCTCACAAAAAAGGGGTTACGTGGGACCTGCTTCGGTAAAAAAACACTGAGTACACGAGGGATATAGTCCTCCGTACCTCCGTTTTGATCAGTGGCGGTCGCCCCAATCGGATAAATCGTCCGTGGTCTGGGGCGACTTACCCCGCATTTCTGGCCAAACACAAGATAATAACACTGAGCCCAGCTCTTCACTTACAATGTTCCTTGTGCTTTTCTTCCTCATACGATCATAGCACGCCGTTTATACATTTACCTATTTTAATACACTACACTGACACAAGCATCCTCACTACCACCGACATTGGAGTTTTTTTTTTTCGGGGAGCGTTGTCGCGTGCGTTCGCCGGCCGGTAAACAATGCTCACGGTTTTTACACAACACTAAAACTATACTAAATGTTGTTTTACGTTATTATTTACATTATTTCACTGAATAAATGCGTGTAATGTTGTGTTCGGTTCATTATAATCGCGTAGCGTGGCGCGTTTACGTGTTTGAAGCAGGTACGCGCCGTACGTATCGCTCGATCGCACTGGTTTCGTGCGCCCTCGGAGGGGGTCGGGTACGCGGCCGCGGGGGGACAGCCTGTTTTACCGACGCACGGTATTTCTGAACTGTTTTAGCTACATTTGGAACGGACAGGTGGCGCGGTTGGTGGCTCGAAGCAAGAAAGCGCTTGAAGCGAAAGTCACTTTTGTGCAAAAAGCGGAGTCATTTTTAGTGTTGATTTTTGTTTCGTTGTTTCATTGCTATGAAATAAAACTAGAGGTTACTTCAAGATAATGTAAAAGATTGTTTTATTATTTTCTTTATTTGAAAGTTGGTAGTATTTTTGAGGTGTAGCTTCCCAGAGAAAGCGTGGATTCGGCATTAGATTCTATTTTAAGATTACTACATACTGATTCTTTGATGATAATTATGTACTAATATAAGGTCTGGGAATGTGAACAATTATTTTTACAAATTTGAACTTATTTAGTGTTGGTGCATATAAAATTAGTAATTGCTTCTCTGTTTGTAGCCGTACACTAGTTTAGATTTTTTGACCAAAACATGACCCTTCTTCTCTACACAGTCGGCTAAAATAAAGCGCTTGATAAACTGAACGAACAAACGCCAGCGATGCGCTTGTGTCACGGAGAGAAAAAAAAACTATTTGTGAGCTTTGTAAAACACCTGACTTTACTTGGTTACGTTCAACCTTTAAGAAACTTAAAATAATAATTCTGCAAAAATACATTAATAATGGCTGTTTATTTTTAATTAAAATCTGCTTTTCTTTCAGGATAGGTGGCGCTATTCTAGCACTAATTTTCTTGAACTAAGATTGTTTACTGTTTTTTTCGTCTCAAGATCTCTTATGACCTCTTTTACAAATCGATGTCAGAAGCACAGCAATCCCACGGCTTTAGTAAGTACCTATACAAAATAGTGCTTTCGTCGTGTGAGGGATAACTAAGTGTTTGAAAACAATTATTGGGATCGCTAAGCCGCATCGTTTCTTCGCCTGCGCGAGACCGCGGCTGTCAGCGGTCACCAACCCGTTTGGTTTGCTTGTCTTTCGTGATTGCTTCAGGCATTCCATTTTTAGTCTACGCCACTATTTTTAGTCTATTTAGAGTACATTATAGTGGAATTAAAAACATTAGTAATTTGGAGAGAAGAACAATCGTATCGTCACGATTATTTGAGAATAAATTGTGAAGTGGTCAAAATGTGTATAGTATTTTTTTAGTACGCCAGGTTTTAATGTCAGGATTGGTCAGGATGCACCGTGTCCGTATAGTAGGTGCCTACAGCGTGCCTACAGCTTTCGTAATCGACTTCAAAAAAGGAGATTTTGTTATCAAATTAAATCATTCTAAAGTTCCAGTTAGGTATGGATAAAAACATTCGATATTATTTATCGTTTACCTCTTGGTACAAAATCTCTTCTTTAAAGCTCCTTTATTAAAAAAAGTTGAGAGCTCGCAATATACCGATTACCCTAATTGAATTTTGCTTTCCGTACAAGATTCTTTTACGAATTATAATTGGATTGTGCAATTGAACAATTACAATCTTTGTGTTTCTGAACGCAACAATACAAATCAAATGAAATGTCAACAAGCCCCACGTATTGATGTTAGTGATGCACATACTAATTTTTAAAAGATAATGTTTATTACAATAATCGACTAAAACATTTTTATCAATTAAAGTTTTTGATTGACGGCAGAAAATTTATATTTATCTATACTAATATTATAAAGAGGTAAAATTTGTTTGTAAGTTTGTATGTTTGTAAGTTTGTATGTAGGGGGTAATCTCAGGAACTACTGGTCCGATTTGAAAAATTCTTTCAGTGTTAGATAGCCCATTTATCGAGGAAGGTTATAGGCTATATATCATCACGCTAAGACAAATAGGAGCGGAGCAGTAATGGAAAATGTGACGCAAACGAAGTTGCGTGGGTCAGCTAGTACATAATAAAGAGTATTCTAGGCATGCTATTCTGTTCTATTCTTTTCTATCCCTCTTTTCAACTCGAGCACGGTGACACCATAGTAGAGCTGTACGTCTCGCTTCGCGCGTGACCGTTCTTCTATTCTCTAAAATATATAACAAAATAATGATGAAAGGTACTGTATTGAAAAAGAGAAGAAGTTCGGAAAGCATGTGTTGACTTTTTACTTTTAGATCTCTTAGATCTGAGAGAGTCTCTACGGACTTTATTTTTTCTTTTCATCCTTTTTTTTTATAAAAAAAACATTGCCCCAAACTAGGCGTAGAGGTCGTGCGGCGAATTAAGATCGCTCGATGAAAGTAGTGGGGGCAATCGGCGCATGTGTTCAATCGCATACAGAAATTCTTAGGCCCTGTTTCACCACTTCCTGATAAACTCTCTGATAGCCTATCCACAGGTTATCTGACAGATAGTGTACCTTATAGACTTTGTGTCTTTTTAAGGGATTTTTTTTATTTTGTATGTACTTTAGTAACTTATACATTATATAGGTACTTAATAACACTAGTTTTTGCTTGTAATTTATCTTGTTAGTAGGTAAATTCAGAAAAATTAAAAACAAAAGTAAATTTTACAACCATTTTTCGTAGTTTTCGTAATTCATGTTGTCGTGGTAATCATTATTCAATATTATTGATTTCATTAGTTTCTTTCTTAACGTAACAATTCACGTCGTAAACAATTTCTCTTGCTTACCGTTTTAAAACTTTATTTTTAACCATTTTTTTTTTACCACTACGTATTACTAATACGATAACACAAGCTGTACGCAACAGTACCCAAGCGCGTGAACGCAACGCGGGAATTGAATCTACCAATGACGTGTCGCCGTCGGCGCATACCCGCCCCCCTCACCCCGCACGTCACTAAATAGACCTTAGAATTGAATACTGCGCATACCCCTTCCACTTTTGCCGAGCGATCTTAATTCGCCGCGCGACCTGTATCTCTTGTAACGTAAGTGCGTTCACAAACATGCCTACAAACTCATATACACAAACAGCCAGACCCAGAACTATAAGACCTAACTGTTGGCCATTCAAATATTTGTACCCTGTTGGAATCAAACCCAAGACATGCATCGCTGCAGCCCATCAACCTTGTCGCCACCGTGCCGTTTTGATCAATACTGAAATAAAAATTATTAGTGCTTACTTACACACAATCATTTTATTGCGTCCTTCATACTTAATAGCCGAGTTTGCTTAAACAGCCTTTAGCACTGTTGCCAGATGGGGGGGATTGCCCCTAAATTTGGGGGTATTTTCAGACCACGGGGGGATTTTTGGGGGGACAAATCCTTTGGGGGGTTCTGTGGGGGAAAAAAAGTTGGCTTGGAGGTTATTGGAGGATTTTTTTGAAAAATTTTTATAACTGAACGCGACTAAACCACTCACTACTTAATTTAGCACACAAACACGCACAGTTTGATCGGCGACGCACGACGATGAACGTACTATAATATTGGGTCACTTTCCCACTCCTTTCTATACCTTCTTACATAATATTGTTTTGACAGTGCCAATAACTTCAACAAGGCATCTGCGCCTTGAGAGACCACATAGGAGCACTCACTGCTTTGTATCAACGTTGTATACTCAATGGCGGTTGGTGGCGGCAAAAACCTGTTTAATTATCTGACCGAGCGACCGACCGCGACTGAATGGAACGGAACTCGGCTCAGATTAGCCATCAACACGGCCGAATCCATTTTGAGAATAAGATATTCAATGCCGAAAGGATGTGTTAATTTTAAACCAACTTCAAAGATGCTCAAGAGATTTAACTCGGAGAAAATGTACGGAACTGCAGACGACGCAAGTGGAGATGCTGATCCAGTCATGGAAGCTATTGCTGAATTATTATTATTTTTTTTAATAAATAAATATTTTTCCTGGGTACTGGGGGTTTTTTCTCAAAACACTAACATTTTGGGGGGATTTGAGGTGAGATTTGGGGAGAATGCTAGATCATCATCTGGCAACACTGGCCTTTAGTATGCAAGTCACATCACTATCAAATCGTAACGTCAAATGCGGTCGCGTATTGACGCTTGCGATTCGCAGTCGCCGATAAAAATATTAAACGAATTTACAGAAAAATATACAAAAAAACGTGTCAATTCCGCATGCATATTGTAGATTAGTTATTAATTAATAATTTAAGATGGTTAGACATAGAAAAGTAGTTTCACTTAAGACCGATAAGGTCGATACAAGTAGTAGCTCAGGCAGTAGCGAATCTTCAATCGGTAGTAAGACTTTTAAATTCCTTTCTGTTTGGAAGACCGGTGTCGGCTTCGTATGTTTCTTGATTGCTGTTTATATCAGCACTTTGGGGTACTTAGAAACCAGAGTTAACACACCATTCGACGATGATAAGGTAAGTAAATGGCCACTACTTTTTAGTTATCGTGTCTTCCTGTTTTGTGGTTTTTATGGCGATAGATGCCTCGTTAGCATTGTGAATCCAAATGCTACTGCTGAGCAATGGGATCTGGGTTAATTCATTAGTGAGCAAAGTGTCATTTGATATTCGCATCAAGAATATTTCAGTAGATATCTTCTTGATATCTTATTAAATTATCATAATAATATCAGCTGAAAGACGGCCAATGCTGGACATAGACCTTCCCCAAGTGTCTCCACAACAACCAGTCCTGTATGTCTCCCCTTGATTATATCTATACATATAAATAAAATTGGAGTGTATGTTTGTAATATTGAAATAAACGTTTTTTAATACATGCATATGAATATGAATATACAGTACAGACACAAAAATATTTTTTTTTACAATTTTTGTCTGTCTGTCTGTTTTTTCCGGCTAATCTCTGAAATGGCTGGACCGATTTTGATGGGACTTTATTGGCAAGTAGCTGATGT
Organism: Ceramica pisi; assembly: GCA_963859965.1. Classification (NCBI taxonomy): domain Eukaryota; kingdom Metazoa; phylum Arthropoda; class Insecta; order Lepidoptera; family Noctuidae; genus Ceramica; species Ceramica pisi. Next base: position 3,922,915 of record OY982556.1, on the reverse strand, counting down.
AATAAGGAGTAACTTAAGCTACATTTATTTTAGAAAAAAAAACTAAGAAAATAAAGAATCAACTGTTAGGCCGAATGAAGTTCGCCGGGTCAGCTAGTTAAATTCTAATTGACAAAATGTAGGGCTTCTTAATGCATGCTGCGTTTTGAATTTACACGTTTTGTTTCTTGATAGTCTTTGTAGGTAGTTAGCCATCCTCACCTAGGTATATAGTTTAAAATTACAAATGAAAAGAAAATATGTAAATGTCTTATTTTTAACCTATTTACAAATAAATATCATTTAGTAAAAGGTTGTGCTATTCAGTCATTTATTTACAAAGGGCTGCCAAAAAAAAAATCTTGAATTAAAAAGTTCAAGAAAAATTTCAAGTTATGTATGATAGTGCACTCCTTCTATAAAAGCAGCTCATACACACAGACACACAGCTTGCTTTTGCAACAACATTAATGCGAAACTCAAATAAAAATACATATGTCTGCAATAAAATAATAATCTATACTATATTAATTTTATGTTATAGTATTGTCGTTGAAGTCCTAACACGTAAGTCACTTTTTGGCTATTTTGACATTTTGATGCCATTTGCTAGAGAACCGGAGGACGCATCGTTTCAGCCAATCAGAAACACGTATCGGCCAATAGAAACTTGTGAAATTAAGAAAATGCATCTGCACATTACACTAAGCATCTACATGCAATTTTACTCTCTCCTGAAAAGTTGCTTTTTATGACATCCATCCGTAGTGTTAGAACTTCAATGATGATATATTATAAAGCTGCAAAGTTTGTTTGATTGAACATGCTAATCAAAATTCAAAATTCAAAATTCAAGCATTTATTTCAATTAAACCATTTACAGGCACTTTTGAATTGTCAAGGTCGGTCGGTCCAAAAAGTTGAAGCTATTTGCACGTTCCAAAGCGTAGATCTCTATGGAGAAGAACGTGCAAGAAACTCCACGGACACTCTTTTAAAAATAATAATTTTTTACAAAGATTTATTTACATCGGGTTGAAATTATACATACATGATTCAAATTCAAATTCAAATTCAAAGCATTTATTTCAAATAAACCATTTACAGGCACTTTTGAAATGTCAAGGTCGGTCAGTCAAAAACATGAGGCTATTTGCACGTTCCAAAGCGTAGATCTCTATGGAGAAGAACGTGCAAGAAACTCCATGGACACTCTTTTAAATCATGTGATGTTTTACAAAAATCTTAGTTACATGTACTTGCTTCTTCATGTGAGGACAATGCAAAATAAAAAAAAACTTAAAGCAACAACTTAAATATAAAGATGAAAATAAGCCAGTGGTGGTTAAGAGATGACCAGTCTCAACTGACGGCGTCCGTTCACGAACCTGACGTATGTATCGGCACCATTCAGCTCAACCATTTTGAAGGGAACCGAATGATCCAACACACACGCCGCCATCAGCAAAACATTTGAGTGAGCATGACATGCTCTCGATCACCATGCTCGTTCATGTCAAACAAGTAAACTAATCACATAAATATTATGTAAATGGCCCCATGGTACTCACATTTACAAAATTTGAAAAAATGCTTCTACTTTACATAAAACTATGGTTGTCAATGACCAAGTAATGAAAGATGTATAACAAACAATTCAATTACTATAAAAAAGATTATATAAAAAAAAATAAAAAAATTTATTGTATTATGAGTACAAAACAAAAAATAAAATAAACTACAAAACAAAAAAAGAGGGTGAGCATCTCTTCCAGACATTAAAACCTAACTAGTGGACCCCCGCCGCTGTGACTGTGGATCAGGACCGGCATTTAGCCAAACATTTTTATCGAGGATATAATCTTCCAGTTTATAATATGCTTTACTACATAGTGTGCGTTTTATGCATGCTTTAAATTTTCTCTCATTCAGTTCGAGAATATCAACTGGTATTTTATTATAAAATTTAACACAGTACCCCATAAAAGAAGTGTGTACTTTAGCTAATCTGAACCGGGGTTGATCTAATTTGTTCCTATTTCTCGTATTAAAATTATGCCTGTCACTAATCTTGTTAAAAAGATGAAGATTTTTCCGAACATACATAATGTTTTCGTAAATGTATTGACAAGGTACTGTCATGATGTTAATATCCTTAAACAGCTCCCTTAGGGAATCGCGCCGCCGGAGATTGTATAAGGATCTGATGGCTCTTTTCTGCAGAATAAATATGGACTCGATGTCTGCAGCTCGTCCCCATAATAAGATACCGTAAGACATGATACTATGACAATAACTAAAATAGACCAGCCTCGCGGTATCTATATCAGTAAATTGACGGATTTTTCTGACAGCGTATGCTGCCGAACTTAGCCGTCCCGCAAGAGATATTAAATGAGGACCCCATTGTAGCCTTGAGTCAAGCGTGATTCCCAAGAAAACCGTGTTTTCGACGAATTCTAGTTTCTCTTTGTTCAATACTATATCGCAATCATTACTTTTAACATTCGGTAAGGCAAATCTGATGCATTTAGTTTTTTTCCCATTTAAGACTAAATTATTAGCAGTAAACCAATTTTGGACCTGCTGTAGGGCGTTATTGATGTCGTCAAGATTTATGGAACGCCTGTCTATCTTAAAAATTAAGGAAGTATCGTCAGCAAATAATACTATTTTAGGTTGATTTTTCAAAAGATGGGGTAGATCATTAATATATACTAAAAAGAGGAAAGGACCCAATATTGAGCCTTGCGGTACCCCCATTTTGATTTTTAAGCCCCGAGAATTGACACCATTTACTTGAACTTGCTGCTGTCTGTCACTTAAGTAAGATTTCACTAGACTAAGTGCAAGTTTACCTAGTCCGTAATGTCCCAGCTTTAAGAGCAAGGTTTCGTGATTTACGCAATCAAATGCCTTGGAGAGGTCACAGAATATTCCTATGGCATCTTGAGCCTCTTCCCACGCTGTATATATGTGTTTTAACAACGTGGCACCAGCGTCAGTCGTACAACTACCTTTGGTAAAACCATACTGTTGATCGTGTAAGATTTTATTGATGTTAAAATGATTGAGCATCTGATTGAGCATTACTTTTTCAAACACTTTGCTAAAAACTGGAAGTACAGATACAGGTCTATAATTATTGGTGTCTCTGCTGTCTCCAGATTTAAATAGTGGTATAACCTTACTGTATTTCATTACATCTGGAAAGACTCCTTGGTCTACACATAAATTAAATATTAAAGCCAAGTATGGTGCTATGGTCTCAATTATGGACGTGCACACTTTGATAGACATTCCCCATATGTCTTCGGTCAATTTGATTTTAATTTGCCGGAAAGCCTTTATGTGAGAACGATGTAAAAGACCACGTAAAAACGATGTAAATTTCCATGTGAGAACGATGTAAAAGACGAGCAGGATAAAAGCGTCCGGAATAAAAGAGGAACAATTCAAATAAATAATTAAAATCAACCATGGCAGCTGAGAAATGACCAGTCCCGACTGACGGCGCCCGTTCACGAACATGACGCATACGCCAGCACCATTCGGCTCAACCATTTTGAAGGGAGCCAAATGATCAAACTCATACGCCACCATCAGCTAGACTTTTGAGTGAGCATGACACTCCCAACCGCCAGGGCACATTCAAGTCAAAATCATACCTAAAACTGATAATTAAAGTCTCAGGAACTACTGGTCCAATTTAAAAATTCTTTCAGTATTAGATAGCCTATTTATCGAGGAAGGCTGTAGGCTATAAATCACCACGCAAAGACAAATAAGAGCAAAGAATGCATGAAGAATGTTTCAAAATCGGGGTTTTTTTTTCCTTTTGGGAACTACCGCTGTGTAAATGGTTACAGTTTCGCAAAAATCATGAACAACAGAATTGTTCCCGTTTAAAAATTAAAAAAAAAAGTCCATGACCGCATAATGTCTATCTTTTAAGATTGGCTCACTATAACCTTTATTTTATGATAACCATATTTGTTCTAGAATAATGCATTATTTGTGAAGGTGTTTTTATAGACATGGTATTAATCCTTATCGAAATAAACACGTTATTCATCACAAGCATTTAATAACACAAAATCATTCAATTTCATTGAATATCTTAGGAGATATAACGAAGTCGCGGGTAGAAGCTAGTCTATACTAATATTATAAAGAGGTAACATTTGTTTATAAGTTTGTAAGTTTGCATGTTGGGGGTAATCTCAGGAACCACTGGTTCGATTTGAAAAATTCTTTCAGTATTAGATAGCCCATGTATCGAGGAAGGATATAGGCTACATATCATCACGCTAAGACTAAAAATAGCCGAGCATTAATGGAAAATGTGACGCAGACGAAGTTGCGTCACATAGCTAGTAAATAATAAATTATCATGAAATTGTAGCTTTTTCAAATCCACCTAACTGCTTATCTTTGTTTATAAATGCTTAGAGTTAGCACTCAAGAGCTGTTAAATTCATAAACCTGATGGATTTAATACTGTGTTCATTGTACAGTTGCGAGCACATCCAATCTGTCAAATTTCTGTATTAGATTTTCAACTTTGAAACTGGAGGTATTAAGTTCAATTTTGACTGGAAAAAATTTACAATTTTGGGTACCTAGATGTACTGGTGACTGTACATCTGATTATCTTAATCCACAGCAGATTAAGATGAAGAGAGAGTTTTATCGAAAAGCCTAGAGAAACAAAAAAAAAAATTACCTCATTTAATAAACTTAAATGTATTTCTAGTATAGGTACTCTTTGTCAATGGGAAATCATCAATTATAACTTTTCTCTCTTTTTGCAGAGCAGGTTTTTTTATTAAGTTCATTAATACTTGAGTTTTCTGAATATAGATCTAGAATTAACACTGTATAAAAACCAGCCAATAGGGAATGTGCATGAAAAAAGTATTTATGATCTGAACAGTTTTTCTAAAAGTATTCGAAAATATAATACTAACTGTGAAATTAGAATCTAAATTGTTCGAAAAACGAACGAGATACAATTATTTTAAACAAATATATCTGTCCCTCTCGCGAAAACGCCGTTTTCTATGGCAGCTGTATAGTCATCGTGTAATTTGACGTCACATTACGTATCGGACTTCTCTTTCTAACTGTTGTCTTTGAAGCTTTATAACTTCATAAATGATGCAGGTATTTAAAAAATAATTTCATGATTGTTTACTAGAGCTAATAAGTATTTTATTTTGCAAATAAAAAAATTGCATGCATATTCCCTATTGCAAGTTGTACTCTCACACAAAGGGTTCCATACCATAAACCTTATTTTTTTATTATTTGATGTTATGGTGGCAATAGAAAAATACAATCTCTGATCATTTCAACTGTCTACCCTACCTAGTACAGCCTGCACGCAAAATACGCGTCTAGTTTTGGAATTGCGCAAAACAGCCCGATCTACCTACATAACTATTATGGTTCTTGAGATACAACCCGCTGCCAGACAGACGGACGGACGGACGCACAGCGGAGGCTTAGTAATAGCGTTCCGTTGGTAACCCTTCGAGTACGGAACCCTAAAAAGTTACAAATATAAAATTGTAACTTTTGTGACAATCAGAAAAAAAATCGAATAATTAGCTTATTTTACACAAACATTTAAAAAGTATTCACATAATTCTTCCAGGTGGTAAAAGAAACAGGTCTTCAAATCCCGGAGCGCTACTGGGGTACCTACAGACCTGGTGTCTACATGGGCTTGAAGAGCCGAGAACCCAGGTCACCTGTGTTTGGCATGATGTGGTATGAACTGTCTGCATCAACGCATAAGGGAATAAGGTAAGAAAATATTTATTTTTTTGCAATTTTTACCACGTGTTTGCTTATTTCTCGTACCTGGCTCGTGGCTAAATGATAACAGCTGTAGTGGCAGATCAAGGCTGCGGCGACCTCCCGGGTCGACGGCGCGCTGTGTTCCACGCGCGCCTCAAAGAGTTGTCAGCAAAGCAGATGGGGCCCGCTAGGGCCAGTGCCTGCCGGGGTTGCGGAATTTGTTCGAAAGAGTCACCGCGGCCCTGGAACGCAAAGGGCATTAGGAGGAACACGGATGGGTTTTAGTCAGTAGGAGTCTGACACTCCCTCCTGCTTTACCCAGAGCGGGAGGAGTTATGTGATGATATCCCATCCATTAAAAACAAAAAAAAATTGTAGTACTTTATTTATGAAAAGGAGCTCATGGCTAGGCAGGTTAAGTGACGCTTGCCGAGGTCGGTCTGTGGATGACCATCTTAAAACATTAATCATATTTATTTTGCAAATCCCCTTTGCGTTCCAGGGCCGCAGTGACTCTTATCATAATGATAATGATATATTTATTTGCAGAAAACACGGTATACAAAGTTGTTAAATAAGCATATCAGACATATACATAAAAACAATTTTTTTTGACATCCTCAGACATTGGTGTGACCAAAACGACCAGCTAGCGACCTACGGCTGGCTCAGGCACGATGGGGTCACATTTGGGGAGCAGCTCATAACGGATCTCCCCCACAATATAACCACCTCGTTTGTCAAGACCCCCGGGGGAGAACATGGGGGTCATTGGACAGCTAGGATTAATATTACTACTAAGGTGAAGTTTATTTATTTTATTTTTAACAAGTTTAAATTCGCATTAAGCGTTTCTAGTCAAACCGGATTCAGTTGAATACCAGTATTTTACCTGGAACAGCTGCCTATCAGACCTCCACAGCCCATTAACTGGGTAACACGGTACTCCTTGGCAAAACTAGAGGCAGATGTTCTGGCTTCTGACTATCCTTAATGACTGCCAAAGATCTACAAATGACAGCCGAGACCAACGGCTTCACGTGCTTTCCAAGGCACGGAGGAGTCTCGGTATGTTAAGATGGCCCATCCACAGGCCAACATCGATCGAACGCGATAAGATAAGATATTTTTATTTGCATAAAACATGGTAAGATACAAGGTGTGATTGGAAAATATAGATCAGACATGTTTTGCTTAAAAATAGCGTGCAAACATACTTACTAAAAATATATAGTGACATTGAAATATAATTAAAAAAAATTAATATTAATAAAAATACATTAGATTGATTACTTATTAAAAAATTAATTAATACTATAGAAATTATCATTAGTAAGCCATTTATATAATTGGGTTTTAAATAACGTATAATTTAACAATTTAAAAATTTTTGGCAATTTATTATATTAGATACGTACACACATAGCCAGAGAGTTTTTACTAAATTTCACTAATCGAGGCAGTACATCCAGCACAAGTCTGTATTGGTCTCGCCTGCTTCGAGAGCTTACTTCCTCTGCTGTTTTAAATAGTTCTTCGTGTTTTTGAACGAACATGCATGCTTCATATGTTTGTGAGTTTGAGATGGGTTTGCTCTTGACTCAAGTCTTGGTCAGAGATGACATAGACAAAGTCTACGATGGAGCGAGCTTACCCAAAAGGAGCCTGTTCACTCTAACTTTGAAAAGATTAGGGTTGTAAGCGTTCGGAAACACAGACGCAGGCAGAGAGTTCCACTCCTCTGCTGTGCGCATATAAAACGACGTTTGGAAACGCTTAGTGCAAATTGGTAGAATAGCGACAAGGTAGAGATGATAAGTTGCAGTGCCTCTGAATGTCCGATGGTAGAAGGGTCGATGGGATGAGGTCGTGGAGTTCCTGGGCTCACTCCGAAGTACAATCTGTAGAAGACCGACAAGCAGGCAACCTTGCGGCGATGAGCCAAGCTGTGTAGCTTGGCATCCAGTCTTTCGTCGCCGATGAGCCTCTTAGCTCTGTCTATTTAACCACGAGATAAATATATGCGTCTTATTTCAGGGCCACGCGAAGGTACCATTCATGTTAATATGGTACGCAGCATTGGACGAATCACTGGGCCCAGCCGCCCCTCATTCCAGGTTGTGGTATGAGGACGGTTCCATACTGGGGCATACGCCGCAGCTGCATAACTTCAGAGTCAACCTGGTGCCTCATAAAGGTAGATACTGTTTTTTACTTCTGATAGCGCGCGTTTGACCACTATCTCACCTGATGGTAAGCGATAATGTGATCGAAGCACGCTTGGCTAGAAGTAACCTATTCACTCTTGAATTAAAGGGAGAAGAAGAGAAGGAGGTTTTGGCTATCAGAGGGCTAATTCACGTAATTTTATGACTCGCCGATAAAGTTTTAATGCAGTTGCAGTTAAATTTGAGTGATAAACGGTATTCTTGTAATCTTTGAACTGCGCGTGAACTGCACATCAACTGCACGACAACAAACTTACTGACGGGGTGGAGAAAGAAAATATTACTCACTAAGATTAAAATTCAATGAATATTATGGCGTTATTATAATATTAAAAATTAAACTTAATTTTATAAGCTGTAATTTTGGGACGTCAAGCAAATAGTAGAATACCGATCATGTTGCGTTCCGAAGCACGGACCAAAGAAGCTCAACAGTTCAGTACGATTATTTTATCTTTGCCCATGCGAAGTTAGCTTTTAGTGACGACCGCGCAGGTTCCATCGCGTAAAAAAGAATATTTTTCGTTCGTAGTATTCTTTCGTAGAATACTTTTCTGATTTATACGGTTTGTATTATTAACATGTAAGAAACACAACCAGTAACAATAACAAGGTCACAAAGTATCACAACAAATATATACACCACAAAAACACACAAAACACAAATGAAACAGTAAGAAAAACCAAAATAAATATTTTAAAACAATAACACTTTTGGTCTCAACAGTCGTATTGCATTGAGTAAGCGGGACACAAGTATGCATCGAACGTATACGAGGGACTGAGACTGCATACGCGACCTACCCGCGCATGCGCTGTTATAAGTTTCTTGTCAAATTGACATTCTGCGCAATCGATTGCTACGTACTTCGCATGGGCAAAGATAAAATAATCGTACTGTAGGTAGCCGTTATTGCACTCGCGTGACGCGAACTTGACGCTCACGTGTCTGACAGCGGTAGAGAATACGAAAAGCGTCATTTTGATCGAAACTTAACTTCAACTGCACTGCAACAGCACTTATTTAGTTACGTGAATTAGCCTAATGACATATCTAATGAAAGGGCTTAGTGTGAGGGTTTTAATTAAATTTTTTTCATAGTTTTAAAAGGCTTATGTTTAACTTACCACCAGATCTAATAACATTTAGCAGTCAAAAATAGTAAATGATCACCAAAATTAAACCCGCATTTTAATGTAAACTTATAACCAAAGTTATAACATCTTGCTATCCTATTTAAGCAAACCAACTCCAAAAAAAATATTCTAACCCAAAAATAGTTAAAATGATACCCAAAAAAATAACATCTCGTTATCCGATTAAACCAAATGATTCACCAACAATAGAAGGGATCTGGCGCTCGGCGGCCGCTACCGCGGCACGCTCGCTTCGCTCGCTCGCCTTCGCGCGCTAATGGCCATGGTTCTAACCTAACCTAACCCACATGTTTCACCAGCCATAGAGGGGATCTGACGCAGACACGTTACTATAGAATTTGAATATTATACTAACTGAATATTGATTTGCTCGCTAAGATTTGGTGATCATTTACTAAATTTGGTGGTCGAATACAATTTAAAGTGGAGTCGTGACTAAAATAGCTGGTACTATTGTATTTTTAGACTTTATTTTTCTGGTGTTAAGTAGATATTTTTGGTTACAAAACTAAGGGTATCAAAGCATTTTATGGTGGTCATTATATTTATCCCCGTTTTAAAATAAATAGTTTGGAAGTTATTCAATAAATTAGACCATAAAATACCATTACCCTCGTTTTTTTATTATTTTGTATTGATAGGCATACGTTTGACCGCTATCTCACCTGATGTTAAGCGATGATGCGGTCTAAGGTGGAGCATGCTTGCCTAGAAGTAACCTATTCACTCTTGACTCAAAGAATCCCAGGTTATCTCTTATCTCCAAAACTGGGACCAAATGGCAGGTCTATCGCATTGACAACAAAATTATCATAATAATAATATCCTTATAATAATATAAGTCGGTTAAAAAGTCCGACTTATCTATCGGGTATTGGTTTCAGCACTTAGTCCTAATTTTACTGTATGTTGGTCAGTGACCGTTATTGCACATTCATCTGGCGCCTACCATAGACAATATAATCATCTGCTAGCCTTTTCCCAACTATATTGGGGTCGGCTTCCAGTCAAACCGGATTCAGCTGAATACCAGTATTTTACGTAGAGCGGCTACCTACACCAGACCTCCACAACCAATTAACTGGGTAACACGGTACTTCTTGGCAAGACTGGTGTCAGATTTTCTGGCTTCTGACTATCCGTAACGACTGCCTAAGACCTCCAAATGACAGCCGGGACCAACAGCTTTACGTGCTTTCCGAGGCACGGAGGAAACTCGGTATGTTAAGATGGTCACCCATCCACAGACCAACCTCGGCAAGCGTTGCTTAACCTTGAAGATCGACCTGTGTGGCTGTTATTATTTAGCCACGAGCTCCTCCATAGACAGAATATAATATTACGGCTTTATTTTTCAGGAAAGCTTCTCCACACGTCATATTCAGAGGCGCACGCACCAGGGCTACATCTTCTAAAGGAGAAGTTATACTCTCTGCTGAAGATTGAAAGGCATTCCATGTTCGGGAAACTAGCTGTCTTGGGACCTGATGATGAGCTTAATATTAAGGTAGGTATCCTTGTCCCAACTATACAGTGTGTCTTTATAATGTCCTTACTTTGGTATTGTTCGTCAGTTCGTTGAGCTCCTTTAAGTTCCAAGTTTGAGCTACACGATAACTGGCAAATGCTTGCACTGTCTGGACAGGTCCACTCAAATCTGTGTGGTATTTTCCTCAAAATACCACTTCAGACATTAACCTACATGGTTCTCATAAGATTTGACCAGTACGATTGTATGGACTTTAAAAGAGACTTTGACCTCTGAGTTTGTTTCGGTGTTTCTCATCAGAGCAGTCAGCTAGGACACGCCGGCCTCATCTAGTTTAAAATGACCAAAAAAGATTGACGTGTAAAAGTGTTATTTACAACATACTTACAGAATAAATATCATTTATCATTTAATGTGCACATGTCAAAATGAAGGAAAAATATACTTAATTCTAATCGACGGAAAACGTATTAAAACTTACAAAATAAATATCATTTATCATTTAATGTGCACATGTCAAAATGAAGGAAAAATATACTTAACTTTATCGACGGAAAACGTATTAAAACTAAACTGTTTTTTTTCTTTAAATTTTGTTCACGGCGGACCCATATAGGTAGCCATAGTGTGAACAAAATTGTGTCACTTTTCAAATAAATGACCTACCGCAACGAAATAAATTCCACAATTATCGGAAGTAATAAGGTATCCTCATAAAATAAAAGTAGGTGAAAAAACCGGCCAAGTGCGAGGCGGACTCGTGCACGAAGGGTTCCGTACTCACCGTATCCATAAAAATGAGAAAAAAAAATAATCACGTTTGAACCCCTTAAACATTTTGTTTATTATTTTTTTTTTTGTAATTGTTGTAATAGCGGCCACAGAAATACATCATCGGTGAAAACCCAAAAAAAATAACTTACGCATTAATTTCAATTAAACCATTTACAGGCACTTTTGAATTGTCAAGGAAAATTACAACTATCTAACTATCACGGTTAATGACGGATACAGCTTGGTGATAGACGGACGGACAGCAGAGTCTTAGTACCTAATAGGATCTCCTTTCACCCTTTGGCTACGGAACCCCCCTAAAAAACTACCCTCAATAGAAAATAAACATGGTTTTTAGCAAGAAGAATCTGTTTTTTTAAATATTTTTTTTACACTAATCGTAAAATTACTCGCTACAATATTTTTAAGGCAAATTCGAAACTTAAATGATAAATGATATTTATTCTGTAAGTAGGTTGTAAATAACACTTTTACACGTCAATCTTTTTTGTCATTTTAAACTAGATGAGGTCGGTGTTTCCTAGCTGACTGCTCTGAGAAGAAACGCCGAAACAAACTCAGAGGTCAAAGTCTCTTTTACAATCCATACAATCGTACTGGTCAAATAACCGTGTTACACTTATGTTCTATGACACGGTTGGTGCAGTCGTTGAGCGAGTGACTGCTGCGCAGCATGTCGCGGGTTCGATTCCCGCACGGAACAAATATTTGTACGACCTACAAGTATTTGTTCCGAGTCTGGGTGTTTTTCTATCTATAATATGTACCTAAGTATTTACAAAAAAAAAAAAATGTATATAAGTAGTTTATCAGCCATCTCGTTACCATAACACAAGCATTAGGTTGCTTAGCTTGGGACTATATGGCGTTGTGTGAAATGTCCAAGGATATTATATATTATTATATATTAATTCTTTTTCACAGGAAAAAGACATCAACTTCGTGCCAATACAGATGTTAGTGGAGACTCCATTTAGCATAGACATAGTGTATACTACGGAGGATTTATCCTCCCCTCCCTTAAAGGGGGATAAGTATACCAAAGCTTTGGAAGCCAAGAAATTAGCTTTTGACTTAGAATTTGAAGAGAAATTCAAGTTGGATGAAAAAGGGTGAGCTTTTTTAAGAGAAATGATATGTATTTGGCTTTTTCGTGGTTTGCCCCATAGTCTAAGTTGTTCATAATGATGAGTACAATGACCCCTTAAGAGGTATTGCGTTTATTCTGTTACACGTTGTAGATTACAGGAAATTAAATTAGCTTTTTCCTACTCCTCCGCTGTACTCTTCTCATTAATTTCGTTGCGGGATCCAAGACAGTTGAATCGTTTCTACGGGACTCGTTAGCTCGGCGTTTTTTTTGTGGACGCCACTGTTGATTCTGGCTTTCAGGAGTTGCAGTGGCTGGGAATGTGTGGCGGGCTTGTGCCAAAAGAAAAAAATAAGGTTACAGAAAAACCTTTAAGAATTACTATGATTCAAGAATAACACGTTAAAACTATATTATTCGTTCCCTTTGAAGATCTAAATAAGTAGTCTAATAGTAGATTTGTCTTCAGTTTTAGTTAGTTGAGAGTTATTTAAAATCTTATCTTAATGTAATAAATCACGTGTCACGTTGTTTGTCCGCGATGGACTCCTAAACTACTTAACCGATTTAATCAAGCATACCGTGTGCAGTTTGATCCAACTTGAAAGATAGGGTAGCTTACATCTCAATTTATAGTCGCAATATTATTTGGGCACGGAGCATTAATGGAAAATGTGACGCAGCCGCAAGTTGCGCGGGTCAGCTAGTTGTATTTATATTTAGAATAGTTTAATTATCTAAATAAATTATACAAAGTAGTAGTCCCACTCCCAATAGGGAATATGCATGAAAAAAGTATTTGTGATCTGAACAGTTTATCTAAAACTATTCGAAAATATAATACAAACAGTGAAATTAGAATCTAAATTGCTCGAAAAACGAACGAGATACAATTATTTTAAACAAATATATCTGTCCCTCTCGCGAAAACGTTGTTTTCTATGGCATCTGTATAGTCGTCGTGTAATTTGACGTCACAATTCGTATCGGACTTCTCTTTCTGACTGTAGTCTTTGAAGCTTTATAACTTCATAAATAATGAAGGTATTTAAAAAATAATTCCATGATTGTTTACTAGAGCTAATAAGTATTTTCTTTTACAAATATAAAAATCGCATGCATATTCCCTATTATAATAATTTTATTGCAGCTACCCACCTCAAGATGTGGCGATAGCCCGAGCCGCGTTATCCAACATGGTGGGCGGTGTGGGCTATTTCTTCGGAGCTAGCAGAGTTCAGTCACAATACACCAAGGAGCCAGTGCCTTATTGGAGAGCGCCTTTGTATACTGGAGTGCCTAGCAGGTGAGTTTGACCCCTAAACTTTACAGCTATATGGGTTATTTTCGCGTGAACCACAACAGTTCAATTCACATTCACTATTCAAGCCGCTCGTTTGTGGAATGCATTACCCATATATGTGAGACGTGCTCAAACGCTACCAACGTTTAAAAATATGGTAAAGGAGCATTACCTCTCACTATAATTTTCTTCTCCTTTCCCAATTATTTATTTGATATTTATTAGTATATTGTTTAATATTTTATGTGTTTTTTTATATTATTAAGTCTAATTAATATTATTTATGATGTTTGTACACTGACCGCCCTAAATCTAACTTCTTTCGTTCAATCCATCCTAAGGTTGTCTGTAAGAGATTGCCCTGTGCGATAAGACCGCCCATTGTACACTTGTTCTTATAAACGTTTTTTTCCTGTACTTGTTATGAGGTGTACAATAAAGTATATAATAAATAATAATAAATAAACAGTAGAGAGGTAACGGCGAAGCCTCCTGTTGACTTCTGACATCCTGGTACTTCCTTACAAGATTTTTCACGAAAATTGAAGATCTTGTATGATATTACTAGCAGGTTAGGTTGGCCCTTGCGTCTATTGCATTAAGGGTTAGTTTCCCCTGGACTTTTGACAGTCGGGAGAATGTCTTAGGTTAAAACGCCTACTGAATTCTGACAGCCGACAGCCTGGTACTTGGAAACAAAATATTTTTATTTTTATTTTAATATTTCACGATATTTAGAAAGAATATTAGCGATGAAATCTCGCAGCAGCTTTGTTTGTTAAGTGATATGGTTAAGGGTTATTTTCTCGTGAACTCGACAGTCGGAAGAGTTTTAAAGGTGACGCCTCCTAATGTGTTCTGACAGCCTGGTACTTTGAAGCAAGATATTTCACGATAGTTCAATGAATAGTAAGGTTGGCGCCAGATAAATGGTATTAGCAGTCATTGACCCACATCTCATACATTATTATTAACTTTCTTGATAAAAATAAAAATATTAAACTATCCTGAATCGGTTTCTATCGTGATCTTTACCTGCGAAGGGATTTTAGTGAAAGGCCATTGTACTTTATTGCAAGTATATCTGGCGCGATAATAAACGAATTCTCGGTTTGTCAACGAGTTGGGTCTTATATCAACACTACTAAAGACCATGTTCGCAACTTGTATAGTTTTCGTCACTTCCAGATCATTCTTCCCCCGAGGATTCCTCTGGGATGAAGGGTTCCACGGTCTGCTAATCGGGCGCTGGTCTCCGGACATCCAGATGGACATAGCTGCGCATTGGATGGACCTCATCAATGTTGAGGGATGGATTCCTAGAGAACAAATATTAGGTAGGTTTTCTTCATTAAAACCGGCAAAGTGCGAGTCGGAGTCTCGTACGAAGGGTTCCGTATAAACTGAAAATCACGTTTCTTGTATGGGAGATAGGAGGACCCTTTAATTTTTCTTTTTTTTTTGTTACTGTCTATCCCCTGCGGCTTCGCTCACGTCAACTGCAACTTTGTTATTTTTTTCTTTCATAAGAACCTTCTCCTGACAGTAACAAACACAACAGAAAATAACAAGCGAAATCGGCCCAGCCGTTCACGCATGATGCGATGACCAAGGGAAATATGGATACACTAGATGTCCCGCGCAACTTCGTCTGCGTTACATTTTCCATTACTGCTCCGCTCCTACTGGTCTTAGCGTGATGATATATAGCTTATAGCCTTCCTCAATAAATGGGCTATCTAACACTGAAATAATTTTTCAAATCGGACCAGTAGTTCCTGAGATTAGCGCGTTCAACCAAACAAACAAACAAACAAACTCTTCTGCTTTATAATATTAGTATAGATTTGTATATCTATATATAGATTTGTAGTTATAGAAATACAGATTCTGTGAAAATGTCTAATGTCCATCTGTCACGGTTCTCGAGATTCAGCCAGCTGGCCGACGGACGGAGAAACGGACGGGGAGCGGAATCTTAGAACTACAGTTCTAGTGGTTACACTAACAGCCGAATCTACTGGTCGTAGAAAACTGAAATTTTGTCATGTAGGTTCCTTGGGTAAGCCGGGGCTGCGGAATTTGTTTGAAAGAGTCACCGCGGCTCTGGAACGCAAAGGGCATTAGGAGGAACACGGATGGGTTTTAGTCTGACACTCCCTTCTGCTTCGCCCAGAGCGGGAGGAGTCATTTGATGATATCCCATCCATAGAAAAAGGTTCCTTGGGTGTAGGGAAGAAATTAAGAGAGAATTTTCCCGAAATTCGCATCCTAAATAGGGTGAAGCGATACTTCAAGCCTGAGCAGCTTTTAGCTCTTTATAAAGCACAAGTCCGATCCTGAGTATTGCAGCCACCTTTGGGATGGCTCAGCCAAGTATCAGCTTGCCGCGCTTGACTCGGTGGAACGCAGAGCTAAGAGGCTCATCGGCGACGTAAAACGATGCCAAGCTACACAGCTTGGCTCATCGCCGCAAGGTTGCCTGCTTGTCTTCTACAGATTGTACTTCGGAGAGTGTGCCTAGGAACTCCACGACCTTATCCTACCAGCCCCCTTCTACCATCGGACATCCAGACGCACTGCAACTTGCCATCCCTACCTTGTTGCTATTCCACCAACTCGCACTAAGCGCTTCCAAGCGTCTTTCATAATGCGCACAGCAAAGGAGTGGAACTCTTTGCCTGCGTCTGTGTTTCCGAATGCTTACAACCCTAATCTTTTCAAAGTTAGAGTGAACAGGCTACTTATGGGTAAGCTCGCTCCATCGTAGACTTTGTCTCTGTCATCTCTGACTAGAGTCAAGAGCAAACCCATAACAAGTAAAAAAAAAATACCAACGGAAACGGGAAATGCGCCGTATGAAGTCGCTACCCAAAATTAAGGTTGTGTATATCACCTTTTTACATCTAATTGAAAATGTTTTTCCATCTACCAGGAGCGGAGGCCCTAGCAAGGGTACCAAAAGAGTTCGTTGTCCAAAGCAACGCTGCTGCCAACCCTCCTATGTTGTTGATACAACTGGCTCACTTGGTGAAGATACGCCCCGAACTGTTCGTGAGCGGTTCCAAGCATCGCAAAATGCTGGATAGGATGTATATTAGACTGCAGGTAAGTTATGACAGGCAGCGTGGTACTTTTAGAGGAATTTTTGATACAATAGGCTAGATTCCATCATCCACAAATTGCAAAACTATTTAGTTCGTCAGTTAGAGTATTGAAAAATATTGAACTTTTACAATTGCTTATTTTTACAGTTTTGCGAAAGAATATAATACTTATGTGGTAGTATCTCTAAAGTCTAAATGATCGAGGCGCATGCGCATATATACCGTCGTAGTGGAGTAGGGACGGCGGGCGCCCCGCACCCTCGCCCTCTGTAGTGATGCGCGTCAACAAATGTATTGTGCTTATTTGGTGTTAACTTTACTTAAAACCTCAGCGAGTTCAAACCCCCAAACAGCAATCTGACCTACAACAAGATAGAACTTAAACACAATACGAAAAATGGAGCACCTTTGCCTAGAATTAACCACTTTTGACTTACAAAAAATCAACCCTAACTTGTAACCTTCTTTGTACTTCTGCAGGCCTGGTACCAATGGTTCCAAGTGTCGCAAAGGGGGGATGAACCGACCTCCTATCGCTGGAGAGGAAGGGATGATGATGGGCTGCAGCTGAACCCCAAGACCCTGACTTCAGGGCTCGATGACTATCCCAGGTATGTTTATGAACCGTATGGTTCGTATGAGCAAAAATAAAGCAATTGCATTTTTTTTTTTTTTTCGCGATTTGGTTTTGGTCCCATAGTTAAAGTGGTTGATATTAGTGAGTACAGTGACATTTTTTATTCTGTTAAACGTTCTATAAGAGTATCCATGTCCTTGAAAACTCCGTGGGTAAATAATAACAGTCGCACGGGTCGACCTTCTAGGTTAAGCAACGACAGCCAAGGTCGGTTTGTGGATGGGTGACCGCTTTAATATACAGAGAATCCTCCGTGCCTCGGAAAGTACGATACACCGTTGGCCCCGGCTGTCATCATTGTAGATCTTTGGCAGTCATTACGGATTTTCAGAAGTCAGAAAATCTGTAGGTACACCAGTCTTGCCAAGAATGACTGTGATCTCACAACGACAGCTACTAAGTAAAAGCGCTCTTAAAACTACGGTATAAAGATGCTTTTCTCATGTGATGTTTTATATTGCAAAGATCTACCAACGACAGCAACATAGAAAAACCGCTCTTATAGCTACGGAAATAAGGTGCTTTCATCACGTGATTTTGTTTTATATTGCAAAGATCTATCAACGACAGTTACAAAGAAAAACCGCTCTAACGGTTACGGAATAAAGTCGTTAATCGCTTAAGGCGAGGTTGCAGTACTGTGTGTTTTGACGAACAACAGCGACTGTCCGGCGAGCGAAATAATGCCTAAATTTTGATTGTTTTTTCTTCCTGGCGAAAACTGATAAAGAAATTACACAATATGGTTTCACCATTTACTTCAAAATAAAAAGCTCTATCTATTGATATAACTTTTATATACAGTATGTCTACGACATATATGCAATAATTGAAACCACAAGTAACACTTGTCCACAGAAGTATAAATAAATTGTTATAAATTTAAAAAAACGTAAATGAAAAAATTTAAGTTTTCAAACAAAATAAATATGAAAATAAATTTAGTAAAAGTAAATCACCCTATTTAGAAAACGTACCTTGACCTCGACTGACCTCGAGAAGTGCGGCAACAATGCTCGCGCGGCGGCGTTTTGATTTATCTTTGCCAATTGCGATGAAATTCACTATGGTTATTTTTCACCCGTTCTTTTTTACTTCGTGATAAGTTGATTACTGAACTAATCTAAATAAATTCTGTCATAGCACAAGATGGATTAAAACTTAAATTTTCTCATGTTCAAAATGTCCACCACGTTTTTGAATGCACAAGTGACATCGCCGAACAATGTTGTCCCGAACCTTGCCCAACAAATTTCGACCAGGATCCGAGTGTTTATTTCACCGTAAAAAACAAGTACGTAGGTATGTACAAATAAAATTAAAAACACAATTTACACACACTAAAGTCAAGTACCTACTCAGTGTCTATTTCACTGTAAGAAAATAATTAAACTAATACATACAAGTAAATAACAAAAATCACGTAAAACAATGCGTGTACTTAAGTACCTATCAAATCTTTGCGAAATGCACACACGCTATCCCGGAAGACTCGCGGTGAACTGACAAAGCACCACTTACATCCGTACCTACTGGCAAAAAATAAAAGTCATAGGTAAATAGGGTAAACAATATAATAATTATCTTTTATCGATACTTTTCTACAATTACTTATCTAATAAAGACTTAATACGCAATCAAGGCTAACAATACTAGTACTTTTGTGTAATAACAGTATTTAACAGTGAAGTGATAATTAAATTTATTGGACTTTTAAAATAAATTTTATTTTTTGTACGTTTCGACTTACGAAACTACCGTAGGTACTACCTAGATAGTGAGTAATTTCCTGGGTAGAAAACGGGTGAGTACGTTTTTTTAATAGGATGTTTCTTCCTAAAATGTAAACATTAATACATTATTTTTTTATCTCTAAATCCTCTCAATTATAATTTTTAATCAGAATAGGTAGGTAGGTACATAGTGGTGCTATAATAATTCTAAACTAACCGTGTCCTTTAAAATTAGAACATCTTTTTTGCTAACCGATCATTATTCTCTTCAAAAGACAATGAGAGAAAGCTGATAATATTGTCGATAACTGTGTCCAACCCTACGCGTCGAGCGCGCGCGCAACCCGCTCCCCGCGCCCCTCCTCGCCAAAAGCCGAAGGCCTTTGAAAAAGCCGACACACGCGTGCCGCGTCCTTCTGTACTAAGCCGACAAACGAACCGCACCGCGCCAGCGTGGCAACGTTGCTTTTCAATGTTCAAGGATTCAAGTTCATTGTACTATTAACCTTCTGTTGCAATTCTACAGAGTGTTCAAATTTGCTTTAAATTAAAACTCGACTTTTTGACAAAACTACTGGACCGATTTCGTTACTTTTTTGTATAGCGTTATCAAATACCATAACTAGTATGTGGTTTCAAGGATTGCATATATGTCGTAGACATACGGTATATTCGTGATGAAATCTCTTAGCAGTACACGTTTAAAATTGTAATTTAGTGTCATGTTTGATAAAAAAAAGTATCGAGACAATCATTCTAAATCGCGTTTCTATCTTTACGATTTACTTGAGGGTATGTTCAATTTTTATGCAATGATTTTTATTTATTAAAAAACTCATAATTAATAATAGTTTCAGACGTTCAAAAATCTTAAAAAGTACTGCAACCCCGCCTTAAGATTATGTTTTATATTGCAGGGCGTCTCATCCTTCAGACGTAGAGCGTCATGTTGATCTAAGATGCTGGATGTTCGCGGCTGCAGATGCTATGATGACCATCGCTGATGTATTACGAAGGGATTCTAGCAAGTAAGTTTTAATTGTACACTACAGGGCTTAGTGCGAGTTTTTTTTGGCTTATGTTTAACTTACCACCAGATATAGTAACAAATAGCAGACAAAAGTAGTAAATGATCACCAAAATGAAACTCGCATTTTAATGTAAAATTATAACCAAAGTTTTAACACTTTGCTATCCTATTTAAGTAAAATGACTCCAAGTAAATCATGAGTAACCCAAAAATAGTAAATGATCACCAAAATTAAACCAATCTAATCGCTAATGGTCATGGTTCTAACCTAACCTAACCCACATGTTTCACCAGCCATAGAGGGGATCTGACGCAGACACGTTACTATAGAATTTGAATATTATACTAACTGAATTTGCTAGCTAAGATTTGGTGATCATTTACTAAATTTGGTGGTCGAATACAATTTAAAGTGGAGTCGTGACTATTTTTCTGGTGTTATGTAGATATTCTTGGTTACAAAACTATGGGTATCAAAGCATTTTATGGTGGTAATTATATTTATCCCCGTTTTTTTTTACTATTGATAGGCATACGTTGGACCACTATCTCACCTGATGTTAAGCGATGCTGCAGTCTAAGGTGGCGCACTCTTGCCTACAAGTAACCTGTTCACTCTTAACTTAAAGACTCCCAGGTTGTAGCTATCAGGAAACACAGACTCCGGCAGGGAATTCCACTCCTTAGCTGTGCGCAAAATGAATGTATTCCCAAAACGTTTTGTGCGTATAGGTGGGATGTCCACCATGTACCGGTGGCACATCGCCGTACGTCTTGTGGTCCGATGATGGAACGGCTTGGTGGAATTAAATAGGGATTATGCATAAAAACAATATTTATTATCTAAACACTTTATCTAAAAATATACAAAATTACATTACTAACAGTGGAAATAGAATCAAAATTGCTCGAAGAACACAAATAAACACACAAAAAACAAATAAAAACCGCGAAAACGCTGTTTTCTATGGCAGCTGTATAGACGTCACGTAATGTGACCTCAAATTCCATGTCGGACTTCTCGTTCTAATAGTAATCTTTGAAGCGTTATAACTTCATCGCTGATGAAGATATTTAAAAAATATTTTCTTGAGTGTTTACTGGAGCTTATAAGTAAAAAAATCGCGTGCATATTCCCTATTCCGTCGCACACTCCTCAAAATGCAACCGATAGAAAACCGACAGGCCAGCGACTCGGCGTCGATGCTCAAGACTTTGGAGCTTCGATTCGACGAGCCTATCATTGCCGATGATCCTCTTGGCTCGTTTTAAACTTCTCGACCGCGTTAGCGTTAATGCCAGTTTGTATTGAAACTGAATAAGCGCCGCCTGGTGACAATAACGGATAACCTTTTTTTTTTCTATACGATTTGACTTAAGAGTGTGTATTCCGTCCACTAGCGCCGCCAATCGTTTTTTATTAATTTTGGTAAATTTAAGACACGTAGATAAAACACCGCTCTGTAGTGTACTGAAGAAATGTATCTATTATTTTTTGACAGCTATTTTTAATACATAAATCATGGCTAAATAGCCAAAACGGCAATTATTGCTAAAAGTGGCCACTTTTAGCAAAAATATCGACTTTGGCAACTATTTATGTTCTAAAGTACAAAACATAACTCTCAAAAAATAATAAATACATTTCTTCAGTACACTACAGAGCGGTTTTTTATCTACGTGTCTTAAATTTACCACAATTTAATAAAAAACGATTGGCGGCGCTAGTGGACGGAATACGCCCTCTTAAGCAAACGTTAAAGCGATCGAGAACGTTAGAAAACTCACACTAATTATAGAGTATTAAAATTTATATTTTAACAATAATAAAAAAATCGAAGTTATTCAATAAATTAGAGAAAAACTGACCATTCCTTTATCTCAGAAGCAACAAGACCTACAATTTTGAAAAAAAAAGCAGATAATAGTACGAATACGAATTTTTTTTCTAAATAAGACTCGAGATAGATTAGAAACTATTGAATTTGGATTGGATTTATTATATACAAAACGATTTTTTCACAATATATCGAGAAAATATAGTCTAAACAAGATGTATTACAATCTTATGGAGTCTGCCATTTTCCGGTGACATATACCATACTAGCTGACCCGTGCAACGTCGTCTGCGTAACATTTTTCATTACTCCGCTCCTATTGGTATTAGCGTGATGATATATAGGTACTCTATAGTTTTCCTCGCTAAATGGGCTATCAAACACGATGAAAGAATTTTTCAAATCCGACCAGTAGTTCCTGAGATTCGCTAATCTCAGGAACTACTGGTCGGATTTGAAAAATTCATCGTTTTTGTTTTCGTTTCTTTCGTTCAACCAAACAAACAAACAAATATACTCTTCTGCTTTATAATATTAGTATAGATATAAACCAAATATGTTATTTTTGTACGCCATAAATGGCAAAACATGCAGATCTAACCGCTATTATAAGACCTTGCACATGTTATTTATGATACATCATAACATGTGCAAGGTCTCATGTCTTAAAACATGAGTATACATACAGTACGAATATTCTAACTTTACCCATGCGAAGTTGGCTGTTAGTGACGACCGCGCAGGTCCCATCGCGTAGAAAAGTGTTACGTTCGTAGATTATGTTTTTTTTGTGTACGTGTTATATTTGAATTTTGAAAAAATGCATGCAATAACAATAACACTATCACAAAGTAACACAACAAACACTTACACTACAAGAAAACACAAAATACAAGTCAAACAGTAAGAAAAACCAGAATAATTAATTAAAACAATAACAACGTTTTAACACTTTTCGCACCAACAGTCGTATTGCATTGAGGAAGCGAGGCACAAGTATGCATCAAACGTATACGAGTGACTGAGACGGCATACGCGACGTACCCGCGCATGCGCTTTTCTATGTTTCTTGTCAAATTGACATCCTGCGCAATCGATTGCGACGTACTTCGCATGGGTAAACTTAGATTATTCGTACTGTACTCATGTTTCACAGTAAAAAAAATAATAAAAAAAATCTACTCTTTATATAATACGCGTCGTACGCTATGTGTAAATAATCCTGTATATCATTGTTAATTCGAACATTTTATTAATCCAGGTACGAAGCAACACGAGATCAACTGAGTGACGAAGACTTATTGAACGAGCTACATTGGTCTTCCCACACGCAAACATATGCTGACTACGGTAAGATTCATTATTACAACTTTTTATTTTGTCTCATAATACACTACTATTATTTTCTTTATAAGGTGAATATTTTTTTTTACGTTGGAGCACTGACGCTTAAACCTTTTTTGTATGAGCGTTAATGGCTGCGACACAGTTTATAACTAATGCAGTCATTAGTTATAAACTGTGTCGTATAGTTTGTAAGTTTGCGTGTAGGGGGTAATCTCAGGAACTACTGGTCCGATTTGAAATTTTTTCAGTGTTAGATAGCCCATTTATCGAGGAAGGTTAAAGGCTATATATCATAACGCTAATACAAATAGGAGCGGAGCAATAATGGAAAATGTGACGCAGACGAAGTTGCGCGGGTCAGCTAGTTTATTATATGTATACCTTCCTCGATAAATGGGCTATCTAACACTGAAAGAATTTTTCAAATCGGACCAGCAGTTCCTGAGATTACCCCCTACATACAAACTTACAAACAAATGTTACCTCTTTATAATATTAGTATAGAAGTATAGACTAGTATAGATTAAATTACTAGATAAGTGGAACTTTTTTTCGATTTATGTTACGAAACCCTTGCTGTGTGAGTCCGACTCCCACTTACAAGTAGCCTCCTTATAACATCGGCTATCTGCCAGTCTAGCCGCTTCGGAGATAAGCCAGATAAGTTGAAACAAACAGACAGTTTTTTATAAAGGTTATAATAGGCTTGTTTACTGAAAAAATCTAATTAGTCCGTCAGTTAGATTATCAAAAAATATTTGTCCCGTATTTTTTCTTTTGTAACGGGATCCAAAATTGACGAAGTTACGACGCTTTTAAAATTCTCAATACGACTCTCCGGCATAATTTTTAGCGGGTAGTGACGTCACGAGCCCCCAATCTCGAGTTTTGATGCGTTTTATCTTTGTCAATATTGATTGATTTACAAAAACAAAAAATACGTGTCCATTATTTTTCAATACTCTAACTGACCGACTAAATAGTTTTGCAATTTGTGGATGATGGAATCTAGCCTATTAGCTGATGCCCGCGTCTTCGCTCGCTTGATAAATTAAATACTAAAACCTTCCTCGGGAACCACCCTATCCATTTGTGAAAACAGCATGAAATTCGGTGCAATAGTTTTGTAGTTTATCGCGTAAATACAGACGGACGCGGTGGAGGACTTTGTTTTATATATTTTTATAATATTTTGATAATTATAATTTTTATTGTAGGTCTCCACACTGACGGAGTGAAGCTGGTTCGACAGCAACCTAAGAACCCGAACGAAGGAGCCAGGGTCATCAGAAGTGTCTCCGTGCCGCCACAGCCAAGACTAGTTACTTCTGCGTTTGGTAAGTTCCATTTTTAACCGACTTCCCAAAAAGGAGGAGGTTCTCAATTCAGTTGTATTTTTTTTTATGTTTGTTACCTCGTAACTCCGTCTTTTATGAATCTATTTGATAAATTGTTATCTGAAAGGTTCTCGATTGGTCCCATTTAAATTTTATCAAAATCGGTTTGGATGTTTGGATTTTAAATCGAAATAGCTGGAATTCGTTTACTTGGATGATTGTTTTTGTCATTCAAGTAAACGAAATTGCGTATTTTGCTTTCCTGCCATTTTGCAGTGGTGTTGTTAGGTGTGGGGTACCACTAAAAAGTGAAAAAAAAAAACTTACAAAAGAATACAACCGACATTCTAATAAAATACCCTACAAAGTAAAAACTAACTTTAATTTCGGAAGTCGGTGCCAAAATAGGAAGAAAGTAACGAAAACACCGATTTCTGAAATTGAAGATGTTTTTTACTTTGTAGTGTTTGTTTTTAATTGGAAGTCGGTTGTATTTTTTTGTAAAAAGTTTTTCAAGGAATGATTCCTGAGTAAAAAAATTGTTATTCAATTTAGAAAATATTGGACACGTATTTTTTGCTTTATCAAATCAATAACAATTTAGAAAAATTAAAAACCCGACTTTTTTTTTACTTTTGATAGGCACGCGTTTGACCACTATCTCACCTGATGGTAAGCGATGATGCGGTCTAAGGTGGAGCACGCTTGCCTAGAAGTAACCTGTTCAATCTTGACTTAAAGACTCCCAGGTTGTAGCTATCAGGAAACAGACTCCGGCAGGGAATTCCACTCCTTCCACCCGACTGCAAAAGTTTCATGAACGAAAACTGTTTCCTAATTGAATTTTAACGTGGTTTGTGCATGCGACCGGAAAATGGCTAACGCCGTACTGTTTTTTTTATAGGATACGTCTCCCTGTTCCCAATGCTGCTGAAAGTACTGAAGCCAGACAGTGAAAAACTAGGAAAAATATTAGAAGAATTGGACAAACCTGAACTGCTGTGGTCGCCGTATGGTTTGAGGTACGTACAACAATTTACGGGTCCTGCTAATTATTATTATTATTATTTTTTTTGACTTTAGTACAAACTAATAAAAACCTTGGTAGGATCACTCGTATGTAGAGGATTCGATCCCGGTCGGCTTTTCTAATCTCGGGATTTCGGGATTATCTACGGTTTATCTCGGGATCCCGGGATAGTCCCGGGATTGTATAGGCAATGGAAAGTGGAAACAAAAAGACAGTAAAATATATCAAAATCATTTTTTTAATATATTTTTTTTATTTGATATGCGTTTGCTGTTGATTCTAGTCTATGAAAGAGAGAAATAGGATTGTTGATGACTTTTATTTTTTTGAGGACGTAGAATATTTAAGTTTTAAATCTTCAAAAAGGCGGTTAAAACAAAATTATACTATCTACTTCTTTTAAAATAAACGTTTCATGCACAGTTTTATTGACATATTAAAAAAAACGAAAATCCCGGGATTTGTAAAATTCGCTCCCGAAAATTTCGGGACTAAAATGTGACCGGGATCTCAGGATCCAGAGATCCGGGATACCGGGATCGAATCCTGTACTCGTATGTCTTTGATACGCATAAAAACTTCTGTGACCTCATTCCGTAGACGTAACGTAAATAAATACATTTTATGTAAAGAGTGGGCCGAGTCACCCGCGTCCGTAGGAGAATACCCTTCAGCGAATCCCTACACGTGGTCCCCGGGTGGTGCTAAACAGGTGACACTAACCGCCTCCGTGGTCTAGTGGTTATACCACCTGATTCAGACCCAGAGGTCCCGGGTTCGATTCCCAGCAAAGGCAAATTTTTTGCTCGGTTTGGTTGGTGGTAGGACTTGTTCTAAGTCCGCCTGGCAAGCTACCACCATCATGTCTAAGTCTGTCGCCATAACAACAATGTTAACAGCATTGTTGTTTTCCGACAGTTAGAGGTATGATAGCCAGTTCCTCTGTGTAAGAGGATTCCGGGTGAAACTCGCTTCCATCTTCGGCCTAATCATCACTTCCCATCAGGTGAGATTTGGGCCAAGAGTTTCCCCGTTTTGAATAAAAAAAAAAAAAAAAAGAGTCACTTTTAAGACGATAATTTTGAAATTGTAATAAAAAGGCACATTTGATTTTATCCTGTCCAAGTACGAATACCCCGTACTTAGAAAAAGTCTCATTACAAGATTAAATAATAATTCTTTTTTGCAGATCCCTATCAAAATCAGCTCCCCTATACATGAAGAGAAATACAGAACACGACCCTCCATACTGGAGGGGTCAGATCTGGATCCCTATAAACTACCTGGCGCTATCCAGTCTGAAGTACTACTCTAAGATGGAAGGCCCTTATGCGGTCAGAGCGGCAGAGTTGAACGCGAGACTCAGGGATAATGTCGTTCGTGAGTACTCCTTCATTTTATGTGACCCTGGTACTTTGGAGATAGGTTATGGGCGGAAAAGTTGAGGATATCTTTCATAGTGAGTGTTTCTCCTTGATTTTATTAAAGCCTAGTACTTTTATAGCAGTTCCTATGAGCTGGGTTCTAAGGTGCGTGCGTGCGGTTTTAGCGGTAGAGTTAGGGATAGCATTCTTTGTGTGTTTCCTCCTTCATTTTTATGTGATCCTGGTACTAAAGAGTACGTTACGGTTATGGGCGGAACAGTTGGGATAACCGTCTTTGTGAGTTTTTCTCCTTGATCTAGATGATCTTGATTTAGTACTCTTGTGGCAGTTCTAATGTGTTTAGTTCCTTTTTAGGGTTCCGTAGTTAACAAGGACCCTTGTCCTGACCTCGCATTTGTGCTGACTTTAAAGAAACTAACTGGAGTTGTTTAGTCTCAAGTTCTAAGCCTCCTTGATTTTATGTGTGCTTAGTACTTTTGTAGCAGTTCCTATGAACTGGGTTTCTATAAACTAACTAGCGTTATTCAGTTCTAAAGTACTATGCTAAGTCTGAAGGCCCTGATGTCAGAGCGGTTGAGTCGAACGCGATACTCAGGGATAATGTCGTTCGTGAGTACTCCTTCATTTTATATCACCCTAGTACTTTGGAGATAGGTTATGGGCCGTTAAGTTGGGGATAACGGTCTTTGTGAGTGTTTCTCCTTGATCTTATGCAAGCCTAGTACTTTTAAAGCAGTTCCTATGAGCTGGGTTCCTATAAACTATATGGCGTTGTTCAGTACTATGCTAAGTCTGAAGGCCCTGCGGTCAGAGCGGCAGAGTTGAACGCGAGACTCAGGGATAATGTCGTTCGTGAGTACTCCTTCATTTTATGTTACCCTGGTACTTTGGAGATAGGTTATAGGCGGAAAAGTTGAGGATATCTTTCATAGTGAGTGTTTCTCCTTGATTTTATTAAAGCCTAGTACTTTTATAGCAGTTCCTATGAGCTGGGTTCTAAGGTGCGTGCGTGCAGTTTTAGCGGTAGAGTTAGGGATAGCATTCTTTGTGTGTTTCCTCCTTCATTTTTATGTGATCCTGGTACTAAAGAGTACGTTACGGTTATGGGCGGAACAGTTGGGATAACCGTCTTTGTGAGTTTTTCTCCTTGATCTAGATGATCTTGATTTAGTACTCTTGTGGCAGTTCTAATGTGTTTAGTTCCTTTTTAGGGTTCCGTAGTTAACAAGGACCCTTGTCCTGACCTCGCATTTGTGCTGACTTTAAAGAAACTAACTGGAGTTGTTTAGTCTCAAGTTCTAAGCCTCCTTGATTTTATGTGTGCTTAGTACTTTTGTAGCAGTTCCTATGAACTGGGTTTCTATAAACTAACTAGCGTTATTCAGTTCTAAAGTACTATGCTAAGTCTGAAGGCCCTGATGTCAGAGCGGTTGAGTCGAACGCGATACTCAGGGATAATGTCGTTCGTGAGTACTCCTTCATTTTATATCACCCTAGTACTTTGGAGATAGGTTATGGGCCGTTAAGTTGGGGATAACGGTCTTTGTGAGTGTTTCTCCTTGATCTTATGCAAGCCTAGTACTTTTAAAGCAGTTCCTATGAGCTGGGTTCCTATAAACTATATGGCGTTGTTCAGTACTATGCTAAGTCTGAAGGCCCTGCGGTCAGAGCGGCAGAGTTGAACGCGAGACTCAGGGATAATGTCGTTCGTGAGTACTCCTTCATTTTATGTCACATTGGTACTTTGGAGATAGGTTATGGGCGGAAAAGTTGAGGATATCTTTCATAGTGAGTGTTTCTCCTTGATTTTATTAAAGCCTAGTACTTTTATAGCAGTTCCTATGAGCTGGGTTCCTATAAACTATATGGCGTTGTTCCGTACTATGCTAAGTCTGAAGGCCCTGCGGTCAGAGCGGCAGAGTTGAACGCGAGACTCAGGGATAATGTCGTTCGTGAGTACTCCTTCATTTTATGTCGCATTGGTACTTTGGAGATAGGTTATGGGCGGAAAAGTTGAGGATATCTTTCATAGTGAGTGTTTCTCCTTGATTTTATTAAAGCCTAGTACTTTTATAGCAGTTCCTATGAGCTGGGTTCTAAGGTGCGTGCGTGCGGTTTTAGCGGTAGAGTTAGGGATAGCATTCTTTGTGTGTTTCCTCCTTCATTTTTATGTGATCCTGGTACTAAAGAGTACGTTACGGTTATGGGCGGAACAGTTGGGATAACCGTCTTTGTGAGTTTTTCTCCTTGATCTAGATGATCTTGATTTAGTACTCTTGTGGCAGTTCTCATGTGCTAAGTTCCTTTTTTAGGGTTCCTTAGTTAACAAGGAACCCTTATTCTGAATTCGCATTTGTGCTGACTTTAAAGAAACTGACTGGAGTTGTTTAGTCTCAAGTTCTAAGCCTCCTTGATTTTATGTGTGCTTAGTACTTTTGTAGCAGTTCCTATGAACTGGGTTTCTATAAACTAACTAGTGTTATTCAGTTCTAAAGTACTATGCTAAGTCTGAAGGCCCTGATATCAGAGCGGTTGAGTCGAACGCGATACTCAGGAATAATGTCGTTCGTGAGTACTCCTTCATTTTATGTCACCCTGGTACTTTGGAGATAGGTTATGGGCCGTTTAGTTGGGGATAACGGTCTTTGTGAGTGTTTCTCCTTGATCTTATGCAAGCCTAGTACTTTTAAAGCAGTTCCTATGAGCTGGGTTCCTATAAACTATCTGGCATTGTTCAGTACTATGCTAAGTCTGAAGGCCCTGCGGTCAAATCGGTTCGTGAGTAACTCCTTCATTTCCTCGCGTTTTGAGCAATAGAATTAGGGATAACCTCCTTTGTGAGTGTTCCTCCTTGATCTTATGCAAGCCTAGTACTTTTGTTGCAGTTCTACAAAGTCACACAAAATCTCTCTCTTTTAATCTTTATTTTATGTGATACTTTGGAGCTTGGCTAAGGGCGGGATTGGGATATCGTTCTTCGTGAGTCTCCTTGATATTATGCGAGCTTAGTACTTTGTGCTTACTTGCTTGGTTCCTATAGCTAACCTCGCTTTTGTGCTGGGTTAAAGAAAAAAGAACTACCTAGAGTTGTTAAGTCTTAACTTCTAACCTAGACTCCTTGATTGTATGTGATCCTAGTACTTTTGCAGCAGTTCTTATGAGCTGGATTCCTATAAACTGGATAGTCTGAATCTGAAGTATTACTATAAGATTGGAGGCCCTTTATGCTGCGTTTCCACCAGACATCTGCGAGGATGCCTAGCGAAGGTTATGTTAGTTAAGAACCAATAGAATCGCTTGCGTTGAGCGAGGCTAAGTAAATTAAGAGATTTAATTGGTTTAAAAAAAAATACGCTTCGCATACTCGCACGTCTTTGGTGTAAACGCAGCCTTACTGGCTTGGCGGGGTTCCTATAATAGTACATTGTTTTTCGGGGGGTGAAAGTAATTGATTTAGTCCCGAGACGGCGCCAATAGTTCGAAGGACTAAATAAGTCTTTCACCCGAGGTGAACATTGTGCATTTCATTACAAATACAAGGAAAGTAAAAATAAAAACACGAATCCGAATCTGATAAACTCATCGTGTTAATACAAATCTCTACTATACGAAAGTATGAACAAAGCTCGAAAAAGCAAACAAAGATCGGATTATCGCTTTCCCGACTGTTATTTTTGTTTGCTGTGACCGGCCAGCTATTCAGCCATAACATATTCATCGTTTTTTTTATGATTTGACGGCTGTCAGTTGAAAACGATTCTCCTTAGGGCTGCAAAGTAATACTTTCAACTCGCTCCTCAGGCAACTTCAGGCCTACTTTCCGAGCATGAGTAAAAATCATTTTCGTGGTCTATTTACAACACATATGTTTTGGGTGGGTTTTTGACCTTAAGTATACCTAGATTCTTACAACTCTTCATTATTATTTCTTTAAACTTCATACCTTTCTGTTTAGTTTATATATTTTTCGACGATAGGTTACATCAGCCAGGATATTGGAACTACTATATATATATATACTGTGAGCGTATTATGGGAAGTTTTGGTTATTGCACAATAGAAAAACCCGTTTGCTTTCTTTTGAATTAAATTCTCATTCACACTCAGTCTCATTAATAATAATCTCATATAATAGGTACACTGAACAAGTATTCGGAACACGGGCGGCGGTTCTACACGTCAGCACTGTCCGACCGCCACCAATAGCAAAGACTACTATAGTATACTGGCTATAGACAGGCAACTCTACCTTATGTTTTAATATTAGGAAGTTGTCGAACTTAGCGTCATCTACTTTTCCGTTATAGGAACTATTTATAAAAATAAATGTTAGCTAGGTGTATACAGCTGCTGCACTGTCCGATCCTTTAGGATATTATGTATATTGTATGAGAGATTAGTGTGTCCGCTATATACAAAATGCATACGTACTACATAAACGAAATAAAACTACAGAATTGTTTATTATGCCATTTTATTTTCTCAACGTTATACGAGTTAGACTCTCACGCAGCCATTTGCAATTCAAGTGTTGCCATACAAAAACCAACTTTTGCACGTTTAAATACAAAAATATAACTTTTTCAATTTAAATTGGATGATAAAATCCTAATTATGTAATAATTTATGTATTCTATAATTTATGTATAAGAAGATTATGAAATTATGTTTTTTTTCTTGATTAATGTAGTAAAGTAATTCCCAATATAAAATAATAATTATATAAACTGTAGCAACACCACAATTTTGTTTCCTTTAAACTTTTGATAGATGGCGCTGTTTTAAACAAAAAAGTGAATTTTAGTTTTGTTCCAAGTTGCCATAGCATGACCAGTAGACTGAGCTCAGCCGCTGTCAACCACAACGTCCTACACTCCGTCGAACGCCACTAGATGGCGTTGGCGTCCCGATTGTTCAATTGACTGACTTTTCCGACATATTAATATATTTTTCTCTTCACAGGTAACATACTAAACGAATACAAACGAACGGGGTACCTGTTCGAGCAGTATTCAGGGGAAGATGGTAAGGGTTCCGGATGCAAACCCTTCAACGGATGGACTGCCTTAGTAGTGCTTATCATGGCTGATGAGTATTAAAATAAGTTATCACATAAACCTATGGGGTTATACATCACGATAGAATACTGCTAAGGGGGTGGGCTGTATATCCTGTACGCGTTGACTATACACCCGGCGCGACACGTTTCTGGATGGTCCCCCATATTTTGGATTTAATGTGACGTTGTATTAGTTTTCGTGTTCTCCTCAGCAAGCCCTTGAATTTGATACCCATACTGTAGTAGTGCAGAAAAAATAAGTAGTCCGCCATTTTGGATGATCCGCCATTTTGAATTTAGTGTGACGTCACATAGCTGAGCATGCTTTGTCATCCAAATTAAGCGTGTATACCAAATTTCAGCTCAATCGGTTAAAGATTCCACCCGGACAAATATACATACATTGCGAGTTAATAAGAAGCTTGTAAAATTGAACAACACGATTTTGTTGAAAGCAATATAAACACGTTAACATCACTGTTACCGTTGCGTTTATTTATTTATTTTATTATTAACGTACACACAGAAATTAACATTAACTACTAATTGTAGTAATTAACATTATAATTAGGAGTGCAAAGGAACTGCTTATTTGTAACCAAATTTCTTCCAGCAGACCTGCGACAGGAGAAATGAAAAATAAATGTAGACAATCAATGATATATAAAACTATAGATACGTTGTCCGCACTCTAAAATGACAACATGAAATGAAGCCAATTGGCCACATCGCGATAGTTACGCACCAACCTGTCGCGCGACACTACGTTTGTTTTGATGCCGATTTGACTATTACTTATCCTGTGACGTAACTGAAAATGTATATTTATCTCCCTCTAGCAACAGGCATCCCGCCGTACGGTGACATATTTTCTTTCCCTATCTTCATGCCTATTAATAGCTATCTAGTATTTTCGCCATTTTTAAGCGCCGCGATGTTGGTTTATGACGTGTCTATATATAATACGTCATTGTAGACAATAGTGTGCAAGAACAAGAGAAGAGTTAGAACATGTTAAGCCTTAAAACTAAAGTTCAAATAAATAAATAAATATTATATTATTTTCATCGAAATCAAATTGTTCAATTAAAATTAAAACGTCAAAATGTCATTTGAAATTGGAACCAGGTGTCAAGTTAACGCGTACGGGTAGTATTGTTGTTACTATGCCACCAAAAAAACTAGGCAATAGGGAATAAGCATGGAAAAATATTATTACTTAACAAGCTTTTTCCCGCGACTTCGTATGCTTATATCCCGTATTTTCCAGTAAGAATTTCGGGAAATCCTCTCTTAGATCTCTCCTACACTCCACAAGGAACCTACAAGCCAAAATTCATCTTTCTACGACCAGCTAGTCTATTCTGTAAATAACCATTTCGATATCGACTTCACCTGAGTGACTAAGCTTACAAAGTGAACTTTATTTCACACATCATAAGGTCTTATATTTATACGAATTTGAAACTCACCTCGGATTCCGCTGTCGAGGCACGAAAATGTTGTTACAGAATAGCACTGCAGTAGTTTCGGCTGTGGGTTGTCTGTCTGCCACTCACTCAGTAACGCAAGAATTTTTAAGTAAAGGAAGAATTTTATGAATTCAAAAGTCATTTATTCAAATTAGGCTGATGGCCAGCACTTTCTGAACGTCAAGTTTTACAAAAGACAGTCCCCCAAAACGCCCGCCCGTCACCACTTCCTAGTGTTTTAGTTGTGGAGAAGAAGTGGCCAACAAACTCCCCAGCAACACAACTGTCTGTTACGTTTTAGGAACTAGAATTTAACAACAATTAGTATGCAAAGTAATTAAAAATTCAAAATTCCTTCTAAAAATATATTGTATATATCTTTTTATATGTATAGACTATCAAAATTTGATGCGTAAAGAAGTATTCCTATTGTTCAGTTGACAGTTTATCGAGAGTTTACAAAATCTCAAAACATTTTATGATCTTACGGAGTTTGCAATTATCCAGTGATATGTACGTACGAAGTCACGGGCAAAATCTTAATTATTTATTAAAGTAATAAAAAAATACATGCATATTCCCTATTAAATTTGCCTAGCCAAAAGGCAAATCGAATAGCGGGGTAGATTATAGTTTGGAATTACACATAGGATACTTTACATCCCGGGAGATTTTGACTTTCACGCGGGCAAAGCCGCTGGCTTAAGCTAGTCTGTAAATAAATAGGAAAAATGATAACTTCCATCTTACTAGTTAGAAATACAATTTAATAGTAAAATAATATTACTGTACTTAAAAAGGTAATGTATGAGTGTGAATGTGCACAGTAAAGACTGCGCCATCTTTTGTTACAAATTCAAAACTTACCGTATAAATACTTGACATTGACGCTTCTGTGCAGTTACCTATTGTACCTACATACTTTCTTTATAGGAACACTAGCTGACCCGCGCAACTTCGTCTGCGTCACATGTTTCATGAGTGCTAGCCGCTCCTATTTGTCTTAGCGTGGTGATATATAGCCTATAGCTTTCCTCGATAAATGGACTATCTAACACTGAAATAATTTTTCAAATCGGCCCAGTAGTTCTTGAGATTAGCGCGTTCAAGCAAATAACCAAACAAACTATCTAGCTTTATAATATTAGTATAGATTCACAGCCTAGACAATGCCATCTATCGTTGTTAATTCGAAACTTTTACCGTATAAATATTTGATATTGACGCTTCTGTGCTGACACTTATTGCTCCATCACGCTACATTTAGGGTAACATTCACAGCGTAGATAATGCCATCTAGCGTTGTTAATTCGAAACTTTTATTATATAAATACTTGATATTTGATATTGACGCTTCTGTGCTGACACTTATTGCTCCATCAAGCTTCATTTGGGGGAACCTTCACAACGTAGACAATGCCATCTATCGTTGTTAATTCGAAACTTTTACCGTATAAATACTTGATATTGACGCTTCTGTGCTGACACTTATTGCTCCATCACGCTACATTTAGGGTAACATTCACAGCGTAGATAATGCCATCTAGCGTTGTTAATTCGAAACTTTTACCGTATAAATACTTGATATTGACGCTTCTGTGCTGACACTTATTGCTCCATCAAGCTACATTTAGGGGAACATTCACAGCGTAGACAATGCCATCTCGCGCTGTTTATTCGAAAATTTTACTATATAAATACTTGATATTAACGCTTCTGTGTTCCCACCAATAGCTCCTACACGCTACCTGTAGGGGAACATTCACAGCGTAGACAATGCCATCTAGCGTTGTTAATTCGAAACTTTTGCCGTAAAAATACTTGACATTGAAGCTTCTGTGCTGTTTAATACATAGCTCCTATACTCTCCCTTTAGGGGAACATTCACAGCGTAGACAATGCCATCTAGTGTTGTACACTCGGTACTTTGCCCATAAATACCTAACATTGACGTTTCTGTGCTGTCCTCCATCACGCTTCATTTAGGGCAACATTGACCGCGTAGACTTCGCCATCTAGTATTACAGATTTGAAACTTTCACCGTATAAATACTTGACTTAAACGCTTCTGTGCTATCACCTATAGCTTCATCACGCTACCTTTAGGGGAACATTCACAGCGTAGATTGTGCTATCTAGTTTTGTTCATTTAGAACTTTTCCGTATAAATATATTACACTAGCTGATCCGTGCAACGTCGTCTGCGTAACATTTTTCATTACTGCTCCGCTCCTATTGGTCTTAGCGTGATGATATATAGCCTATAGCCTTCCTCGATAAATGGGTTATCTAACACTGAAAGAATTTTTCAAATCGGACCAGTTGTTCCTGAGATTAGCGCGTTCAACCAAACAAACTCTTCTGCTTTATAATATTAGTATAGATTGACGCTTCTTTGCTCTCACCTATATCTCTTACACGCTCGATCCCTCTAGGGGAACATTCACATTGTAGATAATGCCATCTAGCGTTGAAAATTGAGAACCATTACTTGAAATTGACGCTTATGTACCTATAGTTCCTACATGCGTTCTTTGACTTTAAAAATTCATTAATCATATTTTGGTTCATCAGGTTTTCATACAAAAATAATAAAATATTTAAATTGAATGCTCTACATTTTATAAAGTCTATGCGCAGCAAAAGAAAAATAAAGAGCTTTCTAATGCTTCATGAAGGGAGTGTCAGACTCTTACTGACTAAAACCCAGAGCGGGAGGAGTCATTTGATGATTTCACATCCTAAGGCTATGCGCGCACTGGTGACTTTTTTTACTGTTGATAGGCACTCGTTTGACTACTATCTCACCTGATGGTAAGCGATGATGCGGTCTAAGATGGAGCACGCTTGCCTAGAAGTAACCTATTCACTCTTGACTTAAAGACTCCCAGCTTGTAGCTATCAGGAAACAGATTCCGGCAGGGAATTCCACTCCTTTGCTGTACGCACTACGAATTCAAAAGTCATTTATTCAAATTAGGCTGAGGGCCAGCACTTTTTGAAACGTCAAGTTTTACAAAAGACAGTCCCCCAAAACGCCCGCCCGGCACCACTTCCTAGTGTTTTAGCTGTGGAGAAGAAGTGGCCAACAAACTCCCCAGCAACACAACTGTCTGTTACGTTTTAGGAACTAGAAAGAATGTGTTCCCAAAACGTTTTGTGTGTAGGTGGGATGTCCATCATGTACCAGTGGCGCGTCGCCGTTCGTCTTGTGGTCCTATGATGGGTACATTTTTCTCTTTCGCGATTGTGAAGTGCAACACAGAGAGATATACTGTCACGGTGACTAAAGTCACCAGTGCTAGCCTTAAAAAAAAAACATGTTCACTTGAACACATAATATCACATAGCCCTGTGTGAAGCGATACATTTTTTTTTTTTATTTTTTTTTTTTTATTCAAAACGGGGAAACTCTTGGCCCAAATCTCACCTGATGGAAAGTGATGATTAGGCCGAAGATGGAAGCGAGTTTCACCCGGAATCCTCTAACATAGAGGAACTGGCTATCATACCTCTAATTGCCGGAACACAACAATGCTGTTAACATTGTTGTTATGGCGACAGACTTAGACATGATGGTGGTAGCTTGCCAGGCGGACTTAGAAGTCCTACCACCAACCAAACCAAGCAAAAAATTTGCCCCCGCTGGGAATCGAACCCGGGACCTCTGGGTCTGAATCGGGTGGTATAACCACTAGACCACGGAGGCGGTTAGTGTCACCTGTTTAGCACCACCCGGGGACCACGTGTAGGGATTCGCTGAAGGGTATTCTCCTACGGACGCGGGTGACTCGGCCCCCTAAAACACATAATATCACATAGCCCTGTGTGAAGCGATACATTTTTAAATATTAGTGTGACGCTGGTTTCTTAATAAGTCCGTGAGATTAGGTAATTAATTAAATAGAAGAATCGAAGTAATGTTGCTAGACTAAATTAGTGATAAGTGTTGTCTCTTGATTTTAAATTTATTATTTTATTAAAATCTTATTCTTCCTATTTCCAGTCTTCCTAGGTACTTCTTATTAATTGTAAATAGTATAGAAATGTCAGACTATTTCAAGTCGGGCCTCATAGTTACAGTTGTTCAAAATTATTTACTAGTACAGTCAACAGCACAGCAAGTTACCATCAACTGTCAAATATACTCATTCGATTTTGAACTCAATTCCCATCGAGATAAGGTTTGGAATCATTTGGAGATTTTTGACAGTTTGGTATAACCTGATGACTTGATTGACTGTAAAATGATCCCTTTGCTAAAATTTGCGGTTTTTTAATACGAGCGGGTCTAGGCACCTTTAGTAGAATCAGCTAGCACATCACGCTACCCGTAGCTGTCTGTTCCCAATCAACCTTGAACCTTACGGTTTAGCGATAAGGATGAAAATGAAATTTGTCAGATTGTTGTATGATTAATGTTATTATCCTAATAAGATTCAACTAAAGTGGCCTTTTTAGACCCGCTGTTATTTATTTTTATTGTATTTCCTCCACGCACTTTTTACTATTGTTTATGTTTGCAAATGAAGTCATAAAAATACATTACTTTAGTACGTAAATGTATTCTATCAAATTCTGGGAGGAAATTATCGGAGAGTCAGTAAAACAATCTCTTCTAGAGGTACTTTATGTCGGGTACATTAAGTGGGCCTCCTTTGTAAGATGACTAAAATTACACTGTGTATAAACTTATTTATTAAAAGTAAATCAAGTAATAGTATTGGATAATGAGAATTAATTTAACCAATCACATTAGCTAAAGCACGTTTGACAATTAGTCGCATAAATTGGCGATAATTGTTCCAGCTAAAGAGTACCGTGTGAAAAAGAGATAGTGCTATTGCATCCTGTATAGCTCCGTCTCTCTCGCAACGGAATCATCATAGTCTTTCACTAATTCAAAATTTCAAATCTTGAATTTAATTTACAAATG
The DNA here is from genome assembly GCA_963859965.1 of Ceramica pisi. NCBI lineage: Eukaryota > Metazoa > Arthropoda > Insecta > Lepidoptera > Noctuidae > Ceramica > Ceramica pisi. Next base: position 3,884,157 of record OY982556.1, on the reverse strand, counting down.
TCTCGTTTGAATTTTATATCTATTGCTCGCTCGCTCTGTACAAATAGAAATGACAAGGACATGTGATGTTTATAAAATGTCAAATGTGTAATTAGGGGACCTTATTTTTCGAACTACCTATGCTAATTAAACCATTTAATTTTGTAGTGATTTTGTGAAAAGATGAGATTGTACAATAATATGAACTATTTGTATAAATGTTAGTATATTATGTTTGGTATACTTACATTAATAACATATGTATTATAATTTATAAAACATCGAAATCCTTCCTTTCTTCTTCCTTATTCTTCTAAAATTATTGTTTTTAATTCATTCGTTATTTCACCACACTAGAAAAATAAAATAATAAGTATTTGTAGAAAATTCATTGAGGAGCTCGTGGCTAAATAATAACAGCCGCACGGGTCGATCTTTAAGGCTTGACCGCACTTGTGGCTCGCCGTCCGTCCGTCTAGTTAGACGACAGGCCGTGTCGACGGCGCGTTAGTGTTCCACGCGCGCCTCAAAGAGAGTCAGCAACACAGAGGGGCCCGAAAGGGCCGACGCCTGCCGGAGTCGCGGGATTATTCGCAAGAGACACCGTGGCTCCGGAACACAAAGGGCAATGAAGGAACATGGATGGGTTTTAGTCAGTAGAAGTCTGACACTCCCTCCCGCTACACCCAGAGCGGGAGGAGTCATTGGATGATTTCCCATCCCTAAAAAAAAAAAAAAAAAAGGCTTGACCGCACTTGGCGACACTGCGCGGCAGCGGAACGACGCGACACGCAACGGCAAAATATTATTTGTAAGAAATTGTATGAGGCTTAACGCACTACGCAGCAGCGTGCGACGCGCCGCGACACTTCAAGTGCGAACGTTGTTACGTGTCGCGTCGTTCCGCTGCCGCGCAGTGTCGCCAAGTGCGGTCAAGCCTTTACAGTTAAGCAACGCTTGCTTGGCAACCGTCGTTGGTCGGGTGACCATCTTAACATACCAAGTTTCCTCCGGGCTCGGATAGCACGTTAAGCCGTTGTCTCCGCTGTCATTTGTAGATTTTTGGCACATGTTATAGATTGTCAGAAGGCAGTAAATCTGATTCCAGTCTTTCCAAGAAGTAGGTACCGTGTTGCCCAGTTATTGGGTTGTGGAGGTCTGGTAGGCAGCCGCTCCACGTAAAACACGGATATTCAGCTGAATCCGGTTTGACTGGAAGCCGACCCCAATATAGTTGGGAAAAGGCAGGCTGATGAGTATTTGTAGAAAATTGTTACATATTTATATTTTCATGAATTCATGACATTAACATGAAAAAAAAAATACAACCGAATTGAGAACCTCCTCCTTTTTGGGAAGTCGGTTAAAAATGCAAAAGATGTAGCTAAACGTAAGAATGCAAAAGATGTAGCAGAACTGTTTTATGATAAAATAATGAAATAGATACGGCAGTTGGTGAATGCATTTTTGACTGTTAGGTCGCGGGCACGAAAACAGCGGGCGCGGTGCGGCGGCGGCGGCGCAGATCCGGTCACGAAACCAGCGGGCAGCCCGCGCGGCGTAGTTTTGTAATATGAGAAATTAGTGTCTTGATCGCGAACAAAATGTCTAAACAGCGACGAAAACATGCACAACACTACTTCAATGCAGACGTGCGGGCACCGCTAGACGCCCGCTATTCACCCGCGTCGCTCCCCGCGACTTAGCCTTCGTGGCCAGTTTCATATCTTTATATATATAATTCTACTGTACGTGTGTATGTCACTGAACTGCTAAGTGGCTTGACCGATTTGAATGAATTTTTTGTATGCGTTTGGGTGGCGCCCTGAATGGTTTAGATTCACATATCAGCCCGGCAGATGGCGCTGCAGTCGGACAATCCGACAAGACAAGTCCGCTAGTAAATCTATGAAACTGGCCCCGCTTACGCTCGCACGCCGCCGTCGCCGCCGCCCGCGCCCCGTGACTTCGTATCCGCGGCCTTAAAGAAGCATGTAAGAGCAGGATGCATCGGCCATTTTTTGACTAATAAATATAGCGAATATAGACCTTCATACGAATGTAGACTTTCGCTATTAACGAATAATGTACATAATTGTATATGCGAATGTGAGGCAAGTGTTTTTTAACGAGTATGAACTTTAAAATCATAAGAATAAGGTTCGTTTTCGTGTGAAACTATAAATTACTATTTTACGTTCACGTTTAAATATTCGAATTCAGAATTCGAGGTAATTTTCGAAATTGGAACAGCAAAATCTATGTCGTGTAAGATAAAGTTTAAATTCCATTGATTTTTTGGGGCTTTAATACATAATGGTCACATTGGTAGCGATTAGTAGGAATGATTCTTGAGTTAAAAAAATATGTTTCTATTTAGTCTGTCAGTTAGATTATCGAAAAAGATAAAACGCATCAAAGATCAGCAGTACCTCTACCATGAGATGTCATCGAAAACTTACTCGCTAGCGTTAAACTCGCTAGCGTACTAACGTGGATCGAATAGTATTCGATAATGCTCGCACCATGAGTTTTACGGAGTCTTACGCAGGCGCTAACGTAAGCTCGATAGATCGCGTCGTCTAGCTAACTTCACTCTACTCGTTAGAATGCTCCACTACTTATGTTTTGTTTCTTTCTTTCTCACTAATAAGAAGAGAGGACGGCTTGTAAGCTCAAGATGTAGTGTTATCGCTATGCTAGTCGATATCATAAAATGAAACCGATTAAATAGAAAACTTTACGGTTAGTGGACAACATAACTTAATTAGTGGTTTTTGAATTTTTATTCCGTAAAATAGGTCAATGTCGTCTATTTAATTTATTATAACTTTGTTTGTTAACGTTGTGTCACAGAGCTGCGATGGGTTGTGTGGTTTGAAAGTTTACTAAGTATAGACTATTACCTATTTAGATTATTTTAAACAATGCGAACCAGTGTCTCACAGTTTCAATTGTTGGTGAAGTTCATGGAAATGTATGTTTCTATTTTCTATAAAATTATAAAATTACAAAGTTCCTAAATAGTTGCCCCTCAACGCAGGTAGATATACCAAGCCACTTGAAACTTTGAAAGTATAATAATTCAGCTAAGCTCAAGTGTCTAAAAATAATGGCTAGTAGCTAAAATATATATAATTAGGTAGGTATACTATAATAATGTTCTTGCAGACAGTATTTTGACTTTGTTAGACTCAAAAACGTACATAATTTTAGTGTAAACATATGTTTCACTCGTCAAAATGCTAGTGAGCTACGTAACTACTATCGTAAGCGTGTTGTTCGATAGCGTCTGTCGAATTGGTGACTCATGGTACCGTTTTGTATGGTGACAGCTAAAAAACGTTAGTGACTATCGAATAGATTACGTGAGGTTTTATACCTATCGAAATCTATAGTGCTCATGGTACGAATTTTAATTCTTTCAGTGACCGCTAGGGGCGCTGTACAGTATGTCATACAAATAATTTACGGAGACGCTAGCGAGTTTTGGCTGCGTAAACTCATGGTAGAGGTACAGGGGTGAGGGGGCTGGTGACGTCACTGTTTTCAATGCACTCTTTCGTATTATTTTTTTGTTAACTTGAAAAAAGAAAAAATACGAGTGCAATATTTTTAGGAAATCTGTCTGACGGACTAATTAGATCATTTTACTCATCTACCCAATTGAAATTATATCGAATTATAACTTCAGGGCGTCTAAAAAGCCACTTTGCATGTAACATGTTTGCATTGCTTTTGCAAAGCAACATCATGACCCGTCACTGTCAAATTTTCCCAATCAACCTTGAACCTAATGCGTTTGCGATAAAGATGAAAATGAAAATGTAATTTGACAGATTGTTGTGTGGTTCATATTATTCTACTATGATTCTGCTAAAATGGCCTTTTTAGACCCGCTTGGATACATGCTCTTAGTACAGACGCCAGCACATCAAGCTACAACAATCTGTCAAATTTCTTCAATGGATTTTCAACTTTACGGTTTAAGTTCTAAGGTCCAAAGTTGATTGGGAAAATTTGACAGTTTCGGGTACCTTGACGTGCTGGTGACTGTACTTACCATTCTGCTTTTATTTATTTCATGAAAAATAATAGTGTTCTATAAAATGTGCAATCAATTAATGAATTTTATGACAAAATTGTAATAATATTAATATATTCTATATATTCAATATTCTGCTATAGTACTGCTCCAACCGGGGATTGTCCTTGGGAATACTTTCACAGTGCACACAGGGATAATCGCCGGTTGGTGCCCCATTACATTTGAAAAGTCTAACGGGGCCTCTACGAGTTGCTTTCGGCCCCTCGTACGCCTACCAAAGGACCGGGTCTCCAGAGACCCGAGAAACTAAAAAAAAATTAACATATAATGTTAATCGCGTAAATAAAGACAATGGTTTGATCTATTATATTATTATTTAATTTATAAATTTCCTTTCAGCGTTGTACATTTTTGTAAATAGATTTGATTGTTAAATAAACAATTTGGAAGATACTAATTGACTTTTATTGAATGCTAGCTGACCCGCGCAACTTCGTTTGCATCACATTTTCCATTAATGCTCCGCTCCTATTCGTCTTAGCGTGATGATATATAGCCTATAACATTCCTCGATAAATGGGCTATCTAACACTGAAAGATTTTTTCAAATCGGACCAGTAATTCCTGAGATTACCCCCTTCATACAAACTTACAAACAAACGTTACCTCTTTTTAATATTAGTATAGACTAGCTAAACCTTAGATCTGTTCTGCGAGCAAAGTGCCCTTCAGTTTGGCGATCCTTTGGGCTATGTCGGTCACCTTGGTTTTCTTGTGGATAATATCATGATGGGGTTTGCAGGTAGCTGATGGATGCGGGACGTACCGGTCAACAGCTAGTGCATAGGAGAGCTAACTATGGCTCCAACTCCATCAGACAAAACAAATACAAAAAAATCTTACTAACAATATTTATTATAACTATAGAAACACTATAAAACTATCACAAACACAATCACTCAGCGGTTTTCAATTCCTCGCTTTTTCCACCCAACTTCTGCGCTTCAAACATCAACCGTAATTGCTCTGTCGCGGACATAGGCAATCTGTTATTAGCACCAAATGCTGAGTCTGGCAACTCAGCAGTGTTGAGTTCTGGTATTTTGTAAGTGAAGGGAGTCCACGGTCCTTGGATGGATGGGTAATCCGTATACTGGTATTTGCGGAGCCGTGTGGTAGCATTGTCTCCTTGTTGCGTACGAAGGACGTCGATCCATTTTGTTATTTCTGTTTGTGTCTTGTTGTGCATGCTCATCCATACGCGATCTCCATTTACTGGAAAGGGAAAATTGAGGTCATTAAAGTCGTGTCATCAGAAAATGAGTTATGACAGTAAAGTGATTGTTTGCACACTGTTATATCTTCTGTCTAAGAGTAGAACAGAATAGAATACTCTTTATTGTGTACATAATATAAGACACAGAAAACACGGGTTGCACTTCGGGAGTTCCGACAAAAGTGAAAACTTGAACATTCGATCAGAGGGGCCCGAGTCTGCTATTTTTATAAATTTGTCATTCCGACACGATCCTATTGTCATGCCATTGTCATTTTGCTAAAAGTTCGTAATCTGCTAAATTCATAATCGCACGGTCACTGGCACGTCAGTGGCCGGTCACTGGAACGTCAATGGTCTCGTAATAGAATTGCGGTAGGAATGCCGTATTGCTATTATTATAAAACCGAGCTAAATTTGAGCATTTATTCATGCCAGATTTTATTTATGTTTAGTTTTACATATTACTTATTAGTGTTATAAGCAATCTGAAGTAGTGAGAAGTTCGTAAATACTAAATCTGTCATTATGTACGAGATTACCATTCATATGGCTTTCTTTCAATGGCGTGTCAGTGATTGATCATTGGAATGTCATAATGACGCCATTATGATGCCAAGTTAGTAGCTTAACAAACTTGTCAAAATCAACCATTTTGAAATCAGTGATCGACCATTCTGACACTATTGTAATAGCAGACTCGGGCCCCTGGTCACATGTCTTGACGTCTTACGATTTTTCGGTCAGGTCACGTGTCCTGACGCGAGTTGATGTTTTATAGCCATTCCAAGAAAGGTGCTCAACACCGCTAAAGAAGTTTTCACTTCAAAAATAGATGATGAAAACATTACACAGGGTGACACACGTGAAGTAAAACACATCACACAAATTTTGGCTGTTATGACTATAACTTTTTGAAAAATTAGTTTAAGCTGTACTTTATTTGTTTAAATATGTGTTTGTGTAAAAAGTCACATCAAGATTGTTTAGCTACCTACCTTTATTTAACTACCTAATTCTAATATAAAGTATTAAGTTTGCTTCTGTACATTTTGTATGGAATTCATAAAGTATTCAAAGTTTATTCTAATTAGGCTGAGATCCAGCACTTTTTGAACGGCAAGTTTTACCACTTTCTAGTGTTTTAGCTGTGGAAAAGAATTGGCCAACAAACTCCTCAGCAACACATCTGTCTATAATGTTTTCAACCGGTTGCGCCCAAGGTGGAACCATTGGTTCCACCTGACGTCACTGATTATAAATCGTAATGTCATTAAAAATAAAGTATAAAATCAATTGCGTCAATGGTTCCATCTACGGATCTAACCGGTTAAGAACTTGAATTTACAAAATAAGTAATATGCCAAATAGTTAATACATGACACAAAAAAAAAACATCTCTTAAATAAATACTTACAATACTCTGCAACAACTACTGGTCCTCTATGTCTGCGAGGTTTCAAGTAAACAACAACACCTGGATTGACCTTAGCAAAGTCTACCAGATCTTGTTCGATGAAATCTCTGAAAAGAAATTGCTAATCCATCAAGCTGACATGAGTTTTTAAACTAAGTTGTGGTCTGGTTGCAATCATTTGTATATTTTTTTAGTTTAAGGTTTCTTTGTTTTTTTTTTTTTGGTGTACAATAAAGCATATATAAATAAATAAATAAATATTGAATACAGCTGAATACCAGTATTTTTTGACACACCACTACTGGTACATGGTAGGCTTCCCACTAAAACTAAATGTATTTTTTTGGAAGAGTTTCTTTAGGAATACTTTCATGCTTTTCATGCATCTAGTTACGGAATGAAATTCCCTGGTAAGGTAAGCACGCTCCATCGTCAACTATATACTATCATGCTTACTATCATAGTCTCCTATGGCCTCTAGCCAATAGTTAAAAAAATGGGTAAATTTGATGTTCCTCCTGCAAAAAAATTCGTAAAAACCTTGCCAGATGGACTTCCCCACAAAATTATTAAAACTTAACAAATTTGCTGTCAGCATATTGTGTAAATAAGAGTTATGCTGTAAGAAAATTATGTGAAAACTTAAGTCTTTCTTAACTTAAGAGTCCTATTACATTTTTTACGGAAATTCATCGCAGACCAACGTAACTTCGTTTATTGAGTATTTACGAGCATTTACGATTCGTAATAGGACTCTAGTCTTTAAACTTAGGTTTTCTCCAAGATTGAAATGAACTGATCTCCTTGTCAATATCGGTAACATATGCATTAGCAACTCACTTCGGGTGTCTTAGTTTTTCATATATGTTATATGTATTAGTTTATTTTTATATTTTGTTGTAAAGGTGTATTTTATTTTGTATGGGCTACTGTTGCCTGAAATAAAGGAATAATAATAGAGAACTAGGATATAACCTATCCAAATAGAAAACGGTCTTCGAACTTACCTCATTCCTCGACTGGCTCCATTTGATTTACAAAATTTAAGCACAATTCGCTGCAGCTGACATACGTATCGGCCAACACCGTTCTGTAAAGGCGCCCGGACGAAGCCGGGCTTCAAGAACATGTTTTTAGCCGACATTTTAATAAAATATCTGATTTCTTTGGTTTTTATTTATTCGATTTTGAGGTTAGCTCGGTTTAGTGTTGTGACATTTGACAATTGACTGACATTGACAGCTAGCGCCTATCAGGCTGTCACTTCACTTCAGAAACGTTCCATTCTTCTAACGCTCTCTTGCAGAAAAGTTTTTGTTAAAAAATAATAATTCTGCCGGTTGCTTCAGTATTGAGGTCGTGGCGTTTTTGCGCGAATGATAAAAAAATAACAAAATAAAGTTCTTCCTACTCTAACTTGCCACTTTTGTGATTTGCCAAAACTAACATGTTTTTTCAAAGTTTGTCTTCGAACCAAGGAGACAATTATTTCAGTTACCGCAATCAATCACTACATACTAAAAAGCAAAGTCCTCCGCCACGTCTGTCTGTCTGTCTGTTCGCGATAAACTCAAAAACCACTGCACCCATTTTCATACTGTTTTCACCAATGGATAGAATGGTTCTCGAGCAAGGTTTTAGTATTTAATTTGTCAAGTGGGCGAAGCCGCGGGCGTCAGCTATAGTATTTTAGTAAGGGAAGTCGCTCTCTACGACTTTTTGCATCATGATATAGCGCATTTCGTGAACGAGCCACTGCATAGCTTTGGTTGTTTGTCGCATTTTGTAACGTACGAGCGAATGCAATATCATGTATGCATACTATCGCATAAGCAACGCTTCGGGCGACATCGGGTAAAAGTAGAGAGGATCATGACTTTTGTTGTAGCTATGAAGGCACAAACAGGTCGAATACTGCATTGCGGTGGTTGGTGCAGTTCGTGGGCGAAGTTATAAGCAAAAAAAAAAAGTAGAGGTCGGAATTAGGTAGATTTATTTATGTACTTACACTGATTTCATACAGCGAAAGAATAAAGTGGATATGCCTCAAATCCATTAATTATAATGACCAGAAAAATCCCGTAATTTATTAAATAAAAAAGTTATTTACTTTTACACAATAGGCTAGTTTCCATCATCCACAAATTGCAAAACTATTTAGTCCGTCAGTTAGAGTATTGTAAAATAATGGACACGTATTTTTTGTTTTTATTTATTTAGACTTTATGCACAATAGTGGTACATGGGCGGACTTAATGCAACAAGGCATTCTCTACCAGTCAACCTTTGGGTTAAAAAGACTACACTGTGGTAGGTGTACAACAAACAAATAAAAATTAAATGTAATTGAGTCATATCGATTTTGTGAATCAATGAATATTGACAAAGATAAAACGCATCAAAACTCGGGAGTGGGGGCTCGTGACGTCACGACTCACTAAAAATTATGCGAAGGTGTGATTTTAAAAGCGTCGTAACTTCGTCAATTTTGGTTCCCGTAAAAAAAGAAAAAAGACGGGTCAAATATTTTTTGATAATCTGACTGACAGACCATTTCGATTTTTTCAGGACACAAGTCTATTGGGATGCGCTGCAAGTTTCAGCTCGTCCTCCCATCTCCTCTCTTGCCTTTCTCTTCTCCGTTTACCATCTCTAGAATCACAAGACGAGTGGAGTAGGACATAGTCACAGAATGGTATCGTAGGTAGGTACTATTAGGTAAAGTCACATCAAGTTACCCGAAACTATCAAATTTTCCCAATCAACCTTGAACCTTATTGCTTTAAAAATGAAGTTGAAAATCTATTGAAGAAATTTGACAGATTGTTGTAGCTTCATGTGCTTCTGTACTTAATTAACTGCGACCCCCCAACACCCCGGGTGTCTTCTTCTGTTGCGGTGGCTGGGGCGTGAGGTGTGCCTCACCCTCATGCGGCCCGCCTCGTCCTTCGCGAGCATTACTACCGGCTAATTCTGGCAACTTCTCACCGTGTGTGAGAGCGTGAACTGAACTGTCATTCCATCTTCCTGGTATGGATTGAAATCTCACTTCACCTCACCAAGTTTACTCGGAGAAAAGTTACCAGAATGACCACTGCTGCTTCGCAGAAGGAGGTGACTGCTTCCCCTACCTCATCGCTTGGGACCATGGATTGAAACCAGCTGGTCTATTCTGTTGACCTCTCACCGTGTACACTAAGGTGCAGTGAACGACAAGTGAGCAGCCATTCCATCTTGTTTGTATAGTTTGACAGCTCACTTGTCGCTCACTTCGCCTAAGTTTTCACTTTGATAATAATGTTAACAGAATCGCACTACTGGGCAAGACGCGAGAGGTCGCCGCCGTAGGTACCTAATATTCGTACCGTCAGTCTGTTTGTTATCTTTTCACGTCAAAACGGCTGAACAGATTTGAATAAAACTTGGCACACGGATAAAGTGGGAAAGGGCATAGGATTTTTTTCCCGAGTGTATGTGGATATGTTATGGTCCCTTGGGAGGCCGCTGGGAGAAGCTAGTAAATAAATAAAACTCATTTTATGTAATACTTTCAGAATATTTATTACAAAAATCATAATATGTACATACACAGTCAATGATTAAATACAACTTTTATGTAAAAGTTAAGAGAATGCGTTTAATTGCACATTTATTCAATCACCATTATTTTGCGAGAAGGATTTTATGAATAGAAATCAGAATTTCTATTATTCAAGAAGATAAGTTTAATCGTAGCATTTTATGCATTGAATAAAGGTTAAATGAGATTTCGCTGTGTGAACTAAATCTAAATCACACACAGGTCCTCGGAAAAAAAGAATGTTATTATATTTATTATGAAAGGTGTTGGTAATACGACAGGAGATAAGTTGAAATACAACAGTCACATTTGTAGATGTCATCCAAGCTGTATTACAAGGCTCTTTTGGCGCGTGATCAAAATCGGAACGTCTCTAAAGTCACCAACTTGTTTTTTTTTTTCAATGCACTTTCCACAGACAATTTCACAATTTTTTTTCAACATCGTCCCCTGACAATGTTATTTTAGCGCCAAAATTTCCTTGTAAATCTATTTTTAGAAGGCACATTCACAGACATATTACATGGGATTACACTAACGCATATTTTTGAGATTCGTTCATCCATTTTAGCCTTTCATTTCATTCGTACTTTTTATGAATTATTTTATTTGTTAGGACCACACACGGTAGTAAAGATAACTTATTGAATAATTATGTAAGTTGGCCCTAGTTTAATTATAATTGTTTTTTTTAATAATACATTTTGATTTTAATACATTTTTCGAGCTTAATTAGTGAGTTAGGAGAGGCGATACAATAGTTATTATTTTAGATTCTTGTTTCTGTGGGCTTATACTTAGGATATCCCAGGAAGGGTCCTATTGAATAATAATAATAGTGAGACCAATGATCTAGGTGTAGAAAGGGACAGAGTAAGCTCTTACCTTGATCTGACGTTTATGTAAAAATTGTTGGCCTCAATAAGTACCTAGGTAAATAAAACTTTTAAATGACTGGCTTTAAAATTACCTCGTGGATGTCATTTAGTTTTAAATGTCGAAAAATATTTAAGTAGATACTATTATTATTCTGATGTTATTACTATGAATAACGAACAAATTTAAATAGAAGATATTCCATATCGAATTCTTGGTACAAAAAGACATCCAATATTTTTAGTAAGACATCAATTCTTAAACATTTTGCCAAGTTGTTATATTACACTTAAAAATAATATTGAGACACATAAATACCTATTTATTATTGCACTTATTATAATAGTATACGTTTGATACCCTTTCTCTTCGGTATTAGAGGCGAATTAGCAAAAGAGTATAAAGTATTCTAAGGATTCGCTCATTTACCCCCGTTTCTGGAAGAAAATTATCTTCGCGTCACTTCGCGAGTTAAACGCAAGTCAAGTACGTGTTTGGCTGCTAAAAATGACTACGAAACTCACTCTAACAGTCACGACAGGTAACCTACGTTTAAGTTTGAATATGACACATTCATTCTGAGATAATTTTCGATCAAGATACTGGCCTTTAGTCAGTTGAATTAGTCGAGAGAGTCATTTAGACTAAACTAAATTTAGTGTTCGTCCTATTAATTGTGAGGTTGTAGGTTCCAAACCTGGCATGCTGGATCACCATAAACTTCACGAAGAAATTTTATGGCCTTCTGGAATCGACAGCATGCAGTGCTTGCTGCTTTCTTAGTACAAGAAGAGGCTTTTACCGAGCAGCGGGATGGTAACAGAGTTAAGTTATAAATTTGAAAGAGGCTGTACAAGCTACAAATTATGAGAAATGGTTCCAAGATTTTCTTCCAACCTTACCTTAAGAATGATTTTTTAAAAAGATGAAAAAACAAACTCACTGATAAAATAGTGCCCCTAATTATAAGCTTTTTTAACTACTCCGTTGTCAGTCGAAAGTAAAATGACATGATAGTCTTCCGACTGCTCGAGAGTCATACGACTGATCGTACGACTATTACAAGCTCAAAATGAATCTTTTACATTAAGGTATGGACTAATTTACCATCACAATGACTTCAAAATCGACTAACACTAATTTACTAAAAATGAGAGTCATTTTACTAAAACTAATAGCTTGGAGTACACATTGAATGAACGAAAAACTAGTCACACAACATAATTCGAAGGCAAAAAATGTACTTACAATTGGCATATCTAATGATCTCTAACATTTTGAGGAATCACCTAGAAACTGTAAGGAAACCAATGTTGGATTATTTTTTACAGCCACGTAGTTAGTGCTACGTAGTTAGCAGAAGGCAGTCTAATGCAGGATCGTGAATAAGTCAATTTAAGGTTCTAACGCCGCTATCTTGTTGTTCCAATGTGTCTGAGTGCCCCCTTAAAAACCCAAAAGATCCTTTTCGTTCAGCCAACATGTATCAAAAACTATTACAGTATTATTCTTTATTCCTCTCCTCCAATTGCTTAATCCTAACTGGCACTTGAACCGCCGGTAGGTCCACGCTTTTGGCGCGTCGACGTCCATTTTGTGTTTCTGTCGGCAATAGGCGCGCTTGTGCGGGTTCGGGGAACATCGAGTGTTTCCGTACTGGTTCGGGCGTCCGAAGAGTCCCACCTGTTGACGGTAGATATAAATAATTATTGCTTGACCTTTTTTTACTTATCAGGGAGCGGTTCGGAACGTTTTGTGTAGACATTTTGTCGGTCCTTCTGAAGAAAAACTTTAGGATCCCTAACCCTTATTACACCAACCTAAATCGGGACTTAGGACCCTGAATACTGTGTAGTGTAATAAGCGCTTTAGGGGAACATTCACTGCGTAGACTGCGCCGTCTAGTGTTGTAAATTAGAAACTTTTATCACATAAATAGTTTGACATTGACACTTCCATGCTGCCATCTATCGTTCCTGCACGCTCCCTATGCAAGGTTTTATTAAACTTATCAATTTTAAATAGGTATATTATTTTTAACATTTATGTACATAACATTATTTACGTGTGTTCTTTAATAGATATAGAAGAGAGAAGCAAAGATTTAAGCCAGAAAATGGTGTTCAAGTTAATTTTGAAAATATTTTATCTATTTTTTAATAAAAAAAACGTTCAATTCAACTAAATTTAAAAATAAAAAATATTTACAAACATCCGTTAATTTAAACAGTTTATTTACAACAAAAACTATTTTACATCATTCTACACACTTATTAAAAGTTCCCCAGCATACCTAGCTGGGGACTTGCCGTAAAGACACATAAATAAAAAAAAGAAAAACAAATACCTTTCATTTTCAATATCAACGTTATTTTCAGTAGGTATAGAGAAAAGTTTATAAAAAGCCATAAGTATACAAACATACTCTAAACATGTAAGTATATTTTTCATTTGCATTTAAATACATTTATTTATGTTCTTCTTTGCGTATACTAAAAATAACGTTTTGCACATTGAGTGGAATGGAGAAAATCTAGCAAACTACTTTTTCTTCTTACTACTCCACCAAGAAAACCAAACAGCTGTCAGTGATGAAATAATATTGATTTTACGACCGTCAAATTAGAAGTTTGAAAATGACCATAAATAAACAGAATTGATACGAAACCTGAATAGAGGTCTTTGTAAGTTCATCATAATGAACAACTTTTACTACCAACGGGATCAACACCGAACATGATAGGCACTGTCCTCACTTTTTTTTTTTTTTTTTATACAAAACGGGGAAACTCTTGGCCCAAATCTCACCTGATGGAAAGTGATGATTAGGCCGAAGATGGAAGCGAGTTTCACCCGGAATCCTCTTACACAGAGGAACTGGCTATCATACCTCTAACTGCCGGAACACAAAAATGCTGTTAACATAGTTGTTATGGCGACAGACTTAGACATGATGGTGGTAGCTTGCCAGGCGGACTTAGAACAAGTCCTACCACCAACCAAACCGAGCAAAAAAATTGCCTCCGCTGGGAATCGAACCCGGGACCTTCGGGTCTGAATCAAGTGGTGTAACCACTAGACCACGGAGGCGGTTAGTGTCACCTGTTTAGCACCACACTGCGATTTTTATTCGCGTGTATATAGATCCGCATCGCATCACCGCATCATCGCGTCCATTTGCATCAAATCACAGGCTTGTTACAGGCGTGGCCTTTTTTAACTTCCCAGTTTAATTAACGTCGGAAAATATAATCGTTTTGACAGGTGATTGGACCTGACGCTTCAGTGCTGTCACCTGAGTCTCTTGACAAGCGGGTAACATTCTGTTAGCAGAAGCGTGTCGAAGACGATTGTCGATATGTCAAAAATGTATGGTATTGACAAACGCTGTCGATAACAATGTCACGTGATCAATCTGTTATTTTTGGCATTTCAACAATCACATTCGTTAATATGTAGATTGCTATGTTAGGGGTTCATTTCATTTAATGTTAGTTTGGCGGTTTGATGTCTTGCGGCCTACACAAACGCCCTTACTTTGGTATTGTTCGTCAGGTCGTTGCGCTCCTTAAAGTTTTAAGTATGAGCTACACGATAACTGGGAAATGCTTGCACTGTTTGGACAGGTCCACTCAAATCTGTGTGGTACTTTCCTCAAAATACCACTTCAGACATTAACCTACATGGTTCTCATATGATTTGACCAGTACGATTGTATGGACTTTAAGAGAGACTTTGACCTTGAGTTTGTTTCGGTGTTACTTATCAGAGCAGTCAGCTAGGAAACACCGGACTCATCCAGTTTAAATTGACGTGTAAAAGTGTTATTTACAACCTACTTACAAAATACTTTTTTTTTGTTTAATTTTTTTTTTTTTAAATCATTTTTGAATTTCTTAGAATATATACCTCTAGATGTAGCCACCTCGTGGCCGCACATGAGACAGCACTATAAAACTTCAATGTTGCTATTATGGAAACTTTTCCCTAAATATGACCAAAAACGTGAGGGTGTTTCATTGTAACAACTACATACTAAATTATTATTAATGTACTAATATGAGTCGCATAATGTCATTCATATGAAGAGTGCAAAATTATTTATATTATTCAACATATAAAATTGCCAACAGGATTCTAATGATACTTAACCAGTAATATTTTAGTAAAACAATCTTGGAACATGTTACATGATACTTTAAATACTTACGTAACTATTGTTACAAAGCATAAACCACGCCCGCGTCTAGTCACCCGCGTCCGTAGGAGAATACCCTTCAACGAATCCCTACACGTGGTCCCCGGGTGGTGTTAAACAGGTGACACTAACCGCCTCCGTGGTCTAGTGGTTAAACCACCTGATTCAGACCCAGAGGTCCCGGGTTCGATTCCCAGCGGGGGCAAATTTTTTGTTCGGTTTGGTTGGTGGTAGGACTTGTTATAAGTCCGCCTGGCAAGCTACCACCATCATGTCTAAGTCTGTCGCCATAACAACAATGTTAACAGCATTGTTGTGTTCCGGCAGTGAGAGGTATGATAGCCAGTTCCTCTGTGTAAGAGGATTCCGGGTGAAACTCGCTTCCATCTTCGGCCTAATCATCACTTTCCATCAGGTGAGATTTGGGTCAAGAGTTTCCCCGTTTTGAATAAAAAAAAAAAAAGCAGAATTAAAACTTTGATGGTTTATTTGATTGAACAAACTAATCGCAGAGACTCGAGAGGTCTATTTTATGAAATACATATTTTTGCCTCGTTGTTTGCACATTGAATTGAAGTTTTTGTATCAAACAATGTGACACGAGAATTTTATATATTAGATTAATATGAAGTTTACTATATATTCAAAGTAATCTGGTGAACAAACTATTTATTTTATTGAATTTTATTTATTTAACTACTTGCACTTTTTATTACAGAGTTAAGGGACGCCTAATTTTCATCGAAAGCCATGTCATTACATAAACACAAATGTATTTCTTCAATCAGTGCACAATAACTATTAACATTTGCATACTTACGAGTGAAAAGTAACATTCTCATCTTCCTTTCTTTCTGTGCGGCTTTTGCAGCCTTAAATACTGCACCATCCCATTATACATATAGCACACAAAATGCACAAAACACTTAACTATTGGAGTCTATTACTTTACTTTAATTGCCGAAATTATCTAAAAACATAAAAAAAACTGACTCGAGTCGACCTCTCAGTGACAGTGACAGGCCTTTGTTTGGCTAACTTTCCAAAGTTCGCCAAGCAAAAAACCGGCACGCCGTATGAGACAGAGCATGTTATGTTTTGTCTCAATTTTCTCACTTGTTTCGTATATATGCTTCTCACTTCCACACTTCCCTACAGTCTCATGGCTACATCTAGAGGTATATAATCTAAGTTGAATTTTGTCTGTAACCTGTCATTGTATGTCATCACCATCAGCTTCTTAGTGGAGTAGTTGTTAGTGCATTCTAACATACAGTTTCCATTTAAAATTATCACAGACTAGTTCCAGTACCTTTTGTTAACACCGCCCTGTCATTGTGGCCAGCGCTGGGGATATTTTGAAGAGTATTCATGAATTTGTCTAGTAGGACATGATGTGTAAATGGCGTTTTTTTTTTAATTTTAGATGGGTTGTCTCTTGACTCTAGTCTAGTTCAGAGATGACAGTGACAACGTCTACGATGAAGCGAGCTTACCCAGAAGTCACTCTAACTTTGAAAAGATTTGGGTTATAAGCGTTCGGAAACAAAGACGCAGGCAGAGACTTCCACTCCTTTGTTGCGCTCATTATCAAAACGCTTTTATCCTGTGCTGCATCGTTATAACTAAACTTTTAGCTATTTAATTAATATTAATATATATATAAATCAAGTTCTAGAAAACTATGAATCAAAAAACTGTGTAACAAAATGATCTACCAAAAAAAAAACTAGTGTAACCCACCAAAAAATGCCCAGCTCCAACCACAAAACAGGGTGTTCACTTTCCACCGGCGCATTCCACACACAATAGCGACAAGAGTGCTCACCTATATACAGGGTGACATACCCTTGCGCCGGGGCTCCGCTGGCGTCTCCTCCGGGGGCGCAGTCTCGCAGCCGTCAGCCTTCGTGCGTGCACCTAATTTTGGAGTGCTGTCATAAAGATGGCGCGTGAGTTTGTGCAGTGTTGCCAGCTCATGCATTATAAGGTTGCTAGTTTACCATAACCAATACATAAAAAACCCTTTTTTAGGGTTCCGTACCCAAAGGGTAAAAACGGGACCCTATTACTTAGACTTCGCTGTCTGTCTGTCCCGGAACAAATAATACGTAAATGATACGGAACCCTTCGTGCGCGAGTCCGACTCGCACTTGTTTTTTTCTTCGATACATAGGTATGGTTAACGCCAGATAAACTTACAAAAAAGTACATTGAACTGATATGCCTTCGTAGATACCCGAACAATAAATTATGAACCGTTTTTCATTATTATAAAGAGAGAACATAAAGTATCAATGTGTGTGGAGGAAAAGTAAATAAATGTATGGGGTCAATGACCGTTATTGCACATTTATCTGGCGTCTACTATATGTAGATGATGAAGCGAGCTTTCCCTGTCCAGCGGTCGATTCTGGAAAAGTATCAGTAGTTGTCTTTTTCTAATACTCTGATTGGCCTGTTTGGACTCCGAACTGTATGAAAGAGACAGGTATAGGTTACCTGTCTCTTCCTTCAGAGTCGTCAATTGTATTGATCAGACCGTTATTTTTTTCTCAAAACCTATCGAGTTAGAAAGAATCGAGGAGAATATTCCAAAATTATAGTTAAAAAAAATGGGTTTTAAAAACGACAATTGGCTTTTAGTATCTTACTTCTGTTCGAAGAGTATCTTGGTGAGCCTGGCGACTTCGCCCCTTAGCTGGTGGAGCTCCTTGTCCTTGGCTTTGGACTCCTGCTCGGCTGCCCTCTCGCGAGCGGTCAGACGAGCTCGGATGTCATCGAAACTGAAGGGACATTGAAGTAATGGATTAGTGTCGAACGGATTGATTCATTCTTTCTTTCTGAAATAATTGAATTGAAATTGATTCAGTCTTTCTTTCTGAAATAATTGAATTAAAATTGGTTCAGTCTTTCTCTCTCAAATAAGTGAATTGAAATTGATTCAGTTTTTCTCTCTGAAATAATTGAATTGAAATTGATTCATTCTTTCTCTCTGAAATAAGTGAATTGAAATTGATTCAGTCTTTCTCTCTGAAATAAGTGAATTGAAATTGATTCATTCTTTCCTTCTGAAATAATATAATTGAAATATTGTTTCCTTGGATCGTTTTTTTTTTTGGAATGGTTTCATCAATCAGTATAAGAAAACGTTTTAATTATTTTTGCATTGATTCGAGTTTTGTTTTAGTTATTTTGTTGTTGGTTAACATGACTCTACTAGGATTAAAATTACAATGGGGAATCCGTTTTGATGTAAAACATCAAATGCGATGAAGCAACGCGTGACCACGCGCGTTAAAGTTCTACGATGAAATATTATGTCTTATCAAAAAATCTTTGTGCTTCAATCTTTCAAAATAAATAGTGTAAAATTAAAATACAATTTAAAAGTGGTTTCAATAGACACAGTAAAAAGTTGAAGCTACATTAAACAAAAGATAACACAGTGGCTAAGTATCATTATACTTCAAGGGTAGGGTACTTACAGCTTCCTCAAACACGCGCATTTCCTCGTCAGATGCTCAATCTGGTCTTTCGAAGCATTTTCCACTTGCTTGATCTTTGTGGCATCCTCTGATCTCTTCTCTCTTAGCTCCTTCTCCCTCGCCAATGCCTCTCTATCGTTAGTTGGTTAAGGAAAGGAACAGTTAAATTGTGTGTTTAAATAATTTTTATGCTCAGCCGATAAATGGGCGTTTCACCCGACGTGTTGTGGTGTATTGCCGATAACTGGTGGTTGCACCCTGAGTTATGGTGTTGGTGTTGCCAGTTTTTTTTTAAGGAAATTAATAGGTATAATAGGGGTAACTCAAAGGTTTAAGTTGTGTGTTAAGTAAAATTTTTAGGTAATTGTAAGTAACTTAGTCAGAATAGTATTAAATATTTTAAGAATTAATTTAACAATGTTTCTGTACCTAAATAAGATATTTTATCAATAGCAACGATTGGCAGAATAAGTGAGGCGTGTAAAACATTTTGGTGGCAATAACCAAAAATATTTATAATTTTATTTATTTTTATTTTTTCACACAAAATAATCTCCAAAATCGTATAAAAATAGAAAAACGAATAAACATTTATGATATGAATGATAACAATTTGAGCAATGGAGTGAATGAGCTAGGGTTGATGATTTATTTTAAAAACGATGATTGCAGCAATGATGTAGGGTATTCAACAGAAGATATTTAATTATAATAAGTAAGTAAAAATTGACTCATATATACGAAAACTTCAGGAGTGGATAGTTTACATTGTCGGTATTTTTTCTTTTCTTTTTCTGAATTTTAAAAGTGGAGACTTAGTCCTATTTACTGATCTTGATGTGTTTGTTTTAGCTGTAAGTCTTCCATATTGCAAAATAAATGCAGAAAAGTTTTAAAATAAAGACAAATCAGTATGTAAGAGCGAGCTCGAATTGGTTTGGTCAGTGTATGGTTGCCTTGAATATGTTCGGTACAGCGACGGTCTAAAAGGCCTGGTTTCAATAAAATACAACAGGTGGCGCAGTCTGCAGCGTCGAGCCACGAGTCCACGACCCTTTTGGTCTAAGTGGTAAATACGTTACAGAAAGAAATAAAAGCTTTTATAAGCGCTCATGACGCATAGCAAACAAATCAATATTTCATCTATACTAATATTATAAAGAACTACATTTGTTTGTAAGTTTGTACTTAGGGGGTAATCTCAGGAACAACTGGTCCGATTTGAAAAATTCTTTCAGTAATTGACAGCCCATGTATCGAGGAAGGATATAGGCTACATATCATCACGCTAAGACTAAAAGGAGTCGAGCATTAATGGAAATTGTGACGCAGACGAAGTTGCGTGGGTCAGCTAGTAAACTATATTATTGCAAGATACTTTGCATGCTGCTGTTTAAGTTCAAGTTTTTAAAACTTAACATATAGATGTGTTGCTGGGGAGTTTGTTGGCCACTTCTTCTTCCCAGTTAAAGTACTAGGAAGTGTATTGTTCTTATGTAGAACTTTGACATTGAACAAGTGCTGGCAATCAGATTTTTTTGATATTCAAAACTGACTTTTGATTTTGAAACAAAAGTTGTGGCTTATACTACTAAGGGCTGATTTTTCAATAGCCAGATAACTTTTATTGGAATAATAAATAAGTCATATTGACATGTTTTCGATACAAAAGCTGTCAATCGGCCATTTTTATTCCTCGGGTATAAGTTATTGCACAATTGAAAAATCAGCCCTTATGTCGAGGAAATATGCGTCACATTTGCGCAACATGGCTATCGCTCAGCATAATGCTGTGACCACGGAAAAGAAAAAACACTGTTTTTTCTGTTCCGTGGCTGTGACTCATGTGCCAGACAGATTCATAGAGCTAGTTCAATTCAATTTTCCGGATGGCAACATTGCCCAGTATAATTTGACTGTCAAATACCCATAAACACATTGCTGCTTCTACTAACAAACAAATATTCTAAATGATGACTAGATAATTATAATGATGATCGATAACATAAAATATATTTTATTGATGATATAACATATCTGGCGAAATATAGGTTTATATACTATACACTTCTGTATATTCCAATGAACGTGTAACGAAATAAACGCGATACTTGAAATGCGGTCATTGTACTCATCATTATGAACAAATTTTACTCTAAGACCAAGCCTAAAATAGTGAAAATAAAACCAGCTGTACAGTAAATTTTGTGGAGTTGTGCGCACATAAATATTGTATACGGAACGTGCAGAAACTCTAGGTGGCAGCACAGAAATGTTATTGTCAAGTTTAAAATTCGAAACGGCACCGCTAGATGGCACAATCTACTTCGTGCATATTCTTTCTTTTGGTGACACGGTTGGCGCAGTGGTTGAGCGATTGACTGCTGCGCAGCATGTCGCGGGTTCGATTCCCGCACGGAACAAATATTTGTACGACCTACATGTTCCGACTCTGGGTGTTTTTCTATGTATAATATGTATGTATTTACAAAAAAAAAATGTAAATAAGTAAGCAGTTTAGCAGCCATCTCGTTACCATAACACAAGCATTGGGTTGCTTAGCTTGGGACTATATGGCGTTGTGTGAAATATCCAAGGATATTATTCTCCTAAACTGAGCGAGCAGGAACCGCAGCTGGCAACACAGGAGCGTCAATGTCAAGTATTCTGACCTTTTAAATTTCGAATTTGCGACACTAGACGGCATAGTCAACACCGTGCACGTATGGGGCAATCGTTTTTTTTTTCGCGATTTCAATCTGTATAGCTCCCATAGTAATAGTTCTTCATAATGATGAGTTCTACGACCCTTTTCAGGTAGGCGTTAATTTTAGACGTGATATTTTACGTGATGTGTATGATATGATTTCAGTCCAATTGGCAGTATTAATAATAAAATTATACATACAAAAAGTAAGAGGTTAGAAACAATTTTATATTATATTTAATCTGTGGTATTTAAAATCTACAGCGCCCCGATCGGCGGAAAATAGAACTAACAATTAAGAAACGCAGCAGAAGATGCTATATGAAATTTTGAGGATTAAAAAAGTAGAATCAGATTTAGGTAGGTAAGGTAAGACAATTAATAAATGAAATAAACAGCAGAAAAGCTCTAGTCGTCCGGTTAACGAAAATGGCGTCTGAGAGACATTTAAAATTGCTAGTTTCACAGTTAGCCGATAGAGGCGCTACTGTCGTAATATTTTTGGCATTTAGCTCACATTTATATTTTATTTTTGGTATTCGAATGTTAGGAAAGTTAACTTTATAACAATAAGCGTAGCTTGGATTCCTTGCCGTATTGGTTCCTTTAGGAGAAGTGGAAAAGCAAGTTTTATGTTGCATAAAACCGGTTAAGTTACAGACTGTTGGCGCACACTAAGTTAATTGAAACTGTCATTTTTTTCCAATTAACCTTGAACCTAGTGTTGTAGCGATTATCGTCACGTCCTTTAAACGTTCAAGCAATTTAACAAACAAGAATATTAACTTACTAACATTTTGTCCGCGAATTTCTCTGCACAGATTAAATACAAGCGATTTTCACCCTTATTATTATTATTATTTATTATTACATACTTTATTGTACACCTCATAACAAGTACAGGAAAAACGTTTATAAAAAAACAAGTGTACAATGGGCGGTCTTATCGCACAAAGCAATCTCTTACAGACAACCTTAGGATGGATTGAACGAAAGTAGCTAGATTTAGGGCGGTCAGTGTACAAACATCATAAATAATATTATTTAGATATAATATAACCCCCCCCCCCCTTATGACCCTTTTAAGGGTTTAATTTCTAAAAGCATTCCTTCTTAGTGTTCAAATACATTATAAACGGAAGCTTTGTACAAAATTTCATGTTCTTAGTCCCAGTAATTTCGGCTGTGCGTTGATAAGTCAGGTTTCTTTTTATATATATAGATTTCCCGCTGCAAGTCTGAGTTCCAGTTCCAGCCTACGTCGCAGAATCCTAGCTACGCTGAAAAACCTGCTCCACGTTTGTCAGTAAGTTAATTTTTTATAGACACTGTGTTAAAAACTATCAAAAGCTGTGTCTTCTGTAAAAACCTGTGTCTGTCACAAACTCACAACAGTCATAAAAATATTTTTATAAATTGGTGGTAGTCAAAAATATGGGTCAAATAAAAAGAAAAATGTTTTCGTAAATTAGATTTAGGAACAAGCTGTCTATGTTCTTATTGATGATGGGTTGGTCAAGGAAGGAAGTTGAAGAGAGAAATAGTATTGTGGAAGAGGAGAAACGACTGGAATTTCACTTGCAGATCTTAAAAGGAGTAATTTAGACTACTTTTATTTTAGAAAAGGATTCCGTGCGAAAAACAAATATAATCCATGAAAATAATTTTCACGTTGCGGATGTAAGTAGTCATTTATGTAGTTCTGCTAAGGAATGGGGTCAGAGGACTCGTCTCAGGTGCTAGACAAAAACCCAGCGAATGCAGACACCAGTGTTGCTCATTGCAGACTATACTGCAGATAGCAACAGAGTGAACAGAACAGATACGTTTTAAATTAAATAGAGCATCAGTAATCGCTAAAACACGCTTTAAAACGTGGTGAACATGAATAATACTTTCTTCTCCAATATTGTGTGTGGAGCCATTTTAACTGAAACACTATCCAACAAACGTGAAGCAGGCTTTAAAACTAAAATCTATAGTTATTAGCTTAGAATAATAACGCATTATTTCCTCATAAATAGCAACACTGTATTGTGGTAATTTAAGTAGGTAGGCTTTTTTATTTCAGATGGGGTTGCTCTTAATTCTAGTCTAGGTCAGAGATAGCAGAGACAAATTCTACGACGGATTGAGCTTACCTAGAAGGAGCCTGTTTACTCTTACTTTGAAAAGGATAGGTTTAATTATTAGAGATTTTGTTTGATGATCGATTTACGTAAAATTAATTCATAAAAGTAATTAATTACTTGTGAAATGTAATTTGATCACATTTTTTTGTTTTCCGGAAGTGCTATGACATCCCTTCAAGCAACAAACTGTTATTTTCAATTGTTTAGCGCGAGCTGTGTTCGACGGAACGTGACTTTGAGTACTAATGGCTAACTTTTAGTTGTTAGCTGAAATGGCTAACTTTTTGCACTCGTAAGGTTTCTATGCGTTATTATTCTAAGGTTATTAGTAACGTCGTTTTGCTCGACGCAACAGCCGTGCTGCTAACGCCACGGTGACGGCAAGCAGAGTGGCGATGAGAGTCACACGCAGATTACAGCCTCCCCACGCACACAGCAAAACCATGATGATCCCAACACTGTGTAACAATGAGGCTGATTCTAATATTGGTCGGTAACCTATGGACAGGGTTTGCAATACCGCTGCGGAATTTGTTTGAAAGATGGGTTTACGCCAGCCCAGAGCGAGAGGAGTCATTTGATGATTTCACACTGAGTGCTTTGGGATGCATTGTAATAAAGACAAAGGAAATGTTCTCTAAACCACCCAAACCCATAGCTTCTAATATTTTGTCTCCATATTCTGCAATAGTTCAGCACAAAAATTGTTCTATGGTATATTTTCATTGTGCATACAGAAATAATCGTCGCTTGGTGCCTCATTTCACTTGAAATATCTAACGGGGCCCCTGCGAGTTGGCTTCGGCCGCTCATACGCCTCTAAAAAGTCCAGGACCGTAGGGTCCCTAGACTGTTAAAGACATACAAAGTTGATTTGACTCATGTGCTTGAAATTACATTTTAATAACCATAAACTCAAAGCTTTTATGTCAAATAAACCATTTACAGGCACTTTTGAATTACAAAGGTCGGTCAGCCAAAATCATGAAGCTAGTTGGAAGTTCCTAGGCATAGATCTCTATGGAGAAGAACATAGCCTTCCCAACGGTATACAAACGTTGCTTGGTGGGAAAAGTAAGCAAGAGAATGGATGGGTGTAGATATTCTAATATTACTTTGCGCCCTTCTTTAATCCTTTCCTACTAATGCTACATGGGGACTCACATATAGTATCATCTAATTCTGAGGGTGAGGCCAATCGAACGTAATTTTGTGAGTTGCGTAAAATAAGCCGGCGGAATTCGGTTTCATACTAAAGTCCAAATCATTTTGCGTCACCGTGTGGTACAAACAGGACTTTAGTATGAAGCCAAATGCAACGTAAATTCCGCCGACTCATTTTACGCGACTCACAACTCACACAATTACTCTTGTTTGCCCTCACCCTTAATATTAATAACGAATTTTGTTCCTTACTACGCTCTTGCAATTGTTTCTTCCATATGTATAATTTTATTGAAATATTGCCTTTTGGACATCGTTTCTTTGATGATTTGTGATAAATGTGTTCGTACCTACTATGTGTTGTATGAATTGGAAGATGCCTTTAAGTACTCAAGATCCCAATTACGTGTAATTCTGATTCCACAAGAAATACGAGAGTTTTTTGTCTCATTTCCTTTTCGTTTTCAAAAATTAAAATTAAAATGAATTTTGATAACACGGTATCAGAGGTTTTATAATTCAACGGGTTCCTTAGTTTGATAAAAGAAAACAACGAATAATGGACTTAAATCTATTTAACAAACTCAGAAAGAGTTTTACGACGCTGAGACGAGATACATAATATTAACGACAAGTATTTTACCGTTGATAAATGCCCAGAAGGAATAAAATATGTAGAGTTCTCGACGATACAGGCATCTCCCAAAATGGACTTATTTAATGGTTTAATTATAATATTGTTATTAACCATGAAATATAAATAAAATGCTAGTTATCACTCCATGGGTGAATTTTGACATGCGATCATGGTAGCCAAATTTGTCCAAAAGACTATATTTCAATAAAATTAGTGTTATAATTATTAGTTCAAATAAAAAAAAACAAGGTTTTTAGGAACAAATTTCGCTACCAATTGTGTTTGGTTGAATTAATGATTATTTTTGAAATGAGGGACAATTTTAAACCCGTATTTGAAGATAAGAAATCTATTTCTTTTCTCCTGTTGTTTACCTACGTTCAAGTGTTCAAGCCATCTTTGAAAATTACTTAAAGTATTTAAATTCAGAATCAATACACGGAGCATTTTTATATGCACCCTAAAATATCAATTTATTTTAAAAACAATACAATCTCATCTTTGAATACGGGTTTCTTGTAAACATGCTTATTACAACATCATCTATGCAGACGAAAATTAAAGGTCCAATGATGTTAGTCTCAAAAGTTCACTGACCTTAGTTCTTGTTCTGTGACAGCTAATGTTCTTCCACAAGCAGCTGCTTTTACAGCTAAATGGTCGTAGTCACTCGATTGCGACTGCAATTGTGACTTTAATTCTGAAATAGAATTTGGTGGTAACCCGTAGCCAAGTCTTTTGCACGCAGAAAAAGAAATACGAGGTAAAATGCCGTAAAATCCATCACATTGATATTTTATGCTATGGACAATGAAAAGGTTTAAGACATTTAAAGAAATTAAGACATATAAAGAATTTAATACATTTAAAGAATTTAAGACATTTAAAGAACTTGAGACATTTAAAGAATTTAAAACATTTCAAGAATTTAAGACATTTAAATAAACACCTCTTAATTTTCAGTAATCACTTTAAAAAAAACAGAAATACGCTGTTTGGTACATTGGTAATATTTTTTCAAGAGTTTTTTTTCTCTATAATTCGTGTCTTTGATGATATCTAATGCATTGAAAAATATTTCTTTTTCAGCTTCCTAACTGGACATGGAAAATAAAACATGGACTAAGCTGTGGAAAGAAAACGGGAAGTCTAATACTTAGAAGTGGGACAAATAAGGCTGTTAAATAAAATCTCTTACCAGCTATTTCTTCTATCAATTCCTTCTCTCGCTTAACTCTTTCTTCTTCTCCCTCCTGCCGACACTCTGTCTTCATTCTCGCGAGACAATTCTCTTTGTCTTCCATAAATTGTTCCCATTGGTCATCTGTAACAGTATTGTTTTTGATTAAGCAAGGATGAAATTGAAAAACAGTTGCTTGATGGCAGAAATAAGTATTTTCGATGGTCTTCCCGGAATTTTTGTACTGCTGTCAAATTGATGGTTAAAACGTTTTTACAAATAAATACAATAGACTTCCAATTTTTTTTTCTTTTTTAGTGGTGATTCTCCACAACAACCCCTGCACATCATACCGGCGTGATGTTATATTATGAACTGGTGTAAACAATAGAAAGATGCGATTTCGGCATTCCCGGTCCATTTGCCATCATTTACTGAGGAGTTCCGATGCCTATCTCTGAAGTTCTTCAACAGGTCTTCACCAAATGGAAATAAGAACACTCCGAGAGAATAATCATCCAAAAACTACCCAAATCGCTTCAAGTTTACTTAAAAAAATTGAAGATTTCCCTCTATTGCTCCAGGATCCCATCATCAGATCCTGTCCTGATGATCGTGGGACCACTTACTTATTATTTATTTATTTAACAGTTTGCACCAAAGCCTATAGCAAGCCAACAACATAATATTCTATTCAACATACACCTTCACACTGACCGGCAATTTGCAAAAAACACAAAAATATTTGAATTTCGCGGGCTACCCTGGCGCTTCCACCTTAATATAATCACTATCATAACTCTACTCACCCATTTCCTGTCGATGTTGCTCTTTGAGTTTATTGACTTGTTCCATTCTTTCAGCTATGAGCTTCAGTCTGGTGGTTTCTAGAAGATTCTTAGCTTCGTCTGCTGCTGTGGCTGCTTGTTCTTCTATCTCTCTTACTTTTTCTGACCATTCTTCTATTAGACTTTCTGTAAATATGATGAGTGCATTTAAAATAGTTTTATTCATAATTATTTCCTAGTTAATTAAGGAATTAAATGTTTATATATCGAAGTTCTAAATATAAAAGCATGAATCCATGGTTTATTGGGAATATACAACTAAATTTAAATCTGTCCTGGAAACAACTTTTTTCAAAATTTCTCTGGACAAGGGCATTTGGTACAAAAGCATTCAAGGTCAACCATCTCGTGTTCCCTGGTTCGAGAATACTAAATTTGATAGAAATTATGTTAAATTGATATTAAGACTCCGTTCTGGGCACTATCCATCGGCAAAGTTTGCATTTCTTATGAAAAAAGCTGATTCTCCTAATTGCACAGTTTGTAATCAAATCGAGGATGTGCAACATTTGCTGATGGAGTGTGCTCGGAACGGTGTAGAACGCGAGTTATTCATGAAGGAATCTAAAATGAATAAGTTAGATATAGGCATAATCCAATCCATAAATCTGTACCATCTTCGGATATTGCTAAAAAGTTTATGGTCCTCCACGAATAACTATAATTCATTAAATATTAAGTAATACCATAAACCAATACTGTTTAAGTAAGTCAATTAATGTTTTGGGCACGATGGGGCTGACATGTCTTTGATAAAAGCCCCTAAACAAACAGATAAAAAAAATATGAATCCTTATTTTTTTATGCCATTTTATTATGCTATGTAGTCTTACTCTCCATGTCTACTTTGAGCTGTAAGGCGTTGAGCATTCTTCTTTCAAGAAAAACAATTCAATTTCTTTTTTCATATACCGCGTGTATCTGACATCGACGCACAAACGATTTCCATGGGTCCGGGGCATGATTCTGGACACCCTTGACTTGGTATTTTTCGTCGGCTTTTTTCTCATTTTTTCAATTTTTTCAAGGGTTTTTTTACTTTAGACTGCTCGTAATCGTTATTCTGACCTAACCCAATGAGATTTTTAATAAAACAAATAATTATTTAACTACTTTCACTAAAAAGAGCAATCTGAATAAAACCACAAATAGATCAGCTGAGCTGATACGTATTTGTGGTACTCTTGAAAAAAAATGAGAAAAAAGCGACGAAAAATTCCAACACTAGGGTGACCAGAATCATGCCCTGGACCCATGGAAATCGTTTGTGCGTCGATGTCAGATACACGCGGTATACAATACAATGTCAACATTACCTTTTTCCTTCTCAAATCGTTCGCTCATCTCTTCGCACTTATTGGCATAGGTAATGTCGGCCTTGTCTAGCATGTGCCTGAGCTGCATGATGTCCCAATCCGCCTTACTGTTTGCCTCTGCGATGGCTTGCTCGAACTGACTCTCTTTGTTCGCTAGAACTTCTTTTAGGTTCTCGAACTGTAAATGATAAGATTCTTTGTTTATTTTTTTTGTTTGAGGTATTTCCTTCAGGTATTTTGGTAAAGTATTTTAATTACGGTATTTGACGGGTTTTTTCTTCAGGTTACCGGGAAGAGCTCACGAATTACGATAAGGGCACTTACCTCTCATCTTGAGAAAATACAAGAAGCAGTAAGCGTCATAGAGATTTATTTCAGTGCAAACGACGTTTAGGCTGACAATAATATAAGAATAACTACAAAATTCTCCATTTTTTCATCAATAGTAGTGACTTTTCTTAGCTTCCTATCAGCGTTCCTAGTATCCTGGTCAGCCTCTACCCTGAGCTGTGCTAGAGCGTTTCTAGTCCTCTCTATCATAAGATTACACCAGCTAGTTCTACTCACCCTAGTGGTGACTTCTCTAAGCTTCCTGTCAGCGTTCCTAGCATCCTGGTCAGCCTCTGCCCTGAGCTGTGCTAGAGCGTTCCTGGTCCTTTCAGCGTGACTCCTCTCAAGGGCGGCGCGAGTGGATGCAGCAGCTGCTTGGTGTTCAGAGCGGAGAGTTTCCACTGTTTTCGAGTGTTGTTCTTCGAGGCGCTGGATTTCCTGGAAAGTTGAAGGTGCTAATGAAATTAAGACGTGTGATTATGGTACATTTTGTATTGCAACTGCTGTTGTATCTAAGCTCATGCTTCTTATTTATTCAGGATTTCCAACAATTTCTCGTGTATCGTGAGTGATTTGACAAACTCATAACTAAAAAGTGTACATATGTGGAATGATAATTCACTTCACCAAATTTTTCACGCTGACATGTATACGGAATAAATCAACTAGCTGAAATGCTATCTGCCGAGATACTAAGAGCCCAGAAATTTTCAATACTAACAACTTGTACAAATAAAACTACTTCCTACTAACCTTACGATACCTCTCCTCCTTCTCCTTCCCGCTTACAGTCTCCCTCTCCAACAACTCCTTCAGCCGATGCACCTCAAGCTTCAGTGCTTCTTCCCTCGTCTCCACTCTCTGCAGCTGAAGAGTCAGCGACTGAACTGACCGCTGTTGCTCAGTGACCAGTCCTCGCAACTGCTGGAGTTCTGCTACTTGCGCTGGTGAGGGTTTAGGGTCAGATTTGAGCTGGTCTACTTGTGCTGTGAGCTGCGAAAGATATTAAAGGAAATGATTCATTTTGGTACATTTTAGGAGTGAAAATGAGAGCTTATGATATTGCAGGAATATGTTTATTCTTCGTGTCACTGGCACGAAATTTATTTAGATTTGGGCGGCCTAAAACATTGCCACCACGACATCATTGGTAATAGCGCATAGTTAACTATAGTAGCATGTTTTGGGGCAGATAGGATAGCAGGAATCTAATGAATGTATCTATTGGGTTTGGTTTCTGCATATGGTCCTGGTGTTGGACCATTGTACGTGTAAAAGCAGCTTGATATAAAAAAGAACAGGACAAAGATATCAAGGAAAGGACAGTGTGGCCCAACTATGTCTACTAAACTTAGTAACGATAAATTCTAGGCTCAAAGAAACACACCTTCGTTTTGTGTTTGTCTGCCTTTCTGGTCTTCTTTTCCAGCTCCCTTATATTCTAATAACTATTCCAAGCTAACTTACTGTGGATGAGATACCAGGCTCATAGAAATACACAGAGCGTATCTCCTTGTTATGTTTGTCAGCCTTAGACGCCCGGATCTTTAGCTCCCTCATCTTCTACTAATTATTCCTACCAAACCTACTGATTATGAAGTACCAGGTTCACAGAAACAGACAGAGCTTACCTTATCCTTGCTATGTTTGTCAGCCTACTTCTCCAGTACCCCTACCCTCCACTAAGTTTTCCTATCAAATTGACTGAGTATGAAGTACTAAGATCTAAGAAAACATACAGAGCTAACCTTCTTGTTATGTTTGTCAGCCTCCCTTGCCTACTTCTCCAGTTCCCCTACCCTTCACTAACTATTCCTACCAAACCCACTTATGATGAAGTACTAGGCTCTCAAAAACACACAGAGCTTACCTCCTTGTTATGTTTATCTGCCTCTCTGGCTTTTTTCTCTAGTTCCCTCATCTTCCACTCGCAGTCTGCCAGCATGCGTTCTGCTCTCGCAGCGGCTTGGGATCGAGCCGCCTCGTGTGCTGCGCGCCATTTTGATGTGCAGGCCTCTGCTGCTGCTAAAGCCTGGAATGAGTCGTTGAAATTATTGACAACAGAAATTAATGACATGTAGATTGAACAAGTCATAATTTAGGTACAGAGGGTGTTTTTTTTTTTTTTTAGGGATGGGAAATCATCCAATGACTCCTCCCGCGATGGGTGTAGCGGGAGGGAGTGTCAGACTTCTACTGACTAAAACCCATCCATATTCCTTCACTACCCTTTGTGTTCCGGAGCCGCGGTATCTCTTTCGAATAGTCCCGCGACTCCGGCAGTCGTCGGCCCTTTCGGGCCAGAGGGGTGTCTTATTCTTAAAAAAAAAAGTGTCGTGTTTGAAACTCTGCGTGCCATAATGAACTGATAAGGGCTTTTTTATAGAGCCAACAGTAGGTCACACAATATTTCGTTACACGAAATAGACAAAAAGGGGTTCGAACTTTCTTCTATGGGAGCTGGTATAGCCTTCCGACCGCCATTTTGGCTTTTATTTTCAAAGTTGCAGCGCAACGACCGCACGATCTGACATTCATGGGTAGAGGAAACTTAAACAAATAAAAAAACATCATAGTGCCCTAAAATATCTCGTTGTCGAGATATTTTAAGGTAAAGTTGCCATATTCTAAGACGTGAAAAAAGGCGGCGGGGGGGCTATGCTACTTTGGTATTGTGCTCTTTGTGACGATTTCTGACAAAATGTCGCCAGCAATCACACACTGCAGCATTAATGTCCCCAGTTAAACCCAAATAGTTCACCTCTTGTGCCTTCTGCTCCTGTATCAGCTTCTCCTGCTCGAGTCTATCCTTGTCTCGCTCTAGCGCGAGCACTCGCGACTCAAGCTCTGCTCTCTGTCCCAGAGCATCCTCCAGTTCTGCTCGAAGCTGGCGTAGTGATTCATCTGCGAAGAGGAGAATATTGTCTCATTCATATCATAACATAATCATTTTATTATCAGGCAACTGAGACCCATAGATAAATACACAAAATTAAAATATACAAAAAACAATAATAAATTAACACATATTGATAAAATAGCTATAGGTACACGTTATGTCGTCGGCGTCGTGTTGCGCTGCGTCGTGTCGCGTAACCGTCCTCGGAAACGTCGAAATACGACACCTTTCGGCTAAAAGTCCTCCTTCAAGAAGATCTGTAGATGGTGGGTTGGAACTCGAACCACGAACGACTTAAAGTTGGTGTTGTGGCACGATTCCAACATTTCGACCCTCAGAGTCCACTTGGTTTTCTCCTTGAAGTACTACACCACTTTCTCAACCTTTGTGGAGTGATGCAGATGCGATATTACAGCTGCGTCGAAGGCACAGCAGGGCGCAGCAGCATGTTGGGTCCATGAATACCCTTCTTTTTCTTATCATCAACGTCATATCAGCCTGTAGAGATCCACTTCTGGACGGCAGCCTCCCCGCGCCTGTCACCACAACGACCAGTGCTGTGCGTCTCGCAACCATCGGCTACCCGCGACCCATATCAACAATATTCCGACGACCTGGCATCGGAATATTGAAGTAAAGTAAAGTAGAGTTTATTTGCTTATACTGTAGGTATATTAATAAGGTGTTAAGAATTATGGGTGAGCCTTGTACAATCTACCTAAGATTAGGCATGCAAACATTAATGATATTGTGAAACTAGATTAAAAATAAAATTAAATATTGGCTAACAGTTAAATAACTTTAGCGGGCATAGTAGGTACATGAATTGCTGTTCGTTAGTCTCGATAAAGCTTGAGAACGGCTGGGCCGATTTCGGCAATTCTTTTTTTGTTTAGTTTGCCAGAATACAGGGAAGGCTTAAAAGCAAAAAAAAAATGCTGTTCTGTACATTTTTTCGTTATGCGCACATGTATAGGGTCAGTATTTATATATTTTTTTGCGATTTCTCTTTTGTTTCTATAGCAAAAGTTGTTTATAATAATGGATGAGTACAACTACCCCTTTTCAGATATAGCGTTTATACACGTTCATCATCTAACTAGCCTTTTCTCAAGTATATCGGGGTCGGCTTCCAGTCAAACCAGATTCAGCTGAATACCATTGTTTTACGTAGAGCGGCTGCCGACCAGACCTCCACAACCCATTATATTAACTGGGTAACACACTACTGCTTGGCAAGAATGGAGTCAGATTTGACTGACTTCTCACAATCCGTAACTACTGCAAAAAATCTAGAAATGACAGCCGAGACCAAAGGCTTAACGTGCTTTACGAGTCACGGAGGAAACTCGGTATGGTAAGATGGTCACCCATCCATAGACCAACCTTGACAAGCATTGCTTAAACTTAAATATTGATTCGTGCGGCTTTTATTATTTAGCCACGAGCTTCTCATTTGCGTTTATACACGTTAAATCTATATAAATGTAATGTTACAGGCAGAATATTCCGGGCTTACCATTCCGCCTGTGCAGCTGGTCTGCTAAGTTGGAGGAACAGGTCCTGGCTGCAGACAGCTCCTCTTCAAGTGACCTGCTTCTCTGGCGAATCAGTTCCGATTCCTTGTAGGCTGATGCGAGCTCGCATTTTAACTCTGAAATGAGAAAGAAGTTGGTTAGAGTAGGATAGAGAACTTTTGCTAAAAACGCCGTGTAAGATATATTATAGAACCGAGAATTATTATATAATTTAATTTAATAATAATTTTTTGACGCCATTATTTAGGGTTAACTTAGTTAGCAGTTTTTATTTTTATTTCTAGTGAATATAGATGTGACCTAACCGGATGCAACTGAATACCAGTATTGTAAATGGAGGTAGAGTCTATCTGATCTCCACAACGCAGTAACTGGGAAACACGACATATACGGCAGTTCCACTTAATATGCCCGATATAAAGTACCTCTAAGCGCGATTTTTTTAAAATAACTCATTCAGATTACATAAGCTACATGTCAGTCACCAACTATAACTACAGCGGAGTCGAAGCATTCGCCTTGGCCGAAATCGGTCGGTTCAAATCATCATCATCAAGAAAAATAATGCATTAGTATTATGAAACATCTTAATTTTTGTCCATAAAGTCTCGCTTTTCAAAACTTATTGACAGTCCTTCAACTCAAGCGGCCTGTGGGTGCCGTGGCGATGCAGCGCAGCTGGGATGTTTGCTGAAGTGCACACTGATGGTTTCCAGGCCATCATGCGCAAAAAAGCAGCTTCTCTGCTGGCCCGTATGCTGGGTAGCAACAACGGCATTCTGGGGGGCTACTCTCTAAGCCCGAAGTCCGTAGTTTTGGGCTTAGTTGCGGGCGTATTCTTCTCCGCATCACCTAACCAGTAAGAATAAATGACCACACGATTTCATTTATAATCAAATCGTGTTGTCATTTGTTTCTTAGTTCGGGTTGGGGACTAATCGTAAATCCGTAGCTGATACGGAGTAGAATACGCCCGCAACTAAGCCCGAAACTACGGACTTCGGGCTTAGAGAGTAGCCTCCTGAACGCAATAGCTGCTGTACGTTTCGATTGTCCCTTCCAAAATCACTGGGTTATGACTCTTGTTGATGTGGCGAGTCATAGCAAATAAGCGTGTTCTGTATTGACTAGGTTTTTTTAGTTTTCGAGTGGCATAGACCCTATGCCACTCGAAATAAAGTTTTATAAAAATAAATGTTTTTGGATGGCTGCAGAAGTGGGCTGACATTGTAAGTTGACTTAAATGGCACCTTATATTTGCTTGCTGTAAATGGGCGTAGCTAGCCATTATGCGCTCAGGGTGGGGCAGCAGTCTAATATTATGTATATAGCAAACTATACCCGCGGTCTTACCCCGGCTAATCTACCCGAACGCTTTTTGGTTTTGATCGCATTTTTTCTTGTGTCGACTGACAACTGTCGAGTGTGAACTATCTTAGGGATATAAGGAGCGAATTTCACCAATGAAATTGATCGCAATCAAGCTGCATTCAAGAGTCGTCAGTGTCAATCATCATCTGCCTAGCCTTTTCCCAACTATATTGGGGTCGGCTTCCAGTCAAACCGGATTCAGCTGAATACCAGTATTTTACGTGGAGCGGCTGCCTACCAGACCTCCACAACCCATTAACTGGATAACACGGTACTCCTTGGCAAGACTGGTGTCAGATTTTCTGGCTTCTGACTATCCGTAACGACTGCCAAAGATCTTCAAATGACAGCCGGGACCTACAGCTTAACGTGCTTTCCGAGGCACGGAGGAAACTCAATATGTTAAGATGGTCACCCATCCACAGACCAACCTCGGCAAGCGTTGCTTAACCTTGAAGATCGACCTGTGCGGCTGTTTTTATTTAGTCACGAGCTCCTCGCGTCGTCAGTGTCATTATTCCATAGTCAATAATGCCCGTAAACGTGGTTCATATGCTGATCGTGTTCAGTTTCAGATTGAAGAAATCTGCCCTAAGTTTTTTAGGTTTGGGTAGGTACTCTACAGGCTACAGGTCAGAGCCAGGGTGGGGTAAGCGCCAGATCCTGTCCCACCGTGGCAACGCCCATGTTGTATGAACAGATCCCAGAAATCCTTTAACATTTTCGTCAGCATTTAATCCGTGAAGTTATTTCACAGCGTGGGCTGATTCCGGCTGCATCAGTTATATTTAGTTCTGATGGAAGCATCGCAAATAAATTTTGATTACGGGAAGCCATCGAGAAGTTTTTGGCGTCAAAAACATCCTTGTATCGTTTATCAAACTTGTCTGGTTTCATGTTTTAGATAGTCTTTACGCTTGTTTTTCTAGATGGTCAAGAGTGAATAGGTTACTTCTAGGCAAGCTTGCTCCATCTTCGAACTCATCATCGCTTAACATCAGGTGAGATAGTAGTCAAACGCGTTGCCTAGGATAAGTAAAAAAAATCCAGTACTATAAATATTTAGAAGAGTTTTTACAGTATTCTGTTAAAGGTAGGTACTTTTTACAAGTAAAATGTAAAACAGAATACCTAGTGGGTAATTTTAACCGAGTGTAACTTTCTATTTCAAATAATTATTCGTTATTTTAACAGAGGGCCAATTCTACTAATGTTCACATTCGCATCTCAATCGCAACCTGTTAAAAATGTATGCAAATTAAGGCTTCTTTGACAGTTTGCGATTGACGTACGAATGCAAAAGTTGTTTAAAAATTAGTAGAATTGGCTCTCAGATTGTTATTGATTAGGACAGGTTTTCTTTCTTCGGCTTTGCAAGGGTGTAAAATATTCAAAACAGCCGTACAGGTCGATCTTCAAGGTTAAGCAATGCTTGCCCAGATTGGTCTGTGGATGGGGGTGACCATCTCAACTTACCGAGTTTTCTCCGTACCTGGGAAAGCACGTTAAACTGTTGGTCCCGGCTGTCATTTGGAGATCATTGGCAGTCGTTACGGATAGTCAGAAGCCAGAAAATCTGACACCAGTCTCGCCAAGGACTACCGTGTAACCCAGTTAATGGGTTGTGGAGGTCTGGTAGGCAGCCGCTCCACGTAAACTACTTACTGGTACCTATTTTAGCTGAATCCGGTTTGACTGGAAGCCGATTGGGGTCGGCTTCCAGTCAAACCGGATTCGGTTATAGTTAGGAAAAGGCAAGGCAGGTATGAATGCATTTACATACATAATCAGCCAAATTCCGTTCTATATTAGTTTGAACTGTATCAAAATCGTTGCGTGGTTTACAAAAAAATAAGCGGAGAAACAGACACAAGCACATAGCGATCTTATTTTATACTGATTCGAGATTAGATATACATAGGTATTCAAAAATCAATTCTAAGACAGTAAAATCCTAATACGCAGCCATTTGGACAACAAATCCAACGTCTGCCATGTCAAATAATCGTAATTTGACATTCGACGCGCGAACAAGAAAGATGGCCGCCATTTCGAATTCCGAACGTTCTCTTAACAATTTGTTTGACAATTTAGGCTCGGGGACGACGCCATTTTAAAAGATTGATGGCTCCAATGACAGAGAAAGATGTTGATGAAAGAAATAGGTCCTCATTTTGTGGTGATTGGTAAAACGGAGATCAATGAAGACAGCGGGTTTAAATTAATGTCTGAGAAAGTTGTTCCTTATTATATGTTTTTTTTTTAAATTGAGATGGGTTTGCTCTTGACTCTAGTCTAGTAGTCAGAAATGACAGAGACAAAGTCTACGATAGAGTGAGCTTACCCAGAAGGAGCCTGTTCACTCTAACTTTGAAAAGATTAGGGTTGGAAGCGTTCGCGAACACAGACGCAGGCAGAGAGCTGCACTTGCTATGCGCATCATGAAAGACGCTTGGAAACGCTTAGCATTTCTTAAAGTTAGCATGACGTAAGAAGATCTGGGGATTTTAAAAGGCTACTTTAGCGGGATCTGAAACCACATCACGTTACCCGTCACTGTAAAATTTTCCCAATCAACCTTGAATCTCATACGTTAGCGAGATGAAAATGAAATTTGACAGATTGCTGTGCAGTTCATATTA
This sequence comes from Ceramica pisi, assembly GCA_963859965.1. NCBI lineage: Eukaryota > Metazoa > Arthropoda > Insecta > Lepidoptera > Noctuidae > Ceramica > Ceramica pisi. The sequence continues at coordinate 3,846,531 of OY982556.1, read as the reverse complement.
TGATTCTAATATGATTCTGCTAAAGTGGCCTTTTTAGGCCACCTGGACTGATTAAACTGGCGACGCTCAGAGTGGAAAATCTCCTAAATTAAAAATGTAGGTTTAGGAATTGTAGATTTTTTGTCAGATTGCGACTGAGACTTGGAATAAACTGAGAATTGGCCCTCAGGAGATGGCTAATTCAGCAGTGGACGTCTGATTAAGAAAATGTATAAATTCCTGTGAGGTTTAGGAGTATGAAATACAGGCAGGGGACATAAAGAGCCTGTTTCACTATACATACTGAATAATATTGAAAATGGTTATTCGACCATCGTGAAAAAAAAATATGACGTGACCAATGCCATAATAGATACGTGGTGCGAGAGAGATGAAGTTATACAAGACGAATAGCACTATCACTTTTCCACAACAGATTTACGATAGCCATCAAAACCGAACGAGGGAGACCTAAGATATATTTATAAGCACAAAAAAATCGAATCTCCGACAAAAATAACCGCCAATACATTCTTCAAAGAAAGACAATTTCGTCATGAAAACTGAATGTCCGTAAACAAAGAATAAAATAAAAAACCTCATTACAGTACTGAGAAATGAGTCAGCATGACACACGATGCAATGCGATGTGTGGTTGACCCACGCAAAAGAAAGCGGGAACGTCTGGCGTGACGCCAGACTTCAAGATACAAAGTTTATACTGGGTACTGTTGCGAAATTGTTAGACTATAGTTCATTCAGTGTTTTTATAAACGTGCTTTCGGAGTTTCGAAGCTACAATTACAAGAGTAAACAGCAGTGCGATTCTGTAAACATGTTGAAGTGAGCTGAACAAAGATACAAAACTCTGAAGTGTTTTTTTTTGGATTCAGATTATAAAAAAAAAGGTTTTTCAAGCCATGTCGCATCTCAGTCGCTTTTGACAAAAATAAAGGGTTTGAGGTGTTTTTAAACAATGTAAATAATAAGGACCTAATAAAATTAAGGAAATAAATGTACAATATATTATATAAATAACAAACTATAAACACTTTAAATAAAAACATCTCCCTTAAAATATGGCGTCAAAAAATTCGTCCGCATCGCTATCGACTGAGCCCCAAAAGACTGCCGTTATTGCCACGTTGTATGGCATTGCTTATCCTCTGTGCGAGGTAAAAGCCAGCCCTTGGCTCAAGCAAGATTCAACGAAGCTTTTAGCTAGTACTTTAAATGCAAGGAAAAAAATACTCGCACTAAGCGCTTCCAAGCGTCTTTCGTAATGCGCACAGCAAAGGAGTGGAACTCTCTGCCTGCGTCTGTGTTTCCGAACGCTTAAAACCCTAATCTTTTCAAAGTTAGAGTAAACAGGCTACTTCTGGGTAAGCTAGCTCTATTGTAGACATTATCTCTGTCATCCCTGACCTAGAGTAGGGTCAAAAGCAAACCCATTTAAAGTAAAAGAAATACATAATAACTAAACTCACGTTCAATCTCCTGATCTTTAGTCTCAATCTCCTTTCTGTAGGCGGAGATGAGCTCCCTGGCGCGTTCTGCCTCATCACATCTGTTGTCAGCTAGCTCCGTCAGCGAGGCCACTTGGGACTGGAATTTGGACTCTTGAGAGACGAGGGTTTTCCTGTAAATAATAAGAAATTGGTGTCGTTAGTTAAGAGGCTTGATATTTGGCCACCAAGATGGTCCAAACGGCTACCGGCTAGAGGGGCGGATCTAGGAGAGGAGGGGTTGGCTAAGAGGCTCAAAAGAAAGACCCAAAATTTCTTTGGTAGTCTAAAACCTAGCGAAGTCATTGAGAATTTACGAAAAGTAATCTCAAAAGAGGCTTGTTATGCGTTTAGTAAAATAAAATGTTATGTGCTTTTTTAGGCTTCCGTACCCAAAGTCGTGGCTAAATAATAACAGTCGCACAGGTCGATCTTCGAGGTTAAGCAACGCTTGTCGAGGTTGGTCTGTGGATGGGTGTCCATCTTAACATGCCGAGTTTCCTCCGTGCTTCGAAAAGCACATTAAGCTGTTAGTACCGGCAGTCATTTGAAGATCTTTGGCAGTCGTTATGGATTGTCAGAAGCCAGAAAATCTGACACCAGTCTTGCCAAGGAGTACCGTGTTACCCATGTCAATGGGTTGTGGAGGTCTGGTAGGTAGCCGCTCCACGTAAAATACTAGTATTCGGCTGAATCCGGTTTGACTGGAAGCCGACCCCAATATAGTTGGGAAAAGGCTAGGCCGATGATATGACCCAATGGGTAAAGACGGAACCTGAGAGTGATAGCGTGAGGGACAGAATTAAAGTAAATATTTTTAAATACCAACGCAATTTCGTTTACTTGGATGACAATAAACCATCATCCAAGTAAACGAATTCCAGCTTTTTCGATTTAAAATCCAAACTTCCTAACCAATTTTGATAAAATTTAAATGCGACCAATCGAGAAACGTAGGTATATTCTTTCAGACAAAACAAGAATTTTTCAAATCGGTTCATAAATGACGGAGTTATGAGGCAACAAATATAAAAAATACAACCGAATTTTGAACCTCTTCCGTTTTGGGAAGTCGGTTAAAAAGAGGGATGAAACGCATGTTACTAAAACAGTCATCATCATCTTCCTACCCTTATCTCATGTTTTCCTACCACTCTGGTCCATCAGCCGTCTCATCATCAGCCTAGCCAACTACTTTAGGGTCACCTTCCAGTCAAACCGGATTCAGCTGAATACCAGTATTTTTACGTGGAGCGGCTGCCTACCAGACCTCCACAACCTTAACTGGGTAACACGGTACTTCTTGGCAAGACTGGAGTCAGATTTACGGGCTTCTGACAATCCGTAACGACTGCCAAAGATTTACAAATGACAGCCGGGACCAACAGCTTAACGTGCTTTCCGAGGCACGGAGGAAACTCTGTATGTTAAGATGGTCACCCATCCACAGACCAACCTCGGCAAGCGTTGCTTAACCTTGAAGATCGACCTGTGTGGCTGTTATTATTTAGCCACGAGCTCCTCCATCAGCCGTCTAATGTAACTTAAACAGTAATTTAATATAAATGTGGTTGGATGGAGAGGGAGAGGAAGGCCGAAGAAAAGATGGATCAGATGGATGGATTGTGTGAGGAGCGATATGAAAGAAAAGGAGTTAGCAATAGTGTGACAGCTGAGAGGATTAAATAGATTTTAATTATTAAATAGATTGGAAGTAAAAAACGTGTTGCGCCGACCCCAAGTAACATGGGATAAGGGCAGGAAGATGATGCTGATAATAAATTTAACTGCCGACCCACATTAGTTTGCAAGACATCGTAGTACAGTCGCCAGCACATGAGGTTATCAGAAACTGTCAAATTTTACCAATCAAAGGATCATGACCAAAACCAGTCTAGAAAAGTTGCATGTATGAAAACCAAATTAATATACAAATTATTTGCTTATTTTTTACAAGCTTTTCACTTCAGGAATTTTGTTTTCGCATCCGGAATTATTTTTTAAGAAAAACAGTAAGTTAACGATTGCTAGGTATATTTCCGTATAGTCATGATGGACGTTTCGTTCTCTTCATTTGTACGAGTCACGTAAGTATGAGCCTTTACATAAAAACATCACGAAAATGATATTAAACTCATAAATAGCTAAATAATTAGTAACATCATAATCATAACGTAGGTACTGTATAATTATATTAATTATGTATTTCATAGTTCCGTTGTGAAAATATTTATTTTTGTGTTTCGTCTCACGCAAATGCAACTGTCAAGGCAGATGACAGACGCGGTAGGGATGGCGATTATTCCTAAACAAGATCGATTTTTAAATCTATCCAAATCGCAGGAAAGAATGGATTCAGCAATAAATTGACTTCTGATAGATCGATTTCCTATCGAGATAAATTCGTTGGTTACCGTCAAAGTACTGAATCCTAAAAAGCACGGCAGGTTGAAAAAAAAAGTTGTTTTATTTCGATAATGTCACATCAACGCTGCGAGGCCATAAAAAGCACGTTATTCACGATTATTCACTTTTTTTTTCAATAAGCAGCTGTTCTCTTATTTTGTTTTTAACTAACTTTGTTGTTTTGTACCTACATGAGTGATCTGTGGTCATTTTATAAGTTGCGAGTAGTTTAGACACAATTTTTAGGTTATCTCCGAATTTGTTTAATAACTTTAAAACTCGGATACTTGTATGAAAATGAACACTTTTATTTAATAGTATATCAAGCGTAGTCTATAATAAATAAAGATTAATTGTGTTTCAACTTAAGACGGATTTCCATACATCGTTGGTCATGATCCTTTGAACCCAAACTCTTTAGCAGTAAAGTTAAAAAACTAACAAAGAAATTTGACCGATTGTTGTAGCTTCATGTGCTGGCGTCTGTACTATCGTACCGACACCATTGAGAATACTTCAGGCACTTGTCTCACCGCCGGCGAGGAAGCGATAAGCTTTCGACTATTTGCTCGCTGAGGAAAGGGACAAAAGATATAGATCTCGTGTGAGTAAAAGAGACACATATATTCATAGTCTATTGCTGGTTCTTCACACTGCCGGCGAGCGGCTCTTATCTTAGTTGATCGCAGCGAGAAGAGAGAGATCAAAGATTGTACTCGCTCAGCGACACTCGCTCGGCTTGGCTCGCTTGGCGGTCAGAACTCACCAACCAGCGGTAATTTCTACCTATAGTGCGGGCCGGAGCGAGTCCTCATTTGCCTAGCCTTTTCCCAACTATATTGGGGTCGGTTTCCAGTCAAACCGAATTCAGCTGAATACCAGTATTTTACGCGGAGCGGCTGCCTACCAGACCTCCACAACCCATTAACTGGGTAACACGGTACTCCTTGGCAAGACTGGTGTCAGATTTTCTGGCTTCTGACGTTCCAAAACGACTGCCAAAGATCTCCAAATTATAGCCGAGACCAACAGCTTAACGTGCTTTCCGAGGCACGAAGGAAACTCGGTATGTTAAGATGGTCACCCATCCACAGACCAACCTCGGCAACCGTTGCTTAACCTTGAAGATCGACCTGTGCGGCTGTTATTATTTAGCCACGAGCTCCTCGCGGGCCGGAGCGAGTATTGCGAGTAGAAGCCCGTCGCACAAAAACACTCGCTGAAAGCCGAGCGTCAAAAACTATCGAAACTTTTCACTACTTGCTGATCGCCAGCGGTGAAGCAAGCGCCTAAGAACCGATCCGTTCATCCAACCTAAAATTAGAGCATTTAACGCATCCACTTGAAACATCTAGATAGACAGGCCCAACCCTGTTTACGCCTGAATTACAGCCTGGATTTATTTATCTGTGCGTCGAGTGCATATGGTAATCTTTGAGATTATTATTTTATATTTTTAGGATAGAATTTTTATGTGCCTACCTTTGTGGTAGATTTTTTGTTTGAAAGAGTGCCCATGTGTGTTACTTGCATGTTCATACAGGGTACCGTTGGTACCTACAGTAGGTTCTAGAATCGAAAAACCGACTAAAAACACTAACTTCCGAATTATTTTCTTTTCTTTTTTCTCTTCTTTGGATGTGTAAATGTAATACTATAATGTCAGTACCTATATTTAAGTAAATTGTTTGTTTGAACTATTAGTGAAAAATATAAATTGTTGAAATTGGTGTCGTTGAAATATAATTAACATTTTATAATTAGGAGTACAACTGCTTATTGCTAACGACATTTCTTCCAACAGACCTGCGACAGGAGAAATGAAATGTAGATGACAGTGTAGCCTCCAAACAAACGTACAAATAAAAAATACTAAAATATATTTATACAATATATAATCTGACACCCGAAAATGGCAAACACCGTAAGATTGTAAAATATCGCGTTAAATTGTAAAAAAAAAATCTGTATGATGTATTCGAAACCATTGAATTTGGATGATTAAATTGATGGGATATATTATACAGGGTGTAAGGGACAGCCCTCCTCAAACTGATAGGGTGATTTCAGTATATCGTACTAAGTTGACCGGTACATGAAATTATTTCAGGAACTTTATGGGAATCCAATAAAACTGATTTGTTTAATTACCTCACACGCAATGTATCGCTACCTCTGCAAAACGCACGCAGCGAACGGCAGCGCAGCGAGCTTTCGAAAGGGCAGCCGCGCTCGCGCCACGTGTTTAACAGCTGATTTCATGCGTCGTTCATTAGTTTTTTTTTATTTTTCATTTTAGCTATGTCATTTACACTAATAGAGTTCTGCATACAGATAATGTTACTTTACATTGAAATAAAGCAATTAAAACTGAAAAAACGAAAAAAAAAACCTGAGAAAATTTCCACTGGAATATGATTCAAAATAAGGAGCTGATTGCACCCTGTAATTTGTGGAGGGCTGTCAAATCAAAATCAAATCGTTTATTGCATTCCATAATGCAGGTGGTAAAATAGATTAAAATTGAAACAATTATGGACCCTGTCGGGCACAGCAAACTTTAAAATAATTTGGAGAGAGGAAGAGCTCTTTAAATTCTTTTCTAGTAAAATAAGTGTTGTTTTTTATTTCCTGTCCAACTTTTTCTAATGTTTCTAATGTTTTTTACATAGAATTCCCTTACACCCTGTATACAAAACGATTTTCTCATAATCTAATCAGTATTTTACGGAGTCTGCCATTTTCCGGTGATATTTATATACCAAATACTATAATTTTTTGGATATAATAAATAAATATATATTACTGTAACAGTAGCGAGGAAAAGATCTTTAAGTCGTTTTTAAATATTAAGTTTCGAATGTAGGCGGAAGTAGTAAGATTAGTGCACTTATACCTATTATTTATAATTCCCAGTAAGTATTGCAACAATATTAAAATTACTGTAGTAAAATACAGTAATACAATGAAATTCTAAAATAAACATATTATTTCACAGTTATTTTCACAACCCGTATTGTTTTCCTACACTATAATATTTATAAAACTACTACTAACGGCTAGTCACGTACTTTGCAGGAAACTGTAGTTATAATACTGTGTATTAAAATGTATTGTACTTTTCAGCATTATCATTACGGATGGGAAATCATCAGATTCTTACTGACTAAAAGCCATCCGTGTTCCTCCTAATGCCCTTTGTGATCCAAGGCCGCAGTGATTCTTCTTGTTGAGATTATCTAGTTCGTAGGATTCAAAGCTCACTTCACCTAAGTTAACACACTGAGGTGTTTATAGAGAATACTGGTCTCATTAGAGCAAGTAATTAGTGTCATATCTATAGCATATTATCGCATTTACAAATAAATAAGTATATAGTATAGTTACATAAGTATATATACCAAAAGAGCGTCGAAGCGCAGCGAAGCGGAGCGCAGTTTCAGTGGCATATGAATTTCAACTTTATTTTCATTATTATAATAAGTACTTATTATCGCATGAGAAACTCGAAAGAGTCGCGCGGATGCAACGGCGCCGCGGGAATTCCGGCGAATTCCATAAACACTTGGGACTTTCCGTGACTTCTCGCGCAGTCGCGTGACTCCGGCGCGAGAAGTCACGGAAAGTCCCGAGAATGCTCGAGCAGACGCGAGCGGCTGCTGGCAATATCCCGCCCCTCGCGCCCGCTCCCCGCGCGCGTCTGTTGCGCGCGAGCATTCGCATTCATACCTTGCAATGCAACGAATAGGTACAGAAGTGATGGAAATGGATGAAGAAAAGCCTATTTATTTGGTGCAAATGTACGACTGCCTATGAGCGGACAGCAGTGCTATTCTGTAACAACATTTTCGTGTCTCGACAGCGGAATCCGAGGTGAGTTTTTTATTTAATATTTAAATTCGTATAAATATAAGACCTTATGACGTGTGAAATAAAGTTCACTTTGTAAGCTTAGTCACTCAGGTGAAGTCGATATCGAAATGGTTATTTACAGAATAGACTAGCAGGAGAGCGACCCGTGAATTCGTCAAGCGCGTTGAAAGAATTGAATTCGCAAGCAATCGCGGGGATCTGCGCGCGCCTTCTCTACCGCGCACTGTTCATCAAATATCATACAGACGAATCTGCGTGGCTCAGCTAGTGTTGGATATAAGATGGCACGGTTGGCGCAGTGGTTGAGCGATCGACTGCTGCGTCGCGTGTCGTGGGTTCGATTCCCGCACGGAACAAATATTTGTATGGCCTACAGATAGTTGTTCCGGGTCTGGCTGTTTGTGTATGTGACTTTGGATGTTTGTAAACGCACCCACGATACAGCAGAAATTCCTAGTGTGGGGCAACGTTTTTATTTAAAAAAAAAGAATAAAGAAAAAGACAAAAATCCTACAAGTAAACAAAAATAAGAGATGGATAAATAAAGTGTCCGTCACTTCCGAAGCTAATTTCCCGATTGCTGGTATATTTTTCGAACAAATCTATGTTTATTATAAACCATAAACATTTCATCTTAATAATCTCTGCGGACATTTTTATGAGTAACAAATCAAGAAAGCTGGTTTCGTAAATTCTTTAATTTTAGCATATTTGTGAAATATTCTAGACAGAACTGGAGCATCGGTAGATTGACGGTGTTTAGGAATATTTAACTGTTGTTCGTGAATTGTTTGGTACATTGCTCGCAGAACGGATGGTCGATGGGGCCGAAAAGTTCTGGAGTGGCGACCGCGAACCGGAAGACGGTTGGTAGGCCTCCCAAAAGGCGGACCGATGTCCAGGTGAGGGTGGTCGATGGATTGGGCGGAGCACCGCTGTGTCCTCTAACCGGCGATTGGCGGCAACCCGGCCGCCGTGGTAGACGCCACGGGCGTCGGAGGCCACCTGGTGACCTCCGGCCACCGTAGGCGCGGGCCTGTGGACGGTCTCATGACGACAGGCCGTGTCGACGCCGCGTTAGTGTTCCACGCGTGCTTCAAAGAGAGTCAGCACACAGAGGGGCCCGAAAGGGCCGACGCCTGCCGGAGTCGCGGGACTATTCGAAATAGATACCGTGGCTCCGGAACACAAAGGACACTGAAGGAACATGGATGGGTTTTAGTCAGTCACTGACACACCTGAGTCTGACACTTCCTCCCGCTCCGCCCAGAGTGGCGGAAGTCATTTGATTTCCCATCCCTAAAAAAAAAACACAGCATTGTTGAGTGATGACCGAAACACTACTATATTTTTAAACTAGCTTCTGCCAGCGGCTTCGCCCGCGTGATCCCTAGGGAACATATTCCCGAGATGAAAAGTAGCTTATGTGCTATTCCAGACTATAATCTATACTTGTTCTAAATTTCTTTAAGATCCGTTAAGCCGTTCTGGCGTGATTGAGTAACAATCAACTAAACTTTCACATTTATAATATTACTCGTTTGATGTAAAGCGAAATTATAACCATCTTCCCCTCGACATTATAATTATTAAAGGATATTGCAAACTGTCGTAAGCCGCTTTCCGAAGCTACTCGCTAGCCTCTAGGCGCCAAGTTAGCCGCCTGCCTGTGCGTTCGCGACCACAAAAATAATCCTTATAGCATGATTCAGTATTCACGCGCGATGGCTTATTATAAGCGTTTTTCATGTATAACTTTGGTGTTTCTATACCGATTTCTATGATTCTTTTTTATGGAATAGTTAATAATGTTAACTTTTATTATTGTTAATTAGGGACGACTGAGAGTTTTATAAACGTAAGAGTAGACAAATACAATCAGAAAGCTTCGAACTGCTAAGCTATCGGGAGTTACACGTGTTATTGATCGTCAATCATAAAAGATAGACATATGCTGTCGTTGGATATTTGTAACATAATTTTAAGGAGAACATTTCCGTCATACATGATTTCTGTGTAGCTTTCACCATTAAGGTTGCACACGCGACGGGAGCTTAAAAAATGGAGTAACTTCTCCCGTTTTCCCAACATTTCCCTTCACTGCTCTGCTCCTATTGATTGTAGCGTGATGAAAAGTATACTATAACCTGCTCAGGAGTATGAATAATAATTGTACCAAGTTTCATTAAAATCCGTCGAGTAGTTTTTGTTTATATAACGGTTATACAGACAGACAGACAGACAGACAGACAGACCGACAGACAAAAATTGTACTGATTGCATTTTTGGCATCAGTATCGATCCCTAATCACCCCCTGATAGTCATTTTGGAAATATATTTCATGTACAGAATTGACCTCTCTACAGATTTATTATAAGTATAGATAGAAGAAGATAGAATAGATAGATATAGATATAGATTAATTCAAAAGTCAGAGATCGCTCACCTTGAACAATGATGCCCCAGTAAAAGAGGTAATGACTTACAAAAAACAAGAAAATTATAACAAAGAAAATCAGCAATACAGAGTCTATACGGTCACCTACTGACTTTTCGCATCTAAAATCATTAACCTATAAATATTTAAAAAGAAAAAGTATTTAACTAAAACGAACTTCGTAAACTTTCTTTGTTTCAAATTTAGAATACATATGACTCACTCCGTGCGTCAAACGCCAATAGGGCGACCTTGAAACGTCAAAAATGCGCGCGAAAATAAATATACAGTGTTAAGTCTGTAATTTGTTCGCAATATCTAGTTATTTGATATTGTAAATATTGTAGGATCACATTTTTTTGAACTCAAAGCGGTTCATCATCCGCTTAGCTTTTTCCTTTTCATGTTGGGTTCGGATTCTTCTTACCGGTTCCAGCTGATTACCAGTATTTTACAAGGAGCGACGCTTTTTGAGCTTTATATGTGGTCAGTGTCAGATTTTCTGACTTCTGTTTATCCATAAGGACTGTCAAAGATGAATAAATTACAGTTGGGACCAACGGTTTTACGTGCTTTCCGAGGCACAGATGACTCTCTCAGTTTGTTATAGATGCCCACCGTTTTTTTTGTTTCTGTTTCCTCGCAGGACAACCAAGGAGATTGTCGTCTGCTTAACAGGACTTGCCTGAAACAGCCTTAAAATTCAAAATTCAAAATTCAAAATTCAAGCATTTATTTCAATTAAACCATTTACAGGCACTTTTGAATTGTCAAGGTCGGTCGGTCCAAAAAGTTGAAGCTATTTGCACGTTCCAAAGCGTAGATCTCTATGGAGAAGAACGTGCAAGAAACTCCACGGACACTCTTTTAAAAATAATATTTTTTTACAAAGATTTATTTACATCGGGTTGACATTATACATACATGTGAGAACGATGTAAAAAACGAGCAGGATAAAAGCGTCCGGAATAAAAGAGGAACAATTCAAAGAAATAATTAAAATTAACCATGGCAGCTAAGAAATGACCAGTCCCGACTGACGGCGCCCGTTCACGAACATGACGCATGCGCCAGCACCATTCGGCTCAACCATTTTGAAGGGAGCCAAATGATCCAACGCATACGCCACCATCAGCTAGACTTTTGAGTGAGCATGACACTCCCAACCGCCAAGGTACATTCAAGTCAAAAACATACCTAAAACTGATAATTAAAGTTAAAGGTACACAGTACTCACACATGTGCTGTTAATGGCTGAAATTATACAATGCTAAGTAAGTTGATTCTAACAATGCAAATTTTTCTTACAATCTTCAGCCGGTCCAACAATGTTTCCGAACTATTTACAGATTAGTTTGGGCTCCCTAGTGGCTGTGGAGCAGGACCAGCATTCAGCCAAGCATTTTTATCTTCAATATAATCCCCCAACTTATAATATGCTTGCCTGCATAGTGTGCGTTTAATACAAGACTTGAATTTCGTCTCATTTAGTTCTAATATATGGGGAGGTATCTTATTATAACATTTTAAACAGTACCCCATGAAAGATGAGGCTACTTTAGCCAGTCTGAAGCCTGGTTGAACTAACTGGTCCCTATTTCTAGTACTATAATTATGTCTCTCGCCTCTTTTACTAAAAAGATGTAAATTCTTTCTGACATACATGATGTTTTCGTAAATGTATTGACAAGGTACCGTCATGATGTTAATATTCTTAAACAGTTCCCTGAGAGAATCGCGCCGGCGGAGATTATATATCGCTTTGATGGCTCTTTTCTGCAGAATAAAAATAGACTCGATGTCTGCAGCCCGTCCCCATAGTAAAATACCGTAAGACATGATACTGTGAAAGTAACTAAAATATACCAGTCTCGCGGTATCGACATCCGTTAGTTGGCGGATTTTTCTAACAGCATATGCTGCTGAACTTAGCCGTCCGGAAAGAGATGTTATATGAGGGCCCCATTGTAGCCTGGGGTCAAGCGTAATTCCCAGGAAAACCGTTTTATCGACGAATTCTAGTTTTTCCTTGTTCAATAATATGTCACAATCACTGCTTTTGACATTAGGTAAGGCAAATCTTATGCACTTTGTTTTCTTTTCATTTAGAACTAAATTATTCGCCGTGAACCAATTTTGGACTTGCATTAGGGCATTATTTATGTCATTAACATTGTTCGTCCTTCTATTTATCTTAAAAATTAAAGAGGTATCGTCAGCAAACAACACCATATCAAGATTTTGTTGCCATAAATAAGGTAAATCATTAATATAAACCAAAAATAAGAAAGGACCCATAATAGAGCCTTGGGGGACGCCCATTTTTACGTTTAATCCCGACGAATTGACACCGTTTATGTGAACTAATTGCTGTCTATCATTTAAATAAGATTTGACTAAGTTTAACGCTGTTTTGCCTAGTCCGTAATGCCCGAGCTTCAGGAGTAATGTATCGTGATCAACACAATCAAACGCCTTAGAGAGATCACAAAAGACACCTATCGCATCCTGTGCGTCCTCCCACGCATTAAAGATATGCTTTAGTAAGGTGACACCAGCGTCCGTCGTACAACGTCCTTTGGTGAAACCATACTGTTTATCATGTAAGATGTTATTCGTGTTAAAATGACTGAGCATCTGATTTAGCATTACTTTTTCAAATACCTTACTAAACACTGGCAACACGGACACTGGTCTATAATTATTGGTGTCTTTACTATCCCCAGATTTAAAAAGTGGTATCACTTTACTGAATTTCATTAGGTCCGGAAAGACTCCTTGATCGACACACAAATTAAATATTAAAGCTAAGTACGGCGCTACAGTCTCGATAATTGAGGTACAAACCTTGATAGACAATCCCCATAGATCTTCGGTCAATTTAATTTTGATTTGTTTAAAAGCTTTTATTACTACTATGGGGTTTATATGTTTAAAATTAAATTCAGTCGCGCAGGCTGATACGTTTGCCTGTAATAAATCAAAAGCAAGCGAAGGCGAGGAATTTAAGGCTTCAGTAGTTGTAACAGGGATACTTGTAAAGAAATTTACAAATTCTTGAGCAACTTCTTTGTTATCGCTAATAAGTCCGTGAGGCGTCTGCAATCTGTAATCAGTGTTATGTTTTTTGTTCCTATTTGTTTCATTATTTATAATTTATTATAAACTAGCTGACCCGCGCAACTTCGTTTGCGTCACATTTTCCATGACTGCTCCACTCCTATTTGTCTTAGCGTTATTATATATAGCCTATAACCTTCCTCGATAAATGGGCTATCTAACACTGAAAGAATTTTTCAAATCGGACCAGTAGTTCCTGAGATTACCCCCTACATAAAAACTTACAAACAAATGTTACCTCTTTATAATATTAGTATAGATTAAAGCCAGGGCAAGCTAAGCGACTACACGCTAATGGCACAGTCCGTGTGGCAACAGGTGATCTCTAAGCCCGAAGTCCGTAGTTTCGGGCTTAGTTGCGGGCGTATTCTATTCCGTATCATCTATGGACTTACGATTAGTCCCGAACCCAAACTAAAAATGAATGACAACACGATTTGACAGTAACTTTGTTGTCATTAAGTCTTTGTGGATAAGTGATACGGAGTAGAATACGGATACCCCGGATCTCGACTTCGGGTTGAAGTTGGGGGGGAATTATACGGGGTTGATCGAAAAAGATAGTCAGCGTTCAACCCGTGTGCAGCTTTTATTATTATTTAGCTTTTGCTATTATTTAGCCACGAGCTCCTGCTTTAGCCAGAATATTTGTAATTAATTACGGACAATATAAGCTGAAGAATTTACCATCTTACTATTTTAACAGTTCGTTTAAATGTTTATGACCAATTTTAAATACCACATTAAGTTTTGGGGAATGCAGTACAGAGAGTAAAGTCCCGCAAATCCCCATTGAAAAGGAGGATCCTCCGCCCAGGCGGTTGTTGTGCCTGGGGCCGATAGTTCATATTCGGGCGGATGTATATGTTCAAATCGCATGGTAAACTCTGCTGTTTTAGGGTTTTAGTTCGCCGCCAGTTGGATAGATGGCGTCGCGGTTCTTTTTGTTGCGATGTAGATTTGTTTCGTTGGTTTTTCATGTGGCGGCATTAAAGCTGCTACAAAGTCATTAATGTCATGTTGGGTGTTAAAATATGTACTTAACGGAGCATAGCAAGACGGTAGTATCTTCAGCCGAAACCGAAACCGACCTTCGGTTCTGATATCAGTTTCGGCCGAAACCGAAACCGAAACTAATTAATATGTTTAAAGATTTTGCGTTACTGACAACTGAAGCTTTTTTTTTCGTAAAAGCTGTTCATAACGATGAGAACAAATGACCGCTTTTCAGTTTGCGGATTGCGCTTATTTTGCTAAACTTTGTAAGTATTATTAAAAAATATCTAAATAGCAATCACAGGCAACGAACACACCTGAAGTTAGCCGAACGACGCACGATAATGTCGAACACTAAGTTTCGGCATGGCCACAGGTTCGGTAAAATTTTGGCCGAAATCAAAACTGTGACCGAAACTAGATTTCTGGGCCGAAACCGAAACTGGAACCGAACCTTCGGTTGGTCTCTAGAGATTCTGGCTCTAAATCTGCCTTGCGCATTTGAGTGAAGAAAAGCGAATAAATACAGAGCTTGTAATTCGCTTGTTTTTTTATTTTTATTTGTAATTGTATTATTTGTATCTTTATTTTAATTTAATTTTAATATTGGGACTTGGTGCCTTATTAAAGAGATTTTTTTTTTATGCCATTCAGTCAGAAGCCAGAAAATCTGACACCAGTCTCGCGAAGAGGTATCTTGTTATAGAAGCCGGATCGAGTCGTAAGCACGGATGAATGTAGCAGGGTGATCTCGCCAATGTACGGTGGGCGAACGAAACTTGCAAGCGCAATAGTCGATGAGCATTGACTGACGAACCAATAACGTGAAGCTCTCAAATCTGTCGACGTCAAACCGATCAATTTAGAGCTCACGACTCATGCCGGTTATTATACTTAGTAATTGGGCATTAGAGGTCAGGTGGGCAGACACTTCATGTTTAATACTGGTCTTCAGCTCGATCAGAAGTCGATTGAAATCAAATCAAATCAAAGCATCTGCCTAGCCTTTTCCCAACTAAATTGGGGTCGGCTTCCAGTCAAACCGGATTCAGCTCAATACCAGTATCAAATCAAATGATATTTCCAATAAACCACTTACAGGCACTTTTGAATTTGAATTTAATGCAATTGTTAGATTGCAAGAGAACCATGTAAAAATTACGTCTGAGTTGGTCTTTTGAAGAACGAGCCACACAGATTTGAGTGAACCTGTCCAGACAATGCAAGAATTTGTAAATATAAATGTCCCTCATCAAATGTCACTCATCATCTGCCGAGACTTTTCCCAAGTATATTGGGATCGGCTTCTAGTCAAACCGGATTCGGCTGAATACCAGTGTTTTAAGTGGAGCAGCTGCCTATCAGACCTCGACAACTCATTTCCTGGGTAACACGGTACTTCTTGGTAATACTTTTATTTTTTTTAGGGATGGGAAATCATCCAATGACTCCTCCCGCTCTGGGTGTAGCGGGAGGGAGTGTCAGACTTCTACTGACTAAAACCCATCCATGTTCCTTCATTGCCCTTTGTGTTCCGGAGCCACGGTGTCTCTTGCGGATAATCCCGCGACTCCGGCAGGCGTCGGCCCTTTCGGGCCCCTCTGTGTGCTGACTCTCTTTGAGGCGCGCGTGGAACACTAACGCGCCGTCGACACGGCCTGTCGTCACTAGACGGACGGACGGCGAGCCACCCATAGCTCGCCGTCCACAGGCCCGCGCCTACGGTGGCCGGAGGTCACCAGGTGGCCTCCACGGTGGGGCACACCTGCACAGTGTGCCCCACCGTGTCCTCCGGACGATCCCCGCAGTGGTGACACCCGGGAGTTTCCTCCCGCCTGATTCAGTGCAGGAACCTCCCGAAACATCCATGTCCGGTGAGGACCTGCGTCAGGCGGAAGGTGAGGACGCCGTGGCGCCTCTCAAGCCACTCCTCAAAGAGGGGACTTAACGCCACTATCGTGGCGTGCCCTGCGCTGGGTTGCGATAGTCGTCGTCTCCATGACGCCATGAGATCGCGCCAGAAGTCTGTCCGCTGTTCTTGGTAAGACTGGAGTCAGATTTACTGGCTTCCAACAATCCGTAACGACTGCCAAAGATCTACAACCCAACGGCTTAACGTGCTTTCCGAGTCACGGAGGAAACTCGGTATGTTAAGACGGTCACCCATCCACAGATCAACCTTGGCAAGCGTTGCTTAACCTTGAAGATCGACCCGTGCGGCTGTTATTATTTAGCCACGAGCTCCTACTACTACGAAAAGATATAATGTCACTAGATACATATTTTAAAACAATGTTCTCCGCAGCGCCTGTCTGCCTTTTCGCGATAAACTCAAAAACAACTGCATCGATTTTCATGCGGCTTTCACCAATGGATACAGTGGTACTCAAGGAAGGTTTTAGTATAATTTATCAAGCGGGCGAAGCCGCGGGTATCAGCTAGTATATATATTACAATAAGCAACATTACATTACATTACAATAAACCTTGGGAAGTTATATGCAGATGTATTGATGGCGTCAGAGGAAAACGGCAACAGTAATCAGAAATCATAATGTTGCCAATAACATGAAAACATTTCCAGAAAGTTGTGTTTAAATTCTATATCTTCCTAATTCTTGGTAAATAAGGTTATGGCAAGGCGTACAACTTATTGCAAGGTTACCGGATCAATACCAGGATAATCTTTGCTAATATTATAAAGCTGCAGAGTTTGTTTGTTTGGTTGAACGCGCTAATCTAAGGAACTTCTGGGTTGGAATTGAAAAATTATTTTAGAGTTGGATAGCCCATTTATCCAGGGGCCCGAGTCTGCTATTTTTATAAATTTGTCATTCCGACACGATCCCATTGTCATGCCATTGTCATTTTGCTAAAAGTTCGTAATCTGCTAAATTCATAATCGCACGGTCACTGGCACGTCAGTGGCCGGTCACTGGGACGTCAATGGTCTCGTAATAGAATTGCGGTAGGAATGCCGTATTGCCATTATTATAAAAACGAGCTAAATTTGAGCATTTATTCATGCCAGATTTTATTTATATTTAGTTTCACATATTATTTATTAGTGTTATAAGCAATCTGAAGTAGTGAGAAGTTCGTAAATACTAAATCTGTCATTATGTACGAGATTACCATTCATATGGCTTTCTTTCAAGGGCGTGTAAGTGGTTGATCATTGGAATGTCATAATGACGCCATTATGATGCCATTATGTTAGTAGATTACCAAACTTGTCAAAATCAACCATTTTGAAATCAGTGATCGATCATTCTGACACTATTGTAATAGCAGACTCGGGCCCAGGCTGTATAACATATAGACAACACACGCTACGACCAATAGGAACAGATAATTAATGAAAATGTGTCGCAGATGAAGTTGCGCGGGTTAGGAAGTTCTATACTTGGTATTCTACTAATTCTTGGTAAAGAAGGTTATGGTAAGGTGTAGAATTTTTGGCAAGGTTACCGGATCAACATCAGAATAAAATTTATTTATACGAATTTCACTGAAAAACAGCTTGATACTGAAATAAATTAAATATAGCGGGAGTGTTTATGTAGGTACAATCATAATGTTGCCAATAACATGAAAACATTTCCAGAAAGTTGTGTTTAAATTCTATATCTTCCTAATTCTTGGTAAATAAGGTTATGGCAAGGCGTACAACTTATTGCAAGGTTACCGGATCAATACCAGGATAATCTTTGCTAATATTATAAAGCTGCAGAGTTTGTTTGTTTGGTTGAACGCGCTAATCTAAGGAACTTCTGGGTTGGAATTGAAAAATTATTTTAGAGTTGGATAGCCCATTTATCCAGGGGCCCGAGTCTGCTATTTTTATAAATTTGTCATTCCGACACGATCCCATTGTCATGCCATTGTCATTTTGCTAAAAGTTCGTAATCTGCTAAATTCATAATCGCACGGTCACTGGCACGTCAGTGGCCGGTCACTGGGACGTCAATGGTCTCGTAATAGAATTGCGGTAGGAATGCCGTATTGCCATTATTATAAAAACGAGCTAAATTTGAGCATTTATTCATGCCAGATTTTATTTATATTTAGTTTCACATATTATTTATTAGTGTTATAAGCAATCTGAAGTAGTGAGAAGTTCGTAAATACTAAATCTGTCATTATGTACGAGATTACCATTCATATGGCTTTCTTTCAAGGGCGTGTAAGTGGTTGATCATTGGAATGTCATAATGACGCCATTATGATGCCATTATGTTAGTAGATTACCAAACTTGTCAAAATCAACCATTTTGAAATCAGTGATCGACCATTCTGACACTATTGTAATAGCAGACTCGGGCCCAGGCTGTATAACATATAGACAACACACGCTACGACCAATAGGAACAGATAATTAATGAAAATGTGTCGCAGATGAAGTTGCGCGGGTTAGGAAGTTCTATACTTGGTATTCTACTAATTCTTGGTAAATAAGGTTATGGTAAGGTGTAGAATTTGTGGCAAGGTTACCGGATCAACATCAGAATAAAATTTATTTATACGAACTTCACTGAAAAACAGCTAGATACTGAAATAAATTAAATATAGCGGGAGTGTTTGTGTAGGTACCATTAAGGCTGCGTTTCCACCAGAGATGTGCGAGGATGCGTAGCGACGGATGTGTCGGTTAAGAACCAATATAATCGCTTGCGTTGAGCGAGGCTAGGTAAATTAAGGCGGGGTTGCAGTACTTTTTAAGATTTTTGAACGTCTGAAAATCTAATTAATTATGAGTTTTTTAATAAATAAAAATCATTACATAAAAATTAAACATACCCTCAAGTAAATCGTAAAGATAGAAACGCGATTTAGAATGATTGGCTCGATACTTTTTTTTATCAAACATGACACTAAATTACAATTTTAAACGTGTACTGCTAAGAGATTTCATCACGAATATATATAAAAGTTATATCAATAGATAGAGCTTTTTATTTTGAAGTAAATGTTGAAACCATATTGTATTATTTCTTTATCAGTTCTCGCCAAGAAGAAAAAACAATCAAAATTTAGGCATTATTTCGCTCGTCGGACAGTCGCTGTTGTTCGTCAAAACACACAGTACTGCAACCTCGCCTTAAGCGATTATATTGGTTCTTAACCGACACATCCGTCGCTACGCATCCTCGCACATCTCTGGTGGAAACGCAGCCTTACTCAACTGGTAGAGTTTTCGTGTAGCTCAAACTTAAGACTTTAAGGAGCCAATATCCGACCGATATGATCTACTTGGTGTTACGTTAACATCTACCCTCAATTTTGGCCCTTTCATAGAGGCAAAGGCTCGAGGGGCTGCTAGAAAGTTGAGGATCCTGGCAAAGGTGAGACGGTACTTCACGCCGGAACAGCTGCTAAAACTGCATCAAGCGTAAGTTCGATCGTGTATGGAGTACTGCTCTCATCGTTGGGACAGATCTGCCAGATACCAGCTTGATGCCCAGTTGAGTCAATTGAGAAACGAGCCAAGAGGTTCATAGGCAATGAAAGGTTCGTCGAATCGAAGCTCCAAAGTCTTGAGCATCGACACCGAGTCGCTGGCCTGTCGGTTTTCTATCGGTTGCATTTTGGGAAGTGTGCGACGGAATTGCATAATTTAATTCCGACAACCCCGTTCCATCATCGGACCACAAGACGTACGGCGACGCGCCACCGGTACATGGTGGACATCCCAATTATAGGTACGCACAAAACGTTTTGGGAATACATTCATTGTGCGTATAGCTAAGGAGTGGAATTCCCTGCCTGAGTCCTGATAGCTACAACTTGGGAGTCTTTAAGTCAAGAGTGAATAGGTTACTTCTAGGCAAGCGTGCTCCATCTTAGACCACATCATCGCTTAACATCAAGAGAGATAGTGGTCAAAGTTAGGATATTTAGATAGGCCGCATAAAGTACTCACACAGTAGTTAGACAATTCTAAAATGTGGCACGATACAAAAAGCTAGGCAGATGCCAAGTGTTCTAGGCAGTTTTTTCTAAGGATATTTCGACGCAAATTGTTTTTTTGTTTAGTCTACGAACAAGTTCAATAGAGGACGAGATGGGATTCATATTGTTACATATGTGTGATGTTGTTTCAGATGAAACTGTTTTACGTTTAGCGAGCGAATAGGATATTGTTGTATGACCTTTATTACTGACTAGCTGATCCGCGTACATTCGTCTGCGTCACATTTTCCATGAATGCTCCACCCCTATTTGTCTTAGCGTGATGAATAGCCAGTAGTTCTTGAGATTAGCGCGTTCCAGCAAACAAACAAACTCTTCAGCTTTATAATATTTGTATAGATTATAAAAATTGGAGGAGCTTCTGCATTCGTTAGCGTTTTTAGGGTTCCGTAGCCAAATGGCAAAAAACGGAACCCTTATTATTTATTTATTTATTTATTTATTTATTTATTTATTTATTTATTTATAAAACACAAATTGTTGTCTTAATGAATAAACAAGGCACACCATTAGATTAGTCATGTCTCTTTTGTCCGTCCATATGTCACAGCCACTTTTCTCCGAAACTATAAGAACTATGCTGTTGAAACTGGTAAGTAGATGTAATCTGTGAACTGCATTAAGATTTTCTCACAAAAATAGAAAAAAAAGAACAATAATTTTTTTTTGTGGGGTGTCTATGGTAGGTCTTTGATAATTATATTGAGGTTTCTACAATATTTTTTTTCTAAACTGAATAGTTTGCGCGAGAGATACTTCCAAAGTGGTAAAATGTGTGCCCCCTTAACTTCTAAAATAAGAGAATGATAAAACTAAAAAAAATATATGATGTATATTACCATGTAAACTACCAGCGAAAATTGGTTTGAACGAGATCTAGTAGTAGTTTTTTTTTAACGTCATAAATCGTAAATTGCAGCTTTTGTGCTTATAATATAATGCCTACAGGTTTGTACAGAACCCTCGGTGCGCGAGTCCGACTCGCACTTGGCCGGTTTTTTGTAAATATAAAGTTATTACTTTGTTGTTTCCGAAGTAATTATGATTCTACTTCCTGCTAATAATCACTATTCATATTATAAAACAAAGTCCTTCAACGCGTCTGTCCGTCTGTCTGTTTGCGATAAACTCAAAAACTATTGCACTTATTTCCATGCTGTTTTCATAGATAGCGTGGTTCTCGAGGGAGGTTTAAGTATACGAAAGTTTGTGAAGATGGATGTTTGCACGTCAGATCGCCTGAAAGGATGTTCATGAAAGGAGAAGGGAATGACTCCATACATTCCTGGGCCCAGGTGTTAATTGAATCAAACTAGCCTTATTTGTAAGAGGATATAATAACAAGGTCTCACTGAAAATTTGGTGAAATTTAGCTATCCAGGAATCAAGTTATATGAAGTACCTACCTATAGTAAAAGTGCGGCTATATTACAACCAAACCTAACAACAAAATATGGAACATAAGTACTCTGTGCTCAGAACGAAAGAAAACGAACGAGTGACATCTGTCAGTCGGTGATTGACTGATGTCAGGCAGAAGTGTTAGGCCGGAAGAAAAATTAAAAGAATTCGATTCGCTATGAATCGATTCCACAAAAAAAAACATGTCACTCGACCTTCATACATATTCTAATATTTAGTTTCAGAATGTATTTAAGTTTTCTCGCTTCCTAGATAGAAACATGGTACCATATTTTGTGATTTCGTTAAGAAAAATATTACGGTTTTTTTTAATATACATTTCAACTAGTTAACTGCTGGGCCCAGAAGTCCCCTTCTCCTTTGGCATAAAGGTAGATTATAGTCTGAAATAACACATAGGCTACTTTTTATTCCGGGAGTATGTTACCTAGGGATTCACGCGGGCAAAGCCCCTAGCACAAGCTAGTTAATATTAAGCGTACACGAGTCCATGATACATCAATATTGACACACATCCAAGCATGCTTTCGACATGCGTTTTAGTTTTTTTTTTAATTAAGTGCGTATGAAGCTACGGACATGTGATATTCAGCCAAGTTTTGTCATCGTCGATTATAAATTGCGTTTAAAGACTTATGTTTACTGCAAGAATATCCGTGTTTTTCAAAGGCATGTTAAATTAATATTTATTGTCTTAGCGATGTAATTGCGCTAATAAAATGAAAGAACAATGGCGAGATCTTAGCTGAATTTGATTTGAGCGTGTCTGATTGATTTGAAGTGACTTACCTATATACGAAGACAGTTACATTATTTTTCAACGTTTTTTCAAATTATCACATCAACTAGTTTAGGCCGGATAAAAAGATATTTTAAATGAAAAGTAATTTGATTTTTTTATTGACGTTTAGTGTTGCCATTTTATATTTATTCGGTCAAGTGACTGCATTAATCAAATCAGTTTTACTTTGTTATTTTAATTAAACGGAATAAATTAATTAACTATACTGTTTCTTTCTAAGTGGAAATGTACCTTACAAGGCGGTTAAAATATTTCAGTGTAAAAATTAATCAATTACTTACAATTAATGATGGACAAAAAGATTAGTATCCCAAATCTAAAAAAAATTGCTTGAATGACAACTGTTGATTCGTTGTTAGTGATACACATGTCACAGAAGTTTATGACTGAATTTCTATTAATCTCGGCCTTCTCGAACGAAAATTCTTCCACTAACTAATTCAGTAGAACAAGATATTTTTCATTTAAATACGCAAGAATTTAATCTTAGCTAAATTAATGTGTAGCTACCATTGTTCTTTGACAGATTTTTGTGTGGTTAATATTATGATTCTGCTAAAGTGGTATTTTTATACCCGCGGAGTCTCTCCATGTAATATGCTGGTATTCAGCTATATCTGGTTGATTTTGGAAGCCAACCCAACCAATGGCGGTCAGGCATTTTATTATGCAACAATATGCGCTCTTTAATGTTAATATTAATCTGCCATTTTATCTTCTGACACATGACATTTAACTTCTAATAGAGTGTTGAGGTAGCCAAGATGAAGCCATGCGATATTCGATATTAATAACAACATGAACTATATATAACATTACGACTGCAGTACTCAAAAGGTTAGGCAGTGGTAAATAAAATGTGAAGTACCGCAAACCTCCAATGGAAAGGTAGGATCATCTGACTAAATTATCTGTTGTTGTCTGGTTTCTGATTCTGCTAAAGTGGTTTAAATTCACACGGTGACTTCTTTTTTATTCCTTAAACGCTATAGCTTACTGCGGGATAAACTTTAAAAAAAAAATCTATTTTATAAATCAAACTCTGAAATAAAAGAAAATCGCCGCGAAGTTGCCTGATTGTCGGTCTTCTGCAGATTGTACTTCGGAGAGTAAGTAAGTAAAGTTTTATTTGTTTAAACATGGTGTACCTACATGATACATACAAGATAACAATGAAGTACAGAAAAAAGTTCTTACCTGTTCAGCCGCATATCGTGGCGTACAAATTGGTAGGAAGAGATTGTGCTTAAACCGTGATAATATTCATGTATAGAGTGTGCCTAAGATCATCTCACTGGCCCCCTTCTACCATCGGACATCCAGACGCACTGCAACTTACCATCCCTACCTTGTTGCTATTCCACCAATTCGCACTACGCGTTTCCAAGAGTCTTTCATAACGCGCACAGCAAAGGAGTGGAACTCTCTACCTGCGTCTGTGTTTCCAAACGCTTACAACCCTAATCAGTATAGTATAATGTACTCTGTGACCCTAATCTTTTCAAAGTTAGAGTGAACAGGCTACTTCTGGGTAAGCTCGCTCCATCGTAGACTGTGTCTCTGTCATCTTTGACCTAGACTAGAGTCAAGAGCAAACCCATTTAAAATAATTAAAAAAAAAAAAACAGAACAAATGAGCTGTTTCATAGTATCGCGCAATTTGTAATAGTCAACAAAAGAAATGTTTCTATCTAATGACAAAGAGACGTATTGTGCAAAATGCCTGATTGCCAACTCGCTGTGAACAGTTGCAGTGATTAATTATAATTTCTTCTTTGTATAATATAACAAAACGTTTTGGGAATACATTCATTGTGCGTACAGCTAAGGAGTGGAATTCCCTGCCTGAGTCTGTGTTTCCTGATAGCTACAACCTGAGAGAGAGAGTCTTTAAGTCAAGAGTGAATAGGTTACTTCTAAGCAAGCGTGCTCCACCTTAGACCGCATCATCGCTTAACATCAGGTGAGATAGCGGTCAAACGTATGCAATCAATTAAAAAAAAAAAACTTTGTTTTATAGCAGGAAAAATAACGGACTGATATCAAAACTAAAACACACAAAGTAACTTAATTAAAAACCTAGACACGATTTTTAGGGTTCCGTACTCAAAGGGTAAAACGGGACCCTATTACTAAGACTTCGCTGTCCGTTGGTCTCTGTCCGTCTGTCACCAGGCTGTATCTCATGACGGTTCATGAGATACAGTACTACTAACTTACACAACACTTACACAATATTTACAGTTTTTTTTTTTTTTTTTTAGGGATGGGAAATCATCCAATGACTCCTCCCGCTCTGGGTGTAGCGGGAGGGAGTGTCAGACTTCTACTGACTAAAACCCATCCATGTTCCTTCATTGCCCTTTGTGTTCCGAAGCCATACAGTGTCTACTGTCTAACTTCGACGGTTCAAAGTTAGACTGTTGAAAAACAAAAAAGCGGAACCCTTAAAGGATCACTCGGGTGTCTATCTGTGTGCCCGTCTGTCACCAGGCTGTATCTCATGTCATGATCAGTGATAGTAAGACAGTTGAAATTTTCACAGATCATGATGTATTTCTGTTACCGCTATAACAACAAATACTAGAAAAGAGAATGAAATAAAATGCGGTGGCGATAAAGATGGAAATGAAATTTGACAGATTGTTAAATTGTGTAGTTCATTTTATGATTCTGATATGATTCTGCTAAAGTGGCCTTTTAGACACGCTGGACGTGGTGAGAAGGAGTGAATCGTAATCCATCAACCAGACCCGGGAAGGAAGGCACTTCGTATTTGCTTCACCCAAGCCTTTACTTACACATATTTACAGAATCGATCGGCTGAGCTCCTAGTCCTAAGAATAAAACTACAATTTACGACTTCTATAGAAAAGGAAGTATGAATTTTTTTTTGGGACAGGCCCGCCACTCATTCACGACCACTGCAACTCCTGAAAGCCAGAATCAATAGTGGCGACCACCAGAAAAACGACGAGCTAATGAAGCCCGACGAGTCCCGGAGAAACGATTCAACTGTCTTGGATCCCGCAACGAAATTATTCAGAAGAGTACAGCGGAGGAGTAGGAAAAAATATATATAATTTCCACTTCCCTCCTTATCAAGCAGGAGACAGATTAGATCTAGGCCAATAGGCACCATGGGACATATACAACTGGGTTATATAGTTAGTATAAGTATGAATATTTATATCTATAGAGTTTTATCATCTGCCTAGCATTTTCCTAAGTAAGTTGGGATCAGGTTCCAGCATTACTTAATGCGTCTGTACACCATATGGAGCAACCGCCTCTTTCAACTAAGACTTTGACAAAAAAAAAACAAAACTACTTACTGCTCATCCAAAGGTTTCTCCTCATTTTCAGGGTCAAACGGCTTACAGACATTGATTTCTTCTATTATCTCTTCAATTATCTCTTCTTCTGTCTCACTCCCACTTACTTCCGCTTCACTCTCACTCTCACTTTCCTCACAGTCCTCTAGTTTATCAGTCACTTCACTCTTATCTCCTATTTCTATAAAACCACTGTCGCTATTATCACTAGAAATTCTTTTCAATGTCTCAGGACTTTCAACTTTAATAGTCACGGCTTCATTGTTATTTTCACAATCATTCACGTTGATAACAGTTGTGTTATCAGCGAAGATAATGTCGTCGTCAGCATCTTCGAGGAATTCTTCATCTTCTGAAGATAGAGATTCGAAAGACGAACAGACTTCTTCATCAGTTTGTTGCTCTCCATCATCGAAGACTATGTGCTTTCTGAACGTGACTCTTTTCTTCCCGCAGTCTGATCTGTCATCATCGGAACAACCCTCAGTGTCAGATTTCGGAGGTTTCAGGTTGGATTTCTTCGATATTCCCGGCGAATCACCATCAGGTTCCAAACTATTATTATCTCCATCTGTGTTTAACAATTTATCTAATTCACCTTTCAACTCATTTCTATAATTTAAATTTCGTTCGTCGATACTTTCGTATAGAGGCTCACTCTTATCAATCTTGCTGTCCGTACCTCCCATTTGTTTGCTTTCATTTAATTTGTCTACGGTACAGTCTATAGTGCGCGCGATCTCCCGTAGTAATGCCTCCGCATGTTTTTTTTCTTCCAAATCGGGTTCGTTCACGTACACCAGAGACACGTGTTCCTTGTTTTCGTTGTTCTTAGAGTATTTCTGCAGCACCAAAGCTTTGACGAAGTCCGCATCGTCTGAAGTATTTTTGGCTTGTGTGGGTACGACGACGTCATTCGCCTGCCGATCTGAGTTGCTCCTTTGCAATACATTCGTCTCTTTCAGTGGGCTTATTCGACAAGACTCGGTACGCACATTCCTTCGTTTTCCCCTCTTCCGTTTCCCCGCCATAATCTGCAGTATGGCACCGACGCCAGTTTTCTGGTTGTTGTAATCAGTTTCAGGTAACAATAAATTCACTACATCTTTACGTATTGTGTTGAATTTTTCGTGCTCTGTGTCGTTTCGTTGCGCGCGCGCGGTAACTGATGTTAATTTTGTATGGTCGGGGTTCGGGAACTTTCGGGCGTCGTCGGCTGTTGCCGGCGCGGCCTCGGGTTTCCCGCCTTTCCTCTTGAAGAAATTAAACATGGCGGCCGGTTGTTGTCATGACCGCCTGCCTCGGCGATGTCTCACCGACTGGTCGGTGAAAAGCTGTAAAGTATAGACTATTGCTAACATATAATATGTTTTGCGGTTTGATTTAGTGCAGAGCAGTGTTTATTTTGATTTTTTTTCGTTGATTAACGGTATATTATGTAAATATCTATGCTTGTTTGAATCGTTGCTTGTAGATTCGTTGGTTACAAAAAAAATGCTGTTATAACGTGAGCATTTTAATTGAAAGTATTCTGATTAGAAAAAAGTCGAAACGTGTATATGTTCCGGGTACATTGCCTGATACTTTATTCTCTTTTCTGAACATTACTTATAAACACTTAGTAATTTATGGACTTCTGGTACGTCTAACTATTTATCTAAAATGTTTCAACATTTGTGAGATGTTTTGGCAAAAAACGAACAAACAGTAAGACAGGTTGTAGATTAAAGTATATAGATAAATAAGAGTCTGCACGAAGACTACGCTATCAAAGCGTAGTCTTCGTGCAGACTCTTATTTATTAACTGCATATTTACACAATAGCTTTTGCCAGCGTAAAATGATCCCACAGGAATGTTCTCGTGGGATAGTAATGTTAAACAGGAATTTTCGAGAATGTCCAAGGCAGTAAGTAAGCCAATGTTCCAGAGTACATGAAATTTAAAATTAATAAATGCTACCAGCGAATGTCATAATTCCAAAATTTAAGGGATTAGCTTTTAACTTTTGAGACATACTCTACTAATTGTAATCTATTATTATTCTACAGGTATTTTACGTAAAAAACTTGGCAATCTCAATGTATGTCATGTACCAGAAATAAAAGTATTTTGTAACAGTCTCATAATGTAAACATTCTAAGATAATTGATGATAGTTTCAGTGGCTTCGAGCAGAAAAGAGTATTATAACAATGTCACTTCAAACTGACATAAGTATCTTTTTCTTCAATTACACTCGCGTGCAACATAATCGGCGCAGCCCGTAGTGAGGAGCCTTCATCAAAATCCTATTCAACATCTATGGGTTGTAAATGATAAATGATATTTATTTTGTAAGTAGGTTGTAAATAACACTTTTTACACGTCAATCTTTTGTGGTCATTTTAAACTAAATAAGGGCTCTGAGAAGAAACGTCGAAACAAACTCAGAGGTCAAAGTCTCTTTTAAAGTCCATACAATCGTACTGGTCAAATCATATGAGAACCATGTAGGTTAATGTCTGAAGTGGCATTTTGAGGAAAGTACCACACAGATTAGAGTGGACCTGTCCAGACAGTGCAAGCATTTGCCAGTTATCGTGTAGCTCAAACTTAGAACTTAAAAGAGTTCAACGTACGCGTTAGGGCAACAACTGCGGCTGCAAAAACCCTGCAGGAACTAAAGAAAAGCCATCCAGGAGGATTGGGAATTGCGGAATTTATTCGAAAGAGTTTCATCGGCCCTGTAGAGCAATGGACACTAGGAGCAATACGGGTGGGTTTTAGTAAGTAAGAGATTGACATTTCCTTCATCTCCGCAAAGAGCGGGAGGAGTCATTTGATGGTTGTATAAGAACAAAAAAAGCACGAATGGCAAGGTATACCTACCAAATGAAATCGAAAAAATATTAATGAAAAACGGGATGGAAGCTGCAATAAGGGCAAGGTTTTTTTTAAAATTTATCATGCCACAAACCAGCCTCACCGGGTGGTTCGTTTTTTTTGCACGCAAGTGTCAGTTATTGGAAACTTTTCGGTCAGAAAAATCACTAAAACAGTATCACTACACTTCCTACATATTATAAACTAGCTGTTCCCCGCGGCTTCGCTCCCGTCAATTAAGTATTCATTGCACATATCGAGTTTTCATTGTTTTTAAGATGTATTCTGCTATTCGGGTCGGAGACAAATCCAACGAATCAATAACCATGAAAATTGGTTCAGCAGATCTCGAGTTATAAGTGTTGTAACAAACCCGTCTTTGTTTTATATATATATATATATATATAGATAAACGTCATACCGCCGCGTCTACCTGTCTGTACGCGATAAAATGAAATACAAAATCCTTTATTTCAAATAGACCACTTTACAGGCACTTTTGAATAGTTAAGGTCTGTGAGTCAAACAGATGAAGCTATCTGCCGCGCTATCAACAAGAGCAGCAATTTGTTCTGCAACAAAACACAGTCACCGACCCTATCTCCAGCGCGGCAGTTGCACGTTCCAAAGAGTAGATCCAATGGAGAAGAACGTGCAAGAAACTCCACAACACTCTTTTAAACACTGACTTTTTACAAAATCATGGTTACATTATTTAATTAGTCTATATTATAGTCTAGATTTTAGATAACCACAAAAACTGCGGCACAGACCCCTCTGTTCTCCCCCTCTCTAAGCCCGAAGTCCGTAGTTTTGGCCTTAGTAGCGAGCGTTTTCTACTCCGTATCATCTAAGGGCTTATGATTAGTCCCGAACCCGAACTTATAATGAAAGACAACACGTTTTGACAGTTACTGTCATGGTTATGTGATACGGAGTAGAATATGCCCGCAACTAAGCCCGAAACTACGGACTTTGGGCTTAGAGAGTAGCCCCTGGTCCTGAGGCCTTAGTGTGAGTTTTTTCGAACGCGTTCGATTGCGAGCGCGTTAGAATTTAGTATGGGAAATTAGGTTCTACGAGTGACCACCAGGTGGCACTATAACTAAATTCTCATACTAAATTCTAACGCGCTCGCAATCGAACGCGTTCGAACGTGAGTCGAAAAAACTCACACTAAGGCCTCTGATCGGACTTCGAGTTACCCTACCTATTGCTCCTGCCTACCTTTTGAGGGAGAAAAAGCGTGAAGAAATACGATAATTCTGTATCCATGGTATTATATAAAGAGGATAAGGACGCTGAGTGAAGTAAACAAAACCCAGCAAGGCCACACACAATATTAGTATTGGCAACGGTTCAGTAACCAATAACTGGGTAGTCGAAGCTCAAATCCTTGTTTTTCAATTGGTGGAATTTCCAGGTAAGCGAAAATCCACTTTATGTTTGAGAGCTTTAAGTTCAGAATGACTAGTACATTTTGTTTTGCCAGTTATTTTTTCCAGTTACAACGCTAGGAAGTTGTTTTTTATTATTAATAGACGAGCTTTTGTCCGCAACTTCGTTCGCGCATATATCGTTTTTCCTGTTTCCGGGAAATCCTCACTTACGGATCCCCTACGGTGTTTAT
This sequence comes from Ceramica pisi, assembly GCA_963859965.1. Lineage (NCBI taxonomy): Eukaryota > Metazoa > Arthropoda > Insecta > Lepidoptera > Noctuidae > Ceramica > Ceramica pisi. Next base: position 3,816,189 of record OY982556.1, on the reverse strand, counting down.
AAGTTACCGGAAATTGGCGGACTCCGTAAGATTGTAATAAATCTTGATTATATTAAATTTTCTCGATATATTATGAAAAAAAAAAAAACGTTTTGTATATAATAGACTAGCTGACCCGCGCAACTTCGTTTGCGTCACATTTTCCATTAATGCTCCGCTCCTATTTGTCTTAGCGTGATGATATATAGCCTATAACCTTCCTCGATAAAGGGGCTATCTAACACTGAAAGATTTTTTCAAATCGGACCAGCCAGCAAACAGGACCAGGATTACCCCCTACATACAAATTTACAAACAAATGTTACCTCTTTATAATATTAGTATAGACTAGCTGACCCGTGCCCACTTCGTTGGGCGGTAAACATTTTAACTTGTGATGAAATTATGAGTGTGGTTCGGTTAGTACCTACTGACTGCTATGATTTTATTTCCTGACTGCCAAAAGGATGGTTTTGTTTTTATTGCATTATGTAGCTAGGCTAGCGAGCCGCTGCGAGCGCTCAGCGCTAGACTCCCTATTCCTTGTTGCAGAGACATGCTGCTTTAAATCACTGAGACGCTGTGTACGTTCAGCGCTAGATTCCCGAGCACGGACCTGCGATGTTCTCCAGCTTTGGTTTGCAATCCGCTTTGAACGCTCGGAGCCAGATTCCCCAGCGCGTGCTTGCGAAATATTTTCTCTATTCCTCGAGAGGCGCTAATGATTTTCAAAAGAGCAGACTCTTCCGTACGGCGTACTCGAGCTGCTCTTGTCTCATGTCTGGGATGTCTGACGGGAAAGTTGTGATTTCCTTTTAGGCATGATAAACAATCGCTGAAACTGTCCGATATCCCAAAAACAGAAATACCACAGCTTCGAACTCGAAGAATGAGAACGAAGTAGTATTGTGAAACCGAGCAACCAAACAATTTTAAAGACCAACAACATTCAACCAACTACGTACAACTCACCTACCTAACGACAAAAGTTAAATAATAACTGGAGAGGGTCATTAATCCGCGGAAAATCTTAACATCACGATTCAAAAAAATAACGTAATTGCACAACGCCGTCTATAGGTAAATGGATAAAACGTCCGTACAAAGCATGTTCTAATGCGGTTCGTGAATGGACGGCGCGGGCGGCGTTTTGCGATTTAGTAATTTTATATTATCTTCGAAACTATTCTAACCAATTGACATACTGTTTGGAGCAAATCGTATCTCTATGATATTCTTGTGATCATAATAATATTTTTTTCGATAAGGTTTAATATTTTGTTGTTTGAAAAATCGTCCAAAGATAAGTACGTCAAAAAATACTTTTTTTAACACATAAAAGCTACTATATCTGCTAAAATATAAAAGATAGAAATATGGTGCCGCGGAATGCAGTGCAGTTTTTTGGAGCTATCTCCAAAAAACTGTACAAAAAACGGCTAGTGCTGCGTTTTGCACGGGGACGCGCCTTAACATCGTTGTTGAACTTAAATCACTTAATTTGAAAAATACGATGTATTACTACTTCCCAAATATATTGGGGTCGGCTTCCAGTCAAACCGGATTCAGCTGAATACCAGTATTTTACGTGGAGCGATTCCACGGTCGCTGGTGGTTCTGTCTCCACGGTAGTTCTGGGCAAGACTGGAGTCAGATTTACAGGCTTCCGATAACCCTTAACACTGCCAAAGATCTACAAATGGCAGCTAACAGTTTAACGTACTTTCCGAGGCACAGAGGAGACTCGGCATGTTCAGATGATCACCCATCCCCCGATCAACCTTGGTAAGCGTTGCTTAACCTTGAAGATTGACCCGTGTGGCTGTTATTCTTAAGCCACGACCTTCTCCTAAGTAAAATACTTCTAACGAACTCCGAAATTGTTGCAAATTAGCTCTAGAACATCCCATTTGAAGGATAGAACTCAAGTTCACCAATTCGACGTATGATATCTCTGCGCACCCTTTCGGTAAAACAGACGTGAAGTTATGTTAATAAAAGCAGTACATTTAGAAACAAACATGGACGCCCTACACCCATAAACTAAGGTCAGTGTCTCGTCTAAATATAACACTGCGATGTATGCGCGCGAGAAAAGCAGTCAATTTAGAGATGTGCTTCGGTAATGTATTGTTTAGACGTTTATCGATTTTTTTACGGTCCTTTTTTTAGAATTATATTCGACTGATTTTAAAACTGAATATTTTTTTGGTAGTTCTTGTAGTTTACGAATGCTTATGAGTTAATATTCGTTACAAAGTACAGTTTTTTTTTTAAACTAGGCTAAGCATTATTTTAATAATAAGGAGTTACAACTTCTAAGTGTCCTGCCACATAAATCGTAATAATAGTAGTGACTTCTGCTGCAGGACCTTCATTACTTCCTTAAACAAAAAAACCTAAAGAAGAAGTTACATTTATCGCCTAAATAGGATGAAAAACCTCATTTTAACCTAAGAATCTTCAGAAAATGAAATTTAAAGAGGATTATGTATTAAAAACGTTTTATTGGCATTATGTCGTTTTTATCGTGTTATTGTCGTCATGTATCTATATAACTAATATTATAAAGGTGAAAGTATACATGGATATTTGTTGCTCAACCACGCCAGAACGGCTGAACGGATCTGGATGAAATTTGGAACAGAGATAGATTATAGTGTGGAATATCACATGGCTATATAGAGCCATGTGTATAAGTATATTCCCTAGGGATCACGCGAGTGACGCCGCTGGCAGACTCTAGTCTGCTGAATAAATAATATTATTTCTTTCATTTCATAAAAGAAATGTAGCATTGAAAATACATAAGTACATAGATTTAGCATGCTATATTTTTTTAAAACCAATAATTGCTAACATTGATTTAGCACCATACAAAAATAGATAGACGGCTTGTTGTAATAAATCCGTCCTTAAATATTTACGTTTCAAGCAAAGCGTTGCCAATGTAAAGGTCAGTGCCTCAATTAAATATATTCTAAAGATCCACGTGTTTCAAACAGTCAGACGCGTATATTTAGAGAAAGTTAGCAGTAGAGACGCGCAACGGTGGTTTATGAGAATTATCGACAAGTATCTATAGATGTGCTACGGATAATTTGATCTTGAAATAGTGTTGGGGTTGAGTATCGATGTTTATGGTTTATTTTTTATATTTTTCAGATATAAACAAACACTTAAAAAGAAATGAACAAAGCCAAGTTTTCGTTAGAAGTATGTTTAAAAACAATCCTATGTGTATGGTCATTGTGTGTCTTCAGAGAAATCTATATATATAAAAATAAATTGCTGTTCGTTACTCTCGCTAAAACTCGAGAACGGCTGGGCCGATTTCGGTAATTTTTTTTTTGTTTAGTTTGCCAGAATACAGGAAAGGTTTAAAAGCAAAAAGAAATTAAAAAAAACAGTTGATGAGAGCGAAGCCGCGGGGCACAGCTAGTCATAAGAAAAGCATTACGTGTGTTTATTATTTAAATGCTAGTTAAATTGAAAATAAAAGAAAAAAGTCCGTCTTTGAATAAATATTTCCATTGGTATAAACGTAGCAACCGTTTTACATTGCCAGAAGATGAAACAAAATTCATCTAAAAAATATCAACTAAAATTGAATAGAAACGACCATCGATTCGACCTTACAAGCAAATCTGTTATTAACCTATCAATACATCAACACAATTTCCACTATTTCGCCTCACCTTTAAATTAAATCGGTCGTCTGCCAAATGTGACTTATTTTCGTCACAGTGGAGCGTAGCGTAGTTTAAATCACAATGATACGCATTAAAACCACGTGGTGGTCGTTTGGATACCAAACTTGTGTTGCAATCGCTCTATGTGAGTAAACGAACTGAGACTCGTCCGTGCTTCGGGAAAAAAAACCGCACGTCGAAATAGCAAAAAGCCAATTAAGACGGATTTTCACACGAGGGGCAGCTCCGTTTCAGATGCCGTGGCTCCGGAACACAAAGGGCTCTGAAGGAACATGGAAGTCTGACACTCCCTCTCGCTCCGCCCAGAGCGGGAGGAGTCATTGGATGATTTCCCATCCCTAAAAAAAGGGGCTCCGTTTCTTTTTTGAAAGCTCCTTGAATTTTTATTATTTGTTATAATAACGGCAATAGAAATAAACAATCTGTGAAGTTTTCAACTGTCCACCCATTACGTACGATTCTTGAGATACAGTCCGCTGGCAGACAGACGGACTTTTCGTACGGAACCTTAAAAACGGTATTCCAAAAACAAAGTGTGTCTCACGCTCTCACGGCTGCACTAAAAGGGTGTTGGAAAGCACGTTAAGCCTTTTGTCCCAGCACTGCTGTCATTTGAACATTATTGTCAGTCGTTACTGATTATCAGAAGCTAGAATTTTTGACACCAGTCTTTGGTTTGACTGAAAGCCGATCCCGACCGATGGGTCGTAGCGTTGCCACCACGACTCTCATTATGTCTTAAAAGTTTCCCTTAAATATAGATTACAGGAAAACAAATAAGAAGTCAAATAACTTATTGTCTAAATTCTTATTACTTCTAGAGGAAGAGAAAGTTTATGTGACTTTTTTTAAATCAAATCAGTAGTTTTGGGGGATAGGAATGTTAGGAATGTGTAGTTTTCCATCGACATTGTTTTGCTTATATTTTGACTCAATCAAGCTGTGCATGTAACCTTTTCCCAACTAAGTTGGGTTCGGCTTTCGAAGTTTACGGAAATTGTTCGAAAGAGTCACCGCGGCCCTGGAATGCAAAGGGCACTAGGAGGAACACGGATGGGTATTAGTCAGTAAGAGTCTGACACTCCTTTCTGCTCCGCCCAGAGCGGGAGGAGTCATATGATGACTTCCCATGTTTTAAAAAAAATGGTTTCGACTTCCAGTCTACTTGGATACAGCTGAATATCAGTACACATTTACATGGAGTATGTAAATGTGATAGTTTGGAGCGAAAGGGCGTGGAAAACAGTCACCTTCTTCTGCAAAGCAGTAATGTAAGGAGGAGGCGAGTCACGTGAGGGAGAAACAAACCTCATGCCTCAGACGCTGCAACAAAAGAAGACGCCCGGGCGTCAGGAATCACAGGGTTTACCGGCCACCATAGGCACGGGGCTGCAGACGACAGCGTTGGATGGCTCGCTATACGAGTTTACATGAAGAAACTGCTTATTTCCACAACCCAGTAGCTGGGTATCATAGCAAGACTGGAGTCCGATTTCAGGCTTCTGACAGTCCGTGGCGCCTGTCAAGGATATACATATGACAGTCGAGGCCAACAGCTTACCTAGGCATGGAAGATAAATGTTAAAATAGCTGCCATCGGTGACCCCGGACGTCGTTCCGAACTCAGCAAGCACCCTTAACCCTTAAATCGACCCGTGTTGGCTGGTATTATTTAAAATAAAATAAATAAATAAATCTTTGGTCTGGTAGGCAGCCGCTCCAGGTAAAATACAAGCCCCAATGTAGTTGGATAAGGCTAGGGAGATGATGATGAAATAAATCAATCTTCAATTCATGCAAATACTACAAATAAACTACTAATAATATTTTTATTATTTAGACAGGTACTCTTTAAATGGATTGCGGTCAGGACGATTACAAACGTCTATAACTTTCCTTTCAAATATACGTATTGTCATAAATCACATGTACACACGCGTGGCTTGTCAATACTGTAGTACTTTTTATTTATATTAAACGTACGCCATCTATTTATATCAGTCATCATTTACTACGCACTCTTAGACGCGTGGATGCGACACGCGGACTGCAGTTCTAGGTATCTGTGACAGATTGACTGACAGACATATAGGAACTGATTCGATCTGGTTAAGGTGTTTTCCTTTAAGAAGACGATAGTAACTCTCTTTATTTTACACCATAACACACTATAGTGGGCGCTAAACCTCTCAAAAGGCTACTCTTTAGGCCCGAAGTCCTTAGTTCGGGCTTAATTGCGGGCGTATTCTACTTCGTATTACCTAACCACTAAGACTTAATGACAACACGATTCGACTGTAACTGTCGTAAAAATCGACAAATAAACGTTGACGTTAAAAAAGTTTTGACAGTCAGCCGAATTTGAATAAAATGAGTTATGATTTTGATTCATGGTATTGTTATCTATTGTGAGCATACATTTTCAAATAAAAATTTAAATTAAATTTGAGATTTTGTGAGCAAATAATTTCTTTTGTCATTTTTTATAAAGCTAAGAGTTCAAAAAATTCAAACGTGTTCTCTCAAAATTACAGCTACACAGCTGCAATTATTTCGGGTTGACGTATTTGTGTCCAGCTATTCAATGTATTTTTTTACTTGAGATGGATTTGCTCTTGACTTTAGTCTAAGTCAGAGGAGACAGAGACAAAGTCTACGATGCAGTGAGTTGCTCAGAGCTTATTTGTGAAAATAGTGCGCGAAACAAATTGGACGTGTCAATGGCATTGGACAATAAAAATAACTGGCTAGAATCAACTAATAGTTCTTTGTCAGTTTCTATTTATTGTCCTGGCAATTTTCAAGAAAGAAATCTGTACTATTAATGTGCTTACTAAAAATTACGACCAGCCATTTAGTAACAGTTGAAAACCTTCAAATGTTTTTTTTTTAAATTTTATTTGAGATGGGTTCTAGTCTAGGTCAGAGATGACAATGTTTAATTAGACTTAAAAGTTAAAACTACCGTGGTAAAACCAGTACGGGTTTAAGAAAAAAAAAAGTGAAATAGATAGGATTCTAAACCTAACAATAGGGCTAATAGGAGTCAGTTTTGAGTGTGCTGAAAAACATTTATTTACTATTATTTCCTCATAATTTCCTATAACATTAAAATTATGATTCCATCTTTCCCAATCGTGGAAACGGCCACTACCGCAATGAAAACTTACAAATTATCCCATAAATCGACAAAATTACCGACAAAACAATTTCCCTAACAAAACCGTAAAAGTATCGATAAATAACGTAAGCACATCACTACGATACTAATAACAGCTGATCTAACGGAAAGACGCCGCGTCCGGCGTCCGGTTTTAAATACGATTTCACGCACACATGTTTATTTTTATTGCTCTTTTTTTTAACTTCGTCTGCGGTTCGACTTTTGAATAAACTCTTGGTGGGCTATGCGCTCCTGGTACTTTTGGTGAAGTTTTTTTTGAAGTGAACACTTTTTTAGCGGCGTTGAGCACTTTTTTGGGATGGTTTTATAATATAAAACTCAAAACACGTGACCTGATCGAAAATTCTTAAGACAAAGTCGTGTCAGGATACGTGACCAAATAAATTGTGAAGTGAAAACTTCTTTAACGGCGTTGAGCACTTTTCTTGATATTTTTTTTACTATTGTTAGGCTTACGTTTGACCGCTATCTCACCTGATGTTAAGCGATGATGCGGTCAAAGGTGGAGCACGCTTGCCTAGAAGTAACCTATTCACTCTTGACTTAAAGACTCCAGTTCGTGAGTTTGTGAGGTTGTAACAAACTTATAATATAATATTAGTAGATATTATTTCAGAAATTGTTACGGAAACGCAAAAAACTGAATAAGCGCGTACGCGTACAAAATATGAGTTAGTAGGTATCTAGTTAGCAAATAATGAAAAACTAGCCAATTTATCAACACGCAAAAATGTAAACAGACACTTTTCAAATTAATTTTAAACATGGAACACAAACAACTCTCAGCGTAAGTGCTGAAGGAAGTGCTATGACGTCAACGCATAAAAACAAGATGGTTGTCATTGAAAGAAAATTAAAAAGAAGTTCGAATCAACCAATGATGGATGGTGGGAATGTAAACAGAAATATCATGTGGTTTCTGCGCAGTTACTGTGCGGTTTATTTAGCGAAGGACTTGAATGATTAAAAGAATATAATAGAAAAATTCGACACAACACACACAGCAAAAATAAACAATGGGTTGCACTCAGGGAATGCCGGAAGAAGTGAAAACTTGAACATTAATTGTTGTGCATTTTTTATTCATCCGTGTTACGAATTTTCGATCAGAGGGCCAATTCTACTAATTTTAAAACAAATTTCGCATTCGCATGTCAATCGCTAACTGTCAAAAAACCCTTTAAGTTTCAAATTTTCATACATTTTTGACAGTTTGCGCTTGAGAATGCCAATACGATGCGAATGTGACAATTAGTAGAATTGGTTCACAGGTCACGTGTCCTGACGCAAGTTTAGCATTTTTTTTTTTTTTTTTTATACAAAACGGGGAAACGGGGAATCCATCCCAAGAAAAGTGCTCAACGCCTCTAACGAAGTTATCACGCGGTAAGTAAAGGATATTGTAACAATCAACACATTTAGCAGACAGCTTGGTGACCACTGAATCGAATACATCAGAAACATACGTCCCACGCTATACAAAACCAGCCATTAAAAAAATTAAAAGCAATAAAAATCAAATAACAACGAGCTTCCACCATTTTGTCTATGATTGCGGTCATTTTATACTCTGGCAACACTCCAACGGCTTTACGATTCCAAATTCGAAATAATAATGATTTATGATTGGGTCGGTGTTATGGTGTAAATGCATTCGTTTTTTTATTACTTACATCAATTCAAGCATAGTTCAGTTCTAATGGAACCAAAATGTTTGAAGTTCCGTTTTGTAGAACGGGGTTGAATCGGGTTGAGGCATTTGTCTCACCGCCAGAGGCCCTAGACAAAGAGCTATTCTTTCAGCGAATTTGATAGTCAAAATAGAAGGGATCCATGAGTCGAGGGGATTTTAGGACCGCAACCGTGGTCCCGGACTACTTTATGAGTGGTTAAAAAGTTCATTTTAATATTGATAAAAAATTGCACAAATTATTAGTACCTACAGGTACAAAATAAAGGGTAATATTATTATGTGAAGAACACAGGGAAAGAACGGTCAAAGTCATCCTGAAACTGCTTTTGAGTTAGCCAATCCTGCAATAGGAAAAGCGTAAAAAGGTACAAATTCCGGAAAAATGACCTTTTAGTTTTATACATAAAAGTCATAAGTGATCATAGTTATCTGGACTTTGATCTTTATTCGTAATTTTCAATATGACTACGATTATTATTTAAATTTATGTTTGAGTGTTAAATAAGAGAACGCATTGTTGCATTAAGTCCGCCCATGTACCATTATTGTGCATAAAGTTTAAATAAATAAATAAGAAAAGATTAAATATTTTGTAACTTTTAAATTTTTTGGTTGAGCGGACTCTCCCAAGAAATAAGCTGTTTATTTGTGGTCCCATAGTACCACTCAAAAATAATACAGGTGTAGTCTGGGACCGCGGTCCCGGTCCTTAATCCCCTCGACCCCCATCACGTGATATTTTGACAGCGCTTGTCAATACAGATTTTTACGTTTTGATAATCGCCTTAACTATAATTTCTTCTCATCCGGGTAAAAACTCGCAAGTAACAATGAACAATGGATATAATGTATTTTTAATTCGGTGCTAAATTGCTTCCAAATCCGCTCACCTGTTGCGACTTGATTGAGTAATAAAGAATAATATTATAATTGCACTTTAATTGGAATCCATCCTATTAAGTCCTACTAATATTATAAATGCGAAAGTTTGTGAGGATAGATGGATGTTTGTTACACTTTAATGTCAGAAATTTGGCATAGAGGTAGATTATGGTCTGGAATAACACATAGACTATACCGCGTGTATCTGACATCGACGCACAAACGATTTTCATGGCTCCAGGGCATGATTCTGGACACCCCAGTGTTGGAATTTTTCGTCGGTTCTTTTCTCATTTCTTTCAAGACTTTTTATTACTTTAGACTGCTCATAATCGTTATTCTGACCTAACCCAATGCGATTTTTAATAAAAAAATAATTAATTAACTACTTTCACTGAAAAGAGCAATCTGAATAAAACGACAACTAGGTATCAGCTCAGCCGAGCTGATACCTAGTTGTGGTACTCTTGAAAAAAATGAGAAAAGAACCGACGAAAAATTCAAACTCTGGGGTGTCCAGAATCATGCCCTGGACCCATGGAAATCGTTTGTGCGTCGATGTCAGATACACGCGGTATATCCCGGAATTTGCGCAAACTGAATAGTTTTGCGCGAGAGACACTTCCAAAGTGGTAAAATGTGTCACCCCCTGTAACTATTAAAATAAGAGGATGCGAAAACTAAAAAAAATATATGATGTACATTACCATGTTTATGGATGAGAAATCATCAAATGACTTTGGTCGCTTTGGGCGAAGCAGAAGGGAGTGTCCAGACTCTTACTGACTAAAACCCATCCGTGTTCCACTTAGTGCCCTTTGTGTTCCAGGGCCGCGGTGACTCTTTCGAACTAATTCCGCAACGCCTTCATAGACCCGCTGGTATTATTTAAGAAACTATTACAACAAATCATAGGTGAGTCCAGAATCTTCCAAAGAAGACATAATTATCTCGTCAAGCCGTTTTAGGATATTTCGTAATCGCCAGGAAATGGGTACATTTTTAGAAAACGCTCTTTTCTTGATGGATTCCGGGAGTTGTCGCATCCTGTCCTTTTTAGTTTTACTATAATAATAAAATGGAGTAGTTTATGAGTGAAATAAATGTCTGGATGTGCTACTAAGGATTTAGGGAGTCTGATTTTAATTGTAATCTGAGACAGATAGAATACGTTTTACATATTGAAATGCGACGTCATCACGTCACTCAAAAATCGGTCACGCTCAAATGGGACTGGGCCGGACACGTCTGCCGCATGTCTAACGATTCATGGGCCAAAGCAACCACAATGTGGGTCCCAGAAAATGTCCGGCGACATCGCGTCAAAACCCAGGCGAAGATGGCGGGACGAGCTTGATGCTTATCGTCAAAATTGGTCCACATTATCCCAGAGCCGGGAAGAATGGAAGGAAAAAAGGGAGGCGTTTGCCTTGAAGTGGAACAAAATAGGCTAAAAATAACAAATAATTATACTATTGCAATACTAGTGAGGGTGTCATTCTGTCCTGACTTTGCTTTCACGGGTCCCTGGAGACCCGGTCCTTTGGTAGGCGTACGAGGGGCCGAAACCAACTCGCAGAGGCCCCGTTAGGAATTTCAAATGTAATGGGGCACCAACCGGCGATTATCCCTGTATGCACTGTGAAAGTATTCCCAAGGACAATCAACAGGAGCAGTACTATTGCTACTGACTTTGTTATTAATAACAGTTTTAATTTCTCTAGTCTTAATCTATACTTATATTATAAAGCAGAAGAGTTTGTTTGTTTGGTTGAACGCGCTAATCTCAGGAAATACTGGTCCGTTTTGAAAAATTCTTTCAGGGTTAGATAGCCCATTTATCGAGGAAGGTTATCACTATATGTCATCACGCTAAGACAAAAAGTAGCGGAGCAATAATGGAAAATGTGACGCGGACGAAGTTGCGCGGGTCAGCTAGTACAAATATAAAGTGCAGCATGATATAAAAGTCACGGGCAAATTCAACCACATCATCATAATCATCTGCCTAGCCTTTTCGAAACTAGCTAATTGTGTTCGACATCTCACGAATACACTTTTAGATAATTTAAAATTAGTTAATCCCAGAATTGTGGGAAGTTTTCGTAAAAAAATTGTTTTCCTTAAGAGTCAACATCTTACTTAACTTTATGCAAAATAGGCATGCATACGAAAATTCGATCTGTAGTCATCACATATATTACATACAGACTGATCAATGTAGAACCGTTACTATTAATATTTATATAACTGATGCATTGCCCAGTGGAGAATTTCAAGAGGATTCCAAATATAATGCGGCTACTGCCATATTTTGATTGATGATGAAATAAAACAGATGTAAGGGGAAACGTGCTCCTTCTGGGTAAGCTCGCTCCATCGTAGACTTTGTCTCTGTCAGATGACAGAGACAAAGTCTACGATGACATGTTTGATGATGATGTGTTTGCTCTTGACTCTAGTCTCAGTCGGAGATTCTGACCAAGACTAGGGTCGAGATCAAACACATCAAAAATAAAAATAAAAACGCCAATAATCTCGAAATTAATAAGTCATAATTATCTACACTTATATTATAAACAGGAAAGATTTGTTTGTTTGTTTTGAATAGGCTCCGAAACTACTGGACCGATTTGGATGAAATTTTGTACAAAGATAGTTTGAGACTCGAGGAAGGACATAGGATAGTTTTTATCCCGGAAATCTAACGGGTGTGCGGGTAAAACGGGAGCGAAGCCGCGGGGGACAGCTAGTCCTTAATATACAATATCGAATCTACAAAAGACTGATTGGGGCCATTAGAACCATTGACCAACTGTTCTGCGAGCAATGTGCCCTGCCCACTGCCACTTTAGTTTGGCGATCCTTCGGGCTATGTCAGTAACCTTAGTTCTCATGCCGATTTCATCATTTCTGATTCGATACGCAAAGAAACTCCAAGCATTGCTCTTTGAGTGACTTAAAGCCTTCTGATGAGGCCCAATGTGAGCTAGCGTAATAAAATACATGCAATTTAGCCACCGATAATGACATGTGAATATTTACTGTTGTCAAGTCACTCAAATGAGGTCAGACTACATTCTTTTACATTTCGCCTGTCTGGCCAGTTACAATAATATTAGCAAAAAAATGTGTTACATTCGTTATGCGTAGACGAGTGTAGGTGGCTGGAGTAGATAGTGGCACAGAGAACTAGCTTCTACCAGCGGCATCGCCCGCTTGATCCCTAGGAAACATGTTCCTGGGATGAAAGTAGCGTATTTGTAATTTCAGACTTTAATGTACTTCTGTGCCAAATTTTATGAAGATGATTTCAGGCGTTCTGACGTGAAAGAGTAACAAACATCCATCTGTCCTTTTAAACTTTTTAAATTATTTATATTAGTAGGATTAGTAGGAAGGATATAGGAAGTGTGTGTAGAGTCGAGTGTAGATCTTGTTCTAACACGACTTTAGTCAAAAATAAGAACCTTTATAGGAGAACAGAAAGCTTTATAATTTTACATAGATTCCATTTCCCAGACCTTGTAATGAAAAAAAAAAAACTTTTTACAAAAAAATACAACCGACTTCCAAAAAAAAAAACACTACAAAGTAAAAAATAACTTTAATTTCGGAAGTCGGTGTTTTTGTTACTTTCTTCGTATTTTGACACCGACTTCCGAAATTAAAGTTTTATTTTTCACTTTTTAGTGGTGCCCCACACCTAACAACACCACTGCAAAATCACAGAAAAGCAAAATACGCAATTTCGATTATCAAAGAATCATCTAAATAGTGAAATTCCAGGTATTTCGATTTAAAATCCAAAGTTCGTAAACGATTTTGATATGATTGAAATGGGACCAATCTGCAAGTATATCCATTCAGATAAAACAAGAATTTTTCAAATTGGTTCATAATTGTCGGAGTTATGAGGTAACAAACATAAAAAAAAACATACAACCGAATTGATAACCTCCTCCTTTTTGGGAAGTCGGTTAGTTAGTTTTAGTCGGTTAGTTTTAGTCGGTAGCTAAAATAGGTTGGTTTGACGACGACAGCTCTGATGCTTCACTTTATTGGTTCGTCAGTCAATGCTCATCGACTATTGCGCTTGTAAGTTTTGTTCGCCCACCGTACATTGGCGAGATCACCCCGCTGCATTCATCAACAGTGCTATTCTGTAACAACATTTTCGTGTCTCGACAGCGGAATCCGAGGTGAGTTTCAAATTCGCATAAATGTAAGACCTTATGATGTGTGAAACTTTGTAAGCTTAGTCACTCAGGTGAAGTCGATATCGAAATTGTTATTTACAGAATAGACTAGCTGTATTCATGACTCGTGCTAGCTATCAGCTATTATACCTACACACGTTTCATAGCGTAGATTTCTGTGGCAAAACCTCAAACTCTTTAAAGTGTGGACTCTGATGAATATTACTCCTTGTCCGCGCTAAACATTTATATGCCACGCTCACTCGTTCGACGAGTTTTTACTGCTTATCAATTAACATATTATTTACCTCAATTTCGTTAACGAGTTATCAAAGACTGATTCATTGATTATTATTTTATTGCAGATTACTTGGTAGTGAATTTAATTCTTGGTAAAATAAACCTTATCTTTTAGTGAATGGAGCGGAAACTCTACAGAAAATGTGGATGAAATGTGTGCGGAATGATTAGGTACAGACCGCGACAAAATGCTACGAACTTCTAAGTTACAAAAGTCAACCAGCAAATCATCATCTGCCTAGCCTTTTCCCAACTATATTGGGGTCGGCTTCCAGTCAAACCGGATTCAGCTGAATACCAGTATTTTACGTGGAGCGGCTGCCTACCAGACCTCCACAACCCATTAAGGCGCGTCCCCGAGCAAAACGCAGCGCTAGCCGTTTTTTGTGCAGTTTTTGGAGCTATCTACTCTTTATCCAAAAGAAATATCAACTAATAAAAAATACACTAAATTTCTACATAATCTTGGCTTCAAAATGGTAGATTTTATTTTTTTATTACTAAGTTTAATGTTTAAGTAATCTCCTCACAACGAACCCACAGAAATGAGAAAAAATTACTGAAAACATGCATCTTCTCGAAAACTAACGATTATTTTGATTTTATACTTACACTAATGGATAGGCAATTTAATTATGAACATTTTGGTAGAAGTATTTTTTTCAAATGACCAAAAGTAGATTTTATAACGATTTTATTCAACATTCTGAGCGTATGGGCTATTGTATCTCTTGCGCTGTTATGTAGGGAAAAAATGCTCAAGGTTATTTGCTCAGGGTACGGCCTTAACTGGGTAACACGGTACTCCTTGGCAAGACTGGTGTCAGATTTTCTGGCTTCTGACAATCCATAACGACTGCCAAAGATCTCCAAATGACAGCCGGGACCACCAGCTTTGCTGGAGACAACGTGCTTTCCGTGGCACGGAGGAAACTAGGTATGTTAAGGTCACCCATCCACAGACCAACCTCGGCAAGCGTTGCTTAACCTTGAAGATCGACCTGTGCGGCTGTTATTATTTAGCCACGAGCTCCTAGTCAACAAAAGTCAACCAACCAATAATAAAACAACAACAAAAGTCAACCAACAAATAATAAAAAAGAGAATAAAAATAAAAAATAAAAGGGGACGGACTCCTTTACAAGAACCGTATTTTTTCGGTTTACAGTGTGCAAGGCAGACTCGCACTTGTCCAGTTTTTTGATGGTACCTAAACTATAGAAGTATTGTTCTGAAATCGGTTTGGTTGGTGGTAGGACTTCTTCTAAGTCCGCCTGGCAAGCTACCACCATCATGTCTAAGTCTGTCGCCATAACAACAATGTTAACAGCATTGTTGTGTTCCGGCAGTTAGAGGTATGATAGCCAGTTCCTCTGTGTAAGAGGATTCCGGGTGAAACTCGCTTCCATCTTCGGCCTAATCATCACTTTCCATCAGGTGAGATATGGGCCAAGAGTTTCCCCGTTTTGTTTTAAAAAAAAAACCGAAAATACTTCCACTTGTGCAAGTAAAGTATTGCAGTCCCAAAAGCTACATTTTTAAAAGCCGAGAGAAAGCAAGTTCCCCCTATCTACCATCGGACATCCAGACGCACTGCACTGCAACTTACCATCCCTACCTTGTTGCTATTCCACCAATTCACACTAAGCGTTTCCAAGCGTTTTTCATAATGCAAACAGCAAAGGAATGCAACTATCTGCCTGCGTCTGTGTTTCCGAACGCTAACAACCCTAATCTCTCCAAAGGTACGAGTGAACAGGCTCCTTCTGGGTAAGCTCGCTCCATCGTAGACTTTGTCTCTATCATCTTTGAACTAGACTAGAGTCAAGAGCAAACCCATCTGTACTTACATATAATAATAATATTATTAAGCTGAAGAGTTTATTTGTTTTAACGCGCTAATCTCAGGAACTACTGGTCGGATTTGAAAAAGTTTTTGATAGCCCATTTATCGAAGAATTTTATAATCATCACGCTAAGACAAATAGAAGCGGAGCGTTCATGGAAAATGCGACGCAGATGAAATTGCACGGGTCACCTAGTCTCAAAAAAAAAAAATCATAGCCACGTTCTTCACAAAAATCCAACAAGATTATTTGATATAAAACGTTCATTATTATCATCGATCTATCTTGACCCCGATACAAGTCTCGCGACCCGGTTTGGCCTGTTTAAACAGTTAGATATTATATCTATGTGAATATTCGCAAATCTGTTATTCTTGTAATAAAATATTAACGGTATAACTTAACGTCTGCCTAGCAACTTCCCAACTACGTTGGAGTCGGCTTCCAGTTAAACCTTGGGGACTCTAAGTCCGTAGTTTCAGGCTTAGTTCCAGGCGTATGCTACTCCGTCTGCCAGGGTTGCGGAATCTGTCTGCCGGGGTTGCGGAAATTTGTTCGAAAGAGTCACCGCGGCCCTGGAACGCAAAGGTCATTAGGAGAAACACGGATGGGTTTTAGTCAGTAAGAGTCTAACGCTCCCTTCTGCTTCACCCAAGGCGGGAGGAGTCATTTTGATGATTTCCCATGCTTAAAAAAATGCTACTCCGTTTCACACAGCCACTAAGAATTATTGACATTTGACAGTTACTGTCATTAATTCTTAGTTCGGGTTCTGCAAGCAATAATCGTAAGTTCGTAAGTGGTACGGATTAGAATTCTTTTCTGTTTAAATTTTTTGCTTATATGTTTATTTTTAAACAGACTGCAAATGTTTGAAATGCAATTTCCTCTCATTGTCGTTTTGGGTTAGTCTTTAAAAAATATATTGAAGTAGGTACCTACATTGATAAAATAAATAGTGTCTAAATCCGGAAACCAATGTAACAAGGCTGAATTTTCAAATCGTAAGTGATTTTGGTGTAACGTTAATATGGCTAGTTCTTCATCATGACAGCCGGAACCAAAAAAAAGGCTGTTGCATCGATTTTACTTTTTCTTCACACCACCAGCACGAAAACGTCAAATTATGTCATGCAAACTGAACCGAAAGTAAGCAATTATTACCCGGCGGGTTATAATAAAATCCAGTCAGTCGGAGGTCCATAAAGTGATTTGAATTTGGAACTCAACTTGTAGACCGACGGGAACCGCTCGCGACCAGCCACCTTTCTTCATGACTTGCGAACATTTTTTTTCCCAGTAGGAGTGAAAAGTAGAGTATGCTTTTCAGGGATAAAGGTGTCTTTGCCTTGGGCTAGCATGAATCCCTCACTGCATTCAAGATTCTTTTATTCTCTATTATCTCTTCTTTCTTATATTCCCTCGCGATGCTCGGGACTCAACTTTCGCATCCATCATTAGGTTTGGGATTCAATATGACACCCGTGGCATAAGACATTGCTTTATCCCCTTGTTACATAATCTACTATTAGATCTCAAGGACTGGCCATAAAATATAATCAGAGTTATAAATAAAACATCACAATGTTCTAAAAATAGAAATCGTATTTGGCAAAGTCGCTGATTGTGGAAAGTTGACAATTTTTTTGTAGTTGAGGTGTCGTTGCCAGCTTGTGTGGGTAAATAAATAAATACTAAGTTATTGGCAACAATAGATACCTGCTATTAAATCATCACTTGGATTTCTTTCTGGTAGAGAATTGCTCGCATCCTGATCAAAAACTTTCAACGACTGTCTAACCTTTTTAAAAAAACGTTGGAGTCGGATTCCAGTTTAAAGAGTGGAACTCCCTACCAGAGTCTGTGTTTCCTGATAGCTATAAACTGGGAGTCTTTAAGTGAAGAGTGAATAGGTTACTTCTAGGCAAGCGTGCTCCATCTTCGACCACATCATGGCTTACTATTAGGTGAGATAGTGGTGAGACGTATGGCTATCAATAGTAAAAAGGTGTGCTATTAAATAATTACTATTTTTTTTTCTTAGGGATGGGAAATCATCCAATGACTTCTCCCGCTCTGGGTGTAGCGGGAGGGAGTGTCAGACTTCTACTGACTAAAACCCATCCATATTCCTTCATTGCCCTTTGTGTTCCGGAGCCACAGTGTCTTTTGCAAATAATCCCGCGACTCCAGTAGGCGTCGGCCCTTTCGGGCCCCTCTGTGTGCTGACTCTCTTTGAGGCGCGCGTGGAACACTAACGCGCCATTAAATCTTTACTTGGATTTCTTTCTGGTAGAGAATTGCTCGCATCCTGATCAAAAACTTTCAACGACTGCCTAACCTTTTTAAAAAAACGTTGGAGTCGGATTCCAGTTTAAGAAGTGGAACTCCCTACCAGAGTCTGTGTTTCCTGATAGCTATAAACTGGGAGTCTTTAAGTGAAGAGTGAATAGGTTACTTCTAGGCAAGCGTGCTCCATCTTCGACCACATCATGGTTTACTATTAGGTGAGATAGTGGTGAAACGCGTGCCTATCAATAGTAAAAAAGAAACTGTATGCACTGTGTGCCATTTTACGTGGAGCGGCTGTCTATTTGAGTTCCATTGCACATTGTCAAAATTCAAAATTCAAAATTCAAAAGTCATTTATTCAAATTAGGCTGAGAGCCAGCACTTTTTGAACGTCAAGTTCTACAAAAGACAGTCCCCCAAAACGCCCGCCCGTCACCACTTCCTAGTGTTTTAGCTGTGGAGAAGAAGTGGCCAACAAACTCCCCAGCAACACATCTGTCTGTTACGTTTTAGGAACTCGAATTTATACACTGAGTTGAATGCAAAGTAATTAGTACATGACACAAAACAAAAAAAAATAATTATATAACAGCTAGCACACTATCATTCTATGATACTATAAAACAAAATACACACTCAAGCAAGTGTTGACGTTAAAAAAAAAAATTACCTACATAGTGACCTACATAAATAATAATTAAAAGACAAAAACGAAAAAAAAAAAAAAAACAATATTATATGAACACATATAACCTGGTAGGCTTGAATCACCTGATTGTCTGATAAAAAGATGATTCCGTGCTTCGGAAGGCACGTATAAGCTGGTGGTCATGTCAGAGGCCCTTGAGGCGGTTTAGAAACTTGAACACTAGGGTGTGTGGGGCCGTTAGACCTTACTACCCACACTATAAGAAATAGAAGAAGACGCGGTTGGTGGTCTCAATTATATGATTGAACTAAATTAAAGGCCAACAACTGTCTCCTACTATTCAAAAGAGTAGTGTAGTCGTTTTTGGCGGACAGGTTTTTTGAAACAAGGAAATGTTTTGAATTTGGAAGAAATAGATGACTGATTCTTAAGGTTACAGTTAAAAAGAAAAAAATCAAGTTATTGATCCTTTGTCATGATGAATCTTGCATGGAGAGACCAAAAGGCCCGTGTCCGAATGTGTTCGATTTCCGCAAATAGGTCAGATAATGTATACTTATAAGCTTTCTTAGTAAATAAAACAATATGTGAAAAATAAAACGATAAAATATGTAGCATAAGATAAATAACAGAAATCAAGAAAAAAATCCGACAATGTACCTCTTTATAACTATTTTTTTTTCTTCTAAAAACCGTCAATCCGCAAACTGCACCATCAACCTTTGCAATTCGAATTAAAAAAAAAACCTACAACAACAAACAATACTTTACCGCACTTAAATTAAAAACAAAACACAGTTATCACAAATATTAACGATGTATCACACTTGAGCTGTCCGATTTCTCACCGCGTTTCCACTTATTAGAAAACCACTAATTTAAACTAAACACAACCGCACTTAATTACTTGTTTACAAACAAAAAAGGAACACCAACTCGCGCGGGAAAATTAAATTGACAGGAAAACTTGCATCTGACAGTTCCTTAAAAAGTCAATTAAAAAAAAAGGGATATCGACAATGCACAGATTAAATAAAGAGGTTATTTATAATGTCGGCTGTCGCGTCCGCACGTCACTTGGCTTTCGAAAGACTGGTCCGTACCGTTTCACGTTACTGCATTCGGAAATAGAAATACTTATTTTCTACTCTGTGTATCGGTTGAATTTTGCATTTCAGTTAGAATGGGGGCAAAAGACGCGCGACTGAGTCATCAGGGGTTGTTCGCAAGCAATGAGTTTGAGCTGACTTTGAAAGTGACCTACTTTATAGAAACTCTTTCTAGATCATCTATTTATTCTAGAAAAATAAAATTGTTCGACAGGTTTAAGTTCCAGTAGCATTGTTTTTTTATTTTTTTGGTTGGCAGAGATGTATTGACGTGTTAATAGTATTAATTTGGATTTATGGTATTTTAACAGCAATAGGCTTGTCCTTTGTTACAGGGGATGAAATATTGCAACTGTTGAAAAGCAACTTCTTTAGAATACTAAGTGTTGTTGGCGAATAGAGTGATTGAATTTTATGTTTAGCCCAGTCTACTCAGAAACTTTAAAAATTCGCTGACGCAGATATAGGCAAGGCCCGATCTAGCTATTTAGCCGTTCCGGGCAAAAAATCTTCACACTAACACCATAAATCATGCATGAGCTTGCTATTCCAAAGATGGGATGATATAGTTTTGTTTGCAGAATATTCATATACGTTAGTCTACTGCAGCTTCTGAACAAGGATTCAAAAAGTCATGAGAGTATGTTTGTAAATATTGTTACGCGCCAGAATTAATGCCGGGTACACAACGTACTACTAACGCCATCTAGTATCGAGTAGAGGAACTAATTGGGTCACGATCTTTCTAGACTTTTCGATGCTAGAACATTCTCGATGTTTCGACACCTAGTCAGTCGGGACCGGTATGTTCCCGAACTTTCTAGATATTTCCATTCTCGAAGGATCTGGAAATTACTGTGGGTCTATATAAGGTGCGCATCGCTCGCGACTGGGTCAGTACTGAATTGGCGATACAAGCGAACATCGGAAGCGATCTTCAACTGCGAATTAAGTGAAGTGAAGTGTATAATAGTGCGACTGTGTGTTATAATTAGTGCGTTTAAAGTGATAATTAGTGTTGATTATTGAAGTGTCATTTTTGGTTAATTAATCGGCTGTTTTTATTGTCACGAACCCCAAGCTCGTAACAATATTATAGCTCAAATCAGAGTGATATTTTGTATTAAATTGTTCACCCCCAAGGATAAAATTCGTGCAACCTCCCGGCGCCCGGCACCCTCAATTTTGCCGGCTCACATTTTTGCAGTTCTGGGCATGTGCCGGCCGAAGTGAAAACTTGAACAATAACGTTGTACATTTTTGTTACGAATTTTCGACCAGGTCACGTGTCTGTCCTGACACGAGTTTAACATTTTATACGCATCCCAAGAAAAGTGCTCAACGCTGCTAAAGGAGTTTTCACTTCAAAAAACTGAAATGCTTGCTATAACATTTTGACAGCTCCGCGGTGGCACCTTTAAAAAAATAAAAATAAAATTAAACTTTATTCAGAATTTTAAAATTCTAAAATTAAAAATGTAGGTTTTAACAATGTAAGATGCCTGTACTACGATAAAATTCTGTATCACAGGCTTCAGTAGCTTAGTGGCGATAAGTCCCCTCTTTGAGGAGTGGCTAGAGAGGCGCCACGGCGTCCTCACCTTCCGCCTGACGCAGGTCCTCACCGGACATGGATGTTTCGGGAGGTTCCTGCTCCCAATCAGGTGGGAGGAAACGACCGGGTGTCACCACTGCGGGGATCGTCCGGAGGACACGGTGGAGCACACTGTGCAGGTGTGCCCCGCTTGGGCGGGGCACCGCCGTGTCCTCGAAGCGGCGATCGGCGGCGACCTCTCGCTTCCGGCCCTGGTCCAAGCCATGGTCCGGAGCGAGATGGAATGGGACGCCGTTGCCTCCTTCTGCGAAGCAGTCATGCTAGCGAAGGAGGTGGCGGAGAGGGAGAGGAGACCCTTTCGTCCCGGCCGCCGTGGTGGACGCCGCGGGCGTCGGGGGCCACCACCTGGTGACCCCCCGCCACCGCACGCGCGGGCCTGTGGACGGCGAGCTATGGGTGGCTCGCCGTCCGTCCGTCTAGTGACGACAGGCCGTGTCGACGGCGCGCTAGTGTTCCACGCGCGCCTCAAAGAGAGTCAGCACTCACGAGGGGTCCGAAAGGGCCGACGCCTGCTGGAGTCGCGGGATTATTCGCAAGAGACACCTTGGCTCCGGAACACAAAGGGCAATGAAGGAACATGGATGGGTTTTAGTCAGTAGAAGTCTGACACTCCCTCCCGCTACACCCAGAGCGGGAGGAGTCATTGGATGATTTCCCATCACTAAAAAAAAGGCTTCAGTAGCTTTTTTATTCGAGATGGGTTTGCTCTTAACTCTAGTCTTGGTCAGAGATGACAGAGACAAAGTTTACGATGGAACGAGCTTACCCAGAAGGAGCCTGTTTACTCTAACTTTGAACAGATTAGGGTTGTAAGTGTTTGCAAACACAGACTAATGTTCAGAACTCCTAATTATAATATATAATAAATATATGAATTAAAAACTACTAATCTTTAAAATATTAATTAAAAAAAAGTTAAAAATAATAAGTCACTTCTCATTAAATGGTAACCCTATTTCTGACTCATGCAAAGGTACACGACTGGGCTGAATAATTTGATTCCTTCGCCCTGACCGTTTTGCCACCAAAAACGTCCGCCATGATGAATTTTCTTTTTGCTTTTCTTTGAATGTTAAATTAAACAAAGGATTTTGTTTGTTGTGAAAATCCAATAATAGGAAAAGTTTTTTAACAAATACTAGCTCAGCATATGACTATGCTTGCTTGCTTTTTAAAACCTTGCTAGGTTTTCCTAAGTAACCACTGATTTAAAAGAGTATCCGTGGAGTTTCTTGCACGTTCTTCTCCATAGGATCTACTCTTCAGAACGTGTGTTTCGAACTGCCGCGCTGGATATAGGGTCGGTGAGTGTTTTGCTGCAGAACAACTTGCTGCTCTTGTCGCTAGCGCGGCAGAACTATCTTCATCTACTTGACTCACAGTTCAAAATTGCCTGTAACTGGTATATTTCAAATAAAAGAGTTTGCATTTGTTGTCGGCACAAAACCTCACAAAGATAATAGCTAAAGAACGTCACGGAATATCCAAACACAAAAAGTAGACACGATTTTCCTATTCAAGTAATTAATGAATTGGTTATCCTGTTACACATTGCAAAGCCGACCGACCATTCATACAATCTGTAGTGCCAGCGAAGAGGCGATAAGGAGATAAGTATTGATACCAGTGCAGATAAATATGTGTTATGAAAATTATTGGTGATTCAGTCTAAATCCGACATGGGGTGTATACAAAGTGTCTCGTGTTGTTGCATTCCACTCTGCGATTGTTCAGATGTAAGTGTCAATTTAAAAGTGTCCGTGGAGTTTCTTGCACGTTCTTCTTTATTATTATATAAAAAAACGCGTTTGGCCACAGTCTCATCTGTTGGAAAGCCATGATCTGGTCGACGATGGAACGTACTTGCCTAGAAGTAACTAACCTTGTCGATTCAAGTGTCTGTAAATAGTTTTAATTCCATTAATGCTCGGCTCCTTTTAGTCTTAGCGTGATGATATGTAGCCTATATCCTTCCTCGATGCATGGGCTATATAATACTGAAAGAATTCGGTCAAATCGGACCAGTAGTTTCTGAGATTACCCCCTAAATACAAACTTACAAACAAATGTTACCTCTTTATAATATATGCTTCGAATTTGAGTACCATTCCCGATTTGTCCCTTATTATTGATTTTCGTGCACGTTCTTCTCCATAGAGAACGTGCAAATAGCTCCCATTTTTCTGACTGTTTTATTTTATGATTCAAGTATGTAGATTGTTTTATTGAAATAATTGCTATCTATATGTCTCTGAGCTTATCAATCACGTAGACACTTTTTGTGAGTCAAGGGTTTGAAGGAGCACAAAAACATCTCCTGTTCACGATATTTTTCTCGTTTTAAATCCTGGTGTAAAAATAAGCAATTCAAACTTTTCCTTCGTATGTTAATTGGGCTTAGGACCAACAAAATTATCAACTTTTTATAATTTAGTAATTTTTAAGAAAACAATTAAGACACTCAAGTAATATTTTTACTTGAGTGTCTTAATTGTTTTCTTATCAAATCAAATTAAACAATTTTGGGATTTCGATTTTTTTTACTTTTGACTGCAAAATTATGATCAGTAACGAGTACGGAAACAGCCCCATTTTTTTTTGTACTAATTAAAAAATAGTGTTGTATATATGGATACGATTCTGTAAACATGTCGAAGTGAACACTTATTTATTTATTTAATACTTTACGCACACACATGTACAGAGGCGGACTTAATGCCATAGGCATTTTTTGCCAGTCAACCTTTGGGTAATGAAGAGAATAATAGTGGTAGGTGCAATATAAAGATAAAGAGAAACCAGAAACACGATTATTAGTAAAATTAATACAAAGATAAATAAATACCTACATATAAACCGAAGACCTTAGGCGAAGTGAACGACGACCGAGCTGTCAAACCATACAAACAAGATAAGAATGACAGCTCACTTGTTGTTCACTTCACCTAAGTGATCATGGTGAGATGTCAACAGAATCGACCGGCTGAATACCTATACTAATATTATATAGCTAAAGAGTTTGTTTGTTTGCTTGAACGCGATAATCTCAGAAACTACTGGTCTGATTTGAAAAATTCTTTCAGGGTTAGGCGATTAACACACGGCACCGCGCACCGCCGCGGTCGACGGTGAAGCGGATCTCATGTCGCATTGGCCTCAAATAAATCCGTTGATGCCTAACACACGTAAACCGTCTTACCGCACGGAGCACCGCTACGAAATCCGTGCCGTGTGATAATCGCCTAAGATAGCCCATTTATCGAGGAAGGTTATAGCTGTATATCATCACGCTACAACAAAAAGTAGCGGAGCAATAATGGAAAATGTGACATAGACGAAGTTGCGCGGGTCAGCTATTATAGAATAAGATAGGAATGGAGATAAATAACTATTGTTTGTAAGAACTCTACACATTTAACAACGTGGCGTTAGTGTGCCATAAAAGATCCGATCAAGTTTGAGTCGGACTCCCACTCAAAGGGTTCTTTATCACCGAAAAAAAAAACCTTTTTTGTATGGGAGGCTTCTTGATTTCTAACCAATTTAAATTTTAATTAAATTTTTACTATTTGTTGATATAGCAATAGGCATAATAATAATAGCATAGGTTGAAATAGGCAACAGATTTTACAAACTCTGAAAATTTTGTGTTACGGTTTTTGAGATACAGCTCGCTGACAGACAGGACGGACAGCGAAGGCTTTGTTAAAGGGTTCCTTTGTTTACTTTTGGTGTAAGAACCCTGGGCATAGTCCTTTTTGCACAATATTTGGACGCATACAAATCGCTCCGTGACCTGTTTTCACAGGAAAATGAATGATACAGAAAAGAAATTATGTGGTTCATTGATAAATATCTACAGGGTGTAGGGGACAGCCCTCCACAAATTAACAGGGTGCAATCAGCTTCTTACTTTGAATCATATTCCAGTGGAAATTTTCTCAATTTCTTTTTTTCGTTATTTCAGTTTTTATTGCTTTGTTTCAATGTAAAGTTACATTATCTGTATGCAGAACTCCATTATGTAAAAAACACAGCTAAAATGAAAAAAAAAACTAATGAACGACGCATAAAATCAGCTGTTAAACACGTGGCGCGAGCGCGGCTGTCCTTTCGAAAGCTCGCTGCGCTGCCGTTCGCTGCGTGCGTTTTGCAGAGGTAGCGATACATTGCGTGTGAGGTAATTAAACAAATCAGTTTTATTGGATTCCCATAAAGTTCCTGAAATAATTTCATGTACCGGTCAATTTGACGACACGGTTGGCGCAGTGGTTGAGCGATTGACTGCTGCGCAGCATGTCGCGGGTTCGATTCCCGCACGGAACAAATATTTGTAGGACCTACATGTATTTGTTCCGAGTCTGGGTGTTTTTCTATCTATAATATGTATGTATTTACAAAAAAATATATATATAAGTAGTTTATCAGCCATCTCGTTACCATAACACAAGCATTAGGTTGCTTAGCTTGGGACTATATGGCGTTGTGTGAAATGTCCAAGGATATTATTATGTCCAAGGATATTATAACTTAGTACGATATACTGAAATCAACCTATCAGTTTGTGGAGGGCTGTCCCTTACACCCTGTATATCTGTTTTGTTAAAAGGTATTTTTCCTGTTACAGAACAGGAAAAATACTAACAAAACAGATATAGATATTTATCAATGGATCACCTAATTGAGGCTCATGGCGATGTATAGATTACCTACTTATCGTATTACAAAATGGTTGCTGTGATAACAATTTCAAATCTCTTGATAGAGTCTTTGAGTGTCGAATTTAGGTAGTGCGTCAACTATGGATTTTATACCACAAGACCGAACGCTTGCCAAGGTTGGTCTGTGGATGTGTGACCATCTTAACATACCGAGTTTCCTCCGTGCTTCGGAAAGCACGTTAAGCCGTTGGTCCCGGCTGTCATATATACATCTTTGGCAGTCGTTACGGATAGTCAGAAGCCAGTTAATCTGACACCAGTCTTGCCATGAAGTACCGTGTTACCCAGTTAATGGGTTGTGGAGGTCTGGTAGGCAGACGCTCTACGTAAAATACTGGAACTCAGCTAAATCCGGTTTGACTGGAAGCCGACCTCAATATAGTTGGGAAAAGGCTAGGCAGATGACTGAATACTTAATAGCATAATTGTTATAACATAAACTCAAACTCAAACTCAAACTCAAACATATTTTGTTCAAGATACAGCTTCACACTGACCGGCAAGTTGCGAAAAACATACAAATATTTGAATTTCGCGGGCTACCCTGGCGCTTCCACCTTAAACCATTTACAGGCACTTTTGAATTGTCAAGGTCGGTCGGTCCAAAAAGATGAAGCTATTTGCACGTTCCAAAGCGTAGATCTCTATGGAGCAGAACGTGCAAGAAACTCCACGGACACTCTTTTAAAAATAATAAATTGTTACAAAGTTTTCTTGACATCGTGTTGAAATTATACATACATGTGAGAACGATGCATGATAAAAACATCCGAACTAAAAAAGGAACAATTCAAAGAAATAATTAAAATAAATTAAAATAAACCATGGCAGCTGAGAAATGACCAGTCCCAACCGACGGCGCCATGACATGCGCCAGGCCCATTCGTCTCAACCATTTTGAATGGAGCCACATAATTTAACACATACGCCACCATCAGCTAGGCTTTTGAGTGAGCATGACACTCCCAACCGCCAGGGTACTTGAGTCTATACAATGCAAACACACACATATTTAAAAATGTTGGTACTATTGATTTATCAAATAAAGAACAATAAATCAGTGTGTGAGTTAAATTAAATATAAAAGTCATTAAAGACATCTATAGATATACTAAATATATTAATACAAACATTATCAATAAGTTTGACTTTGTTTACTACACCTTAGACTGTCCTATGGAGCAGGACCAGCATGTTTCCAAGCATTCTTATCTTGAATATAATCATCTAATTTGTAATATGCTTGTTTACATAGTGTGCTTTTAACATAATTTTTAAATTTTCTTTCATTTAATTCTAATATATTATGTCACAAGGTATTTTGTTGTAACATTTAATACAGTACCCCATGAAAGATGTTCGTACTTTGGCTAATCTATAAAATGGCTGATCTAATTTATTTCTATTTCTAGTATTAAAATTATGTCTATCACTAATTTTGCTAAAGAGATGTCGATTTTTCCTTACATACATAATATTTTCATAAATGAATTGACATGGGACTGTCATAATATTAATCTTTTTTAAGACTTCCCTAAGAGAATCGCGTCGACGTAGATTATAAATGGCTCTGATAGCACTCTTTTGTAAAATAAATATGGATTCAATGTCAGCAGCCCGACCCCATAGCAAAATA
Organism: Ceramica pisi; assembly: GCA_963859965.1. Classification (NCBI taxonomy): domain Eukaryota; kingdom Metazoa; phylum Arthropoda; class Insecta; order Lepidoptera; family Noctuidae; genus Ceramica; species Ceramica pisi. The sequence goes on along the minus strand of OY982556.1, from coordinate 3,788,370 downwards.
CCATACGACATAATGCTGTGAAAGTAACTAAAATAGACCAAACGCGCAGTTTCTACATCTGTTAACTGTCTTATCTTTCTAACAGCATAAGCGGCTGAGCTTAGCCGCGCCGCAAGAGATGTTATGTGAGGTCCCCATTGCAATTTCTCGTCTAAAGTGATTCCCAGGAAAACCGTCTGATCAATAAATTCCAGTTTTTGTCCATTCAATACGATGTCACATTCGTTACTTTTAACATTTGGTAAAGTAAATTTAATACATTTGGTTTTTTTTCATTCAATACTAAGTTGTTTGCCGTAAACCAATCTTGAACTTGATGAATAGAGTTATTGACATAAGTGAAGAATGTTAGGTATGTAGTTCAAACACTGCAGTTTATAGGATGCTATTTTAATTCAATGACTATATATTTGGGGTTGGAGGTTGGCAGCACTAATGAATATTAAAACCTGTTGAGTGAAAATTAAAAAAAAAATCTCTTCTATTTTCGTCTAAAATAATTTGGGTATTGCCTTTATTATATTCTTAGATAGTACTAATTATAAAAAATATCATAAAATTTGATAAGTTTATAGAAAATTATGGACTAAGATCCCAGAGCTGCCAGACCTGTATTATTTTCTGAATGAACCAAGACTGAGTCAAGAGCAAACTCACCACAAATAAAAAAAAAATATGTGGTATAGAGTATTATCATCAGTCAATCAGTTTCATACAGATAATACATAAAGTTAAAACAATTTCTTTTTCCTTTCACAGCCCGGTCAAGTCACCGTCACTGATGGTATCGACTACGGCGGCGGCGGTGGCGGATGGGGCGGCGGTGGCGGGGGCGTCCATGTCACCGACGGCATAGATTACGGCGGCGGCGTTAACATCGTCCAAGGCGGAGGTTGGGATGACGGCGGCGGCGTTCACGTCGTTGATGGTAGATACTAACGAGTGAGTTTTTTTTCACCTACTTAACTATCTCTTCACCTATAGGTTTCAGTGGTGGCTTTGGCGGGGTCCACGTCTCTGATGGAATAGACTACGGTGGAGGCGGCGTTAATATCGTTGATGGGGGCGGTGGCGTTCACGTCGTTGATGGGGTCGACTATGGCGGAGGAGTACATGTTGTCGACGGTGGGGGTGGAGTTACCGTGGTTGATGGTAGTTATTGAAATCGAGTGAGTTGTCTATTTCTTTTTTACATAAAAATATAAAATCGTTTGAGATCAATATCTTAGAAGGTTTTAAATTTCAACAGCCTCTAAAAGCTGTACTGTATACTAAATTGTTTTACGAAAAATTTAATTGGTTGTTTCGGCTATTTTATTCAAAATTAAATTAAATAAACCTTAATTTCAGACTACAGTCCATAATTTAGTTATTAAATAAATCTGAGGGCCAATTCTACTAAGTTTTATGCAAGTTTCGCGTTTGCATGTCAATCGCAAACTGTCAAAAAGCCTTAATTTTCAAACTTTTTTGACAGATTGCGATTGAGATGCGAATGCGCTGCGAATGCGAAAATTTGTAAAATTGGCACTCTAATTAGCCGACAATGTACAGGCTGACTTCGAATTCCTTTGCCATATTCTAGGGGGTGAAAGTTATTTTATTCTAAAATTCCACCCCCAGAAATATTTTCCACCAATACAAAGTTAGCCCGGGTGCTTTTAAGTTTATAGATCTATATTCCAATTTGGTGTGGCACTACAAATGGTGTAGGTACATTAGGTAATTAACTATCCCGTAAATGTGGAACATGCGTTTCGTTTCTGTTTGACTGTGTGAGGCTCACACTGTTATAGTTTTTAAATTAAGCTTTCTTATATTTGTTCCTAAGTTGTATGTGAAAGTGTGTGCTAAGTAAACATGATTTCTTTCTTTTCCTTTCTTTCATACTTGTGTGAATGTAGCTTTAAGCTCTTGCTTAACAAAGCTACATTAGCTATATACTCCATTTTTTGTCGTATTGGACCACTGTCCCATCGGACTATGAGATACACTTGTGTTTAGTCTCTGCTGAGATACAACCGACAGTCAGTCATTAAATAATCCCAAGGGAACTACCGTTATGAATAATCCAATGTCCATCGCCGAGATTCAATGTATCTTTTTCAAAATTCATCGAAACTGATTTTGCGGTGTGATTATTGTATAACAAAGGAATAGAACACAAAGTAACTTTCGAATTTATAATTAGTATGGATTGAGGCTCGTCATTAATTCTGTTGACATATTTTCATATTATTTTTTTTTGTTTCAGGTCGATAACGGAAAACAAATGATGCAAAGCTTCGTTGATATTGTCGAATAAAGTATTTATAAGTTACATTTATATATTGTAAGTTTTTAAATACTCTTTTACAAGCACATTGTGAGCCAAAACAACGTTGTAATTGCAAGATTTTAATTTGTAAATAAGAAATAGTTCATAATAATTTATAAGTAATTTAACAATCATTTAACAAATAGCTTTCATATTGTCAATATAGTCAAATACATCGTTGTTATCGAAAACATGCCTTAAAGGCTGGCAACATTGCCACGTAGAATGGCAGTGCTGATTCTTTGGCCAAAACAGCCCAGTCCTCTGGTCACGTGATGAGTTGACCAATCACTTGGGGACGCCTGGGAAATGAAGGCGAGCACTCACATACTCATTAACAATCTATTGTTTTTAATTTGTTTGAATCCCTGCAAACTTATTTAATGACATAAAAAGTGCTGCTATTAGACCCTCAAGATCTGCAGAACTTTTAAATACATTTATATTTAAATATCAGGTCTATGTTTTTTATTTATGTTTCTCTATTATCCTATCATTTTCTGCTTATAACTGTAACAACCCCATGAAGTAACGTAACGTGGTTCCCATTTGTGGGGTAACCCCAAATTATCAGCAGTGGATGTCACCTATGCTAGTTGTACCACTGGTGAGGTTTAATTCACGGACAATGTGTGTGGGGTTATTGCCTGCTTGTCGGTCGTCGACAGATTATACTGCGGTGAGTGTGCCCGAGAAATCCACGACCTCATCCCACCGACCTCCTTCTACCCTCGGACATCCAGACGCAATCATCTGGATGTCAGGAAGGAGGCCAGGTTGGGATAGTAAGGTGCAGTGGCACCTTACCATCCCTACCTTGTTGCTTTTCTACAAATTCGCACTAAGCGTTTCCAAACGTTTTTTATAATGCGCACAGCAAAGTAGTGGAAATCTCTGCCTGCGTCTGCCTTTCTAAACACCTACATCTCTTCAAAGTTAGAGTCAACGGGCTCCTTTTGGGTAAGCTCGCTCCATCGGAGACTTAATTTCTGTCATCTTTGACCAAGACTAAAGTCAAGAGCCAACCCATAACAAATTTAAAAAAAAAAGACGCTTTCACTATTTATACTATGTTTCGTTAGTCGAAACGCAGCTGGCGACTATCATGGACCCATGATCTTGGGTTCAATTTTCAGGTCGAATTCCACAAAAGTGTATTTTGGTTTTTCCATTAAATATTTCTTAGTACCGTCGTGAAGCTTAGAAGTTGGCGGCAAGCGGCTGCGCCCGCTAGAATGTCGAAAATAATTCTGAGATTGTTCCCGGAATGGTATTCTAAGAGGTACTTTGAAACTATCTCGCGATCGGCCTTGTACCGATCATATTCACACACAGACATTTGGTTGAAATAATCTTCTATACATGATGACATCAAATCTATCTTCTATCTTCTATCTATACTTATAATAAATCTGTAGAGAGGTCAATTCTGTACATGAAATATATTTCCAAAATAACTATCAGGGGGTGATTAGGGATCGATACTGATGCCAAAAATGCAATCAGTACAATTTTTGTCTGTCTGTCTGTCTGTCTGTCTGTCTGTATAACCGTTATAGAAACAAAAACTACTCGACGGATTTAAACGAAACTTGGTACAATTATTCTTCATACTCCTGAGCAGGTTATAGTATACTTTTCATCACGCTACAATCAATAGGAGCAGAGCAGTGAAGGGAAATGTTGGGAAAACGGGAGAAGTTACTCCATTTTTTAAGCTTCCGTCGCGTGTGCAACCTTAATGGTTAAAGCTAACACAGAAATCATGTATGACGGAAATGTTCTCCTTAAAATTATGTAAAAAATATCCCACGACAGCATATGTCTATCTTTTATGATTGACGCACAATAACACGTGTAACTCCCGATAGCTTAGCAGTTCGAAGCTTTCTGATTATATTTGTCTACTCTTACGTTTATAACACTCTCAGTCATCCCTAAATAAAAAAGTTAACATTGTTAACTATTCCCTAAAAAATAATCATAGAAATTGGTATAGAAACACCAAAGTTATACATGAAATACGCTAATAATAAGCCATCGCGCGTGAATACTGAATCATGCTTTATGGATTATTTTTGTCTAAGGTCGCGAACGCACAGGCAGGCAGCTTGCTTGGCGCCTAGAGGCTAGCGAGTCACCTAGCGAGTAGCTTCGTAAAACGAACATTCTCGAACGTTCGCGACCGCCCTAGCAGCTAGGCGCCAAGCGCGCAGTGCGGCCGGCCGGTCGCGAACGTTCGAGAATCGGTCGCGCCTGTGGTCGCCGCGCTCGACGCGTCTCGCGACCGAAGGTATAAAAAGGCGGGGCGTCCGAGCGCGAGCTTCAAAGCCTGGCTGGAGGCTTTATTACTATATTAAAGCCTTCACAGGCAAGTCGGGTTAAGCAGAAGCCAATCTTCTCAGGTTGACCTGCGAGAGGCCAAAAGCGCGAGCTTCATACAATTTTTGCCAGTTGATGCGAATTGACGTTCAGAGCGTTCGACCTTATTGACAGACAATAATAATTTAGTCTTTGATAATTTATTTTAAGATTCCTTTTGTTATTATTTTATAAACTAGGTATAAGTTATTTTGGTAGTGTTTAATTAAATATTCGTTCAAACTACAAATTATTAATAGTTTACATTTTATTTCTTTTTAAGTGAAGTACGCATAGATTTTTAGATACCGATAGCTTTATAAGTTTTGGCTAATTTACGTTCACTTTTTTATAGGTATTAGTTTTATTTTCATTTTGGTTTATAAAATTCTTCCGTTACTGAGTGAATGACTGACAGATAACGCAACAACACAACCAAGACTACTGACTGGTCGTATGAAGCTGCACATAGGGTCCTTGGGGAGTTTAGGGGAGCTCTAAGAGAGGATTTCCCGAAATTCCTACGGGAACGGGAGAAAACGGGATATGCGCGTACGAAGTCGCGGGCAAAAGCTAGTGTACTTTAAAATAAAGTAAAAATTGTGGCAGTCTCAAGTTCAGGTTGTTTTATCCCACTTCAAAGATCGAGCGCTCTTAATGAAAAGCCCTGTTTAACAGGTATATTGCCAGCTTGTGACAGTTTTATTGCGGGGCAAATAGTACATTTTGATAGAAGGCAAAATTTGTGTAGCTAAGTTGACATAGATGCACGACCAAAAAGAGAGACCGTTATGGAGCCACGAGACTGACATGCTAACGTGTATCAAACGTCGTTTTCAACACACTATTTAAACACTATTTACCTTATCGGTAATTACAGTTTTGAGCCGTTTGGGGTCGAAACGCTTGGGTCATGGGGTCCGAGTGCGCGTCTCCTTTTTAAGGAAATATCTCGTCGCCTAATCGACACTTTGCGTGACCAGAGGGCTGGCTCGTTCTTTGCTCAAAGAATTAGCATTGCCATTCAACGTGGCAATGCTGCCAATCTTCTGGGCACGTTTCCGGATGACGACGATGCGGAGGAATTCTTCGACGCCTAAGCGTATCTTGTTTTTGTATATTTATTTGTATATAGTTAGGTTTAGTTGTTTTCATGTTTTTATTAATAAATAATAATGGTTTTTCACTATTTAAACAGTTCATATTTTTTTATTCGCTTAAATATTACGCTTACCTCTTACTAGAGAAAAACCACTTTCTTAAAAATACAGTGGTTTCTGAATGTAACGGTAACACGAGGCAGTGTTTAGGAAAGGAAGAAGACGGGATATGCGCGAATTCTTGGGCAAAAGTTAGTAAAGATAATTGACATGAAAAAATCCAATGTGCAGTGTGTAATGTTGCACCAAGTGGTCCAACTCAGCAAATTCCAAACGTACCTGACGCTGGTCTTCTGCTGGATCCCAGTAGCGACATCCTTGAACGCTATCAGTGAGGTCCAAAATATACTTTGAAAGTAATAATCGATTGAGAAAGTCAAAAGTGCAATTACTTTTTTTCATATTTTTTTTGATTGGTTTACTCTTCACTCTAGTCTTGGTCAGAGATGACAGAGACAAAGTTTACGATGGAGCGGGTTTACCCAGAAGGAGCCTGTTGACTCTAACTTTAAAGAGATTATTGTTGTTAGCGTTCGGAAACACAGACGCAGGCAGAGTGGGGCCTGTGGACGGCGAGCTATGGGTGGCTCGCCGTCCGTCCGTCTAGTAACGACAGGCCGTGTCGATGGCGCGTTAGTGTTCCACGCGCGCCTCAAAGAGAATCTGCACACAGAGGGGCCCGAAAGGGCCGACTCCTGCCGGAGTCGCGGGATTATTCGCAAGAGACACCGTGGCTTCGGAACACAAAGGGCGATGAAGGAACATGGATGGGTTTTAGTCAGTAGAAGTCTGAAGTCTGTAGAACTCCCTCCCGCTACACCCAGAGCGGGAGGAATCATTGGATGATTTCCCATACCTAAAAAAAAAGGCAGTTTCACTCCATTACTGTGCGCATTATAAAAGACGTTTGGAAACGCTTAGTGCGAATTGGTGGAATAGCAATAAGGTAGGGATGGTAAGTTGCAGTGCTTCGGGATGTCTGATGATGGAAGGGGGCCGGTGGGATGGTCGCGGAGTTCTACGGCACACTCACCGAAGTACAATCTGTAGAAGACCGGCAAGCAGGCAACCTATCCAACTCGGTTATCTAAGTGAATCCCTTACAACCGCCCGGTATACCGGCCATCATACATTACACGCCCGTGTAACATAACACGTCTGTGTAATGTAAGGAATCATTACAAAAAAATCCGCAGCGAAAATAGATAATCATTATTGTAATCTCAACTTCGCAGTTTTCGTTATCATTATCAGCTTAAGCTCTTCCAAAATAGGTGTTTTTAGATTAAATGCGACCCTGCCGATAATGCAGACATGGACATTATTTCTAAGTATAGATAAAGATACTACAATCAGTGCCTACTCAGTGTAATATCCGCCTTTGTGAAAAATACACGTATCTAAAATTTCATAGCCGATTTTTCCTGTTTAAATCACAACATGAGTGGAGTACATGTAAGTACTGTTTTGTTTATTTTTTAATAGAGGCCGCCCACGACTTCGTCCGCGTATAAATTCTCGTTATTCCCGTGTAAATCCCGATCCCTCGGGAATTCCGGGATAAACCCAAAGACCTACATACCAAATTTCATCGTAATCCGTCCAGTAGTTTTTTCGTGAAAGGCTAACAAATATACATACACATACACATACATCCATCCTCACAAACTTTCGCATTTATAATATTAGTAGGATAGGATTAGTAGGATTATGTAATTGGCTTGCTCTTGACCACAATCACGACTGATGGAGCGAGCTTGCCCAGAAGATGCCTGTTCACTCTTGCTCTGAAGGGGGTTTATGTGGACGGGAACACAGACGTTGGCAGAGAGTTCCACACTTTGTAAATGTGGAGGAGAAGCTCTGGGTACGACTAGTCGGGATATTGACTAAGTACGGGTGGTACCCTACGTCTGGTATTCCGGTAGTAAAAGGGCGATGGTGGGTCCAGGTCGTTTACTCGTTGACTACGTATTTTTGTATCTACATGTTGCAGGCAACTGGTTAGAATAGCCGATCACTCCAGCACCCCTTCGAACACAACCTGCCTCTCTATTCTGTAAACATGTCACCGTGAAAAATTACGTAGAATGAGTTTGAAATAAGCTGACATTTCACCTTGATTGTATGAATTGACAACTCACTTTGTCCATGTTGGAAAATCAGCCCTAGGTTTTCGAGCTCGCTTAACTGGTTCTTGGACAAATTTGTCCAGTCGTGTTTGAGTTGTTACCCATACAGTTTCGACAGTCAATCAATTCAATTTTAATGGTTTTAACTCGGCTTTAGTTGACTTTATTCCTTGTGGCTTAATATGCTCCATTATTTACACAGTTCTCCGACCACAAATTGTGTACAGTCACAAAATCGGGACAGTTATCCTACTAATATTGATGTTTGTTACTCTTTCACGTCAGAACGCCTGAAAGGATCTTTATGTAATTTGGCACGGAGGTAGATTATAGTCTAAAATAACACATAGGCTTTTTTAGCCCGGGAGTATGTCCCCTAGGAATAAAGCGGGCGTAGGCGCTGGTAGAAACAAATAATAAATAATCATAAATTGCATAGACCTCGAGTAAACTTCTGCGTCAGGTGGGCTAAAGGGGTGGACATGAAGGAGGAACCCTAAAAACATATTTTCTGACATTTTCTGTTACAGTTTGACGATGGCGGTGGTGGAGTTAATTTCGCCGACAACGACGGGGGAGTCCAATTTGCCGACAACAGTGGTGGCGTCCAGTTTGCCGACAATAGCGGAGAAGTTCAATTCGCCGACAATGGTGGCGGTGTCCAATTTGCCGACAATGGTGGCGGTGTCCAATTCGCCGACAATGGTGGCGGAGTCCAATTCGCCGACAATGGTGGGGGAGTCCAATTCGCCGACAACGGTGGGGGAGTTCAATTCGCCGACAACGATGGGGGCGTCCAATTTGCTGACAACAGCGGGGAAGTTCAATTCGCCGATTGAGATTTCAGCTGGGTGAATATTTTCGAGTGAAAACATCCTCCGGTAAGTTGTACATAGTTGGTACCTAAATATTTATAATATTTAAAGGGTGTATTTCAATTCACAAGCTATATTTATGGTGGTGAACGTTTCCATGAGTAATGGAAGTAACGCTGTCATATGAAATAATTACAGCTGTGATGTTTGTAGTTTTCTATTTTATGAACACAGCTGGGGGTCTTAAAAGGCCACTTTAGAATAAAGAAATCACATAACGCGACCCGTCACTGGCCAAAAAAAAGGTTAGGGAACCTTTAACCTAATGCGTTAGCAAAGATGAAAAGTAAAGGACATTGCTCATCGCCCATACATTGTTCGCCTAAGAACCAACAGAGACGTGAATTTACTATCTGTGTTTTAAATAATGCATACGTTCGACTAAAACTAAATTAAAATCACGGACACTTGCCAGAATTGTAAAATATCTAAAATGATTTCGGATTTTGAGGTTATAAAACATTCCAAACAATAGAAACATACCAAATGGACTAAGATCCCAGAGCTGCCAGACTTTTTATCTCACCAAAAAATGTATAGAGTAGTGTTACTATGTTCTTCTAACATACGAAAGCGTGGTAAGTTAGGTCGACGGCCGATTCCCTGGTATCGGGTGCCAAATACATTAGGTACATCAAAGTGTCAACTGTCATTTTATCGACTGTCAGTGTCAATAGTGTTCGTGTCATACAGCGCTTTAATCGCTTTACTCTTTTTGTAGGTAACTAAAAATCTTACAGCGCTGAGAGTGCTTTGTTTCATTTTAAAATCATGGCGCCGGGTTATAAAACCTAAGTGAGTTACTTTTTAAAATGGTTTCGTAATTAAAAAGTGTCCGTTCTATTCTAATCAGTAAAATGTAATTTAAAAAAAACTAGGAATAATAGTAAAGGTTTCGCATGTGTTGATTCATAGGCCACTTTTAACAATGTCCTTTATGTGCTCATCCATGTTGCTCTTGAATTTCAAATTCCTACCTGATTTTTTTATGGGATTTTAATAATGACCTCTATTTATACCTACCTCTGTGTGAAAAGTAAATTAATCACAAAAATTATCAGAGGGCTAATTCTACCAATATTAAGCAACTTTCGCATTACCATCAGCTGACCCGTGCAACGTCGTTTGCGTATCATTTTTCATTACTGCTCCGCTCCTATTGGTCTTAGCGTGATGATATATAGCCTATAGCCTTCCTCGATAAATGGGCTATCTAACAATGAAAGAATTTTTCAAATCGGACCAGTAGTTCCTGAGATTAGCGCGTTCAACTAAACTAACAAACAAACTCTTCTGCTTTATAATATTATTAGTATATTAGTATAGATTAAAAACAGAAAAACTACTAAACTTAACTATATACATACGAATATACAAAAACAAGATACGCTTAGGCGTTGAATAATTATTCCTCCGCATCGCTGTCATCCGGAAACGTGCCCAGAAGACTGGCAGCATTTCCACGTTGAATGACCAGAACGAGCCAGCCCTGTGGTCATAGTGGAGCCAGCCACCTGGTCTGGGCAAAGTGTCGATTTGTTTATCAAACTCGATATAGAGAAACAAAAAAGTGTATATTGTTACAGAATTTACATTATTTATTTAAACTTTAAGTTTTTTCAAATAATAATATTACTTAAATTATGTTAGTAATGACATCTTACGAGCCTATTCGAGCTTAGTTTTCATATTTAAAAATAATGAAATTTTTCTGTAAAAAATGTTCGAAACTTTAACTTTTGATAGGCATGCGTTTGACCACTATCTCATCTGATGGTAAGCGATGATGCAGTCTAAGATGGAGCACGCTTGCCTATAAGCAACCTATTCACTTTTTACTTAAAGACTCCCAGGTTGTACTTATTAGGAAACACAGACTCAGGCAGGGAATTCCACTTCTTTGCTGCACGCACTATGAATGTGTTCCCAAAACGTTTTGTGCGTGTAGGTGGGCTGTCTACCATGTACCGGTGGCGCATCGCCGTTCGTCTTGTGGTCCGATGATGGAACGGGCTTGGCGGAATTAAATTATGCAATTCCGTCGCTCATTCCCCAAAATGCTACCGGTGGAAAACCGACAAACTAGCAACTCGGCGTCGATGCTCAAAACTTTGGAGCTTCGACTCGACGACCCTATCATCACGATCCTCTTGGCTCGTTTCTCAAGTTCAAGCCCACTGATAATATTTGATGCATATTTAACGTTTTATTTTCTCATGCTCAGAAGTGTAAGTGATGAATGGTGATAATTCCACATTGTCATACTACGCTTGATTTAAACACGCATCTTCAAACGACACTTAGGCCTCGGACACGAACTCAGCGGGCAAGGAGCTGCGGCGGTGCGGGCAGTTCCATATAAATCTATGCATTTAAACGCTGGTCGCTGTCCGCTGCCCTAAAGTATGGACGTACTTAAACTGCTTGCCTATCCGAATGCGAATCCCATTTCTAAATTATTGCGAAATTGTTCAAAAAAGTTACCGCGGCCCGGAAAAGCATAGGGCATTATGTGCATACATAATATGCATAATCTAAAAAAAACTGTATTGAACAGCTGTTTTTCTCTCGCGATTTCGGTATTGTAATAAATAAAATTTTAATATGAATTCGTTATAATGAATGCGACCAAAAATTTTGTATATTAATTTGTGAAATAATTTTATTAGTTATCTATGGGTTTGATGGCCTGAAATAAATGTTTTTTTTTTAATTTATAGTAAAAGTTGTTCATAATGATGAGTACAATGACCATGTACACGAGTTTCAGTATTTTTCAGCTTTACATAGCGTTATTTTTCAGGTATTGCGTTTACCTATTCTGTTAGACTTTGTACATAGGGGCTTAAAAATATTAGGAAAACATATCACAGGTTTTATCTTTCAAGTGGGAAGCCATTTTTTTGCGTAGATAATTTTACTAATCACAGTTTTATCTTTGTTACAGATATCGCCGAAAATCCGTTTATAAGATTAGTGTATTTTTAAATTACGCATTTTCATAAGATTCACAACAAGCAAACATAACATGTTTGGTTATGAAGATTCATTCACTCATATATTTATTTGCTAAGATCTGCAGATTGTTTTTTAATAAATTGCTTTTATTTAACGTGTTTTACTGATTTTTATTAAAAGTCTTACATATTATCTTTGCTAACGTAATAAAATGGTCTAAATAAAATATTTCAGTTTGTAGTCATCAAAATTTTGAATGAAATTTTATTCTATTGCCATATTTCTGGGGGTTATTTTAATGGGGTTGCTTGCACCCACTAAATTATTGCCAACAGATTTAAAGTAACCACATATTAACCCAGACGAGATTGTGGTCCAATTTGAGTACAATTTTATACATATATGTAATGTAGTGCAATTTTACAATGGCAGCCCACTTCATCTGCACAATGACTATTAAGAATCATTCGAAAAAAAAAATAGAACATTTATTTAATTTTAATTTCTATATTGGGACTTGGTGAAATAAAGAAAATTTAAATTTATTTATTTGACGTATAAAAAATTAAAATGTTATGAATTATCACGACGCATGATGTAGTTTGAAACACCCAGGAGTGGGCGCAGTTCGAGCCTTATATTCTAGAGACGGCGTGCAATGCTCCGGCGACATTACTTCGATACGTAAACATTGTTGACAGATTTCATAAATTAAATGCATTATTTATTTTTATTTTACCTATCATCATCATCGTCATATCTGCCGAAAGACGCCCACTGCTGGATATAGGCCTGCCCCAAGCGTCGCCACTACGAACGGCCCTGTCCATCGACTACCTGCGACCTTCACCAGGTCATCGGTTCACCTTATGGGAGGCCTTCCAACGCTGTGTCTTCCAGTACGCAGTCGCCACTCCAGATCTTTTCAGCCCCATCGACCATCTGTTCTGCGAGCAATGTGCCCTGCCCACTGTCACTTTAGTTTACCTATGTCATAAGAGGGTTTACGCGTGTCGGCATTTCATACAAATTTTCGCATCGCTGCTATGTATACGCTTCAGAGCCAGGCCTAAATAGTTAGTAGAGAAGATATTCGAAAAAGAGTTTAGAGGAAGAGTGAGGACAATTTTATGTTTTCTATAGAAAGTGAAAAATCACTATCTTTCCCCCTGTACTCTTTTTCGAAAATGTTCTTTACTAACTATTTAGACCAGGCTTTGAAGCGTATCCATACCAAGTTCATTAAAATCGGTTCATAAACATCGAAGAATAAGAACTTGATTTGTATGAAATACCGACACGCGTGTACCCTCTTAGTGAATTATACTTAAAAAAATAAATGTGCCTGGAGGTAGTAAACTACCTCCAGTCGTGTGTCCTAGTCGGGTACATTAAGTGGGGTGCCTTTATAAGATAAATTAGAAGGGATTTTAGGGCAAAATTTTTGTATTATACAGTATGTCTACGACATATATGCAATAATTGAAACCACAAGTAACACTTGTCCACAGAAGTATAAATAAATTGTTATAAATAAAAAAAAAACGTAAATGAAAAAAATTAAGTTTTCAAACAAAATAAATATGAAAATAAATTTAGTAAAAGTAAATCACCCTATTTAGAAAACGTACCTTGACCTCGACTGACCTCGAGAAGTGCGGCAACAATGCTCGCGCGGCGGCGTTTTGATTTATCTTTGCCAATTGCGATGAAATTCACTATGGTTATTTTTCACCCGTTCTTTTTTACTTCGTGATAAGTTGATTACTGAACTAATCTAAATAAATTCTGTCATAGCACAAGATGGATTAAAACTTAAATTTTCTCATGTTCAAAATGTCGACCACGTTTTTGAATGCACAAGTGACATCGCTGAACAATGTTGTCCCGAACCTTGCCCAACAAATTTCGACCAGGATCCGAGTGTTTATTTCACCGTAAAAAACAAGTACAAATAAAATTAAAAACACAATTTACACACACTAAGGTCAAGTACCTACTCAGTGTCTATTTCACTGTAAGAAAATAATTAAACTAATACATACAAGTAAATAACAAAAATCACGTAAAACAATGCGTGTACTTAAGTACCTATCAAATCTTTGCGAAATGCACACACGCTATCCCGGAAGACTCGCGGTGAACTGACAAAACTTACATCCGTACTGGCAAAAAATAAAAGTCATAGGTAAATAGGGTAAACAATGTAATAATTATCTTTTATCGATACTTTTCTACAATTACTTATCTAATAAAGACTTAATACGCAATCAAGGCATTACAATACTAGTACTATTTTTAATAGCCGTATTTAACAGTGAAGTGATACCTAGTTAAATTTATTGGACTTTTAAAATAAATTTTAATTTTTGTACGTTTCGACTTACGAAACTACCGTAGGTACTACCTAGATAGTGAGTAATGTAGAAAACGGGTGAGTACGTTTTTTTAATAGGATGTTTCTTCCTAAAATGTAAACATTAATACATTATTTTTTATCTCTAAATCCTCTCAATTATAATTTTTAATCAGAATAGGTAGGTAGGTACATAGTGGTGCTATAATAATTCTAAACTAACCGTGTCCTTTAAAATTAGAACATCTTTTTTGCTAACCGATCATTATTCTCTTCAAAAGACAATGAGAGAAAGCTGATAATATTGTCGATAACTGTGTCCAACCGCTTGCGCGCGCGCTCGACGCGTAGGTCGAGCGCGCGCGCAACCCGCTCCCCGCGCCCCTCCTCGCCAAAAGCCGAAGGCCTTTGAAAAAGCCGACACACGCGTGCCGCGTCCTTCTGTACTAAGCCGACAAACGAACCGCACCGCGCCAGCGTGGCAACGTTGCTTTTCAATGTTCAAGGATTCAAGTTCATTGTACTATTAACCTACTGTTGCAATTCTACAGAGTGTTCAAATTTGCTTTAAATTAAAACTCGACTTTTTGACAAAACTACTGGACCGATTTCGTTACTTTTTTGTATAGCGTTATCAAATACCATAACTAGTATGTGGTTTCAAGGATTGCATATATGTCGTAGACATACGGTATGTGCGCGGAGGAAGTGAAAAATAAAATGATGTGTGAGAGTGCGGAGGTAAGTATTCAGCGGTGCTTGTTGACAAAACAATGCAATGCGATGACATTGTATGCAGTTTGACATACACCAAGAGTTCATTCATCTTGCCAATTCATGTAGTTGTTATAGAAACGTTGTTGGTCGAGTGGTTTTTTGGCTTATCAAATCAAAATCTATTTATTTGAATAAAATTATGTGATGATACTAAAATACATTCAGTGCAAGGAGATATTCCGCAATTTTGTGATAGCGTGCTAATGTTAAAAAAAAAGTAATTTCCATCACCATTTTTTTACAGAATAGTGACATTACAAGGGGGTTCCTGATCTTTGATGCGTTTTATCTAGGTAATTTTATATTGATTTGATAAAACAAAAAATACACGTCCCATATTTTTCGATAAATCTAACTGACGGACTAAATATTATCATAGGTACTTATTTTTAATTATTATTCTGATTGCCAATTGTACTAATTTTCACATTCGCAATGCATTCGCATCTCAATCGCAAACTGTCAAAAATGAATGAAAATTAAGGTTTTATTGACAGTTTGCGATTGACATGCGAATGCGAAAGTTTAAGAAAAATTAGTAGAATTGACAATCTGGAATCATCCCTATTTTCAAGTCACATAGTATTATGTTTCGACCAACATCTGAGAGTGTAAATACCAAAAATTCAGTCTGGTTATTCCTCGGCTTCGTGATTCGCATTTGTTTCGCACTTCAAGAATTGGGGATTCAATGCTGTCAGATCATAATATCGCATCTCCGTGATGTAGTGAGACGATCCGGGACACAGGTAAGATTTATTAGTATTAGCTAGCCATACAAGGCCAATTTTATAAACACACCTGTTTGATAGTCGTGGCTGGTGGACAAAATTATTAATAAACTAGCTTTCGCCCGCGACTTAGTCCGCGTTTCTATCGTTTTTCGTAAAAAAAAAGTAGCCTATGTCCTTCCTCACGGTTCAGTGGTTTTGATGTGGCAGATTAACTTTCGTATTTTAGTAGGGAAATATAATATGTCGAGCTACAATACTGTTGAAAAATATCGCAATACGGAACTGCACAATATTATTGTTTAATAGCTGTGCCCGCGACTCCGTCAGCGTGTAACTCCTTGTGTGTTATTAGGTTATTGTATGGGTAATATTGTTATCACGTTCACATGAGGTAAGTACCTATAGAACGAAAATGCTTCAGCGCAAAGCTTCCGGGTAAACTATGTTGGAAGTTGACCCGTCCGGCACGTGAATATAGAGATTTCTAGAACTGCTAACCGGGGAAAGAGCGACGTACAACTGACCATGCGAGAAACAACTGACACCGAGATCTACTCCAGCAATACGAAAAGTCTGCCCTTGAGCCTTATTAATTGTCATTGCATAAGACACCGATACTGGGAATTGCGTTCTTTTAAATTGGAATGGAAAATTATTTGGTAGTATGGGAATTCTGGGAATAAAGACGGTTTCACCTGCACCGCAACCGAAACCTGTTAAAATTTGAGTCTCGATTATATTTTGTTACAACTGGGTTACTTTTAGCAGGGTTCCATTGCAAAGTTGTGGTGGTCTTAAATTTCTGAGCAGAATAATCGGAATGCCAATTTTTAAACAAACGTGAGAAGGAAGTCCGGGAATCATCGTCATCTGCCTAGCCTTTTCCCAACAATATTGGGGTCGGCTTCCAGTCCAACTGGATTTAGCTGAGAACCAGTATTTACTTATTTAGAAGTCCGGGAATATTTAAAGAATTTAAAAATTCTATCGGGTAATTAGTAGCTTCTTGTTCAGCGTGATTCAGTATTCACGCGCGATGGCTTATTATTAGCGTATTTCATGTATAACTTTGGTGTTTCTATACTGATTTCTATGATTCTTTTTTATGGAATAGTTAATAATGCTAACTTTTTCAATTAACATTATTAACTATTCCATAAAAAAGAATGGGATGACTGAGAGTGTTATAAACGTAAGAGTAGACATATATAATCAGAAAGCTTCGAACTGCTAAGCTATCGGGAGTTACACGTGTTATTGTGAGTCAATCATAAAAGATAGACATATGCTGTCGTGGGATATTTTTTATATAATTTTAAGGAGAACATTTCCGTCATACATGATTTCTAAGTAGCTTTAACCATTAAGGTTGCACACGCGACGGAAGCTTAAAAAATAGAGTAACTTCTCCCGTTTTCCCAATATTTCACATCACTGCTCTGCTCCTATTGATTGCAGCGTGATGAAAAGTATACTATAACCAGCTCAGGAGTATGAAGAATAATTGTTCCAAGTTTCGTTAAAATCAGTCGAGTAGTTTTTGTTTCTATAACGGTTATACAGACAGACAGACAGACAGACAAAAATTTTACTGATTGCATTTTTCGGTTTCGGTTTAAAGATTCTTTATTTATTCTAGAAGAACATACATTGTTCACTTAACGAATAAATGCATAGTGAATGTTAGTGTAGTCCAGTAGCTTGCAATTTTGTTTCCAAACTGTAGGTAGTTGTTGTTTGTTGGTATTGTGTGTTAGGCGGCCAATACACGACAGGTTTGACCGTCAGTTCGGCTGTCAGTTTAGACACAGTCAAGACTTGACTGCCGATAGCTTATCGTGTCATGTAGTGACAATATTACACCATCAATCATGACTTCTGGTATTGAGTGACGTTTGCATGAGCGTGTATTGGACGTCTAACACCCATAACTTATAATTTTTGTGTTGTTAGTGACGTATTGCTTTAGTTTATCTTTGAATACATTCAAAGAAGATGTGTTCCTGATATCTGCTGGCAGATTATTATAAAGTTTGACGCCCTCGTACCTTATAGTTTTCCTGCCATATTGCGTTCGCGGGGGACGTGTTTGTATTTGGTTAGGGTTTCTTTGGCTGTATTTGGATGTTTTTATGTTGAAGGATAACTGCGTGTGTATGGTTTTGTTAAGAATTTTTCGAATGAGAATGCAGGAGTTGAATGTGTAAAGTTGATGAATGCTCATTAGTTTTGTTTTTTTGTACAGTTCAGATGTAGGTGTATGATAGTCGTAGTTGAATAGAAGTTTTATTATTTTATTTTGCGATGTTTGTAGGTCTTTAATTGCAGATTTAGTAGCGATTTAGCAGCGATTTTGGCATCAGTATCGATCCCTAAT
Organism: Ceramica pisi; assembly: GCA_963859965.1. Lineage (NCBI taxonomy): Eukaryota > Metazoa > Arthropoda > Insecta > Lepidoptera > Noctuidae > Ceramica > Ceramica pisi. Next base: position 3,770,323 of record OY982556.1, on the reverse strand, counting down.
CACCCCCTGATAGTTATTTTGGAAATATATTTCATGTACAGAATTGACCTCTCTACAGATTTATTATAAGTATAGAAGATGGCAAGAAGAGTCACAACAAAAAAATACAACCGCGACTTCCAAATAAAAAAAAAACACTACAAAGTAAAAATTACTTTAATTTCGGAAGTCGGTGTTCTTTTTTAGTTTCTTCGTATTTTGACACCGACTTCCGAAATTAAAGTTATTTTTTATTTCGTAGTGTTTATTTTTTAAATTTGGAATATGATAAGATTATAATTTCTCGAAATATTATGAATCGTTTTGTATATAATGAATCCCATCCAAATTCAATAGTTTCCAATCTATCAATCTGTCTTATTTATAAAAAGTTCACAATTTCACGCGATATTTTACAATCTTACGGCGTTTGCCAGTTTCCGGTGGAATATACAACAACCGCCTGGTCGGAGGATCCTCCCTTTTTAAGAGGAGGCTCCCTAAATTTTATGTTAATTTGCATTAATATTCTGAAACAGTCACACATACTATCAAAATGGAACTTTAGTATATGATTTATTGGATCTTTTTCTTTCCATGTACAAGACAGTTACGTAATTGTAACATTTTCACTTAATTGTAACGTAACGTAACACGTAATTGTAACAACTTCAGTTATAAACGAAATAATAATTGAGACTTACGACATTTAGTTTCGAGCTCGAACGCGATCAAAGAGCGCATGCGGTAGCGGTAGTGGCGGGGTGCATGGGGCGGAGCTTGCGTAGAAATTATTTTAGAGTGCCTGCTCTTAATGGAGGTTTGTATCGGGACGGGGGGGGGGGGGGGCTGGTTCAAGAAAATTTAATTACTGAAAGTGAATATTCATGAGAGCCAAGCAGTTCCTTCTGTTTTCACTCGTTGTGTTCCGCAAGTAGTTTTTAAGTCTCCGTAGGCTTGAAAAAGTCCATTCTGGTGTAGCAGTGGAAACAGGTAGCCAATATTTGTAACAACGTGTAAATATTGGGATATATTTTACGATCACATCTATCTAAGCATTTCAAAGCAGATTTTGGAGTAGGGGAGGACGGGAGGTGATAGTCATAGCAAATTCAAATTCAAATTCAAATTCAAATTCAAAGCATTTATTTCAAATAAACCATTTGAAATGCACTTTTGAAATGTCAAGGTCGGTCAGTCAAAAACATGAGGCTATTTGCACGTTCCAAAGCGTAGATCTCTATGGAGAAGAACGTGCAAGAAACTCCATGGACACTCTTTTAAATCATGTGATGTTTTACAAAAATCTTAGTTACATGTACTTGCTTCTTCATGTGAGGACAACGCAAAAAAAAAATAAAAAAACTTAAAGCAACAACTTAAATATAAAGATGAAAATAAGCCAGTGGTGGTTAAGAGATGACCAGTCTCAACTGACGGCGTCCGTTCACGAACCTGACGTATGTATCGGCACCATTCAGCTCAACCATTTTGAAGGGAACCGAATGATCCAACACACACGCCGCCATCAGCAAAACATTTGAGTGAGCATGACATGCTCTCGATCACCATGCTCGTTCATGTCAAACAAGTAAACTAATCACATAAATATTATGTAAATGGCCCCATGGTACTCACATTTACAAAATTTGAAAAAATGCTTCTACTTTACATAAAACTATGGTTGTCAATGACCAAGTAATGAAAGATGTATAACAAACAATTCAATTACTATAAAACAGCATTATTATAAAGAAAAAAAAAATTAAATTATTGTATTATGAGTACAAAACAAAAAAATAAAATAAACTACAAAACAAAAAAAGAGGGTGAGCATCTCTTCCAGACATTAAAACCTAACTAGTGGACCCCCGCGGCTGTGACTGTGGAGCAGGACCGGCATTTAGCCAAACATTTTTATCGAGGATATAATCTTCCAGTTTATAATATGCTTTACTACATAGTGTGCGTTTTATGCATGCTTTAAATTTTCTCTCATTCAGTTCGAGAATATCAACTGGTATTTTATTATAAAATTTAACACAGTACCCCATAAAAGAAGTGTGTACTTTAGCTAATCTGAACCGGGGTTGATCTAATTTGTTCCTATTTCTCGTATTAAAATTATGCCTGTCACTAATCTTGTTAAAAAGATGAAGATTTTTCCGAACATACATAATGTTTTCGTAAATGTATTGACAAGGTACTGTCATGATGTTAATATCCTTAAACAGCTCCCTTAGGGAATCGCGCCGCCGGAGATTGTATAAGGATCTGATGGCTCTTTTCTGCAGAATAAATATGGACTCGATGTCTGCAGCTCGTCCCCATAATAAGATACCGTAAGACATGATACTATGAAAATAACTAAAATAGACCAGCCTCGCGGTATCTATATCAGTAAATTGACGGATTTTTCTGACAGCGTATGCTGCCGAACTTAGCCGTCCCGCAAGAGATATTAAATGAGGACCCCATTGTAGCCTTGAGTCAAGCGTGATTCCCAAGAAAACCGTGTTTTCGACGAATTCTAGTTTCTCTTTGTTCAATACTATATCGCAATCATTACTTTTAACATTCGGTAAGGCAAATCTGATGCATTTAGTTTTTTTCCCATTTAAGACTAAATTATTAGCAGTAAACCAATTTTGGACCTGCTGTAGGGCGTTATTGATGTCGTCAAGATTTATGGAACGCCTGTCTATCTTAAAAATTAAGGAAGTATCGTCAGCAAATAATACTATTTTAGGTTGATTTTTCAAAAGATGGGGTAGATCATTAATATATACTAAAAAGAGGAAAGGACCCAATATTGAGCCTTGCGGAACCCCCATTTTGATTTTTAAGCCCCGAGAATTGACACCATTTACTTGAACTTGCTGCTGTCTGTCACTTAAGTAAGATTTCACTAGACTAAGTGCAAGTTTACCTAGTCCGTAATGTCCCAGCTTTAAGAGCAAGGTTTCGTGATTTACGCAATCAAATGCCTTGGAGAGGTCACAGAATATTCCTATGGCATCTTGAGCCTCTTCCCACGCTGTATATATGTGTTTTAACAACGTGGCACCAGCGTCAGTCGTACAACTACCTTTGGTAAAACCATACTGTTGATCGTGTAAGATTTTATTGATGTTAAAATGATTGAGCATCTGATTGAGCATTACTTTTTCAAACACCTTGCTAAAAACTGGAAGTACAGATACAGGTCTATAATTATTGGTGTCTCTGCTGTCTCCAGATTTAAATAGTGGTATAACCTTACTGTATTTCATTACATCTGGAAAGACTCCTTGGTCTACACATAAATTAAATATTAAAGCCAAGTATGGTGCTATGGTCTCAATTATGGACGTGCACACTTTGATAGACATTCCCCATATGTCTTCGGTCAATTTGATTTTAATTTGCCGGAAAGCCTTTATGACTGTCATAGGGTTGATATGTTTGAATTGAAATTCAACCGTACAGCCTGGAACGTTTGCTCTTAATAAATTATATGAGACCTCGGGTGAAGAATTTAAAGCTTCCGTAGTTTTAGTTGGTATATTGGTGAAAAAATTTACAAACTCTTGAGCTACTTCTAAATTAGAGCTTTTGGCACCATGTGCAGTCTCCAGTAAAAAAGCAGTGTTTCGTTCTTTATTTCTATTGGTTTCATTATTTATTACTTTCCAAACTGTCTTTATTTTATTTTCTGCCGATTTGATCTTATTACTAATGTATAGGGCTTTAGCTACCTTACAAGTATTTCTAAACACTTTAGAATATTTAATTACGTACTTATTAAAGGAATCAGTGTTTATGAAAGGCTTGAGGCCATATAGCTCATATAGTCTTTCCCTACTTATCCTAATGCCTTTAGTCGCCCAGTCACTAAATACAAACTTAGGGAAAGTATCTTTAGACTTCTTTTCAAAAGTTGCATTGAATTCTTTTAATACTACTGAAAAGAAATTATCATAAAATTTATTCGCATCCTCAATGTTATATCCTAGAACATTTAACTTATTTTGTAAGGTACCATTGAATTTTGATAGTTTGCTTGTTGTAATTGGCCGATATTGTGTAGGAATTTTTTTCAAGGATGCTTTAAACTCAAACGTTACCAATTGTCCACTATGATCTAGCTGCTTTCCACTGCCGAATACTTAAAATTTGCGTCTTCAATTTCAGAATTGACTGCAAAATTTGAAGGTAACACACCAGATAATGCCAATACTACTTTACGGTGCTTCGCAAACCTTTCGATTAATTGTTGAATTGTGTGCTCTTGAAATGGGATGAATACATTTATTTTGTAATACGTGCATATATTCGACGCAATGTTAGAGCGATTCAGTTGCCTTCCAACTAAACGTGGCATTTGTAGTATACCACCATTTTCTTTGAGCATCACCATTGCTTCTTGATACAGATGACGGTACTCTTTGTCAACTTTGAACGAGTAAAGGAAGCAATTGATATCTTAATTTTTCGGGGGTGGGGGGGTTGAACCCCCAATACCCTACCCCTGGCTACGCCCGTGCTATCGCAGCTGTCAGTATTATGAATTGTACAAAAGTTTTTTTTGCCTAGCTGTTAAATTAAATGCCGGGATATTACTGAATATACGGTACCGTTCAATGAAAAGCCTAGGCCGCCAACGACGACTATTTAAGCTAGTTGACATATTATATAATTTGAATTTTATTATGTTTTCTGCAGTCAACGGTAGATACAAATTTTAATATAGAAGCAAGCACACGATCCTATACAAATCTACGCTCTTGGAGAAAACAAATACATACAATCTGCATAACAAAAGTATTGAATTTATTCATAGAATCGTATATGCATCAACATAATCTAAACACTTATTTCTATACTATACAGGCTGATTGGTAATCGAGTCATCATCTGCCTAGCCTTTTCCCAACTATATTGGGGTCGGCTTCCAGTCAAACCGGATTCAGCTGAATACTAGTATTTTACGTGAAGCGACCTCCACAACCCATTTACTGGGTAACACGGTACTCCTTGGCTTGACTGGTGTCAGATTTTCTGGCTACTGACTATCCGTAACGACTGCCAAAGATCTCCAAATAACAGCCGGGACCCATAGCTTAACGTGCTTTCCGAGGCACGGAGGAAACTCGGTATGTTAAGATGGTCACCCATCCACAGACCAACCTCGGCAAGCGTTGCTTAACCTTGAAGATCGATCTGTGCGGCTGTCATTATTTAGCCACGAGCTCCTCATGATTGGTAATCGAGTACGTTGCTTCAAATGGAATGTTCAAGAGCTACAAAATCTGCAACTATTTTGACTTAAATCATCAAATGATTCCGTCCGCTTTGGGCGAAGCAGAAGGGAGTGTCAGACTCTTACTGACTAAAACCCATCCGTGATCCTCACACAAAATAAAAATATCTATGGTGATCCTCTTAAAGCCCTTAGCGTTATAGGGCCGCGGTGACTCTTTCGAACAAATTCCGCAATTGCAACTGTGGCCTACGTTCTAGCTTGCTGATTACAACAACCACTGAAGTCCCCTGTCATCATCTGCCTAGCCTTTTTCCAACTACATTCTGGTGGGCTTCCAGTCAAAGCGGATTCAGCCAGTGTTTTACGTGGACCGCTGCCTACCAGAACTCCACAACCCACTGAAGTCCGGTCTAACCTAAAAACTCTTGAAAAAAACTATTTCTTCTAGATTTCAGTGTATCTTTTTAGACCGTAATTATCTAGATCTTTGCCAGATGTTAGAATATAGAAGCAATCAAGGATAATGTCACCAAGATTTTTGTAATTTAATTTATTTCGGACAACAACATAGTTCATTTTTAACCGACTTCCCAAAAAGGAGGAAGTTCTCAATTCGGTTGTAGTTTTTTTTTTTTTTAATGTTTGTTACTTCATAACTCCGACAATTATGAACCGATTTGAAAAATTCTTGTTTTATCTGAATGGATATACTTGCAGATTGGTCCTATTTAAATGTTATCAAAATCGGTTACGAAGTTTGGATTTTAAATCGAAATAAATAACTGGAATTCGTTTACTTGGATGATGGTTTTTATCCAAGAAATCGAAATTGCGTATTTTGCTTTTCTGCGATTTTGCAGTGGTGTTGTTAGGTGTGGGGTACCTCTTAAAAGTGAAAAATAAAAAACTTTTTACAACTTGGAAGTCGGTTGTATTTTTTTGTAAAAAGATTTTTATTTTTCACTTTCGTTTCGAAGTCGGTGTCAAAATACGAAGAAACTAACAAAAACACCGACTTTCGAAATTAAAGTTACTTTTTACTTTGTAGTGTTCTTTATTTTATTTGGAAGTCGGTTGTATTCTTTTGTAAAAAGTTTTTTGTTAGTAAGATATCTTTTGTTAGTAGTACACAAACAAGAATAAAAAATTAAATAAAAACAACAACAACAATCTATGTGTCTGAGGATGTGCAGAGAACGATCAAGTAGGTAAGGAATAAGCTACCCGACCATTCTCCTCACATAATGCCTCAGAATAGGGGAGTAAGGACTCTCCACGACTGTTTGCAGGATGCTATTGTCACTGCCCCGCGCATCAGTGACGGAGCCTTCTTGCGAATCACTGCATGGAACCCATCAGTTCGGTTCTGAACAAACATCTCTGATGCGCTACAGAAACGGGGCAGTTTCAACAGCATCCTGAAACTACATAACTTGTTTTAAAAGACTGTCCGTGGAGTTGTCTTTATGTTTTTGACTGACCTTGACAATCAAAAGCGCCTTAAATGGTTTATCTATCTCTAAGATAATGAAGAGGTTAAGTTTGTGAGTTTGTAGAGCGCAATCTTTGGATCCACTGAACCGATTCTGAAAATTATTTGACCAATAGAAAGCCACGTTATTTGTGTGTGTCATAGGCTATATATATTTATCCGAAAAATACCGCTTGACGAAGTGAGCACGGGTCAGCTTCTTAGTTTGAAATAAATGCTTTAATAAATATTTTTAAGAAACTTTAAAAATATATAAATAGGATTCGGTGTTGCCTGGCAGGGTTGCGGAGTTTTGCCACCGTGGCCTGCGGACGGAGAGCATTGGGTGGCTCGACGTCTGATCAGAACCAGGCCCGGGTCGACGGCGCGCTGTGTTCCACGCGCGCTTCAAAGATTTGCCAGCAAAGCAAATGATGCCTGATGGGGTCAGTGCCTGCCAGGGCTGCGGAATTTGTTCGAAAGAGTCACCGCGGCCCTGGAACGCAAAGAGCATGAGGAACACGGATGGGTTTTAGTCAGAAAGAGTCTGACACTTCCTTCTCTGCTCAGAGCGGGAGGAGTCATTTGATGATTTCCAACTTTTAAAAAAAATGTATTGTATCTCAGTTTACAATTCCAGGGTAAAAACCTTACCTTATCACACAGACATATTGCGGACTTGTTTACCTACTTCTTCATTGTTACAAGCACCTGTAAAGTACCTGTACATATAATCTATTGTAGAAACTCCAATGACTAAAGTGTACATAGATAATATCAAAGATAATATAATCAGTAAATACTCGGCCAGTGCGATAAGTGTTTTTGTGTCAAAACGTCGCTTTGAGGAAACGTTTAGCAAATTTTCCTGCTTTATTAAGAACATCACTAGAAAATGGGTGATGAAAGAATCGTGTACGTTGATGGAGGAGTGCATGTACGTATGACTTACGTTTATATTTCATTTGTTAGTAGAGTGTCCATGGAGTTTCTTGCACGTTCTTCTCCACAGGATCTACTCTTTGGAACGTGCAACTGCCGCGCTGGAGACGGGGTCGGTGGGTGTGTTAAGTTGCAGAACAACCCGCTGCTCTTGTCGCTAGCGCGGCAGGATTAGCTTCATTTATTTGACTGACAGAACTTGACTATTCAAAAGTGCCTGTAACTGGTCTATTTGAAATAAAGGATTTTGTATTTTGTATTTTTGTTAAGTAAGTAAGAATTGAATTGTTTGTTATTTATATTTCATTTGGTCATTGACAACCATAGTTTTGTGTAAAGTAGAAGCATTTTTTCATATTTTGTAAATGTGAGTACCGTGGGGCCATTTACATAATGTGATTAGTTATAATTTTACTTGTTTGACATGAACGAGCATGGTGATTGAGAGCATGTCATGCTCACTCAAATGTTTTGCTGATGGTGGCGTAAGTTTTTATTTTTATTTTGCATTGTCCTCACATGAAGAAGCAAGTACATGTAACTAAGATTTTTGTAAAACATCACATTATTTAAAAGAGTGTCCGTGGAGTTTCTTGAACGTTCTTCTCCATAGAGATCTACGCTTTGGAACGTGCAAATAGCCTCATGTTTTTGACTGACCGACCTTGACATTTCAAAAGTGCCTGTAAATGGTTTATTTGAAATAAACGCTTTGAATCTTGAATCTTGAGTTATTCATCATCATCATCATCAGCCTATAGCAGTCCACTGCTGGACATAGGCCTCTCCAAGTGCACGCCATTTGGCTCGATCACCGGCAACTCTCATCCAGCTGCTACCAGCCACCCTGCGAAGATCGTCGCTCCACCTAGCCTGAGGGCGTCCTACCTTACGTTTGCCGATTCGCGGTCTCCACTCAAGAACTCGTCTACCCCAACGGTCATCGATTCTACGGCTAATATGGCCGGCCCATTGCCACTTCAGCTTGCTTATTCTATGAGCTATGTCCTCAACTTTGGTTCTCTGTCGGATCACTTCGTTGCGGATTCGATCTCTCAAAGAGACCCCAGTTAAGTTATTAATCAATGAAAAAAGGTAGGAGTTTCCTTGGTTCTTTTTCTTATTTTCAGTTTTTGTAACACCCTTTTTAAAGGATGGGATATCATCATATGACTCCTCCCGCTCTGGGCGGAGCAGAAGGGAGTGTCAGACTCTTACTGAATAAAACCCATCCGTGTTCCTCCTAATGCCCTTTGCGTTCCAGGGCCGCGGTGACTCTTTCGTACAGATTCCGCAACCCTGGCATGATCTACCCTTGTTTTATTAAAATATCATGCAACTTTAAGAGTCCTATTACGAATCGTAAATGCTCGTTTGCAATAGACGAAGTTACGTTGGTCTGCGTTGGGGGTGCATCTATAGTCCGCGAAAATTTTTGATACTTACTAGTCTGAATAGGATTATAGTTTATTTGGGCGCTCCCGCGAGACTGAGGAGCGCGCGCGCTGAATTGACGCAGAATATATAGTACTTTAATTTTATTTATTGTAATTTTGTTTTATTATATTGACAAACGAAAACTAATGAAACGTATTCATTGTAGATTGAAATTTTATATTATATTAATTTATTTGATAAAATTGTTTTTATTTGGAATATAAAATGGACGCTGAATCAAGACATTTCTGGCTTAAATTAAGCTTTCTTTACGTTTTTTTCCGTGAAAACTCAAGGACTTTAAAGAAATTCTAGAACTCCAATAAACAAGTAAAAAAATTAACTTACCTATTAGTAATTTCAGCTTTTAAAAGAATTGATTACTATCAATTCTTTTAAAAGCTACTTGTATACTAAAACAATGTGAATTTGACCGTCAAAGTTCCATCGCAGACATGTTTTCTTGCAAACTGCGTTCGTAAAATATTTATAGTAAATTACACGAAAAGAAAAATGAAAATGTGTAACTCTAACTTACAAGAAAGAGACTGGCACATCGTTGTTCAGGATCAAATAATTAAAATATCTTACTGCTGCTGAAAACTACAGCGTCAAAAATCATGAATTTCCGTAAAAAATGTAATATGACTCTTCAATTAAATGCTTAGAATTAAGTACACCTGCATCACATCAATGTATCCAAAACTGTCTAATATTCCCAATCAACCTTGAACCTAATACTTCAGCGATCATCATCAGCCTAGCCTTTACTCAACTACATTGGGGCTTCGACTTCCAGTCAAACCGGATTCAGCTGATACCAGTGTTTTACGTGGAGCGGCTGCCTACCAGACCTCCACAACCCATTAACTGGGTAACATGGAATTCCTTAGCAAGACCGGAGTCAGATTTTCTGGCTTCTGACTAACCGTAACGTCTGCCAAAGATCTCCAAATGACTGCTGAGCGTGATTTTTCTATAGTTATTGATACAATGCAGTGGGTCGGAGTCGCACGTCATTGTCGCTGGTCGCGGTCAAATAGGCTAGTTCAAATTGTTTGATCAAATAGAAATATGTACGAGTTTTTTTATGCCATTTGACGACTCATTTTTGATCAAATTTTCCCACAGAAATTCATGTCAATTTGATCAAAAAGTTTGAACCAGCCTGTTCGATCAAATTATTAGAACGTGCCATGTACGGCACGCTAAATAAATCAACGATTTTTCATCGAATCTGGACGTATTTCAACATCATCCTTCATTGAATCGTAATCAATCTCTATTTCAGGTAGACGGGGGTGTGCATGTCGTTGATGGCGCAGACTACGGCGGCGGAGTCCATGTCGTCAGTGGGACTGACTACGGCGGCGGGGTGCACGTAGTCGACGGCGACTACGGCGGCGGGGTCCATGTCGTAGATGGCGCCGACTACGGCGGTGGGGTCCACGTAGTTGACAACGTCGACTACGGCGGTGGGGTTCACGTAGTCGACGGTGACTACGGCGGCGGGGTTCATGTTGTTGATGACAACGATGGGGGTGGAGTTCACGTTGTCGGCGGGACTGACTACGGCGGTGGTGTGCACGTCGTGGACGGGGATTATGGAGGCGGGGTGCACGTCGTTGACAACGTTGACTACGGTGGCGGGGTTCACGTAGTTGACGGCGCGGACTACGGCGGCGGGGTTCATGTAGTTGACGGCGGCGACTACGGTGGGGGAGTTCATGTCTCGGATGGCATTGAATATTGAAGACCTCGTGTGGTGAGTTGGTTTTTAATGAGCATCTTCTGCTCATTATTATTCACGTTATTTGGATACGCTTTATATTCAACTGAATGGTGGAAGAAAATGTAACATCCGCCAGCGCACTCTGGGCTCTTTATGGACTCCTCAGAGCCCTGTGTGTTCGGGTGTGTGTGTGTCCCAAATAAAAACTTTTTCTTTCTTTCTTTCTTTTCTTTCTGTTCTAAGTTTCAGTGGAAATGTTATTAGTGATTATAATAACTTAGAAGTGGTACATTAAAAAGGTCATAAAAATGGAGTTCCTACCTAGGCTGTATCAGGGATATAGATGCAGTGTAAAAAGTTGGAAAGATGTACTTACTTGTAATAGTTAGACCATTACAAGTGACAATTTTAGTGTTATATAACCCTTAGTCACGTTTCATTAATTACTATGACATCGGTGTAAATCATATGTACCAATTTCAGATTAAATAACTCTCTCACAATTTCTGACAATCCGTAACGACTGCCAAAGATCTACAAATGACAGCCGGGACCAACGGCTTCACGTGCTTTCCGAGGCACGGAGGAAACTCGGCATATAAGATGGTCACTGATCGACAGACCGACCCGCGTCATTGATGATCAACCCGCGTGACAGTTTTTATTAAGCAGGAACTCCTCACTAGGTAATAGGCTATCTTTATACCAAATTTTAATTTTAATTTCTCTTGTTACAGTATATGAAAATGATGTTGAGCAGCTTTGGTGCAGTCAAATTGGAATCTAATCTAAAAATAATTAGTTTTAAATAAACCTTTCTTATATTTTTTAACCGTGTTTTATTGAATTGAACTGATTTTAATACAATTAATCTTCTTAAGTCTGCACTGCACTACTCGCGAAGTTGATCGAAGTTGAGCGAATACGATAGTGTAGAAGGGCACTTCGCTTTGCTTCGCGCAACCTCGGCTCGCATCGGGCGACTTCCAGTCGTTGTCGGTTTTTGCGCCCAACTCAAAGGACTCGAAGTGTCCCGAATTTCGAATACGAAGCGTCTTACCACTCGGCTCACTTCAGTTCACTTCGAGACGTGCTAAATGCGCACGTAGTTATAATACGCGAGAGTACACATTGCAACGGCAGCCGTCACTAGAAGATTATCCATGATGCCATCGTACGAGCGCTTCGGACTTCGGTCAACTTCATCGAAGTAACTTCGCGAGTAGCGTAGGTTATAATCTTTCTTTATACAGGGTTATTTGTAAAACACTAATAATCTCTCAAGTGAGAGAATCACCGCGAGTTGACGTCATGGCACTCGTCGAATAGTCGCGATAATATCACCGTGTGGAGGAGATACGTTCATAATAGAAATACGGACGATAATATCGCCGCGATTCTCTCGCTCGTGGAGACGGACCCTTTAGGGAGTGAAAGTAAAAATGATTATAAACAACTTTTACTTTAATATGAAACTGAAAACTCGAAAAGAATATTAGCCGTTTCATACATGTTCATCGAATACATAATGAATTTTCTATGAAACAACAGGAATCCCTTTTGTTTAACCCCCAAAATTTAAAACATTTCTATACTACTAGCTGTCCCGCGCAACTTCGTCTGCGTCACATTTTCCGCTCCTAAATAATATTGCAACAAAAAATTGAGATTTAAACTATCCTATCTCTCAAGTTGGATCGAACTGCACATGGTGTGCGAATTTTATTATAATCGGTTAAGTGGTTTAGGAGTCCATTGAGGACAAACATTGTGACACGAGATTTATATATATTAAGATAATAATAATCATACTTAATCTATCTATAATCTATAATCATATTATAAAGAGGTAACATTTGTTTGTAAGTTTGTATGTAGGGGGTAATCTCAGGAACTACTGGTCTGGATTTATAAAATTAGTAAATGAAATATTGAAAACAAATATGTATAACTAGCTGACCCGCGCAACTTTGTCTGCGTCACATTTTCAATTAATGCTCCGCTCCTTATTGTCTTAGCGTGATGATATATAGCCTGTAGCCTTCCTCGATTAATGGGCTATCTAACACTGAACGAATTTTTCAAATCGGACCAGTAGTCCTGAGATTAACCCGCTCAAGCAAACAAACAAACAAATAAATAAACTTTTCAGCTTTATAATATTAGAATAGATAAATAAGTATATACCACTGTTACAATTGTGGACCAGTCCTTCTGAAATATACACAACCACAGATAGTTCACATCATTAATTACATCTAAAACGCAAATTTAATAGCAAACATAAATAAGTATTATATTCTCATTTTACATCCGTAAACGTTATTGTTTTCATCCTTAGATTTCTGCTCAAACGCCTACTAAAAAGCAATAGCAACAAAACATCGTTGCTATATTAATCTTTCCAAACAATCAGGCGCCTAACATTCGAAGAAGCATTTTTTCAATGATTTTTCTATAAGATATTATTATGGTAAGTGTCAAGCACTTTCTAAGAATAACATTGATTCATAATATATAGATAAGCACCTTGAGAGAAGCAGTAGGTATATCTACCTATTTGTTTTATCTCTATTAGTTAGATAACTATCAAATAAAATGATCATAGATTTCCTCGAACATGCGTACAATACGTATTCAGGTCATGTTTCCTGATGCGAGTTTATCATTTTATACCAATCCCAAGAAAAGTACTCAACGCCGCTAAAAAGACGTTTTCACTTCAAAAAACCACTACAAAGTAAGCACAAAACAACCTTAATTTCGGAAGTCAGTGTTTTTGGATTTTTATCTTCTTTTTTTAACACCGACTTCCGAAATTAGGTTATTTTAATATTGTAGTGTTTCTTTTGGAAGTCTGTTATATTTTTATTGGAAAAAAGTTTTTTTATTTTTCACTTATAATTGGTGATACTTGGACGATTCGTCTACGCAGTAATTTCAATTACTGCGTCGTCTACGCAGTAATTTCAATTACTGCGTAGACGAATACGACGAATACGTAAGCAAAAATGCTCATGAAATAAAAACTACTGAGCCATACTAAATTGAATTTTTACGAGACCTAATGACAAGTATGTATATAATAAAGAATAAAATAATACTCGGTGATTGAGAACCTCCTCCATTTTAGAAGTCGGTTAAAAATAGCTCGTAAATATTTTTCATTTTTATCTTAACGGATCATTGTACTCATCATTATGAACAACATCTATTATGGGACCAAAAACAATGAAATCGTTTTTCACGATTTCATTGTTGGTCCTATAGTAAAAGATGTTCATAATGATGAGTACAATGACCCCTTTAGAGGTATTGCGTTTATTCTGTAACACTTTAGTAGAGGTATAGAATAGGCTAGATTCCATCATACACAAATTGCAAAACTATTTAGTCCGTCAGTTAGAGTATTGAAAAATAATGGACAGGTATATTTTGTTTTTGTAAATCAATGAATATTGACAAATATAAAACGCATCTAAACTCGGGAGTGGAGGCTTGTGTCGTCAAGACTCAGTAAAAATTATGCGAAGGTGTGACGTATTGAGAATTTTAAAAGCGTCGTAACTTCGTCAATTTTGGTCCCGTTCCCAAAACTGACGGACAAATTATAGATTTTTTCAGGACACAAGCCTATTACCACTATTACCAGCGCAATTTTCCGCACTAGTAAGAAATACACATCGTTGCGTGCGTTAAAGCGGTGAGAGACTGTTATTGAGGGTTTTTTTTTTTGACTTTTTAATGTACTTACCAATAACCGAAGAACTCCGAGAGATCCATGCAGTCGACTTCTTTCCTTGCCTCTGAATTGACTTCGTCTGCAATACCGGAATCGACGTCTTCTTCCGAACTAGAGACAGTATCGCTCTCAGAGTCCGAACGAGCGTTATTCATATCGCATTGACAACGTCACTCTTTCAAAAAATGGCGGTTACACTCGTAGTGTTGCGGCGATGTTTACGGTTTTGTTGGTTTATCGGTTTTTTGTTGTGTTTGTTTTCTGTTTACGAGTTTTTGGCTAGTTTGTTTTTATAGCTGTACGTAATAAAAACAATTGTTGTAAAATCTTAATGCTGAGCAAATCTTCACGCTTCTGGGATATTTACTACTTAGAAGTGAGTTTGGTCAAGGAAGATTGGGACCAACGTTTATAATCTTATAATATGCAAAGTATGTATGAGGAGCTCGTGGCTATATTATAACAGCCGTACAAGTCGATCGAAGCTTGCCAAGGTTGGTATGTGGACCATCTTAACATACCGAGTTTCCTCCGTGCCTCGGCAAGCACGTTAAGCTGTTGGTCCCGGTTGTCATTTGGAGACCTTTGGCAGTCGGTACGGATAGTCAGAACCCAGGAAATCTGACACCAGTCTTGCCAAGGAGTACCGTGTTACCCAGTTAATGGGTCGTGGAGGCAGCCGCTCCACGTAAAGTACTGGTATTCAGCTGAATCCGGTTTGACTGGAAGTCAACCCCAATATAGTTGGGAACAGGCTGTTGATGAGGTATGTATAATAAAATTATTGTTCGTTTTCTATTTATATTTATTTCTTTATACTTTATCATGCTAATAGCTTTTGCCCGCGCGTTTTTTCTCGTTCCCGTAGGAATTTCAATAAATCCATTCTTAGCGTTCTCCTACACTCTCCAAGGAACCTATATGCTTCAGCTTTCTATGATCTGTAGGCTAATTCACGTAACTAAATAAGTGCTGTTGCAGTGCAGTTGAAGTTAAGTTTCGATCAAAACAACGCTTTTCGTATTCTCTACCGCTGTCAGACATGCTCGCGTCAAGTTCGCGTCACGCTAGCGCATTAACGGCATTCTACGTAACTGTTGCGCGTCTTTGGTGCGTACTTCGGAACGCAATATGATCGGTATCTACTATTTGTATGACGTCCCATAATTACAGCTTTAAGTTTTAATATTACAACAACGTCATATTCATTGAAATTTAATCAATTATATTCGATTATTTAGTGAGTAATATTTATTCACTCTACCGTAAGTAAGTTTGGTAGAGTTTGGTTGTCGTGCAATTGACGTGCAGTTCACGCGCAGCTTACGCGCAGTTCAAAGATTACAAGAATACCGTTTATCACTCAAACTTAAACTTAACTGCAACTGCACTTAAACTTTATCGACGCGTCATAAAATTACTTGAATTAGCCCTCAGTAGTTTCAACTGTACGTTAATTGTCTGTCAGATACTCAGGCACTCAATAACGGCCGAAACCAATATCCTATCTATCACATACCTACTGGAGATAGAAAAACAAATGAAACAACAGAAAACCTATATAATTTTCATATTGTTTCATTTGTTTTGCTATCTCCAGTATGCCAAATCTGGTAATAGTTAGGTTATTGGGTTCGGCCGTAAGTCAATAACAGAATCTTAATCTTGTAAAACATAACCAATTTTCGTTTATTTGCATTCTTCACCAAAGTGTCAAGTGGCTGGGTTTATGTAGGTACCTGGGTTGAGGGGCAAGACACTGGTCCTCACTGTTTAAAATAATCCAAATAGGTAACAATCTATTGCAAACTTCCAAACCACATCTTGTAATATATAAGAATCTCGCCTCACGATGTTTGCTATGGAACTCCTTCGTAACGGGTCGAGTCGTTACAAAGGTCAGAGAATACTGCAGAGGCTAGCATGAATATTTTGACGTATAGTAAGTAACATTAACGTAGGTACCTAAGTGAATTTTGAATGTGAAAAACTACAGCCTCATAGTCTGGTGGTTTAATTTTGTGGGACATTGAATTAGATACCATATTCATAATTTTAAATGATATAAATTGTGTTTTATATCATTAAAAAAACTTTTTAAAAAAAAAATACAACCGACTTCCAAAAAAAACACTACAAAGTTAAAAATAACTTTAATTTCGGAAGTCAGTGTTTTGTTACTTTCTTCGTATTTTGACACCGACTTCCGAAATTAAAGTTATTTTTAACTTTGTAGGTAGTGTTTTTTTTTTGGAAGTCGGTTGTATGTTTTTGTAAAAAGTTTTTTATTTTTCACTTTTTAGTAGTGCCCCACACCTAACAACACCACTACAAAATCGCAGAAAAGCAAAATACGCAATTTCGATTATCAAAGAATCATCTAAATAGTCAAATTCCAGCTATTTCGATTTAAAATCCAAAGTTCGTAACCGATTTTGATATGATTTAAATGGGACCAATCTGCAAGTATATCCTTTCAGATAAAACAAGAATTTTTCAAATCGGTTCATAATTGTCGGAGTTATGAGGTAACAAACATAAAAAAAAACATACAACCGAATTGATAACCTCCTCCTTTTTGGGAAGTCGGTTAAAAATTATGAATATAGTATCTAATTCAAATAAATATTATGTGCGAAACGAGTATTGTAGCTATGGTAAAATTTTACGTAACGTTACTATACGCCAAAAATATTCGTTCTAGGCCCTCAGGTCGTAGGATTTTTTTTATATGGCAAAACACCGTTTGCTGGTCAGCCAGTAATTTTATATTTATTGATCGCTATTGTGAAGCAGCGCAAATATAAAATAAAATGATTGATGTCAACAAATTATTCTCACGAAGCCAAATTACACACCGGTATACACATTTAATTTAATTTTAATTGCGCAACATATTGCCGTGTCAGCCAACGATTGATAATTAGGACATCGGCCAATAGAAAATGTGTCATCACTACTATATCTACCACACAAGTATATAGTTAGTGTGTAGTGTATAGTTGTAGTATAGTTTGTACCACACAAGTTTAACTGAAGTGTTTTTCACTGTTCAAATCAACGGACTAAATTCATTACTACGTATTTAGCAAAGGAACGCATCGTTGGTACGTATCCGGTACGAGTCGTGAGCACAGATGAATGCAGCAGGGTGATCTCGCTAATGTACGGTGGGCGAACGAAACTTGCAAGCGCTATAGTCGATGAGACTGACGAACCAATAACGTGAAGCGTCAGGGCTGTTGTCGTCAAACCGACCAATGGAGTGTACTCACGACTCTCGCCGGTTATTAAGTTTATGCAATGTTTTTCCTATATTTAGTATCTCTGCCGAGATTGACTCATCGATAGTCAGCTTATTGAAACTACAAGAAGTGAATGCATTGTCAAAATATTCAAAGTCAAACTGTTTATTTCAATCAGACACGACCTCATTCCACCGGCCTCCTTCTACCATCGGACATCCAGACGCACTGCAACTTACCATCTCTACCTTGTTGCTATTCCACGAATTCGTACTAAGCGTTTCAAAACGTCTTTTATAATGCGCACGGCAAAGGAGTGGAACTCTCTGCCTACGTCTGTGTTTCCGAACGCTTACAACCCTAATCTCTTCAAAGTTAGAGTAAACAGGCTACTTCTGGGTAAGCACGCTCCATCGTAGACTTTGTCTCTGTCATCTCTGACCAAGACTAAAATCAAGAGCAACCAATCTCAAATAAAAAAAACCGGACCATTAATAGGCACTTATAAGCATCTTTTCTATTAAGTATGGGAAATCATCAAATGATTTCTCCCGCTCTGGGCGAAGCAGAAGGGAGTGTCAGACTCTTACTGACTAAAACCCATCCGTGTTCTTCCTAATGCCTTTAGCGTCCAGGTTCGTGGTGACTTGTGAACGATTACTTGTACAGTTAAAAAAATATAAGAAAATAATGAGACGCCCAGATGAATTCGCTTGGGCTGAGTGGCATTCGGAAAGCCTCTTGATATCTTTGAATCGTCGATCCCCCAATAGGGAATATGCATAAAAATAAATTATTATCTAAACACTTTATCTAGAAATATACAAAAATATATTACTAACAGTAAAAATAGAATCAAAATTGCTCGAAAAACAAACGAGATACAATTATTTTAAACAAATGTATCTGTCCCTCTCGCGAAAACGCTGTTTTCTATGGCAGATGTATAGACGTCACGTAATGTGACGTCAAATTCCATGTCGGACTTCTCGTTCTAAAAGTAATCTTTGAAGCGTCATAACTTCATCGCTGATAAAGATATTTGAAAAACATTTTCTATAGTGTTTACTAGAGCTTATAAGTAATCTATACTATAATAATATTATAAAGCAGAAGAGTTTGTTTGTTTGTTTGTTTGTTTGGTTGAACGCGCTAATCTCAGGAACTACTGGTCCGATTTCAAAAATTCTTTCAGTGTTAGATAGCCCATTTATCGAGGAAGGCTATAGGCTATATATCATCACGCTAAGACCCACAGGAGCGGAGCAATAATGAAAAATGTTACGCAGACGACGTTGCACGGGTCAGCTAGTTCATTTTATAAATTTAAAAATCGCGTGTATATTCCCTAGTCCTTAAGACCAGGGTCTTTTACCAGTTTCGCCTCAACAAACGGCCGTCTCGGTGAGGCGAAACTTGGGAGTGGACTATATACGAAATATGACTACTGATGGACATATTTTGGCTGATGACGATGAAGATAGCTCTACTGGCCCTCGGATTTCAAGTCAAAACTGCATCTCAAAGCTTACACATTACAAAGCCAACCCGTCTCTCTTCAGTGCGCCCTCAAAATTCGATTATTCAATTTATTTCGGGCTGGCGAGCGTCCTTTGACATTTAGAACGAGTAACGCCCGCCAAGACTAGCGCTGACCTGGGACATTATTTATACTGACCTCAATTGATTGCTTGAAGAGAATCTTTAGCTTCCTGGTTGATTGGTCGCTGATTGAGCTTTGATCGATTACTCTCTCCATTTCATGTGAGCCTAGTTGTTTTGAATTCAATTTTTGTTTAAAAAGTGCTGCTGCTCTGGTAGATTTTCAACGTAGAACTACGGTTGGCGAGGTATGCGGATGGGAGACTATGTCGTATGGTGATGTTGTAAAAATTCTGTTCAAGTTTATGGTCTATGACCTACGGGAATCTTCATGTTCAGGGTATGATGGGACTCAAATGCATTACGGTTATAAAATTAAAGAAATAAGAAACATACCAAGGTTCCTCCGTGCTTCGGATAGCACGTTAAGCCGTTGGTCCCGGCTGTCATTTATAGATCTTTGGCAGTTGTTATGGGTAGTCAGAAGCTAGATAATCTGACACCAGTCTTGCAACTGGAGTTTGGAACTGAGTAACAAGTTACTGGATTGCGGAGTTTAGATAGGTAGGTAGTCGCTCCACGTATTGTTTTATTTTCTAAAAAAATACAACCGACTTTCAAATAAAAATATTACAAAGTATGAAATAACTTTAATTTCGGAAGTCGGTTGTATTTTCTTGGTTTTTTTTTTCATATTATATTTGTACCCCTGCGTATCCCTTCATAGCGTACCGGCGTGATGGTATGTTATAAACTGATGTAAACAATAATTAGACATACAATTTCAGTAATTCCGGTCCATTTGCTATCATTTATTGAAGAGTTCCGTTGCCTACCACCGAAGTTATTCATCAGATCGTCACCAAATTAAAATGAGACCAGTCCAATCTCAGATATGATGCCACCAATTACAACAGACTTCTTGTGAAAAAAGTGTTTTTTTGGGGTCAGATTTAAAAATACCGGGCAAGTGCGAGTCGGACTTTCACATGAAGGCTTCCGTACCATAAACCGAAGTAAAAGCACGATTTTGTATGGGAGCCCCCTTTAATTTTGATTATAATTATGGTGTTATAGCGGCAACAAAAATACCTAGTTTGGTTTTTGACTTAAAGCCCACTGACACATACGGACGTACGGACAGCGGAGACTTAGAAATAGGATTTCCATTGATTACCCCTAGAGTATGGAACCCAAAAAAACCTTTTTTTTCCTCCAATTGTTCCTTTAATAGTAAAGGAACATGACCACGCACTGAAACATCCTGTATAATTATATCAGTGATGCAAAGGTAAAGGCAAAACATGAATTTACCTGTTTATTTTACTTGCTTTCTTTTGTTACCAGATATTTCAAGTTTATTTCTTTTGTCATTCTTCATAAATAATGATGTAAAAAGTAATATAATAATGTTCCTATAATTAAATTGTTCCGGAATGCTTTACTAGACTAAGTAATAAATCTTATTTTCATTGATAAACTATTTTTTTTTATAATACCTATAAGTTACAGATAATTCTGAAAATAAAGATTTCCTACCTACCCAGCAAATATTAGCGTGAAGATAAATTATTATTATTGACACAACGATCCGCGAAACAAAACCTTAATTTAAATTATAAGTTTAACGCATTTAATCCAATCTATTTCAACAAACGCCACAAAAAAACCGTAAAAGCGTAAATTATTTTTAATCTGTTTACACACTGACCTCACGAAGCACTTCACTATTTTAATTCACCATTTACTTTTTTTTAAACCGCAAAACATGACATTTGGGTGCGCGGGAAAATTTGACAGCTAGTCAATAAAAAAAACTTGTTGCTTTATGTTAAATGAAAATAATTACAATGCTAAAACGCCTAATTAAGCGAGTTGCAAGATATTTTTTAATAATTACTTTAAATATAGCTTCAAATGACTCGCCAGTTCCCAAATAGATGTTTGCTATTGTTTATTATTACTATCTAAGCGTATTATTTTTATTATTTCGTATTACGCGCTGGTTTTGTTAACGTGCAGTCTCAAACTGGCTTATGTTCTTCGTTTTACATTGACTAAGCGACGTAAGGAGGCATGGAGTCGCTAGTATAGTTGAGTTTTTTTCACATTTTGCATTAGATCATGCTCCGCTGTTATTGGTCGTATCGTGATGTTAAATAGCCAGCCTTCGTCCGATTCGAAAAATTCTTTCAGTGTTAGATAGCCCATTTATCGAGGAAGGCTATATATCATCACGCTAAGACCAGTAGGAGCGGAGCAGTAATGAAAAATGTTACGCAGATGACGTTGCTCGGGTCAGCTAGTTCAGAATATTTATCAAACAAATACTTGCCATTGGCACTTCTGTGCTGTCACCCAAAGTTCTTGGCCTTAAACCATCATCTGCCTAGCCTTTTCCCAACTATAGAGGTATTGCGCTCGGCTTCCAATCATACCGGATTCTGCTAAATACCAATAATTTACGAGGAGCGACTGCTCTCTTTACTGCTTGGAAAGAACGCACGCTTCCTATAATATTAAGTAAAAAAAAAATTTTTAGTTCGAACATCGACTCCACCCTACCTCTACTCTTGTCAACGCCAACGGATCTATTATTAAAATGGCCGCCCAGTTCGCTGCACCCAGCAGTAATCTATTTTCTTCATTATCGCCCGTATGAGACTGCACTGCACTTTTTGGGACACTCATATTCATGCTTTGAACTCTTTGGTGTCAGTAGAATCAGGAGCGATGAAGATGGAACGTGGTTTCTTTAGTCTCACCATTGACCTATTGACAGCGGGTTTAAAATGTCCACTTTTGTAGAAGCAGTCAGCACATCAAGATATTCGATCCAAAACTGTCAATTTTTTGCCAATCAACCTTGAACGTAATGCTTCACTACATATTATAAGACAAAGTCTTCCGCCGCGTCTATCTGTCTGTCTGTTCGCGATAAACTCAAACACAGCGTGCCCTGCCCACAGCCACTTCAGTTTGTCGAACCTTCGGGCTATGTCGGTAACCTTGGTTTTCCTGGTTATCATCATTCCTGCTTTGAACACGCAAGGAAACTCCAAGAATTGCCCTTTGAGTGACTTTAAGCCTTCTGATAAGGCCCAATGTGAGCGACCACGTTTCAGTTCTATAAAATAATCATCACTGGCAACACGCATTAGTTATAGACTTTCGTCTTGAGACACTGTGGTATATGGGACGAGAAGATAGGTACCACGCAACTTCCCCAACGCTGCCCAGCCGAGTCCTGTAGCTAGGTATCAGGAAACAGTCTTTCGCAGGTAATTCCAGTCCTTAACTGTACGCACAATGAATGTGTTCCCAAAACGTTTTGTGTGTGACTTACCTACTTGTTTAAATAGAAGAATACATTTTACTTTGCAAAACTCAATAGTTTTTAGAATTCACACCTGTAAGTTTCTTTAAATAGAAAAATTCTATGTCTGTTTTCACTGCTTAGCTGTCGAAAATAACAAATTACAGTTTTTCAAAGCGTGGGAGCAAGGAATTTGTGTAGATTTTAACACTTACCAAGGTCAGTATCGCCGTGAAATACCTACAGATCTCTTCGTAACAGAAGCGTGTTCGAAAGAAATGCGGGCGGAGAGTCTTTGTAAATAAAAAGTCATAATTCAAGGTTTGGCTCTCTCCTGTTTCCTTCTCCAGTATTGGACCAATTTAAAAGATATTTCATAAATCACTTGGTGCGGAGATTTCATGTTTTTTGTTACAGACATTTTGACTGGCATGATTGGTTAATATTTTCTCCGTATCTCCGCTCTGCTACCTCACTCCGCTGTCATGGAGGCACCGCGCGTTAGACTCTTTTACTACATCCCGCTTGTCAAATGTATTTTTTTATTTTGATTTATTTCGTAATACGGAAAGCCAGAGAGTTGCAAGTGCACCCCTCCCCGGCGCCAATGGATTCCATACCTCAAAAGGAGTAAAACGGAACCCTTACGGTATAATTCCGATATGGCGATCACGACGCGCGACCGCGACCGGTGAAAATGACGTGCGACCGAAGCTGGTTGCGTGCACCTGGTTGCGGCCGCACGTCATTTTCACCGGTCGTGGTCGTCATGATAGGAATTGTACCTTTAACTTCGCTGTCCGTCTGTCGGTATGTCACGACCGTTTTTCGTTTGGTGTCGTCATCTATGTTGGTGTTTGCTTCCAGTTTAACAAGATGCAGCTGAATACCAGTGTTCTACATGAAGCAGCTTCCTATCCGACCCATTAACTGGATAACACAATACTCCTCCCTCCACAACCCATTAACTGGATAACACAATACTCCTTGGCAAGACTGGAGCCACATTTCTGCCTTCTGACAATCCGTAAGGACTGCCAAAGATCTACAAATGACAGCCGGGACCATGTTCAGACTGCCTCGGTGGTGCAGCGCAAGCGCCATGTTCTGCGAGGGCCGGGCGCTCCTAAGGAGCCGCTCGGCCGCCGCACGCTCCGCCAACTCCTTGGTGGCCGCGGTACGGGACTGGGACAACAGCCCTCTTCATCAAAAGTGGCAGTCCTACCATGCGCCGTTAACAGCAGGATTGGTGGTTTCCAAAGTAATTATTTATTTTATTGTTATTTTATTTAATGTTTTCTATTATGTTGTATTGGATGTTAATCTGGAAATAAAAATTCATTCATTCATTCATTACATTTACGGGTCAAACGTCATGCGTTTGACCAGTATCTCACCTGATGGTAAGCGATGATGCGGTCTAAAAAAGTCCTGGAAAGCTTAACGTGCTTTCTGGAACGGATGAATCTCTGTAAAATGGTCAAACATGCACAGAGCGTCGCCAGCAAGCTTAGCCTTGTCTACATAGAGCGACTGCTCATTTGACCGCCTTATCCCAGTTACCGGGTTACAGAGTACCCCTCAATTAGGCCAGGGAGTTAAAAGGCCACTTTAGCAGAATCAGAAAGCAAATCACGATACCCGTCGCTGTCAAATTTTCCCAATCAACCTTGAACCTAATGCGTTAACGATAGAGATGAGAATTAAAGATAGATTGTTGTTTAATTAATATTTTGATTCCAAAAAGGATCTCCTAAAGTGGCCTCTGTTGTCATAATGTTCGAGTATCAGCAGGACCAGCTTAACCCATAGAGCAACACAGGCCACCGGCGGATAACCGTATAAGCGCCCCGGGCAAGTAATGCATATATGGCGCCCATGTATTCCTTATAATTATAAAATCTTCCGTTTGCACACTAAATTTGCTCATCAAATAAATCAAATCTGAATACTCAATATCTATCTATCTATTAGACTGTTTGATCTATAAAGCTAAAACTGTACTGAATGACTATCAGTTAATTAAAAACGTTTTACAAAAAAATACAACCGACTTCTAAAAAAAACACTACAAAGTAAAAAATAACTTTAAATTCGGAAGTCGGTGTTTTTGTTAGTTCTTCGTATTTTGACACCGACTTCCGAATTTAAAGTTATTTTTTACTTTGTAGTGTTGTTTTTAGAAGTCGGTTGTATTTTTTTGTAAAAAGTTTTTTATTTTTCACTTTTTAGTGCTACCTCACACCTAAGAACACCACTACAAAATCGCAGAAAAGCAAAATACGCAATTTCGATTATCAAAGAATCATCTAAATAGTCAAATTCCAGCGATTTCGATTTAAAATCCAAAGTTCGTAATCGATTGTTATATGATTTAAATGGGACCAATCTGCAAGTATATCCTTTCAGATAAAACAAAATTTTTTCAAATCGGTTCATAATTGACGGAGTTATGAGGTAACAAACATAAAAAAAAAAAAAAAAAACATACAACCGAATTGATAACCTCCTCCTTTTTGGGAAGTCGGTTAAAAATTATCTAACTCCCCGTGTCGTCGACCTTATAGGGTTAGCGTATCCGTCAGCAGGTCGACGGAGCCCCGCTGCGGGGCTCCTATTTCTGTCTGCAGGGTTTAAAGGAACCTAACTAACCGAACCTTGGGGTGCCCCTGACGTTGACCGTCATTATTAAGTGTCTTCGTAATTTAGTGTGCAAATCAGTATTTTTGTTTTGTTATACCACAGTATACTGTGGTTATACAGTGGATAATTAGTTGGGAGATTTAGTTTGCTTGAATTTTAAATAGAGATGCAATTAAAAATTCCCCTAATTAAAATAACCTTTTTCATAAGAAATGTGATTCCGTCTCGCATTTGGATGATTTTTACTTTATATCGAAAGAAATAGATATTCAAATAAAGTGGTTGAGTTAAGCTGGAACGTGCAGCGCCCTGTATGTCCCGGCGCCCTGCAACGGCTGGCGCCCTCCTTTTTCTGGCGCCCGGCCCGGCGACCAGTCGCTCCGCCCGGGCCTAAAGCCGCTAGGTACTGCCGGTCGATGCTGTCGATATCTCAACGTGATCACTTTAAGTGAGCTGTCAAACCTTACAAACAAGATGGAATGACAGCTCACTTGTCGTTCACTCCACGTGACGTGATCACGGAGAGTTGTCGACAGAAATGACCGGCTGGGTATCTGTCTGACACCTGAGTGATATTATTGTACACATGACAAATATTAGCACAACTGTTATATTGGCGGGCAGCCCGCACACATTTAATTAGTTTTACTATTACGCGTTTGACCAAAATTAGTCCTACATTGTGTCAGGTGAATGTTACACGAGGAAAACGTGATAGAATTCACGTCAATGTAGATGAAACACTTGCACAGCTGGGGGTCTAAACAGGCCACTTTAGCAGAATCATATTTGGATCATAATATTAATCGTACACCAATCAGTCCCTTTTCATCTTTATCGCTAAAGTAGGTTAAAGATTGATTGGGAAAATTTAACAGTTTCTAAATTCAAAAGTCATTTATTAAAATTAGGCTGAGAGCCAGCACTTTTTGAACGTCAAGTTTTACAAACGACAGTCCCCCAAAACGCCCGCCCGTCACCACTTCCTAGTGTTTTAGATGTGGAGAAGAAGTGGCCAACAAACTCCCCAGCAACACATCTGTCTGTTACGTTTTAGAAACTAGAATTTATACAATAATTAGTATGCAAAGTGCCACAAGGTAGTGTGCCACAAGGTAGTGTGCTCGGGCCGCCCCTATTCATTGTTTACGTTAACGACTTTCCGACAGCATCATCATATCCCATGACAATGTTTGCAGATGACAGCACTTTACTTTTTAATAATGACGACGTAAGATATTAGAAGCTGAGATTAATTCTACTTTAATATCAGTTGTGAATTGGCCGCAAAATAATAATTTGGTTATAAATCTTGAAAAAACAGTGTTAATGAAATTTCAACAAAGAGTAAATCATAATCTAGACTTAAATATTAATTACAATGACATACCTATTAATGAAACTAATGTGACTAAATTTCTTTTATTTATAAATTATTTAAAGAAAGTTATGGCAATGCGCCTACGCGTAATTTTATAGCAAACACTTGCACCATTGCACATACAATAATTATAAATGGAACATTAGGCTCTCTATCGTGGAGGAGCTCGTGGCTAAATAATAACAACCACTCAAGTCGATATGTAGGGTTAAGTAACACTTGCTGAGGTTGATCGGTCGATGGGTGTTCATCTTAATACAAGTTAATCGTTATAAGCACCGCACAGCGCAAAGTTATGTGTGGTAAGATTCATAAAAAAAACACAGAATGCGTGAACAAAAAATGTTTTAATTTACTAATTCTGAATCTTTTCTACAAAAGTTTCGAAAAACATTCCTATTTTTTTTTTTCAACCGTATCAGATTTAAACTAGATAATATTTTGTTAGCTTAAAACGTACTCGTCCTTTTCTCTAGAGTCATACTCTCCTGTCAAAATCCAGCAATATGGTACACGTTAAGTAAAAATGTATTGTTTAGTTACCCTAAAGATAAATCGACCGCACTAGAGATAACCTCCTTAGATGGGGGTTCTCGCATGGCTCCGATCTTCAGCATTTGTGTGGCGTCTTTCTGCAGTCCATAACCCACCTGGTGTTTAGCGCCGCATGTCCTGTCAGGACCTTATGGCTGCGTCAGCTAATGATGTTACCGTTATTGAGTACTAGGCAAAACACAAAATGAATTGACTTCGTTTTTTTATTTGAAATAGGTTTGCTCATGACTCCAGTCTACTCGTAGGTCAGAGATTACAGAACAAATTCGACGATAGAGCGAGCTTACCCAGAAAAAGGCTTTACTCTAACCTTACCTTGAAGAGATTAGGGTTGTATGCCTTCGGAAACACAGACGCAGGTAGAGAGTTCCATTCCTCTACTGTGTGTATTTTAAAAGACGTTTGGAAACGCTTAGTGCGCATTGGTGGAAAAACAACAAGCTATAGATGGTAACTTGCAGTGCGTCTGGATGTCCGATGGTAGAAAACTCAAAACTCAAACATTTATTTCAATTAAACCATTTACAGGCACTTTTGAATTGTCAAGGTCGGTCGGTCCAAAAAGATAAAGCTATTTGCACGTTCTAAAGCGTAGATCTCTATGGAGAAGAACGTGCAAGAAACTCCACGGACACTCTTTTAAAAATAATAAATAGTTACAAAGTTTTGTTGACATCGTGTTGAAATTATACATACGTATGTGAGAACGATGTGACGAGCATAATAAAACGTCCGGACTAAAAAAGGAACAATTCAAAGAAATAATTAAAATAAACCATGGCAGCTGAGAAGTGACCAGTCCCAACCGACGGCGCCATGACATGCGCCAGCCCCATTCGTCTCAACCATTTTGAATTGAGCCAAATAATCCAACGCATACGCCACCATCAGCTAGGCTTTTGAGTGAGCATGACACTCCCAACCGCCAGGGTACTTGAGTCTTCAATGCAGACACACACATATTTACAGAAGGAGGCCTGTGGGATGAGGTCGTGGAGTTCTTGGGCAACTCAACAAAGTACAATCTGTAGAAAACCAGCAGGCAATCTGATGTCACATTCACCAGTTTAACGTCAGCAATCTCTGTGTGCCACCGAGTCAAGCGCGGCATGCTGGTATTTAGATCAGCCATCCCAAAGATAGCTGCAATACTCCATGCAGGATCGGACTTGCTTTGTATCACTTTTATATTTGCCACCAACTTGCTAAGAAGACTTAAAAGTCAGCGTAGTTTCCACGGGACATCTCGTAAAATAATCTGTCTATACCTTTAATGTTTACGTCGAAATTTTCGGCTAATCCGTTTAGATTCTTCGGTTTCATATCGTTCGGAATCCAAGGTATTGTGCTTTCGCTAAGGCCGAATCTTGTCATAAAACGGTTATAATATTCATCATAAGGAAATTCTATGCCAGCAGCCAGAGATTCCGTTTTTAAAAAATTAAGAAAAAGCAAGTAAGCCCTCAAGTATTGACTTCTATTCAAATTTCTGTGCATATGGTCTACAAAATCTTCAACGTTTGTGATATCTTCGGTGTAGAGGTTCTTAAATTGTATCTTGTACTTCCATAATGAGGTCAAGTATGCAGATTGATCGAGGTGAGAAAAGTTTTCTATTTTGTAAGATGGTCCGAACCAATCTAATAACCTGGATGAAGGTGACGATGTGATCCAGATTTTATACATTCGACGTTGATTTTTGATGTGCTTCAGCCAATGCCCTACTATTATTTCACACTGCGGATTTATTTCATCAAAGCCATCTATGACAAATATCAGTTTACCTCTAGTATAGTAATTTACGAACAATTTCAGCTGAAAGTCTTTTAAATTACCACTCGAATTTCTTTGGTAAATAATTTCGTTGGTTAATTCTTCAATTTCAGGTTTCTCTATTAATTCTATGGATTCATCGCCGAGTGCAATTTGACACATGAACTCCAAACTTTTTATAGGATCAATGGCGATCTGGTATGTACTGAATATTCTTTCGTACATCGGTAAGTTTATACTTACAATCCATACCGTAGGATCGCGCTCTTTTGTTTTTAGGGTCAAATGACTAAGAAGAGTTGACTTGCCCATTCCCTGTTCAGCTGTTATTAATACAAAATCGTCTTTCAAATCGAAAAACGTTTGTAAAACCTTATCTTTGACATCTTCAAACTTATCGTGCTCTTGTTTCTTGGTGCGACTAACTCGTCTATCAATGTAAAGCTGCTTCTCGTAATAGTCACAAATAGCCGGAGTACCAATTGCGACGGTTTCATTGTTAATGAGTTGATAAAAAACCACTTGATTTATAAGTCTCACAGATTTGTCGTCTACGATTTTGTTAAAACTGACATCTTCTCCCTGAAATTTTATTTTACAAGTTGCTAAGAACTTTTTCTGTGATTCAACTGTCAAATCAGTGAAATCGCTTTTTTCGTCATTCCATACTTTACTTGTGTTTAAGAAAAATTTAGCCATCATATCAGCTGAATCCTTGTTCGCAACGATAACTATTTGCTTGCCATCAACAGCTTTCGCGATGTCTTCAAGCCTACCTTCAGAATACCTAATATTCTGTAACTGATTGCAAACAACAATAAAAATCTTCTCCTGACTTGTTTCCTGCAATTCTTTACATACATTTGTGTGGTTGTTCAAAGGTAGTTTAAAAATAGACTCTAAGTCTAACACAACATGGTCCTTATTTCCAAGATATTGTTCAACCTTAGTAACTGTTAAAACACAGCTCTCTGAAACAATGATAGTTCCAGTAATCCTCTCTTGCAACCCAAATTGTTTAACAGCGTTTTCATTAAATCTATAGTTTTGATTCTTAATCGCGTGCATATATTTTAAAACACCCATCAACGATTCATTTAAGGCATAGGTAACTGCATTCTGATAAATTTTACTTTCCTTTGTAAGATATGACGCCTCCTTAGGCGCCATCCACAGTTTTTGTATGTCATCATGATATTTCAGAAAGATCAATTCAGATCTATCTCCAAAACTTTTGACATCATTAGGGTGAAGGTGATTCTTTATTTCTTCTTTCAAAATTTTCTCTATGGGATTCTGTCCTGCTTGATTTGTGTAAAACAATAATTTGCTATAGAAATCTCTAACCAGAGCCTCATCAAATTCTCCTCGCTTGAATGACAGTTTTGGAAACTCTTTAACTTTGACATCCAATCTATATTCATGCAAATTTTCGATTTTACTTTTCAATGTTTCGTGCCATGTTTTGGCAAGTTTACCTAGTGACTCACAGTTATCTGTAAACTTTAAAAGTTTTGAAGTTTCATCGAAAACTAGTATATTGCCAACAGCTGAAGCTATTCCTCCATTTAACTGAAGAATTCCACCTTTCAGAGACTCGTCTATTGTGACGATTTTGTTGTCTTTTGACTGTTTTAATAAATCTATGACTTTTGATGTTAGGTGGTTAAGTCGCTGCTCCACGCTTTTATCGTCTCCTCTTATTGTTAAATCTTTGTTGCCAAAGGAAACGGGGACTTTAAGAGACTGGGATAGTATATACTCTTTAGCAGCCAGTTCTGCTGCTTCATATACAGTCGACTGTGGGACATTTGCTTTGTCAAGTTGTCGCTTGAGATCGTCTCTTGTCGATTTGCTAACAAATTCTAGCTTTTCTTTCCTATATGTAAGAACACTTCCTATCAATTCACTTAATATTGTCACGTCAGAGGGATCGCTAAGGAACTTCAACAATAAACTGTAATGATCATTGCTTTTCGACTTCCGCTTTTTGCAAACTTCTAAGCACAATGTGTTTTTGAACAGCACAAGAAATTCTTCTTTAATTGCAAAAAAATCTTGTCTGAAGCTGGCCAACCGATGTCCTGCAGGTTGGATTTCAGAAACGTCCAAAACGTTGAGCGCAAGAATCGCATGATAGCGTAACAAGAGATCATTATTATTCATCGACATTTCTTTACCAGATTTTTCACAGATAAACATCGCTATCTGTTTAGCTAGTGTTGTCATATCTTTTTTCATCACTATTTCACATAAAAATTCCAAGTCTTCATCTTTGCATGCTGGCTGTGTGCAAGAGCCTCCTGTTCCTATAACTTTGTTCAAAAAGTCAGCAACCTTACCTTCATATATTTTATTTTTAGGATCGTCCTTTGCTGTAGTATACATAACGAAAAAGCAATCAGTTCCATCAAACTCTCCTTTAAAAATCTTGTCTTTACTTTTCGGTTCGAAAGCATGTCTAATTTCTAGGTAACTATCGAAATATTTAATCCAATCAGCTTGATTGGTGAACATAATCTGTTTATCGTTCTCTCTGTGCTTGGCTTGAATGAACACAGCGATGGGTTTATTGAACCCCTTTATTTTGGCATTAAAAGCAATGTCATCGAAGTCACCTATGTCATCTCTATTGGTTGATAAATTTAAATTCTGAACACTATCGTCATGTATCATTCTAAAGTATACTAGACTCATTAGTTTAGTCTCGTAGAGCTGTCCCTGGATACCCGACGTGCCTGCACGCTTTTTATACGTTGTATTGCTCATGTTTATTATTCTCGCTTGTCACTGGGACACACCAAGACGTTAAAATTATTAAAGTCACCTCTTGTTTCTTGTACTAGTCATTTATCAAGTCCATCTGATTACGCGCCAACACTCTCTATAATCTTCTTTTCAGTATAAACTGGTTTAAGTCCGTGTCTTTTGCTGATGGTTCCTTATCTGTAAATGATACACATTTTTAATTAACATTTTTGTATATTAATGCTATTTCAGTTGCCAGTCTATTTTGTGGTGGATTGCATACTTGATTTTTCTTTTTCCCTGAGCAGGCTCAGGGAAAAAGAAAAAAAGAAAAACTGAAAGCCAACCTCATAGATGAGGTTGGCTTTCAGTTTTTCTGGATTCAATTGACTACTTATATGATTCGTGATTTGTGAAGCGTCTGAGCTTAGAAACTGGGTAATACGCAGTGTCGTAGCTTGTCTCAAATGGGCCCTGTATCAAAAACTTTTGCGGAGCCACTTTTGGGGACAAGTTTCAAGACTGTTTTTTAATGCTTCTAGCTAAAAACTGTCTTGGAATAAACTAAAATAGTAATTAACATAAATGTGAATGGATGGAGACGGAGAGGAAGGCCAAAGAAAATATGGATGGATTGTGTGAGGAGCGATATGAAAGAAAAGGGAGTTAGTGAAAGTTTGATGGCTGATAGGGCAGAGTGGAAGAAAAAACATGTGGCGCTAACCCCAAGTAACAGGATACGGGCAGGAAGAAGAAGGAGCTAAAGACTGTCTTGGCAGGCCACGAAGGAGACGGTGGGACTAATAATACAGCTTTGCGTTCACATATGGGGCCTTTGTAGTCTGGGGGGCCCATATCTTTGATAGCTACGCCCCTGGTAATAAGGTACGTTTTGGCAAGACTAGTGTTAGAAATTCTGCCTGATTATATGATCGTCCGTAACGACTGCCAGTTATGCAAATGACAGGCAACGGCTTAAGGGGCTTTCCAAGGCACGGTGGATTCTCGGTATGTGAAGATGGTCACGGATCCACAGACCGACCTCGGTTAGTGTTGCTTTACCTTGAAGATCGACCAGTGCGGCTGTTGTTGTCTCGCCAGAACCTCCTCATTTTTTTATTTCTTATTAAGTTTACAAAATATATAAAATAAATTTTATATTTCTATTACCTATATTTTTTACATTTATAAAATAAATAATTCTTTTAGATATTATAATTATAATAATCGATGCCACTTTTCGTTGTAATTTTATAACTCAAGAACGGCTGGGCCGATTTCGGTTTTTCTTTTTTTGTTTAGTTCGCCAGAATACAGGGAAGGCTTAAAAGCAAAAAAAAAATGGACAGGTAGGGTAGCCAGTTGACAGGAGCGAAGCCGCGGGGGACAGCTAGTATAATCTATACTATATAAATACTATCTACACTATATATCTATATAATATTATAAAGCAGAAAAGTTTGTTTGTTTGGTTGAACGCGCTAATCTCAGAAACAACTGGTCGGATTTGAAAAATTATTTCAGTGTTAGATAGCCCATTTATCGAGGAAGTCTATAGGCTATTTATCGTCACGCTAAGACAAATGGGAGCGGAGCACTCATAGAAAATATGACGCATACGAAGTTGCGCGGGTTAGCTAGTTTATCTTATAAAATTCTCGTGTCACAATGTTAGTTACCTTACTCCTCCGAAACGGCTTTACCGAATTTTACCAAATTCTATATGCATATTCAGTAGGTCTGAGAATCGGCTATTATCTATTTTTCATACCCCTAAGTGATAAGGGTTGTCCACCCCTAACATTTTTTTTTAATTTTTCGTCAAAATTTTATTTTTCTAAATTAAAAAATACATACAAACTTAAATTTTTACCTTTCTATCACCAACCCTTATTTTTTTAAAGTCATTTTAATAATGAATAATGTGACGCAGACGAAGTTGCGCGGGTTTTTATTGTCAGCTAGTTTTTTTTTCCATAAAAGCTGACACGCTGATCAATCAACGCACAGCCGAAACGACTGATCGCAGAACTTAAACCTTACACTCTATAGGGGTGCACTAAGAGAGGATTTCCCGAAATTCCTGTGGGAACGGGAAAAATCCGGATATGCGCATACGAAGTCACAGTCGAAAGCTAGTTATCCATATAAATTAACTAGCTGACCCGTGCAACGTCGTCTGCGTAACATTTTTCATTACTGCTCCGCTCCTATTGGTCTTAGCGTGATGATATATAGCCTATAGCCTTCCTCGATAAATGGGCTATCTAACACTGAAAGAATTGATCAGAGAATACATCTTCTTACCAAATTTCAACAGCATAGTTCTTATAGTTTCGGAGAAAATGTGACATACGGACGGACAGACAGACAGACAGACATGACGAATCAATAAGAGTTCCGTTTTTGCCATTTGGCTACGGAACCCTAAAAACGAAGATACAAAACCATAAACACCGACTTCCAAAATTTAGGTTATTTTAACTTTGTAGTGTCTTTTAGAAGTCGGTTATATATATTATTAATAAAACTTTACTTACCTGTGTGCTTTTTATTTCAAATCATTTATGTATTACAATCATCCAATATGTTTTAATATTATCTTGAAGAGAGCGCTTTTTATCCAAGAAATTGTTATGATCAAAACACTTTGTGTATGTAGCAGTGTTATCAATTTTGCTAAACCAATATAGATTGTGACTCATTGAACAACCGAGTGTTGCGATTCACAGATTATTCAAATTATTGTAGAACTGTGATGTTGTCATGAAAAAAAAAAAAAAAACGATCGGATTTATTAAGGTATTTGAAATACAATAACATAATTTATTTATTTATTAGCTTATATTTCCCTCTACACTTTTATTTTAAACACTGTATCTTATTTATGTATATTATAAAATATCTATGTATTTGTTAATATATGTAAGTTAGTATATTTACAATAACACAATACCTACGAACAAAAAAAAAACAATGAAAAATGACTAAACCATTATATAAAAAATATGAACATTTTTATTTTGCTATAAAAAATCAGAAGGAAAAGTATCGATGGATTCACAAATAAGATTGGAACATATTTAGTTTTAAACTCGTCCAAAAGATGGCAGGGCCTGTTACTTCGGCGACTTTATAATCAATAAAAATACTGGTGTGCCAGGAATTTGCCACATGGAGGGTAAATAGGTACAGGTCGCGCGGCGAATTAAGATCGCTCGATGAAAGTAGTGGGGGCAATCGGCGCATGTGTACAATCGCGTACAGAAATTCCTAGGGCCTGTTTCACCACTTCCTGATAAACTCTCTGATAGCCCATCCACAGGTTATCTGACAGATAGTGCTCCTTTTAGACTTTGTGTGTTTTTAAGGGATTTTTTTTATTTTGTATGTACCTTAGTAACTTATACCTATAGGTACTTAATAACACTAGTTTTTGCTTGTAATTTATCTTGTTAGTAGGTAAATTCAGAAAAATTAAAAACAAAAGTAAATTTTTCAACCATTTTTCGTAGTTTTCGTAATTCATGTTGTCGTGGTAATCATTATTCAATATTATTGATTTCATTACTTTCTTTCTTAACGTAACAAATCCCCGTCGTAAACAATTTTTCTTGCTTGCCGTTTTAAAACTTTATTTTTAACCATTTTTTTTTACCACTACGTATACTAATACGATAACACAAGCTGTACGCAACAGTACCCAAGCGCGTGAACGCAACGCGGGAATTTAATCTACCAATGACGTGTCGCCGTCGGCGCATACCCGCCCCCCTCACCCCGCACGTCACTAAATAGACCTTAGAATTGAATACTGCGCATACCCCTTCCACTTTTGCCGAGCGATCTTAATTCGCCGCGCGACCTATATACCTTAAATACTGTACATACAAATAATACTTAATGAAGACTTTAATGTTAAATAATCGCCAGTTTGAACCAGGAATCGAACCCAAAATCAAAGGTTATATTTATTCACATTCAGTCATGTGAAAAAAATATAGCCTTGGATGTGACAGTACCGATATAACGGATCAATCATATAGGTATTTCTTTTAAATTAAATCGCATCTAAAATAAAAGGAAAACAGTGAAATTCAACAATTAATTAAAAATGATAAGGCACTTTTAACTACAGCATGCAATAACAGGTATTTATTATTATAGTGCGGTAAGTTGGTTTTAACAAACGAGTAGACGAATGTGTTACATAGCTCTCTTAATCATTTTACAAGTTATTTTCCGAGAGGAAATGTATGACAAAATTTGAGCCTGGCTTGCAGTTTACTACTAGGATAATGTATCATATAAAAGACCGCTATTTTTTAATTCACAAACATTTTTACTTTTTTTAGGACGCTTTGTTTTCGCCTTTTGACGAATTACAAAACAATTTTAATCTTAGTAAGATTTTTCTCAATGTAAACTTTGGCGAAGAGCACGCGCCCCTACCTTATCTCCGAAGTATATAAAAAGAAAAATCTGAAATCATTCTCTGTGTATAAATTATTATTACTTTACAGTTAAATAAATAACCAACTATAAAAAGGTCCTAACTCCGCATTCGCGTTCTGATAAGGGTCCGCTGTGATGCCACAGACACACTTACGAAAAATATACTAAATAATTATATTAACACAATAATTGAGGAACTAGAATATTAGGTATTTCAAAAGAAAAGGCTCATCGATCTTAACGAAAATATTTATTTTATCAACAAGAGAACATATACTTATTATTAAATGAACATTAGAGAAGGTGTTGTTATAAAATAAATATAAATAACCTTCATTTATACATTTAAAAAACCCAAAGATTTACATGTTACAGTTTTCACAAAGTGGGTTAGTATTAAATGGGGATAAATATAATGACCACCATAAAATGCTTTGATACCCTTAGTTTTGTAACTAAAAATATCTACTTAAGAGCCCTATTACATTTTTTACGGAAATTCATGATTTTTGACGTTGTAGTTTTCAGCAGCAGTAAGATATTTTAATTATTTGATACTGAATAACGATAGTGCCAGTCTCTTTATTGTAAGTTGGAGTTACACATTTTCATTTTTCTTTTCGTGTAATTTACTATAAATATTTTACGAACTCAGTTTGCAAGAAAAAATGTCGGCGATGGAACTTTGACGGTCTAATTCACATTGTTACAATCAATTCTTTTAAAAGCTGAATTTACTAAAAGGTAAGTTGAATGTTTTACTTGTTTATTGGAGTTCTAGAATTTCTTTAAATTCCTTGAGTTTTCACGGAAAAAAACGTAAAGAAATCCTAATTTAAGCCTGAAATGTCTTGATTCAGCGTCCATTATATTCCAAATAAAAACAATTTTTTCAAATAAATTAATATGATATAAAATTTCAATCTACAATGAATACGTTTCAT
Organism: Ceramica pisi; assembly: GCA_963859965.1. Classification (NCBI taxonomy): domain Eukaryota; kingdom Metazoa; phylum Arthropoda; class Insecta; order Lepidoptera; family Noctuidae; genus Ceramica; species Ceramica pisi. The sequence continues at coordinate 3,733,113 of OY982556.1, read as the reverse complement.
AAGTTTTCGTTTGTCAATATAATTAAACAAAATTACAATAAATAAAATTAAAGTACTATATATTCTGCGTCAATTCAGCGCGCGCGCTCCTCAGTCTCGCGCAAACGCCCAAATAAACTATAATCCTATTCAGACTAGTAAGTATCAGAATGGTTTTGCGGACTATAGATGTACTCCCAACGCAGACCAACGTAACTTCGTTTATTGCAAACGAGCATTCACGATTCGTAATAGGACTCTTAACACCAGAAAAATAGTCACGACTCCACTTTAAATTGTATTCGACCACCAAATTTAGTAAATGATCACCAAATCTTAGCGAGCAAATTAATATTCAGTTAGTATAATATTCAAATTCTATAGTAACGTGTCTGCGTCAGATCCCCTCTATGGCTGGTGAAACTTGTGGGTTAGGTTAGGTTAGAACCATGACCATTAGCGCGCGAAGGCGAGCGAGCGAAGCGAGCGTGCCGCGGCAGCGGCTGCCGAGCGCCAGATTGGTTTAATTTTGGTGATCATTTACTATTTTTGGGTTACTCATGATTTACTTGGAGTCATTTTACTTAAATAGGATAGCAAAGTGTTAAAACTTTGGTTTTAATTTTACATTAAAATGCGAGTTTCATTTTGGTGATCATTTACTACTTTTGTCTGCTATTTGTTACTATATCTGGTGGTAAGTTAAACATAAGCCGTATTAAATATCTGATATCAAAATGATAACATAATTATGTATGTGGTGCCCCATTACATTTGAAATGTCTAACGGGGCCTCAGCTGCGAGTTGGTTTCGGCTACTCGTACGCCTACCAAAGGACCGGGTCTCCAGGGACCCGAGAAAGAAAACAAAAACATATGTATGTTTTATAGGTATATAGGTACAGTATATAATTAATTTTATATTAAATGAAAATTATGTGAAGTGCTGTTAGACGAAGTAATACGGCTTTCGACCATACTTTTGATGATAAAGAATTCTTATACTAAATGAACGGCACCTAAAATCGCTGTTTCTCTGGATACCAATTTTACATAGAGCTAGTCACAATTTTAATAGGTAAAGGGATGCTTTTTCAATAGTCCAATAACTTTTACCCGAGGAATAAAGACGGCAGTTTGACAGCTTTTGTATAGAAAATATGTCAATATTTCGATTTAAAACATGCTAAGAACAAATCTAAGTCATTTCGTGAAGGCAAATTTATTAACCGCGAAAACAACAAATTTATATGCGACTATTAATCTATATATATAAAACAAAGACGGGTTTGTTACAACACTTATAACTCGAGATCTGCTGAACCAATTTTCATGGTTATTGATTCGTTGGATTTGTCTCCGACCCGAATAGCAGAATACATCTTAAAAACAATGAAAACTTGAATACTTAATTGACGGGAGCGAAGCCGCGGGGGACAGCTAGTATATAATATCATAAAGAGGAAAGATTTGTTTATTTGTTTGAATTGAATAGGCTCCGAAACTACTAAACCGATTTGAAAAATTCTTTCTGTGTTAGATAGCCCATTTATCGAGGAAGGTTATAGGTTATATATCATCACGCTAAGACAAAATGGAGCGGAGCAATAATGGAAAATGTGACGCAGGCGAAGTTGCGTGGGTCAGCTAGTGTTATAAAAAAAATAAACTTTATCCACTTAAGGCGTCAAAAAATTCGTCACATCGCTATCGACTAGAAGTGAGCCCTAAAGACTGACGGCATTGCCACGTTGCATAGCAATGCTTATCCTCAGTCTGAGGTAAAAGCATAAAAGTAGGTACTCTGTGGGTAAAAGCTAGCCCTTGAGTCACGCGAAGCGTTAACTGATAATCTACACTAATATTATAAAGAGGAAATATTTGTTTGTTTGAATTGAATTGGCTCAGAAACTACTGCACCGATTTGAAAAATTCTTTCAGTGTTAGATAGCCCATTTATCGAGGAAGGTTATAGGCTATATGTATATCATCACGCTAAAACAAATAGGAGCGGAGCACTAATGGAAAATGTGACGCAGACGAAGTTGCGCGGGTCAGCTAGTGTTATATATTTTAGACTCAGATTGCTCAAGATATGTAGATTAAGGTGGAAAGAAAAAAGAGAAACATGTGCCCTGCAGTGGGACTACGTGCTTTTAACAATAAAAAAACTTTTTACAAAAAATACAACCGACTTCGAAATAAAGAAAAAAAATACTTAACAAAGTATTAATTATATTATTAATTCCGAAATTAAAGTTATTTTAACTTTAATTTCGGAAGTCATTGTCAAAATACGAAGAAACTAACAAATACACCGATCGAGTATTTTTTTCACTTTTTAGTGATACCCACACCTAAAACAACACGGCAAAATCGCAGGAAAGCAAAATACGCAATTTCGTTTACTTGAATGACAACAAACCATCATCCAAGTAAACGAACTCCAGCTATTTTCGATTTAAAATCCTAACTTCCAAACCGATTTTGATAAAATTTAAATAGGATCAAAAGATTAAGGTCGAAAAGTATCATTTCAGAAAAAAACAAGAATTTTTCAAATCGGTGCATAAAAATGATGGAGACTTTATGAGGTAACAAACATAAAAAAAATACAACCGAATTGAGAACCTCCTCCTTTTTGGGAAGTTGGTTAGTAAATCTATACTAATATTATAAAGCAGAAGAGTTTGTTTGTTTGTTTGTTTGGTTGAACGCGCTAATCTCGGGAATAGGGCATGCAGAACCGCATTCGGTTCCAGGTTTTTGAGAACCGGGTCTTATAGGCAGTTAGAACCGGGGGAACCGGTTCCCCCCGGTTCCGGCAGCTTTTTTAAAAGTTTTATGGAATTTTAATAAAACTATGGAGATTTTGTCAGGGTAAGCAATTACCACTATATTAAATAAAATAGTTTACATTTGTCTAATCAACATAGATTTGCAAGTTTTGTACCAAATCAGTCTTACAGTTTTGATAACAAATCAGTCTCAGTTACAATACTAGTACTTTTCTTTATAATTATCTTATATTAGTAAAATAAAATCAAATCTTTTAAAGCGCTTCAAAAACATTAATAAAATCTAAAAAATCTAAGATATCTAACATAATACATGCATACAACCTATCGAAAGAAATTACGTCTCCCTCTTCCTAATGAAGAGATTATATATTTTAGTAACTATAAGAAAAAAAGATGGTTAGTAAAGATAACAGCCCCACCATAGCCACAGCAGCAATCACAACAGTTGTCTTTTTAAATTATTTTTTCCTGATAATAGGATCTTAAATAGCTAATAACGTCCAAACTCCGGTCGCTCAGTGAACTGCGCAGGCGATTGCAAATATAACCTGCTGAGGAGAAATTTCGCTCTGGCTCCACGCTTGTCGGCGGTATAGCTTTTAGGTAGTTATATGCAGTCGGAAGATTTGTACCACGACCATTTCAATTCAAACATAAAAAGAGTCATTTAAATTTTAACTTTTGTTAAACAATCGTAATGATCTTGCCGCCTGGTTTCGTCTTGTGCGGATGTAGTTTTAAGGATTTCGAGATCTAATTTTTCTCTTTTTGACAATGATGGGGTTGGGGTTGAAGCGAGAACGACTTCACCATCTACTTGTTGCTGAGTTTCGTCGTTTATATTATCATAACTTGGCACAGGCTGTATCAAATTTACAATACCCTTGCACATTTCAGCGTATTTTGAATCGAAGATAAAACGCGAACAATTTCTTTAAAGAACCGGGGGAACCGGGTTTACTCTTTCCGGAACCGGTTCTGCACACACATTGAAAGAACCGGGTATACCCGGTTCTTTCAGAACCGGGTAGAACCGGGTGCATGCTCTACTCGGGAACTACTGATCCGATTTGAAAAATTCTTTCAGTGTTAGATAGCCCATTTATCGAGGAAGGCTATATCATCACGCTAAGACCAATAGAAGCGGAGCAGTAATGAAAAATGTTACGCAGACGACGTTGCACGGGTCAGCTAGTCTATATATATAAAACAAAGACGGGTTTGTTACAACACTTATAACTCGAGATCTGCTGAACCAATTTTCATGGTTACTGATTCGTTGGATTTGTCTCCGACCCGAATAGCAGAATACATCTTAAAAACCATGAAAACTCGATATGTGCAATGAATACTTAATTGACGGGAGCGAAGCCGCAGGGGACAGCTAGTATATAATATAAAGAGGAAAGATTTGTTTGTTTGTTTGAATTGAATAGGCTCCGAAACTACTAAACCGATTTGAAAAATTCTTTCAGTGTTAGATAGCCCATTTATCGAGGAAGGTTATAGGCTATATATCATCACGCTAAGACAAATAGGAGCGGAGCAATAATGGAAAATGTGACGCAGGCGAAGTTGCGTGAGTCAGCTAGTTAATAATAAATTAATCTTGCTTTGCTCACTCTATCTAGTTGGTTTGAACTGACAGCTATGACGTCATAACATGGCGCTTTTTTTTTTTTTTGAATATGCCTCTCGCAGGTCAACCTGAGAAGATTGGCTTCTGCTTAACCGGACTTGCCTGTGAGGCCTTAATATAGAATTAAAGCCACCAGCCAGGCTTTAACATGGCGCTAAGTCGGTCCTATTCTTATTTGAATCGCATTGTGCCCATTTTACCCGCACGCTCCTGGCTATGCTGGTGCGTAATTTTTAGCTTTCCAACAATGTAAACATGCTTTGTAAGCCTAAGCTTTTTTTTTTTTTTTGTCGATGGCCTCTCGCAGCTATTGACTCTATAAAGCCATAGCTACTTAACCGGACTTTCCTGTGGCGGCCTAGGTGAATTTAAGGCCCCCAGCCAGGGCTACATACTAGTAAACTAAAACTCCGCTCGCTGAGGGCACCCCCTGTGGGGTACGGACCTCGACTCAGCGGCATCGTTTGAGGCTGCAAGCCTATGCGCGCACTGGTGACTTTTATTACCGTGACAGTATACATCTCTCCGTTGCTCTTCACAATTGCAAAAGAGAGAAATGTTCTATCAGTCAACAAAAAGTCACCAGTGCGCGCATAGCCTAAGTATATGCATTGTTTTAAAAACCGGTCAAGTGCGAGTCGGACTCGCGCGCCGAGGTTTCCGTACAAACCGGTAGGTAAATATTAGCAAAAATTGCGGTTTACGATTTATGACGTATTAAAAAAAACTACTTATAGATCTCGTTCAAACTAGTTTTTGGTGGAAGTTTACATGGTAATGTCCGTTACATGTTTTTTTTAGTTTTATGATTCTCTTATTTTAGAAGTCCACTTCGGAAGTGTCTCTCGCGCAAACTGTTCAGTTTAGAAAAAGATAATAAGTATAAGAAATCTCAATATCATTTCTATACATAGACACGTATAGGATTGATGAAAAAAAAATAATTTAGTTTCAGTTCTAAGTAGGTATGGGGACCCCCAAAATTTATTGTTTTTTTTTGCTATTTTTGTGTGAAAATCTTAATGCGGTTCACAGAATACATCTACTTACCAAGTTTCAACAGCATAGTTCTTATAGTTTCGGAAAAAAGTGGCTGTGACATACGGACGGACAGACAGACAGACAGACAGACAGACATGACGAATCTATAAGGTTCCGTTTTTGGCCATTTGGCTACGGACCTAACAAACTTCTGTTTCACTGATATATCAGACAGACTGTTGTCATTGTACTATTATAAATTCATTTATTATTCGTTGTTTTAGTTGAGCTTAATAAATACCTATTAAGCAAATAAATCTGTTCTCAGTGTTTTTTTCTATGGCAACACTACCTACTGTTCTACAATGGTTTTAGTCTCTGGCTCTCAATACTCGGTTTGTCAACGATTCATTATCATACATTCTTATTGGTTTGTTTGTGTCGCTAAAATGCATAAAACACAGGAATTTGCACCATAATTAAAAGTTCGTGATTTATTAGTGATTTCTTTTAAGGATATTTGACTTTTGAAACATACATTTGATAATAAACCTACATAAATATTGGGTAAGTTTTATTAACGAAATAGGTAGGTAGTTAATCGCAAGCGATAATATTATTAAGAGGAGATCAAGGGTCTCTCTTCAAGGTTAACCCAGATATTACTGACACTATTTTTTGTTTCGGATTGAGCTGATTTTTAACCGACTTCCCAAAAAGGATGAGGTTCTCAATTTGGTTGTAGGTTTTTTTTTTCTTATGTTTGTTACCTGATAACTCCGTCAATTAGGAACTAGGAACCGATTTGAAAAAATCTTTTTTATCTGAAAGGATATACTTGCAGATTGGTCCCATTAAAATTTTATCAAAATCGGTTACGAAGTTTGGATTTTAAAAAAACAAGTTATGTAAAATAAACTTTAATTTCGGAAGTCGGTGTCAAAATACGAAGAAACTAACAAAAACACCGACTTCCGAAATCAAAGTTATTTTTTACTTTGTAGTGTTTTTTTTTATTTGGAAGTTGGTTGTATTTTTTTGTAAAAAGTTTTTAAATTATATTGAACTACAATAATGAACAACTATAAAATACACATTGACAAGACTCGCAAACTATAGAGATGAATGGCGGCAGTTGGTCTTTGTGAATCAGTGACATACAGACAACAAAGAAAATTATAAGGAAAAAAAAATAGGAATAGGGGAAAAATAATGAAATACTGTCTGAATAGAAGGCTGTAAAAAATAAATAAAAATAATAATAATTAAGTAAACTGCGAAATTAAATGACCATCTTAACATATCGAGTTTCCTCCGTGCCTCGGAAAGCACGTTAAGCTGTTGATCCCGGCTGTCATTTGGAGATCTTTGGCAGTCGTTACGGATACCCAAAAGCCAGAAAATCTGACACCAGTCTTCAGTCCAGTTAATGGGTTGTGGAGGTCTGGTAGGCCGCCGCTCCACGTAAAATACTGGTATTCAGCTGAATCCGGTTTGACTGGAAGCCGACCCCAATAAAGTTAGGAAAAGGCTAGGCAGATGATGAAACTGGGAAATAAAAATCGTCAGAGCTTCAAAATAATCCATGCACTGTGCCAAACAGTATGTACAAGTAGTTATAGAGGGACTGTTCCTGATAACGATAATGTAAGACGATATTTGTTTCTCCAGCATAAAACATATTCAATTTGGCGGGTGCATGTTCCACATTATCATCACTGCATTATATAAAACAAAGACCTGCGCCGCGTCTGTCTGTTCGCGATAAACTCAAAAAATACTGCACCGATTTTCTTGCTGTTTTCACCAATGGATGTAGTGGTTCTCGATGAAGGTTTTGGTATATAATTTGACAAGCGAACGACGCCCCGGGCATCAGCTAGCTACATAATTTCAGAACGCATGTTTTAAGCTGTTGGTTACGGCTGTCATTTGAAGATCTGTGACAGTCATGTACAGATAAAAGCCTAGAAACCAGTTACCGGTCTTGCCAAAGATATCGTGCTGCCCAGTTCAAAATTCAAAAGTCATTTGTTCAAATTAGGCTGAGGGCTCAAAGTTCAAAGTGAAAGTTCTACATAAGACAGTCCCCCAAAACTCCCGCCCGTCACCACTTCCTAGTGTTTTAGCTGTGGAGAAAAATTGGCCAACAAACTCCCCAGCAACACGTCTCTGTTACGTTTTAGGAACTAGAATTTATACACTGAGAAGAATGCAAAGTAATTAATACATGACACAAAACAAAAAAAAAATAAAACAGCTAGCACACTATGATACTATAAAACAAAATACACACTCAAGCAAGTGTTGACATTAAAGATTGGCCTACATAGTGACCTACATAAATAAATAATAAAAAGACAAAAACGGCACTATCTTCCATTATATTACGTCAGAAAACTATAAATAATCCGTGGCATGTTATTATGAAGTAAACAGGATAATGTGTGCTTTATTTATTTATTTATCAATTTTTGTACACACATGTAAAAAGAACATGAGAAGAAGGAAACAGAAAAATTAGGTACAAAGGTGATGCTTATTTCTAAAGAAATCTCTTCCAGCATACCTGCGAAAGGAGAGTAGAATAAAAAGAGATGTAAACATTGTGTGCAAAAGTTACAAATAGCTAAAATGAAAATAGTAAATTTTAAATATAACGTACAATACATACATAACAAACTAATACCGCGTATACAAACGATTTCCATGGGTCCAGGGCATGATTCTGGACACCCCAGAGTTTGATTTTTTCGTCGGTTCTTTTCTCATTTTTTCATTTTTTTCAAGAGTACCACAAGTAGTTTTCAGCTCAGCTGAGCTGATACATAGTTGTCGTTTTATTCAGATTGCTCTTTTTAGTGAAAGTAGTTAATTAATTTTTTTTTTTTATTAAAAATCTCATTGGGTTAGGTCAGAATAACGATTATGAGCAGTCTAAAGTAAAAAACTATATGAAAAATGAGAAAAAAGCCGACGAAAAATTCCAACTCTGGGGAACTCCAGAATCATGCCCTGGACCCATGGAAATCGTTTGTGCGTCGATGTCAGATACACGCGGTATAGTACTAAATAATAAAATACTAATATATACTTATATGCAACTATGACGAGAAGGAAAGATAGTGTGTGTTTGCGATGCTTTTTGTATATTATAAAACGAATAAGAAATTTTAAGCAAAATAAGACCCTCTTTCTTGAGCTGTCGAGTATGCTATCTACTACAGAAGCGAGTCAAATCACCAAACTTCAACTCAACTTCAACTTCTAGAAATGTGTCTGAAATAGGTAGTATTAATCATTGACAGTTAAAGTGAATAAAGAGAACTTATTACTAATTACAGATCACTAGTCATCACAAGAAGACCCGCAACTTGAACCAGTTCATTCTTCATCATCATCAACATCATCTATATCAGCCGAAAGACGGCCACTGCTGGATATAGGGCTCCCGCCAGCGTCGCCACTTGTGAAAAGCCTTCCAACGCTACGTCTTTTGGTAAGCGGTTGCCACTCAAGAACTTTTCGGACCCATCTAATATCTGCAAGCAATGTGCCCTACCCACTGCCACTTCAGTTTGGCGATCCTACAGGCTATGCCAGTAGCCTTGGTTTTTTATGGATCATTCCTGATTTGACCAAGTTTCTCCTGATTCGTGATTCGCCCGAATCATTTCTGATTTAATTCGTGCAAGGAAACTCAAAGCATTGTTCTTCCCATTGCCCTTAGAGTGACTTTAAACCTTCCGATGAGGCCCATTGTGAGCGACCACGTTTAATTTTAATTGATTGTTTAAAATACTACTACGAGAAACAAGAAGAGTTGATTTTAATAACTTCGACGTCCTGTTGTGTTTCAGTGACGCATTAAAAATAACAACCATGAACAATACAACGTATAAAAAGCGTGCAGGCACGTCGGGTATCCAGGGACAGCTGTACGAGACTAAACTAATGAGTCTAATATATTTTAGAATGACACATGACGACAGTGTCGAACAGTTTAGTTTAGCAACCAATAGAGATGACATTGGTATCTTTGATGATATTGCTTTTAAAGCCGAAATAAAGGGGTTCGATAAACCCCTTGCTGTGTTCATTCAAGCCAAGCATAGAGAGAACGATAAACAGCTCACGTTCACCAATCAAGCTGACATGGCTAAATATTTCGAGAGTTATTTGGAAATACGACGCGTTTTTGACTCGACCAGTAATGATATGATTTTTGAAGGAAAGTTTGAAGAAACTGAATGCTTCTTTGTAATGTATACTACTGCGAAAGACGATTCTAAAAATACAATATATAAAGGTAGATTTGCTATTTATTTGGACGAACTTATAGGAACGGGAGGTTCTTGCACACAGCCATCACACAAAGATGATGATTTAGACTTTTTATGTAAAATAGTGATTAAAAAACAAATCACAACGCTAGCTGAACAGTTGGCGAAGTTTATTTGTGAGGAACATGACATCGAAATGTCAATGAATAATAATGATCTCATGTTGCGCTATCATGTGATTCTTGCGCTCAACGTTTTGGACGTTTCTGAAATCCAAGCTGCAGGACATCGGTTGGCCACCTTCAGACAAGATTTTCTTGACACCAACGAAAAATTTCTTGTGCTGTTCAAAAACACATTGTGCTTAGAAGTTTGCAAAAAGCGGAAGTCAGAAAAAAAAGACAATCACAGTTTATTGTTGAAGTTCCTTAGCGAACCCTATGACGTGACGATACTAAGTAAATTGATAGGAAGTGTTCTTACATACAGAAAAGGCAAGCTAGAATTTGTTAGCAAATCGACCACAGACGATGTCAAGCGACAACTCTGCAAAGCAAATGTCCCACAGTCGACTGTCTATGAAGCAGCAGAACTGGCTGCTAAAGAGTATTTACTATCTCGGACTCTTAAAGTGCCCGCTTCCTTTGGTAACAAAGATTTAGCAATAAAAGGAAACGATAAAAAAGTGGAGAACCGTCTTAACCACCTAACATTAAAAGTCATAGATTTACTAAAACAGACGAAAGATTCCAATATTATCACCATAGACGAGTCTCTTATAGAAGTTGGGTTTCTTCAGTTAAATGGAGGCATAGCTTCTGCTGTTGGTAACATACTGGTTTACGATGATATTACAAAACTTTTGAAGTTTACTGATAACTGTGAGTCACTGGGTAAACTTGCTAAAAAATGGTACGGAATGTTAAAGAGTAAAATCGAAAATTTACACGAATATAAGTTGGACGTGAAAGTTAAAAAATTTCCAAAACTTTTCTTCGAACGAGGAGAATACGACTTGAGTTTGGTGAGAGATTTCTATGACAGGTTACTGTTTTATACCAACCAAGCTGGTCAAAATGGCGTAGAGGAAATTTTGAGAGAAGAAATAAATGATCATTCATGCAGTGATTTCAACAACTTAAAAGTTCGGTCTGACATGATATTTCTAAAATATCACGACGAAATACAAAAACTGTGGATGACACCTAAAGTGGGATCATATCTAACAAAAAAAAGTAAAATATATGACAATGCAGTTACTAATGCCATGAGTGAGTCAATATTGGGTGTTTTAAAAATTATGCATAACATTAAGAATCAAGATTATGCATTTAATGAAAACGCGATAGCACGATTGGGGTTGCAAGGACAGATTGTTGGAACTATTATTGTTTCAGAGAGCTGTGCTTTAACAGTAACCAAGGTTGAACAATTTCTTGTAAATAAGGACCAGGTTGTGTTGGACTTGGAATATATTTTAAAACTCTCCCTGAAGACTCACAACACCATATGTAAAGAATTGACGAACACACCTGAGGAGAAGATTTGTATCGTTGTTTGCAAAACATTTCTAGATTTAAGGCGTTCCAGAAAAAGGCTTACAGAAATCGTGAAAGCTGTTGATGGCAAGCAAATGATAGTAATTACGAACAAGAATTCAGTAGATGTTATGACTGAATATTTCCCACAAGCAAGATATGTATGGAACGACGAACGAAACTCTTTCACCGACTTGGATACCGAATCACAGAAAAAGTTTTTGGCGAATCATACAATAAAATTTCAAGGAGAAGACATAAGTTTAGACATTATACTAGATGACGAGTCTAAAGGATTTATAGATGAAGATGTATTTTATAAAATTCTTAACAATGAAACTGTCGACATTGGTAAAGTTGCTTATAAAACATACAACAAGCAGTGTTATATTACTAGAAGAGTTAGTCGCACCCAAACATTCGTACACGATAAGTTTGATGAAGTAAAACATAAGGTTATAGAAACGTTTTACGATTTGGAAGACGATATTGTACATATAACGGCGGAATCTGGTATGGGTAAATCAACTCTAGTCAATCACTTATCACTGAAAACAAAACAACTCGATCCCAAAGTTTGGATAGTAAGAATGAACCTTTCGCTTCACAACCTCATATACAGAAAGTTGCAGCTCGACAAAAATTTCATGAATTCCTTAGAGAGTTTGAAGTTCCTGTGTCTCGCTGCGCTACGCGATTGCAGGGAACTAATTAAAGGAACTGAAGTTCTCATTGAGTTGGAACAATCCGCAGATGGAACTGTTTCTTTAATCAAATGTCCTGGTGGTAGTTCAGTAGTGTTCGAGTTGAAAATGTTCCTACATTGTTACAATAGAGGTAAACTGATACTTCTTTTCGATGACGACTATGAACTTTATTCTTTAATGTGTTTTGTTAGGAGCTGCCCTCGAAAACATAAAATCTGGATCACAGGAGAATCCGTCCCGAAAACATCAGAAAAATCCATATTGTATCTTTATTATATACAACTAGTATTCGGAGCACCGTACGAATTGGAAAACTTTTCTTGCATCGAACAAAACACTTACTTGAACTTAATATGGAAGTACGAGATACAATTTAAGAACCTTTACACGAATGAAATGCAGATTGTTGAAGATTTCATACATTTTAATTTGCAAAGAATGAAATTAAGCAAATTACAAGAGAAGATAGGAAAAGACTGCTTGGGAGGCTATGTACCTTATTTGCAGTTTTTGAAAGTTGAGTCGCTAGCTGCCGGTATTGATTTTCCTTATGATGAATATTACAATAATTTTAAAAAAAGATTTGGCTTTTGCGACAGCACCATCCCATGTATTCCGGACAACTCAACGCCGAAAGATCTTAACAGTATAGCTAAACATTTCGACATTAACATTACAACCAGTAACAGATGGATATTTGAAAGGTATCGCACGCAACAACCGCCAGTCGGTATTTACCAATATTTTCTTAAATAACACATGATCTACGCTAGGGTGCGTGCTATTACCAACTGTCACCCGAGTGTCATTGCCAACAAGCTGGATTGTCCTTTTATCATGGTCTTTTTTTTTTCCTTAAGGAACGAGGTTTTCTATATTTATTAAATTACAATGTTTACAGTATCTACATTATGTAGGTACAAACGCGTATAAAAACAAAATAAATCATTGGTCTTTAGCCAGCTACATGCCCCTGTAACTGTTAATTTTATTAATTAGTTGTTAAGTTATTATGGTACTAACATATTGGTATTTGTTTGGATAGTTGGTAAACTGTAATGACACTAACATTTTTGTATAGATATGGAATATATTTCTGAAATATATAGATTATTATTGATTTTATGTTTTTGACTTTCTCGGGTCCCTGGAGTCCCAGTCCTTTGATAGGCGTACGATGGGCCGAAGACAACTCGCAGAGTCCCCGTTCAACATTTTAAATGGAATGGGGGAACAGGCTGCGGACATCGAGTCTATTTTCATTTTGCAGAAAAGAGCCTTCAGAGCCATTTACCATCTCCGCCGGTGAGATTCTTTATGGGAACTGTTTAAAGAAATTAACATCATGACGGTCCCTTGTCAATTTATTTATGAAAATATCATGTACGTTAGAAAGAATCTACATCTTTTCAGTAAACGAGGTGACAGACATAACTACGAGTATGTTACTAGAAATAGGAACCAATTAATTCAACCAGGTTTCAGACTTGCTAAAGTAGCAACATCTTTTATGAGATACTGTTTCAAGTGTTATAACAAAATACCGCCACATATATTAGAACTGAATGAGATGAAATTTAAAAATTGTATAAAACGCACACTAGGCAAGCAAGCATATTATAAACTAGGGGAATACATTGATGATAAAAATGCTTGGCTCAATGCTGGTCCGCTCCACAGCGACTAAAGTGCCCAAACTTTGATGAACATGTGAAAACATTGTTGGACCTGCTGAAGATTTTAAGACTACCTTTGCACTGTATAGACTCATTTTCTTTTGCATTGTATAATTTTACTCATAAATTACATATTTCGCAACGAATGTAACCATACCATCATTTTGTAAACAATGACAACTGATTTAAAAGAGTGTCCATGGAGTTTCTTGCACGTTCTTCTCCACAGGATATACTCTTTGGAACGTGCAACTGCCGCGCTGAAGACGGGGTCGGTGGGTGTGTTATGTTGCAGAACAACCCGCTGCTCTTGTAGCTTCATCTATTTGACTATCAGAACTTGACTATTCAAAAGTGCCTGTAACTGGTCTATTTGAAATAAAGGATTTTGTATTTTGGGCACCAACCGACGGTATTTGAAATAAAGGATTTTGTATTTTGGGCACCAACCTACAGGGATTTAAACCGTCGGTTGGTGCCCTGTGGTTGCACTGTGAAAGTTTATCCAAGGACAGTCCCCGTTTAGAGCCGCACTATTGCTGAATATGGAAACAAAAGATGAAACGCTAAGAGTTTGAGTACTTTATTGGACTGATACTGTTTGTTATGGAAGAACTATTATTAATTTTAAATTCTATTTATTTGTTTTTTTATATAGGTAGTACCTACCTACATAAAATTTACATTTTTAAATATTTCTATACAAAAAATAAACATTTAAAAATACAAAAAAATAGTAGCCCACCGGTATCGGGAACAGGGTTTAAGCTACCGGTGGTTAGGGCTCCTGAGAGAGAAATCTAAAACAATAAGCGCCGTATGATGATCGTCTTGAGATGTAGATCGAGTTTATTGGCAATTATGCCATTGGCCGTTACGACTATTGGCACAATGACTGCTGTGTGTGTGGGCTAAGCTGGAGGTAACCTGCAGGAATGAAAGACAAATTCGGATTTAAATAACCAATAACCTTTAACATTATGGGACTTCTGGCCCGAATTCAAGCTAATACTGAAAGTTTCAGTTACCTTCAGTAGCTCCATCAGTTGCAGATTACTGGGGGCAAAGAGTTTTAGATCATCCATGTAATGGAGGTGAGAAATAATCTGACCACCTCTCTTCAACCGATATCTTAGCCCTGAATCTCCAGCAGTGTGCTTAGAGGATTCAAGGCGAGACAACAACCAAAGCGGACTCAAACTATTGCCCTGAATATACCCTGCTCGATCCTTACCGGTTCGCTATTCCTCTGGATATTTCGACATGCTGTATAGCGAAGGACTGTCCTCCACTGCCTCATACACGACATCTGGGGCCCGAGTCTGCTATTACAATAGTGTCAGAATGTTCGATCACTGATTTCAAAATGGTTGATGTTGACAAGTTTGGTAATCTACGAACATAATGGCATCATAATGGCGTCATTTTGACATTCCAATGATCAACCACTTACACGCCATTGAAAGAAAGCCATATGAATGGTAATCTCGTACATAATGACAGATTTAGTATTTACGAACTTCTCACTACTTCAGATTGCTTTTAACACTAATAAATAATATGTAAAACTAAATATAAATAAAATCTGGCATGAATAAATGCTCAAATTTAGCTCGTTTTTATAATAATGGCAATACGGCATTCCTACCGCAATTCTATTACGAGACCATTGACGTGCCAGTGACCGTGCCATTATGAATTTAGCAGATTACGAACTTTAAGCAAAATGACCATGGCATGACAATGGGATCGTGTCGGAATGACAAATTTATAAAAATAGCAGACTCGGGACTGGACCCGCAGAAAGGTGCGTAGCGTTATATCAATTTTATAGAATTCTAAAAACATGATGCATTTTCAAAAGTCGTAGAACAAAAGATGTTGGTTAAGATGTTAGTACCAAGATAGTCCTGAGTGGTTGCCGGTGTTTTACAAATAACCCTGTATGTAGGTATATACATATATACATACATACTAGCGGACCCGCGCAACTTCGTCTGAGTCACATTATTCATTAATAATATCGCTATTAAAAATAGGGGATGATGGAAGAAGGAAGAATATATAGATTATTTAGGGTTGTACGTAATGTTTCAAGCCAAAGTATAAAAAAAAATCTGTCTGAAAAAAAATTTTTTTTTTGCCATTTTTGTTTCTTATCTGTGGATATTATTTATTTCATGGAGTTTCTTTGGTACTAATTTTATTGATCCTCGAATAGTCTTTGTTTTGTAATTGGAACACATTTTAAACCTGGTACTAGCGCTAATACCGTAACAAACCTAGACTTTTTAGTCTTGGTTTAAACCAGAACTTAAGCACTATTCGTACGTCACTTGTTAAAACTGTCAAAGTCGTCAAACAACTGTCACGGCTGCCAAATATAAGTATAGATAGATAGAGTTATCATATTAAAAAAACCTTTAAAATTACCAGTTTTGCACGCCCGTAACCTTATTCAAATTAATTATTTTTATGAAATTCCCCTATTTTTTTTCCTATTTATCTATATGTATAGTGTACGTAGTGGTAGCCTACTATCGAACATTTCTTTTTTTTATCCGCAAATACTTGTCAGTGACGCTTCTGTGCTGCTCCCTGCAGCTTCTGCATGCTCCGTTTAAGGGTACGTGCAGGGTTTTGTCCGTGTCATTTGGTGTTGTTCGGTTAAAACTTTTACTATACTTATCGTCTTGATACTGCTACTTCTGTCTAGGAGTGAGGCGTATTTATCGAAACAGTTAAAAAAAACAGGTATTTGAAAGTAACAACATGAAACAGTATATCAGACCCGAAATAACAGCTCCTACCTATTTCGCCTGTTCCTCAAACAACCGTAGTAGCCGTAACTCGTCATACAAAACGAAACGACCTGGAACAGCTATGTGAAACAATTTCAAATGAAACATGCTCCATTCTCTACTGACTTATTATAATAGAAAGAGACAACATCTCTTCTTTGGAACTGTTGAGATTATTGGAGCGTTTGGTGAAGTTAATAAGTAGACCAGAATTGTTATTCAAAGTATAGCTTTAATTACACACTAATTTTATTGTACAATGACGATGCAATACAAAGAACGGGGGGAACGCCATGACAGTAGAAAAATGTTTCAAAGGTGGCGCTACAGGTTGACAGACAAGATTATAGAATTTACCACAGATTACAACACGCCTCCTTAAATTTACAATCTTGAATTTTACCATTTACATAGACAATACCTCATATAATAAACATATATATCATTTATATATATGTTATTTTTATTAACTGTATTGAACTTAAGATAATCTTAAACCTATTCTATTTTTTAAGAATTTGCTTATATCTAAACTTTTGGTTAACATATCTGCCAGGTTAAATTTTGAATCAATTTTAACAATATCAATTATACCTTTTTCATAGTTTTCATTTATATAATGATACTGCACTTCAATGTGCTTTGAGTTTTTAGTAAAGTTACCATATTTAACAATCGAAATTGCACCTGAATTATCTTCATATAATTTAATTGGTTTATCAAATTTTACATTAAATGATTCAATTAACAAGTTCCTTATGAAAAGTATTTCTGTGACTGCCTCTGACATAGCAATGTACTCTGCAAAGGTTGAACATTTAGTTACTGTACTTTGTTTATGTGTTTTCCAAAAAATTAAGTTGTCAAATAATCTAATTACAAAACCTGTTGTAGATTTTCTATCTATATAATCCCCTGCATAGTCAGAGTCTACCATACAATCTAATATTTCAGTGTTTACATCAGAGTAAGTTAACTTTAAATCCTTTGTCTTATACAGGTATTTTAAGATTCTCATTGCATATTTGTAATGAGTTTGATCATAACAATTTTGGTATCGACTTAGGTAGTTTACACTGAATGCTATGTCTGGCCTAGTGCCTGTACTAATATACAGTAATTCACCTATTATATTTCTGTACTTTAAACTATCATCTACTTCGCTAGCCTTTTCTAATTTTAAGTTAGTTTCCATTGGAGTATCATACAATCTGGTATTTTCGAGGTTATATTTCACAGCCAAAGATTCAATATATTTTGATTGACATAAAGTCATTATTTTTCTATCATCGCTATAATCTGCTATACCAATGTAGTTTTTAACTTTTCCTAAATCTTTCATTGCAAATCTTTCCATTAAGCTCTTTTTTATCTTATTTATTTTACTTTTATCTTTACAACAAATTAGAAGATCGTCAACAAATATTAATATATATATTGAATCTTTGCTTGTACGGTTTACATATAAACAGTAATCATAATTACTTCTAACAAAACTTAATTTTTCAATAAATTTATTGAAACAATCATACCATACTCTGGGGCTTTCTCTGAGACCATAGAGAGCCTTTTGCAATTTGAAAACTTTATTATCTTCAGTTTCATAACCTTTTGGTTGATTTATAAAGACCTCTGATTTTATATGACCATTAAGAAATGCTGTCTCAACATCCATTTGTTCAATGAATAAATTATTTTTACAACTGTATGATAACAAGATTTTCAATGTTTGCATTTTACCTACTGGTGAATAAACATTTTCAATATATTCTTTTTGTTGAAATCCCCGTACAACTAATCGTGCTTTGTAAGTATTATTATTTTTCTTTTTAAAAACCCACTTGACATCAATAACTTTTTTATCTTTTGGCCGGTCAACAATTTGCCATGTTTTATTTTTGTTTAGGCTATTAATTTCTGAATCCATGGCTATTTGCCATTTTTTACAATCATATGAGTTCATTGCCTCTTCAAAAGTACTTGGTACATTCGCATCAATATAATTTACATAGATAAAATGTGATACTGGGTTACCATATCTAGAAACTGGAGATATCTTTCTTTTGGACCTTCTTTCAATTACAAGTTTGTCACAATTGTCACTCAATTTATTATCATTAACACAATCCTGCCCAGCATTAGAACTAGAATCACTTACATCTGCAAAGTCATCATCAATGCGGGTTTTAATTTCTTCTTTGTCTGGAGTTATGGTAATTTCAAAATCCCTGTCCTTTACATAATCAAGTTTTTCTAAGCAAATTAACTGAGTATTTTCTTCGACTACTTGTACATGTCTAGCATTAATAATTCTGTTATTTAATAGTACTCTATAACTATTTTCATTATAACCTACTAACACTCCTAGTTGGGCTTTATCATCCCATTTACTTTTTCTTAAGACTTCGGGAGTTCTAACATAGACTCTACTACCATAGATCTTTAAATGCTCTACATTTGGTTTAACACCAAAAAATATTTCATAAGGGGTTTTATTCTCTATTGTATTAGCAATAGTTCGATTTTTAGGGTTCCGTACCTCAAAAGGTAAAAACGGAACCCTTATAGGATCACTTTGTTGTCCGTCTGTCTGTCTGTCTGTCAAGACCTTTTTTCTCAGGAACGCGTGGAGGTATCAAGCTGAAATTCATATCAAATACTCAAGTCTATGGTCTCTTGGAGCTGTGAAAAAATCAAACTTCTAAGTCAACGCGATCAAAAGATACTCCCGTTTATGCCGCAAATTTTCGACACTCGCAAGGGAATCAAAACCTACAGGGTACTTCCCGTGAACTCAGAATCTTGAAATTTGGTACGAAGCAACGTCTTATAACACAGATAAAGGAAAAATTGCGAAAAGCATAAATTTTTAGTTACATCATATAATAAAAATATTTTTAATAATTTTAAACTTATTACCCCTTTACTCATGAACGCGTAGTGGTATTATATTGAAATTCTTAACAAATACTCAAGTCTATAATATCTTTAAGCTGTAACAAAATCAAACTTCTACGTCAACGCAATCAAAAGATACAGCAATTAAAGCCGCATATTTTGAAACTCGCAACTACTCGCAAGGGAATCAAAACCTGAAGGATACTTCCAGACGACCTGGAATCTTGAAATTTGGCATGAAGCAACGTTATAAAGTACACATATAGGAAAAATTCCGAAAATCTTAAATTTTTAGTTACATCACATAGTATATTTTTTTTAATAATCATAAACTTACTAGCTGACCCAGCAAACGTTGTTCAGCGATTAAAAAAAAAAACAGATGTTGGCCGATTCTCAGACCTACCCGATATGCACACAAAATTTCATGCAAATCGGTTCAGCCGTTTCGGAGGAGTTTGGAAACAAACACCGCAACACGAGAATTTGTCCGCAGTGGTATTTTATTATAAAATTTTACACAATTCCCCATAAAAGAATTTCGTACCTTAGCCAATCTAAACCGAGATTGATCCAAATTGTGCCTATTTCTAGTATTAAAATTATGTCTATCACTTCTCTTCTTAAAGAGATGAAGATTTTTCCGAACATACATAATGTTTTCATATATGTATTGACAAGGTACCGTCAGCTTTCCACATTGTTATGTTATGGATTTCATTTAGCAATAAAAATACCATAACTTTTACTTATATAGCTACAGGTTTGTACGGAACCCTCGGTGCGCGAGTCTGACTCGCACTTGGCCGGTTTTTTTAAATATGCTGCTGTTTTTATAACCTCAGGCCAAAACCTTCTATGAATTTTAGCTTCTCTTATCAAGCATCTGCCTATGTCCATAGCAGATCTATTATACCTTTCGGCTACTCCATTTAATTCATGGACGTAGGGTGGACATGGTAGTAACTCTATTCCCTTTTGTCTAATGAAATTATAAATATCTCGATTTAAATATTCTTTGCCATTATCACACTGTAATTTCTTAACTCTTTTATTAAACTTATTCTCTACTAAATTCACAAACTCTATAAAACAATTAGTAGTTTCTGCTTTACTTTTAATACAAAAGATTCTTGTACATTTACTGTAGTCATCAATAAACGTCAAAAAGTATTTTTCTCCGCCACAACCAGTAGTGCTGTGGGGACCATTTAAATCAGTGTGAATTAACTCTGAAATTTCACTTGTCTTGGCTCTATTGTTTTGAAAAGGTACATTAGCCATTTTGCTTTCAATACAATTAGAACACTTCATTTCCGTGCTTTCAATCTTATCTGGCAAACCTACTACTAGTTTATTATTTACTAACTTATTTAAATATTGAAAATTTACATGGCCAAGTGCCCTATGCCATTTTTCTTTATCAGTTAACTTCACTGCATGTACATACATTTTATTAGTATCAACTTTTGAAACAAAACTTTTAATACAGTACAAATTTCCTATTTTGTTAGCAACAACTATTAGTTCTCTTGATTGAGTTTAGATTTTTGCATACTCATTTCTTGCTACTATTGTGCAGGTTTTAGTTATTTTCGCAAAACTCAACAGATTTTGTTTAATACCTTTTACAAAGAAAACATTTTTAAGATCAACATGTTTTTCATTATAATAATTTTGGAAATACAGTTTTACAGTGCCTATTTTGGTTGCTTTTAATACTTTACCATCTGGCAGCTTTACATCAACGGGAGTATTTAAATCAACATAATTATAGAAAAAAGAATCGTCCTGTATAATATGATCTGTACACCCACTATCTAATAACCAGCTAATTAAACCATCACTACAATATTCCCCATCACTACACCTCGTTACCTGGTTTGCTTCTGAAGTACACACTTGAGTGGTCCATGTCTCTGTTGGATGATTGTCTTCAGAAGTGGTTGAAGATTCGGCTCTGGGATGACCTTGACCTCTGCCTCGTCCACGGCCCCGATGAAATCTACCTCTGTTGCAGCCTCTATGTCCTTGCTGGCGTTGACTGGTTGGGTTTCTTCCTTGATTACTTGGTTGCCTTTGACTATTTTTCTGCGCATGCCAACAATCCTTAAACAGATGGCCGGTCTTTCCACAGGTAAAACATTTTCCTTGAGTTTTTATAGCAAATGTGCTCATATCACTTTTTTTGTCTGTGTCACTAGTTGTCATATTTTTTCTTTTATTTTAGACTTGACATAGTCTACTGTTCTTTGTTCTTCTGGTATAACGTCTATGAAATCTCCAATGTAACTATAACTTGGCGGTAAAGCTCTGAGCAGATATCTCATCTTCTCGGGTTCATCGATCTGACCACCAGCTGCTTTAAATTCGTTTATTGTTTTCTCAAAATCTATAAAAAAATCCTCTATATTGTTGTAGTTACTTAGTTTAATGTCTTCAATTTTTCCCCTACATATTATTTGCATGGCAGTAGACTGAGATAAATAGATTTTGTCAAACTTTCGTAACATTTCATAAGCAGTTGAACACTCACTAATATATTCCAATTGTTTATCTGAAATTGTACTCATTATAATGGTTCTTGCTTTTAAATCCAATTTCTTCCAATTTGCATCTTCACATTTGGTGGGCATCTTCTGAATAGCGGGCTCGTTGCATTCTTTGTATTCGAGCAACGTGACTAACCTCAATTTCCAACTTGAATAATTGACACCATCAAAGATGGGTATTGTTATGTCTTCTATCCTTGCTTGTTTGGCCATTTTAATGATGATTACTAGTTTTATGCAGAATTCCTTACGCGAATTGCACGTAATTTAAAATCCACTCCACGTGTTTTCCGCACGACTATTTCTTGAGCACACAGTATGTAGCTTATTACAAGGGGAGGGTCTGTATGTATGCTTTTGCGGTTGCACAACGACACGCTTTGCTTTGCTTTGCTTGGTAGTATAGATGCAGGCCTACCTTTACGTCTCCTTCAGAGACGAAAAGGTGGCGTGGTCTTGAGGGGGAGCGCAACAGTCGTGTAGATCCTCAAGGCAAGTCCGGTAGTCATACCTTCCCGAAGTTGCCACCCCGTTATAGGTCTAATTCCTTATGAAATAGACGTAACTGAAACCACCGGGCGACCCGTAGAGTGGCGGGCTAACCACTCATTCCTCATCCTAAATCCCCTTTAACCCTTTTTCCTATCTATTACCCCTCCCAACTCCTCTCCTAACTGTGACCCTTCTGTGACGAAGTGGTTGCGGGCTCGGCCGTCACTAAACTCAGCTGATGGCGGGTAGGAGAATTTAGTCACCTGCGCTAGGACCTGCGCAGTCGAGCGCCGTAAGCGGGGATGAAGGAGTCCTGGGGGGTTGAGCCGATCGGCACTGGCGGTAATGTGTCCGTGAGGCAACACGCCCTCTTTGGTCTGGATTTCAAGCGAAACGGTGGCCCTACCCTCTAGCCAGGGGTAGGGAAATGGCCACAGTGTCCCGTCAGAGGGTCACAGGCGAGGTGCGTGGGGTCCGCTGAGGTCGCCCTTGGGCGGCCAAAGCGGTAGGTAAAGGCCATGCTGACGGTGTAAGTGAGGGTTGATTAGTTGCCAACCCGATCGAGCACCCGATGTCGCGCTGTAAACCAGCCTTGCGCACCTATATCTTCCTGGTAGTCCTAACGTTCGCACTCAGTGCGACGTTCCCAGGTGCGGGCTCCATGGAGGGTGGGAGCCAGGAAGATGAAAGTGTTTTTCTTTTTAGTATGGACGAATTGAAGCCAACTAAAAACACCGCAGGAGTGGAGTCGGCGAAAGCTGGCAAAGCTCCTAAGCGAGGTGCCTCTGGTGCCTCGCTTGCCCCTGGATGTCCTGCGGTTCACGCCGCGGGCGCCAGCGCGGGTGTCGGTCCGGTTGTGGCGAAAACCGCAACTAAGACCAAAAAGTCCCACTCCAAGCAAAGGAGAACGGCGCTGCATGGGACCAGTACCGATCCTTTACACACAAAGGCGAAAACGGAGACGGGTAAAACCTCTGCCGGAAGTAGCCTTCCCAAACACCCTCCTCCTCCTCCTCCTCCTGTGGCTCTACAGGCCACATCCCAGGTTGTAGCAGTCTCCGGTCAAACGGAGACGGCAGGCAGCATCGAGGACGTGTTCTCGAGCGCCTGGCTAGTGCATGCCCGCAAGGGCAAAGGTAAGGGCAAGGGCAAAAAATCAAATCCACAAGCCCATTGCTCCTGTTCTGGTTCGGACCCTTCAGGTCCAGCAGCTCCCGCAAGCCAGGGTGAGAGGAGGGAAAGGCTGACGCGAAAGGAGCGGCGTCAGGAAAGCAAGCGGGGACGAAGAGCCCCCCAAAACAAGCAGGTTGCTGCCTCCAGCTCGGATAAAACGACCAAGCGAGGTAAGTTGAACTTCTCTGAAGGGAAGCGGTTGTGGGCTGCGGCCGGCACTAGCCGACCAATACCCATTCAATCGCCACCTAAATCCGCAGGAGTTCCGGCCAAGATGGCAACCACGACGCAGCAACCCGATGGGAACGATCAGACTGTGGCCAAGCGGGCCCTCAACGAGACGTTTTCGCCCCGTGGAGAGCACAAGCGGCCGCGGCTTGACCGGTCCCAACGGGTTGCCAACAGAAGCTACGCCCAAGCTGCCAGTGCGTCCCTGAACGTCGCGATAACCTGCGACCGGAGGGGATTCATCAGCCAGGGAGTATCGGACCAGGTCTTAGCTGCCATCCACAAGCAGATCATCACTGAGGCCTGCTCCGCTACGCAGGACACACCAGGGCCGACCTTCAAAGCGAAGCCGCTGTTCGCCGGTGGAGTCCTTAAGCTGTGGTGCGGGAATGACCACACTTTAGCCTGGCTAAAGGAGACAGTCTCCAAACTGGCTCTCCCGGCTAGCACCTCGCTAGTCGTCAGGAGCCAGGCGGAGATCCAGAAGCGGGTACGTTGCGGCATTGCCATCCCCGACGACCAGGGAGTCTACGAGGACTCGACCTATATTGGACGAGCCCTATGGTACCAGAATCGCTGGATCGACATAAGGAGGTGGGTAGTGCTGCATGCCGAGAAGCAGAAGGCATGCTGGTTTGTGGTGCTGGGTATCCCCGAGGACCAAGTTCCGACCCTGATGAGCGCCGAGCGCCGACTCTCAATTGGTTTGTGGTCGGTGTACGTGAGGTTTCAGGGGCCGAATGGACGGTTCGTCGATGTCCCTCGGGGTTGGGACCCCACAACGAAGCAGCTGCTGGAAGACGCAAGGGAGACCATCTCCCCGCTAAACAACCCGGAAGCAACTGCGGCTGAACCTGCTGGAGAAGCAGTGTCGGCCGCCCCTGCCGCCATCGTGGATGCCGTCCCTTCAACGGGGGGGGAGCTGGACGACGTAATGTTGTCCCCGGCTTCTGACCCGGGTGGGGACGGTTTCGACGAGGGCGACCTGTTTGCCGGGCTGCGACTGGAGGGTGACGAGGAGGGTCTCGCCTGCGATGGCGTCCCTTTCGTCGGCCTGTAAAGTCGTGCAGGCTAACCTCCACCACAGCCAGACCGCGACGGCTCAACTACGCAAGTGGCTGGAGGTTCAACACACGGCCATAGCCCTGATCCAGGAGCCGTGGATTAGGGGTGGCCACATACGAGGACTGTCCAATCTCGGTGGTAAGCTCCTTGTTACTGCAGACCATGATCACCCTAGATCGTGCATATATGTCACAGGTAACCTTAAAGCACAGCTCTTAAGTGACTTCTGTTGCAGAGATGTCTCTGCAGCTAGGCTGTTTATGCAGCGTGGAGCCACAGGGATGGCCGTCGTCTTCGCCTCGGTTTACATGCCTGAAGCGGAGGCACCGCCCCCACACGACCTTGACCGCCTCATCAAACACTGTGAAGGCAGCGGGGATGAGGTTGTCATCGGGACTGACGCAAACGCACACCATCCACTGTGGGGGATGGCGACGCAGAATGAAAGGGGTAAGGCATTAGTTGATTATTTGTTCACAACTAACTTGTCCCTACTAAACACGGGTTCGGAACCAACCTTCGTAACCAGACGCAGTCGTACTATCATAGACCTCACTCTGGCAACGGAGGGAGCAGCGGAACTCATCACTGGGTGGCAGGTCTCAAATGAGGCTTCCTGCTCAGACCACAGGTGGATCCGTTTCGACATCCAGGTCTGTATACCACCTAAGCAACCTAGGCGCAATCCACGCAACACGGATAGAGCGGTATACACGCGCAACCTCGCCTCACGGCTTGCAATACAAGGCGATTCGGGTTCTCTTGCGGACACGGCGCAGATCGACTCGCAAGTACTACAACTCACCGAATCGCTGATAAACAGCTACCATATCGCCTGCCCGGAAACGATTCCGCGCGACACACCAGGCAAACAACCGTGGTGGGGCGCGAAGCTAGAACGCAAACGCGGTAAGGTAAGGAAGGCTCTGAACAGAGCCATGAATACATGTAGTGATGAGGACTGGGACGCCTATTACGCGGCCAAATCCAGCTACAAGAAATGCATCAGATTCATGAGGTCTTCAGGATGGCGTAAATTCTGTGGTAGCATTGAATCATGCCAACAAGCAAACAGGGTAAGGAAAATACTGGCGAAACAGGACACACCTGAAGTCGCCACACTCCGGAAACCCGACAATACGCTGACCACGACGCCTGAAGAAGCGAAACGCCTCCTAGTGGAAACTCACTTCCCAGGCAGCGTATTCACACAGGTAAATGATTGGCTAGACGTCATCCAAACACCATCAGAACATGAGTGGCATTACGCAGAGAAGATGATTACACTGGAAAAACTTCAGTGGGCCATCAAAAGCTTCCAACCTTTCAAGGCACCAGGTCCCGATGGTGTGTTCCCAGCCCTACTACAGTGGGGAGGTACCGCTGTTGCTACAAGACTGGTGCCCTTAATGCGAGCGTGCCTGGCCTTCAGATACGTTCCTAAGGGATGGAGGGAAGTGAAAGTCATATTCATTCCGAAGCCAGGCAAGAGTGACTACACAAGCGCCAAATCCTATAGACCTATAAGTCTGACCTCGTTCTTACTGAAGACAATGGAAAGACTGTGTGAAAGGGAACTACGAGATGGCGCCTTAAAAGCAATACCACTGCATGGTAACCAGCACGCATACAGCTCGGGTAAGTCAACAGAGTCAGCTCTTCATCTGGTGGTCGGCCAGATTGAAGAAGCAATTCACCAGAAAGGTTCCTGCCTGGGCACCTTTATAGACATCGAAGGAGCCTTCGACAAGACAAACTTTTCCAGCATTAGAGCCGCCCTCTCCAGACACGGTGTAGAGCAGGTACTAACTGACTGGATTACTAATATGTTAAGCAAACGAGTAGTTCGCCTTGAGGAGGAGCAGCAGTTGGCCTTGATAGCCAGAGGCTGCCCGCAGGGAGGAGTGATCTACCCTCTTCTGTGGAATTTGGTGATTAATGACCTTATCACCAAACTCAACGCACATCGTTACTACACAATAGGGTATGCAGACGACCTCGCAATCCTCGTGCCAGGGAAGGTAACTGGAACGATCTGCAACCTCACTCAACAAGCACTACGCATCGTGGAGCGATGGTGTGAAGAATATGATCTGTCAGTTAATCCCACTAAGACTGAATTAGTCATGTTCACTCAAAAGCGAGCACTAGGTCACTATCGGCTACCTAAGCTCTTTAACACAGAACTCCAGTTGTCTAACGAGGTAAAGTATCTAGGCGTCATACTAGATTGTAAATTAAACTGGAGCCCTCATCTAGACTACAAGCTAAACAGGGCTTGCATTACCTTCTGGCAATGCAGGAAAATGATAGGGAAGAGGTGGGGCCTATCTCCCAAAATAATACTATGGTTGTACAGCGCAGTAATTCGGCCCATGATAACGTATGGGGCTCTTGTGTGGTGGCCACGCACAAAATTAGTTACAGCCATAAACAAGCTACAACACATGCAAAGGCTAGCCTGCATGGCGATGACGGGCTGCATGCGAACTACTCCGACTGCGGCACTGGAAGCCATGTTGGGACTGCCCCCGCTACACTTGTTTATACAACAGGAAGCGACGATGGCAGCAGTACGCCTTAAAACACTGGATCTCTGGGGTAAGAGAGAAACACAACACACGTCTCTGCTCGAGGAGCTCAATAATGAACTCCCCATAACTAAAGCAATCAATGACCGGGTACCCAAGCAGTTCTTATTTGATAAAAAATACAAAATCCAATTGTATGAGGATCATCGTTGCGAGGGCCTATGCCCGGCAGAGCTGAGAATCTTCACAGATGGATCGAAAACAGGTACAGGCACTGGTGCGGGAGTCTTCTCAGAGGATCTCAACGTCCACATAGCCACACCATTGGGGGTCCACAACACAGTGTTCCAAGCTGAATGCATGGGCATTTCTCTGGCGGCATCAGCCATCCTAACCAGGGAAGTTAAGGACCATTCAATACGCATACTTTCGGACAGCATGGCCGTCCTGCAAGCCCTGAACAGCCACACAGCGAACTCTGGGCTGATTCTCGAGTGTCACCAGCGTCTCAACCAGGTTGGTAGACACAACAAAGTAACCATTCAATGGATCAAAGGACACAGCGAATCCCGAGGCAACGATGCAGCAGATGAGCTAGCCAGAAGGGGTTCGAGCATGACGACGATTGGACCTGAGCCCATCGTGCCGCTGCCTTTCGGGTATCTTCGCAGTCTGGTAAGGAAACGCACCGGAAACAAACATCACAAGCTATGGGCTGACCATGGTGAGTGTAGGCAGGCCAAAGAGGCACTTCCCTCTATTAATGGCCGTTTCACAAAACAAGCCCTAAGACTAACAAAACAACAGTTGCGTTCAGTCACAGCCGTAACAACGGGCCACGGGACTTTTAATAAACACCTCTATGCCATAGGAGCCACCGACAGCCCACTGTGCAGAGCTTGTATGGAGGAAGATGAGACAGCAGCACACCTGCTTCTAAGCTGCCCGGTAGTCGCGGATTACAGGGCCAAGTACTTCGGTAACCCAGGTACCCTCTGTGAGATAGTTAGTAACACCAAGGCGTTACTGGCCTTCCTTGGGGAGCTGGGGTGGATAGAGTGACACATTTGTCCCACCTACACGCAAAATACGCGCCTAGTCGTGGAGTTGCGGAAACCAGCCCGATTTACATACATACATACATACATACATGTAGCTTATTAACCACCTAACCACGCTCTGCTACCATGTTGAGATTATTGGAGCATTTGGTGAAGTTAATAAGTAGACCAGAATTGTTATTCAAAGTATAGCTTTAATTACACACTAATTTTATTGTACAATGACGATGCAATACAAAGAACGGGGGGAACGCCATGACAGTAGAAAAATGTTTCTGAGGAAAAACTAAAGGTGGCGCTACAGGTTGACAGACAAGATTATAGAATTTACCACAGATTACAACAGGAACAAGCTCTTTGCTCCTCTGGTTCATTGTAATAGAAAGAGATAGACCCTGTTCCCTGCCTGTCACTGTTTCTGACCTTTTCAGTAGCAGGTACCTACTGACGCTACTTCCAGGTACTATTTTTGAATCTGTTTAATAAATGAGTCTTTAGTTCCAGTGGAACAGGCTGTTATTTTGGAACTGTTTTCTTCTTGGAACTGAAACAGGTGAAACAGGTTTCTAATTTTATCTGTTCCAACCCACCCCTACTTTTGTCCTGCCACCTAAAACTCCTACACGCTCATGTTATCTAGCTTTCGCTCGCGACTTAGTACAGACGCCAGCACACCATGCTACAACAATCTGTCAAATTTCTTTGTTAGATTTTCAACTTTATCACTAAAGCGATTGGGTTCTGACCAAAACCAGTCTAGGAAAGTTGCACGTATGAAAACCAAATTAATATACAAATTATTTGCTTATTTTTTACAAGCTTTTCACTTCAGGAATTTTGTTTTCGTATCCGGAATTATGATCTTAAGATAAACAGTAAATTAACGATTGCTAGGTATATTTCCGTATAGTCATGATGGACGTTTCGTTCTCTTCATTTGTACGAGTCACGTAAGTATGAGCCTTTACATAAAAACATCACGAAAATGATATTAAACTCATAAATAGCTAGATAATTAGTAATGTCATAATCATAACGTAGGTACTGTATAATTATGTATTTCATAGTTCCGTTGTGAAAAAAATTATTTTTGTGTTTCGTCTCACGCAAATACAACTGTCAAGGCAGATGACAGACGTACCGGTAGGGATGGCGATTATTCTTAAACAAGATTGATTTTTAAATCTATCCAAATCGCAGCAAGGAATCGATTCAGCAATAAATTGACTTCTGATAGATCGATTTCTTATCGAAATAAATTCGTTGGTTACCCTCAAAGTACTGAATCTCAAAAAGCACGGTAGGTTGAAATAAAAGTTGTTTTATTTCGATAATGTCACATCAACGCTGCGAGGCCATAAAGAGCACGTTATTCACGATTATTCACATTTTTTTTTTAATTAGCAGCTGTTCTCTTATTTTGTCATCACTTTCCATCAGGTGAGATTTAGGCCAAGAGTTTCCCCGTTTTGTATATAAAAAAAACTTTGTTGTTTTGTACCTACATGAGTGATCTGTGGTCATTTTTAAAAGTTGCGAGTAGTTTAGACACAATTTTTAGGTTAACTCCGAATTTGTTTAATTACTTTAAAACTCGGATACTTATATGAAAATTAACACTTTTATTTAATAGTATACAAAGCGTAGTCTATAATAATTAAATAAAGATTTATTGTGTTTCAACTTAAGACGGATTTCCATACATCATTGGTCATGATCCTTTGATTGGGAAAATTTGACAGTTTCGGATAGCCTGTAGTGCTGGCGACTGTACACGCATATCTCGAATTTTTCCATTCCCGTACGAATTTCGGAAAATCCTCTTTTTGTTCACCCCTTTTTTTAAAGGATGGGAAATCATCAAATGACTCCTTCCGCCCTGTGTGAGACAGACGGGAGTATCAGACATCCGTGTTCCTCCTAATGCCCTTAGCGTTCCAGGGCCGCGGTGACTCTTTCAAACAAATTCCGCAACCCTGATCTTTGTTCACCCCTTTTTTTTTTAGGGATGGGAAATCATCCAATGACTCCTCCCGCTCTGGGTGTAGCGGGAGGGAGTGTCAGACTTCTACTGACTAAATCCCATCCATGTTCCTTCATTGCCCTTTGTGTTCCGGAGCCGAATAATCCCGCGACTCCGGCAGGCGTCGGCCCTTTCGGGCCCCTCTGTGTGCTGAGTCTCTTTGAGGCGCGCGTGGAACACTAACGCGCCGTCGACACGGCCTGTCATCATTAGATGGACGGACGGCGAGCCACTCATAGCTCGCCGTCCACAGGCCCGCGCCTACGGTAGCCGGAGGTCACCAGGTGGTGGCCCCCGACGCCCGCGGCGTCTACGACGGCGACCGGGACGAGAGGGTCTCCTCTCCCTCTCCGCCACCTCCTTCGCTAGCATGACTGCTTCGCAGAAGGAGTCAACGGCGTCCCATTCCGTCTTGTTCACCCCTTCGGAGTGCAAGGTTCAGCAACATGCCAAAGTTCAGCTTTCTACGACCTGTAGTTTCGGTCGTGCGTTGATCGATCAGTCAGTCAGTTCCTGCTTGAATATATTTACATCTATAGATGGGCTTCCAGTCTGGCCAGCTGCTGCTGAACACCAGTGTTTTTATAAGGAGAGACTGCCTTATACCTATCAGACCGCCAGAACCTAGTTAAGCTGGAACAAGTCAATAAGTCATTCACCAATTTTCTGGCTAATGTATACCATTAAAAGAAAAATAAAAATAAAAATCATTTAATTCAGACACACAGTACATACAAAAAAGTTTGCACATTATGTTATTTGAAATTGAAATTTAATTAAAGTCGATTTTTGAATATTGATCACACACATACACAAATTGAATATTACATTATAATAATTTATTAATATTCAACAATGACAACTCATATCTCTCAAACTC
This sequence comes from Ceramica pisi, assembly GCA_963859965.1. NCBI lineage: Eukaryota > Metazoa > Arthropoda > Insecta > Lepidoptera > Noctuidae > Ceramica > Ceramica pisi. The sequence continues at coordinate 3,701,805 of OY982556.1, read as the reverse complement.
AAGCATTTATTTCAATTAAACCATTTACAGTATTTTTGAATAGTCAATGTGGGTCGGTCCAAAAAGATGAAGTTATTTGCATGTTCCAAAGCGTAGACTATCTCTATGGAGAAGAAAGTGCCAGAAACCCCACGGACAATCTTTTAAAAATTATAATTTGTCACAAAGTTTTGTTTACATCGTGTTTACATGTGAGGACGATGTAAAAAACGAGCATGATAAAAACGTCCGGAATAAAAAAGGAACAATTCAAAGAAATAATTAAAATAAAACATGGCAGCTGAGAAATGCCTAGACCCAACCAACGGCGTCCGTTCAAGAAAATGACGCATGCGCCGGGCCCTTTCTCAACTATTTTTAATGTTACCAAATGATCCAACGCATACGCCAACATCAGCCTGCTAGGCTTTTGAGTGAGCATGACACTCCCAACCGCCAGGGTACTTGAGTCTTTACAATGCAAACACACATATTTACAATTTTAACTACTATTGATTTATATAATTAACAACAATAGATCAGTGTGTGAGTTAAATTAAGTATTAAGTCATTAAAGACATCTATAGATATTATTCTACCACGTCACTTGATAGGCTATGCGCGTGCTCAAAAGTTCAAAGCACACAAATGTACTTATGGTGTTTCCCAAGGTGGCATTCTTGGCCCTCTATTATTTAACATTTACATTATTATAATTATATGATATGCCTACTGTCAGTACTTAAACAGCAGATGGTCTTATTTGCTGATGACAGCACTATTTTTTTCTCTAGTTATGACATTATTATTCTTGAAAATTAAATAAATGACTACCTCAAAAATAAAATTAATTGACTAGTTCATAATATACTAAAAATAAATATTAATGAAGCTAAACTCATTACATTTAATCAAAGAACAAACAAACTGAAACTGAATACAAAATATGGTAACGTTGCAATCTCTGAAACATCATAATGACGCTTGATCAACGAAACTTAGAGCGGGTTTCACCAATAAAAATGATCGCGATCAAGCTGCGTTCAAAAGTTGTCAGTGTCAATATTCCATAGAAAACAATGACACTGACAGTTAGTAAACGTTCCCTTAGTCGATTTGCGTATGCTCTGTACAAGCTATCAAAAACGGTTAATCGCATGACAGTACAAAAATAGCTCGTAATGGTTATTTCGCTTCTCGCATTAGGTACGGAATCTTTTTCAGGGGCAAATCCACTGACGGAGTCATCTGCCTAGCCTTTTCCCAACTATATTGGGGTCGCCTTCCAGTCAAACCGGATTTAGCTGAGTACCAGTATTTTACGCAGAGCGGCCTACCAGACCTCCACAACCCATTAACTGGGTAACACGGTACTTTATGGCAAGACTGGTGTCAGATTAACTGGCTTCTGACTATCCGTAACGACTGCCAATGATGTACAAATGACAGCCGGGACCATCGGCTTAACGTTCTTTCCGAGGCACGGAGGAAACTCGGTATGTTAAGATGGTCACCCATCCACAGACCAGCGTTGCTTAACCTTGAAGATCGGCCCGTGCGGCTTGTATTATTTAGCCACGAGCTGACGGAGTCATTGCTTTTAAAGCTCAAAAAAAATTCTTGCACTCGTTAACCAAATTACAATCCTTTGTTACTTGTTGCAAACCATTGTTTAAGGAAATTAGTTTGCTCACTCTACCGTTAATGTACATAATATTATATGAAATGGGAGTGTTTGGTCCTTGTAACCTGCAAATATATGAAAAAAAAAACTGTTTTACAAAATATACAACCGACTTCTAAATGAAAAAATCATTAACAAAGTATAAAAAACTTTTTACAAAAAAATACAACCGACTTCCAAAAAAAAACACTACAAAGTAAAAAATAACTTTAATTTCGGAAGTCGGTGTCAAAATACGAAGAAAGTAACTAAAACACCGACTTCCGAAATTAAAGTTATTTTTTACTTTGTAGTGTTTTTTTTTTGGAAGTCGGTTGTATTTTTTTTTGTAAAAAGTTTTTTATTTTTCACTTTTTAGTGGTGCCCCACACCTAACAACACCACTGCAAAATCGCAGAAAAGCAAAATACGCAATTTCGATTATCAAAGAATCATCTAAATAGTCAAATTCCAGGTAGTTCTATATAAAATCCAAAGTTCGTAACCGATTTTGATATGATTTAAATGGGACCAATCTGCAAGTATATCCTTTCAGATAAAACAAGAATTTTTCAAATCGGTTCATAATTGTCGGAGTTATGAGGTAACAAACATAAAAAAAAAAAAAAAAAAATACAACCGAATTGATAACCTCCTCCTTTTTGGGAAGTCGGTTAAAAATAACTTTTATTTCGGTGTTTTTTAGTAGATTCTTCGTATTTTAACACCGACTTCCGAAATTAAAGTTATTTTGTACTTTGTGGTGATATTTTTTGTTTTGAAGTCGTGTTTTTTTTTTAATTTTTCACTTTTTATTGGTACCCATCTAAAACTCCACTGGATAGTCTCAGGACAGCAAAATACGCAATTTCATTAACTTGGATGACAAAAAACGGTCATCCAAGTAACCAAATTCCAGCTTTCTAACTATACTCTATGGAGCAACGATACGTGTACACTTTTATGGTTTTTCCTCTTAGTCATCGAGTTTCAACACAAAGAGATGCGATCACGTTGAAATCCACACGACAAACACCTTGTTAAACTCTTCTAACAGCGATGGAAGCTTGACAGTGGGGGCTGAATGGTACACGTAGCCGTCTTGCTCACACGTGAACGACAAGTTATTTGCAGGAATGGGATATGAGATGGTAAGTTGCACACCCACTCAATCTATCGATACGATTGCCAACGTACAAAAAGAAAGAAAAGGAGACTGTTTAAATTTTATAGGCATTGGTCTATGAAACAATACCAATACTGTAGTGGTATTTCTGTAGAGATACCTCAACCATATACTTGTGCAAAGTGGCAGCAAAATTCAAAAGTCATTTATTCAAATTAGGCTGAGAGCCAGCACTTTTAGAACGTCGAGTTTTACAAAATTTGTTGAGTTACAATGTTAAAGTTTATAATCTAGCAAAACTCCCGAAACTAGTCTATGATTATTCCACTATTGTCTATGAGTGTGCTCTTACTGTTTATGAGTGTGTAGACGCCATCTTTTTAGTTGCTGATTAATGTTTATAATAAACCCTGCTAAAACAGACTAATTGTGCTTCTCAATTACTGCCCCTGTTTACAAAATTCAATCTCCAAAAACGCCCGCCCGTCACCACTTTCTAGTGGTTCAACTGTGGAGAAGAAGTGGCCAATAAACTCCCCAGTATCTCATCTGCCTGTTGCGTTTTAAGAATTTGAATTGAGACAATAGTATACAATACATGATGTAAACAAATAACTATTTATCAAAGGCTGCTTGGATAAAAATACAGCGGAGCCGTATTTCTGTTTTCCAAGGACTGTCTTACCACACACGCGATGTACTTGTTCTACCGTAGAATGTTGGTGTCTGTAACCAAACTGGTGTTGAGGTATTATCAGGTTTTCGTTGAGTATGGGTGATATTCTGTTCAGGAGGTTCCTCTCAAACATCTTACACAGCACAGGTAAGGGTCTATGTGATGAAAACTCTTCGAACGACTAGAAAAACCAATACTCTCCTGGGAAGTTGCGTGATAACTTATTTTGTGATGAGATCGAATCCAGAGGCTTTTTTAATTTGTATTCCATTTATAATTCTCCTCAGTTCTCCAGCTGTGATTGGTCGTGGTGGAATGGACAGTTGTGAGTCTTGCTGCAGAGTACATTCTACTTCGTTCATGTGATGTGTGTTGTGCTAACAAGTTGGCTTTTCTCTTAACTTGTCCTCGTCCAGCCAGATTGTGTTATAATGTGGCATTTACATTGCTGTTGCTTGTTTAACGTCTTTGTAAACTTCCTAAGTGAATATTCCGTCAATTTGGTGGCAGTTATAGTTTCCAATTTATTTTGCAGTGTTGCATTATTTAAGCTATTTATTGACTTTTTCAATTCTATGAAAGCTTTGTTAAGTGCAGTCTTATAACAATTAAATCTAGTTTTGTGCCATATCCGACGTAATCATCTCTTCTGTAATATTTTGCGTTTTATCTGGAGAGGTTTATTGCCAACCACTAGGAAATTGGTTTGTTTTTATAGAGGAAAGTTAATTCAGCAAGGTTTTTGTATTAGATTTGGTATGTATAGGGTTGCATCATCGGTCTCGTCAAGGAGAATTTTAGATCGATGTTTTCGTCTATGTACTCTCTGAATCGTTCCCAATCAGTAAGATTATTGCACAAAGTATCAGGCCCCTCATAGTAATCGATAGTCGTACTAATAGTTAGGAGAACAGGAGTGTGGTCAGAACTAATGTCTAGGCACGATTCAGCCTATACCGCGTGTATCTGACATCGACGCACAAACGATTTCCATGGGTTCAGGGCATGATTCTGGACACTCTTGACTTAGAATTTTTCGTCGACTTTTTTCTCATTTTTTCAAGGGTTTTTTTACTTTAGACTGCTCATAATCGTTATTCTGACCTAACCCAATGAGATTTTTATTAAAAAAAAATTAAGCAACTACTTTCACTCAAAAGAGCAATCTGAATAAAACCACAAATAGATATCAGCTCAGCTGAGCTGATACCTATTTGTGGTACTCTTGAAAAAAATGAAAAAATGAGAAAACAACCGACGAAAAATTCCAACACTGGGGTGTCCAGAATCATGCCCTGGACCCATGGAAATCGTTTGTGCGTCGATGTCAGATACACGCGGCATGTAATTTGTCGAGACTCCCAATATCACGGGGAAGTACAACATATCCAGTTTTTAATTTGGTTCTGTGGACCAGTAGGATAGGTCTCCTTATGAAATGCAGTTGAGGTAATCTTAATCAAGGCTTAGTTTAGCTGCTGCCTCTAGTTGTAGTTAGCCTTGAGCTCCAGTATGTGTTTTTGGCGTTCCAGTAACCACCAGCTACCTGAAATCATCCCTCAATGTTGAGAAATATTTTGTGAAGTTTGTTAAACTAATTGTATGTCTCGGTGGACAGTACATTGCTGACTGGTTAAGCTGTTCACAGCTGCCTTTTATCGCAATGGTCGTAGCCTGAATATGGTTTTTTCTAAATTCTGGGAGCACCTGGTGCTTTATGGAGTTTTTTATTACAATTACTGTTCCCGCATAGCCTGTTCCATTAGAGTGACTAGTGAGATAAGTGTTGCATCCTTTGATGTTGATTTTATTTGTACAGTGTGCCTCAGAGATTAGAACAGCATCTATTTGATTATTGTATATTAAGAGTTCTAATTTTGCCTGGTTTTGGGCAAGACCATTGATGTTCTAAGTGCCCACTATCAGGAAGGTCTTTTATATATTTCTTCAGCCGCGGTAATCAAGTTATTCATACGGGTGCACAATTGCTGAAACTTTATGTCGACTATTTCTGACTGTTTGCTAAGTAGTTCTTCTGTTTGTCTGATAATGCTGGCTGAAGTTGTTGGTTCAATTTTTTTCAATATGCCAGAACAAAGCTGTTGGTCTTGCGTTTCTTCAGGATGTGGTCGAGTGTCTATGGGAACAGCTTTACTTGGCACTTCTCGTGTTCTACCCTTTAACATTGGGTTTCTTGCCATTCGTCTTTCTGCGATCTCTCTGTAAACTTCGTTGCCTTCCTTAATAGCCTTTAAAACTTCACAACTATCTAAATAATATTGTTTCATATAACCAATTTCTTTTTCTTTATTCAGAGCGTTAAGTAACGTATACAGATTTACTAGCTGAACAGTTGTTTTATTATGAAAAATTGATTTGTTTGTGATCATTTTCTCTATAAGTGATTGTATTTTGTTTAAATCTTCAATTATTGTATTTAACACAATTCTGAATTGAGGCCCGTCGAGCACCATATAGCTCAGCATCCAATTGAATATAACTTCTTCGTTTTGTTCCAAACTGCTCATCAATGTCTCGTCAACATTTAGTTTATCATTAAATATTCTGCGCACGTTATCAAAACTATCGTTTGTGAACATATCGTAAAAAAAACCAAGCTTTTCTCTATTACTATCCGTTTTCAAACGATCACCCACGAACTCAACTGCAAAGTGTTCAGTGAATGACATGTGTGTAAATATTGGGATTCCGTTAGCTACACTATCTATGAGGCCCGTTTTGTCTTCTCCCTTTTCCAAGACTTTTATCATTTCTTTAATATCTTCCAAGTCCTTCTCACTAAACAACATCGATTCCGGTTTATAGAAAATGGCGTAAGCTCCCAATATTTTGTGCTTTAATATAGAATCTGCAATTTCTTTGTTGTAGGCCGAAATAATATCAGGATTATGGATGTTCATTTCGTTTTTCTCTGCATATCGCCTTTTAATTTTAATTTCTAAAAATCTGACGTAAACTTTAAAAGTGTCCACATCTAAATACCATTCCTCAGAATGTTTGTTCTCGTTCTCAATATTGTCTACGACATAAAACGCTGACAGGTACAGAAACAAGGGATTCGCATCACAGTTCAGTTTTTCAATGGAATAATTTTGATGACTTGTGTTAGTCATTTCAAAATACAAAAAACGAGCTGCGATTTTAAAGACAGCGTTTAAAGGCTCTGATAAAGTTATTTGTTTATTTTCTATTGCCACCATATAGTTAAGAAATTTCCTAACATTTTCGAGTTGTGTGGGGTTAAGTTTTGTAAAATTTAAATTGTTTTTCCAAAACGTTGCCAAATATGTAATCATTTCTTTGTCGGTGAAATAAGGTATTTCATAAGATAGTCCAAACTCTCCTCGTAACTTAGTTTTTATTTCGTTATATGACCTACTCGTGATCCATATTCTTTGCTTATGATGATCTCTGAGACACTTAAGGCAGTTCATGACTATCTCCATATAATGTGGACAGATTTCATCAAAACCATCGAATAGGAGTATCATGTCCCTTTCATAATAAAAATGTAGAAACAAATTCAACTCAAGCTCAATCAGTGGGTTTGCTGTGCAATGTTTCAAACTTACAACATTATCTTTCTCTTCAAGAGTGAATTCTACTTTGTCTTCTTTGCCAAGTTTATCGCGAAGTATAACTTCACACAAAAACTTTATAGTCTCTAAAATGTCGATTATTGTTTTCTCTTCCTTCCACCTGCTGAATACTCTCGAATATTCCAACAAGTTTATTCTTACAATCCAAACTTCTGGTTTGAGCTCCTTTGTTTGAATCGATAAATGAGTGAGTAGAGTTGATTTGCCCATACCGGGCCCTGCTGTTACAAGAACAACCTGGTCTGATATGTTGTCAAAAGTATTTAAAACCATGTCGTTATCATCTCCCGACTTTCTTAGGCGTCTATCTACATGAAAGGGTTTTATTTCATTATAATTCTCTTTGACAATTAGTTTACCAACTGCAAGTGTTTTTTCGTTGATTATTTTTATCAATACATCGTCTTTCACGTATCTCTGAGATTTTTCATCGACTATCAAGTCTAACCTAGTCTCTGTGTCTTGAAACATTACTCTGGCATCTTTCAGGATACTTTTCTGTGATTTTTCACAAATGTTAATGAGACTGTTCTTACCGTCGTGAACTGGAGGATTTTTGAAATATTTCTGTAGTATTATTACAGAGGCAGTATTTGTTACAATAATAGTTGTTTTGTCAAAAACCGCTTTTGCAATGTTTTCTAGAATTTTATTTGTGTCTTTTTGTACATCATCACATACTAATATTACAACTTTTGCGACATGCATATGTATCAATTCTTTGAGTAACATATTACGGTCATAAGCTGGTAGTTTTTCGATATATTCCATATCTAACACAATGTGCTGCATATTCTTAAAATGTTGCAACACTTTAACAATAGTCAGCATGTTGTTCTTTGTAATGATAACAGTATTTGATGGTTGATTCTGCAAGTTCAACGAGCTCACTGCGTCTTCAGTGAATGTTACATCAATAGGTCTAATTATATTGTGATACATCGCAGTTACGACGCTGAGCAGTGGGTCCTTAATAATGTATTGTTTTGCACGTTGAAACAAGTTGTGCTTTCTTGTAAGAAATGGAGCGTGTTCTGGTAGTTTCCACCATTTTAGCATTTCGTCATGGTATTTCGAAAATATAGCATCAGTATGAACTTGAAGGTAGTTTGGTTGATTGAGCTGATTCTCTTCTATTTCACTTTTCAAAATGTCCTCCATGACTTGCTCATCAGCTTGGTTAGAGAAAATAACCAGTTTACTTAAGAAATCTTTCGCTTCATTTTCATGCTCACTACATTCCAATAAAAGTTTAGGAAACGTGTAAACTGTTGATTGAAATTGATATTTAGATAAAGTAACGATTTCATTGTTTGCTCTATTGTTATTGTTCATTTTAATGTCGTCATTCAGTCTTTCATACAGAATTTTAGCAAGAGGTCCTAGAGAGTCCACGTTATTTGTTATCTTCATCAGTTTGGTGTCATCGTCAAGCACCAATATATTTCCTACCGCACCAGCTAGACCTCCATTGAGTTGCAGTATTCCATCTCCTAAAGTTTCATCTATAGTTACTATTCTACTGGATGAACACTTTTCTAATAAGCTGGTGATTTTTGACGATAGATGTTTTATTCTTTTCTTGTTTTTTTCATCACTCCCACGTAGTGTTAAATCTGTATTTCCGAAAGCAGCCGGGACTTTCAGTTTGAAGTCCGGAGATAACAATATTTCTTTTGCCGCTAGTTCTATTGCTTTATCAACAGTCGATCGAGGAACCTCTATTGTTTTCATATCTGGCCTAAAATCGTTTATGATTTTGTTATCAAATACTAACTGATCATTATTGAATGCTAAAACGGTCCCCACCAGCTTGCTTAGTATTGAAGCATCAGTAGGCTTATTAAAAAAATCAGACAGTATTTTCTTTACATCACTTGATTCTATTTTTCGTTTCATTAGAAGCGGTTTGATAAGTGTATCTTTGAATACAATGAGATATTTTTCATCGATGTCAAAGAAACCCTGTCGAAAAGAGGCGATTCGATGTCCATCAGGTTGAATATCCGAAACTTCGACTGCAGTTTGAGCAAGTATTACGTGATAGCGCTGTATGAGGTTGTCATTCAGCATATCTTTAAAATTACCGTCATAGTTTATAAACTTTGCCATTCGTTCAGCCAGAGAGATCATTTGTTCTCTCATAGCTACTTCACATAGAGACTGTAGAATTTCAGTTTGAGGATGTAGACCCTCGTCAAGGTTGTACGGCTGCTGGATCGTACCACCCGTACCGATTAATTGATTCAGAATGGAGCATCCTCGGTCTACTTTGGATGCATTACTGTCATCACTTGCAGTGGTGTATAAAACGAAAAAGCAGTCTGTTTTATCATATGTTCCTTTAAAGAATAAGTCCTTATCACACTGACGGAATTCTTGTCTAAATTTCAAGTAGCTCATAAAGTAAGTAGGTAAATCGATTTTGAGCGTCTGTTTCTTGTTTTCCCTATGCTTAGCTTGTATGAGGACCAAGATAGGCCTATTAAAATTTTTCACTTCTGCTTGAAAGCAGATGTCGTCGAAAGCTCCCAAGTTGTCGACATTTGAAGCTAATTGGAATTCTTTAATCCTGTCGTTATGAATCGCTCTAAAATATAACAGGCTGAGCAATTTGGTTTCAAACAGGTGTCCGCTAATCCCTGACGTTCCTTTACGCTTCTTAAACTTGGGTCCGGGTTCAATTTTCAAGTCTTGTAAATTCTTACTGAGATTTTCGACCACGACTTTTTCCGTGGAAGCCTGCATTTTAGAATTAGGCATTCTATAGTACACCCCGTTCTTGGGATGGCAAGTTTTGGTCGTTGATCGGGGCAGATCCCTCTCCAGTCGTGTTGACTTTTCTTTTCCGTCAGGTTATGATAGTGGGAGACATATGGGTGGTGGCTTATGTGCACGATTATGTTTTCTACTTGGAGGGCAACTCTCCGATGAGATTTGAGAAATTTTGTGTGTATGAGTCCCTGGAGCGCCGTAACACTTACGTTAACACAGCCACGTAGTCAAGAACTGAAGAACCGGGCTGGTTCTCCAGCCAGCGGCACGGCCCGGCTGTCGGGTGAAGAACTGTACCTGTTAATAAAAGGAACTAGTTTTATAACTGAAATCTCCAAAACATCTAACTCGCTTCTCGTTTTAAGAGCAGACATGCTACACTTGCTTGTCTATGGGGCTCATTGACTCCGGGACCGTTTGTGTTCATGTGACAGACTACCCGCGTACGAGCTGGTTCCTTCATGATACACATTGTAGATATCTGTGGTTATCAGAAAAGCTGGGGTCTAAAAAGGCCACTTTAGCCGAATCAGAAAGCAAATCACGCTACCCGCCAATGTTAAAATTTTCTCAATCAAAGGTTGATTGAGAAAATTTTGCGAAAAACTAATGCGAAAATGAAATTTGACAGTTTGTTGAATGGTTAATATTATGATTCTAATGTAATTCTACTATGGCCTTTTCAGACCCGCAGATTTTTACGACTCAAGCGGTTATAGAATGCCTTGCCTGTGCGTGTGTGTTCAATCTTTGTCCACTTATAAAACTGTGGTTACAAGTCACTATCTCTCGCTCTGCCGGAGTTGCGGAACTATTCGAAAGAGTACCGCGGCTCCGGAACACAAAGGGCAATGAAGGAACATGGATGGGTTTTAGTCAGTAAAAGTCTGACACTCCCTCCCGCTCCGCACAAAGCGGGACAGTCATTTGATGATCGTCTATCCCTAAAAAAAACAAAAGTCACTATCTCTCTCCTGAATCGTCTTTACTTGAGATCTCTGCTTTTGTTTCATAATTAATCAATGTATTTATCTAATGTTCTGATATTCTAATAATTATATTAAAACCTCGTGTCATGGTGTTTGTTATCGAAATCCTCCGCAGCGGCTTGATGGATTTTTATGATATTTTGTGTGTATTTGGTAGGTTTGAGAATAGTTCGTAGGGTATTTTTTTATTTGTATAGACTAGTATAATTAACAACGATGGATCAGTGTGTGAGTTAAATACACTATAATGTCATTAAATACATCTTTAACTATAGTTAGTATATTAACAAAAACATTATCAACAAGTTTGAGTTTGTTTACTACACCCTAGATTGTTCTATGGAGCAGGACCAGCATGTTTCCAAGCATTCTTATCTAACTAATCTTACTAAACACTTATAAAAATGAATCGCTGAATATGTTGCTAAGCGCAAGTCTCGAGAACAGCTGATTTCGCTAATTCTTTTTTGTTGTGTTTGATATTATCAGGAGAAGGTTTTTATGTAAAAAAAATAAGATAGTTGCCAGTTGACGGGAGTGAAGCCGCGGGGGACAGCTAGTCTTGAATATAATCATCTAATTTGTAATATATGCTTGTTTACAAAGTGTGCTTTTAACATAAGTGTTAAATTTTCTTTCATTCAATTATAAAATATAATAAATAGTACTATGAGTACTAGACTAACTTTCTCTCTTTAAAATACGTTCACAGATAGTCCTGAAAAGATCACTTTCAGCGAAAAGCCGTCCATTGTGTCATCCAAGAAATGTTTTCTTTATCTATCTTTCTGTGACTTATATGGTGTAACTAACAAAGAGTATTCCATGCTATTTTATTATTTTCAGAGGCCTTAGTGTGAGTTTCTTCGACTCACGTTCGAACGCGTTCGATTGCGAGCGCGTTAGAATTTAGTATGGGAATTTAGTTATAGTGCCACCTGGTGGTCAATACAATACTAATACAATACAAAATCCTTTATCTCAAATAGACCAGTTACAGGCACTTTTGAATAGTCAAGTTCTGTCAGTCAAATAAATGAAGCTAATCCTGCCGCGTTAGCGACAAGAGCAGCGGGTTGTTCTGCAACATAACACACTCACCGACCCCGTCTCCAGCGCGGCAGTTGCACGTTCCAAAGAGTAGATCCTGTGGAGAAGATCGTGCAAGAAACTCCATGGTCACTCGTAGAACCTAATTTCCTATACTACATTCTAACGCGCTCGTCGAACGCGTTCGAACGTGAGTCGAAAAAACTCACACTAAGGCCTTTGGTATTCGTTCATGATCGACAGCGTATCGGAAGATGCAATGTTGGAAAGCCTCCCACATAGTGGACCGATGACCTATTGCGTAGCCGATGTACTTATGCGAGACGCACATGAAGGCCTTTGTCCAGCAGTGGAACTCTTTCGGTTGATATTATGATGATAATAATTCATTGATGTCCATGCAAGAGATTCTCGCCGTTCACCCTTTTGAGTTAAACTACGAGATAACTGATAAATGCTTGCACTGTTTGGACAGGTCCATTCAAAGCTGTGTGTTTTTTCTATAAAATACCACCACTGTCAGTAACCTTAATACTTCTCAAATGTTTCGATCATTACCTGATTACCATTGTATGAATGTCAGGCACAGAGATTAGATTATAGTCTGAAATAACAGATAGGCTTATAATATATCCCGAGAGTATGTTCTCTAAGGTTCCCTTGGGCGAAGCTACTGGCAGAAACAGGTCCCCTATAATATCATCATCATCGTAATATTATTTTAGATAGTGTTCAGTTACATCTGGAGTAGTTTACTATACGGACCTTGTAGAAACCAGAACAAATTTCCGTTCGTTCAGGCGATTTTGCCATACCTATTACTGGAATCAAAAGTAGCTCACAATTTAAGACCCATTAAATTCAGTGTTAATATATAATCGGCGGTGCTTGGCAACTGGGCTTAACCCAGTTGTATATATGTCCCTTGGTGCCTATTGGCCTAGTTCTAATCTGTCTCCTGCTTGATAAGGAAGGAAGTGGAAATTATATTTATTTTTCCTACTCCTCCGCTGTACTCTTCTAATTAATTTCGTTGCGGGATCCAAGACAGTTGAATCGTTTCTCCGGGACTCGTCGGGCTTCGTTAGCTGGGCGTTTTTTCTGGTGGTCGCCACTGTTTCTGGCTTTCAGGAGTTGCAGTGGTAGGGAATGTGTGACGGGCTTGTCCCAAAAAAAAGTGCAGGAAATCAGTGCTTCGGTAGGTATTCGTACAATGTACTTGTGTTATTGATAGTGTGTTGATAACAATAGCTAAGCATACTTGAGAACTCAAGTGGTGTACGTTATTAAAATGTACTGATGCCGTTTTGATTAAAATAAATAAGAATTACAAAGAATGTGAATAAGCAATTCTGTAAAATTGTCATCATGTACCAACTACAATGTGTTTTTTTTTTATGAATAAATTAAATTAAATTAAATTACTAAGAATGGGTAAAAACAACTGTTCTAAAGAACCTCGGTGAGTAGTTTTCGCGACTATACTGCAGCTGCTCAGAAGTGCGTAGCCATTTTAAAGGTAACAACACACACATATACATACACAAAACAACACACACACAGCACACAGCTAACAGGCACACAGCTTATTAAATTGAAAAAAGAAATTCACTTTTGCAAAACTAACGACTAAAAACTTTTAATTTTTCCTTTTGATAGGCACGCGTTTGACCACTATCTCACCTGATGGTAAGCGATGATGCGGTATAAGATGAGGTACGAGCGGCTCGACGGCAATGTGAACAGCCAACTATCAACTATAAATGCATGTGTCTCTATTACTCAAACGAGATATCTCGGCGATAAGATCCCGTCCGCGTGTATGATGACCGTATAGAGCAAGCAATGGGCTTGTGTTATGAAAAAATCTAATTAGTCCGTCAGTTAGATTATCAAAAAAATTTGACCCGTGTTTTTTCTTTTATTACGGGAACCAAAATTGACAAAGTTACGACGCTTTTAAAATTCTCAAAACGTCACACCTTCGCATAATTTTTAGTGAATCGTGACGTCACGAGTTTTGATGCGTTTTATCTTTGTCAATATTCATTGATTTACAAAAACAAAAAATACGTGTCCATTATTTTTCAATACTTTAACTGACGGACTAAATAGTTTTGCAATTTGTGGATGATGGAATCTAGCCTATTATGTTATAATGTGTCATAGGAAAACTACTTAAGATTATAAGTAGATTAAGTGTTATCCTTATCACTTTCTAATTAGTGTTCTAAGGTTATTTACGTATCTGTTTTAGTAATCATTCTGGTAAGATTCCATTTCAATGTGATTTTATTATGTTTCGGTGTTTTGTAAGAAGACTGACTAATTAAAATTATCTAAATGGGATTGTGCCTTAATTACCTTTTTAATTAGTTCTTGGTTTATTTTTTATATAAAGTCTAATAAAACTTTAACATAAGCGAATTTCAAAAGTTTGTAAGGAAATTTAGAAGTAAGGTTTTGCATTGTACCTAAACAACTAGCTGACGCGCGCAACTTTATTTGCGTCACATTTTCCATTAATGCTCCGCTCCTATTTGTCTTAGCGTGATGATATATAGCCTATAACCTTCCTCGATAAATGGGCTATCTAACACTGAAAGATTTTTTCAAATCGGACCAGTAGTTCCTGAGATTACCCCCTACATACAAACTTACAAACAATTTTACCTCTTTATATTATTACCTAAACAATTTCGTAAGTTGAAAATGTGATTTTTTGTTTCTAAGGATCGAATTTTGAAATTGGTGTCAAAATAAAGGTCTTGACCCAAAACCACTGTCTGTTTATACCGTCAAATCTAAAGTTTCAGCTTTCTACGCAATGACGTATTATACAGGGAAATTGAAAAAATACCCGAAACCTCTTAGGCAGTGAAAGTACACATGATTATAAGCAACTTTTGTTTTGGTAAAACTCCGAAATCTCGAAAAAAATATCAGCTGTTTCATACATTTTCATTGGCTAAATACTGCATTTTGTATGAAACAGCTGATATTTTTTTCGAGATTTCGGAGTTTTACCAAAACAAAAGTTGCTTATAATCATGTGTACTTTCACTGCCTAAGAGGTTTCGGGTATTTTTTCAATTTCCCTGTATATAGACACGTCATAAACCAACATCGCGGCGCTTAAAAACGGCGAAAATACTAGATAGCTACTTACGCATGAAGAAAGGGAAAGAAAATATGTCACCGTACGGCGGGATGCCTGTTGCTAGAGGGAGATAAATATACATCTTCAGTTACGTCACAGGATAAGTAATAGTCAAATTGACATCAAAACAAACGTAGTGTCGCGCGACAGGTTGGTGCGTAACTAAGCGCGATGTGGCCAATTGGCTTCAGTTCATGTTGTCATTTTAGAGTGCGGACAACGTATCTATAGTTTTATATATCATTGTTTCTACGACCATTCGTTTCGGCTGTGCGTTGTCGGTCAGTTTCCCACTCAGTAAATGAAGATTTTTATGTATTAGGATTACTGATGAGAGATAAGAGATAAATTCATTAAGCCATTGTTACAATAATTGCCTTAAAATTAGCTTAACTTAATAGACTGTAACTAGAAACATGTACATTAAGTCTTGCAGTGGTCCACAAACTAGGCAGGCGCAGGCGTGCCTGTATCTTGGGGGTCTTGATGAATATTAAGCCTTTTAAATTTTTGTTAAGTTGATTAGTTAATGTTAAATATTAATAGGATTCAATACAAGTACTTACTTAACTCAGTTATATTTAAAATAATAACATTTTCACCGTATTATTCTTTAGTTGTATACTTATTGGCCTACGTGCGGCGCGGCGTTGAATCTAATTATAACAATTACCAATAGCGGTAGTGATGTCCCTCGATATCATTAAGCAAACAAGTCGATTAATCGAGATCTGAATCGAGATTCGATCGATTATTATTTATTTATTTATTTAGACTTTATGCACAATAGTAGTACATGGGCGGACTTAATGCAACAAGGCATTTTCTATTATATTTTAGCAAAGAATTTGCACTTGTAAGTATAAATAAATGAAATATTTTAAATTATGTAGTTTTCTTAATATTTCCTATAAACTAATTAAATAAGTACTTATACAATTATGTTAATGTAATTGGTATAAAGAAGATACTTTTGCTAAAAAAAAAATAAGAAATTTTATTGGTTTCAATTTAAATTAATGCAATTCATTGGTATCTCCTATAAACTAATTAAATAAGTACTTATACAATTATGGTTTTAATGTAATTGGTTTAAAAAAGGAGATTTTGCAAAAAAAAAATAAGCAATTTTATTGGTTTCAATTTATATTAATGCAATTTATTGGTTTATTATATCTGCATACTTACCTTTTTTTTTATTTCATCTGTAAAATGTATTAATATATTTTGAAATGGTCATTTTAATTAGTCTGAAATATATATTTTGGTACTTTGACAACTTGTATATTCTTTTAAACTTTCATGGTCACTAACATCGGAAACTCGCAAAAGGTACATGGCAGCAATCCCGTTTTTGACAAGTTGTGTCTAGAAAAATGTTTTTAATTTAGTCACGGACAGCAGTATGGGTCCGCGCCTCCGCGGGCGGTTACGTCATGTAGTACTATATTGGTTGCACTGCGGTAAGGATAGGTAATAAACTTTCAAAAACTTGTAAGTATGTTACTAGTGTTTCCAAGTGGAAGACAAGTGGAAATTATTATAGTGTTGCCAAATCTACTATGGACTTTACAGTCCGTTCTTCTCCACACCACCTTTGCAAATGGAGTCACTATAAATTTTTTTTTTAACTGTAAATTTTGACCTTCAGAAATAGCCTTACCTACATGAAATAAATGAATTGGCTTTGACTTTGAATAAAATGTTGTCAGTGTTAAAAAGTGTTTTACAACTGGGTGTGTTACATCTCTTTATCAAGGTCATATGACGCGCGCGTCTCGAACTTGTATTATTGTTATCTATGCTCTATAACATAAATACGAACAAAATTATAACACTAGGTACATAGTATAAAACAAAGTCGCTTCTCGCTGTCTGTCTGTCCCTAAGTATGCTTTGATCTTTAAAACTTACACGGAGTATGATGCGGTTTTTTTATATTATGTACCTATAACTAGCTGTCCCCAGCGACTTCACTCCCGTCAACTGGCTACCCTACCTACCCATTGTTTTTGCTTTTAAACCTTCCCTGTATTCTGGCGAACTGAACAAAAAAATAATTAGCAAAATCGGACCAGCCGTTCTTGAGTTATAAAATTACAACGAAAAGTGGCATTGATTTTTATAAATATACATGCATAATATAGTAGAGAAACATTGATCATTAAAAGGTTTCTAATGTGATGTCGTAAATTAACTCATTTTTTGCGCTTACATTGCAATACAGCATTAATCCTTATGCAATCATGGGCGTAGCCAGCCATGGGCTCAGGGTGGGGCAGCATTCTAAAATAAAATGTAACGGGGATAAATATAATGACCACCATAAAATGCTTTGATACCCTTAGTTTTGTAACTAAAAATATCTACTTAACACCAGAAAAATAGTCACGACTCCACTTTAAATTGTATTCGACCACCAAATTTAGTAAATGATCACCAAATCTTAGCTAGCAAATTCAGTTAGTATAATATTCAAATTCTATAGTAACGTGTCTGCGTCAGATCCCCTCTATGGCTGGTGAAACATGTGGGTTAGGTTAGGTTAGAACCATGACCATTAGCGCGCGAAGGCGAGCGAGCGAAGCGAGCGTGCCGCGGCAGCGGGCGCCGAGCGGCAGATTGGTTTAATTATTTTGGTGATCATTTACTATTTTTGGGTTACTCATGATTTACTTGGAGTCATTTTACTTAAATAGGATAGCAAAGTGTTAAAACTTTGGTTATAATTTTACATTAAAATGCGAGTTTCATTTTGGTGATCATTTTTACTACTTTTGTCTGCTATTTGTTACTTTAGCTGGTGGTAAGTTAAACATAAGCCAAATGTAACTAGCAAACTATACCCGCAGTCTTACTCCGGTTAATTTTTTCATACAAAAAACTGGCCAAGTGCGACTCGTACTCGCGCACTGAGGGTTCCGTAAGCAGAAGTTGCGATTTACGATTTACGACGTATTAAAAAAAAACTGCTTACTAGATCTCGTCAAACCAATTTTCGCTGGTAGTTTACATGGTAATGTACATCATATATTTTTTTTATTTTTATCATTCTCTTATTTTAGAAACTAAGGGGGGGGGGGGGACATTTTGGGTGTGTCTGTCACGCAAACTATTCAGTTTAGAAAAAAAATATCTTAGAAACTTTAATATCATTTTTGAAGACCTATCCATAGATACCCCACACGTATGGGCACGATGAAATTTTTTTTTTTGAGTTTCAGTTCTAAGTATGGGGACCCCCAAAATTTATTGTTTTTTTCCTATTTTTGTGTAAAAATCTTTATGTGGTTCACGAAATACATCTACTTACCAAATTTCAACAGCATAGCTCTTAAGGTTTCGGAGAAAAGCGGCTGTGACATACGGACGGACAGACAGACAGACATGACGAATCTATAAGGGTTCCGTTTTAGCCATTTGGCTACGGAACCCTAAAAAGGTTACACCATATAGCACCCTGTATCTGTATGTGTACGGAAAAAAAGTAAACAGTTGAGGCTTCTATACTACATGGATGTAATAATTAAAAAAAATGGTATCTCGTTCTATAATAACGTAGAAGATACAAACAAAAAATACGATTGGGGTTTACTATTCTAATCTATTCTATTTTATTCTACTATAGGTATCTACTATATAGTTTAGCTTTCTATAAAGTCAATAATTTTATGTATCATTTCCATTTAACCATGAAATATAGTAACCACGTCTTCTTTAAATAAATATTTCTCATAACGCATACGCAAGTCTCTTTCTTGACCTTTTCCCTAGATATCGCCCGCGGCTTCGCTCGCGAAAAAAGTGTCGCAATTACAGCCGGATATTCTTCGAAATTTTACTGGTCTCTTGGTAATTGAAAATAAATCGACATAGGTTATTTTCGAGACACTATTGCGTTCACAATTTCCAGCCCAGAAAATACTTCGACATGTTTCTGCTCTTAGTACTTGTGAAAATATAGCGTTCATAATTCCAGCGCGGAAAATGCTTCGACATATTTCTGATCTCTTGGTACCTACTTGTGAATCTAAAGCGCTCATAATTATTCAAGCCAAAAAAACTTCCGAGATGTATCTGCTCTCCTGGTACTTGTGAATCTGCAGCGCTTGTAATTTCGGCCCCAGAATACCTCAACATGTTTCTGCTCTTCTGGTACTAAACATGTTTCTGCTCTTCTGGTACTAATGAATCTGTAGCGTTCGGAATTCCAGTCCCGAAAAACTTCGACACGTTTCTGCTCTGCTAACAAAAATAATTTGACATACAATGTCATGTTGCTGGTCTCCTGGTACTAGTGAATAATTTAGCACTCGTAATAAAATTCTAGCCTGGTAAAATATTTCGACATGTTTCTGTTCTCCTGGTACTTTTGAATCTGCAGTACTAAGGCAGCAGTAACTTTGGACTTCCACTTCTTCCTCTGTCTCCATGAAGTCATGTATGTTACCGGGATAAAAAGTAGCAATTTCAAATTCAATTTCAATCTTAAGTGCAGGTTTGATTTTACAAAAAGAGCCACTTCATATATGTAGGTACAGGCAGGATACTGGTAATATACGAAGATAGGAGAAGAATGGTCTACAGCCCTAATACACCTTTTTTGCGCTCTAAACACTGTCTCCATGTTCGTGGAGTTCCCCAATAATGATGCCATAGCGTAACGTAGATGTAACATAAGCATGATACGCTGTCACTAAAACTTTTTGTTGTAGGTACCTCTTTTGCGAGATTGCGTAGCGCATATAAATACTGGCTCAGGCGATTACATACACTGTCAGTGTGAGTTTTCTACAACATGTCTCTATCCAGCAGTGCGATTCTGTAAACATGTCGAAGTGAACACTTAGGCGAAGCGCACGACAAATGAGCTGTCAAACCATACAAACAAGATGAAATGACAGCTCACTTGTCGTTCACTCCACCTAAGTGATCACGGTGAGATGTCAACAGAATCGAACGGCTGTTCTAGTCCCAAGAAATTTATAGTTGACGTTTCTGAAATTGTATTGTCTCGAAATTTTATGTCAAGTTTTTATGATTGATCCTTTGTTCAAAAGTCATTTATTTAGTTTTGTCAATATTAATGTTTAAATTATTCGCGTTCATCCATTCTAATGTTTGAAGACAGTGGTTTATCTCTCCGTCAAGTGCCATCGCATCTTTAATATCTTTAAAAACAACTGTGCAAATTCGCAAACAAAACCATAGGGCGATGTGTTTGTCTGGGCATGTCATTAATCATTACTTAATATCATAACATTACTCAGACTTATTGGTTATTTTTAATTTACATAATACCGTGTAAGGGACAGCCTTCCACAAATTAACAGGGTGCAATCAGCTCCTTATTTTGAATCATATTCCAGTGGAAATTTCCTCAGGATTTTTTTAAGTTTTTTTTTAGCTTTTTCATTTTTTTTGCTTTATTTCAATGTAAAGTTACATTATCTGTATGCAGAACTCCATTAATGTAAATAACACAGCTAAAATGAAAAAATAAAAAAAAATCTCATGAACGACGCATGAAATCAGCTGTTAAAACGTAGCGCGGGCGCAGCTATCCTTTCGAAAGCTCGCTGCGCTGCCGTTCGCTGCGTGCGTTTTGCAGAGGTAGCGATACATTGCGAGTGAGGTAATTAAACAAATCAGTTTTATTGGATTCCCATAAAGTTCCTGAAATAATTTCATGTACCGGTCAACTTAGTACGATATACTGAAATCACCCTATCAGTTTGTGGAGGGCTGTCCCTTACACCCGTTATATAAAAATTATTCGTTGTAATATTGAAAGTTTTCATTAATAATAAAGGTGCTATAGGATTAACGTTGAAAATAATTAAACATGATTGTTTATTAAAAAAACCTAGCAATCTAATGCAATATAACAATTTCATTTTCTTCCATTTTAACCTTACAATGACGCCCTTTTAGAAGTAAGTCATGTTACTAGTAACTCTGTAAATAGAGGTTATAGCTTAATATGTCAATTTTCTCAAGGAAACGAAGAATGAAGCTTAACCTCAATATTACAATCATATTAAACTAAATTATTACTATTAAAGCCAGCGAATCCCCTTTACTGCCACGAGAAAATGTAATTATAATATTTTTTATTTTTTATTTTATTAATATTTAGTGTGGCCTCCATTATTTTCAATGCAACTTAGTAAACGTCGACGCATAAAGGCCACTATATTTTTGCACAAGTATGTGTACCGCGCAAATTGTTCCTCAACCTCATAACAAAACTTCAGGAACAAAAGGTGTCCGCTTATCCCTGCCGTACCGGGGCGAATAAGACTGCTGAACGTGAGGTCTTCACTTTAATTTTCAGGTCTGGTAAATTATTATTGTGTTTCCGAACGCTTACAACCCTAATCTTTTCAAAGTTAGAGTGACAGGCTACTTCTGGGTAAGTTCACTCCATCGTAGACTTTTGTCTCTGTCATATCTGACCTAGACTAGATTAATAAAAAAAAATAGCAATGTCTCTGTGAGTCAGGCAATATACATCCTGTTCCCGTAGCACATTTGGCCGTTGTTCGTCTCCAGTCGTATTGGCTTTGCTTTTCCACCGGGTTATGATACTGGAAGCAATATGGGTGTACCTCGGTTTGTGCATTCACTTGTGCACTCCGCTGAGATTTCCAAAATTTGGTAATCAAGTGTACCTATGAGTCCCTGAAGCGCTGTACTTAACACTCACAGTAACGCAGGACACCACAAGTAGTCAAAGGTCCATGGGAGGAACTACCTGTAAACAAAGAGAAGCAGCTTTATATCTAAAATCTCCAAAACAGCTCGCTCGCTACTGGTGTCAGGAGCAGACTTGTTATATGTCACCGGAAAATTGCATAATACGTAAGATTGTATTGAATGTTCATTACATTTTCATTTCTCCGTATATTATGAAAAAAACGTTTTGTATACAAAAAATCCCACCCGAATTCTATAGTTTCCAATATATCCAGGGTGGTCCTATATTTTGGACTTTTGAATTATCCCCATTATAGTTATTTGATTATAATATATGCATCTGAATATGAAATAGTTTTTTTTTTTTTAAGATTTAGAGGTGCTGGCAAAGTTTTTACAAAAAGCGTTGAAGGACAGCTTTAATAATGATTTCTTAGCTGCAAGCACAGACCACAGACTGCAAGTGAAACTCGCATAGACAATCGCTCCTTATCTACTCCTCCCCTCGACCCGTCTTCAGTACAATCAACGTTGCCTTCTAAGAAAAATATTTTTCAGTACTCATACATACTCGGATAGTAGACCTGATGCTGCCCAAGGAGCGGGTTGAAAGTATTACTTTTCAGCCCTAGGGTGAAGCGTTTTCAACTGATAGCCGTCACATCATAAAAAACAATGATGCAAAATGTTATGGCTGAATAGCTGGCCGGTAACAGAGAAAAAAAAGGCGGGAAAGCTACAATCTGATCATCAATTGTTTTAAACCAACTTCCCAAAAAGGAGGAGGTTCTCAATTCAGTTGTATTTTCTTTTTGTTTTTTTTTTTATGTTTGTTAACTCCGTCAATTATGAACCGATTTTGATGAAATTCTTGTTTTATCTGACGGGATATACTTGCAGATTGGTCCCATTTAAATTTTATCAAAATCAGTACCTAGCTAAATTTGGATTTAAATCGAAATAGCTGGAATTCGTGTACAAGACTTGGATGATGGTTTTTTGTCATCCAAGTAATCGAAATTGCGTATTTTGCTTTTCTGCGATTTTACAGTGGTGTTGTTAGGTGTGGGGTACCACTAAAAAGTGAAAAATAAAAAACTTTATACAAAAAAATACAAACAAATTTCAAATAAAAAACTTTTTACAAAAAATTCAACCGACTTCCAAAAAAAATACTGCAAAGTAAAAAATAACTATATTTTAGGAAGTCGGTGTTTTTGTTAGTTTCTTCGTATTTTGACACCGACTTCCGAAATTAAAGTTATTTTTTACGGAAGTCGGTTGTATTTTTTTGTAAAACATTTTAATTCGAGATTAAAATATAGTACGGATTTGTATTGAAACGATGAGTTCACCAGGTTCAGATATGGATTAAGTATTTGGCTAATTCGTGTTTTTGTTTTTACTTTACTTTAAATCTCATGTGCCTAGCCTTTTCCCAACTACATTGGGGTCGGCTTCAAGTCAAACCGGATTCAGCTGAATACCAGTATTTTACGTGGAGCGGCGGCCTCTCTCTTAACTAGATAACACGGTATTTTTTGGCAAGACTGGAGTCAGATTTACTGGCTTCTGACAATCCGTAACGACTGCCAAAGATCTACAAATGTATCTACGATTGTATTGAAACGATGAGTTCACCAGATTTAGATATGGATTTGGTCTTTGGCTAATTCGTATTTTTGTTTTTACTTTCCTTTAATTCGTAATAAAAAGTACAGTGTTTACCTCGGGTAAAAGACATATTTCGTCCCTCGAACTATTCGTTTAGCGCCAGCGACGGCTTTCAAACCTAGGATAACAATGTAATATTATAGTTTCCCGCAATATTTTACATTTCGTAATAGGTTTGCAAATTTACGGTGACATGATATTAAAAACGATTTTTTAATCTAAAAACTGGCTAAGTGCGAGTCGGACTCGCGTGCAAAAGGTTCGGAACCAATTTGGTTTTTGTAACATTTAGTAGCAATATGGACTTCTTATGTTTTCTTGTAATACTAATATTATAAAGCAGAAGAGTTTGTTTGTTTGTTTGTTTGGTTGAACGCGCTAATCTCGGGAACTACTGGTCCGATTTGAAAAATTATTTTAGTGTTAGATAGCCCATTTATCGAGGAAGGCTATAGGCTATATATCATCACGCTAAGACCAATAGGAGCGGAGCAGTAATGAAAAATGTGACGCAGACGACGTTGCGCGGGTCAGCTAGTGTAGTTATAGAATTATTATCTGCATTTTTGTCAACATTTTAGGCCCAGTAGTTTCGGAGATAAGGGAGGAATGGTAATAGTTGGTCTAATTTCTTGAATATCTTCAAAACCTTTCATTTTAAAATTATGAAAAAAATATCATAAAAACCCTTATAGTAGGCCCCTTTATTTGATGTGCCACACGATATAGACTGCAGAACAAGTGACCCCCATACTCAAAATTTATTTATTTACGTAACGCGTCCGTGTTTGTGTCACAAAAGTATCAGTCCCGGTAGATTCGGAGAATTGGCTGTGACAGACGGACAGACACCTGAGTAATTCTATAAGGGTTGCATTTCTTACGGATTTTCGGAACCCTAATTAAGATTTATTACAATCTTACGAAGTCTGCAATTCTCCGGTGATATATATGTATATTTTTGAGGTAACTGTATTTCTTAAGACGTATCCCAGGTGAAAGTAGCTGACAGGTTAAAAAAAATGTAAAATCAAAAATATAAAATCATTTATTTGCATAAATAAGACAAGACAAGACAAGACGTTTATTTGTTTTAAGAGACATGAGTATACATAAAATAAAAAGGTACAGAAAATTGGTAGAATGTACAAATTGTTCTCTTATTCTGCCTTTAATTTCGGCGTGCAAATAAAATTTAATTACAATTTTAATTTAAATGAGTTATGATCATATTCATGCAGTCATTAAATCAGATGAATCCCATTGAAAATGTTTTATTGAATTAGATAAAAATCAATGTAATAAGTAGTAATGTCATTTATGAATTTTATTTTTTGTATAATAATGAAAAATAAAATTCATAAATATCAATACTAAATTACTAATCATGTCAATAATGAGAGAGATTTGCCACAGTAATAATAATTTCATGTGAACAAACAATTTACAAAAATTACAATTTATAATCTAAAAGATCAAATATAAAAGCACTTTTCAATTAAAAATCTCGTCAAATTATTTTTAAATCTAGAAAATGGTAATTTAAATTTATGGAATTTGGAATAATCTTAATATATATATATCTCGTGTCACAATGTTTGTCCTCAATGGACTCCTAAACCACGTAACCGATTATAATAAAATTCGCACACCATGTGCAGTTCGATCCAACTTGAGAGATAGGATAGTTTAATTCTCAAATTATAGTCGCAATTTTAATTTATTGCTAATTATTTGTCTGTAATTATTTGACAGTCACAATTATTTGTTAACTCCAAATGATTCTAACAGATGTCGATACCTTTCGACTGGGTTGAGTAAGTAATCAATAGATGGCGCTGCTATGGTAAATCTAACTCCTAAACCACTTAACCGATTATAGACGCAGACGAAGTTGCGCAGGTCAGCTAGTGCTATATAATTTTATGCACATAATATAGTAGTAGCTGTTGTTAGCTGTACATGTGAGGTTCAAACTATGTATTTGTAGATATATATAGATCGTGGGGCATAATAATAGCTCGTCGCTAGTTGAAAAGGTCTCATATGTTTAAAAACAAATAAACAGAATTAATTTTAAGCAAAATTTAAGCTTTCGACTATAAAATCGAAAAGGTTTCAGGAAAATCCATTCAGTGGAACCGGGTTCTAAGGTTTTTACATTATTATGTCACAAGGCACTCCACTACATGTTCACATATTAAAATGAGGAAAATTGTAATTACAATTACAGTCTGAGGGCGCTTTAAAAAAAAATATATTAATTTTGTTGTGAACAAAACGGTGTAACTTTTAAACATAAAAATCTATCGCAATCAAACGTTTTATGTTCAAAATTTGTTTTTTTTTTCATTATATTCCAAACGTACTAAAATGCTCTTCTAATAGGTACATTTGGTATTTAAATGTAAAAAAATATAATTTTGCACTTAGCACGTTTGTCTACAAGACCAATATAACTCAAACATTTATTCAAAATTTTCTATCAAGTGTCAAAGGATGACACTCCGAACGCGCCATTTTTTTTCTTAAGTAGGTAGTTTTGATTTCAATCGCGAAATTTCTCAAATGACTATCATCTACCTAGCCTTTTCCCAAGTATTTTGGGGTCGGCTTCCAGTCAAACCGGATTCAACTGAATACCCGTGTTTTACGTGGAGCGGCGCCTACCAGACCTTCACAACCCATTACCTTTTTTTGTTTTAGGGATTGGAAATCATCCAGTGACTCCTCCCGCTTTGGGTGTTGTGGGAGGGAGTGTCAGACTTCTACTGACTAAAACCCATCCATGTTCCTTCATTGCCCTTTGTGTTCCGGAGCCACGGTGTCTCTTGCGAAAAATCCCGCGACTCCGGCAGGCGTCGGCCCTTTCGGGCCCCTCTGTGTTGCTGACTCTCTTTGAGGTGCGCGTGGAGCACTAACGCGCCGTCGACACGGCCTGTCGTCACTAGACGGACGGACGACGAGCCACCCATAGCTCGCCGTCCACAGGCCCGCGCCTACGGTGGCCGGAGGTCACCAGGTGGTGGCCCCCGACGACCGCGGCGTCTACCACGGCGGCCGGGACGAGAGGGTCTCCTCTCCCGCTCCGCCACCTCCTTCGTTAGCATGACAGCTTCGCAGAAGGAGGCAACGGCGTCTCATTCCGACAACCCATTACCTGGGTAACACGGTACTTCATGGCAAGACTATAGAGTCAGATTTACTGGCTTCTGACAATCCGTAACGACTGCCAACATCTACAAATGACAACCGGGACGAACGGCTTAACGTGCTTTCCGAGGCACGGAGGAAACTCGGTATGTTAAGATGTTCACCCATCCACAGACCAACCTTGGCAAGCAATGCTTAACCTTAAAGATCGACCTGTGCGGCTGTTATTATTTAGCTACGAGCTCCTCTCAAATGACTACGAGTATCTACAGGTGCTAAACAATGTGCATAGCCGTGCGCCGAGTCACCCGCGTCCGTAGGAGAATACCCTTCAGCGAATCCCTACACGTGGTCCCCGGGTGGTGCTAAACAGGTGACACTAACCGCCTCCGTGGTCTAGTGGTTATACCACCCGATTCAGACCCAGAGGTGCCGGGTTCGATTCCCAGCGGGGGCAAATTTTTTGCTCGGTTTGGTTGGTGGTAGGACTTCTAAGTCCGCCTGGCAAGCTATCAGCATCATGTCTAAGTCTGTCGCCGTAACAACAATGTTAACAGCGTTGTTGTGTTCCGGCAGTTAGAGGTATGATAAGCCAGTTCCTCTGTTTTAGAGGATTCCGGGTTAAGCTCGCTTCCATCTTCGGCCTAATCATCACTTTCCATCAGGTGAGATTTGGGCTAAGAGTTTCCCCGTTTATAATAAAAATAAAAAAATAAAAAAGTTTTGTGATTGAACTATAAACATGAAATTTTTACTATTAGGTAGAGAATGTGATGAAGAATAACTTAAAGTAATAAAAAAGTAGAATTTACAATAAAAAAGCAGATTCGTGATAGAAAAAATTCATAGATATATCTAAAAAAAAATCATTTATTTTTTAATGTTTTTTGGCGATGAATTTAAATAAGTTTACCTCATTTTCAGTGCACATTATAAATATACACATAATAAATATAATATTATATAAACTAACAATACTAACCTACTTCGTAAGCGCCATTGTTACTAACACCAAAATACTAACTTAATTATGGACTAATAGTCTGAAATAAAGATTTATTTAATTTATTTAATTTAATTTATAAAGCCTCACATTGTAAACACTGGATTTATTGACCCTCAAACGCGGGATTTTTAAGATAAAAAGTCTTTTCTAAAACATCTTCACTTTAGACGAAATGTATGTTTGACTCGTCAATACATATAAAATTCTTCCGTAACTGTGTAAGTGACTGGGCTCAACGGTACTTCTTCAAAAGTGGTCTCTCAAATGAAATATATTTGACCACTCAATTCTGAAATATTCTTCCAATCGGGGACGATGCCCATTCGAGTCCACACGTGTGCCTGTAGTTTTTGATATATTTCCCAATAATTGGAACTCTCTACATTTGGAATATTTAATTCTTTAGTATCAAATAGCAAGTTTAACTTCGATTTATCATATTTTTCTACAACACTGACTATACTACTTATTGGTATGAAAGCATCCATTTTAACAGCAACTATTAGCATATTAGTTTTATTTACTATTTTGATGAAATCCATCAGATTGTTCTCATCTACGTTATCTTTTATTATTGATCTGAAAAAAATATCGACAAAATACCAAAGGTCATGACGAATCGCTTCACATAGAGCTGATTGGATCTCACCAAACTTATTTTTTTTTTTTTACCCTGTTGCTGTAGCAGATCAAATATTAATTTGTGGTTTTTATTTATATGTTTTTGCAATTCACGGTCGAAACGTATTTTATCGTTCAACGTTATAAGAACATTCTTATTACAAGTGAAAAACACTTCGTTCAATATAAAGTCCCACAGAAATTGTTGATGGTCTCTACTCTTTATTAAATCACAAATATATTCGACGGCAAAGTATTCCTTGAGCGTCGAGTGTACAAAAATTGGAACATCGTCCACTACACTACAAATGATGCCAGTTCTCTCTTCTCCCTCTTTCACTTCATGCATCAATTCCTTGAATTGCTCCAAGTCATCTTCATTGAATAGGCATTTGTCATAAACGGCGTATGCCGCTAGTTTCTTATGCTTATCCATAAAATCGGCATAATCCCGCTTGTATGCTAACACATTATCTGGTTTCGTCATGTCATTTTGGGTTTTGTCTTGATAGCGTATTTGTTTCAATTTAGTTTCCAGAAAATATTCATACATATAAAATTGTTCATTGATCCCTCTCCATTTGTTAGGTTCTGAGTTTATTTCTTTTATTTTATGATAAAAATAATTGCCAATTATAGTCAAATGTAGGGGGCTTGCCACGAATTGGTTCTCGAAAATTCCAAATTGGATGTACTTGTTAAACAGTTTATTTAGAGCACTCATAACGGAAGATGGCGCGAATGTAAGATTTATTTTCAAATACTTTATAAAGCTCAAAGAAACTAAAATAAGAGGTATATCTTTTCTTGACTGTATTTGAAAAAGCGCCCTCGGCGAAAGATCCATTTTTTTAAATAATACCATCAAATGATTTTCATGTTTCGATATAAAACTGATGAATTCGTCAATATTTTTGAAATGGTCTTCAGTGAGGACCTCTAATATTTTCTGTTCATCCCAAAGTGCAGTCAAATAAACATGCTGCTCAAGCCCTTCCAAGGGTTCTATTTCGAAAAATGTATCGAATAGCAATTCTAGGATTGTATTCATTTTGCTATATGATCTGCTAGTAATCCAAATTTTGTGATTCCGAGAAAAAGTCTTAACTGCATTTATTAATGCTAACACTTCATTCGCGTAGGTCGGGCAGATTTCGTCAAAGCCATCGAATAAGACGACCAGTGTTTCGTTACTGTTATAAAAATTTAGAAACACTTTCAGCTCGAATAAAGTCCACTCATCACCTGTAAATTCCTTTAGATTTACTGTCCCGTCACATTCTTCTAGTGTCATATTGACATGGTCGAACTTTTTGCTACTGTCTTCGCTGAGTGCCGCTTGACACAAGAATTTAAAACATTGCAAAGCATCGATGTGCGTTTTCTTATCTTTCCACTTGCTGAATTGCGTCGTGTATTCCAATAAATTAACTCTCACTATCCATCCCATTTTTGATAAAATTTCTTTCGTATTAAGAGTCAGATGTGTGAGTAGGGTTGACTTTCCTATTCCCGGGTCCCCGATGATAAGAACATTATTTTCACGTGCATCCAGTAAGTCGTGAAACGTTCGAAGGTACTTGCGGTCACCTTTTACATATCCTGGAGACCTTTTCTTACCTTCTTCCTCACTTTCTTCCTCATCTTCTCGGCTTTCTCTTCGTCTCCTCTCCGTAATTTCTTTTTCTGCTTTTATTTTGTCTCTGAAATATTGTCTTACACTCCTTTGAATGTACAAATTTGGTTTATAATTTGAATTTATGACTGGTTTTCCTATAACATTTTGAATGCTGTGCATCATTCTATATAACACGTCTCCTGTAACATAGTTTTTCGAATCGTTTAACAAAATTTGACCCAAATGTACTTCGTAACCTTGAAACATCACTTTAGTGTTCTCTAAAATACTTTGCTGCGACTCTTCGGTTAAGTCAATCAATCTATTTTTTTTATCATTTATTACGTTACCAGTTGATGAGAATATTGCTTCGGATTTTTCAACAGACTTCTGGTCAGTTACAATGATTACTCTTTTGCCTTTCATAGAATTTGCAATGTTGTCCAATTTGCTGTTAGAGCTTGTGGCAATCAGAGCACTATCGAAGACAACAATAAGTGTTTTCACTTCCTTCGAATTCATAAGTTCTGTACGAAATGCCTTGTCGTCTCTTACTGACAAATTAACAATGTATACAAAATACAACACTACAGTATCCCTATTATGTATCTGATTAGTGAGCTTAGCAACAGTAAGTGCTCTGTTCTCTGTGACAATAACAGTTCCTGAAACCAGCCCATCTAACCTAATTGAATTTTCGGCCCCTTCGCTGAAGGTGTAACTTTTATTCTTAATTCTTTGAATCATATTTATGACCCTGACCAACGGCTGACTTGTACTTAGTATTACAGCCTTTTTGTAAAAAATCCCGTCTTTTTCAAGATATTGTCTCTTTCCCAGTTTAGAAGAAATGCTCCATTTTTGTATAGCGTCATGATACTTAAGAAATATGGCGTTGGAAGTAACTTCTACATGTTTCACATCGTCACCTAGACTATTATTTATTTCATATATTGCAGTTTCCTCTACTTTTTCCTCATTACACTGGGATGTATAAAATATGAGTGTCCTCAAGAAGTCCTTCACAACTTTTTCGGTATGTTCGTCAGTGGTGAATGACAATTTAGGAAATACTTGTGCTTTCACGTCGAATTTATATTCAATCAAATTATCGAGATTTTCTTTCAATTTACAGTTTAATTTTTTGGCAAGATTTCCTAGTGATTCACAGTTATAATTGAACTTAAGCAGTTTTGTGGATTCATCAAAAACTAATAAATTACCAACTGCAGAAGCTATGCCACCATTAAGCTGTAGAAATCCTGCTCCCATAGAATGGTCTATGGTGACAATATTACTGGGTTTTGATTTTTCTATAAAACGAATTATCTTAGATGTTAAATCGTTCAGTTTTCTTTCGATCTTTACATCGTCACCTCTTAACGTTAAGTCTATATTGCCAAACGAAGCCGGCACTTTAAATTTTAGTAATGAAAAACACTTAGATTGCGGAACCCGACGATTTAGAAAGCTGGATATAAGTCCAGTTGCCAGCGGAAGCAAACGAAGCAGAAAGCTGGACATATGTTCAGCTGTGGACTGCGATTGTCTGAGTTGATCGAAACACTCTTTAACCGCCATTTCGAGTGTACTTCTTATATTTTCTGGCGATTCATTAATTCTGTCTAGAAACAGCTTGTAATGGTCGGGTGTATTATCATCAAGGAACACAAACTTTCCTTTTTTGTAAATGAAACAACTGCCAACTTCTTTGTATAGTGTTTCAGGATCATTGAATTTAGATAAAAGCTTGAGTGAATCGAATAAATTAACATACCGTGTAGGATTATCACGGTTTCCTCTTTTTAAAATCTCTGTGCACAGTTCGTCTTTAAATTGCCGTAGGAACTCCTCGTTGATATTAAAGAAATCTTCTCGCAAACTTGCTTCACGATGTCCTTCGGGTTGTATCTCGGAGACATTGAATACTTTCTGTGCCAAAATGGCATGGTACCGTATCACTAGTTCATTCTGCATCAACATGTGATTGTCATTAAACTCTCCATAAATACACTTCGCCATCTGTCGAGCTAGCGCCGCCATATGTTCTTCTAAAACTATATCACACACAAGCTTCACATGTTCTTGGTCGTACGATGGCTGTGAACCAGGATCACCTGTTCTTATTAGAGCATTCAAACGATCAGCTAAACTACCTTCGTATAGTTTAGATGTTTTGTCACCTTTTGCGTTTGTATAAATAACGAATAGACATTCTGTTTCATCAAATGCTCCGTTGAAGAGGACGTCTTGGTTATTAGGTTTGAAATTGCGTTTGATGACTGAATAGCTGTTGAAGTATTTTGCCAAATCGCTTCTATTAAGTGTGAAAACAGATTTTTTGTTCTCTTTATGTTTTGCTTGAATGAAAACCGCAGTGGGCTTTTTGGTGTCCTTAAATGTAGCTCTCAAATATATGTCATCAAACGAACCTACTTTGTCCACGTTTGTGGCTATATAAATATCTTTTATATTTTGATTGTGTATGGCCCTAAAGTAAATTAAACTTAGAAGTTTGGTCTCATACAGTTGACCTCGTATTCCTGTTGTGCCAAGTCGCTTCTGGTACAGTTTAGGAGGTTTGGAGACATTTTCTGTAGAGCTCGCCATTTTGTTGCAGAAGGCAGACAATGTTACATCACTCACAGTCGCAGTAGCACTCAGTTGGAAGCAACAGTCACCAGGCACTCCTCAAAGACTGATCGCCAAGTGACTGCTTGGATGGAGATCTGTAAATAAAAACGATCTTGTTTTAAAGGTCATAGAACTATTGTGGGGCAGCACCCTTGCGCCATTATGATTATATTTCAAAGTTGCGGTGTACTCCACCTAAAAGCGCCAACCATCCGAACAAATGATAATATATTTAAAAAATATAATTCGTTCGGAACCCTTTGTGTGCGAGTCCGACTCGCACTTAGAAGGTTAATTTTGTTTGTAACCTCGGAACTCTTATTTTATTTGAAAGGATTGACCAGATTGGTCCTATCTTGATCAAAATCCGATTATCCTGATGGGATCCATGGGAAATTAAGGAACCTCCTCAAATATTATATGCAAATGTACATATAGCGATGTTTGTGTTTAAATCATCAAGATAAGCATTTGCATTCAGAAAGTATCATTTAATTAAAGTGGAACTGATCATAAAGACTACAGGAGCCCGAGTCTGCTATTACAATAGTGTCGGAATGGTCGATCACTGATTTCAAAATGGTTGATTTTGACAAGTTTGGTAATCTACTAACATAATGGCATCATAATGGCGTCATTATGACATTACAATGATCAACCACTGACACGCCATTGAAAGAAAGCCATAAAAAATCAAAAAAAAAATCAAAAATCATTTATTTTTTGCGTTGAATGTGGGTACAAAATAAGATGAAGTTATAAAAAATACAGTTCCAACACACTTTACCTTACGGCATGCAAAAATAGAAAAAATACTTATAATTTAATAACATTATATACCTACTAAAAAAAATGAAACAATTAAAACCAAGCAACCATTTTACATTAATGTGGACCGACACTATTCCTCCTAAATAATATTAAAAAAAAACTTAACCTTATGTAATTTTCAACCTTCAATCAACCTTATACAATTTTTTTTACCAAATATATTTATTTTAAATTTAACATTATAAAGACAAATAATCGAAAAAAAAAAAATGAAATGAATGGTAATCTCGTACATAATGACAAATTTAGTATTTACGAACTTCTCACTACTTCAGATTGCAAATAACACTAATAAATAATATGTAAAACTAAATATAAACAAAATCTGGCATGAATAAATGCTCAAATTTAACTCGGTTTTATAATAATGGCAATACGGCATTCCTACCGCAATTCAATTACGAGACCATTGACGTCCCAGTGACCGGCCACTGACGTGCCAGTGACCGTGCGATTATGAAATTAGCAGATTACGAACTTTTAGCAAAATGACAATGGCATGACAATGGGATCGTGTCGGAATGACAAATTTATAAAAATAGCAGACTCGGGCCCCAGGTGGACAGAGAACGTCCTCAGTGATAAGTATTACTTGGTGGCGATAAGATATGTCGATATAAATAGCTAGCGTTCCCTTTGAGTCAGTTGGGTAAAATGCACGTAGCCTCTGGTTCATGAATTGCACGAAAAGGTCGCATTTTGTTACGTCATGAGGTCTCTAAGAGCGAGGCCACTAACGGTACTTCTGCGACGACGTCCTAGATACAAATCACTATTCATGGTGTCAATTTAGTCGGCTCACAAAGGCAGCTGACTTAATGCAACCGACTTATAAACTACCTCTAGACGCGATTATTAAAAAAAAACCATTAAGTTGTTATTGTATGTATTTTAGTTCTAAGTTTCCTATTGTATTTATTTTTTGGTGTACAATAAAGTTTAACATAAATAAATAAATAATAAATAAGTTACAATAAAAATAAAATGATGCACTAGATTATGAAACACTCTGCTAATAATGTTAACGCATCAAAATAATGACACCGTTATATTCCGTACCGTCTATGCTGGCTACTGGGCGCAAAGTGTTAAAGTGTCAACATCGACTGGAAAAGAAGACGAGAACTGCCGGTATAGATGGCGCTACAACCTTCAAATTCAAATTCAAATTCAAAATTCTTTATTGCGAACTAAGTGTAGGTACAGGAGAGATGTTAACAGTATATATGCATGTTCTTAGAACTTAGTTGCCTGTTCAGGCATTGCAATTTATGGTTGCAAATTAATTATAGTAAAAAAAAATATATATATTACACATTTTTACATTGAATATCCTAGTCTTACTTAATACTTACAGTTTACATTATATTATATTATTCTATTAATTATTCTATTAATTATATTATTCTATATACATTATATTATTATTCTATAAACAATTATAATTACAACAATTACAATTATATCCTACTAATATTATAAATGTGAAAGTTTGTATGTTTGTATGTTTGTATGTTTGTATGTTTGTATGTTTGTTCGTCAATCACGCAAAAATGGCTGATAGGATTTGAATGAAATTTGGCACACATATAGTTCACATCCTGGAATAACACATAGGCTACTTTTTATCCCGATAAAAGGCATAGCTTAATGGCAGCGGACGAGGAAGTGGAAATCAGACGTTTCTGCTGCCTTAGTACTTCAGATTCACAAGTACCAGGAGAGCATAAACCTGTCGAAATATTTTCGGGTCTAAATTTGTGAGCGCCAAAGATTCTCGAGTACCAGGAGAGCAGATATATGTCAAAGTATTTTTGGTCAGGTTTTTTTTTGCTGGAAAATAGATTGCCTTTCGTTGCAAGCGTTCATGTTTGTATGTTTGGATGTTTGTCCGTCAATCACGCAAGAACAGCTGAAGGGATTTAGATGAAATTTGGCACATATGTAGGTCACATCCTGAAATAACACATAGGCTACTTTTTATCCCGGTAACATACATGACTTAATGGAGACCTAGGAAGAAGTGGAAGTACAAAGTTTCTGCTACCTTAGTACTTCAGATTATAAAGTACCAGGAGAACAGAAACATGTCGAATTTTTTTACCGGGCTAGAATTTTATTACGAGTGCTAAAAGATTCACAAGTACGACCAGGAATATGTCAAATTATTTTTGGGCAAGATTTTTTTTAAGCAGAGCAGAAACTTTTCGAAGTATTTTCAGGCCTGGTTTTTTTTTACTATTGTTAGGTAAACGTTGGGCCGCTATCTTACCTGATGTTAAGCGATGATGCGGTCTAAGGTGGAGCACGCTTGCCTAGAATTCCAAGCGCTACCGATTCACAAGTACCAGGAGAGCAGAAACATACCGAGGTATTCCGGGGCCGAAATAACGAGCGCTACAGATTCACAATTACCAGGAGAGCTGAAACATCCTGGAAGTTTTTATGGCGCTTGAATTATGAGCGCTTTAGATTCACAAGTACCAGGAGATCAGAAATATATCGAAGCATTTTCCGCGTTGGAATTGTGAACGCTATATTTTCACAAGTACTAGGAGAGCAGAAACACGTCGAAGTATTTTCTGGGCTGGAATTTGTGAACACTATAGATTCGCAAGTACCAGGAGAGCAAAACATGTCGAAATTTTTTACCGGGCTAGAATTTTATTACGAGTGCTAAAAGATTCACAAGTACAAAGAGACCAGGAACATGTCAAATTATTTTTGGGCAAGAATTTTTTTTAAGCAGCTCTGCTCTGGGCTAGAATTTGTGAACGCTATAGATTCGCAAGACCCGGAGAGCAAAAACATGTCAAGGCATTTTGTAGCTGGAATTACGAGCGCTACAGATTCAGAAGTACCAGGAGAGCAGTAACATCTCGAAGTATTTTTTGGGCTGGAAATTCTGAACGCTATAGATAGATTCCCGAAAATAACCAGGAGAGCAGACACACGTCGATTTATTTTCGGCGCCGGAGTTGTGAGATGAGATGAGATGAGATGAGATGAGATTTTTCTCACCACAATCCTACTAATATTATTAAAAAAAACCAGTCCAAGTACTTTCTCGAAGCTGGAAATATGAGCGCTAAAGATTTTCTTTCGAGTACCAGCAGAGCAGAAACATGTCCATGTATTGTAGTTTTTTTACTGGAAAATAGATCATTGCAAGCGATTCAAAAGTACCAGGATAACAAAAACATGTTGGAGTATTTCTGAGGCTGGAAATATGAGCGCTAAAGATGGATAAGTACCAGGAGACCAGACACATGTTTAAGTATTTTTGAGCAAGATTTTTTTTTACCAGGAGTACAGAAACATGTCGAAGTTTTTACTGTGCTGGAATTGTGAACACTTTAGACTCACAAGTACTAGGAGAGAAGAAAAATATCCAAATAGTTTTGGAGCTTATATTGTGAGCGCTAAAGTTTCACAAGTACCAGGAGACCACACACATCAAGTATTTCCGGGGCTTTAATTGCAAGCGGTTTGGATTCAAAGGCACCAGGTAACCAG
The DNA here is from genome assembly GCA_963859965.1 of Ceramica pisi. Classification (NCBI taxonomy): domain Eukaryota; kingdom Metazoa; phylum Arthropoda; class Insecta; order Lepidoptera; family Noctuidae; genus Ceramica; species Ceramica pisi. Next base: position 3,665,015 of record OY982556.1, on the reverse strand, counting down.
AAACATATCGAAGTATTTAGGATTTAGGATTTAAAAGATACCAGGAGAACAGAAACATCTCGAAGTAATATCGAGGCTAAAAATATGAGCGCCAAAGATTCACAATACCAGGAGTTATTCAGAATATTTTTCGCAAGAATTTTTCTGAGCTGGAATGGTGAAAGCTATAGATTCACAAGAACTAAGATAGCAGAAACATGTTGAAATTTTTTCGGTGCTGAAATAGTGAGCAGTTAGGATTCAAAAGTAACAGGAGAACAGGAACATGGCGAAGTTTTTTCAGGGCTGGAAATATGAGAGCTATAGATTTACAATGACCAGGAGACCAGAAACATGTCGCAATATTTTCGGGCCTAGAATTGTGAGAGGTTAGGATTTAAAAGTGCCTGGGGAGACCAAAAACATGTCAAAGTATTGCCAAGGCTGGAATTATGAGTGCTACAGATTTACAAGTAGATACCAGAATACCAGACAATTGATATATTTTTCGACCAAAATCGTGAGCGCTAAAAATCCACAAGTACCTTCCAGGGGACCACAAACATGTCGAAGTAATTTTGGGACTCACACAATCTGGATACCAGAATCATGAAGATGCAATTACAAGAATAACAATATGAGGCAATTAAGAGCCCTATTACATTTTTTACGGAAATTCATGATTTTTGACGCTGTCGTTTTCAGCAGCAGTAAGATATTTTAATTATTTGATACTGAATAACGATAGTGCCAGTCTCTTTATTGTAAGTTGGAGTTACACATTTTCATTTTTCTTCTCGTGTAATTTACTATAAATATTTTACGATCTCAGTTTGCTTGAAAAAATGTCGGCGATGGAACTTTGACGGTCTAATTCACATTGTTACAATCAATTCTTTTAAAAGCTGAATTTACTAAAAGGTAAGTTGAATGTTTTACTTGTTTATTGGAGTTCTAGAATTTCTTTAAATTCCTTGAGTTTTCACGGAAAAAAACGTTAAGAAATCCTAATTTAAGCCAGAAATGTCTTGATTCAGCGTCCATTATATTCCAAATAAAAACAATTTTTTCAAATAAATTAATATGATATAAAATTTCAATCTACAATGAATACGTTTCATAAGTTTTCGTTTGTCAATATAATTAAACAAAATTACAATAAATAAAATTAAAGTACTATATATTCTGCGTCAATTCAGCGCGCGCGCTCCTCAGTCTCGCGCAAGCGCCCAAATAAACTATAATCCTATTCAGACTAGTAAGTATCAGAATGGTTTTGCGGACTATAGATGTACTCCCAACGCAGACCAACGTAACTTCGTTTATTGCAAACGAGCATTCACGATTCGTAATAGGACTCTGAAGTTGCGCACCAGTTCTAAAGTCTACGCAGACGAAGTCGCGGGAAGAAGCTAGTATGATATAAAATTTCAATCTACAATGAATACGTTTCATAAGTTTTCGTTTGTCAATATAATTAAACAAAATTACAATAAATAAAATTAAAGTACTATATATTCTGCGTCAATTCAGCGCGCGCGCTCCTCAGTCTCGCGCAAGCGCCCAAATCCTACTAATATTATAAATGTGAAAGTTTGTATGTTTGTATGTTTGTATGTTTGTATGTTTGTTCGTCAATCACGCAAAAATGGCTGATGGGATTTGAATGAAATTTGGCACACATATAGTTCACATCCTGGAATAACACATAGGCTACTTTTTATTCCGATAAAAGGCATAGCTTAATGGCGGCGGAGGAGGAAGTGGAAATCAGACGTTTCTGCTGCCTTAGTACTTCTGATTCACAAGTACCAGGAGAGCATAAACATGTTGAAATATTTTCGGGTCTGAATTTGTGAGCGCCAAAGATTCTCGAGTACCAGGAGAGCAGACATAAGTCAAAGTATTTTTGGTCAGGTTTTTTTTTTTACTGGAAAATAGATTGGCTTTCATTGCAAGCGTTCATGTTTGTATGTTTGTCCGTCAATCACGCAAAAACGGCTGAAGGGATTTAGATGAAATTTGGCACATATGTAGGTCACATCCTGAAATAACACATAGGCTACTTTTTATCCCGGTAACATACATCACTTAATGGAGACAGAGGAAGAAGTGGAAGTACAAAGTTTCTGCTACCTTAGTACTTCAGATTCAAAAGTACCAGGAGAACAGAAACATGTCGAAATTTTTTACCGAGCTAGAATTGTATTACGAAAGCTAAAAGATTCACAAGTACCAGGAGACCAGCAACATGTCAAATTATTTCTGGGCAAGTTTTTTTTTATTATCAGAGCAGAAACTTTTCGAAGTATTTTCGGGACTGGAATTCGGAGCGCTACAGATTCACTTGGAGAGCAGAAACATATCGAGGTATTCCGGGGCCGGAATTACGAACGCTACAGATTCTCAATTATCAGGAGAGCAGTAACATTTCGGAAGTTTTTTTGGGGCTTGATATGAGCGCTTTAGATTCACAAGTACCAGGAGAGCAGAAACATGTCGAGGTATTTCGCCAGAAAATTACGAACGCTACAGATAGATTAAAAAACCAGGAGAGAAATATCTGAAAGTTTTTAAGTTGCTGGAATTATGAGCGCTACACATTCACAAGTACCAGAAACATGACGAACGAGTTTTTTTAGGGCTGGAAATTGTAAATGCTATAGATTCACAAGTACCAGGAACGCAGAAGCATTTCGAGATATTTTCCGTGCCGGAATTGTGAGCGCTAAAGATTTGAAGACAAGTACTAATAAGTAATTAGTAGGATAGTAGGACTTTAAGAGTAGTTCAGTTTTTCTTGAAATTGAGATAAGACGAGATAAGATGAGATGAGGTGAGGTGAGATGAGATGAGATGAGATGGGATGAGATTTTTCTCACCACAATCCTAATATTAATAAAAAAAAACAGTCCAAGTACTTTCGAAGCTGGAAATATGAGCGCTAAAGATTCACAAGTAACAGGAGAGCAGAGAAACATGTCGAAGTATTTTCGGGGCTGAATTTGTGAGTGCTAAAGAATCTCGAGTACCAGCAGAGCAGAAACTTGTCAAAGTATTTAGGGTAGTTCTTTTTTACTGAAGTGATTCAAAAGTACCAGGATAACAAAAACATGTTGGAGTATTTCTGAGGCTGGAAATATGAGCGCTAAAGATGCTTAGGTACCAGGAGACCAGACACATGTTTAAGTATTTTTGAGCAAGATTTTTTTTTACCAGGAGTACAGAAACATGTCGAAGTTTTTACTGTGCTGGAATTGTGAACACTTTAAGACTCACAAGTACCAGGAGAGAAGAAACATATCCAAATAGTTTTGGGGATGGTATTGTGAGCGCTAAAGTTTCACAAGTACCAGGAGACCACACACATCAAAGTATTTCCGGGGCTTTAATTGCAAACGGTTTGGATTCAAAGGCACCCAGGTAACCAGAAATATATCGAAGTATTTCTGACTCTGGGGGGCTACTCTCTAAGCCCGAAGTCCGTAGTTTCGGGCTTAATTGCGAGCGTATTCTACTCCGTATCACCTACGGACTAACGATTAGTCCCGAACCCGAACTAACAATGAAAGACGATTTTACAATAACTTTCAAATCGCGTTGTCATTAATTCTTAGAGGTTAGTTGATACGGACTACAATACGCCCGAAACTAAGCCCGAAACTACGGACTTCGGGCTAAGAGAGTAGCCCCCCCCCCCCCTGTAATGGTGAACAATTAGGATTTAAAAGATACCAGGAGAACAGAAACATGTTGAAGTAATTTTGAGGCTAAAAATATGAGCGCCAAAGATTCACAATACCTGGAGTTATTCAAAATATTTTGCGCAAGAATTTTTCTGGGCTGGAATGGTGAAAGCTATAGATTCACAAGAACTAAGATAGCAGAAACATGTTGAAATTTTTTCGGTGCTGACATTGTGAGCAGTTGGGATTCAAAAGTAACAGGAGAACAGTAACATGGCGAAGTTTTTTCCGGGCTGGAAATATGAGAGCTAAAGATTTACAATTACCAGGAGACCAGAAACATGTCGCAATATTTTCGGGCCTAGAATTGTGAAAGGTTATGATTTAAAAGTACCGGGGGAGACCAAAAACATGTCAAAGTATTGCCAAGGCTGGAATTATGAGCGCTACAGATTTACAAGTAGATACCAGAATACCAGACAATTGATATATTTTTCGACCAGAATCGTGAGCGCTAAAAATTCACAAGTACCTTTCAGGGGACCACAAACATGTCGAAGTAATTTTGGGACTCACTATCTGGATACCAGAATCATGAAGATGCAATTACAAGAATGACAATATGAGGCAATTAAGTTGCACACCAGTTCTAAAGTCTATGCAGACGAAGTCGCGGGAAGAAGCTAGTAAACTATAATCCTATTCAGACTAGTAAGTATCAGAATGGTTTTGCGGACTATAGATGTACTCCCAACGCAGACCAACGTAACTTCGTTTATTGCAAACGAGCATTCACGATTCGTAATAGGACTCTTAAGTTGCGCACCAGTTCTAAAGTCTACGCAGACGAAGTCGCGGGAAGAAGCTAGTTATTCTATAAACATTATATTATTCTATTAATTATTTATCAATTTTCATTCCTTTTACATTATATGTTTCTATTTTATTATAATTTATACCTTATTATATATTGTATCAGTCTTTTTTTTATATTATAATTATTTTTCTTCGAGGAATTCTTTTACCGAATAATATGCTTTATTAATCAGGAAGTCTTTAAGCTTCCTTTTAAACATTCCAATTGGTAGGTTCTTAATATCTCTCGGTAACTTATTATATATTTTTATGCCCATACAAAATATACTATTACTATAAACTGCAGTGTGGGCTGTTTTATTGCGTAATGTATATTTAAGTCTACTGCTTTTTAATGTGTCATAGCTATTGATGTCTGATTTAACTAAACTTGCGGCTGTGTAGATATATAGAGCAGGGAGTGTTAATATCTTGAGGTTTATGAAATGAGGTTTACATGATTCAGTTTGGTGTATCCCGCATATTGACCTGATGCACTTTTTTTGTGCCTTGAACGCAATTTCTTTATCAGTTGAATATCCCCAATATATGCATGGTAAGCACTAAGTAGTGTGGTTTGGTTAGATATTTTTTGTGCATATAGAGGGCACAGGAGAACTGATTTAATTTGCTACATACACTATTTATGTGAGTTTTCCATGACATGTTAGAATCAATATATATACCTAAAAATTTTGTACTAGTTACCTCAGATACAGTTGTATTATTGTGCTTAATGGATAAAGGAATTGACTTAGCGTTTTTATTTTTGAAATTCATGTAATTGGTTTTTGTAAGATTTATTTTCAGGTTATTTATTGTAAGCCAATTTATTAGTTTAGATAGGGAGTCGTTTATATCTACTTCGTGATTTCTATTTTTGTTATTTGTGAAAAGAGCTGTGCTGTCATCTGCGAATAAAACCATGGGGAAGCGAATAGCGTTAGGTAAATCATTTATATAAATGAGAAATAGTAATGGTCCTAGTATAGACCCTTGAGGTACACCATATTTTATATATCTTGGGCTGGAAGTATATTTATTTTCTGTTTTTGTAAGTGGACATAACTGTGTTATTTCAGTGACCTGAATCCTATTATTGAGGTAGGATTTGATTATATCTAGTGCTTTACCCCGGATTCCGTATATTTCTAGTTTATGTAGTAGTAGTCTATGGTCAACACAGTGAAACGCTTTTGTCATGTCCATGTATAGGGCTGTGACTTGATTTTTTTTATCTAGTTCTGTAAAAATAAACTGTAAAAACTGATGCATTGCTGTATTGACAGATTTCCCTTTTCTGAATCCAACTTGATTGTCTATTATTATTTTATTTTTTTCAAAATATTCACTAAGATTATTATATAGTACTCTTTCAAAAATTTTTGCCATTATTGGAATAAGAGCAATAGGTCTATAACATCGTACATCTTCCACGTTTTCTTTTTTGAATAGTGGTGTAACTATAGTAGTTTTTAGACATGTCGGGAAAATTCCTTCTTCAAGACACTTATTTATTATGTATGTGATGATTGGAGCTATTTCGTATACTACACGTTTTATTATCTTTGTGGAAATTCCATCATAACCAGTACTGTTGGTGTTTTTTAATGATATGATTATTTTAACAACATCGTAAGGGGTAACCGGTGTTAAGAAACAGGAGTTTGATTTGTTATACGTTAGAAAATTAGCGTAATTTATTGTTTGATTCGTTAATTTTGAAACATCATCAATAAAAAAGTTGTTGAATGTTTGTGCTATAGCATCAGGATCAGTAATAAGTTGGTTCTCATATTTTAATCTATTGATCTTTTCAGGGGGATTATTGTTTTTATATTTATTGATTATTTGCCACACTGCTTTCGATTTATTTGCCGCTGTTTGGATGTAGTAGTTGTTTTGCGACCTTTGAGTGAGTTTTATGATTCTTTTTAACCTTTTTGCATATTTCTTAAATTCATTTTTATCTTTATTATTACCTGATAGCCGATATATTTTAAGTAACTTTCTTTTACGGAGGGAACACATTTTTAATCCTTTACTGATCCATTTAGTTTTTCGTATGATTGGAACTTTGATTTTTATGTTTGGAAAGCAGAGGTCATAAAAAAGTTTAAATAATTTATGGAATTCTTCAAAAGCGGCATTTGGGTTACTTTTTCCATAGCAGTCACTGAAAGTCAGGGCTTTTAAACATCTAATAAATTTTTCAACATTTTCATTGCTATAGTCTCTTCTAAATTTGTACCAGTGGGTTATTGAGTACGTTTTTCTAACAGGAGATGATATTATTTGTGCTGTATGATCAGACAGTGCTAATTCTAGGACACTTTGTTTACAGCCTCTTAGGTAAACCTACCCGGACAGACTACAGTGACCTGACATACTGAGTCAGTACGACGCTGGGCCCGCACCGCGGTAAACAGCGTTGCGTTGCGACGCCGCGCCGCCCGTGTGGCGCCCTTTTGGTCTTGTCTCACCGCCGATGATCAAAGAAAAGCGAGAGCTAGAAACTAGATACGAGTTAGCGAGAAGCGAGTGTGTAGTTTTGATAGTTTTATTGCTCGTCTATAAGCGAGTGCTATTGTGCGACGGGCGATACTCGCACCACTCGCTCCGCCCCGCACTGTAAGTAGAAATGACCGCTGGTTGCTCTCTCGCCGTGAGTACTGACCGCCTAGCGAGCATCGCTGAGCAAGTATTATCTTTGATAGCTCTTGTCGCTGCGACCCACTTGTGGTCAGAGCCGACTCGCCGGTAGTGTGAACAGTGAGCTATCTCCTATAATAATGCTTGTGTCTCTTTTACTCACAAGGCATCTATAAATAATGTCCGTTTCCTCAGCGAGAAAATAGTCGCTAGCTAATCGCTTCCTAGTCGGCATTGAGACAAGTGCCTAAGACTGCCTGTCCATAACAGCGGATCGAGGCAGCGGTGTATAGAAACGGAGAAAACCAGAATTGCACAAAATCTCCGCACCACGTGAGCCACTGACATTTTGACTGACATGATTGGTTAATATTTCTCCGTTTCTCCGCTCCGCTGCCTCGCTCCGCTTTATTGGGCAGACACTTAAGGTGGAAGCTCCAGGGTAGCCCGCGAAATTCAAATATTTTTATGTTTTTTTTGCAATTTTCCGGTCAGTGTGAAGCTGTATGTTGAAGAAAATACGGTTCGCGATCGTAAAAAGCATTTATCTAAAGGATTATAACCATTTGTATCATCAATATAACCCTCTAAGTTCATAGAACTCGATTGAATGTTATTTCGTGATAAAGTCATTCAATCGAGTTGTATGAACTTAAAGGTTTATATTGATAATTAAAATGGGTATAATTCTTTAGATAAATTTGCGTTACAACCGCGAATTGTATTTTGTTTAACATACAGCTTCACACTAACCGGCAAATTGTAAAAAAAACATAAAAATATTTGAATTTCGCGGGCTACCCTGGCGCTTCCACCTTAAGGCTCGAATCCAATCACGTGTCACCTTTATCTAATGCGTGTTATCGTCGCTGGGATTTCCGAAGCGTCGCGACTATATCAACCATAGAGTATATAACCACTAGAGAGCGTATAGGCCGATTTCTTCTAAGTACGCGGCTCACTACAGCGGGCCGGGGGACGAAGAACAACGCGCGGCTGCAATTAGTCCGTTCTAGGTCAAGTTGCATAGACCAGCCTATGGTTAGTGGTGGCACTACTTGATTAAAGGAAAATAGTCGATATCGATAAAATGGATTTTAACATTATAAAAATGCTCAATCCAAACAAACAGCGCTAAATCTTGTTTAAACAAAGTTTCCCTATTAACCTTATCTTTCCACTTTTATTTTAATTCTGAAATCTTCGAAAATCTAAAATGAAAACATGTATGTCAAACACGCAGATGAAAAATCTGAGACCCTCCTCCTATTTTTAAAGTCGTTTAAAAGTAGTTACGTGTTTAATGTAAGTATGTGAATTGATTAAAAATTGTATTAAGTGTAATTTTATGATCATCGATAAATCGACTTCAATCATTAAACGTAACAGCACAGATTTTTACGATAAAAATACAAAGGGGAAGAAAGGGATAAAAATATAAGTATTTCCTAATGAAAGAAAGAGACTTTTCAAAAAGACATCAACGCGCGCTTCTCACAGTGTGCTCGTTCACCTAGCCACCATTTTATGTAGACCCCTGCTCATTGTGAGTGTGGTGGCTCATTATCTGATTAAATCAAAAATATTTTGCGTAGTCTTTACTCTCCGATTCCCTTTTCTGTTTCCCACACAAATTCACCGGGTATGAAGGCATTTTATGCGTTATAAATTGCATAAAAATTAAAACGATTTGTAAAACTTAGCGTGCCCACAGGTCTAACACATGGTCACAACTAAAATGGTTACTAGTGCCTCAGCTTAACATATGAGCAGAAACACTAATAGTTTTCGTGCGTCGGGGCACTGTATGCGCAGTCAAGTGGTACCGTTGAGTCCCGGGCGGGACTCACGAGTCCCGGCATGTAAGAATCGCAGTTGAGCCCCACCGGGACTCATGAGTCCCGGCACACCGCGACTGATTTAACCGTTATTCTTGTGTAAACTAAGGTTTAGAATGGTTTGTCTATGAATATTCTCTGTGGCGTATAAAATTTGGCAACTCTATACAAAAATTCATACAAAATTATGACACCTGACATTTCAAAACTCTTGTCAAAAGTTTCTACGTCACGGTGATTTCGCGCGCAAGTGGTGCAGTGATTTTAGTGATTTTCTGTGTTTTTATCGTGCAAAACATGGGTAAGTGGATGAATATTCGTTTATTAGTTATTCCTACAACTATGTAGCTAGTTTTTTGCATGAAATAACATAACAAAACTTGTTTTGTTGAGCCAACCAAAGTTACGTAGTTCCGAGTGTTCGCCAAGGTCAACATTGTTATTGGTTTGGTTTTTGTCAATTTTTACAAATAAAGTAAGCATAATATATTAACGATTTATGGTTAACAATGCGTTGATGAATATATAGGCAGTAATCTACAAGCTTTTCCAATTGGAATCTGTTTGATATAACTCTGATAATCGTCATCAAAATAGCGCATTGAATTACGCAATAAAAAACAACAAACGGCGCCGCACTTTATGAAGTTTGAGCTTGAATATTGCTTTAATCGGCTATAGAACTCATATAAAAGATCATTGTCATTAGATTACTCGACTTTTCATAAGCTAGTTCCCAAATTTTAGTGTAAATTGATCCAATAGTTTTGTCAGAAATAACATAAACAAACATAACTACATTCAGCAAGTTCTCTCATTTCAATAGGATATATTTGTTTCTCGAGTACTAATAAGACTCTTGTTTATAATTTATTTCATGACGACATAATTAACGAACTCGAAACCGTTTCAAGTGTGAAGATACAAACTATACAAACGCCGCGATAACGTTTTTTGTGGCTCGGGTCAGATTACGAGATTAGATGAGCGGCCGCCCGCGGAGCGGCGCGGGACGCAAGGGACCGTGACGTATGAATGTGTCAAGCAAGTACGCCAGAGGTCTTCCCGTGCCACAACTGAATACCTCGGAGAAGTCGGTATCGCCACATTGGACTGGCCAGCGCTCAGCCCGGACTTGAATCCCATTGAGCACGTGTGGGATGAACTGAAAAGGAGGGTTTGTTCCAGAAATCCTGCTCCTTCAAGTGTAAATGAGCTGAAATTGGCTTTGATAGAAGAGTGGGAAGGTATCCCGCAAGAATCGGTTCAGAAGCTGATTAGGTCAATGAAGAACCGTCTTCGAGCAGTAATTAGGGCGAGGGGAGGGAACACAAAATATTGAAAATTAATTTTAAGGCCAATTAAATTTTTTATCACTTAATTTTTGTTGTTTTCTTCATTTATTATTTTTCCATTATCCTTATGTTTTCCTAACTTCTTCGCTCGAACCGGGATAGCTCTTTAAATCCTGACGTGCTTTAAATGAATTTGGTATCAATTTAAAGTTAACAATTTAACCTTTAAAATGGTATAATTTTTGTTATTCTTAACTAGTTATTAAGTACTCAATATCGCGCGGAATCAATTCCGAATAAGTGATTCCATACTTTTGCTCGCGAGTGTATATCATCACGCTAAGACCAATAGGAACGGAGCATTAATAGATGAAATGACATGAAATGTGACGCAGACGAAGTTGCGCGGGTCAGCTAGTATTAAACTATAAGCGTTTCGATTATTCACTAGATCGTGGTAGCGGCGCGTTCTTAAAAAAAATCCGGTCAAGAGCGAGTCCGACTCGCGCACCGAGGTTTCAAGTAACCAAATGTTACATTTTTGGTCAAAATTTGACTTTTGACCCTGACCTAACCCTGACTTTTGGCCTTAAAAAAAAGTTTAAGAAAGTGCAAATAGCGCTTCATATGATTCATATGATACCCCTCATGTAATTTCACCCCAAAGTTTGAGCTGAGAGAGCAGAGAGTGCCTTGTTGATTCCACCCACGTATCACAACTTACTGTACCTACACAAAGTTTAAAAATTAAAATCGGAAAATTGACTGTTCTAATCTGACGTACTAGGTTAGGTGCTACGGAAAGAATGTAACATTCGCTTACACAAACAAACATACGTAAAAACTGCTTAAATCAGAACTCTTAGGTTTGCCGCTGTCAGTAAAAAAGGCACAAAATAGAATATGATTTAGCTGAGCTTTTTTAAAATCTTACTTACTATTCTAGTTTTCAACAGGCATCATAAGAATCCGACACGATACACAGGTATTAGAACATCTTAGATGATTTAATTTTACACCAGAACTTAACTTTTAGGAACTTAATAAGCACCAATTACTTTAAATATCAAAGAAATGACAGAGAACATAGGCATATAAATCAATTTAGTACTAATCTGAAGTACTGTACTTAAGTCTATTTTCGTTCGTATTTACATTGTAGGGCATAGATAACAATAATTACCTATACCTACGTTCGAGTCGAGCGCGTCATATGACCTTGATGTAAACACCAAAGTTGCAATTTGTAAAAAACTTTTTAACACTGGCAACATTTTATTCAAAATTAAGAGGGCGCATTCCGTCCACTAGCGCCGCCAATTGTTTTTTATTAATCCTGGTAAATTTAAGACACGTAGATAAAAAAACGCTCTGCAGTGTTTTAAAGAAATGTATTTATTATTTTTTGAGAGTTATGTTTTGTACTTTAGAACATAAATAGTTGCCAAAGTCGATGTTTTTGCTAAAATTGCCGTTTTGGCTATTTAGCCATGATTTATGTATTAAAAATAGCTCTCAAAAAATAATAAATACATTTCTTTAAATCACTGCAGAGCGTTTTTTTATCTACGTGTCTTAAATTTACCAGGATTAATAAAAAACAATTGGCGGCGCTAGTGGACGGAATACACACCCTTGAATACAATTCATTTATTTCAGTACACCATAAAAAGGCACTTTTGAACGTCAATATTGACAGATAAAAAAGGTGTGGAGAAGAGCGCACAAGAAACTCCACAGTAGCTAACAATTTTCAAGTCTTTGTCAATATTTTGTATATCTATATTATGTCACTGAAAAATGGTAAACTCCGGATTGTAAAATATCGCGTGAAATTGTAAACTTTTTTTTCTAATTAAGACACGGATATCTTGGAAACTATTGAATTTGGATGGGATTTAAAAAACAAAACGATTTTTTCATACTATATCGAGAAATTATAATCCAATCAAGATTTATTACAATCTTATGGAGTCTTCCATTTTCCGGTGACATAAATATTATTAATTAAGTAATTAAATGCACCCAGAATTACACTAAATTATTATAGAAAATTTCTTGCCGGTTCGACTATGTAATTTAGGGATCTGGCAACACTAGTAACATCCAAGTCTGTGGAAGGTTATTCCCCGTCCTTGTCGCACGCGCAACTGCTGACAGAATAGCCGATACATGACGTAACCGTATTAGTCCCATAGACTATAGAGTGACTAATTTTAATAACATTATTTCAAGTCATAACTTGCCAATGTTAAAAACTATATATTTCAGACTAGTTACTGTCCATTTAAAAATATAAAACAAGTGTTAAATTAAAAATGAAATAGAATCATTAATAAAAAAATAAATTAAGAAACCTATGTATAATAAAACGTTAAATTGGAATAATTTAAATTGAAAACAATTAGTTTATTGAATTATTATTTTTTTGCAAAAGTGCCTACTTCATGCCGAGGGTCAAAACTTTTCATGCACTAATCGTTGGTCACCAACTCGTTTCGAGTTTAAAGATTTACTCGCTACTCGCTGATCGCCGGCGGTGACACAAGTGCCTTAGGAGCAGCATTTATCTCTGCATTTTATTCTGTTAGTATGAGTGGGCGCCAGATAAATATGGAATAACGGTCATTGACCCACGCACGTTTATTGACTCCCTTTTAATATCAAAATCAGAAATATTGACATAAAGCTGTCCTAAATCGACCTCTATCGTGATCCTTTACGTTCTCTTGTTATGAAAAACGGTTCACAGTTTATTGTTCGGGTATATACGAAGGGATATTAGGGAAAAGTCAATGTACTTTATTCCAAGTTTTTCTGGCGCCAACCATAGATTCATAAACCATAAATCATATTTATTTTCCAAATAGGTTAGGTACATGTAACTCTTTTACCTACACGACAATATTTTTGGTCATATTATTCTAGATGAGGCCGATGTTTCCTAGGTCATAGTCTCTTTTAAAGTCCATACAATCGTGTATAATATATGAAAACCATGTTGGTTCACGTCTGTGGCAGCCTTTTGAGGAAAGTACCACGCAGGTTTGAGTGGACCTGTCCAGACAGTGCAAGCATTTGTAAGTTATCATGCAGCTCAACTCAGAACTTTGAGGAGCTCAGAATGATCCGACGAACAATACCAAAGTAAGGGCTTTTGGGTAGGCCAAATGTTCTCAAACCGCCAGACAGTCATGAAATTAATCATAAAAAAACGACCTACGAAGAAGTCAATTCGTTAATAAATCAAATAAAATACAATGCTTTATATTTTTATTTCGGTTAACATACATCCATAAGGTAAGTTTATTTAGATTTATTTCTACGTTTCATTTCTTCGCACATTACTGTCTTACAATAGTAATAAACCTGCCTCTTGCTCACTTCAGAGGACCTAGCACAAATGTTTTGACGTATAGTAATCCATATAATAAAGACGAAATGACAGCTTACTTCACCCAAGACTTCACTACGACACATGTCGAAGTGAAGGCTTGGGTTTGGATTCCATCTTGATTACATAGCAGCTCACTTCACTTAAATCTTCGCTTCAACATGTGTACGGAATCGCGCTGCTGTTATCATAATCATTTTATTATCAGGTAACTGAGACCCCTAGATAAATTTCTCTTATTTATTAAAAAACTCAGAAATGTATTTAAAGAACAAACTATATACACTTAAAAAAGAAAAAAAAAACTCCTAACTAAAAAATGGCATCAAAAAATTCGTCCCCATCGCTATCGACTGGAAGTGAGCCCAAAAGACTGGCTGCATTGCCACGTTGTATGGCAATGCTTATCCTCTGTCCAAGGTAAAAGCCAGCTCTTGGGTCACGCGAAGCGTCAACTAAGCGTTTTGCAAGATCTTTAAATAGGACGTGAGCACTCGGACCCCACGGTCCAAGAGTTTCAACCCCAAACGGCTCAAAAATGTAGTTGCCAATAAGGCTACTATATTTCCGCCGTTTGAGGTTTTCAGCAGCCGAAGCCGCAAAACCAGCACAGCACGACGAGCTAGGAAGATGGGATGGCGCAAGAGTATCGACACAAGTAGCGTCCCACACTAAAGGCCTACCCATCTTCCATGGAAATAAAGACATACCGTCCGGTCTTTTGCCATCGTCGCGTGCCAGGCCAATGGGTTCTAATACGGCTGGCACGCCGACGGCGACAAGAGCACGTCGGATAATGTCGTTGATATTTGCGTGCCGTGCTATACGACCCGCACTTCGACTGCATGACAGGCCGTGGTGCCCGAGGCTGTTGACAGCTTCGCCACAGTGGCAGCGATGAGGAGAACAACAAGATGCGCCTAAGCGAAGGGAAGCAGCGAGGCGGAAAGTAGTATCGTCGAACAAGGTGCCTATGTTCGACGACGGTAGTGCGTGAAGCCAGAGGCCCGACTCCCACTCACCCACAGCCAGCAGGCGTGCACGCTCCGCAGAAGTGGCAGCAGAGGCAATTAGGTTATTCTGAACTCCTCTGCAGAGCAGCTCATCCCACCGTCTCTGGTATGATGGGTTGTCGGGTAAATTTTGATTCGGGCAAGCGAGTCTCCAGGCATTTATAGCCTCGGTAAAGTACGGCACATCAAAATCAGTCAGTGTAGAAGCTAGGATATTCCTGACTAATTTTTCAGTGCCGTGAACCGAGGATATAAAAGCCGGTAAACTTATACTGGTAATTTTGCGGACGCCAAGGCCTCCCATGCGGATGGGAAGAGTGGCTTGAGCCCAAACTCGGTCGTCCATGGCCACATTTAAAATTGATGATAGCGTTTGCTTTATAATTTCGTCCATTTTTTCCAGAAGGTGAGGGTGCTTCCATAGATGGGAAGCACGAAGAAAATATGATAATTTAGGGCCGAAACAGCAGTAGCGAATTATGGTGATGGCCGAATGCATGTTAATTTTTGACAATCTTTCCGAAACATCATTGAAATTTTGAATTTTTTCATCAACAAAATTAGGAAAAGAATTCTCAAAGATTGGCGACCCAAGGAGGCGAAGAGAGCTTTTATCCATTATTTTGATTTCAGGAGCTATTGCGTTGAATTTTGAAAGAATGAGTTGTCGGTCAGAACTAACAGATAAAAATAATTCACATTTAGAAAAATTCAGATCAAGTCCTATGGAATGAAACTGAGTTTTTAAAAATTGTAGATCATCTAATACCGAAATTACATCGCCACCAAGGGTTCCATCATCGAGATACCAAACATTAAATTTTGAATTTAGCTGTCGAATAATTGGATGAATGGCTAAACTAAAGATCACTGGCCCGAGGGGATCACCTTGTTGACAGCCAACAGCGGATTCCAAAAGGTTGTCCTGGTAAAGTAATTTAGATGGTTGTCTATAACATTGCCAAAGAAAACTGAAAATTTGAGGTATTTCTTTTTTAGATTCTGCCAGCAAGGTGTCCCTATTAACAGAATTAAAAGCATTTTTGATGTCAACCTTCAGGATGACCTCTCCTTTGCCAGAATTTACGTAGGTCGACAATGCGTGTACGGCAGCCTCACAGCCCCCTTTGGAACCGTAACCCAACTGAAGGGGCTGAAATTTTTTCGAAACGACCTCACCATAATATTTACAACAAATCTTGGCTGCCATACGACGGTAAGTTGTTCCCACGGCAATGGGACGAATCCCGCCATCTCTCTTGCGTAGGGCACATAAGTTAGCTCCATACAAGACGTCGATGACGGCCTCGTTCACTTTGCCGGAGAGCATGAGGTTAATCAGAGCCGTGAGCTCCTTCAAAAGTAGCTCACCAGCGTCCCCGGCGCCTGAACAGGTAAGGTCCTTTAGGTGTTGAGGACTTAGGCCGTCGAGGCCGCCAGCAGATCCACTTCGGAAGGAGCAAACGGCTGTGATCACCTCTCGACCTGTAATGGTGAGGGAGTGAATGTCCGAATCAGGGGGGTCGGGAAAAGAAAGATCATCCGCTGGGGCAGGATGTTTGCTCTCCAGAGCTGCGAGAGTATCTGGAGAACAGGGAGCCACCACATCACTACTAAAAAGAATCCTGGCTGCTCCGCTAATGTCACCTTCCCCTAATTTAGATTCGACCACATGGGAAATACCTCTTAAAGAGGTAAACCTCTGTGTCGAAAATGTTGGTTCCAAATTATGGGCCGAAACGTTACAGTTTTCTTTAATTTGTGCTGTCAAAGTTTTTGTGGTTGCCAAATTCTTATTAACATGTAAAATTCGGTAGGGGAAAGTGAGAAGATGTTCCCAGGCACTTTGCGAGTTCTCCCGGGTGGCACGGCGAACGCATCCTGCTAAGTGTTGCGCCACTAGAGGTCTAGCGCCGCGGGGAACTCGCTTTAAAACAGGTACAGAGTTTTTGAATTTTGCAAGAGTTTTCCAAAACGGGTCAAAGGATGTAACTGGTGTAGGTGAAATGACAGGGTCTGAAGTGAGTGCATTTTGAGATTTATGCACCTTCCCAATATGCACATTCAGAACAAAAAAAAAAAAAAAAAAAAAAAAAATACAAAAAACAATAATAAACTAATACATAATTTATCAGTCCACTAAACCACCCAAACCTATAGCATTTCATTTTTTGTTGGGGTATTATTAAATTACAATGTTTACAGTATCTACATTATGTACAAACGCATAAAAAAAAAACAAAATAAATCATTGGGCATCAAAAAAATAATCCACATCGCTGTCAACGGCAAAAGTGCCCAGAACACTGGCAGCATTGCCACGTTGAATGGCAATGCTGATTCTTTGGCCGAAGAAAAGCCCAGCCCTCTGGTCACGTGAACCGTCGACAAGTTGTTTGCTGATGTCCCGAAAGACTCTATGTGCACTCGGACCCCATGGGCCTAGTGTTTCAACGCCAAAAGGCTCAAATATATAACTCCCAATAAGGTTATTATATTTGCGCCTTTTGAGGTTTTCCGCACCTGCAGCAGCCGCCCCAGCACAGCCCGCCGTGCTAAGAAGATGGGATGGCGCAAGGGTGTCAACACATGTTGCATCCCACACCAAAGGCCTACCCACCTTCCAAGGCATTATGGTCATCCCATCTGGCCTCTTCCCATCGTCACGTGCCAAGCCGTGGGGTTCTAAAACAGCTGGCACCCCGGCGGTGACAAGAGCCCGACGGATGATGTCATTAATGCTGGCATGCCGTGCTAGCCGACCAGCGCTCCTACTGCAAGACAGGCCATGGTGTCCGAGGCGGTCGACTGGTTCACCGCATTGACACCGATGTGGGGCTCCACTAGGAGCACCCAGACGCAGACACGTAGCGATCCGGAAAGTACTGTCACTCAGCATAGTACCTATGTTGGGTGACGGTAGTGCCTGTAGCCAAAGACCCGACTCCCATTCACCCACAGCCAGCAGGCGAGCACGCTCCGCAGTATTGGTGGTCGTGTTTAAGAGGTTATTCCGTACCAACCTGCAGAGCGGCTCATCCCATTGCCTCTGGGAAAACGGGTTATCGGGCAACGCCGTGTTCGGGCAAGCCACTTTCCAGGCGTTCACAGCATCGGTCAAGCAAGGCACTTCACAGTTAACCAAAGTTGGAGTTAAAATCCTTTTGGTTAACTTTTCAGTGCTGTTGACCGAAGACAGGAACGCCGGTAGGCTTATACTAGAAATTTTGCGGATGCCGAGCCCACCAAAGCGAATGGGTAGTGTGGCTTGGAGCCAGGCTCGGTCATCCAGAGCCACATTTAAGATAGATGTTAGTGTGCATTGAATGATTCGATCAATTTTGTCCAAAAGGTGTGACTGCTTCCATATAGGGAAGAGCGGAGAAAATAAATAAAATTTGGCCCAAAACAGCAATATCTTATGAGGGTGAAAGCCGAATGTAAACTAATTTTAGAAAGTCTTTCCGAAATATCGTTAAAATGTTTAATTTTGTCGTCAATGAATGAAGAAAAACTGTCTTCCAATATTGGTGATCTTAGGAGGTGCAGAGAACTGTTATCTAAAATTTTGATGTCTGGGGCTATAGAATTGAATTTCTGTAGAGTCATTGGTCTGTCGGTATTGTCACAAATAAAAATTTCACACTTGGAGTGGTTGAGGTCAAGGCCGATGGATTGGAACTGCTTTTTCAGGTAAATAAAATCTTTTAAAACGGTGTCTACGTCACCTCCTAGTGTTCCATCATCTAGATACCAGACGTTAAATTTTGAATTTAGTTTTTCAATGATGGGATGGATAGCCAAGCTGAAAATGACTGGCCCGAGGGGGTCACCTTGTTGGCATCCAACTGCAGATTCTAGAACGTTGTCTTTGTATAATAATTTTGAAGGGTTCCTGTAACATTGCCATAAAAAGCCGTAAATCTCTGGTATTTCTTTTTTTGCTTCTGCCAACAAGGTGTCCCTGTTAACAGAATTGAAGGCGTTTTTAACGTCAACCTTGAGGATAACCTCACTCTTCCCAGAATTTAAAAAAGTTGAAAGGGCATGTATGGCAGCCTCACAGCCCCCTCTGGATCCAAAGCCAAGCTGTAGGGGCTGAAATTTATTGGTAAGTTTAAGCCTGTATATTCCACAGCAAATGTTGGCTGCCATACGCCTGTAGGTGCACCCGACGGCAATGGGACGAATGCCGCCGTCTTTCTTGCGCAGGGCACAGAGGTTAGCCCCGTACAAAACATCGACGACAGCATCGTTCACGCCGCCGGAGAGCATTAGGGAGACAAGAGCCGAAAGCTCCTTCAACAGCGACTCACCAGCATCCCCGGCGCCTGAACTTAAAAGATCCTTTAAATGTTGAGGAGTCAGACCGTCAAGGCCGCCGGCGGAACCGCTTTTGAAGGAGCTCACGGCTGCCATCAACTGCGAGGCTGAAATTTGAAAAAAAGGTGAATCCGGATTTGTGGTGTCGGGGGGGTCAGGGAAGTTGAGGTCATCTGCAGGCGCAGGATGTTTACTCTCCAGAGCTGAAATAGTATCTGGAGAGTAAGGCGCCACCACATCACTGCTGAATAACAGCCTGGCCGCTCCCCTAATGTCACCTTCACTTAATTTGGATTCCACATATGAACACACGTCTTTTTGGGGAACGTTATTAAAAGCGGGCAATTTTGGATCTAAAGTGTAGGTCGAATTAGTGCAATTGTCTTTAATTTGGGTCGTCAATGTTTTTTTTGTAGCCAAACTTTTTTGCACATGTAGAATCCTATAAGGGAAGGTGAGTAATTCCTCCCAAGCACTTTGGGTGTTCTCTTGAGTCGCAAGACGGACGCATCGCGCTAAACTCTGCGCAACAGAACGTCTCGCGCCCCGAGGAACTCTCTTTATCAGAGGTGTTGAATTTTTCAATTTTGATAACGTTGTCCAAAGTGGTTCCAAATGAGTTGATGTTTGTGATGTGGATGGGCTCTGGGGGCACAAAGGTACACTATGAGGTTTGTGAACCTTGCCATAGTGTATCTTCAACCCCCGTTCGCCTTTAAAAAAGCGTGCCTGGGAGCAATGGGGGCATCTCACCAGCTGTGTGTCGAGGGATGTGGCAGGTTGACTGGCACAGGTTCCGGCATCGCTACAGCCGGTATTTAACATAAAATATATTAAACTTACCAAATAAAGTACAAATATAAAAACACAATGTAAAAAATCACTACACTAGAAATATTTACACTTTACAAAAATATTATACACATATTCAATGAAATAAATTGTCACTGTCAATTAATGACGACTGCAGCGCAGTCGCCCTCGGGCCGGGGGCGCGTATATTATGCCACCTTTTCGGTGGTTTTATAGGGCTGCCTGCAGAATTATGCCATATCATATGATTTTGGAATTTCCACTTTCTCCAATGTCCTCCACTGTCCGTCTGAATTATATATTTGAAAGTTTCTTAGAGTACCAGCAACCGCGTAGCTTCTTTTTAGGGTATCTTGGCTGACTTTTCTATCCAGCAGAGATAAACGAACAGCATTTGATTTTTTTTAATTTTTACTTATTCTTTCAACGTAATGCTATTTATTTGGAATTATTTTAAGGAATATTCAAATATATATATATATATATTCATATTATTATACGAGTTGAGATTCTATTCCATTCCGCCATGTTTCAATTTTTTTTTTTTTTTAATTTTTGTTTTTTTGTTTCCATATTCTGCAATAGTACTGCTCCAACCGGGGATTGTCCTTGGGAATACTTTCACAGTGCATACAGGGATAATCGCCGGTTGGTGCCCCATTACATTTGAAATGTCTTACGTGGCCTCTACGAGTTGGTTTCGGCCTCTCGTAGTCCTACCAAAGGACCGGGTCTCCAGGGACCCGAGAAAGTAAAAAAAAAAAAAAATACTTATTGATAATATAGCTATACACACACACGACAACACACACACACACGGACACACGGTACACGTAATGTTGTCGGCGTCGTGTCGCGTAACCGTCCTCGGAAACGTCGAAATACGACACCTTTCGGCCAAAAGTCCTCCTTCAAGAAGATCTGTAGATGGTGGGTTGGAACTCGAACCACGAACGACTCAAAGTTGATGTTGTGGCACGGATCCAACCTTTCGACCCTCGGAGTCCACTTGGTCTTCTCTTTCAAGTATTGCACGACTTCCTCAACCTTTGTGGTGTGATGTCATTGCTCTTTGTCACTATTCACAAAATATTTGACAACAAGCTACGTTTTTCATATTTACGAATAAGTTATTTACGAATAATTTTATTCTAATTCTATGCGCAGTATAAAAACCCAATGGTTTTGGTTGGCACGTGACGATGGCAAAAGACCGGACGGCATGTCTTTGTTTCCTTGGATGATGGGTATGGCCTTCAGTGTTGGATTTTGAAAAGTAATTGTTTGAAATTTCCGCACAATATTTGAGATAAATTCTAAACAAGCCTTGGCCACAACTAGCCATTAATGGATTTGCATATGTGTGCGTTATACGTTCTGCCCAGACGAAGTCGCGGATTCTTCACCTCTTTCTCGTTCCGACGGGTCGTACGACTCGATGATGCGACCGTTCACAGCGTAAATCACTCGTTGACTGAACACAATTTTAGGCATCATATTAACAACACTTGTGCTATCTACAGCTTTGTTATATAAATCGCTTTCCCTCGTAAGATACTCTCCCTCTTTAGGTATCATCCACCATTTCTGGACTTCATCATGGTATCTAAGAAATATTGCTTCCGATTTCTTTTTCGGATTGTTTAATTTTTCTTGTTTAGCTTGATGTTTCTCTATTTCGTCTATTATAATCTTCTCCACGACATTCTCGTCACCTTGACTTGTGTAAAACACGAGTTTGCTGAAGAAATCTTTAACTATAAGTTCATCATGATCAGTTTTGTCCAATGTAAGTATCGGGAACATTTTGGCTCTCATATCGAATTTGTAGTCATGCAAATTTTGAATCTTACCCTTCAATAATGTATGAAACCTTTTGGCTACGGATCCCAGTAATTCAGAGTTCTCGGTGAACTTAAATAATTTAGAGGTATCATCTAGAACGATAACATTACCGATAGCAGAAGCTATGCCTCCGTTGAGACGAAGAAAACCATCTTCCAAAGACTCGTCTATAGTGATTATGTCTCCTTGTGTATTTTCTATCAAATCTATAAGTTTTTTACTCAGGTGATCTAATCTTTTACCAATTTTCGTATCATCACCTCTGATTGCTATATCTTTGTTACCAAATGTAACTGGCACTTTAAACTCCAATACATTCTTCAAACAATCCCTTACCACTAGTTCTACAGCTTCATCCTTGACTTTATTGTTATTATAGTTGATTCCTTCCAATTTTACTTTATAATGATGAGGAACCATTTTATCACGGAACTCAAGTTTGCCATGTTTAAATGTAATAACGCTTCGTCTTATCAATTCACAGAGGTTTTTACTATCGTCGGATTCAGATAGAAAACGTGCCACTAAGTCTTGATCTTCCTTTGTCACGTCGATCTTACGTCTATCGAGAATCTCTGAGCAGAATGCATCTTTGAATGTCTGAATAAATTTTTGTGATTGCGAAAAGAAATCACTTCTAAAGTTTGCCATTCGATGTCCTTCGGGTAAAATGTCGGAGACGTCGAAAACCTCTTGTGCTAATATAAAATGGTATCGTAAAACAAGCTCGTCGTTCATTATTTGGCTTTTAGCATCATCTAGTACATATCTCGCTAGCTTTTGCGCCAGCATCACGAGTTGTTCCTCCAAAACCTGTTGACATAAAAGATTCATGTCTTCTTCTGTGTACGATGGCTGGGAGCCAGGGTTCCCTGTACTTATAAGACTATTTAAATACGATACCAAGCTACTTTCACATGGCTTACCAGAACCGTCGTCTTTAGCGGTTGTGTACATAACAAACACGCAATCTGTATCGCAAAAACTCCCTTTAAAAAGCACATCATCATTTCCCGGTTGAAATCTGCGTTTGATTCTTAAGTAACTATCAAAACAATTGGCTAAATCTTTTTTATTGTTAAGCGTTAGGAGTCTATCGTTCTCCCGATGTTTAGCTTGTATGAACACGTTTACTGGTTTCTCAAACCCTTTTAATTGGGCTCTAAGACAAATGTCATCGAACATTCCAATTTCATCTACATTTGTTGCTAAGTAGAATTCTTCAATGGCTTCATCATACATTGCTTTGAAATATATTAGGCCGAGTAGTTTAGTTTCGTAAAGTTGTCCTCGTATCCCCGATGTACCAGCACGCTTTGAATACGTATGAATTTTCCTTTTTACTTTTTTCTCCTTCTTTTGTTTGTTCTTGTTCACTTGTGAAGTTGATGGTTTGGTAGAGTTTGACATTGTCACAGCAGGCCAATTCCTTGTCGTCTTGAATTGTCACTGCAACAGTTCTTCTTCTTGTGTGTTGTTAATCTGTAAATAACAGTTAACATAAATCATTTATTATTGCATTTTTTTAGAGTTCCGTACTAAGAGGGTAAAACGGGACCTTATTGCCAAGACTCCGTTGTCCGTCCGTCTGTCTTTCACCCGGCGGTATCTCATGAACTGTGATAGTTAGATAATTTTTTTTCAGATGATGTATTTCTGTTGCCACCATAACAACAAATACAAAAAAAAATCTGAGTAAAATAAATATTTAAGGGGGCTCCCATACAACAGACATAGCTGTCCCCCGCGGCTTTGCTCCCATCAACTGGCAACTTTTTTTGAACATAATTCCGTTTTCCTGATAATAACAAACACAGCTAAAAAAGAATTAGCGAAATCGGGTCAGATGTTCTCAAGATTTGCGCTTAGCAACAGATTCAGCGATTTATTTTATACTAGCTGACCCGCGCAACTTCGTTTGCGTCACATTTTCCATTAATGCTCCGCTCCTATTTGTCTTAGCGTGATGATATATAACCTAGAACCTTCCTCGATAAAAGGGCTATCTAACACTGAAAGAATTTTTCAAATCGGACCAGTAGTTCCTGAGATTACCCCCTACATACAAACTTACAAGCAAATGTTACCTCTTTATAATATTAGTATAGATTATAGACTAGCTGTCCCCCGCGGCTTTGCTTCCATCAACTGGCAACTTTTTTTTACATAAAAACCTTTTCCTGATAATAACAAACACAGCAAAAAAAGAATTAGCGAAATCGGGTCAGATGTTCTCAAGATTTGCGCTTAGAAACACATTCAGCGATTAATTTATATTATTGAAGATGGTGCGGAACCATCAGTGCGCGAGACCGACTCGCATTTGGCCGAAAAGATAAAGGTTGTTTCATAAGTGCGTGATGAAGAGTGGCGTTTTGTAATATCTTCACAATCTGTGTAAATTCCGGCCCCCTTCTATCGGACATCCAGACGCACTGCAACTTACCATCCGTACCTTGTTGCTATTCCACGAATTCGCCGTAAGCGATTCCAAACGTCTTTTATAATGCGGACAGCAAAGGAGTGGAATTCTCTGCCTGCGTCTGTGTTTCCGATCGCTTACAACCCTAATCTCTTCAAAGATGGAGTGAACAGGCTCCTTCTGGGTAAGCTCGCTCCATCGTAGACTTTGTCTCTGTCATTTCTGACCAAGACTAAGGTCAAGAGCAAACCCATCTCAAATAAAAAAATAAAAACAAAAAAATCCAACTGTCTACCTAATACGGTTGTTGAGATCCAGTCCGCTGATAGACAGACAGACGGTCTGTCCGTCCATCGGTCTGTAGACGGACAGCGGAGGCTTAGTAATAGGTTTCCGTTGGTTATTCTTTGGGTACGGAACCCTAAAAAATACCGTTAAAAAGTTGGCTTTCGGTCCAATTGACCATCTATTCTGCGAGCAATGTGGCCTGCCTATTGCCACTTTACTTAGGCGATCCTTCGGGCTATATCGGTAACTGCTACCTTCCAGATATCGTACTTCCTACTGCCTGCCTGTTAAACCGGATTCAGCTGAGTACCAGTATTTCACGTGGAGCGGCTGGCTACCAGACCTCCATAACCCAGTTACTGGGTAACACGATACTTCTTGGCAAGACTGGAGTCAGATTTACTGGCTTCTGACAATCCTTAACGTTTGTCAAAAATATCTAGAAATGACAGCCGGGACCAACTGCTTAACATGCTTTCCGAGCCACAGAAGAAACTCCATAATTATGTCATGATGGTCACCCATCCACAGACCAACCTTGGCAAGCGTTGCTAAACTTTGAAGATTAACCCGTAGGACTGTTATTATTTAGCCACGAGCTCATACTTCCTACTATATTATAAATGCAAACATTTGTGAGGATGGATGGATGTTTGTTACTCGTTCACGTCAGAACGATCCATCCATTCTCACAAACTTTCGCATTTATAATATTAGTAAGAAGTATGAGCTCGTGGCTAAATATTAACAACCGCACAGGTCGATCTTCAAGGTTAAGCAACGCTTGCCGAGGTTGGTCTGTGGATGGGTGCCATCTTAATATACCAAGTTTCCTCCGTACCTTAGAAAGCACGTTAAGCTGTTGGTCCCGGCTGTCATTTGGAGATCTTTGGCAGTCGTTCCGGATAGTCAGAAGCCAGGAAAATCCGACACCAGTCTTGCCAAGGAGTACCGTGTTACCCAGTTAATAAATTGTGGAGGTCTGGTAGGCAGCCGCTCCTCGTAAAATATTGGTTTTCAGATAAATCTGGTTTGACTGGAAGCCGACCACAATATAGTTGGGAAAAGGCTAGGAAGATGATGATTACACTGGAATACTGGGTACAGCTACCGCTGTATCAGCCACATCCAAGATACGGGGCCCGGGAACTACAAGGGACCCGTAGTGTGGAGGCAAAGCTATCCATTTAGTCCCGCCGTCTATTTCATGGCCTGCCATGACAGCCTTTAGTCAGAAGGGACTACTTTGTTAAAAAAAATACGCTTAAAAAAGGCCCCCCCAGAAATTATTGATTTAGGGCCCCTTTGGGTCTAGCTACGCCACTGGCTAGAATAATGCTGATGTTACAAGGAGTAACTTTTTTTAAAAGGATTATAGGGACTATTGCAAAAAAAAACATAAGAATAATATTAAAGCGGGCGAAATCGTGGACAGAAGTATGTATTATCATAGTCTTA
The DNA here is from genome assembly GCA_963859965.1 of Ceramica pisi. Lineage (NCBI taxonomy): Eukaryota > Metazoa > Arthropoda > Insecta > Lepidoptera > Noctuidae > Ceramica > Ceramica pisi. Next base: position 3,639,154 of record OY982556.1, on the reverse strand, counting down.
AGCACTTGTTTCATCGCCGGCGAGGAAGCGATTGACTTTCGACTATTTTCTCACTGAGGAAAAGGACAAAAGCTATAGTTCTTGTGTGAGTAAAAGAGACAGATAAATTCATAGTCGATAGCTGGCTGTTCAGACTGCCGGCGAGCGGAGCTAGTTGATCGCAGTGACATGAGCTATCAAAGATTCTACTCGCTCAACGACACTCGCTCGGCGATGCTCGCTTGGCGGTCAGAACTCACCAACCAGCGATAATTTCTACCTATAATGCGGACCCGAGCGAGTATTGCGAGAAAAAACCCGTCGCACTAAAGCACTCGCTTAAAGCCGAGCCACCAAATGGTCAAGTCGTTTCGGTGGAGTTCGATAACAAACACTGAGACACGATATTTTTTTAAATTATATTACGAGTATGATACAATGCAAGTACTTACTTATATCAGTAGTATTAATAAGGATTGCCCCTATGACGGCCTACTAACCAGGATACATTTTCACTGTATTGTCCTTGAGTTATATTGGCCTACGTGCGGCGCGGCCATAGACTACTAACATTAGAGATAGGTACTACGTATAGCGCGGCGTTGAATCTAATGATAACAATAACAAATATGAGTAGTGATGTCACTCGATATCATTGAGCAAACAAGTCGATTAATCGAGATCTGAATCGAGAATCGATCGATTATGTTTGAGCAAAGAATTTGCACTTGTTGGTAAATAAATAAAATGTTTAAAATATCTACATTTAATACAAGTTAGTACAATGAAGTTAATTGATTTTCCCGTGACCCAAGAGCTGGCTCTTACTTTGAGCAGCCATTACGGCGAGAACGTGGCAATGCCGCCAGTCTCTTGGGTACATTACCAGCTGACAGCGTGGAGGACAAATTTTTTGATGCTATACTTCAGTTTTTTGTTAGTTTAGTTTAGTTTAAAATTAGTTTTACTTATTTATTATGTAATTTAATTTAGAAAGTTCATAAAAATAATTATGACCATAATTAGGCAATTTGCAAAAAAATATAAGTATAAAAATAATTGTTTTCAATTTTAAATTAATCCAATTTGATGTTTTATTATACGGTACTTTCATTTATTGTTTATTATTAAATTTTATCTTTAATACTTATTTTAAATTTTATTGGGCATTAATTTGTCTGAAATATATATATTTTTTAACATTGGCAAGTTGTGATTAGAAATAATGTTAAATTCAAATTAGTTCAAATTAGTCACGGACAGCTCTATGGGTATGGGACAGAGGGTAGTTACGTCATGTATCGGCTATTCCATTTAGCCGTTGCACGTGCGACAAGGACGGGTAATAACCTTCCACAGACTTGGATTTTACTAGTGTTGCCAGATCCCTAAATTAGCAAGGAATTAAGTCTGTAAAAATTTAGTGTAATTCTGGGTGCATTTAATTAATTAATAATGTTTATGTCACCGGAAAATGGAACACTCCATAAGATTGTAATAAATCTTGATTAGATTATAATTTCTCGATATAGTATGAAATAATCGTTTTGTATTTTAAATCCCTTTCAAATTCAATAGTTTCCAATATATCCATGTCTTGTTTAAAAAAAAGTTTACAATTTCACGCGATATTTTACAACGTTACGGAGTTCGCCATTTTCCGGCGACATGTAATTACACAAAATATTGACAAGAGAATTATACTATTTGAAAATTGTTAAGTACAGTCGCCAGCACATCATCAAGCTACAACAATCTGTCAAATTTCTTTATTAGATTTTCAACTTTATCGCTAAAGAGATTGGGTTCAAATTTGATTGGGAAAATTTGACAGTTTCGGATATCCTCATGTGCTGGCGACAGTACAATGGAGTTTCTTGTCCATTCTTCTCCACACCACCTTTGCAAATGGAGTCGCTAAGTGTTTATATTATTTTTTAACCGACAACATTGACGTTCAAAAGTGTCTTTTGGTGTACATTACATAAATGAATTGGATTTAACATTGGATAAAATGTTGCCAGTGTTAAAAAAAAATTCACAAATTACAACTGGATGTGTTTACATCAAGGTCAAAAAACGCGCGCGTCTCGAACGTATTATTGTTATCTATGCTCTAGATATCGTAAATACGAACAAAAATAGACTTATATACAGAACTTATATATGCCTGTAGTATGTTCTCTGTAATTTAATTGATATAGCATAGTAATTGGTGCTTCATAATATTTATTCTAAAAAAATAAGTTCCGGTGTAAAATTATATCATCCATATATGTTTCGTGCCAGATTCCTATGATGCCTATTGATGACTACGAACGGTAAGTCACAATTAAAAATGATGAAATACTTCAATAAATAATATTCTAATTTGTGCCTTTTTTACCCACAGCGGCCAAACGAAAGAGAGGTTATGTTTTTAGCTGTTTTTACGTATGTTTGTTTATGTAAGCGAATTCCGTAGCACCTATCCTAATACGTCGGATTATAACAATCAATCTTGCGACAGCAAGGCAGTAAGGCACTCTCTGCCAGAAAACCTTTGTTTACCTTTTTTAACCGGCTTCAAAAAGGAGGAGGTTCTCAATTCGGATGTTTGTATTTTTTTTTTATGTTTCTTCGGGCATAACTCCGTCGCTTGCCAATCGACTTCAAAAAAAAAAAATTGTTGGAAGGGGTATACTTTCCCAATGGTCCCATGATAAGGACACCAGGTTCTGATGATGGCATCCCAGAGAAGTCGAGGGGAACTTTCGAAAATCGTATCGGCAACTAGTGCGTTTGTTAATTTAATCATTAAGTATTTTAAAGCACTACAATTTAATGAAGGTCTGGAGTCGATCTGATGATGGAGCCGAAAGACAGTCGAGGGAACTCCTCAACGATTTACAGCAGTTGCCTTGTGTTTGGGCTTGACAAATTTGTATTGATGAGAACTTTACACCTAAATGGGTTGTGGCTGTCATTACGGGTCTGATGATGAAGACGAAGGACAGTATTTTTTTATGTTTGTTACCTCATAACTCCGACAGTTATGAAACGATTTGAAAAATATTTGTTTTATCTGAAAGGATATACTTGCAGATTGGTCCCATTTAAATTTTAACAAAATCGGTTGCGAACTTTATATTTTAAATCGAAATAGCTGGAAGTCGTCTACTTGGATGATGGTTTTATGTCATCCAAGTAATCGAAATTGCGTATTTTGCTTTTCTGCGATTTTGCAGTGGTGTTGTTAGGTGTGGGGTACCACTAAAAAGTGAAAAATAAAAAACTTTTTACAAAAAAATACAACCGACTTCAAAAAAAAAACACGACAAAGGGAAAAATAACTTTAATTTCGGAAGTCGGTGTCAAAATACGAAGAAACTAACAAAACCTCCGACTTCCGAAATTAAAGTTATTTTTTACTTTGTCGAGTTTTTTTTTTGGAAGTCGGTTGTATTTTTTTGTAAAAAGTTTTTTTTTACTACACTGTAGTAGGTGCACAACAAATAATAGGTACTTACCTAACATTACAAAAAACTCGGCAAGTTGCAGGTCGGGTCATTTTCTTTACAATACGAATATAAAATAATTTATCGCGGTAATTGAAAATTACAATGCATTTAAACGTGTTTGGAGCCTCCAGTTAAATCATAAATCATATTTGCAATACACTTATTCAAAAAATGCATTTACGAAGCCTGTTTACATTGTTCGGAAGTTCAACATTATGCACCATACAATGGAAAGTGTGATAAAGTAGGTACTCTCACCAAAGTACCTACTTGACCACACCCTCCTTTGTATCCCCATACAACGGAGCGTACGGTAAAGTAGATACTTAGTTTACGTGTCGTGCGTATCCATAACGGTTTTCTTTTTTAATTTTCTAAAAAAATATACAGGAATTCTACGAAGGAGATTCACAATACAAGTATAAAAAATAAATTAAAGCTAAGAGACGAAATAAAGCGCATTATACTTTTTTAATGCTTCATTATATACATATATCTAAATAATAACAATTAATTTATTAACAAAATTGTATTCCACTTTCCATGACGAGAGAATCGCGAATACCACAGATTAAAAATGACCGCCACATCAAACTAAAGCTGAAACTAATTTAAAAATGAAGCGTTCGAAAATTAATGCTTATTCATTTTAAGTATTTTGAAGTTCCATTTTAAAAGTAGAATATCATCAAAATAATAAAAGATAACAGAGTGCCAATTCTAAGTCCAGTCGCGGAGCAGAAAGAATTTCGTCCTTTGACCTGTTATTACCTGTCTCTGTCACTCCCGCGTAAATAGAATGAGTCTCGCTCGCACAAATGCAATGGCCGCCGTCCTCGGGGATTGTAAACATTTTACCTGAGAGTGTAAAGTTTGTTCTTGTTTGCATTTTAATGTCACGTAAAAAAGAGGAATCGAAATTAGTTAGACTAGATGATAATGTAGATAAAACTGTTGATTATTTTGTAATAAATGTGATAGGCGAGTCGTCTTCGGAAAGCAGTAACTCCGATACAGAGGAATCGGATTCTGATTTTTGCCGTATTAGTAATTGTAACTCGATTTTTTTAACTTACAATATAAAATCTAAATACATAATTTATATGATAATAATATTTTTTTTATTTTTTAAGTTGGTACTTTCTTCTTCAAATATTTCATGTAAACCGCACTTCATACAAAAATGTTTGTGACCACTGTCAATAGGTAAAGAGGTCATTGTACAAAATTCTTCCTGCTCCGCGACTGGACTTTAATTTTCAAATTCACATCTCAATCGCAATCTGTCAAAAATGAAATCTGAAAAAATGCGAAAGTTGTTTAAAATTAGTAGAATTGGCCCTCTGCTAATAAGCTGAATGATTGAACTTCCTTGGAAGCGCTCTTGAGACAAAGACAAGATGACGATATAGTTCTAATTCTAAATTTACAAATTCGAGCCATTTTTGTATTGCAAAGATTGTTGCGACTTTTCGAATGATAGGTATCTAAAAAAAGATGTATTGTAAAACGTTGCATTGATTTACAAACTCGTGACTATGGAAAGCCCTCACTTCGTCTCGGGCAAACATTCGTCGACTCTTTTGTAAAAACCAACTTACCGCACTAATATCATAATTAACTATTTCGACACATATGCTCAAAGACAAGAAATATCGAATAATCGGATTTTGATCAAGATGGGACCAATCTGGGACCTTTAAAATAAAATAAGAGTTCCGAGGTTACAAACAAAAGAAACCTTCTAAGTGCGAAACGGACTAAAAAATATAATTCAACTAGCTGTCCCGCGCAACTTCGTCTGCGTCACATTTTCCGCTACTAAATAATATTGCAACAAAAAATTGAGATTTAAACTATCCTATCTCTCAAGTTGGATCGAACTGCACATGGTGTGCGAATTTTATTATAATCGGTTAAGTGGTTTAGGAGTCCATTGAGGACAAACATTGTGACACGAGATTTATATATATTAAGATATTAAGATAAAAATATAATTTATTATTAGAATTATATTTTTTAAATATATTATTATCATTTGTACGGATGGTTGGCGCTCTTTGGTGGAGGCTTACGTTCGGCAGTTGACGGCAATGATGATAATTACTTTGAAACAATCAGTGACGCAGAATCAAAACAATGAGATTCGTGAATTAAAAGAAAAACTCTTTTACAAAAAAGTACAACCATCATCTACCAAGCCTTTTCCCAACTACATTGGGGTCGGCTTCCGTCAAACTGGATTCAGCTGAATACCAGTATTTTACGTGGAGCGGCTGCCTACCAGACCTCCACAACCCATTAACTGGGTAACATGGTATATTGTTTTTAAACTTTCATGGTCACTAACAACCTCAACTCGTAAATAAAAAGGTACATGGTAGGCTGTGTGAACTTGGCATCCGACTTTTTCTTTTTTTTTCTTTTTTGGGTTTTTTTGATAGATTACAATAAGTAGTGGATAGTAGTGAAGCAACCTTCGTTAGTAGTAGCGTAAAAAAAAAAAAAAAATTAAGAAAAAAAGTCAGCCCCCGACATTGCAAAGAAAAAATTTTTCTATCTGTTTATAATAGATAAACGTACGTAGTGGTATGTAGTGCAATTTTTTTCGTTTGTAGTAAGACAGAAAAAAACATAAAAATAAAAAACTGATAGCAAGAAATTGTTATCAACCTTAATTTTGCGACTGCATATCTTCCTGTCTGAGGGCTATACGATAACTGCAAACAAACACTTATAATGACTGAGAGATGTCCACTGAGGTTTGTAGTGGCCAAAATTTCGTTTGTAAAAGACCAGAAATTGAAAAAAAAGCGATCAATCTGTCAAAAACTTTTTTTTAACTATTTTTGTCAGAATTACTTCCGGTGTCAGTAGTATACGATTACTACAAACGTTAATAATGACTGAAAGATGTCCACTGAGGATTGTAGTGGACAAAATTTCGTTTGTAGTAGACCATAAATTTAGAAAAAAGCGATCAAACTGTCAAAAACTTGTTTATTACTATTTTTTGTCAGAATTACTTCCGGTGTGAGTAGTATACGATTACTACAAACGTTAATAATGACTGAGAGATGTCCACTGAGGTTTGTAGTGGACAAAATTTCGTTTGTAGTAGACCAGAAATTGAAAAAAAAGCGATCAATCTGCCAAAAACTTTTTTTTAACTATTTTTGTCAACATTACTTCCGGTGTGAGTAGTATGCGATTACTACAAACGTTAATAATGACTGAGAGATGTCCACTGAGGTTTGTAGTGGACAAAATTTCGTTTGTAGTAGACCAGAAATTGAAAAAAAAGCGATCAATCTGCCAAAAACTTTTTTTTAACTATTTTTGTCAGAATTACTTCCGGTGTGAGTAGTATACGATTACTACAAACGTTAATAATGACTGAGAAATGTCCACTGAGGTTTGTAGTGGACAAAATTTCGTTTGTAGTAGACCAGAAATTGAAAAAAAAGCGATCCATCTGTCAAAAACTTTTTTTTTACTATTTTTGTCAGAATTACTTCCGGTGTGAGTAGTATACGATTACTACAAACGTTAATAATGACTGAGAGATGTCCACTAAGGTTTGTAGTGGACAAAATTTTGTTTGTAGTAGACCAGAAATTGAAAAAAAAGCGATCAAATTGACAAAAACTTTTTTTTTACTATTTTTGTCAGAATTACTTCCGGTGTGAGTAGTATACGATTACTACAAACGTATATAATGACTGAGAGACGTCCACTGAGGTTTGTAGTGGACAAAAATTCGTTTGTAGTAGACCAGAAATTTAAAAAAAAGCGATCAATCCGTCAAAAACTTTTTTTTAACTATTTTTGTCAGAATTACTTCCGGTGTGAGAAGTATACGATTACTACAAACGTATATAATGACTGAGAGACGTCCACTGAGGTTTGTAGTGGACAAATTTTCGTTTGTAGTAGACCAGAAATTGAAAAAAATCGATCAATCTGTCAAAAACTTGTTTATTACTATTTTCATCAAAATTACTTCCGGTGTGAGTAGTATACGATTACTACAAACGTATATAATGACTGAGAGACGTCCACTGAGGATTTTAGTGGACAAAATTTCGTTTGTTGTAGAACAGAAATTTAAAAAAAAGCGATCAAATTGTCAAAAACTTTTTTTTAACTATTTTTGTCAGAATTACTTCCGGTGTGAGTAGTATACGATTACTAAAAACGTATATAATGACTGAGAGATGTCCACTGAGGTTTGTAGTGGACAAAATTTCGTTTGTAGTAGACCAAAAATTTTAAAAAAAGCGATCAATCCGTCTAAAACTTTTTTTTAACTATTTTTGTCAGAATTACTTCCGGTGTGAGTAGTATACGATTACTACAAACGTTTATGATGACTGAAAAATGTTCACTGAGGTTCGTAGTGGACAAATTTTCGTTTGTAGTAGTAATTATAAATGTTTGTAGTAATCGTATACTACTCACACCGGAAGTAATTTTGACGAAAATAGTAAAAAAACAAGTTTTTGACAGATTGATCGCTTTTTTATCAATTTTCGGTCTACTACAAACAAAATTTTGTCCACTACAAACCTCAGTGGACGTCTCTCAGTCATTATATACGTTTGTAGTAATCGTATACTACTCACACCGGAAGTAATTCTGACAAAAATAGTAAAAAAAAAGTTTTTGGCGGATTGATCGCTTTTTTTCAATTTCTGGTCTACTACAAACGAAAATTTGTCCACTTCAAACCTCAGTGGACGTCTCTCAGTCATTATAAATGTTTGTAGTAATCGTATACTACTCACACCGGAAGTAATTTTGACGAAAATAGTAAAAAAACAAGTTTTTGACGGATTGATCGCTTTTTTTTTAATTTCTGGTCTACTTCAAACGAAATTTTGTCCACTACAAGCCTCAGTGGACATCTCTCAGTCATTATTAACGTTTGTAGTAATCGTATACTACTCACACCGGAAGTAATTCTGACAAAAATAGTAATAAACAAGTTTTTGACAGTTTGATCGCTTTTTTTTTAAATTTCTTGTCTACTACAAACGAAATTTTGTCCACTACAAACCTCAGTGGACATCTCTCAGTCATTATTAACGTTTGTAGTAATTGTATACTACTCACACCAGAAGTAATTCTGAAAAAATAGTAAAAAAAAAGTTTTTGACAGATTGATCGCTTTTTTTTCAATTTCTGGTCTTCTACAAACGAAATTTTGTCCACTACAAACCTCAGTGGACATCTCTCAGTCATTATAAGGGTTTGTTTGCAGTTATCGTATAGCCCTCATACAGGAAGATATGTAGTCGCAAAATTAAGGTTGATAACAATTTCTTGCTATCAGTTTTTTATTTTTACTTTTTTTCTGTCTTACTACAAACGAAAAAAATTGCACTACATACCACTTCGTACGTTTATCTATTATAAACAGATTGAAAAAAATTTTTTTTGCAATGTCGGGGGCTGACTTTTTTTCTTAATTTTTTTTTTTTTTTACGCTACTACTAACGAAGGTTGCTTTACTACTATCCACTACTTATTGTAATCTATCAAAAAAACCCAAAAAAGAAAAAAAAAAGAATAAGTCGGGTGCTAAGTTCACACAGCCTACATGGTATGGTAGCAATCCCGTTATTAACTTTTCTAATGATTTCTTGGCATGACTGGAGTCAGATTTACTGGCTTCTGACAATCCGTAACGACTGCCAAAGATCTACAAATGATAGCCGGGACCAACGGCTTAACGTGCTTTCCGAGGCACGGAGGAAACGCGGTCGGAAAATCCACAGACCAACCTTGGCGAAGCGTTTTTTAACACTGTAGATCGACCCGTGCGACTGTTGTTATTTAGCCACGAACTCCAAAACAAAAAAGTACAACCGACTTTTCGAGAAAAAAAAAACACTACAAAGTTATGAGCTCCTATTTCTGTCTGCAGGCTTAAAATAAACCTAAAATGAATGGCATGAAGGCAACAGGTTGGCTCGCTTCGCTCGCTCTAGCTCCCGTCATACCATTCAAATCTAACCTGTCCGCATCGGGGTGCCCTTAGCTCCCGATGCGCTAAGTTCCGCTTCTTGACTAGGCAAGTCATTAAACGATATTGAACCAAGCCATTGTACAATCAGTGTGTAACTGTGAATGTCCGATATTTGTGAATGTTAAGATGCACCGGTGTTTGTCGACAATCACCGATTTCGAAATATTTTTCTTAATTTATACCTACTTTTATCGGATTTAAACCGGTGAATGTTAACATACACAAAGAAGATACGGCGAATCTTAGATACAGCTATTTACAAGTGAATAATTTTTTGTCGTCAAAATGCTGAATAAAAGATGATCGGTTGCTCCTATTGGAGCTCCCGTGGTGACTATATCTCTAAATATCTCGGCAATATGGTACTTTAGGGCACCATATTCCTTATTTTGTTGTTTGTTGAAATTATTTTAATTTTATTATCAGGTAACTGAGGCCCATAGATAAATACACAAAATTATATACAAATAACAGTAATAAACTAATACGTATTGATAATACCTTATTAGAACTAATAAATTGCTATACACGTTATCAATCAATCAATCAATAGTCTTTATTTGTAAACATAGGTTAAAATAGTGTGCAAGGTGTTACAATAGTAATATAGTTTCTCTATGTTTGGCCATTTGGCGTACAAATACGTATGTATACATTATTATGAGAGGCCAATTATGTACCTGTAAATTAAGTCATCACAATTCTGCTACCAATGTCAATTTAAATAAAATTAAGTTATGTTGTCGGCGTCGTGTTCCGCTGCGCCGTGTCGCGTAACCGTGCTCGGAAACGTCGAAATACCCACCTACGACACCTTTCGGCCAAAAGTACTCCTTCAAGAAGATCTGTAGATGGTGGGTTGGAACTCGAACCACGAACAACTTAGTTGATGTTGTGGCACGATTCCAACCTTTCGACCCTCAGAGTCCACTTCGTCTTCTTTTTCAAGTACTGCACGACTTCCTCAACTTTATAGTGGAGTGATGCAGACGCGATATATACAGCTGCGTCGAAGGCACAGCAGGGTGCAGCAGCATGTTGGGTCCACTCGGTGCGGTAACGAACTGGTTACGAGAACAGGGCTACTTCTTCTTCTTTTCTACTTTAGCCTTCTTCATCAAATAGCCTCTACCATATGCGCATCTTAGATCGTACACCGCAACTTTGAAACATAATGAAAATGGCGGCGGGGTGGCCTTCCCCGCCGCCATTTTCATTATGTTTCAAAGTTTTGTCCACAATAGTTCTATGACCGATAAAACAAATTCATTTTTAATTACAGATCTCCATCCAAGCAGTCACGTGGCTGTCAGTCTTTCAGGAGTGCCTGGTGACTGTTGCTGCCAACTGAGTGCTACTGCGACTGTGAGTGATGTAAAATTGTCTGCCTTCTGCAACAAAATGGCGAGCTCTACAGAAAATGTCTCCAAACCTCCTAAACTGTACCAGAAGCGACTTGGCACAACAGGAATACGAGGTCAACTGTATGAGACCAAACTGCTAAGTTTAATTTACTTTAGAGCCATACATGATAAAAATATAAAAGATATTTATATAGCCACAAACATGGACAAAGCAGGTTCGTTTGATGACATATGTTTGAGAGCTTCATTTAAGGACACCAAAAAGCCTATTGCGATTTTCATACAAGCAAAACATAAAGAGAAAAGCAATTCCGTTTTCACACTTAATAAAAGCGAGTTGACGGAATACTTTGTCAGCTATTCAGTAATCAAAAACAAATTCAAACCTAACAGCGAAGACGTCCTCTTCAACGGAGCATTTGATGAAACAGAATGTCTATTCGTTATTTATACAACTGCAAAAGACGACAAAAAAACAGGTCAATACAAAGGTATTTTAGCTGATCGTTTGAATGCTCTAATAAAAACAGGTGATCCTGGCTCACAGTCATCGCTCGACGAAGAACATGTGAAGCTTGTGTATGAAATTGTTTTAGAAGAACAAATGGCGGCGCTAGCTCGACAGATGGCGAAGTGTATTTACGGAGAGTTTAAGGACAATCACATATTGATGCAGGATGAACTCGTGATACGGTACCATGCCATTTTGGCTCAGAAAGTATTCAATGTCTCCGAAATAAAACCTGGAGGACATCGTGATGCAAGCTTAAGAGAAGATTTCTTTAATATCAACGAAGAGTTCCTGCGGCGATTTAAAGACGAATTGTGCACAGAGATTTTAAAAAGAGGAAACCGTGATAATTCTTCACAACGTAGTAATGAAATGGAAGTGAAAAAGTGTCTCATTCTACTCAACCAATCACAGTCCACAGCTGGTCAGTCTGGAAGCCAGGTAGAGTGTTTCTCATCAGTAACATTTAAAGTGCCGGCTTCGTTTGGGAATGTAGACTTAACGATAAGAGGTAGTGATGAAAAAATTGAAAGAAAATTAAACGATTTAACATTTAAGATAATTCGTTTCATAGAAAAATCAAAACCCAGTAATATTGTCACCATAGACTATTCTATGGGAGAAGGATTTCTACAGCTTAACGGTGGCATAGCTTCTGCAGTTGGTAATTTATTAGTTTTTGATGAATCCACAAAACTGCTTAAGTTCAATAATAACTATGAATCACTAGGAAATCTTGCCAAAAAATTAAACTGTAAATTGAAAGAAAAACTCGATAATTTGATTGAATATAAATTCGACGTGAAAGCACAAGTATTCCCTAAATTGTCATTCACCACTGACGAACATACCGAAAAAGTTGTGAAGGACTTCTTGAGAACACTCATATTTTATACATCCCAGTGTAATGAGGAAAAAGTAGAGGAAACTGCAATATATGAAATAAATAATAGTCTAGGTGACGATGTGAAACATGTAGAAGTTACTTCCAACGCCATATTTCTTAAGTATCATGACGCTATACAAAAATGGAGCATTTCCTGTGAACTGGGAAAGGGAACGTATCTTGAAAAGGAAGGGATTTTATACAAAAATGCTGTAATACTAAGTACAAGTCAGCCGTTGGTCAGGGTCATAAATATGATTCAAAGAATTAAGAATAAAACTTACACCTTCAGCGAAGAGGCCGAAAATTCAATTAAGTTAGATGAGCTGGTTTCAGGAACTGTTATTGTCACAGAGAACAGAACACTTACTGTTGCTAAGCTCACTAACCAGATACATAATAGGGATACTGTAGTGTTGGATTTTGAATACATTGTTAATTTATCAGTAAGAGATGACAAGGCATTACGTACAGAACTTATGAATTCGAAGGAAGTGAAAACACTTATTGTTGTCTTCGATAGTGCTCTGATTGCCACAAACTCTAACAGCAAATTGGACAATATTGCAAATTCTATGAAAGATAAAAGAGTAATCATTGTAACTGACCAGAAATCTGTTGAAAAAGCGGAAGCAATATTCTCATCAACTGGTAACGTAACAAATGATGAAAAAAATAGATTGATTGACTTAACCGAAGAGTCGCAGCAAAGTATTTTAGAGAACACTAAAGTGATGTTTCAAGGTTACGAAATACATTTGGGTGAAATTTTGTTAAACGATTCGAAAAACTATGTTACAGGAGACGTGTTATATAAAATGATGCACAGCAATCAAAATGTTATAGGAAAACCAGTCATAAATTCAAATTATAAACCAAATTTGTACATACAAAGGAGTGTAAGACAATATTTCAGAAACATATTAAAAGCAAAAAAAGAAATAAGGCAGTGGAGACGTAGACAAAGACGAGAAGGTAAGAAAGAAGGTGAGAAAAGGTCTCCAGGATATGTAAAAGGTGACCGCAAGTACCTTCGAACGTTTCACGACCTGCTAGATGCATGTGAAAGTAATGTTCTTATCGTCGGGGACCCGGGAATAGGAAAGTCAACTCTACTCACACATCTGAGTCATAACACGAAAGAAATTTGGTCTAAAATGGGATGGATAGTGAGAGTTAATTTATTGGAACACACGACGCAATTCAGCAAATGGAAAGATAAGAAAACAGACAGCGATGCTTTGCAATGTTTTAAATTCTTGTGTCAAGCGGCACTCAGCGAAGACAGTAGCAAAAAGTTCGACCATATCAATATAACACTAGAAGAATCTGACGGAACAGTAAATCTAAAGGAATTTACAGGTGATGAGTGGACTTTATTCGAGCTGAAAATGTTTCTAAATTTTTATAACAGTAATGAAACACTAGTCATCTTATTCGATGGCTTTGACGAAATCTGCCCGACCTACGCAAATGAAGTTTTAGCATTAATAAATGCAGTGAAGAATTTTTCTCGGAATCACAAAATTTGGATTACTAGCAGATCATATAACAAAATGAATACAATCCTGGAATTGAAATTCGATACATTATTTGAAATAGAACCCTTGGAAGAGCGTGAGCAGCATGTTTATTTGACTGCACTTTGGGATGAACAGAAAATATTAGAGGACCTCACTGAGGACCATTACAAAAATATTGACGAATTTATCAGTTTTATATCGAAAAATGAAAATCATTTGATGGTATTATTTAAAAAAATGGATCTTTCTCCGAGTGCGCATTTTCAAACACAGTCAAGAAAAGATTTGCCACTTATTTTAGTTTCTTTGAGCTTTATAAAGTATTTGAAAACAAATCTTACATTCGCGCCATCTTCCGTTATGAGTGCTCTGAAAGAACTGTTTTACAAGTACATTCATTTTGGAATTTTCGAGAACCAATTCGTGGCAAATCCCCTACATTTGACTATAATTGGCAATTATTTTTATCATAAAATAAAAGAAATAAACTCAGAACCTAACAAATGGAGTGGGATCAATGAACATTTTTATATGTATGAATATTTTCTGGAAACTAAATTGAAACAAATACGCTATCAGGACAAAACCCAAAATGACATGAGCAAACCAGATAATGTGTTGGCATACAAGCGGGATTATGCCGATTTTATGGATAAGCATAAGAAACTAGCGGCATACGCCGTTTATGACAAATGCCTTTTCAATGAAGATGAATTGGAGCAATTTAAGGAATTGATGCATGAAGTGAAAGAGGGAGAAGAGAGAACTGGCATCATTTGTAATGTAGTGGACGATGTTCCAATTTTTGTGCACTCGACGCTCAAGGAATACTTTGCCGTCGAATATATTTGTGATTTAATAAAAAGTAGAGACAATAAACAATTTCTGTGGGACTTTATATTGAACGAAGTGTTTTTCACTTGTAATAAGAATGTTCTAATAACGTTGAACGATAAAATACGTTTCGACCGTGAAGTTCAAAAACATATAAATAAAAACCACAAATTAATATTTGATCTGCTACTGCAACAGGGTAAAATAAAAAAAAATAAGATTGGTGAGACCCAATCAGCTCTATGTGAAGCGATTCGTCATGACCTTTGGTATTTTGTTGATATTTTTTTCAAATCAATAATACAAGATAATGTAGATAAGAACAATCTGATGGATTTCATCAAAATAGTAAATAAAACTAATATGCTCTTCTTGGCTGTTAAAATGGATTATTTCGAACCAATATGGTGTATAGTTGATGTTGCAGAAAAAAATGATAAATCGAAGTTAAACATCTTGTTTCAGACTAAAGAATTAAATATTCCAAATGTAGAGCGTTCCAATATTTGTGAAGTATATCAAAAACTACAGGAACACGTGTGGACTCGAATGGGCATCGTCCCCGATTGGAACAATATTTCAGAACTGAGTGGTCAAATATATTTCATTTGAGCGACCACTTTGGAAGAAGTTCCGTGTAGCCCAGTCACTCATGCAGTAACGGATTTTTTTTTTTAAATGTAAAACGGGGATGCTCTTGGCCCAAATCTCACCTGATGGAAAGTGATGATTAGGCCAAAGATGGAAGCGAGCTTAACCCGGAATCCTCTAAAACAGAGGAACTGGCTATCATACCTCTAACTGCCGGAACACAACAATGCTGTTAACATTGTTGTTATGGCGACAGACTTAGACATGATGGTGGTAGCTTGCCAGGTGGACTTAGAAGTCCTACCACCAACCAAACCGAGCAAAAGATTTGCCCCCGCTGGGAATCGAACCCGGGACCTCTGGGTCTGAATCAGGTGGTATAACCACTAGACCACGGAGGCGGTTAGTGTCACCTGTTTAGCACCACCCGGGGACCACGTGTAGGGATTCGCTGAAGAGTATTCTCCTACGGACGCGGGTGACTCGGCCCCCTAAAAATGTTTTTTATGTATTGACAAGTAGAGATTGGATATTCTGCATACATTTCGTCTAAAGTGAAGATGTTTTAGAAAACACTTTCTTTTATCAAGAAAATCCCGCAATTGAGGGATCAATAAATTCAGTGTATACAATGTGAGTGAGTCTTAATAATGTGGACATATGAAAATGAGGTAAGCTACGCTTAATTTTAACGCCGGAAAACGTATTTAAAAAAACTAACTGTAATCAAAACTGTGTACCTAATCTATACATATAATATTTTTTAATAAAAACTCAATGAACTAGTGTGATGAAACAAACTTGAAGTAATTAGGCGTCCTCATAATATGAAAATAATGGATAACAAACTACCCTCAATTGAAATTAAACAGTTCGAAGGCATAGTCTATATTTCCATTAATGATTATTTGGATGATAAGAATAGTCTTAGAATAATAACGCATAGAAGCCGCGTCTAGAACAAAACCCGAGCAAAATCGTGTGTCCACTTCACTTTCTTTGTGTGCGTGAGCCGAATGTGTCTACGTTCCTCTAACGCACACAGATATAGCTTTCAGTGATACCATTACCAAGCCGTTACCCACAAAATATGGGAAGACGCATTACTATTTTGCTATCAAGGCAAGTATTTTATGTTGTTGGGAACTGGAAAAGGTAAACAGGATTTTTTATGTAATTTATGACATATTTTTTCGGAAGGTTTAATTCAATATATTTAAAAATAAAAGGAAATAAATCGCATAAAGAATGAGATATTGTTCAATGCGTTTAGAATGCTTGATGGGTTATAATTATAATCAATGTTAAAACATCGGGTTTGATATGAATTAACAGTAAGTATTGTATTTTAAAATTACAAAAATGAAAAACATGAATGAAAGCAATGTGTGTATTTTTTTCCTCGCAAATAGCAACACTGTGTTATGACAAGTTAGGTTATTAGAATTTTGTTTTATTTATCGATTTACGTAAAAATAGTGCATAGAATGTGAGTACTTATTTGTGAAATGTTATTTTATCACATTTTTTTTGTTTTCCTGATGTGCTATAACATCCTTTCACGCAACAAACTGTCATTTTCAATTATTTACTCGCGAGCTGTGTTCGACGGAACGTGACCTTGAGTACTGATGGCTAAGTTTGACGGATTGACGGATTAGGCTAAGTTTTAGTTGCCTCACTTTTTGCACTCGTACTAGGTTTCTATGCGTTATTATTCTAAGAGAATAGTGTTGAACGCAAGACATATTATCATGTTCTTTGTCTGTAAGTAATTAGTTTATTTGTTGTACCTATGTGTTATACTTGTTATAATAATATGTGTTTATAAAATATTGCTTTTTTTTTTAATTCTTTTTGACTTTTTTTATCTGACTATGTAGGTCAATCTTTCTACAAACGTCAACACTTGCTTGAGTGTGAATTTTGTCTGATAGTATCATAGTGTGCTAGCTTTTAATTTTTTGTTTTGTGTCATGTATTAATTACTTTGCATTATACTTCATTGTATAAATTCTAGTTCCTAAAACGTAACAGACAGTTGTGTTGCTGGGGAGTTCGTTGGCCACTTCTTCTCCACAGCTAAAACACTGGAAGTGGTGACGTTTTTCAATTATTGGGTAGCTAATGTGATGTAGAATAACTTAAATTAATAAGGTTTCAAGTAATAATATAGGCGTCTTTTTGAGAAACTTAACGATTACTTATTGTAAAATTTATGAAAAAATAAACAAATTTTGTACTTGACAAGTTTGATTGCGAATTTGCGATGGATTTTTAAAAGTTACACCGTTATAAATTCTTTTATTTCAGTTTTATAATAATAAATTCTTTTATTTCAGTTTAGGATTTGTACAATTCTTAGTAAGTATAGGTAAATTATAACACAAATGAGGCTGTTACAGGTAGTACAAATTATCTGTTAAACCCTGATTTCCAAACTAGGCAGACCTGTATGTTGGAAGTCACAACAAAATCCCTTAAATATAAATAACTACCTTATTTATACTCATTACATTTGAAAAGTCTAACGGGGCCTCCGCGAGTTGGTTTCGGCCCCTCGCACGCCTACCAAAGGACCGGGTCTCCAGGGACCCGAGAAAGTAAAGTAAATAACTCAAAATTAAAAAAAAACGCCCTTCGATAAAATTACAGTTTCCCTCATTTTAATATGTGAACATTAAGTGGAGTGCCCTAAGACATAATAATGTAGAAGAACCCGGTTCCACTAAATGGACTTTCCTGAAACCTTTTCGATGTTATAGTCGAACGTAAAAAAATCCTGTCTATTTGTTTTTAAACTTAAAATACCTTTTCAACAAGCGACGAGCTATTATGCCCCACGATCTATGCATGGGGTACTAATAAGTTATTTAAATCGAGTTTGAACCTCACAATATGTACAGCTAACAACACCTACTGCTCCTATTCTGTGCATAAAATTATATAACATGATACCAAATTCAATAAAAACGCTTCCAGATTTTCGATTTAAAAATAATTTGACGAGATGTTAAAAAAATTAAAAATTGTTTTTACAGTGTACTTTTAGAATAATCTAAAAAAAAAACATATATAAAAATTGTACGTTTGGTAAATTGCTTGGTAATTTTAATTATTATTATTGTGTGGGAAATCTTTCGGCTCAACTTCGTTTTAGCAACTGTGGGTTTGGAGCTTGATTATTTTTTTGGGTAGAGTACTCTTCTTGTAGAACACTATCACAAAGTTTTATAGCGCGCAACCACACAGTTTTAGAGAAAAAAAATCCTAAAAATTCAATTTTCTCTCACCTATTTACGAAAAAATGACATAATTTGCCACAGATAACTTAAAAAAATCGGTCCAAGGTCGTTTCGTTTTACGGTCAGACTAAGTGACAACACATTTAAATGTTTTTTTTTATTAAATATTATAGTTTTTTACTTTATTTTATTTTTAAACAGTTGCGCAAGTATTGTGTTTTCAAATAAAAAGCAAATAATAAAATTAATTAAATAAAAAAAATAAAAAAATTCGCGGTTGTGGGTAACGAAACGTAATTTCAAAATATTTGATGTATGCGACGTTTATGTTTGACAGTTGTCATTCATTCATCGTTTGTACTCACAGTCGAGAGCGTCTATCGTACTCCTGTTTGTTTCAACGATTGAATGACACCATGGCGTCTCCGAAGTCCCCGGCTTCTGATACGTCATCTCGCGATCCCGAAGTGCTAAGTGTTGTGCAAGTGTTGGACTCAAGTGAGCCACTTGTGCGTACTACACTAAGGATTGCGTCTTCGAGTGTTGTGCAAGAGCGAGCGGAGCGAGCTCTGGACTTGGGGGCACCCCGACTCGGATAGGTTAGGTTAGAAGGGGATGGCGGGGTCGAGTGAGCGAGCGAAGCGAGCGAATAGACCCCGCCATCCCCTTCGAGGTTATTTTTTTATAAACCATTCAGAAGTAGGAGCCCCGCGCAGCGGGGCTCCGTCGACATACTCTTTCAAATTAACATTTTTGAGAGGTTCGAGTATGACCTTGAGTATATTCTTGACGTTGGAGTTTGATAGAGGGCATTATTCTACGATTTTAGGCATATTTTCACCTTGAAGTGTTTGACCTTGACCTTTACGAGTTTGACCTTGACCTTGAAGATGCCCCTGACCTTAATTTAGATTAAAAGCTTATATAGAGTCGCCACATAATCTTCCCCACCCTTAATACTCCCACTATCCCACCAATCCCGAAAGAAAGTTTTGGCGATTTTTTTTTCAGCCCCTATGGTTTTGCGCGTTTTGGTACTTTCAAATTTTTTTTTTTTTTTTTTTTTTTTTATGCAAAACGGGGAAACTCTTGGCCTAAATCTCACCTGATGGAAAGTGATGATTAGGCCGAAGATGGAAGCGAGTTTCACCCGGAATCCTCTTACACAGAGGAACTGGCTATCATACCTCTAACTGCCGGAACACAACAATGCTGTTAACATTGTTGTTATGGCGACAGACTTAGACATGATGGTGGTAGCTTGCCAGGCGGACTTAGAACAAGTCCTACCACCAACCAAACCGAGCAAAAAATTTGCCCCCGCTGGGAATCGAACCCGGGACCTCTGGGTCTGAATCAGGTGGTATAACCACGAGACCACGGAGGCGGTTAGTGTCACCTGTTTAGCACCACCCAGGGACCACGTGTAGGGATTCGCTGAAGGGTATTCTCCTACGGACGCGGGTGACTCGGCCCCCAAAAAATTACTATAGAAAAGGTGCATTCTACCCAAAAAAAAAAATACCTACTATAAAAAACGGCAGGTAGCTAATCCGAAGTCCTTCCAATCTTTCCCATAATAGACATGATTATTATTGACATTTATGATTGTTACTTTTTATTTTGTCATTATTGACATTTATCTAATTCAATAATACAATATCAATGGGATACATCTGTTTTAATGATTATGATTGTAATTCATTAAAATAAAAATTGTAATTTAATCTATATTTGCACGCCGAAATTAAAGGCAGAAGAGAACAATTTTGTACATTTTGCCAACGTTCTGTATCTTATTTATGCAAATAAATGATTTTAGAATTTTGTGTTTTGACATTTTTTTAACACGTCAGTAGTGTCCGACCGAAGGTGCAATTCTGGCCGAAGCCGAAGCCGAAGCCGATTAATCGGTATTCACCAAAACCTTCGGCCGAAGCCGAATCCGAAGCCGAAGGTGTCATTGACCTTGAGAAATACTCTATTTTATGCATTTTCATCAAATGATTTCTAATATTAGTGGTACTCTGCTTTTTTGGTAAAGCACTACCAAGAGACAATGATTTATTGCACTGTTTACATAAAGCTTTATCAGTAGCCTTTATAAAATATTGCCAGATAGGATTCAGCTCTAAAGATGTCATTCAATGTCAGATGTCAATCATCACCTGAAAGAAAATATTCTATATAAATGCACAAGTACCTACCGAGCCGAGCCGACCGCCCCGTACTCGCAGTAGGACTCTGCAACGCGGATGCACCTATATCCTATCGGTTTAGGTAGTTAACTAAAAGTAAACAATCTTCACATGTCTTTTTATCTAAAAATTGCATAAAAAAACATACCAACATTGTTTCCATTTAGTTTCCTACCTAACGTTAGATAACATAAAATATTATAAACCAGACAATACTTACGGTTTCTTGGTTCTTAGAGTGCCTCACAATAATGAACGTATCACCACAGGTACTACTCACAGTAATAAATAAAATAATTTGTAATAACAAATATGAAATATTTAAAAACAAAACACTTATTAGAATTTTAAGACGCGCTCTCAAACTTGTTTTGACTCGTTTAGTTTACTAACTGCGATTCGTTTGGTCCGGTGCGGCGGCGCGGCGAAACTCTGCTGCTCTGCACACTCTCCGTCTCGCTCTAGAATCGTTCAGTAAATTTCAAATTTTGACAACTAGCAAACCTTCGGCTTAGGCCAAACCTTCGGCAAATTTTTGGCCGAAGCCGAAGATTTGGCCGAAGGTGCTTTTTTGGCCGAAGGTGGCCGAAGCCGAAGCCGAAGCCGAAGCTTCGGTCGGACACTACACGTCAGCTACTACCACTTTTAATTAGCCTTAACAAAGACAGCAATCTCAAAAATATATCTTATTACCCCGCGGCTTCGCTCCCGTTTTACCCGCACAGTTTCCGTTTCCGTGGGATTACCGGGATGAAAACTATCCTATGTCCTTCCTCGGGTCTCAAACTATCTTTTTACAAAATTTCATCCAAATTGGTCCAGTAGTTTCGAAGCCTATTCAATTCAAACAAACAAATCTTTCCTCTTTATAATATTAGTGTAGATATATCACCGGAGAATTGCCCGCCGACTCCTTATGATTATAATAAATCTTTATTAGGGTTCCGAACATCCGTAAGAAACGGAACCCTTATAGGATCACTCAGGTGTCTGTCTGTCTGTCCGTCTGTCACAGCCAGTTCTCTGGATCTATCGGGACCAATTCTGTTGAAATTTGATACACAAATGGACTTTTGTAACACAAACACGGACGCGTTACGTAATTAAATAATTTTTGAGTTTGGGGATCAAACTAGAAAATTAAAAAAAAGTTTTTCAAACTATTTCGTGAGACATATCAAATAAAGGGGCTAACTATGATGGTTTAAATGATATTTTATCATAATTTTAAAATAAAGATTATGAAGTTTTTCAAGAAATTAGACCAAAAATTACCATTCCGGGGCCTTATCTCCTAACTACTAAGCCTAAAATGTTGAAAAAAATGTAGATAGTAAAGATAATTCTTTACTTTCAGATTACAGGAAAATCTATAAGAAGTCTATCTAGTGTTAAAACAACATGTTACAAAAATAAAATTGGTTCCCAACCCTTTGCACGCGAGTCCGATTCGCATTTGGCCAGTTTTTTAGATTATAAGTTTCGGGAACTTACAATGTTATGAAAAATACTTTTTTATATGTCACCGTATAATTGCAAACGTCGTAGAACTATAAAATATGGCGTTGCAAAGTAGTACTTTCAACCCGCTCCTCCGGCGACTTTAGGCCTACTTTCCTAGCATGATTAACGAAAAACATTTTTTTTATGATCTACGGAGATAGTTAAAAACGGAGTGCCCCGGGGATAATTCAAAAGTGGAAAAATAAGGACCACCCTCACGGACATTTTGAACTATTAACTTAAGAATTTGGGTGGGATTTGACGATTTTTTCATAATTATATCGAGAAATTCACAAGTTATGTTATCTTATTAATATTAATTATTTCAGAAAAGATGTATATACACTTAAATAAAATAAAAAAAAACTCTTATCCAACTAAAACTAAAAAACTTGAGAGGTGTCAAGGGACACCCGGATGGAACGAAGTTCCTTTTATTTATTACTAGCTGACCCGTGCCCACTTCGTTGGGCGGTAAACATTTTAACTTCTGATGAAATGATGAGTGTGGTTCGGTTAGTACTGAGTGCTATGATTTATTTCCTGACTGCCAAAAGGAGGGTTTTGTTTTTATGTATGTAGCTAGGCTAGCGAGCCGCTGCGAGCGCTCAGCGCTAGACTCCCTGTCCCTTGTTGCAGAGACATGCTGCTTTAAATCACTGAGACGTGCACGTTCAGCGCTAGATTCCCGAGCACGGACCTGCGATGTTCTCCAGCTTTGGTTAGCAAGCCGCTGTGAACGCTCGGAGCTAGATTTCCCAGCGCGTGCTTGCTAAATATTTTCTCTATTCCTCGAGAGGCGCAGATGATTATCAAGAGCAGACTCTGCCGTACGGCGTACCTACTCGAGCTGCTCTTGTCTCATGTCTGGGATGTCTGACGGGAAAGTTGAGATTTCCTTTTAGGCATGAAAAACAATCGCTAAAACTGTCCGATATCCCAAAAACAGCAGCAGGCTTCGAACTCGAAGAATGAGAACGAAGTAATATTGTAATTGTGTTTTGAGAAACCGAGCAACCAAAACAATAGACCAACAACATTCAACCAACATTTAACCAACTACGTACAACTCACGTACCTAACGACAAAAGTTAAATAATAACTGGAGAGGGTCATTAATCCGCGGAAAATCTTAACACCACGATTCAGAAAAATTACGTAATTGCACAAAGCATGTTCTAATGCGGTTCGTGAATGGACGGCGCGGGCGGCGTTTTGCGATTTAGTAGTTTTATATTATCTTCGAAACTATTCAACCAATTGACATACTGTTTTGGGCAAATCGTATCTCTATGATGTTCTTGTGATCATTATAACATTTTTTTCGATAAGGATTAATATTTTGTTGTTTAAAAAATCGTTCAAAGATTAGTACATCGAAAAATACTTTTTTTAACACATTAAAGCTAGTATATCTGCTAAAATATAAAAGATAGAAATATGGTGCCGCTGACTTTTTTGTAGAACTATTCAAAGCGGACCAGGTTGCCATACATTGTTCTCAATTATATACAACTGTTAAGGCAGCGCACGCAAATAACTCTGTTGTAAGAGCAATTTTTTTCCGCCTGGATAGACAAAAATTGAGATAGTTCGGCTAATATGCATGATATCTTTATAATTTATAGCCTATAGCATTCCTCAATAAATGGGCTATCTAACACTGAAAGAATTTTTCAAATCGGACCAGTAGTTCCTGAGATTACCCCCTACATACAAACTTACAAACTTACAAACTTACAAACAATTTTACCTCTTTATAATATTAGTATAGACTAGACACTGACCCGTGCAACGGCGTCTGCGTAACATTTTTCATTACTGCTCCGCGCCTATAGCCTTCCTCAATAAATGGGCATCTAACACTGAAAGCATTTTTCAAATCGGACCAGTAGTTCCTGAGATTAGCGCGTTCAACCAAACAAACAAACAAACAAACACAATCAAACAACACCAAACAAACAACAACAACAAATATTAGGTATATAGATGTACAAAATACCTGTATACACTCAACAAAAACACATTATTATTTTATTATCTAATATCCTATGAATTTTTTACTTTGACTTTGAACTTGACTTTTACCTTGACCTTGACCATGACTTTGACTTTGACCTTGACTTTGAATTTGACCTTGACGATGTCATAATAATAAAAAAAATAATAATAATCCGCCTCGCCGCCGCCGGACAGCGGATTACCAGAGTCACCGGCGGCCGCAGTCGCGTCGAGCTCCAGCGACGAGTATTTTTCCCCGCCGACGTCGCCAACACCTGTGCGTCGGCAGGGGAGAGGCCGGCCACCGAGGGGCTTGGGACCTAGGGGCCAACCGGCCCCGAGCCGGGTCCCCGCTACCGGTGGTTGTGTGCAGCGCATGAGATGGACGCAGTCTATGAATGAAAACGTCATGCGCGCATACTACGGGTCTACAGAGGGGGGAACTAGCCTTACTGCGTACCGTGTCAGGATGCTGTCTCTGTTTCAGGACTTGGAACCAACTGTGAACGTCTCGGCCCAACGGTTGTCGGATCAAGTGCGGGTCATCCAACGTAATCACAGGTTGGACGATGCCGTACTTGATAGGCTGCGCTCAGAGGTACTGAACAACCTTATTATCTCGACCCCAATACAGACCGCGACTCAGGCGCCAGCTCGTGGCGCAGTCACACCGCGGTCCAATAACATCAGTGATGAGGTAGATAATAGGGTTGTTACGGTAAGTAGCCAGTGCAACGATAGACTGAGGAGCGCACTGGAGGATGCGCTTCGCGAGTATAGATCGACTCCGACCGAACTTAGGCCCCGATTACCACGGTTACCCATGCACAAAAAGAATAGGGCGCTGGTGTGTGCCTTGGATTCGCTGCTGCAGAACATCTTTGCAAGCAGCGAGAGCCTCGTTGATACGCACTCAATTCTGTTTTGCGGGGCTGTTGCAGCATGTCGTATAGCCAACGTCAAGTTCCCAACTTGTGACGAAGCTATACGACAAAAACCAGCTGCACCAGCTTGGCAGTGCAGGATCGAGCGGCGTATCGATGAGGCAAGGGCACTCATCGGCAAACTATACTGCTTCAGGGAGGGCAACACACGACCACGCGTGATGCGCTTTGTGAGACGGGCGTTTTCGGGGACTGGTATCAGCCCTCGAGATTACACGTCCCGTGTCACAGAGCGCATCGACTTCCTGAGGCAGAAAGTTTGTGCATGGGCAAACCGTATTCGGCGGTATAAGCGGCGGGTTGATCGATACTCGCAGAATCGCATGTTCCAGAGCGACGAGAGGTGGGTATACAGAGCTTGGGAGCGACCTGAACAAAGTGTGTCAGACGTGTGCCGCCCGGATGATGTCGCCACGAGTACTTTCTGGCGCAGCATTTGGTCGGTGCCCGTTTGTCACACCGAGGGTGACTGGATGCGCGATGTCGAGAGTGTGTGTGAAGCTATACCACAAATGGAAAAAATTACAATATCTACATTAGATATAGCCAAAGCAGTTCGTCCGTTACCGAATTGGAAATCTCCGGGACCGGACGGACTGCACAACTTCTGGCTTAAGTGGTATAGCAGCTCGCACGCGCTCTTGGCATCTCAATTCCAGTCATGCTTAGAGTCTGGGTCGCTACCACAGTTTCTAACAACTGGCGTTACCCACTTGCTCCATAAGACAGGTAGTCCCGCGGAACCCAAGAATTATAGACCGATTACTTGTTTGTCGACGGTCTATAAGCTTCTTACATCCATCCTGAGAGTGAAAATTAATGATCACATTGAGATTAACTCAATTATGTCTGCCTCTCAGAATGGATGTAGGAAGGGGTCCCGCGGCACTAAGGAGCTACTCCTCATAGACATGGCCATAAGCCAACAGGTTCGTCGATCTCGCAAGGATCTGTCGACATGTTGGATAGATTACAAGAAGGCCTATGATTCTGTGCCACATACATGGCTCACGAAGGTGTTGGAGTTGTATAAAATAGATGCAACTCTACGCACCTTCCTTGAGTCATGTATGAGGCAATGGAAAACAGTCCTTCGCTATCCAGGATGTCGACCAATTCAGGGGAATGACGAGCCTGTATGGATTAAACGGGGAATATTTCAGGGCGACAGTTTGAGTCCGCTTTGGTTTTGCTTAGCTCTGAATCCTCTAAGCACATTGCTGGAGGATTCAGGTCTAGGCTATCGGTTGAGAAGAGGTGGTCAGACCATATCCCACCTTCTTTACATGGATGATTTGAAACTCTTTGCCCCCAACAATTCGCGACTGATGGAGCTACTGAAGGTCACTGAAACCTTCAGTAGTGCCATCAGGATGGAATTTGGTGTGGACAAATGTGCAGTCATGCATGTTAAAAAAGGGGAGATTATGGAATCTGAGGGAATTCAACTCTCGGATTCCATACAGGTTAGATCCCTCAGCTCAACCGAAACGTACAAGTATTTGGGTATGTCGGAAGCGTTGGGCATTGATGTTGCCAGCATGAAGCAATCGTTGAAGGAGCGCTTCTTTGGCCGCCTGAAGAAGGTTTTGAATAGCCTTTTGTCGGGCGGAAATAAGGTGCGCGCCTTCAACGGTTGGGTCATGCCGGTATTAATGTACTCTTTCGGCGTACTCAAATGGACTCAAACCGAACTCGACGCCCTGGATAGGAGGGTCCGTACACTGCTGACCGCAAACCGGATGCATCACCCACGATCGTCGGTGATGAGACTGTACATCCCACGGAAGTGTGGAGGAAGAGTTTTGGCGTTTAAAAAGCCTCGAGGCTTTTTAAACGCCAAAACTCTCCACAACCGCGAGATGTGCAGTCTCAGAGAATATTTTCTTAAAGCTGATGTGGGTATGCACCGAGATGTGGTCGCAGTGGACAAAGGACTCACCCCGTTGTCCATGGCTAAAGAGAACTGGCGCAAACCTGTGATACTTACCACAGATGACCGCAAGGAGGTATGGAAAGGCAAGGAGCTTCACGGGCGCTTCTATCGGGCTCTTCATGGGTCCGATGTAGATTTTGCAGCGTCCGTGGCTTGGCTACGCTTCAGTGATCTCTTCGGAGAAACTGAAGGTTTTGTCTGTGCGATTATGGACGAAGTTATCTTGACGAATAACTACCGGAGACATATTATGAAGGATGGGACGGTGGACGTGTGTCGGGCATGCCACCGTCCGGGTGAGTCCATCAGACATATTATCTCTGGTTGTTCTCGTCTGGCTAACGGCGAGTACTTGCACCGACATAACCAAGTGGCCAGGATCATCCATCAGCAACTTGCTTTGAAATACAAACTTGTGGACTCTGAGGTACCGTATTACAAGTATGTGCCCGACCCAGTTCTTGAAAATGACCATGTCACGTTGTACTGGGATCGGTCTATCATCACTGACAGGACTATTGTTGCCAATAAGCCTGACATAGTGGTGATAGACCGATTAGCGCGCCGCACAATGATTATCGATGTTACCATCCCACATGACGAGAATCTCGTGAAAGCTGAGAAAGAGAAACAGATAAAGTATCTCGACTTAGCACACGAGGTTGTCGACATGTGGAATGTGGACTCGGCAGTCATTGTGCCGATTGTCGTTACGGCTAATGGCCTGATGGCCAAAAGCTTCGACGACCACCTGTCGAAGCTGGGATTACACAGTTGGGTAAAGGGCCTGATACAGAAGGCAGTACTCCTCGATACGGCTCGTATTGTGAGGAGGTTCCTTTCTCTGGAGCCCTAACCACCGGTAGCTTGGACCCTGCTCCCGACACCGGCGGACTACTATTTTTTGTATTTTTAAATGTATTTTTTAATGTTTTTTAAAGATATATTTAAAAATGTAATCAATAAGTATTTTAAAAATGAATAAACGAAAAAAATAATAATATCCTTGGACATTTCACACAACGCCGTATAGTCCCAAGCTAAGCAACTTAATGCTTGTGTTATGGTAACGAGATGGCTGATAAACTACTGATATACACTTTTTTTTTTCTAAAAACCTTGACATTGATTGCTTTCCCCAATAAATGGGCTATCTAATATCTTGACCTTGACCATGACTTTGAATTTGACCTAGACGATGTCATTGACCTTGACGATGTCATTGATCTTGACCTTGACATTGACCTTGACGTTATCATTGATCTTGACCTTGACATTGACCTTGACGTTATCATTGACCTTGAATTTGACATTGACCTTGACTTCGTCTTTTACCTTGACTTCGAATTTGACATTGATCTTGACATTGAACTTTACATTGACCTTGACACATACATTGACTTTGAGCTTGACCTTGACCTTGACAGTGAATTTTACATTGACTTGACCTTGGCGTAAACATTGACCTTGACATTGACACTGACATAGACCCTGACTTTGACTTTGACCTTGACATTGACCTTGATATTGAGATTGACTTTGTCATTGATTGCTTTCCCCAATAAATGGGCTATCTACCATCTCGACCTTGACCATGACTTTGACTTTGACCTTTACTTTGAATTTGACCTGGACGATGTCATTGACCTTGACGATGTCATTGACCTTGACATTGACTTTGACCTTGTCGTAATCATTGACCTTGGCATTGACTGCCTTCCCCATTATTACTGAAAGAATTTTTCAAATCGGACCAGTAGTTGATATACCATAGTCATAGACCTTGAATAGACCTTGAATTTGACATTGATATTGACCTTGACATTGACCTTGACATTTAACTTGACCTTGACATTGACCTCGACATTGAACTTGACATTGAACTTGACATTGGCATTGACCTTGACATTTAACTTGACGTTTACATTAACATTAACCTTGACATTGACTTCGAATTTGACCTTGACGTTGTCATTGAACTTGAATTTGACATTGACATTGACCTTGACATTGATATTTTTAGACCTTGACACTGACATTGACATTGACCTTGACATTTACCTTGACATTGCCCATGACATTGACCTTCAAATTGACCTTGACATTTACCTTGACATTGACCTTTACCTTGAAATTGACCTTGACATTTACCTTGACATTGACCTTTACCTTGAAATTGACATTGACATTGACCTTGACATTGACCTTGACATTGACCTTGACATTGACCTTGACATTGACCTTGACATTGACCTTGACATTGACCTTGACATTGACCTTGACATTGGCATTGACATTGACCTTGACATTGACCTTGACATTTACCTCTACATTTACCTCGACATTGGACTTGGACTTGGACTTGGACTTGGACTTGGACTTGGACTTGGACTTGGACTTGGACTTGGACTTGGACTTGGACTTGGACTTGGACTTGGACTTGGACTTGGACTTGGACTTGGACTTGGACTTGGACTTGGACTTGGACTTGGACTTGGACTTGGACTTGGACTTGGACTTGGACTTGGACTTGGACTTGGACTTGGACTTGGACGTCGATTCTGTAAAATTCAAACAACAACTCGCATTTCACTTCGCTATTCGCTCTCACTTCGCATAAGGTTCAAAATGACCTTGATTTTACTTTGACTTTGAACTTGACTTTTACCTTGACCTTGACCATGACTTTGACTTTGACCTTGACCTTGAATTTGACATTGACCTTGACTTCGTCTTTTACCTTGACTTCGAATTTGACATTGATCTTGACATTGAACTTTACATTGACCTTGACACATACATTGACTTTGAGCTTGACCTTGACCTTGACAGTGAATTTTACATTGACTTGACCTTGGCGTAAACATTGACCTTGACATTGACACTGACATAGACCCTGACTTTGACTTTGACCTTGACATTGACCTTGATATTGAGATTGACTTTGTCATTGATTGCTTTCCCCAATAAATGGGCTATCTACCATCTCGACCTTGACCATGACTTTGACTTTGACCTTTACTTTGAATTTGACCTGGACGATGTCATTGACCTTGACGATGTCATTGACCTTGACATTGACTTTGACCTTGTCGTAATCATTGACCTTGGCATTGACTGCCTTCCCCATTATTACTGAAAGAATTTTTCAAATCGGACCAGTAGTTGATATACCATAGTCATAGACCTTGAATAGACCTTGAATTTGACATTGATATTGACCTTGACATTGACCTTGACATTTAACTTGACCTTGACATTGACCTCGACATTGAACTTGACATTGAACTTGACATTGGCATTGACCTTGACATTTAACTTGACGTTTACATTAACATTAACCTTGACATTGACTTCGAATTTGACCTTGACGTTGTCATTGAACTTGAATTTGACATTGACATTGACCTTGACATTGATATTTTTAGACCTTGACACTGACATTGACATTGACCTTGACATTTACCTTGACATTGCCCATGACATTGACCTTCAAATTGACCTTGACATTTACCTTGACATTGACCTTTACCTTGAAATTGACCTTGACATTTACCTTGACATTGACCTTTACCTTGAAATTGACATTGACATTGACCTTGACATTGACCTTGACATTGACCTTGACATTGACCTTGACATTGACCTTGACATTGGCATTGACATTGACCTTGACATTGACCTTGACATTTACCTCTACATTTACCTCGACATTGGACTTGGACTTGGACTTGGACTTGGACTTGGACTTGGACTTGGACTTGGACTTGGACTTGG
Source organism: Ceramica pisi (assembly GCA_963859965.1). Lineage (NCBI taxonomy): Eukaryota > Metazoa > Arthropoda > Insecta > Lepidoptera > Noctuidae > Ceramica > Ceramica pisi. Next base: position 3,608,331 of record OY982556.1, on the reverse strand, counting down.
ACTTGGACTTGGACTTGGACTTGGACTTGGACTTGGACTTGGACTTGGACTTGGACTTGGACTTGGACTTGGACTTGGACTTGGACTTGGACTTGGACTTGGACTTGGACTTGGACTTGGACTTGGACTTGGACTTGGACTTGGACTTGGACTTGGACTTGGACTTGGACTTGGACTTGGACTTGGACTTGGACTTGGACTTGGACTTGGACTTGGACTTGGACTTGGACTTGGACTTGGACTTGGACTTGGACTTGGACTTGGACTTGGACTTGGACTTGGACTTGGACTTGGACTTGGACTTGGACTTGGACTTGGACTTGGACTTGGACTTGTACTTGGACTTGGACTTGGACTTGGACTTGGACTTGGACTTGGACTTGGACTTGGACTTGGACTTGGACGTCGATTCTGTAAAATTCAAACAACAACTCGCATTTCACTTCGCTATTCGCTCTCACTTCGCATAAGGTTCAAAATGACCTTGATTTTACTTTGACTTTGAACTTGACTTTTACCTTGACCTTGACCATGACTTTGACTTTGACCTTGACTTTGAATTTGACCTTGACGATGTCATAATAATAAAAAAAAAAATAATATCCTTGGACATTTCACACAACGCCGTATAGTCCCAAGCTAAGCAACTTAATGCTTGTGTTATGGTAACGAGATGGCTGATAAACTACTGATATACACTTTTTTTTTTCTAAAAACCTTGACATTGATTGCTTTCCCCAATAAATGGGCTATCTAATATCTTGACCTTGACCATGACTTTGAATTTGACCTAGACGATGAAATTGACCTTGACGATGTCATTGATCTTGACCTTGACATTGACCTTGACGTTATCATTGATCTTGACCATGACATTGACCTTGACGTTATCATTGACCTTGAATTTGACATTGACCTTGACTTCGTCTTTTACCTTGACTTCGAATTTGACATTGATCTTGACATTGATCTTTACATTGACCTTGACACATACATTGACTTTGAGCTTGACCTTGACCTTGACAGTGAATTTTACATTGACTTGACCTTGGCGTAAACATTGACCTTGACATTGACACTGACATAGACCCTGACTTTGACTTTGACTTTGACATTGACCTTGATATTGAGATTGACTTTGTCATTGATTGCTTTCCCCAATAAATGGGCTATCTACCATCTCGACCTTGACCATGACTTTGACTTTGACCTTTACTTTGAATTTGACCTGGACGATGTCATTGACCTTGACGATGTCATTGACCTTGACATTGACTTTGACCTTGTCGTAATCATTGACCTTGGCATTGACTGCCTTCCCCATTATTACTGAAAGAATTTTTCAAATCGGACCAGTAGTTGATATACCATAGTCATAGACCTTGAATAGACCTTGAATTTGACATTGATATTGACCTTGACATTGACCTTGACATTTAACTTGACCTTGACATTGACCTCGACATTGAACTTGACATTGAACTTGACATTGGCATTGACCTTGACATTTAACTTGACGTTTACATTAACATTAACCTTGACATTGACTTCGAATTTGACCTTGACGTTGTCATTGAACTTGAATTTGACATTGACATTGACCTTGACATTGATATTTTTAGACCTTGACACTGACATTGACATTGACCTTGACATTTACCTTGACATTGCCCATGACATTGACCTTCAAATTGACCTTGACATTTACCTTGACATTGACCTTTACCTTGAAATTGACCTTGACATTTACCTTGACATTGACCTTTACCTTGAAATTGACATTGACATTGACCTTGACATTGACCTTGACATTGACCTTGACATTGACCTTGACATTGACCTTGACATTGACATTGACCTTGACATTGACCTCTACATTTACCTCGACATTGACTTGGACTTGGACTTGGACTTGGACTTGGACTTGGACTTGGACTTGGACTTGGACTTGGACTTGGACTTGGACTTGGACTTGGACTTGGACTTGGACTTGGACTTGGACTTGGACTTGGACTTGGACTTGGACTTGGACTTGGACGTCGATTCTGTAAAATTCAAACAACAACTCGCATTTCACTTCGCTATTCGCTCTCACTTCGCATAAGGTTCAAAATGACCTTGATTTTACTTTGACTTTGAACTTGACTTTTACCTTGACCTTGACCATGACTTTGACTTTGACCTTGACTTTGAATTTGACCTTGACGATGTCATAATAATAAAAAAAATAATAATATCCTTGGACATTTCACACAACGCCGTATAGTCCCAAGCTAAGCAACTTAATGCTTGTGTTATGGTAACGAGATGGCTGATAAACTACTGATATACACTTTTTTTTTTTCTAAAAACCTTGACATTGATTGCTTTCCCCAATAAATGGGCTATCTAATATCTTGACCTTGACCATGACTTTGAATTTGACCTAGACGATGTCATTGACCTTGACGATGTCATTGACCTTGACCTTGACCTTGACGATGTCATTGATCATGACCTTGACATTGACCTTGACGTTATCATTGATCTTGACCTTGACATTGACCTTGACGTTATCATTGACCTTGAATTTGACATTGACCTTGACTTCGTCTTTTACCTTGACTTCGAATTTGACATTGATCTTGACATTGAACTTTACATTGACCTTGACACATACATTGACTTTGAGCTTGACCTTGACCTTGACAGTGAATTTGACATTGACTTGACCTTGGCGTAAACATTGACCTTGACATTGACACTGACATAGACCCTGACTTTGACTTGGACCTTGACATTGACCTTGATATTGAGATTGACTTTGTCATTGATTGCTTTCCCCAATAAATGGGCTATCTACCATCTCGACCTTGACCATGACTTTGACTTTGACCTTTACTTTGAATTTGACCTGGACGATGTCATTGACCTTGACGATGTCATTGACCTTGACATTGACTTTGACCTTGTCGTAATCATTGACCTTGGCATTGACTGCCTTCCCCATTATTACTGAAAGAATTTTTCAAATCGGACCAGTAGTTGAGATTAGCGCGTTCAACCAAACAAACAAACAAACAATCAAACAACACCAAACAAGCAACATTAACAAAATATATTAGGCATAGATGTACAAAATACGTGTATACACTCAACAAAAACACATTATTATCTAATAACCTATGCCTTTTTTACTTTCACTTGGACCTTGACTTTGACCTTAACCTTGACTTTGTCTTTGACCTTGACTTCGAATTTGACCTTGACATTGACATTGACCTTGACGTTGTCATAGACCTTGAATTTGACATTGACCTTGACCTTGTCTTTGACCTTGACTTCGAATTTGACATTGACATTGACATTGACCTTGACATTTAACTTGACCTTGACATTGACCTCGACATTGAACTTGACATTGAACTTGACATTGGCATTGACCTTGACATTTAACTTGACGTTTACATTAACATTAACCTTGACATTGACTTCGAATTTGACCTTGACGTTGTCATTGAACTTGAATTTGACATTGACATTGACCTTGACATTGATATTTTTAGACCTTGACACTGACATTGACATTGACCTTGACATTTACCTTGACATTGCCCATGACATTGACCTTCAAATTGACCTTGACATTTACCTTGACATTGACCTTTACCTTGAAATTGACCTTGACATTTACCTTGACATTGACCTTTACCTTGAAATTGACATTGACATTGACCTTGACATTGACCTTGACATTGACCTTGACATTGACCTTGACATTGACCTTGACATTGACCTTGACATTGACCTTGACATTGACCTTGACCTTGACGTTGACATTGACATTGACATTGACCTTGACATTGACCTTGACATTGACATTTACCTCTACATTTACCTCGACATTGACTTGGACTTGGACTTGGACTTGGACTTGGACTTGGCTTGGACTTGGACTTGGACTTGGACTTGGACTTGGACTTGGACTTGGACTTGGACTTGGACTTGGACTTGGACTTGGACTTGGACTTGGACTTGGACTTGGACTTGGACTTGGACTTGGACTTGGACTTGGACTTGGACTTGGACTTGGACTTGGACTTGGACTTGGACTTGGACTAATGGCGGCCACATACGTAGCGGTATACCTGAACGGTATACCGGAACTGAAGGCTTGTGCAAGTATACCTAACGCTCATAGTGACCACACACGATTCAAGTATGCCTGTGCAGTCTCAGTTCTGCGCCTGTGACAAACCGAAGAAGTCGTGTTGTGCAATCAGCCCGCGGCGGCAGCACCAGCACAGCACGAAGAGCTAGGAAGATGGGATGGCGCAAGAGTATCGACGCAGGTAGCGTCCCACACTTAAGGCCTACCCATCTTCCAAGGAAATAACGACATGCCGTCCGGTCTCTTGCCATCGTCACGTGCCAGGCCATTGGGTTCTAATACAGCCAGAACGCCGACGGCGGCAAGAGCTCGTCGGATGATGTCATTAATGTTCGCGTGCTGCGCTATGCGACCCGCGCTACGGCTGCATGACAGGCCCTGGTGTCCGAGGCTGTTGACAACTTCGCCACAGTGGCAGCGATGAGGAGAACAACAAGGAGCGCCAAGACGTAGAGAAGCAGCGAGGCGGAAAGTAGTTCGACGATGGTAGTGCGTGAAGCCAGAGTCCCGACTCCCATTGTCCCACAGCCAGCAGGCGCTCACACTCCGAAGCAGTCGCAGATGTGGCCATAAGGTCATGCTGAACTATACTCCAGAGTGACTCGTCCCACCGTCTTTGGGATGATGGGTAGTCGGGTAGATTTAGATTCGGGTAAGCGAGTCTCCAGGCATCCATAGCCTCAGAGAAGCACGGCACATCAAAACTAGTCAGTGAGGAAGCTAGAATATTCCTGACTAATTTCTCAGTGCCATGAACTGAGGATATGAAAGCCGGTAAACTGATACTCGTAATTTTGCGGACGCCGAGCCCTCCCAGACGGATGGGAAGAGTAGCTTGACTCCAAGCTCGGTCGTCCAAGGCCACATTTAAAATTAAAGTTAGTGTATGACGAATGATTTGGTCCATTTTTTCTAGAAATGGGAAGCACGCAGGAAGTAACTTAATTTAGGGCCGAAACAGCAGTAACGGATTAAGGTGATTGCCAAATGCATATTATTAATTTTGAGTGACCTTTCCGAAATGTCAATTAAATTTTGTATTTTCTCCTCAACAAAATTGGGAAAAGATTGCTCAAAAATTGGAGATCCAAGGAGGCGAAGACAACTTTTTTCCATAATTTTGATTTCTGGAGATATTGCGTTGAATTTGGAAAGTGTCAGATGTCTGTCGGTACTGTCAGAAATGCATAATTCACACTTCGAAAGGTTGAGCTGTAGTCCTATAGATTGGAGTTGATTTTTTAAAACTTGTAAATCAGCTAAAACCGTGTCTACATCACCTCCTAGGGTTCCATCATCTAGATACCAAACATTAAATTTGGAATTTAGCTGTCGAATGATTGGGTGAATAGCTAGACTAAAGATCACTGGCCCGAGGGGATCGCCTTGTTGGCAGCCGACAGCGGATTCCAGAAGGTTGTCCCGGTATAGTAATTTAGATGGATGTCTGTAACATTGCCAAAGGAAACTAAAAATTTGTGGTACTTCTTTTTTAATTTCTGCCAGCAAGGTGTCCCTATTAACCGAATTGAAAGTGTGCGGGACAGGCAATAGTGTATATAGTGAATGTGAATAGTGTTTAGTTTTGAAACCGAACTGATAGGACAGTACATAGTGTTAGTGATAGCGTAATGTTTACATAATAGTATATAAGGTTTTTATGTTTGAATGTTTGTTTAGGATAATCGTATGATAGATTTAAGCCTTTTTTACTAAGAATTATATCGTTTGTATAACATAATTCATAGATTTAAGCTAGTGATCGTATTGTTTACGTAACATTTTATGTCTCGTTTTTGTTTGTTTTATATTTTTGTCATATAGTTTATGTTACGTAGAATCTAAAAACATATAGTTTATAATATGTTGTAATGGAAAAACTTAGTGAAAAACGCAAATATTGTAAAAATGCTCTCGTTACGGTAACGTAGCGTCGTACATAAGCTAACTGCACCGATGCCGACTTCGCTCTCATTGGTTGAAAATTCCTGTGTTCTGATTGGCTGACCAATCACAGGGCTTACATTTTCTTAGCAAATTTTGTATAAATTACGGAGCGTTTTCCGGATCGATACAGTCGGCGGGCAACAAGACAAGAAGAAAGAACACTAGAAGAAATAAAGGAAGATCAACAAGGAAAATGGTTTTATTCTTCACCAACCCCAGCACACAAATGCGCATCCCGCACATTTAATGGTCCTTCGAGCGCCGGATTTATTGTGAAGAAAGAAGCCCTTGAACATAGTACCTCAAGAAAGAAGCCTTGAAGATCGAATATAGTGAAAGTGTTCAAGATCGCCGATTGAAGAATCAACTGACGTCATGCCCGTTACGCGTTCTGAAGGGAGGGGCCGGAAGCCGTCGAGCGAACAGAAGCCGTCGTCGTCTGAAACCACGCCAGGGACCTCAGCGACCGGCACCAGTACGGAAGCCACGACGGAATCGACAAATACAGGGACGACTGCCACGGAGTATACAGAACATACCGCCACCTCCGCGACGACTGATCCAACCACCGTGACTTCCGCCGCCAGCGCCTCGACCGCACGGACCTCCGCCTCGGCCGCGAACGTACCGCCCCCCTCGCACCCCGCCAGCGCCGCCGCCCCCTCTGTCGCCCCCTCCGCCGCGACGACGCTTACTGCAGGTGCGAAATCGAAGCAGTTGATGAAGCCGCCCGCCGCTGTCACCTCCAGAGATGCTCGCCAAGAAACGGATGCCTCTACAGTAAAGCGAGTTGTCAAGCACGCCGGTACGTCGAAACCAACCGGCCCACAGCACCTCTCCCCCCCTAGCAAGAAGGGGGGAGGGGGGGGATCGACGCATAGCAAGTCGAAACAGTTGAAGATAGCGAAGGCAAAGGAAGATTTGCTCCGCCTCCAAGTCAAACTAGCTGCAGCACGCCTGGCCGCACTAGAACAAGAGGATGAAACCGAAGAGGAAATAGAAGAAGGAGAAGAAGATGACGTCTCCCTCTACTCAGAAGTCAACGCAAGAGTGGACAACTGGTTGGAAAACCAGGTAACTCGTCCAGTGTTAGCCATCACCAACGAGCCCTATCGCCATCCAGAAGAACCAACGGTCGTCCACAACGAACAACAGAAGCATGAAGAAGCACGTCAATCACCGGCGGGAGGTCAAGGGGACTTAGCCCTCCTAGCTGAAGCCATCGCCAGGGCTGTCAGCACCGCCCAGCGACCCAAGTTCATCGAGCTACCGTTCTTCAGTGGGTCGCATCAGGAGTGGCTACCTTTCCGCGCCGCCTACCATGAAACAGAAGCGATGTTCAGCGCCGTCGAGAATATGAACAGACTACGGAGGAACTTGAAAGGCACGGCCAAGGAAGCTGTAGAAGGGTTGCTGATCACGAACGCGCACCCATCAGAAGTAATGAAGACATTGGAATCCAGATTCGGAAGACCAGAGTCCATAGCCATGTTAGAGATGGAAACTCTTCGAAGCCTGCCGCGCCTCTCCGAGTCACCGAGGGACATCTGCATATTTGCAACAAAGATCTCCAACGTTGTAGCAACATTGAAGACATTGGGCTGCTTCAACTACATGTACAACCCTGAACTTGCGAAGACATTGGTGGACAAGCTGACGCCGACACTACGATATAGATACTACGACTTCTCAGCCACACAGCCGCAAGAGGACCCCTGCCTCATCAAGATCGAGAAGTTCTTCAAGAGAGAAGCCGAACTGTGCGCGCCCTACGCACTGCCTGAACAGGTGGCAGCACCGTCTACAGCCGCACCACAGAAGAGGACGCAGAGGGTCACGAACGTGACTGAGAAGACCAACGCGCTGAAGTGCTTTGTGTGCGAGGGAACAAGTCACACCAATGCAACAGAATGTGAAGCATTCAAGAAGATGGATGCCAATACAAGATGGGATACAGCGAAGTCCAAACGCCTCTGCTTCAGATGCCTGCGATATAGGAGCAAGACTCACAACTGCCGACAGAAGCCGTGTGGTGTCAACAACTGTAAATACTCGCACCACAACATGCTTCACTACGAGAAGAAGACAGAAAAGGCAGAGAAGACAGAAAATGAAGAGGCAACAGAAGTGATAAATTCAACATGGACGATAAAGAAGCAATCCTATCTGAAGATCCTGCCGGTCCAGGTGAAAGGACCAAAGGGAACAGTCAACACCTTCGCTTTGATGGACGACGGGTCAACAGTCACGCTCGTCGACGATAGCATCGTGAGCAGTATCGGAGCAACAGGACCCATAGACCCGCTGAAGATAGAAACCATCAATGAACTGAAGACGGCAGAATCGACGTCAAGAAGGGTGACTATCGGGCTGAAAGGGATCAACGACAGAGAAGAGCAAATTCAAGCAAGAACAGTGAAGAACTTACAAGTCTCATCTCAACGGGTTCCACAAGAACTAGTGGATGGGTGCCCTCATCTATCGGACATCAAGGGACATCTATCGTACCCCAACGCAAAGCCGCAAGTCCTCATCGGTCAAGACAATTGGCACCTTCTGCTCACCAAAGAAACCCGAAAAGGCGACAAGAACCACCCGGTTGCTTCTCTCACGCCGCTGGGGTGGGTTCTTCATGGAAGCCAAACAAGATCCTCCGGGCAGAAGATAGACTTCGTGTCGCACATGATCGAAGACACAGAAGACAACCTTGAGGACCTGGTGAAGAAGTACTTCGAAATGGACGCCCTCTGCATAAACCCGAAGAGACCGAAGACCGACCCAGAAGAAAAGGCGCTTCGAATACTGGAACAGAAAACTGAGAAGATTGAAGAAACCAGATATCAGACCGGCCTTCTCTGGAAGAAAGAAGATGTTAAGTTCCCCGATAACTATGAGAATTCCCTGAAGAGGCTCTTCAACATCGAGAAGAAGATCGACCGTGATCCAGCCCTGAAGAAGAGATACGTCGAACAAATGGACGCCCTTATAGAAAAAGGATACGCCGAACCCGCGCCGCCTCAGAAGACACCACAGAAGACGTGGTACCTACCTCACTTCGCTGTCATCAATCCAATGAAGCCAGACAAACTCCGAGTTGTGCACGACGCCGCAGCCAAGACCAAGGGAGTAGCACTCAACGATATGCTACTCAAGGGTCCAGATCTACTCCAGTCGTTACCAGGCGTCGTCATGCGCTTTCGACAGCACCTGATCGGAGTGACAGCGGACATAAAGGAAATGTTCATGCAGGTCAAGCTACGTACAGAAGATAGAGACGCACTGCGATATCTGTGGCGTGGAGATCGCCGCGACGATCAACCTCCGGAAGAGTACAGGATGACATCGCTGATTTTCGGAGCATCAAGTTCACCATCGACAGCGATATACGTGAAGAACTTGAACGCGAAACAACACGAGAAGACTCATCCGGAGGCAGCGGCTGCCATCATAGAGAAACATTACGTCGACGACTACCTCGATAGTTTCCGAAGCCTGGAAGATGCCGTAAGAGTAACGAAGAGTGTGCGCGAAGTGCACAATAAGGCCAGCTTCGAACTAAAGCAGTGGAAGTCGAACTCAGCGGCACTCCTAGAAGCACTGGGAGAAGAACATAGAACAGAAGACTTGGAACTCTACAGAACAGAAGAAAAAACCGAACGAGTACTAGGAGTCATCTGGAAAATCAACTCGGACGAGCTAACCTTCAACCTCAACTTAGCCAGAATACCTTCGACGTTAATAGAAGGAAAGCAGCCAACGAAGAGGGAAGCCTTAAGAATTGTTATGTCGCTCTTCGACCCCTTAGGATTCGCCTCGCCTGTTACGATACGAGCGAAGCAGCTACTCCAAGAAGTTTGGCGCCGAGGAACAGGGTGGGACGACCGAATCGACGAAGACCTAGCGGAACAATGGGACGCGTGGATGGGACACCTGAAAAGTCTCCACGACATGGCAATCCCGCGGCGATACCTTCACTACAGCGACGCCGTCTCCCTAGAGCTTCACGTCTTCAGCGACGCCAGCGAATCGGCCTACTCTGCGGTCCTCTACTGGAGAGCCGTAACACCAGATGGCGAAGTCGGCATATCACTCATCATGGCCAAGGCGAAAGTGGCACCGTTGAAGTTGACTTCGATCCCAAGATTGGAACTACAAGCAGCGGTCATGGGGACCAGACTCGCCGAGACAGTGATAGAAGAACACGAGAGGAAACCTGACCGAAAAGTGTTCTGGACCGATAGCAAGACAGTACTCACCTGGATAAAGACAGGGTCGCGTTCATACAAACCGTACGTGGCTCATCGTCTAGCAGCAATAGAAGAAAGTTCCAAGGTCAACGACTGGCGCTGGGTTCCGACGAAACAGAACGTAGCCGACGACGCCACACGAGATGTACCGACCGCCTTCAATAGAGATCATCGATGGTACCAAGGGCCGGACTTCTTATACCTGACAGAAGACTGCTGGCCTATAGAAACCGCAAGGACAGCAACAAAAGAGCCTTCCGACGAGGAAAAGACGCATCACGTGACCGACAGAAGAAGACTGAAGCTAGCAGAGGGTCTGCCTGATCCGACGAAATTCTCCAACTGGGACCGCCTCCGATATTCGACAGCACGTGCTCTGCAGTTCATCGAGCTTTGCAGAGCCCCTAGGCAGAAGGTCAACTATCGCCGAACCAAGAAGAACAAAGAAGTGGATCCTACCTGGAGGAGAAACAAGCCGACTGCAGCTAAACAGCAGACGCCCGCAGCATCGAAGAAATCGACGCTCAAGCTGCTCCCAGTCACAGCCGAGCTCCTCAAGAAAGCTGAAGAGCTGCTGATGCGGTCTTCGCAGGAAGAAGCCTTCGCGGAAGAGATAGACAATCTGAACAGCGGGAAGCCGATCGCCAAAGAAAGTCGCCTGCATCAGCTCAGCGTCGAGTCAGTAAACGGCTCACTCCGAATCCGGAGCCGTATCCGAGCGGTGACAGACATGGAAGAAGACTTCAAGAACCCGCTAGTAGTCGACGGAGATCATCCCACAGTGAAGCTTTGGATACAGGCCATACATCGACAGCTACATCACGCCGGCGTCGAGGCAACAGTCAACGAGTGCAGACAGCAATACTGGGTATTACGATTGCGCCCTATCACCCGCGCAATCCTCCGAAGATGCCTCTTCTGCCGCATGAAGACTCAAGTACCGCCGCATCCGAGAACTGGGGACCTGCCAGCGTGTCGCCTTGCACATCACAAGCGACCCTTTACGTACACCGGTGTCGACTATTTCGGGCCTCTCTCCGTGACCGTCGGACGAACCAGACAGAAGAGATATGTGGCAATCTTCACATGTCTCACAACGCGAGCTATACACCTAGAAATCGCAGGCTCGCTCAGCGCCGACTCTGCAGTAATGGCGGTCAGAAGAATGATCGCGCGACGAGGCTGCCCGACTGAAATCTGGTCAGACAACGGCACCAACTTGAAGGCTGCCGACAAGGAACTTCGCCAAGCAATCGACGCGGCGACTGCGGAAGAAGCAGCGAAGAGGACGATCTCCTGGCGCTATATTCCGCCTGGAGCTCCATTTATGGGCGGCGCTTGGGAGCGAATGGTTCGCTCCGTGAAGACGGCTCTTCAAGTGACACTGCATGAGCGCCACCCCACCGAAGAAGTCCTCGCTACTCTACTTGCTGAAGTGGAGTACACCGTAAACAGTCGCCCGCTGACGCACGTCTCCGTCAGCGCAGAAGATCCCGAGGCCCTGACTCCCAACCATTTCTTGCTGGGGGGTCCTGGACGTGTACCGCAGCCGGGTACATTCACCGAACAAGACACCATCTCCCGGTCCAGCTGGCGAGCTGCACAGAGGCTCGCAGATGTCTTCTGGCTCCGCTGGGTGAAGGAGTACCTTCCCGAGCTCCAACACCGGCGGGAGTCCCACGGACGAGGTCAACCAGTGCAAGTGAACGACCTCGTGCAGATCGTCGACCCGAACCTGCCCCGCAACGTGTGGATACGAGGACGAGTCATCGCGGTGTATCCTGGTCCAGACAGCATCGTGCGGACGGTGGACGTGCAGACCAAGGGAGGTGTCCTGCGCCGGCCGGTGAGGAAGCTGGTGATCCTGCCCCTGCCTACGGACGACGTGCCCGCACCGGAACTGAATGCGACGCGGTCGCACGGCGGGAGTGATGTGCGGGACAGGCAATAGTGTATATAGTGAATGTGAATAGTGTTTAGTTTTGAAACCGAACTGATAGGACAGTACATAGTGTTAGTGATAGCGTAATGTTTACATAATAGTATATAAGGTTTTTATGTTTGAATGTTTGTTTAGGATAATCGTATGATAGATTTAAGCCTTTTTTACTAAGAATTATATCGTTTGTATAACATAATTCATAGATTTAAGCTAGTGATCGTATTGTTTACGTAACATTTTATGTCTCGTTTTTGTTTGTTTTATATTTTTGTCATATAGTTTATGTTACGTAGAATCTAAAAACATATAGTTTATAATATGTTGTAATGGAAAAACTTAGTGAAAAACGCAAATATTGTAAAAATGCTCTCGTTACGGTAACGTAGCGTCGTACATAAGCTAACTGCACCGATGCCGACTTCGCTCTCATTGGTTGAAAATTCCTGTGTTCTGATTGGCTGACCAATCACAGGGCTTACATTTTCTTAGCAAATTTTGTATAAATTACGGAGCGTTTTCCGGATCGATACAGTCGGCGGGCAACAAGACAAGAAGAAAGAACACTAGAAGAAATAAAGGAAGATCAACAAGGAAAATGGTTTTATTCTTCACCAACCCCAGCACACAAATGCGCATCCCGCACAGAAAGCATTTTTTTATATCAACCTTCAGGATGACTTCTCCTTTACCAGAATTTAAATAGGTCGACAAAGCGTGTACGGCAGCCTCACAGCTCCCTTTGGAGCCGTAACCGAGCTGCAGGGGCGACGACGATAAGTAGTGCCCACGGCAATGGGACGAATGCCGCCATCCCTCTTGCGCAGAGCACATAAATTGGCCCCGTACAAGACGTCGATGACGGCCTCATGCACATTACCAGAGAGCATGAGATTAGTCAAAGCCGTGAGCTCCTTCAAGAGTAACTCACCGGCTTCCCCGGTGCCTGAGCAGATGAGATCCTTCAGATGCTGAGGACTGAGGCCGTCGAGGCCGCCAGCAGAGCCACTCCGAAAAGAGCACACAGCCGTGACCACCTCTCGACCTGTAACGGTGAGGGTGTGAATGTCCGGATCAGGGGGGTCGGGAAAAGAAAGGTCAACCGATGGGGCAGGGTGTTTACTCTCCAGAGCTGCAAGAGTATCTGGAGAATATGGTGCTATTTTTTTTTTTTAATTAACTGGCAAATGAATTTTTTGGCAAATAATTTTTTTTCGAGAAATTAAAATATGATGAAGATTCCATACAATCTTATCCGATAAGTCTGCTCCTGAAACGAGTAGCAAGCAAGCTGTTTCGAAGATTTCAGATATACAATTGGTTCTCTTTGTTTGCAGGTAGTCCTGGTCCCAGGTGGTCCTCACACGGACCTTTGACTACGTGTGGTGGCCTGCGTTACTGTGAGTGTTAAGTACAGCGCTCCAGGGACTCATACACCTGATAACCAAATTTCGGAAATCTCAGCAGAGTGAACAAGTGAATGCACAAACCGAAGTACAAGCATATTGCTTCCAGTATCATAACCCGGTGGAAAAGCAAAGACAACGACTGGAGACGAACAACGACCAAACAAGATTTACCGAGAACATGATGTATAAAATAATAAATAAATACATTGCCTGACTCACGGAGACATTGCTAAAATTTTATGGAAAAACAATAATAATTTACCAGACCTGAAAATTTAATTGAAGACCCCACGTTCAGCAGTCTTTTGGCTCCAGTACCAACAAGAAGCAGAAACATGTTTAAGAAGCGTGAAGGAACGGTAGGGATAAGCGGACACCTGTTTGAAACCAAGTTGCTCAGCTTGTTACATTTTAGAGCGATTCGTGACGATAGGATCATAAAATTCCAATTAGCTTCAAATGTCGACAACATGGGAGCTTTCGACGATATCTGCTTCCAAGCAGAAGTGGAAGATTTTGATAAACCTATCATGGTCTTTATACAAGCTAAGCATAAAGAAAACAAGAATCAGACACTTAAAATCGATTTGGCTACTTACTTTATTAGCTACTTGCAAGTTAAACACCAATTTCATCAATATAATAACGACGCAGAAGAAATTCTACGTCAACGTTCTTTAAAAAAAAAAAAGAAAGGAAGAAAGATAATAAGGAATTGTTTTCTAAAGGAACGTTTGATGAAACAGAATGCTTTTTCGTTTTATACACCACTGCAAGAGATGAATTTAGAAGTGACTCCAAAGTAGAAAGTAGCTTGTGCTCCATTCTGACTGATTTAATCGGTACCGGCGGTACAGTCAAGCAACTGCACAAGCTCGACGAGTATGTAATGTACAGTCTCTATGTAAAGTAGCTATGAAAGAACAAATGATCTCTCTGGCTGAACGAATAGCAAAGTTTATAAACGAAGACAGTAATTTTCAAGTGATGCTGACTGACGAGCTTTTACAGCGCTATCACGTAATACTCGCCAAAAAGCAGTTGAAGTTTCAGAAATTAAACCTGAAGGACATCGAATCGCGTCTTTTCGTCAGGATTTCTTTGACGTCGATGATGAATACCTCACTTTATTCAAAGATACACTATTTAAACACATACTGAAGAAAAAAAAAATAGAACCAAGTGATATAGAGAAAACACTGTCTGAATTTTTAACAAAGCCCTCTGATGCTTCAATACTAAGCAAACTGGTGGGATTTGTTGTAGCATACAACAATGGTCAATTAAATATTCGATAGCAAATTCACAAACGACTTCAGGCCAGATATGAAAACAATAAACGTTCCTAGATCGACTATTAATAAAGCAGTAGAACTGACTGCAAAGGAAATATTGTTATCTCCGGAGTCAAACTGAGAGTCCCGGCTGCTTTCGGAAATAAAGATTTAACACTGAGTGGGAGTGATGAGAGAAAGAAGAAAAGAATAAAACATCTATCTTCAAAAATCATCGAATTACTTGAAAATTGTACATCTAGTAGAATAGTAACAATAGATGAAACTTTGGGAGATGGACTCTTGCAACTGAATGGAGGCATAGCTGGTGCCATCGGGAATATATTGGTGCTTAACGATGAAACCAAACTGATGAAGATAACAAATAACATGGATTCTCTAGGGTCTCTTGCTAAAAGTTTGTATGGAAGACTAAATGGCGACATTGAATTGATTAATGAAAATAGAGCAAACAATTAAATCCTTTGTTTATCCGAATATAAACTTTGTTCAAAAGTTAACAAGTTTTCTAAACTTTTACTGGAATGTGAAGAGAATGAAGAAGAAGCGAGATATTTCTTAAACAAACTGGTTATTTACTCTAACCAAGCTGATGAAGAAAGCTTGGAAGAAATTCTAAAAAGTGAAATAGAAGACAACCAGCTCAATCAACAAAACTACTACCAAGTTCACACTGATGCAATATTTTCAAAATACCATGACGAAATGCTAAAATGGTGGAAGCTACAAGAGGACGCCCCGATTCTTACACGAGAAAACGACTTTTTTGAAAAGGCAAAACAAAGCATAATTAAGGTCCCATTGCTGAGCGTCATAACTGCGATGTATCATAACAAAATAAAACCTTTCGTTTTTACATTCACTGAAGACGCAGTGAGCTCTTTGAACTTACACAACCAACCATCAAATACTGTCATCATTACAGAAAACAGCATACTGACTGTTATCAAAGTGATGCAACATTTGAAGAATATAGACCATGTTGTGTTGGACATGGAATACATAGTTAGACTTCCATAGAATGACCGTAATGTATTACGCAGAGAATTGGGAGATATACATGCCAGCAAAGTTGTAGTATTAGTATGTGAGGATTTACAAAAAGACAAAAACAAAATTCTAGAAAACATCGCAAAAGCGGTTCTTGGAAAAACCACTATTACTGTTACTAATAATGCCTTTTTAAAAATACTTAATGTAGAAATGCAGAAATATTTCCCAAATCCTCCAGTGCACGACGATAACAAAAGTCTCATTAATATGGATGAAGAATCACAGAAAAAGATCCTCAAAAACGCCAGAGTAATTTTTCAAGACACAGAGGTCAGCTTAGACTTGATAGTCGATGAACAATCTAAGAAATACGTGAAGAACGATATTTTGCTAAAATTAATCAGTGTTTTTGTTTTTTTTTTTGCAATTCGTAAACTAACCGTCAAAGAAAATTATAAAGAAATAAAATCCTTGCATGTAGATAGACGCCTAAAAAAGCCTGGAGATGATAAAGACATGGTTGTGAATACTTTCAACAACATACCAGACGACGTTGTTCTTGTAACAGCAGAGCCCGGTATGGGCAAGTCAACTCTACTCACTCATTTATCGATTAAAACAATGGAGCTCAAACCGGAAGATTGGATTGTACGGATAAACTTGTTGGAATACTCAAGAATTCAGCAAGTGGAAGGAAGAGAAAACAGTTATTGATATTTTATAGACTATAAACTTTCTGTGTCAAGTTATACTTCGCGATAAAGTTGGCAAAGAGAATAAAGTAGAAATCACTCTGGAAGAGAAAGATAATATTGTACGTCTGAAACATTGTACAGTCGACCCTCTGATTGAGCTGGAGTTGAATTTGTTTCTACATTTTTATCATGAAAGAGACATGATATTCCTATTCGATAGTTTTGATGAAATCTGTCCTCATTATATGGACGTAGTCATGAAATGCCTAAAATGTCTAAGAGATCATCATAAGCAAAGAATGTGGATCACGAGTAGGTCATAATATAACGATATAAAAACTGGTCCACGGCAAGAGTTTGGACTATCTTACGAAATACTTTATTTCACCAACAAAGAAATGATAAACTATTTAATTTTGACAAAATATTGGAAAGATAATAATTTGAATTTACAAAAACTTAAACCCCAACTCAATCATGTAAAGAAATTCCTTGACTACATGGCGGCAATTTGGAATCAGCGAGTAACTTTTTCAAAGCCATTAAACGCTGTTTTTAGAATAGCAGCCTGTTATTTGGATTTTGAAATCAATGAAGGTCATAATTTTTTTGAAAAATATTCTGCTGTAGAACTTATTGATGATGTGACTCCGTTGTTTTTGTACCTGTCAGCGTTATATGTCGTAAACAATATTGATATCAAACATTCTGAGGATTGGTATCTTGACGTGGACGCATATAAAGTTTATGTCAAATTCTTGGAAATCAAAATTAAAAGGCGGTATGAAGAGAAAAACGGAATGAACATCCATAATCCTGATATTATTTCGGCTCTCAACAAAGAAATTACAGATTCTATTTTAAATCACAAATTACTGGGAGCGTATTCGATTTTCTATATACTAAATCCGAAGTGGTTTAGGGAGGAGAACTTAGAAAAAATTAAAGAAAAGGTAAAAGACTTGGAAAAAGGAGAAGACAAAACAGGCCTCATAGATAGTGTTGCGAACGGTTTCCCCATATTTACACACATGTCATTCACTGAATACTTTGCAGTTGAATTTGTGTGTGATCGTTTGAAAATGGCAAGTAGTATTCCTGAAAAGGTTGAATATTCTTACATGATGTTTTTGGGTGGTTTCGCTAATATTCATTTACGCAGAATATTCGATCATAAATTAAAGGCTGACAAGATTTTGAAGAGTATTACGGAACAACATGAAGTTTTTTTTAACTCGTTAAGGTTTACTTACGGTTGGCACAGAAATATGAGTGATTCAGTCGTGTGATAAGATAAGACTTTATTTGCCCAAACCTGTGTACACATACAAGAATAATAACGTGCATTCAGGGTAACAAACAAAAAGCAAGAATAATAGCGTGTTACCGGTTGCATCCTCAGCTGGTTTGCTTCGGAGCCCGGGGTCCGCTTTCCGGCCTTTTCATCTCAACCTCGCACGGTCTTCGGCATCCTTGATTGAGAGTCCATTGGCACGCATATTATCCTGGACAACATAAAGCCAGCACTTTTTTGGTTTTTTCCTTCTACCAGGGCCCGGCGGAGGATGCCAGGGCACGTACATACTATGGCATGCAAATATTGTGCATGCTATTGAAGGAATTACAAGTGAATATAAAAAACGTCATTGTTCAAAAATATCAATTATTTTCTTATTTATTTATGTCATTGTTATTAAGTTACGAATTAAATTTCTCCTTTTATCCATAATTTTATTTTCTAAACTGTAGTTATGTATCAAGCAATATCTTTTGCTGTGCCCTAATATCTATATCTACAACAGTTCCTAGCGGTAAGCTTTTTTTTTGTCATCTTGTTCCTTTTATTTATTACTAGCTTCTTCCCGCGACTTCGTCTGCGTAGACTTCAGAATTGCCGCGCAACTTTTTTGCCTCATTGTCTCATCCTTGGAACTGCAACTTCATGATTCAGGTATCCAGATATTGTGAGTCTTTGCGGTGCGCTGAAAGTAATACTTCAGCCCCGAAATTACATCATGACATGTTTGTGATCTCCTGGTAGGTACTTGTGAATCTTAAGCGCTCACGATTCTTGTCGAAAAAATACTTTGAAATGTTTCTGGTCTCCCGGTACTTTACAATCCTATCCGCTCACAATTCCAGCCCCAGAAATATTGCGCCATATTTCTGGTCTCCTGGTAATTGTTAATGTTTAGCGCTTATAATTCCAGCCCGGAAAAAACTTCGGCATGTTCCTGTTCTCCTGTTACTTTTGAATCCTAACTGCTCACAATTCCAGCCCCGAAAAAACTTCGACATGTGTCTGCTCTCTTGGTACTTGTTATTCTATAGCGTTCACAATTCCAGCCCAGAAAAACTTCAACACGTTTCTGTCATATTTTTATCCTCAAAATTACTTAACATGTTTCTGTTTTCCTGGTACTTGTGAATCTATAGAGCTCATATATTTTGCAGCCTCAAAAATACTTGACGTGTTTCTGTTCTTCTGGTACCTACTTTTGCATCATAACCGCTCAAAATTCCGGCGCCGGCAATACTTCAACATGTTTCTGGTCCTCTGGAACTTTGGAATCCTAACGGTCTGCAATTAACCCCCAGAAAAACTTTGACATGTTTCTGATCTCCTGGTAATTTTGATTTTTTCAGCGCTCATAATACCGGCCCCGAAAATACCTCGACATTCTTCCGGGTACTTGTGAACAGTTTCCAGCCTTGAAAAAACTTGGGTATGTATCTGGTCTCCTGGTACTTGTGAATCTATAGCGCTCATAGTTCCAGCCCCACAAAACTTCAATATGTTCCTGCTCTCCTGGTATTTGTGAATCCGTAGTGCTCGTAATTATGGCCATGGAATACCTCGACATGTTTCAGCTCTCCTAGTACTTGAGAATCTAAAGCGTTCAAAATTTCCAGCCCCGAAAATACTTTGACATGTTTCTACTCTCCTGGTATTTTTTAAACTTAACCGCTCACAATTCCGGCCCCGAAAATAAAATTGACATGTTTAATACTCGTGAATCTGTAGCGCTCGGAATTCTAGTCCCGAAAATACTTCGACCTATTTCTGATCTCCTGGTACTTGTGAATCTAAAGCGCTCATTTAAACCCCTAAAAATCATCCGAGATGTTTCTGCTCTCCTGGTACTTGTGAATTTATAGCGCTTGATATTCCGGCCTCGGAATACCTCGACATATTTCTGCTCTCCTGGTTATTTTCGGGAATCTATAGCGTTCACAATTTCCAGTCCCGAAAATACTTTGACACGTGGCTCTCCTGGTACTTGAGAATCTATAGCGTTCACAGTTTCCAGCCCCGAAAATACTTCAACATGTTTCTGCTCTCCTAGTACTTGTGAAAATATAGCGTTCACAATTCCAGCGCGGAAAATGTTTCGACATATTTCTGAACTCCTGGTACTTGTGAATCTAAATCGCTCGTAATGCCCCAAAAAAATGTCGGAGACGTTTCTGCTGTCCTGGTACTTGTGAATCTGTAGCGCTTGACATTCCGGCCTCGGAATACCACGACATGTTTCTGCTCTCCTAGTACTTGTTAGTCTAAAGCACTCGTAATTTAAGCCCCAATAAAATTTCCGAGATATTTATGCTCTCCTGGTACTTGTGAATCTGTAGCGCTTGTAATTCCGGCCCCGGAATACCTTGACATGTTTTTGCTCTCCTGGTACTTGTGAATCTGTAGCGCTCGGAATTCCGGTCTCGAAAATACCTTCGACACGTTTTTGCTCTGCTAATAAAAAAAATCTTTCCCAAAAATAATTTGACATGTTTCTGGTCTCCTGATACTTGTGAATCTTTTAGCACTCGTAACAAAATTCTAGCCCAGTAAAAAATTTCGACATGTTTCTGTACTCCTGGTACTTTTGAATCTGAAGTACTAAGGTAGCAGAAACTTTGGACTTCCACTTCTTCCTCTGTCTCCATTAGGTAATGTATTTTACCGGGATAAAAAGTAGCCTATGTGTTATTCCAGGATGTAATCTACATATGTGCCAAATTTCATCCAAATCCCTTCAGCCGTTTTTGCGTGATTGACGGACAAACATACAAACATGAACGCTTGGAATGAAAGCCAATCTATTTTCCAGCAAAAAAAAAACCTGACCAAAAATACTTTGACATATACGTCTGCTCTCCTGGTACTCAAGAATCTTTGGCGCTCACAATTTCAGACTCGAAAATATTTCGACATGTTTATGCTCTCCTGGTACTTGTGAATCTGAAGTACTAAGGCAGCAGAAACGTCTGATTTCCACTTCCTTCTTCGCCGCCATTAAGCTATGCCTTTTATCGGGATAAAAAGTAGCCTATGTGTTATTCCAGGATGTGAACTATATGTGTGCCAAATTTCATTCAAATCCCATCAGCCATTTTTGCGTGATTGACGAACAAACATACAAACATACAAACTTTCACTTTTATAATATTAGTAGGATGTACAAAAAACCTGTATACACTCAACAAAAACACATTATTATCTAATATCGTATGAATTTCCTTGACTTGGGATTCTGACTTTGACTTCTGACTTTGACCTCTGACTTTGACTTCTGACTTTGACTTCTGACTTTGACTTCTGACTTTGACTTCTGACTTTGACTTCTGACTTTGACTTCTGACTTTGACTTCTGACTTTGACTTCTGACTTTGACTTCTGACTTTGACTTCTGACTTTGACTTCTGACTTTGACTTCTGACTTTGACTTCTGACTTTGACTTCTGACTTTGACTTCTGACTTTGACTTCTGACTTTGACTTCTGACTTTGACTTCTGACTTTGACTTCTGACTTTGACTTCTGACTTTGACTTCTGACTTTGACTTCTGACTTTGACTTCTGACTTTGACTTCTGACTTTGACTTCTGACTTTGACTTCTGACTTTGACTTCTGACTTTGACTTCTGACTTTGACTTCTGACTTTGACTTCTGACTTTGACTTCTGACTTTGACTTCTGACTTTGACTTCTGACTTTGACTTCTGACTTTGACTTCTGACTTTGACTTCTGACTTTGACTTCTGACTTTGACTTCTGACTTTGACTTCTGACTTTGACTTCTGACTTTGACTTCTGACTTTGACTTCTGACTTTTACTTCTGACTTTTACTTCTGACTTTGACTTCTGACTTTGACTTCTGACTTTGACTTCTGAATTTGACTAACGAATTTGAATACTGACTAATTAGAGCTTACCATTTATTTTATTTGTACAGTAAATCCAATCTTTTTCGCGAGCGAAGACATCTTTCACTTTGTTGTGAAAATCAGCAATGGAATTAGTTAAGCGTTTTTCAATGCTTATCATACATAAAGCATTTTTTAAATATTGTTCAGATTTTAAAATACGCGTAAAGAGATTTAGTTTTCGTACCACATTTTTGAGTAAGTGCAATTTCAGGACATGGTGGCCCCTTAGCTTTAAGTTCGAGTCGCATTTCAAGAGTCTTTTCAGACTTTTTAATAAAAGACACTGTATTGTTCCATTTTTAACACAAATGTCGTCGCGCAAAACTATTTTAATCCATAATTAAAAGAAAAACTGCGAAGAATCTACATTCTGCCCTAAAGTAACTGTCTTCGAGTGTTTGTTTACGTAAGATGGGCAACAGCGCACAGGCATACGGGCCGCGCGCGGCCGCCGGGCCTGCACCGCTTTGCTCGATTTGCCAACATCGCGCGTGAGCGGCGCTCCGGGTTAGGCTAATTTCCCATACAAAATCTTCTGTTTCACGCGTTAGACTGTGTCGATGTTTCTCTTTCGCAATCATTGAATACAGTTCTAGAAATCGTACTGAATTTTGTTTCATAGGAGCGCAATCGCTGGCGCTCCACTCCACACGTTAGGTACATACAACTTGACGCCTAATGTGCGCGTAGGTAATAGTTAGTTTCTACTACGTTTCTAGTAAACTGCTATTATGTGTATTGTATAGGCATAGTAGAAAGAATGTATGTATAGGATTTTATGGAAATATGGATTATGCAATTTTTGTGGGAGTGCACAACACCAGCGCTCTTTAGAACGAGCCGCCTCTGCTTGCAAGTACTATGAGATCCGATTATAAAGGTATTAACTAGTAACTACCTAACTCACCTTAAGCTCGCTCACCCCATTTTTTTTTACGGGGGGAAATCCTCATGGATGTCCTCCACTCTGGGGCGGGCGGAGGGGTCTGTCAGACTCTTACTGACTAAAACCACCCCGGTGTTCCATCTCTCACCTACGCCAGGGATCGCGGGAACTACACCGACTTCCGTAATCCCCGGCTGGTGCCGGCCCGCCTCTGCGGCCCACCTCGAGTCAGCGGAGGGAGGTGTTTGACTCCCCTCGCGACGTCAAAGAGGGGCGCACGGCAACACCACGCCCCGCCACCTCGGGTCCGGATGAATGGGGGGCGACGGACATGAGCTCGCTCACCCCTAACCAGACAAAACAAAAGTTGTTGAGTATGATGTTAGTAATATAGTCCTAAGAGGTTGTCGGTGTTGCTGGTGAACTAAGCCTGAAACTACGGACTTCGGGCTTAGAGAATAGGCCCCAGGTGCAGCTGAATACCTGGGTTTTTATAAGGAGCGAATGCCTTTCAGACCTTACCCACTTCAATATGTATAGTTGGGAAACGGCTTAGCAGACACCTATTAGGAGTGTTTCGGATTCGGCGGGAGTACCCGGAGGACACGTCCTGGTGTCAAGACTGCGAGGATTGCGCGCGCCTCAAAGATATGTCAGCAAAGTAGATGGGGTCCGCCAGGGTCAGTGCCTGCCAGGGTTGCGTTTGATCGAAAGAGTCACCGTTGCCCTTGAACACAAAGGGCACTGGGAGGAACACGGATGGCTTTTATTCAGTAAGAGTCTGACACACCCTTCTGATTCGCCCAGACTGGGAGGTCGGAGGAGTCATCAGGGCTTTAGCTAGAGTCGAATTTGAGGTAGGGCAGCGTTGGGTAGGTAGGACGGAAGTAAAATAATATCATAATTGTTCTGCTCCGAAGCACGGGTTCCTAAATCAATCACCATGTATATCACTGACCTCTAGGTCAGTAGACTGTCCTATCCTAAGCTTTCACTAAATTTTTTTTTTATCTCAGACTATAAACAAACAATTCAAATAATAATATGATCATTTATCTTAGCGTTTGGTATTTTTGGAGCATTGTGATTTCAAGGTTTGGCATTGCCCCACAATGCCCCCCCCCCCCTAGCTACGGCCGTGGGAGTCATTTGATGATTTCCCATCGGATTCGAGTTCTGTGTTCATCTCATGTGAATTCTGGTCTAAGAATAAATTAGTCGTAGGCCATTTTTTTATTTAGGAAAACAATGTTTGGCGAGTAATCTTCTATTATATAAAAAACTCGTGTCACGGTGTTCGTTATAGAACTCCTGCGAAACGGCTTTACCGATTTTTATGATAGTTTTATGTATATTCGGAAGCTCAGAGAGTAGGCCGTAGCGTTTTTTTTTATGGCACAACAATGTTTACACGGTCAGCTAGTAGAAAGGAATGCTGGTACTAGGACAGACAGCAGAGAGACTCCAGTCTGGTATCAATGAATAATGGATTGTATTAATTTAAAGGAAGTTAACAAGTGACCAAACAATATCGAAATCCAAGTTAATAAATGGAGTGAGTGTGCGCTCAGTAAGGTAGACGATGACGCAGTTTCGTGGGTCGCAGGGCAGTGCGCGCTCGCAGCTTGACCGCCGCGTCTTGCCCGGCGTAGGGCGCGATGTTCTACAGTACGATTATTTTATCTTTGCCCATGCGAAGTACGTCGCAATCGATTGCGCAGAATTTCAATTTGACAAGAAACATAGAACAGCGCATGCGCGGGTAGGTCGCGTATGCAGTCTCAGTCCCTCGTATACGTTCGATGCATACTTGTGTCCCGCTTACTCAATGCAATACGACTGTTGGTTGTATGAAAAGTGTTATTGTTTTAATTGAAATATTTATTTTGGTTTTTCTCAATGTTACATTTGTGTTTTGTTTGTTTTTGTGGTGTATATGTCGTGGATAAAGAAATCATTTAATAATTAGTTGCTGATTTGAGTATTGTAGTAGTGGGTAGTGGTAAACGCCGTGACGTCAGTTGACAGTTGTAATGGCGGCACGTGGACAGAGACGTATAAATTGGAGAGTGGGGACTTTGGCGAGGTCACTTTTGCTCGAGACACCGACTAGGACACTCGTCCCAAACGAAACTGTCGGTTTACCTATTTTAATTAAATTAAACAGACTTCTTTAATAATGTTGTAAATGCGAGTTCTTCTAACTCAAAAGACAGATGTGTTGCTATGGAGTTTGTTGGCCACGTCTTCTCCCTAGCTAAAACACTAGGATGTGGTAACGGGCGGGCGTTTTTGGGGGACTGTCTATTTGTAAAGTACTAGCACTCAGCCACAGTTAATAAAGAGAGCTTAGTACTGTATTCAGTGTTTTATTCTACAATGATCCTGATACCACCGAACCCAAACGATGATGGCGCTATCGCTCAGCTGTCGCTGACGCCGACATCAGAAGTGTGATGCAACTCAAGTGGCCCACATGAAGATTCGTGGCAATGCTAGTGAAATACTTAGGTACGTGACGGGTTCCTTTTCAAATGCAAAATACGTAGTGACAGTTATAGTGAAAATTGTGGTTCGTGTTCGAAACTCGTGTGATTATCCAGACGCCTAAAATTCGATGTGTGCCGTGAAAATCGATCCAATAAACCTAAGATCGACGCGCGGTCATTGTGCGTCACCGCGGTGCTATGTTTCGTCGAGGACTCGAGTGTTGTGCGGGCTCTGAAGAGCATCGTGCCTACATGCCTATGATAGATAACCTATCAGAGTTCAACGTGTGGCCAATTAAAGATGCATTCCAAGGTCAAATTCCTACTCGTCGGGTCTTATGCGGCTACCCTCATCAACCTGAACAATGAAAAACTAGTTCGGAACGGAGGCAAGCAACTTCAAAACAGCTGGCCAGGTCATGGGGAAGTGTGATGATGTGTGTGAGGATCTTCACGTTAATCTGGTGAGTCATTTTCATTTTGTTATTGCTGTGAAACCGATGTGCTCGTTCGTTAACATTTTTCTATTTTGTTTAAAAAAAAAAAAAATTGTTCACTAGGAACATTTTATGCTGTGGAGACAGACTACAAAGGGCTATGGTCTCATGATTAGCCATAATCCATTTTAGCTAATTGATTCATCGCTTTGTTTCTCTATACTAAAGTGTGGCTATTATTTTCACGTTCGCTATCGATTTAGTGAAGTAATAGTTCAGGCGCTATAGCTTAAGTGTTGCTAGTTAAGCGTTAGTAATCGGTAGAAAGGCGTTTTAAATAACGCTGATGAAGCGGTAATATTATTCTGCTATCGCTGGTTGTGTAATGTAGTCCAGTACCAGTTCAGAGCTATTGTTGGACGTTAGAGCGATACAGTTACAGGACCGTACCAACCTAACAGTTCAATTTAAAAATTAAGATGATTGTAAATGCAATATTTTCATTCATCACAACCATGTATAGCCCAACTTTGGGTCAGTGGGTCATCTTAGGGGCGGTTGTCCACTATTGGACATAAACTTTCTTGCTAGTGCCAGTGTTCTGATTGGTTTCAGATTTTAATTAATTTGGATAGTGTGGCTGCTACGCTTAGCTGAAGCCTATACTCCTGCCAAAGCTTGGATTGGACTTGTACTCTCGTGGTGTTTTTCAGTTTTCAGATATCCTATCACCTTGGATGAAGCCAGCACATGGCGCTAGAAGTTTGCATGCAGCTATTGCTGCTGAGAAATTACAACTTCAGAGCAGTTCTAAGTGTGACGGATCGAAGGTCTGCAAGCAGTTTGAAGGCTGCAGTAGCTGTACATCATGTCAACATCTGTGGAGTTGGAAGCGTTCAAGGCCGACTGAAGTGCCCGGTGAGCCGCTGCCATTTAATTTTAATTATGATTTTCAAAGCTTTAAAGATCTTCGAATCATTTCAGTGGTTAGATTGATATTGCTAGGTAATTTTGATATACTCAGTACGAAGCTATAGCAATTACAGTTTCCCATTGGTGGTAATAGTTTCAAAATGATATTCAGTGCGAAATTCTGAATCCGATATCGTAAGGCAAGATTGCCACAAGGTCATGTTTTGTTTCGACTTAGATTTTTTTCAATTTTAGTGAAAAATTAGACCTAGGCGTTTATGTTAACGTGTTAACGACAGTTTTCCTTGCATAATAACAGTTAGCAAATTCAATAGTAAGCGATTATGAACAGTAACTTGATTTTATTGACATTGATTGACTGGTACAGATAATAACTCAACGCTTTCATAATTTCTAAATAGACTTTTCATTTTCCACTACTGGGTTGCCTACTAGGTATGTAAGGTAAAACGAGCCTAGTGAGATTAAAATAAGATTGATTCAGTGACCGCAATGTTCTTAGAATAACGAAGAGTAATTCGTGAACGTAGCTTCTTCACAGGAACGTAGGACGCAAAAATTAGCAGGCAAGTTGTTCTTGTTTTCGTAAGCACCGATGTGCATAGATTACCGGTCGGCATATTTTAAAATCTCTTTGTCGAGAAGATACCCGATGCCAAGTATCATTAACGTTGTGAAGTTATGAAGTAGATGTTGAGTTGGCAACAATTTAGTTTGTGTGACAGGTTCTGAGTTCTGTGAGTCGGTGACTGTACCAAGGTATCCGGCGGCTCTGGATGGCATAGAAGGGAGAGTCTAGATCAGGGTTTCATTACGGTAGCTCTAGGTAGTGTAATAAAGAGTGTTTACTCGGCATTCCCATGAGGAAGTGCGAGTGTATCAATTGTTTTGCTGATCTATGAGATGGCTGTCGACTGGAAATAAGATGACCTGTTGTTTTATTTATTCGATGGAGTGGTACGTGGCATTTAGTTCAATTAGAGTTTACAGCCGCTTTAGAACTGTCAGAAGCCTGACTGAATGACTGACTTGTCAGTAGAGTGGAGATAAAGAATAGCTCCACGTAATAAGAGTTAGTAGAGAATTGCTGTAGAGTTTAAGGGTGGCAAATCGTCGCGAAACGCAATCGGTAGAGTAGAGCTCGCAACACGGTGCGTTAAAAAAGAAAATGGTCTTATTTGTAGAGCTTTTCGATTATTATTATTTTTTTCTTTTTAGAATTCGGAAAATTGCGAGACCGTTATTATTGGTGTAGCGATGTGGATGCTAAAGTCCGTTAGTGAGAGTCGATAGAATTTTAGAATTAGTTGATATCGGTCGCTATCTTTTGAAATCCATAAATAGTAAAATAACGTATAAGTATGCCCACGATCACATACCAAAGATTCCTCTCAGTAGTGTTTCTAACAAGTTTAACGTAGAAGACGATTAGGAGAGTACCTCCACTGATCAATAGAGAACATATCATGGCTATTTGGCCGCACTGAGTCGTAACTGAGTAGAAAATGTAATACATCATCGGAAGGGTTTTAAATCCTAAACCAATTAACGCTGTGACAAGTACTTTGATACATAGAATAAAAAAATGAACTCCAACAATTGATTTTATAAGCTACAGAGACAAGTTCAGTCCAGACTAGCAAATTCGGAAATAGTTTAAATTGAAAGACACGAGACGGTTGGCGCAGAAAGTTGGGCTTGACCCGAACAGAAAAAAAAAAAAAAACAAAATAGATAGTGTTAGTGCGGGTGAGTTTGGGTGTTTGTGAGCGCGCTCCCGATGCAGGATAGATTCCTGGGCTGGGGCAATGTTTAAAAAGAATAAAAAAAAAAACAGGAAAAAAAAAAGAAAAGAAGTAGGACAAAAAAATTAGAGAAGTAACATAACAAAAATGTAGGACAAAAAAATGTGGGACAAAAAATGAGAGAATTAACATAACAAAAAATGTAGGAAAGAGTCATTGAAGGGAAAATCCGGTCCAATAATATGACTCAGCTAAAGGGATTGCAATCCGGTCTAGCATGTTTGGCTATAGGGACCGATATCCGGTCTAGCACTGGCTAAAGGGATATTCCAGTCTAGCACAATCGTCTCCAGTTTTAATACTGATGAGAAAAAGAAGGAGGAAAACAAAATAAAAAAAATAATTAAAAGAGCTTGAAGGGTTTGACCGGACCAAGCAGTAATAATCCTGAAGGGTTAGTTATAACCGGACCACGAGATTATAACTCTGAAGGGTCGTAGGACCGGACCAGTAGTTATAATTCTGAAGGGTCGTGAGACCGGACCAGAAGATTAAAACTGAAGGGTCGTTTGACCGGACCAGTAGTTATAACTCTGAAGGGTCGTAGGACCAGACCAGTAGTTATAATTCTGAAGGGTCGTGAGACCGGACCAGAAGATTAAAACTGAAGGGTCGTTTGACCGGACCAGTAGTTATAACTCTGAAGGGTCGTTTGACCGGACCAGTAGTTATAATTCTGAAGGGTCGTAAGACCGGACCAGAAGAATAAAACTGAAGGGTCGTTTGACCGGACCAGTATAGCTATAATTCTTAATTGATGATTTTATGATCTTGATCTTGGTCAGGTAGGCCGAGCCAGCAGTCAACTATTAAGTTGTGTTTTCGTTGGTTACAGGTACCATATTATCACCTCCACACGAGGACGTGTGATTGTCAGTTCTGGCCGTGTCGTGGATAAAGAAATCATTTAATAATTAGTTGCTGATTTGAGTATTGTAGTAGTGGGTAGTGGTAAACGCCGTGACGTCAGTTGACAGTTGTAATGGCGGCACGTGGACAGAGACGTATAAATTGGAGAGTGGGGACTTTGGCGAGGTCACTTTTGCTCGAGACACCGACTAGGACACTCGTCCCAAACGAAACTGTCGGTTTACCTATTTTAATTAAATTAAACAGACTTCTTTAATAATGTTGTAAATGCGAGTTCTTCTAACTCAAAAGACAGATGTGTTGCTATGGAGTTTGTTGGCCACGTCTTCTCCCTAGCTAAAACACTAGGATGTGGTAACGGGCGGGCGTTTTTGGGGGACTGTCTATTTGTAAAGTACTAGCACTCAGCCACAGTTAATAAAGAGAGCTTAGTACTGTATTCAGTGTTTTATTCTACAATGATCCTGATACCACCGAACCCAAACGATGATGGCGCTATCGCTCAGCTGTCGCTGACGCCGACATATATGTTTGTTGCGTTACTTTGTGACCTTGTTATTGTAACTGGTTGTGTTTCTTACTTGTAATAATACAAAATGTATAAATTATAAAAATATTCTACGAACGTAACACTTTTTTACGCGATGGGACCTGCGCAGTCGTCACTAAAAGCTAACTTCGGAGCGGCATAGAAAAAATAATCGTACTGTTACAGCTAGAAAGTTTAATAAGTAACTAATAAACAACGAAGGTCGTGGGTAGCTGATGGATACGAGACTCACAGAACGGTTGTTGTGGCGACACTTGAGGATGGCTTGTCCACTTGTCCAGCAGTGTATATTAGGGTTGATGAGGATTCCTCTTCCTCATCCTCATAATGCGGAAGTTCCTCATTTTTTTGCAATTCCTCATCCTCTTCCACATCCTCAAAATCAGGCATAAAATATTCCTCTTCCTCTTCCACATCCTCATTAATTAAAAGGAATTTAAGAGGAATCACTAATAATTAATTATTTTAAAGAAAAAGAGAATAGGTCTTCAAAAAGACAGCCTTTTGTGGTGGAAAATGTACCCATCTTTCAGCCCCTCCAGTGTCCCAAGTGAGCGCCTTTTCAGTGGCGCTGGATTAGTTTACGACGAATTACGAAACCGTCTATCTGGAGAAACAGCTTCAAAGTTAATTTTCGTTAAATTCAACCTCCCTATTGTGAATTTTGACTATTAAATTGTCTTTTTTTCCTTCTAAATATTAAAGGGCCCATTCGCAATCTTTCTTTTATTTAAAATTTCAATTCCAAATCACAGGTTCTATATTCCTCTTCCGCATCCTCTTCCTCATCCTCATCCTCCTCCTCATATCCTCATCCTCATCCTCTTCCTCAAAATGTATTTTTAATAGTTCCTCATCCGCATCCTCTTCCTCATAACCGGTTCCTCATCAACCCTAGTGTATATCTCTCGGCTGATACAATGACAATGATTCAAACATCGACTCAGTCGCAAAATCACATCGAATAGGTGCCATCTAATCTCTTCACCACCCTTGGTTGACTGGTAGAGAATGCCTTAAGGCGAGGTTGCAGTACTGTGTGTTTTGACGAACAACAACGACTGTCCGGCGAGCGAAATAATGCCTAAATTTTGATTGTTTTTTCTTCTTTTCACTGATGAAGAAATTATACAATATGGTTTCAACATTTACTTCAAAATAAAAAGCTCTATCTATTGATATGACTTTTATATATATTCGTGATGAAATCTCTTAGCAGTACACGTTTAAAATTGTAATTTAGTGTCATGTTTTATAAAACAAAGTATCGAGCCAATCATTCTAAATCGCGTTTCTATCTTTACGATTTACTTGTGTTTGTTCAATTTTTATGTAATGATTTTTATTTATTAAAAAACTCATAATTAATTAGATTTCCAGACGTTCAAAAATCTTAAAAAGTACTAAGAGAGGCATTAAGTCCACCTTTGTACTTATTTTTGTGCGAATAATAAATAAATAGGTACAACAATGTTGTTTGTTTTATCATTTCTAGAGTGCCCGCGTGACCGCGTCTGAGTCAAAAGCGATAGCAAGACGGTACCTATCACCAATATGAAAACATTATCCTCAACTGCAGTATAACTCTCGTCATCGCTGTGCATATAAAAGCCATTCGTTTTAAAGGCAACATATTTTAATAAATCAATAACCAAATTGCGTGAATGTTCTACAATAGTTCGCGGGAACAGTGTGATCGCGCGATTAAGTGTCTGACATTATCTATTGATAAAAGCGGTAAGTAGGTACTTAAGACCTATTTTGTATCGGTATTAAATGATAACTTATCTTTCTAGAGTGCATTATTATGGCAATTTAAGACGTCATCTACAATCTACTACTGCACTTGCTTAGAAAATTAATTTTGACATTTCAAAGGTAAGTATAGTTATGCTTTATTATATTATATTCTAATACATTATATTATTTTCTGTATGTTGTGGAAATGTCGTAGAATTGACAATTCTCGATGTAGCTGAGGTTAGGTTCGATTAGGTTTGAGGGATCTTAGGGCACTCTGACAGGGGTTCGGTTCGAATCGACGGGAGCCAGAGCGACCGAGCGAAGCCAGCGAAAAGTGTAGGTACTTCGTTCGTATTTCTGTTAATAAAAAGAAAATGTATGACTCAAAATTTGGGTGGACTTTAGTTACCGGTAGCACGAAGTGAGCACCAAGAGGGGTCAAAGGTGGTTCGGTTTGGGTTCCTGATTATAACGGTATCACTCTTATTAAAAGGAAATGGATATTTTTCGAGAAAATACAAAAAATAGTTTTAACCTCAAATCTGACAAAAATGAAAAACGAAACGTAATTTTGGGCGATTGACAACCAAAACTGTACCAGTATATTGTCTGTGGTATAAAATGTCGTGGAAAATCGGTGAAAAGAAACGTAAAAATTAAAAGAAAAACACAATTTTACGTCAATTTTGCATCAACAAATGACAGTGACACTGTCATTACTGCGTGTGTGTCTGTGTTAATGTGTGTGTTGTTTTCGTTGTTGTCATTTGTATTCAGTTCTTAATGATTAAAATAGGTCGAATCTGTCCCAAAACCGAATCAGGGCACCCCGACTCCACCTAGTCTTGTGGCTGCTACCCCTAGAGTGTTTATAAAATCCGGAGGCGCGGAGGGAGAGGATAGGCACCCTCGCGGAGGGAGAGGATAGGCACCCTCGCGGAGGGAGAGGATAGGCACCCTCGCGGAGGGAGAGGATAGGCTCCGGCTCGCACGGGCGCCTATACTTTGTTACGCAAGGGCGAAGGGGCTGCACTTCCCGCAGCGCCGGAGACGTTCCAGAAGCGACTTTGTTGGCAAAAAGTGTTTTGAGGTTAGGTAAACAATAATTCGTTTTTCTCAAAAATGGTGCATTTCCTTTTCATGGGAGTGGTACCGGGGGGGAGTGAGGGGGCCCCCCTCCCCCCCTTCCCCTCTCAACCCCCTTTTCGTGCTACCGGTAACTAAAGTTTACCCCAAAATTTGAACCACAACAAAAAAATAAATATGCATCATGAACAAAATCCTGCATCGCGGTATCAAAGGATTGTTTTTTATTTGAGATGGGTTTGCTCTTGACTCTAGTCATGGTCAGAGATGACAGAGACAAAGTCTACGATGGAGCGAGCTTACCCCAGAAGTAGCCTGTTCACTCTCACTTTGAAAAGATTAGGGTTGTAAGCGTTTGTAAACACAGGCAAAGAGTTCCACTCCTTTGCTGTGCGCATTATGAAAGACGCTCGGAAACGCTTAGTGCGAGTTGGTAGAATAGTAGTAAGTTGCAGTGCGTCTGGATGTCCGAAGGTAGAAGGGGGCTGAGAGGATGAGGTCATGGAGTTCTACAATCTGTAGAAGACCGACAAGCAGGCAACCTTGCGGTGATGAGCCAAGCTGTGTAGCTTGGCATCAACCCACTAGTACACCGATTACTCCGAAGCCTCTGATCGGATTTACATGATTCTTTTTAGTTCGATGCAACATACTTGCCACTTGGCCCTGTAAAAATTTTATTCAGTTTGCCTCAGTCGTTTTCATTTTATGATCATTTTTGCGTATCACCACTTAAAAATTAAAAAGTTTTAACAAAAATTAAAACCGACTACAAAAACAACACTACAGAGTAACGGTGTTACAAAACGGAGATACAAAATCAGATTCAGATTCAGATTTATTTATTGCTTGTCACAGGTGGAAATTCAGTTCTTAAAGTTATTATTGTAGCAAAAACACTGACTTCCGAAATTAAGGATTTGGTAAATTAAGGTCACTTAAGTGTTTTTTTTTTGGAAAAAGTTTTATCTTAACTTGGTTATGTATGAGTAAGAGTAGGTAGTTGGGGCAAAAAGTCGCACTGTCGAGGCGCTGCTCAGTAAACCAAGTGGTATACTAGAGCTTATCCAACCTACGGAGAACTCATTTGGAGACTGCCTCGACGCCCGAACCCAGGATATGACCACCAGGTCCTTCCATCCAGTCACCGGCTGGTGGATCATACCTACTGACTGCGGTCAGCCAACGGCTGGCACCGTACTTCAGATCCCGCTACCCTCCAAAATGAATTACCCGGAAGCCTTAGCCTTGCCCAGCAACCAACACCGGTTCTGAACAGCGCAGCTGACAACCTCCTTCTCCCCCAAAACACCGACGAAACAAAGCAAACTGCTTGGCGCCAGACACCGGCGGGATGGTGTTCGCCAGCCAGCCAGGTGCTTGCGGAGCCTACCATCGCTTGAGTGGGAAAGTTCAGCCGTACCACAGGCAAGTCTGTGGTGCCGTTGCCCGTGGTGGACCGCTTGGAGTTGTCACATGAGCGGACACGAGTGGGGCAAGTCTGCCTCTGCTTCTAAAACGAGAAGTGAGCTTGCTGTTTTGGAGATTTCAGTTACAAAACTGGTTATCTTTGTTTACAGGTACAGTTCCTCACCCGGACCTTTCACTACGTGTGGTGGCCTGCGTTACTGTGAGTGTTAAGTACAGTGCACCTGAGACTTGTTCCCTTAATTATCGAATTAAGGGTACGATAATAATCGAGCAGAAGTGAAGCATCTCATTGGCCCCGGTACTAACAAGGAGCAGAAACATGTTTAAGAAGCGTGAAGGAACGTCAGGAATAAGCGGACACCTGTTTGAAACCAAGTTGCTCTGTTTGTTATATTTCAGAGCGATTCATGACAAAAGGATTAAAGAATTCGAATTAACTTCAAATGTCGACAACATGGGGGCTTTCGACGACATTTGCTTTCAAGCAGAAGTGAAAGGTTTTGATAAACCTCTCTTGGTCTTCATACAAGCCAAACATAGGGAAAACAAGAATCAGACTATTAAAATCGATTTGGCTACTTATTTTACAAGCTACTTGAAAGTTAGACAACAATTCCATCGATGTGAGAAGGACTTGTTCTTTAAAGGAACATTTGATGAAACAGAGTGCTTTTTCGTTTTATACACCACTGCAAGAGATGAATTTAGAAGTGAATCCAAAGTAGAAAGTAGCTTGTGCTCCATTCTGACTGATTTAATCGGAACCGGCGGTACGGTCAAGCAACTGCACAAGCTCGACGAGGATGTACAGTCTCTATGTAAAGTAGCTATGAAAGAACAAATGATCTCCCTGGCTGAACGAATAGCAAAGTTTATAAACGATGACAGTAATTTTCAAGTGATGCTGACTGACGAGCTTTTACAGCGCTATCACGTAATACTCGCCCAAAAAGCAGTTGAAGTTTCAGAAATTAAACCTGAAGGACATCGAATCGCGTCTTTTCGTCAGGATTTCTTTGAAGTCGATGATGAATACCTCACTTTATTCAAAGATACACTTATTAAACAGATCTTAAAGAAAAGAAAAATACAACCAAGTGATGGAAAGAAAATACTATCTGAATTTTTAACAAAGCCCTCTGATGCTTCAATACTAAGCAAGCTGGTTGGGACCGTTGTAGCATACAACAATGATCAGTTAATATTCGATAACAAATTAAAATACGACTTTAGGCCAGATATGAAAACAATAGACGTTTCTCGATCGACTGTTAATAAAGCAGTAGAACTGGCTGCAAAAGAAATATTGTTATCTCCAGAGTTTAAACTAAGAGTCCCGACTGCTTTCGGAAATAAAGATTTAACACTGAGTGGGAGTGATGAGAGAAAGAAGAAAAGAATAAAACATCTATCTTCAAAAATCATCGAATTACTTGAAAATTGTACATCCAGTAGAATAGTTACAATAGATGAAACTTTGGGAGACGGACTCTTGCAACTGAACGGAGGCATAGCTGGTGCCATCGGGAATATATTGGTGCTTGACGATGACACCAAACTGATGAAGATAACAAATAACATGGATTCTCTAGGGTCTCTTGCTAAAAGTTTGTGTGAAAAACTAAATGGCGACATTGAATTGATTAATGAAAAGAGGGCAAACAATAAAATCCTTGGTGTTTCCGAATATAAATTTTGTTCAAAAGTTAACAAGTTTCCTAAACTTTTATTGAAATGTGAAGAGAATGAAGAAGAAGCGAGATATTTCTTAAGCAAACTGGTTATTTACTCTAACCAAGCTGATGAAGAAAGCTTGGAAGAAATTCTAAAAAGTGAAATAGAAGACAACCAGCTCAATCAACAAAACTACTACCAAGTTCACACTGATGCAATATTTTCAAAATACCATGACGAAATGCTAAAATGGTGGAAGCTACAAGAGGACGCCCCGATTCTTACACGAGAAAACGACTTTTTTGAAAGGGCAAAACAAGGGATTCTTAAGGACCCACTGCTAAGCGTCATAACTGCGATGTATCACAATAAAATAAAAACTTTCGATTTCACATTCACTGAAGACGCAGTGAGCTCTTTGAACTTGCAGAACCAACCATCAAATACTGTTATCATTACTGAGAACAGCATACTGACTGTGATCAAAGTGATGCAATATTTGAAGAATAAAGACCATTTTGTATTGGATATGGAATATATTGGTAGACTACCACCGAATGACCGTAATGTATTACGCAAAGAACTGGGCGATATACATGACAGCAAAGTTGTAGTATTAGTATGTGACGATGTACAAAAAGACAAAATTAAAATTCTAGAAAACATCGCAAAAGTGATTCTTGACAAAACAACTATTATTGTTACAAATAATGCCTCTTTTAAAATACTACAGAAATATTTACCAAATCCTCCAATCCACGACGATAAGAACAGTCTCATTAACGTGAGTGAAAAATCACAGAAGAGGATCCTCGAAAACGCCACAATAATGTTTCAAGACACAGAGGTCAGCTTAGACTTGATAGTCGATGAAAAATCTAAGAAATACGTGAAAAACGATATTTTGCTAAAATTAATCAGTGAAGAAACAATTGCAGTTGGTAAACTTATAGTCAATGATGATTATAATGAAATAAAATCCTTGCATGTAGATAGACGCCTAAGAAAGTCGGGAGATGATATCGACATGGTTGTGAATACTTTCAACAACATACCAGACGATGTTGTTCTTGTAACAGCAGAGCCCGGTATGGGCAAGTCAACTCTACTCACTCATTTATCCATTAAAACAAAGGAGCTCAAACCGGAAGTTTGGATTATAAGGATAACCTTGTTAGAATATTCGAAAGAATTCAGCAAGTGGAAGAAAGAGAAAACAGTTATCGACATTTTAGATATTATAAAGCTTCTGTGTCAAGTTATACTTTGTGATAAACATGCCAAAGAAAATAAAGTAGAAATTACTCTGGAACATTAAGATAATGTTGTATGTCTGAAATATTGTACAGCAGACCCTCTGATTGAGCTCGAATTGAATTTGTTTTTACATTTTTATCATGAAAGAGACATGATATTCCTATTCGATTGTTTTGATGAAATCTGTCCTCATTATATGGACGTAGTCATGAAATGCCTAAGATGTCTCAGAGATCATCATAAGCAAACAATGTGGATCACGAGTAGGTCATATAACGATATAAAAACAGTTCTACGGCAAGAGTTTGGATTATCTTACGAAATACTTTATTACACCAACAAAGAAATGATTAACTATTTGGTAAAATTTTGGACAAATAATTTAAATTTAAAAAAACTTAATCCCTTTCAACTTAATCATGTTAAGAAATTCCTTGACTACATGGCGGCAATTTGGAAACAGCGAGTACCTTTTTCAAAGCCATTAAACGCTGTTTTTAGAATCGCAGCCTGTTATTTGGATTATGAAATTACAGAAGGTCATAATTTTTTTGAAAAATATTCTGTTGAAGAACTTAACTGTGATGTGAATCCGTTGTTTCTGTATCTGACAGCGTTATATGTCGTAGATAACATTGAAAACCAACATTCGAAGGAGTGGTTTCTTGACGTGGACGCATTTAAAGTTTATGTTAGATTTTTGGAAATAAAAATTAAAAGGCGGTATCAAGAGAAAAACGAAATGAACATCCATAATCCTGATATTATTTCTGCTCAAAATAAAGAAATTGCTGATTCTATTATAAAACACAAACAATTAGGAGCTTATGCCATTTTCTGTAAACTCAATCCGACGTTGTTTAGTGGGAAGGACTTACAAGAAATTAAAGAAATGATAAAAGACTTGGAAAAGGGAGAAGACAAAACGGGCCTCATAGATAGTGTAGCAAACGGAATCCCGATATTTACACACAGGTCATTCACAGAATACTTTGCAGTTGAATTTGTATGTGATCGTTTGAAAATGGATAGTGATAGTAAAAAGCTTGAATATTTTTACATAATTTTTATGGGTGGTTTTGTTAATGTTAATGTACGCAGAATATTTAATCATAAACTAAAGAATGACAAGACTTTGATGAGTATTTTGGAACAAAATGAAGATGTCATATTCAATTGGATACAGAGTCATTTCGAAGTCAATTCGCCTCAAGTTAGAGCCTTATTATCCGCAATGATTGAGGACTTAAATAATTTACGATCATTTTTTGAGGAAATAATCCAAAGGCAAGCAAATCTTCCTAACAAAACTAGTGCCCAGCTGGTGAAGCTGGATATGTTGAATTTTACACTGCATGTGGGAAAATATATTGCACAAAAATATGACGTTAAAGATTCTGTTTCACCAGGAGTTCCACACTTGCAGAAGCGTACGCAAAGTTCCACTCATAAGTGACAATTAACTCACTTCACGATAAGTTTTCATGGTGAGACGATTGAGTCCGATCAATGTATTGGATAAGGGGAGCTACTCTCTAAGCCCGAAAGTCCGTTGTTTCGGACTTAGTTGCGGGCTTAGTCTACTCCGTATTATCTAACCACTAAGAATAGGGAATATGCATGAAAAAAGTATTTGTGATCTGAATAGTTTACCTAAAAGTATTCGAAAATATAATACTAACAGCGAAATAAGAATCTAAATTTCTCGAAAAACGAACGAGGTACAACTATTTTAAACAAATATATCTGTCCCTCTCGCGAAAACGCTGTTTTCTATGGCAGCAGTATAGTCGCCGTGTAATCTGACGTCAAAGTTCGTATCGGACTTCTCTTTCTAACTGTAAACTTTGAAGCTTTATAACTTCATAAATGATGAAGGTATTTAAAAAATAATTTCATGATTGTAATAGCTAGTAAGTATCTTATTTTGAAAATAAAAAAAATCGTATGCATATTCCCTATTGATGACAACACGATTTGATAGTTACTCTCAAATAGTGTTGAGACTAATCGTAAGTCCATATGTAATACGGAGTAGAATACGCCCGAAACTAAGCCCGAAACTACGGACTTCGGGCTTAGAGAGTAGCCCCCAAGGTTCCAATAATTCGCTTAGAGCTAAAACTAGTACGAATTTTGGGAACACCATCATACAAAAATGAAAAATGTGAAAAAACTATATCCATCCCACATTTACACAAAAAAAAATGTTTTTTTTTGTTTACGATTGTATACCTGCACTATTTTACGGTTATCTAGCAGACGGACTGAACCGATTTTTTTTTTAAACGTTGGCCCACACTAGGAATTTCTCCTGTATCGTGGGTGCGTTTACAAACATACAAAGTCACATACACAAACAGTCAGACCCGGAACAACTATATGTAGGCCATACATATAAATTTGTTCCGTGCGGGAATCGAACCCACGCAGCAGTCAATCGCTCAACCACTGCGCCAACCGTGCCGTCCGAGTGTCGGGAAAATACCTAATTTATTGAAGAGAAGCATACTAATACGCTAGAGAATGAAATGCTGAATAAATAGGCCTGTTTAGTAGCCAACACATTCAGCTTCCAGAAACTGTAAAATTTTCCAAATCATCTTGAACCTTTAGCTGTAAAGATGAAAATAAAATTTTGACAGCTAGTCTATTCTTTAAATAACCATTTCGATATCGACTTCACCTGAGTGACTAAGCTTACAAAGTGAACTTTATTTCACACATCATAAGGTCATATATTTATACGAATTTGAAACTCACCTCGGATTCCGCTGTCGAGACACGAAAATGTTGTTACAGAATAGCACTGCAGATTGTTGTAAGATTAACATTATGATCCTAGTATGATTCTACTAAATTGGCTTTTATAGTCCGAAATAAGAATTGAAACTTTCAATAGAGTTAGGAATGAATTGAAGAAATGTAGGTAGCGGCATCAATACCGCCACAAGAAAGACCAACGGAGGAAATCTACATCGCAACAAAAAGAACCGCAACGCCATCTATTCAACTGGCAGCGTACTAAAAATCCTGTGTTTCCATAAATATTATCTTGAAATAAAATAATATTTGTATGGTAAATATTTTTGTATTTGATTCTTGTTTATTTTTTATTCGAACAAGCCCGCCACACATTCCCAACCAGTACAACTCCTGAAAAGCAGAATCAGCAGTGGTGACCACCAGAAAAACGCTGAGCTAATGAAGCCCGACGAGTCCCGGAGAAACGATTCAATTGTCTTGGATCCCGCAACTAAATTAATCACAAGAGTACAGCGGAGGAGCAGGAAACAATAAATATAATTTCCACTTCCTTCCTTAGCAAGCAGGAGACAGATTTGAGTTAGGCCAATAGGCACCAAGGGACATATATACAACTGGGTTAAGCCCAGTTGCCAAGCACCACGGATTATAATATATTATATTAACATTGAAATTAATGGGTCCTAAATCGTGAGCTACTTTTGATTCCAGTAATAGATATGGTAAAATCGCCTGAACGCATGGCAATTTGTTTTGGTTTCTACAAGGTCCGTATAGTAAACTACCCCAGATTTAACCTGAATACTATCTATTATTACGTTCAGTCTGCCAAAGAATACACTCCCATAAGACGTGATGTGCAGATTGTTCGTATTCAAGGTCAGTTGTAGAACATTGACATAAAGGTGAAGCCACAAGCCTAAACGAAAATAATTTACTCGTAAAGTTGCCATGACCTGTGAGAAATTGGGCAACACAGTGATCTACCTCCAGCCATGACCTATCCAGCCGCTCACGAACGGATGGAATAAACTGGTGGAGGTGTCGGCCTTTGATGGAATTTTCCCACTTAGATTGCCATTCGGATAAAAGTTCCTCCCAGACGTCCGACTGGGGTTTTAGTAATCTAAAGATTTTTGCACAGTCGCGCTGCTGTAGAAACTCTGGGTCCGTGATCTTTCTAGCATAGTAGTACATTGCAGCACGCCGCTGCACCTCTAGATCGACTGGGATAACACCCGCCAGTACTGGTAAGGCTTCAGTACTAACCGTCCTATACGCCTTGCATAAGAATATCAAAGCCAAACGCTGGTTTTGAAGTAATTTACGTCGAACCACCCCTATGGTGGTCCTATCGGCCCAGACAGGTGCCCCGTAGCACATACAACCCAAGTAAGTAGCCCCATAAATAGTTTTAAAGGTTTGAAATGATAGGCCCCAAGTAGCCTTAGATATTCTCATCAAGGCGTAGAAGTTCTTTTTTTCTTTTTCTCCTAAGTACTGTTTTTATATGCTCAATAAATGAAAAGTTCCTTTCTAGTAGCATACCGAAGTAGCACATGGATTCATTCCGTTTAACGGGTACGTTTTTAAATTTAATGCTGGGTGAGGATTTAAGGTTTCGATCGCCCCACTGAGATATTTAACGTAGGCATGTGTCAGCAAAGTTCTCGAGTCCAGCCCGAGTACTTGCCTGAATGCAAGCCATCGTCCGCGTAACCGGTTACTGAACAGCCGTACGGGAGCGGAAGCGCGAGGAAATCATCGTAGCCAAAATTCTATATATATGGACCGATAACTGAGCCCTGAGGACATCCCATGGTTAGAGACTTAGTAATGGAATGATGTCCAAGTTTGAGTTTCGCGGAGCCGTTTAGAAAGTACGAACAAATCAGATTGTAGATGTTTTTGTAGCAACCACGGGTTTCCTTTTTGAGTAGTAACATCGGCCACCATGCGTTATCAAAAGCGCCAGAAATGTCGAGAAAGATTCCAACTACGTATTTATGTTCCAATGAGTTGACAATTTTACGGACAGATAGAGCCGCATCTACAGTGGATTTTCCAATAGTAAAACCGTATTGATTTTTATGAAATTTAGGTCCGTTCGGTAACAAGCGCGGAACAATCAGTCGCTCTAAAAGTTTTCCCAAAAATGAGAGTAGTGTTATGGGCTGGTATGACTTAGGGTCGTACGGGGGCTTGTCGCCTCTCTTCGGAATAATGCGTATAAAGCCTTGTCGCCATATTCGAAGAAAAATACCTTCCGCAATGCATCGGTTATATACTGATAATATCGCGTCCTTCTAGTTCTTGGCTAGCAGGACTGCTTCGCAGAAGGAGGTGACGGCGTCCCATTCCGTCTCGCTCCGGACCATGGCTTGGACCAGGGCCGGACGCGAGAGGTCGCCGCCTATCGCCGCTTCGAGGACACGTCGGTCCGCCGCCCAAGCGGGGCACACCTGCACAGTGTGCTCCACCGTGTCCTCATACTTGAACGGCCCCTTACGGAAGAAAGCAAAATGAATCTCATACCCTCATGACCTAGCAGCTCATTGTCAATAAACCTTTGTTCATGTATTGTTTACGACAGAACTATTAAACCGAGATAAGCACAGGCGAGTCTTTATACGATTTCACTACTAACAGTATTAAAAAAAATGGAAAGAACGTTTACGGTGAACTTAATTCATATCTTGAAACTCAACTGCCTCCTTGGTCGAGAGGTTTAGGCGTTTGCCTTGTGACCTAGTGACCGTGGGTTCGATTCTCACGGGAAGCTTGCTTTGTAAAGTTGTTTCCAGTTTGGCTAGGACATTGCAGGCTTCAATCACCTGATTGTCTGATAAAAAGATGATTCCTTGCTTCGGAAGTCACGTATAAGCCGGTGGTCCCGGCCGCCAAATGACGGTCGTTAATAAACCATGTCAGAGGC
Source organism: Ceramica pisi (assembly GCA_963859965.1). Classification (NCBI taxonomy): domain Eukaryota; kingdom Metazoa; phylum Arthropoda; class Insecta; order Lepidoptera; family Noctuidae; genus Ceramica; species Ceramica pisi. Next base: position 3,565,589 of record OY982556.1, on the reverse strand, counting down.
CCTTAAACTCTGACACTAGGGTGGTCGTTGGACCTTACTGCCCACATTATAAGAAGAATATCTTGAAAAAAATAAAATGCATAACGAAAAAAAGGGCTTTCGAACAAATATGGCCATTTATGAATTAATTTAAAATGTTATCTGCCACGTTGACAAAACACAGAATTAATGGAAAATGTGACGCAGACGAAGTTGCGCGGGTCAGATAGTGATCTATATGATCAAATGCCTGTGTCATATCTTGGTCATATCGCAGTAAATAGCACAAACTGGAACATGATATTTTACTGAAATAATCTAATTACATAGTCCGTCATATAGATTTCCAAAAAATATTGGATCACTTGTAAAATTGTACCACTACAGTGACGTCACGCATGTTTTCAACGCACTGTATCGTCTTCGTTTTATGTGTACGTCAAAAAAAGAAAAAATACATTTGCAATAGTTTTTGGAAATAATTATTTCTGAGGTCCGCTAAGTAACTCTTCAAAACGCGTGTTCTAATACCCACTTGGGAAGGATATGGCGTGGCGTAAAAATATTTGATTTACTAATGGCAATATTTTTCCTTACCCGTACATACTGATTTATACAATAGTAACACCGGAGCACTGATGTCATTCCTCAAAGTTTCGGTGACAGACTGACTGACTTTTTCTATCGTAAATGGCATTAGAGCAGGACAACTTGCTCAAATTCCATATGCGTGTGACAAGAACAGCTATATTGACTTCCTTTCAAAACTATAACACCTGGAACGTCATTAGTGAAAAAACGTACCCGAATGTGGAATCCACAATAGTGAAATAATTGAAAAACTGAGTTAAAACATAAATTTATTCTGTAATTTAGCCAACAATGGAGTTAAACGATGTGATAGTTAATCAACCCGTCGTGATCGACAATGTAAATACCGTTTTATTGACTTTTAACGCTAGCTATTTTCATCAAGTTGACGATGCAAGTTTTATGCAATAAGTCTTTTTAAAATCGATTGGAGAACCATTTTTAATGGGTTTTATTTATAATCGATCGTTTTTATAGGTTCTAAATCGTTCAAACTCAGGCTTTCTTAGTAGTTGACGAAAATGAGTCACCTCGTCACCTTGTTTAGTGTCGTGTACGTTTTGATGCATAATTTTGCCGGTTTTGCCAGGGTTCCGGAGTAATCAAAGCTGGCTTCGCTGGCGATCAGATACCGAAATGCAGGTTTCCAAACTAGTAAGTATCACTTTTATAATTCATTCGGATTTTGTATTCTTTTCTGTCCCATAAATTGCTGGGGAGTTTGTTGGCCACTTCTTCTCCGCAGCTAAAACACTAGGAAGTGGTGAAGGGCGGGCGTTTTGGGAGACTCTCTTTTGTAAAAATTTATATTTAAAAAGCTCTCAGACTTTTCAATTTGTAATTTTGTGTTTATATAGATAGAGGCTACCATGCTTAAAGCCAACACACCTTACCGTAAACAATTAAAAACTGTTTCCGAACGCTTACAACCCTAATCTTTTAAAAGTTAGAGTGAACAGGCTACTTCTTGGTATGCTCACTCCATTGACTCTGCTGTTCTATACCAAACCAGCACTGTGGCTCTGTCTCACACACGAGTCCAAGCATTATGCTGAGAGATGGCCATTTTGCGCAGATTTGACGCATATCTTCCTAATTTTTCATATATTAACACCTATATAATTGTGATTTTTGTATATTTTTGGTATGCGTCATATTGACCGCAAATAAACTCTTTTTCTTTCTTTCTATAACACCTTCCCAAAGGTTAGCTAATAAGCATCTCTGACCAAGACTAGATTCAGGAGCAAACCCATCACAAATAATAAAAAAAAGGTTAGTTAATAAGAATCAAAACAAACTAAAGGAAAAAGCTCATTTCTAACAAGTCATGTCCAAATTGGTTTATTAGGTTTTCATTGAATGCATCATGCTTGGTGCAAACAAACAGTTTTACCTTTCAATGTTGTAAGCAATATGCTCTCCCCACAGCATAGGCCGGCCAAAGCATGTCCGAGTGATGGCTGGAGCGTTGGAAGGAGAACTCTTCGTAGGTCCCCGTGCTGAAGAGCACCGAGGACTGCTCAGCATAAAGTATCCAATGGAACATGGAATCGTTACTGATTGGAATGACATGGAACGCGTGTGGAATTATATCTATAGTAAGGTTAGTAGAATAGCTTGAAAATTCTTTGTCTATCTTAGACATCAAGTTTTTTGACAATTTACATCATAAAAGAGACTGAGCCAATAGCGATAAGGGTATAGTTGCGGTATCTCCACAGAAATGTGTAATTTCTGTGGAGATATATATTATAGAAATACCCTTGTACGAAGGGGCATCAAAATCTGTCCCGGTAGTTTTGAAAAATATAATATTTTAGAGTGTAATATTATATTTTTATGCTACTTTAAAAAAAAAATATTGTATGCTTTTAGTGAATGGTCTATATGTTTTAATAATTATTGTAATTTAATGATTTTAAAATTAAACTTTAGAGATTTTCATAAAATTTAAACCCCTCCAGGCCTTCACCCACCCCACCTACATATATACAAGTAAAATCAATAAATTCCTTAATAAATATATTCTTCAGGAAAAAAACAAAATTAATTAAGTCCTTAAAATTATAAGAAATCTCGAAAATACAACTTAATAAATAAATATATAATTTTATATTGTATGGTCGCCCATCCACAGACTGACCTCAGCGTTGCTTAACCTGGAACATCAACCCGTGCGGCTGTTATTATGTAACCAGAGCTCCTTAGTGAACTGTAAATATGTTTTCTTGAATACCTAGGACCAGCTCTCGACTTTTTCTGAAGAGCACCCAGTTCTTCTGACGGAGGCTCCGCTCAACCCTCGGAGGAACAGGGAGAAAGCCGCCGAGGTGTTCTTTGAGACCTTCAATGTGCCAGCGCTGTTCCTATCCATGCAAGCGGTGTTGAGTCTGTGAGTACATGTCCCATCTGCACCTCTCTAAAGTATGACAACAAACAAACCAACAACCCAGACTCGGAACAAAACCGAGTCTGGGTGTTTTTCTATCTATAATAATTATGTATGTAGGTATTTACAAAAAAAAAAATGTATTTAAGTAGTTTATCAGCCATCTCGTTACCATAACACAAGCATTAGGTTGCTTAGCTTGGGACTATATGGCGTTTTGTGAAATGTCCAAGGATATTATATTATATTATTATATTACATTAAACAGGGCCGTATTTACCGCCGTATCAGCCGTATGGGGCCCCCGGACTACAATTATAAACCATCAAATTTTGATGCGTATAATGTATTGCGAATGTTCAGTTGACAATCTATCGAGAGTTTACAAAGTCAAGTTATTTTATAATGTTACGAAAATTGCCACTTTCCGGTGACACATACATTACGATAGGTCTTATCACGGACTTGTAGATTTTACCTTTCATTGTGGCACCGTGGTATACATACACACACACACTACATATTATAAAACAAAGTCCGCCGCGTCTGTCTGTATGTCTGTTCGCGATAAACTCAAAAACTACTGCACTGATTTTCATGCTGTTTTCACCAATAAAAAGAGTGGTTCTCAAGGAAGATTTAAGTATATTTCTAATAGACTTGTCCACTAAAAAAATCTAATTAGTCCGTCAGTTAGATAAACAAAAAATATTTGACCCGATTTTTTTCTTTTGTTACGTAAACCATAATTGTCGAAGATACGACGCTCTTAAAATTCTCAATACGTCACGCCGTGGTATAATTTTTAGCGTGTTCTGACGTGACGAGCCCCCACTGCCGAGTTTTGATGCGTTTTATCTTTGTCAATGTTCATTGATTTAGAAAATAGAAAAAATAGGTGTCCATTATATTTCAATACTCTATCTAACTGACGTACTAAATAGATGTGCAATTTATTTATGGTGGAAACTAGGCTATTTGTCAAACAGGCGAAGCCACAGTATTGATTTACAACCATGTACTTAATTCATTGCCTTTTCCCGAAGATACGCCACTGGACGCACTACAGGAGTGGTACTGGACTCCGGGGATGGTGTCACCCACTCGGTACCCATCTATGAAGGCTTCGCCATGCCCCATAGCATCATGCGGGTTGATGTAGCCGGGAGAGACGTCACCCGGTACCTGAGGTAAATAAAAATAAAAATACTTATTAGCTCTAAAAATTAAGCGGCGATCGGCGGCGACCTCTCGCGTCCGGCCCTGGTCCAAGCCATGGTCCGGAGCGAGACGGAATGGGACGCCGTTGCCTCCTGCAAAGCAGTCATGCTAGCGAAGGAGGTGGCGGAGAGGGAGAGGAGACCCTCTCGTCCCGGCCGCCGTGGTGGACGCCGCGGGCGTCGGGGGCCACCACCTGGTGACCTCCGGCCACCATAGGCGCGGGCCTGTGGATGGCGAGCTATGGGTGGCTCGCCGTCCGTCCGTCTAGTGACGACAGGCCGTGTCGACGGCGCGTTAGTGTTGCACGCGCGCCTCAAAGAGAGTCAGCACACAGAGGGGCTCGAAAGGGCCGACGCCTGGATTATTCGCAAGAGACATCGTGGCTCCGGAACACAAAGGGCAATGAAGGAACATGGATGGGTTTTAGTCAGTAGAAGTCTGACACTCCCTCCCGCTACACCCAGAGCGGGAGGAGTCATTGGATGATTTCCCATCCCTAAAAAAAAAGCTCTAATAATTAATCACGAAATAATTTTTTAAATACCATCATCAGTGATGAAGTTATAAAGCATCAAAGATTACAATTAGAAAGAGAAGTCCGATATGATCTTTGACGTCAAAGTCCATGACGCCTATACAGCTGCCGTACATAACAGCGTTTTCGCGAGAGGGTCAGATATATTTGTTTAAAATAATGATATCGGGTTTGTTTTTCGACTAATTTTCATTTTATTTTTACTGTTAGTATTATAATTTTGTATCTTTTTAGATAAACTGTGTAGATAATAAATATTTTTTCATGCATATTCCCAATTGTCAGGGAAGTGATTATTTTCCCAAAAAGTGCCTAAAGTTGCCCACTTTGCTGAGAAATGCCCAAATAAGGAGTGGAACTCTGCCCGCGTCTGTGTTTCCGAACGCTTACAACCCTAATCTTTTCAAAGTTGAATAGGCTACTTCTGTTTAAGCTCGCTCCATCGTAAACTTTGTCTCTGTCATGTCTGAACTAGACTAGAGTCGAAAAAAAAACACAAATAATAAAAACATTTTCTATTTACAGGCTACTATTACGCAAAGAAGGCGTTAACCTCCGCACCTCGGCTGAACTAGAAATAGTGAAGGCCATCAAAGAGAGGGCTTGCTACCTCTCTCCGAACCCTCTGAAGGAGGAGACTTTAGAGACGGAGAGGGCACAGTACACGCTGCCCGATGGAACGAGCTTAGAGGTAAGATAAGGATGGTTTTCACCAAAAGATTTTTTTTTTCTTATGATAAATTAATTTTATCATAAAATAAGAAAAAAATTAAACTATTTTTACATTTGATAAATAAACATAAAAGATCTCACAAAATGCAAAATGTCAAAGATACGAATTTAAAAACACAGCAAAAATTAAACTAAATACGGAATACAAAAATACTTATTAACTAAACAAGATGAATGGATAAAAATGAGCGTTATAAATTATATTATCAACTAGCTTCTGCCAGCGGCTTCGCCCGCGTGATCCCTAGGGAACATGTTCCCGGGATTAAAAGTAGCTTATGTGCTATTCCAGACTATAATCTATCTTTGTTCTAAATTTAATTAAGATCCGTTAAGCCGTTCTGGCGTGATTGAGTAACAAACAACCAAACTTTCACATTTTCATTTTTTCTATTGATTGTAGCGTGTTGAAAAGTATACTATAACCAGCTCAGGAGTATGAAAAATAATTATACCAAGTTTCATTAAAATCCGTCGAGTAGTTTTTGTTTCTATAACGGTTATACAGACAGACAGACAAAAATTTTACTGATTGCATTTTTGGCATCAGTATCGATCCCTAATCACCCCCTGATAGTTATTTTGGAAATATATTTCATGTACAGAATTTACCTCTCTACAGATTTATTATAAGTATAGAAGATAATATGATTCTCCTAAAGTGGCCTGTTTTGGCCCCCTGGTGATAAAAATGACAAAAGTGACGTATTTTTTTTTTTTTTTTTAATACAAAACGGGGAAACTTTGCCCAAATCTCACCTGATGTAAAGTGATGATTAGGCCGAAGATGGAAGCGAGTTTCACCTGGAGTCCTCATACACAGAGGAACTGGCTATCATACCTCTAACTGCCGGAACACAACAATGCTGTTAACATTGTTGTTATGGCGACAGACTTAGACATGATGGTGGTAGCTTGCCAGGCGGACTTAGTTGTATATCAAACGTTAAACGGGCGTGTGTGCAACAGACTGAGGAATTTTTCAAAATGGCGTCAATTTTTGACGTCAGCGCACTGACCTATATTTCGGAACGACTCAACAGTATGGCGTCGATTCATGACGTCATGAGCACTGGCCAGTATACTGTTTATCGGGCTTTGAGCGCACGCGACGACAGCCGAAAGGATCCGATCAAAGGGCTAATTCACGTAATGTTATGACGTGCCGATTAAGTTTTGGTGCAGTTGCAGTTAAGTTTGAGTGATAAACGGTATTCTTGTAATCTTTGAACTGCGCGTAAGCTGCGCGTGAACTGCACGTCAACTGCACGACAACCAAACTTACTTATGGTGGAGAGAAAAATTATTACTCACTAAATAATCGAATATAATAGATTACATTTCAATGAATATGACGTTATTATAATGTTAAAAGTTAAACTTAAACTTATAAGCTGTCATTTTGGGACGTCAAACAAATAGTAGAATACCGATCATGTTGCGTTCCGAAGCACGCACCAAAGACGCGCAACAGTAGGTAGCCGTTATTGCGAGCGTGACGCGAACTTGACGCGAGCGTGAGTGAGTTAGCCTACTGATACGACAACAGGCGGACGGAGCCGATCGCTGCTCGCACCATACACCACAAGCAACGTTAGAACACTCATTCACGCGATACGCTGCGTGGTGCGTGGCAGTGTGTTAATCACCTTAAAATACTACGATTTAATATCGTTTAAACTTTAAAGATTGTAAAATCCGTTCCGATCCGATGCAATGCGAGCCGTTTGATAGAAATCGTCCTTTATAGGAACATTTTACACCTTTAGGGGATGATTTTCAAAATCCTTTCTGCTGTACGCATAATTAAAGTGATCTTAAAACGTTTTGTGCGTGTGGGAGGGATGTCCACCATGTACCGGTGGCGCATCGCCGTTCGTCTTGTGGTCCGATGATGGAACGGGCTTGGCGGAATTAAATTATACAATTCCGTCGCAAATTCCCCAAAATGAAAACGAGTTTTGATGTTCACCTGTCGTTACAGATTGGTCCAGCCAGGTTCCGCGCTCCAGAAGTATTGTTCAGACCTGATCTCATAGGCGAAGAGTGTGAAGGTATGTTAAAAACAACTACTTTTTTATATTTAGCAATCTACCCAACTATACTAGAAAGTTTTAGGTAGTTAAATAAAGCTACACCTTGATGTATCTTTTTAATCTTTTGCATAAGATCAACAACTGACAGCCGGGACCACAGATATAGATAGACCTAGATAACGCAAGAGCAACTACTTCGCGTGCCGATTTTTGTACGTAAGCTACGTACAAAAAACGTAAGTGGCCACTTTTGCGCTCAGTCTGCATCGGTGTGTAGCGCTAGTCGGACGTCGGCTGGGTGAGTGAGGGTGCAAGGCGGGGGGTGGGGGGGGGGTTGTTTGGCGTCTTTGAATCGATTTGATTTTCCCATCACTAAATAGTGCTTGTGACGTCTTATAGTAGGTAGCCAAAAAATGGCACGCTTGGTTTTCATACAGATCGTGATACTTGCGTTATCTATATCTGTGGCCGGGACCAATGGCTTACCGTGATTTTATGGAAGAGTCTCGGTGTGTTAAGGCGGTTACCCATCCGTAGATCGACCTCGGCTTGCCTTGCTTAAACTTGAAGATCGAACCGTGTTTATAAGGCTGGTGTCAGATTTTCTGGCATCAGTCTTTCGGATTCGCACACGAAAGATTCCGTACCATAAACCTGAATTTTTATTATTTGCTGTTATAGCGGCAATAGAAATACACAGTCTGAAAATTTCAAAGGAGTGGAATAGCCTTGTGTCCTGAAAAAATCTAATTAGTCTGTCAGTTAGATTATCAAAAAATATTTGATCCGGGTTTTTTCTTTTGTTACGGGAACCAAAATTGACGAAGTTACGACGCTTTTAAAATTCTCAATACGTCACAACTTCGCATAATTTTTAGTGAGTCGTGACGTCACGAGCCCCCACTCTCGAGTTTTGATGCGAAAAAACAAAAAAGTTTAAACAAATAATACGTGTCCATTATTTTTCAATACTCTAACTGACGGACTAAATAGTTTTGCAATTTTTGGATGATGGAATCTAGCCTATTCACTACCGGAGTCTGTGTTTCTTGATAGCTACAACGTGAGAGTCTTTCAGTCAAGAGTGAATAGGTTACTCCTAGGCAAGCGTGCTCCATCTTAGACCGCATCATCGCTTAACATAAGTTGAGATAGTGGTCAAACGCGTACCTATCAACGGTAAAAAAAAATAACTGTCTATCCATTACGTTTCTTGAGATACAGCCCGCTGACAGACAGACAGACAGACAGACAGTGGAGACTTACTAATAGGGTTCCGTTAATTATTTCGGGTACGGAATCCTCAAAAGCGTGACTTTATTATGTAAGTAAAAGAGAACTTTTTTTTTGTATCCAGGTCTTCACGAGGTCCTAATGTTTGCGATACAGAAATCAGATATGGATCTCCGGAAGGTGCTGTACCAGAATATCGTTCTTAGCGGAGGCAGTACCTTATTCAGGGGTTTCGGCGATCGACTCCTGGCCGAAATTAGGAGATTAGCACCTAAGGACATGAAGATTAGGGTAAGAGTATAAACCATTTCATAGTTGTATTATTTTAAGGGGAATGCTCCAACCAGCCCACGAAATCCAACCAGCCCACGAAATTCAAATTTTCTTACGTTTTTTGCAATTTGCAGGCCAGTGCTAGGTTGTATGTTGATTAAAATATTATTCGCGGCTGTAAGACGTATGTAGTTACAAAATTATAATCATCAATACAACCCCTCCAAGTTCATAAAGGCGTAGGAACAAAAAAAAAACGGAAAATGTAATTCCTAGAGCTTTATGAACTTAGAGCGTTGTATTGATGATTATAATTCTGTAACTACATATGTCTTACAGCCGCGAATAATATTTTAATCAACATACAACCTAGCACTGGCCTGCTAATTGCACGTAAGAAAATTTTAATCAACATACAACCTAGCACTGGCCTGCTAATTGCACGTAAGAAAATTTTAATCAACATACAACCTAGCACTGGCCTGCTAATTGCACGTAAGAAAATTTTAATCAACATACAACTTAGCACTGGCCTGTTAATTGCACGTAAGAAAATTTTAATCAACATACAACCTAGCACTGGCCTGCTAATTGCACGTAAGAAAATTTTAATCAAAATACAACCTAGCACTGGCCTGTTAATTGCACGTAAGAAAATTTTAATCAACATTGAACCTAGCACTGGTCTGCTAATTGCACGTAAGAAAATTTTAATCAACATACAACCTAGCACTGGCCTGCTAATTGCACGTAAGAAAATTTTAATTTCTGCCTCTGTGGTCGAATGGTTTAGGAATTTGCCTTGGGACTTGTGACCCGGTGGTCGTGGGTTCGATTCCCACGGTAAGCGTACTTTGTAAAGTTGTTTCCAGTTTGGCTAGGATATTGCAGGCTTGAATCACCTCATCATCTGCCTAGCCTTTTCCCAACTATATTGGGGTAGGCTTCCAGTCAAACCGGATTCAGCTGAATACCAGTATTTTACGTGGAGCGGCTACCTACCAGACCTCCACAACCCATTAACTGGGTAACACGGTACTCCTTGGCAAGACTGGTGTCAGATTTTCTGGCTTCTGACTATCCGTAACGACTGCCAAAAATCTCCAAATGCCAGCCGGGACCAACAGCTTAACGTGCTTTCCGAGGCACGGAGGAAACTCGGTATGTTGAGATGGTCACCCATCCACAGACCAACCTCGGCAAGCGTTACTTAACCTTACAGATCGACCTTTGCGGCTGTTATTATTTAGCCACGAGCTCACCACCAACCACTTATGAATCACCTGATTGTTTGATAAAAAGCTGATTCCGTGCTTCGGAAGGCACGTATAAGCCGGTGGTCCCGGCCGCCAAATAGCGGTCGTTAAACCATGTCAGAGGCCCATGAGGCGGTTTTGAAACTCTGACACTAGCGGCGTGTGTGTGGTCGTTAGGCCGTACCAAATAAGAGGTATCATGCGGGGATTCGTATGGCACGAAGCCGTGCCAGCCAACCGAACCATTTTTTTTAATTTATACATTTTCTAGATAATCTCTAAAATGGCTGGCCGGTTTTTCTGATAGATAGCTCGTTGATATTTTAAGGAGTAACTTTTGCTGCTTTTATTTTAGAAAACAATAGGGAATATGCATGCATTTTTTTTATTTGCAAAATAAAATACTTATTAGCTCTAGTAAACAATCATGAAATTTTTTTTTTATACTTTCATCATTTATTAAGTTATAAAGCTTCAAAGACTACAGTTAGAAAGAGAAGTCCGATACGTAATGTGACGTCAAATTACACGATGACTATACAGCTGCCATAGAAAACAGCGTTTTCGCGAGAGGGACAGATATATTTGTTTAAAATAATTGTATCTCGTTCGTTTTTCGAGCAATTTAGATTCTAATTTCACAGTTAGTATTATATTTTCGAATACTTTAAGATAAACTGTTCAGATCATTAATACTTTTTTCATGCATATTTCCTATGGGTACACTTTTGTTAGTCTACTCTGTTCCATTGCTGTTTAAACGCCTTCCATTCTCCTTCCAAAAAAATCTGTCTTGGGCGAAATCTGATAAAAAAAATAATTCTTCTTTTTATTGTGTGGACAGTAAGGTCAAACGCCCCCACACACACCTTATTGTCAGAGTTTCTAAACCGCCTCTAGGGCCTCTGACATGGTTTATTTGGCGGCCGGAACCACCGCCTTATACGTGCCTCGGAATCATATTTTTATCAGACAATCAGGTGATTCAAGTCTGCAATGTCCTTGGCAAACTGGAAACAACTTTACAAAGTATGCTCCCCGTGGGAACTTTTATAAAAATATGTGTGGGATTACAAATACAATACAAAATACAAAATCCTTTATTTCAAATAGACCAGTTTACAGGCACTTTTGAATAGTCAAGGTATGTCAGTCAAATAGATGAAGCTAATTCTGTCGCGCTAGCGATAAGAGTAGCAAGTTATTCTGCAACAAAACAAACTCACCGACCCTATCTCCAGCGCGGCAGTTGCACGTTCCAAAGAGTAGATCCTATGGAGAAGAACGTGCAAGAAATTCCATGGACACTCTTTTAAACACTGCCTTTTTTACAAAATCATGGTAACATTATTTAATGAGTCTATACAATGCAAAGATAATCTTACAATCTTCAGCAGGTCCGACAATGTTTTCACATCTTCATCGAAGTTCGGGCATTTTAGTCGTTGTGGAGCGGACCAGTATTGAGACAAGCATTTTTGTCGTCAATGTACTCCCCTAGTTTATAATATGCTTGTTTGCATAGTGTGCGTTTTACAGTTTTTAAATTTCGTCTCATTTGGTTCTAGTTTATGTGGCGTTATTTTGTTATAAAACTTTTTTATTTATTATAAAAGATTTTATTTATTTGTACGGTTTTTCTTTCAGATCTCAGCGCCACAGGAGCGCCTCTATTCCACGTGGATCGGGGGTTCGATTCTCGCGTCTCTTGATACATTCCGTAAGATGTGGGTCTCCAAGAGGGAATACGACGAAGAAGGACACAGGGCGGTCCATCGCAAGACATTCTAGACTATTCTAACACTAGAAAATTCTAGAAGTCTTTAGAAGATTCTAGAACTCTAGAAGATTCTAAAACACTCTAGAAGATTCTAGAACACTCTAGAAGTTTTTAGATCACTACAAGATTCTAGAACGCTCTAGAAGACTCTTGAACATAAAGCTAATTACTTACTTACACATTTCGCAGCCAAATCGTCGAGGCCATTTCATACAGTGGTCGGCCATTTCACATAATGTCTGGCCAGTTTATGAAATGGCCACCTCAATTCTACCCTAACCTCGGCTACTTTATGAAATGACTAATTCTACGATATGGCTACGTCACAGACTTCGTACTAAATAGGGATGAATCCTGAGTAAACGATATGATTCTATTTAGTTCGTCAGTTCGATTACCAAAAAAATCAACGCTCTTATTGCTTTATCAAACCAATAAAGAATTGACGAAGTTAAAACGCAAAAAAAAAAGATTAGAAGTGACTTGTGACGTCGCTATTCTATAAAAAGTGTACTTACAAGTGACGTCACACGAGTTTTCAACGGACTGTATCGTCTTAATTTTATGTTTACGTGGAAAAAGTAAAAATACGTGTCCAATATTTTTTTGTAAATCTATCTGATGGACTAATTAGATCTTTTTACTCATCTACCCTATTCCTACGGCCATTTCATAAAGTGGTCGGCCATTTCATATAATGACTTGCCAGTTTATGAAATGGCCTCAATTTTATCCTAACCTCGGCCACTTTATGAAATGACAAATTCTACAATATGGCTAAGACACAGATTTCATACCTACTTTAATTCTGGATATTTACAAAAAAATAATTGTTTCTTTCATTTTACTGACAATTTGACTGTATTTTAGAACTGAACGTAGATATTCATCAATATGAACATCTTTTCCTACAGTACAGGATCAAATTATTTTTTTTTAAGGACGGGTATCCTTCAGCTATGGGAGTGGATTTCAAAGTGGAAAATAAAAAATTTATTATTTTCACGAATTCTGAATTTAAATAGAGCTTGGCAATGCTCTATGGTATTGTAGAAACCCATAGAGAACGTGCACAGCGTTGACTATGTCACCTAGTGTTGCATATTCGAAACTTATAAGTAAAATATACATGAAATCGACGCTTCTGTGCTTCCACCTGTGTTCAGTGTTTCAAATAAACCAGTTACAGGCACTTTTGAATTGTCAAGGTCGGACAGTCAAAAACATGAATCTAGTTGCAGATATAGTAGACGTCAGATACCCATGCAATAACGGTCATTGACCCACATATATTTATGCCTTTCTTAATATCAAAAACAGAAATAATTACATAAAGTTGTCTTGAATCGACGTCTATCGTGATTCTTTACGTTCTCTGGTACTAAAAACGGTCCATAGTTTATCTACGGTGGGATATTAGCGAAAGGTCAATGTACTTTATTGCAAGTTTTTCTGGCGCCTACCATGATCGCAAGCGCTAAGATAATGTCTCTTTGTTCAGGGTCGAAGAACATAAATTAATAAAGCTTTTATAAGTATTTAATAGTCATAATATATGAAGTAAAGAAATTATGAACGTAAAAACATCACCACACTTTTTTGCTTCGCCACAGTCGGGTAAAAAGAAGACTAAAATAAATTGTAGGTTCCAGTGAAGTTACAGTCCAATTCTACTAATTTTAAAAGCAATATTCGTATTCGCAAGTCAATCGCAATGTGTCAACAAACTATGAAAAAGACTCTCACTACAAACAGCGTGTAAGGGACAGCCCTCCACAAAATTAACAGGGTGCAATCAGCTCCTTATTTTGAATCATATTCCAGTGGAAATTTTCTCAGATTTTTTTTCTTTATTTTTGTTTTTATTGCTTTATTTCAATGTAAAGTTAAATTATCTGTATGCAGAACTCCATTAATGTAAAAAACACAGCTAAAATTATTAATGAACGACGCATGAAATCAGTTGTTAAACACGTGGCGCGAGCGCGGCTGTCCTTTCGAAAGCTCGCTGCGCTGCCGTTCGCTGCGTGCGTTTTGCAGAGGTAGCGATACATTGCGAGTGAGGTAATTAAACAAATCAGTTTTATTGGATTCCCATAAAGCTCCTGAAATAATTTCATGTACCGGTCAACTTATATACTGTATACTGTACTGTATACGGTATACTGAAATCACCCTATCAGTTTGTGGAGGGCTGTCCCTAACACCCTGTATAATACAACAAAGTCCTCCGCCGCGTCTGTCTGTCTTTTCGCGATGAACTCAAAAACTACTGTACCGATTTTCATGCTCTTTTCACCAATTGATAGAGTGGTTTTCGAGGAAGGTTTTAGTATATAATTTGTCAAGCGAGCGAAGCTGGTATCAGCTAGTTTACAAATAGATGAACAACAGACTTCCAAATTATAAATAATCGGGGAATATACATACTACAAAATAATGTAATAGTAATAATGCTTTTTGGAAGTCTGTTAATGAGGTTTTTTGACAGATTGTCCCTGACATGCGAAAGCGAACGTTGCTTAAAATTAGTAGAATTGGTCCTAATGATCGACGCACATATGACGAAGCGCAGCTCAGAGCATTTTTCACTGTAAACTATTATCGACATTGTTCTCATTAGAATTCCCTGCTAGAGTCTATTTCCTAGACCGCATCTTCGCTTTCCATCAGGTGAGATTGAGATAGTGGTCAAACCGCGTGCCTACAATAGTATTTTTTTTTTATCTAAAATCAATTTACTTACACAACAATTAATTCCTGCAGTGCAATTCTGTGTTTACATATCGAAGTGAACACTTAGGCGAAGTGAACGACAAGTAAGCTATCAAACCACACAAACAAGCTGGCATGACAGCTCACTTGTCGTTCACTCCACTTAAGTGATCACGGTGAGATGTCAACAGAATCGACCGGCTGAATAGCACTGATAAATGTTTTGCGCTGCGCTCCGTCAAATGTGCTACTAAAAGTATTTCTAAATAAGAAGCTTATTTATTCTTCGGATAACATTTTTTAAACGATTCCAGTATAAAATATTAACTCTTCGTTTAATACAGTTTGTAGTGGCGCTACTTGTCAAGAGAAAATTACAAAATACATTAGATTACATACACTTTCGTTTATAGTAGACGTCTGATACCCGTGCAATAACGGTCATTGACTCAAATATAATATCTTAATATCAATAATGACACAAAGCTGTCCTGAATAGACTTCTATGGTGATCCTTTACATTCTCTAGAAATGAAAAATGATTCATAATTTATTGTTCGGGTATCTACGAAGGGATATCAGAAAAAGGTGAATGAACTTTTTTGCTATCTTATCTTGCGCCTACCGTATAGTACGTTTTTTCACCGTCTGCGGATATACATTTTGGCAAGTAACTTAGTACTCTGCTTGTACCAATAAAGCAAAGCCTTATGATATAAAAATGGCGAATATAAACTTATATCGGTTGCTATAATGTTACGTTAAGCGAGATTTTAATATTTAAGATAATTCTTTTTGTATTTAAATAAATTATTTTTTTTCGATGTGCCTGTTTTTCTTTAATACACCTAGTTTCTGCCCGCGACTTTGTCTGAGTTTTTAGAACTGGCTCTAGAGAGAAATTAAAAATCTATAGGGGCCGTTAAGTATTACGTAAGCAGAATTTTACTAATTTTTAACCCCTCCCTCCCCTTGTCAGCGATAGTAATCAAAGCTCTTACCCCTCCCCCCTATGCTTACGTAAGCATTGGTATAGATATTACTCACGCGGGACCTATTTCCCCCGTTTGTTATTTCTTACTTAACTATGAAACATCGCGTGAGAGTAAAACCAAATAACTAGCCATAATTATGTAAAATCTACTCAGATATTTTGTAAACAAAAAAGCAAGTAAATATTGCTGACGTAATCACCATTGAGTCCCCCAAGTCATCAAAAATAAGCATAGTAAAGACCCCCCATTGGTGCTTACGTAATACTTGAACGGCGTCATACTTATTCTTACTATAATATAATAATAATATTATAAATGCGATAGTTTGTGAGGATGGATGGATGTTTGTTACTCTTTCACGTCAGAACGCCTGAAAGGATCTTCATGAAATTTGACACAGAGCTAGATTATAGTCTGGAATAACATAGGCTAGGTGCTATTTCATCCCTGTAGTATCCCTAGGGATAATTTCCGACATTCACGCGGGCGGCAGCTAGTCATACAAACTTTTACATGCGACACACACTTTTGTGTCGTGTCCGACCATTCTTGGACCTGATATGGCTATGTCCTGCTCTCCCAACCCGTCATCACTTCCTAGTGGAAAGAAAAGCCGCAAACAAACTCCCCAGCAAAGCTTTCGGCTAATATGAAGACGACAATTAAAAAAAAACAAACAAAGTAAATTAGAATAAAATATTTTATTCAGGTGCATACTTTACTGGACTGATCAAAAAGTAATGATAAATCAGTTCTTTTTTCCTCGGCGCCAATAGGTCCCAGCATGATGTTAATAACCTGTAGCTTTCCTCAAGAATTGGACTATCAAATGCAAAAAGATTTCTTCAAATCCGACTGCAAGTTCCAGAGATTAGTACGTTCAAACATATAAAAAAAAGCTTCAGCTTATTTCTAATATATAAAAAAATCGTGTCACAGTGTTTGTTTATAGAACTCCTCCCAAACGGCTTGACCGATTTGTATGAAATTTCTTGTATAATTAAATAGATCTGGAATAAATCATAGGCTATTTTTTGTTTTCATATATATATATGGCAAAATAACGTTGGCCCACGCCCAGTCAGCTAGTAATTAGTATAGAAAATATGTACCGATTATTTATCATTACTTTTGGATCCTGTTATAACATTTTATATATTGTGCTTAAAACCTTCTTCTTTAGAACTCATCATTCTCAAAAGGATGGAACTTGTGGCCCAGAGATCTGAAAGAAAAAACAGGAGTGTTAGGGGTTCATTTCGGGACTCTCCACAAAATAACCATCATATCTGTATACCTACATTATGGGCAAATAAATGATTTCTATTTCTATTATAAGCCGCGAACCCACCGCCACGCACGGAGAGGCTACGCACGTGTGAGGCTTCGCCTTGCATGAGATTGTTTCCACTGGAACCCACGGACACGCTTCGCATCAATAGGGAACATGCATTTTGACGACACGGTTGGCGCAGTGGTTGAGCGATTGACTGCTGCGCAGCATGTCGCGGGTTCGATTCCCGCACGGAACAAATATTTGTACGACCTACAAGTATTTGTTCTGAGTCTGGGTGTTTTTCTATCTATAATATGTATGTATTTACAAAAAAAATATGTATATATGTAGTTTATCAGCCATCTCGTTACCATAACACAAGCATTAGGTTGCTTAGCTTGGGACTATATGGCGTTGTGTGAAATGTCCAAGGATATTATTATTATTATTATTATTTTTGGAAAATGACACAATTATTAGCCCTAGTAAACAATCATGAAATTAGAATAGTTAATTACGGGATCGCTACCATGATGAGTTACTCCGTGATCATGGCGCTTGCAACAGTGCCGAAATATCGGAAACTCGCAAATAAAAAGGTACATGGTAGCAATCTCGTTATTAACTTATTCTAATGTTAGTCACCATGAAAGTTTAAAACAACAAATCATGAAATTATTTTTTAAATAGCTTCATCAGCGATGAAGTTATAAAGCTTCAAAGATTACAATTAGAAAGAGAAGTCCGATATGGACTTTGACGTCAAAGACCATGACGCCTATACAGCTGCCATAGAAAACAGCGTTTTCGCGAGAGGGTCAGAAATATTTGATTAAAATTATTGTATCTCTTTGTTTTTCGAGGTATTTTGATTGTATCGTCACTGTTGGTATCATATTTTTGTATATTTTTTAGATAAACTGTATTTTCATGCAAATTCCCTATTGACGTCATTGGCACAGGCGTGGCTTGCTCGAATATGGCGCCCACGTAGCTTAACGCTACAACGTGCTAGGCGTGTCCGTGTGTCGCGGTGGGCCACGCTACAGTTGTACATAGTCGTGGGTGTAGCGTGTACTGCAGTGGAAACGTACACCCACGTTGTCAAACAAATGAACCCTCGGCCACGCAGCTAAAATGCGCCGCGTGACCGTGGATAGCGTGCGCCGCGGTGGGTTCGCGGCTTTAATGAGTCTTTTTTTTTTGAGATGAGTTTGCTCTTGACTTTAGTCTTAGTCAGAGATGACAGAGACAAAGTCTATGATGGAGCGAGCTTACCCAGAAGGAGCCTGTTCACTCCATCTTTGAAGAGATTAGGGTTGTAAGCGTTCGGAAACACAGACGCAGGCAGAGAGTTCCACTCCTTTGCTGTGCGCATTATAAAAGACGTTTGGAAACGCTTAGTGCGAATTCGTGGAATAGCAACAAGGTAGGGATGGTAAGTTGCAGTGCGTCTGGATTTCCGATGGTAGAAGGGGGCCGGTGGAATTATAGTCTGGCGGTTTGAGTTCTTTATGCGGCCTACAGAAATGTCCTTTTGTCGGCTTTGGTGAGTTCTAAGGACCGGCGCACATATGGTGGAGCGCAGCGCAGAGAGTAACACGTTAGGCGAATTTCTACCAGAGAATGCGCGAGACTGCGCGCGGATGCGCGAGTACGCTCTAGACTACGCATACTCGACACACCGTCGTCAATCGATTTGCAAATTTCGTTTAAACGTGTAGGACCGGAAGATGACGCGCGCGTGCTCGCGTAGTCGCGTGCCTTCGCGCTACCCTTCGTATGTAGTCGCCTCAATGCTCTTCAGGAATTAATATTTGTGTTAATTGATTATAGATATTATTCCAGAGAGAACAAGGTCGATAATAGTTTGACAGTGAAATATACTCTGCACTGCGCTCCACCATATGTGCGGATCATAGATTCTTGTTCTAACAGACACAATACTCACGCTGTCATTGTCAATGTAATTTGAACTTTGTCTTGTATGACACAGTCTTGTTCTAACAGACACAATACTCACGCTGCGCGCTGTCGTTGTCAATGCAATTTGAACTTTGTTCAGTGGAAAATAGAGTCTGTTTTTCTATGACACAATACTCACGCTGTCATTGTCAATGCAATTTGAACTTTGTTTAGTAGGAAATAGAGTCTGTTGTTCTATGACACAATACTCACGCAGTCATGGGCACGAGTCTCCCGTTACAGTCGAACGAGTCGATGAGACTCACGTCCTCCTGCGACAACTTGAAGTCGAAAACGTCGAAGTTGCTTGCGATGCGCGACTTCGTCACCGACTTCGGTATCACGATGACTCCGCGGTCGATTTGGTACCTGGAAACAATCATTTATTTAAAACTAGCTGACCCGCGCAACTTCGTCTGCGTCACATTTTCCATTATTGCTCCGCTCCTATTTGTCTTAGCATGATGATATACACGGTGTATCTGACATCGACGCACAAACGATTTCCATGGGTCCAGGGCATGATTCTGGACACCCCAGAGTTGGAAATTTTCATCGGCTTTTTTCTCATTTTTCCAGTTTTTTCAAGAGTTTTTTTTACTTTAGACTACTCATAATCGTTATTCTGACCTAACGCAATGAGATTTTTAATAAAAAAATAATTAATTAACTAGTTTCACTAAAAAGAGCAATGTAAATAAAACCACAAATAGGTATCAGCTCAGCTGTGCTAAAGTACAAACGAAAGGTCAACGCAATGCATAGTAGCTGCCCACACACTAACAAGTATGCATGTGTGTCACGCGTGTATGATTTGTTAAAAGCATGCCGCCTAAGACTGCATTCCAAAGAAAATGAAACGTATCATAGCAAAACGAAGTAGCCGATTTCCAACATTAACGTAATAGGCTAAGGTTGAAAATCGGTTACTTCGTTTGGTGTCGATAAAACCCATTTTCTTATTGCGGCGGCAACGCGTAGTGCGCGCTCTTTGACCTTTGACAAACGCCGACGAAACCAGGGCCGTATTTGGGTGTAACCGGTAAAACGCTTTTTAATAAGCGTTTATTGGAGCGTGGAGTCATGATGATACTCGACCGAGAAAATAATCTTTTTTTTTCTTACTATTAATAGTAGCGCGTTTCACAATCCATAATAATGCTTTGTTTTCTGTTTCCTTCTTATGTTCTGATACAATGTTTGTACATAAATTGTTAAATTAATAAAATTTACAATAAGTAATGTGATGCTTATTACAATTGGATCTTGCTATACCCATTTATCGCTTTGAAACAATTAATGTGATAGAATTTTAAATACGGCAAAATTCTATCAACACGGGTGTTGAAACTTAATCATGACGATTGATGACCCTAATTTGTTTCTGTTTGGTTTAAAAAAAAAGTTCAGTTTTACAATACCAAAATTATTCGATAAAAAAACATTAATAAATTAAAAGCAAAAAAAGGAATTTTCATACTATTATCATCGCAAGCGCGGCCCTGGCACTGTAGGTCCAATGTAGGCATCTGTCGGCGACCTCAAAGGATAGATCGAAAGAACATTTTTAGTGATGGATTTTTGTCAGTTCCTTGTTGACGCTGATCGCGAACGAGTGCTTTTTTTTGCAAAAATCATTTTTCGAAACGTTAGAGAAGACAAGTTTTGGTTTCTTTCTGTGAACTTGCGTGTTTTTGTGTGTCTTTGTGTTTCATTGAAAAATGTCATCTGGACTTAAAGAGAACTTCAGTGCCCAAGAATACGGTAACATGTACGTGGGAACTGTGAGGAGCTCGTCATGGTGCTCCCCCTCACGTGAGACGCTGCCTTACAGAATCATTAGGGAATCGGTGGATTGGGAGATTCGGCTGGGAGCCATGGCCAGCTCGCTCACCAGACTTGACCCCATTAGGTTTTTTCTTTGGGGTTAGGTACGTCAAAGACAAAAGACAAGGTGTTTGTGTCCGAGTGCGCAGTGTTCCGCAGCCGAGATGAGGAATCGCATCGTGAATTTGTTTGCCTCTTTTGCGTGAGGAGTGTGCCCAGGACCCAACGTTTCTGCCCCGTGACCACGCTGAAACTCTGCGAGCATGCTGGCGGCGGCCACTTCGAACCCTATCTGGTTAGGGGTGAGCGAGCTTAAGGTGAGTTAGGTAGTTACTAGTTAATACTTACATAATCAGTTCTCAAAGTAGGTACTTGCAAGCTTCTTTTTTGGATTCCGTACCCGAAGAGTAACCAATGGAACCCTATTACTAAGCCTTTGCTGTCCAGCCGACTGTCCGTCTGTCTGTCAGTGGGCTGTATCTCAGGCATGGTATCCCTATTTCTGCTATAACAACAAATAATAAAATAAAATTTACAGAGAGCTCGCATACAAGAAACGTGTTTTTTGTGTATGGTTATGGTACGGAACCCTTTGTGTGAGAGTCTGACTCGCACATCGCCGGCTTTGTTGTCAATCCTTATCGGAATTGTGTTCGTGAATTTAAGAGACGTAAGCTTGTGGCTCCTTGACTTCTGCATAAACATGATAGTAGGTAGGTATTTTTGAGTGACTAAAATTATTTTATGTGAAAGTATTGCCGTCGGCGGAGGGTTTGATATTCGTAGGTATTGAGGTAGGTACATTCAAAGAGAGTTAGGTAGTTCGTAGTTCATTAGCTACCTGCGTACTCGGATTTCGATGTACTTACAAGCTTATTTTTTGTAATTAATCCTTATCGGAATCGTGATTTTAATTATAAGACTAAGCTTATGGCTCCTTTTCTCTTAAGCTTTTCAAAAACAAGATCTTAAGCATGTTCCAGAAGGATGTAATGCAGTGTTCTATTCAAGGTGACCTTGCTTGTTGCCATCCATCTAGCTAGACGGTAGGAACCTACCTAGATGCAATAAAAATTCGAACACAATTCGCGGATAGAAAGCAAGCTCCGACCAAGGTCAGCTTTTTTTCTCTTAAATTCTGCATAAACATGTTCCTACCATCAGCAGGTAGGCACCGTAGTTATTTCTAGTGATTAAATAATTTTATGTGGTACCTATTAGGCGCGTTAGTACATGCGCGTCGCCGGCCGCGGCGTCCCAGACCTGTGTACCGCTGTGTGTGTGCAAGACGTGAGGTATGTATTGCGTGCAACGCTCTCACTCGTTTAGATCGCGTTGTTCACAATACATTGCGCGCTCGAAAATGTCAATTTCTGTAACCGTTCATTAGCGAGATTAATGACTTCCACAATTTGGTTAGTGGCATGAGGTGTAGCCTTTTCCCGAAGTTTGCGTTACGATGTCAAATACGCCCTGTATAGCTTATAACCTTCCTCGATAAATGGGCTATCTAACCCGGAAATAATTTTTCAAATCGGACCAGTAGTTCCTGAGATTAGCGCGTTCAACCAAACAAACAAACAAACTCTTCTGCTTTATAATGTTAGTATAGATAGGCTAGATTCCATCATCAACAATTTCCCGAAATTCCTACGGGAACAGAAAACCCGTTGGATATGCGCGTACCAAGTCGTGGGGCTGGTAATACAATAAAGAACTATTAATTGGCATGGGCAATGGACACGGATGCTGCCTGTATGGGTAACGGATGATAACCCATCCGCAAATTGACCTCAGCATGCATTGCTTAACAAAGATGTCCCTTCTTATAAGTGACTATTTAATTAAAAAGGCCCAAAAAAAATGTTCTCAATTTAACAATGAAATCTGAACTTTTTCTCTCGAAACCTAAATAGAAAATGTAAGCGACTCACCTAATCAGCACTTGAGCGACAGTCTTGCCCAGTCTGTCAGCGATGGCCTTCAGTTTGGGGTCATCCAGCAAGTTGGGGTCATCGGGCTTGGCCCAGGGTCTGTCGGGGGACCCCAGGGGAGAGTAGGCAGTGATCTTGATGTTCCGAGCCTCACAGAAGTCTTTAAGGCGACGCTGGTTCAAGTACGGATGGCATTCAACCTGGAGCAAAGTTAATGCTATTCTTTAGAAGACCATTAAAAGGCAATATTGAACGTCAAAACAGATCAAAAATAAAGTCATAAAGTATTAAGTCTGTCGCCATAACAACAATGTTAACATTGACTAGCATTGTAGTGTTCCGGCAGTTAGAGGTATGATAGCCAGTTCCTCTCTGTAAGAGGATTCCGGGTGAAACTCGCTTCCATATTCGGCCTAATCATCACTTTCCATCAGGTGAGATTTGGGCCAAGAGTTTCCCCGTTTTGCATTTAAAAAAAAAATTGTGACTCTAGTTGATCATTTGCAATAGTAGATTCTAAGGCTGCGAACACGAATAGCGGTTCGCGTACTGTTGTCATGTACACGTACCTAGGGTGACACACGAGCGAAAAACATTCGTCGGGCCATAAGTATGCATACTTGCCCGTACGTCTATCACCAGCTAGGGACGCGGACGGAGCCCTAAAAAATAATTCTTACCTGATTTGTGACCGGCACAATTTTGGCGCTCTTCAAAAGCCTCTCGAGCTGTTTCGAGTTGAAGTTGGAGACTCCAATGCTCTTCACTAGGCCTTCGCCCACGAGGGGCTCCAGGGCCTTCCAAGTGTCTACGTAGTCCACGTCCGAGAAGAGAATGTTATCGGATTCGCCCTTTGGGAAGAGTTCGCCATCTTCCTATAAGCAAAAACAGTGGTAATGAAGCCAGAAGTATTTTTTTTTTTATTTGTGAGTAGGCTGACCCACGCAACTTAGTCTGCGTCACATTTTCCATAAATGCCCGGCTCCTTTTAGTCTTAGCGTGATGATATGTATATATCCTTCCTCGATACATGGGCTATCTAATACTGAAAGATATTTTCAAATCGGAGATTATCCCCTACATACAAACTTACAAACAAATGTTACCTCTTTATAATATTAGTATAGATAGGTTTGCCCTTGACTCTTGTCTAGGTCAGACATAGACAAATTGTACGATTTATTCAAATTAGACTGAAAATAAACACCACATCTATACACGGTGCCATTTTTGTCGTCTTAAAAAGGCAGGTCACTTAACGTACCCGACATAAACTTCTTCTAGAAGCGATATACAGGGTGTCCCAGAACTACAAGCCGGAATCGGGTGATAGGACAAATAATAATAGTTACCAGAAAAATATAAAAAAAAAATCTTAGTCATGTAATTTTTAATTAAGTACAGTAATTTCTTTTGACGACACGGTTGGCGCAGTGGTTGAGCGATTGACTGCGGCGCAGCATGTCGCGGGTTCGATTCCCGCACGGAACAAATGTTTGTACGACCTACAAGTATTTGTTCCGAGTCTGGGTGTTTTTCTATCTATAATATGTATGTATTTACAAAAAAAAAATGTATATAAGTAGTTTATCAGCCATATCGTTACCATAACACAAGCATTAGGTTGCTTAGCTTGGGACTATATGGCGTTGTGTGAAATGTCCAAGGATTTTATATATATATTCTTTTTTTTACGAAAAATGAAAATAATAATTTAAAACAACAGGTTACACAAGCTCTACTAATGATTACAAAAAAAAACGAAAAAAGTTAAGACTTGTAGCTAAAGGAGCTCAAAACCATCATCGTGTGTACATTTTTGGAAAAAAAAAAGATATTACCGTAATTTAAAAAATACATGATTTATTTTTATATTTTTCTGGTGACTATGTATTATGATTTGTCGTATCACCCGATTCCGGCTTGACGTAGAGTTCTGGGACACCCTGTATATCGCTAAAACAAAGTTCGCTGCGTCTGACTGTCTGTTTGTTCGCGATAAACTCAAAAACTACTGCACCGATTTTCATGTTGTTTTTACCAATGGATAGAGTGGTTCTTGAGGAAGGTTTTAGTATATAATTTGTCAAGCGGTCGAAGCTGCGGTCATCATCTAGTACATACCTTATAAGCCTGAGGCCAGTGAATGAGGTACAGGTCCAAATACTTCAGGTTGAGGTTGTCCAGCGAAGCCAGGAGAGCTCCTTTCACCAGGTCCGGCCGGTGGAACGTGTTCCATAGCTTTGAGGTTATGAACAGGTCTTCCCTGCAAAGATGATAATAGGCTAGATTCCATCATCCACAAATTGCAAAACTATTTAGTCCGTCAGTTAGAGTATTGAAAAATAATGGACACGTATTTTTTGTTTTTGTAAATCAATGAATATTGACAAAGATAAAACGCATCAAAATTCGGGAGTGGGGGCTCGTGACGTCACGACTCACTAACAATAATGCGAAGGTGTGACGTATTGAGAATGTTAAAAGCGTCGTAACTTCGTCAATTTTGGTTCCCATAACAAAAGAAAAAACATGGGTCAAATATTTTTTGATAATCTAACTGACGGACTAATTAGATTTTTTCAGTACACAAGCCTATTGAATCTATACTAATATTATTAAGCAGAAGAGTTTGTTTCTTTGTTTGTTTGTTTGTTTGAACGCGCTAATCTCAAGAACTACTGGTCCGATTTGAAAAATTATTTCAGTGTTAGATAGCCCATTTATCGAGGAAGGCTATAGGCATAATATCATCACGCTAAGACAAATAGGAGCGGAGCATTAATGGAAAATGTGACGCAGACGAAGTTGCGCGTGTCAGCTAGTCAGTATTAATAAAATTCCTCCATTGCTGACTGATTGAATAACTGACACACAGCCGAAACAACTGATCGTAGAATTCTGAAATTTGGCAGGTGAAGGGGAGCACTAAGTGACGCAAATGGAGGTACCACAAGGCTCAATTTTGGGTCCTTTCTTGTTTCTAGTTTATATAAATGATTTTCCCTATATTTTGGAAAATAAACACAATATGGTGTTGTTTGCCGACGATACATCTTTGATTTTTAAAGTAAATAGACATGCAAACAATCTTGACATAACGCCGTAATGAAGGTAACTGATTGGTTCACTGCTAATAATCTAGTGTTAAATGAGAAAAAAACGAAGTGCATGCGATTCACTTTACCAAATGTCAAAAGTAATAATTGTGACTTAATATTGAACAAAAAACTAGAACTAGTCGAAGAAGCAGTTTTCCTGGGGATTAAGCTAGACTCAAGGCTACAATGGGGTCCTCATTTAACATCTCTTCCAGGAAGGCTAAGTTCAGCAGCATATGCTGTTAGGAAAATTCGCCAGTTTACAGATGTTGAACCGCTAGACTAGTCTAGTCTAGTCTAGTTTAGTTATTTTCACAGTATAATGTCTTACGGTATTTTGCTATGGGGACGGGCTGCTGACATCGAGTCTATTTTCATTTTGAAGAAAAGAGCCATTTACAATCTGCGCCGGAGAGATTCTATAAGAGAACTGTTTAAAGAAATTAACATCATGACGGTCCCTTGTCAATATATTTATGAAAATATTATGTACGTTAGAAAAAATCTACATCTTTTCAGTAAACGAGGCGACAGACATAACTATGTCACTAGAAATAGGAATCAGTTAGTTCAACCAGGTTTCAGACTTGCTAAAGTAGCAACATCTTTCATGGGATACTGTTTAAAGTTTTATAACGAAATACCGCCACATATACTAGAACTAAATGAGACGAAATTTAAAAACTGTGTAAAACGCACACTATGCAAACAAGCATATTATAAACTAGGGGAGTACATCGACGACAAAATGCTTGGCTCAATGCTAAAATGACCGAACTTCGATGAAGATGTGAAAACATTGTTGGACCTGCTGAAGATTGTAAGATTATCTTTGCATTGTGTAGACTCATCAAATAATGCAACCATGATTTTGTAAAAAGGCAGTGTTTAAAAGAGTGTCCATAGAGTTTCTTGCACGTTCTTCTCCATAGGATCTACTCTTTGGAACGTGCAATCTGCCGCGCTGGAGATAGGGTCGGTGAGTTTGTTTTGTAGCAGAATAACTTGCTACTCTTGTCGCTAGCGCGGCAGAATTAGCTTCATCTATTTGACTGACATACCTTGACTATTCAAAAGTGCCTGTAAACTGGTCTATTTGAAATAAAGGATTTTGTATTTTACGATTTCCCCAAATTCCTACCGGAATGAGAAACAATCGCTATATGCGCGTACGAAGTCGCGGGCGGCAGGTAGTTGCAAATAAACTTAAAAAAAACCTCACCTCTTGACGGTACCATCAGCAATCTTGGCCGTGATCGCAGCTCCGACCTCCTTCTCGTTACCATAGACATACGCGCAGTCTATGTGCCTGTAGCCGATGTCTATGGCATTCTTCACCGCTTCCGTCACTTCGCCTGGCTTTGACTGTAACAAAAATTATTTTAATGATATTTTTACACACCAAGTATCACGGACGTAGCTATAGCTTTCACAAAGGGGGGAGGGGAGTCAGTGTCCTAGGGACCAAAATTTTTAATTTATAAATGTTTTGATGTGTTTATTGATGTGTTGATGTGTTGTGTGTTTGATGTATTTTCTTTCTTTCTTTATATTTGAGGTGGGTTTGCTCTTGACTCTAGTCTTAGTCAGAGAAGACAGAGACAAAGTCTACGATGGAGCGAGCTTGTTCACTCTAACTTTAACCCTTAACTGCATGATTTTTTATTTTGGGCCGAGAAAAATCCCAGGGGTCTTAAATGAGGTGTACATTAAAGGAAAAATAATGAAAAAAATCAAACTACAGTTTTTTGTGAAATTTTTTTTTTTTATTTATTGATGTAATATTACACCATCATGCAAAATCGTCTTAAATTCGACATCAACATCAACATTCGACATCGTGGCTTTTATCGGCGGGTATCCAAACTTGTCGTGCCAGTATGACCGCACGCTTTGAAAATGCTGCACAGACATGAATAACAAAGATCCAATATACTTTTTGAGGTCTGCAACAGTGATATTAATGGGATTGGCAACATTTTCTTGCACTGAATATAAGTTAGACTCATCTACTATCTTTTGTAGGAAATCTGGTGTAAAATAGTGCAGAAAACATTTGTAGGGTATATCTAAGTTGGCTATTTCAGTACCTAGTGTAGATGTGGGCTCATGTACAATTTTGCGCTCATCGAACGTCATGCTACCAGTTTTCCATATAATCTGACGCTTATCGAAGCTATTGAAGATACATGCACCTGAACTTGGCCCTGGATCAGCATCTTGAACTAAGGGAGGGTCATCTTCGTCATAGGGAATAGGATCCTCACATTCGGGAACCAAATCTTCCATATCATCTGAGATCAAGTCCTGTACGAGTTGCTGAGCATTGGCATAAAAATTCTCTTCATCGTCATCGTCATCTTCTAGGCCGTCTTCTGAGACGTTGCCGTCTTCCAACTCCTTCAATATCCTTTCAATGTCATCATCTTTCACCTGGCTTCGTGACATTGTGCTAAATGAATATACATGCATGAAAAAAAAAACCACCACCAAGTGTGAAACGTTTCGCAACAGCTTCATACCATTGAAATCGTGATTATATAGTGAAAAAATACCCGTAAGTAACAATAAAACGTACATAATACATTCATTACAGATATATATTATAGCAAAACAGACGAAAAAAAGGTCAGGAAAAAAAATCATACTTATTCCATACTAATAATATTTTATGCCAATTTCCATGATGATGTATTACTACATCATAAACAAAAATGATTATTTTCAGCAAGTTACAATTCTATTTACAAAATGCTAATACAATACCATTTCTACATACCTGTGTGATGCCGGAAACTATTTTTGTTTATTATAATTCAGATTTTTTGCCAAAAAAAGAATCACTGCAACTGTGTCGAAAACCGAGATTTGCAATTTGGCGCCAAAAAACTTGTCACGTCAATGTCATGTAAGAAAAAAAATGTCTATGGCGATAAGGTGCGTTTATACGTGTCAATTAGACCTTTGACAATACTTAAAAAAAAAAGCAAGTAGGTGGGGTTGCTAGATAAAAATATATTCGACGAAAAGTAAACTGATGTAATATTACATCATTATGCAGGTAAGGGTTTAAAGAGGTTTGGGTTGTAAGCGTCCGGAAACACAGACACAGGCACAAATAATGTACAAAGATAGGTTTTACCTGGGGCTCACGCAGTATTTTGAATCTCATTTGAAGTCAAATTCATTCTAAATGTCAATTCTAATTGAAATAAATGTTTTTTTTTTTTGGAAGTGCTAGTAATCATCTTCATTTATTATATAATTCCACTGTACGTGTGTATGTCACTGAACTCCTCTTTAACAGCTGGACCGATTTGAATGAATTTTTTTGTATGCTTGGGTGGCGCCCTGAATGGTTTAGATTCAGAAGTCAGCCCGGCAGATGGCGCTGCAGTCGGTTTCTAGGTTATTTTGCAGGACAACATTGTCGGGTCCGCTAGTATTATGTATATTTTGGGCACGGGTTATAGGTACGTACGGTCCGCCTAATATGTATGAGATTTTTATTTTCGTCTTTGCTAAAAGGGAAGTAGAACGCTCTCAGGCTATGTGGAGCGACGATCTTCGCAGGATGGCAGGTGGCAGCTGGATGGCTGGCGCTAGAGTGCGTGCACTATGTCCAGCAGTGGACTGCAGCTATTGGCTAAAATTCTATGTTGTCAAGTGCACAAAAGTGATCTACAGGCGCACATCCATAAATATTACGCGTGCGAAGCTGGGTCCTGTTGCTAGTCTAAACTAATATTATAAAGAGGAAAGATTGGATTATTTGTTTGTTACGATTTAACTCCAAAACTTCTAGGCAGATTTTCAAACTTCAAGAAGAGAGCAAGAGAAGCTCCATCTTAACCGAGTAACATATAAGGTATATTTTGTCCCCGTATTTTCACGGAAACGGGAACTACGCGGATGAAACACACACACACATGACAGGTTGCCTGGAAGAGATCGCTAAATGCGATAAGGCTGCCCATTGTTTGTGTGTTAGTTTTAAGTTTCCTTTTGTGTTTAATTTTTGGCGTACAATAAAGTACAAATAAATAAATAAAATTTAAAAAAAGGCTTTTATTTCTTACAGCTTATAAAACAAGAAGTTAGGTTAGATTTAAGTTAGTTTACTTACAAGCAATTACATATTAGTTTGGTTCCGAAATTTACTTGTGTTAATTTTTCCTTAATCCTATACTATTACTCATACTATTATTCTTCATTCTGTTAGAACTCCTCTGTAGGTGAACGCCTCCTCCAAAGATAGCCAGACAATAAAGCATTATTTATAACTAGCTGACCCGTGCAACGTCGTTTGCGTAACATGTTTCATTACTGCTCCGCTCCAATTGGTCTTAGCGTGATGATATATAGCCTATAGCCTTCCTCGATAAATGGGCTATCTAACACTGAAATAATTTTTCAAATCGGACCAGTAATTCCTGAGATTAGCGCGTTCAACCAAACAAACAAACAAACAAACAAACAAACAAACAAACAAACAAACAAACTCTTCTGCTTTATAATATTAGTATAGATTAGTATAGATTGCATATTATATACAAAATTTACGTTCAGTTACGTATCCTGATCTCTCTCTCGAATAAAGAATACCGCGTGTATCTGACATCGACGCACAAACGATTTCCATGGGTCCAGGGCATGATTCTGGACACCCCAGTGTTGGAATTTTTCGTCGGTTCTTTTCTGATTTTTTTTAAGAGTACTACAAAGTATCCGCTCAGCTGAGCTGATATTATTTGTGGCTTTATTCAGATTGCTCTTTTTAGTGAAAGTAGTTATTTAATTATTTTTTGATTAAAAATCTCATTGGGTTAGGTCAGAATAACGATTATGAGCAGTCTAAAGTAAAAAAAACCCTTGAAAAAAATAAAAAAATGAGAAAAAAGCCGACGAAAAATTCTAAGTCTAGGGTGTCCAGAATCATGCCCCGGACCCATGGAAATCGTTTGTGCGTCGATGTCAGATACACGCGGTATAATTATGAAGAGGGTACCTAATGCAGGGCACTGTATCATCTCTATCGGTTGAAATGCCGACCAGCCCAGGTACCTAATCTCCTGGTACAGACTAATCTTGAACCAAATTCAACAAAACCGACTATCGAACGAATGGTGGTAAATCAAGTGGATTCTTAATTTCGTCCAGCACAGTCCAAAAAGAAACACATTTTCTCCGATTTTTACTGACGATATTGCTGATTGTAGACCACTGATTAATTTAATTTGTTTTAAACCTTTTTTATCAAAAAAGTTTTACTGGGTTCATAGAATTGCTTTATTATAGAGGAGCTCGTGGCTAAATTAAAACAGCCGCACGGGCCGATCTTCAAGGCTTTACTATAATAGAGATATATACTATAACAGACGAACGCATCGATCTTCAAGGTAAGCAACGCTTGCGAAGGTTGATCTGTGGATGGGTGACCATCTTAACATACCGAGTTTCCTTCGTGCCTCAGAAAGCACGTTAAGCCTTTGGTCCCGGCTGTCATTTGTAGATCTTTGGCAGTCGTTACGGATAGTCAGAAGCCAGTAAAATCTGTCTGAAGTCTTGCATTGAATGAGTTGTGGAGGTCTGGTAGGAGGCAGCTGCTCCACGTAAAATACCGTATTCATCTGAATCCGGTTTGTCTGGAAGCCGAGCCAATATAGTAAGGAAAAGGCTAGGTTGTTATAATGGTCACCCATTCACAGACCGACCTCGGCAAGCGTTGCTTAACCTTGAAGATCGACGCGTTCTGCTTTTATAGTTTAGTCACATTGAAGCATAATACCAAAAATTCACCACTTCTGTTAGTAAAACAGTTTATTTATGGATACAGGTAACAACTGTCCTCTAGGCTAGGTACGTATTTCGATGGTCCCTACGTATAATCACCTAAGTGGTAGATACGTGATTTGTGTTTTTTTGTTCCGTGACATTCAGACAAACCTAAACTATCGTCCAGTTTAATAAAAAGTAATAAAAGGGGGCAAATTGACCTTGAAATACACACACGACATTTCGCATAACTACCAAATTGACTAAAACTTCCGACGTAGAACAACAATAGTGGTAATCCAGTCATTTTACGCGGGACAATCCATTGTAACCCCGCGCACCTCCCCCGCAACTGTCGCT
The DNA here is from genome assembly GCA_963859965.1 of Ceramica pisi. NCBI lineage: Eukaryota > Metazoa > Arthropoda > Insecta > Lepidoptera > Noctuidae > Ceramica > Ceramica pisi. The sequence goes on along the minus strand of OY982556.1, from coordinate 3,533,613 downwards.
TGCGAGACATAAGCGTTCGCGCCGGCTTTGGAGACGAAATCAAGACTGATTAAATTAGGTACAAATACAGAAGATACATCGTACTGTCGATAAATAAATAAGTATATAAAAATAAAATAACGTTTTTGTTTACATTTAACCTGCTTCGAAATAAAACGTAATGCAAATAATTTGTATATCTGTGACGAAATGTCTTTTTTGAGTGAGTCAATCACTTATCTACTTTTTATAACAGTTTTTGTACCATGATCCCCACGTAAATCTTTCTAAATGGCAATTGCGACTTTGTTTAATTTAATACCTCCGGCGTAAAACTCAATAAGTACCACTTACATTATTTACCACAGGGGATGATTCCGCTGTATAAGTAAGTAATTGACAAATAATACGCTCGAAAGGCCTTTTAAAAGTTGTAGTTATTTTTGTTATAAAATAGATCAAATACAAAACCTGAATTCCAAATTTCATGACTTTCTGCTAAGTAGAATATGAACTACATGTGTTTAAAACTTTAAAGTGCTCTCCTGTAAAGTTTGACATTTGCAGTTAGGGGATTGTACGTAGGGACCGTCGATTTACGCGACCAGGTTTGTACACCAGGTATTTGCTTCCAAGTACGTACACCAGGTACTACCTATACGGCTACTTGAACTCGCTCCTTCGGGGGCATTCGGGGCTCGACGCTCGCCCGAGTCTCGCCGAATCGTGAATTGTGACGTGGCTTCGGCCGTCGCGCGCGCGTCGACTCGCTTCCGCCGCGTTCTGGTCTCGAGCAGCGCGCGCTCTTTCCAATAATACCTACATCGTTCTTACTCGTCCCGTGGCTCCGGAACACAAAGGGCAATGAAGGAACATGGATGGGTTTTAGTCAGTAGAAGTCTGACACTCCCTCCCGCTACACCCAGAGCGGGAGGAGTCATCGGATGATTTCCCATACCTAAAAAAAAAAAATGCTTTCCACAGCCTGCTGTAAAGATGACTCGCTTGGAAAGTTAGGTATAAATATACGTAAGTAAGGAACAAATACATATTATGCAATTTGATACTGAAATTGATGGTAGGTACTGTAAAAACTGTGTATAACAATCGTAAAATGAATTGAAACCTTATAACTACGCCAGCTACTAAAATCATTGAATAATCATAATAGGAAGGAATGGTTTCGTTCATTTTTAATTTAATACTATGCTACTTACCTAGCGGTATTTAATTTACAAAATTCATTAATTCTACGTAGTTTTTCAATACATTCTTCAATAGTTCAATAACTGCGTTAGTTTTCGCAAATGCGATCATGTTCAATTTGTGTACGCGATTGTGATCCTTATTTGTAACGAACTACGGAACAATTTCGTATGCAAGTATTTTTACCTTAATGGTTTGTCTTTGCAAGTATTTAGTTGTAAACGCGATTGTACTCCTTTTTAATAAATAGGTCAGGGTTAAAATTCCCATGCAAGTATTTTTTCTTCCAACAGGGCTTTTGGATGAAAATTAAATAGAAGTAGAAACTTGAATCGTCGTAAGAAGGTATTTATTTGAAAACGCGATTGTGATTGTGCTCTTTATTCTTAGAAAGTTATGGGTCAATTTCCTATCCACATAGAAAATACTTCCCGAGCCCAGGTTTGTGAAGGTAGACGTACTGGAAGCCTTGGTACTCGATTTTGCAAGTACGACCCAAGTCTACTCACTCATCCCATTAGTTCGAGAAAAATCTAGTAATTCAATCCTATACTTCCATAGCTGCCATTGCCATAGCTATACCAGCTCCGGGTCTTCTCACTATTCCCCTAGGGGAACAGGAGGAAACTGTTCTACCTTTTGTGGTATTTCAGTTGGTTCCATCGCCGCCTGTGTAGACAGGCGGGTCATTTGGTTGTGGCGTTGCCACGTGGGGTCAAGTCCGGGCGTCAAGTCCGGTGGGTGTTGTACCGCTAGCGAGAGCTGCCCCCACCGGCAGCGTCCCCGTACGGGGAGCCTCCAGTGAGCGCTCTACCATACCAAATAAACATGGGCCTGACAACATGCTTTTGCGGAGAATCTTAACACCGCGATTCAGAAAAACGCGTCATAAGTACAACGCCATCTATCGATCTACAACGTAACTGAACTGTCTCTATACTCATAAGTTCGAACTTAGAAGCTTACACGTTACGATAAATAATGATAATATAATAAAATGTTTACTTTTTTTTTGCTATATTTTAAGTTTAATTAAAAAATAACTCAAAAATACATTGTTTCGGGGTCTTTTCACACATTACTTATTACAAATTTTCTCAATAGATGGCATTGCAAGTATCTGGAGTCTCAATGAAAACAACCTATTTTAGCGCTCGATGTAGTTTCTTCGTAAACTTTAAAATTCGATATCTTTTTAATTTGTGGGTCGATTTTGATGAAATAAACACTAAATGTTACTCCTATTATCACTTAATATTTTGAAGTACTTATATTTTGAATCCAATCCGTGGTTTATGCGTGATGCTCCTCCAAACGCACAGACAAACAGAATTACAGACAAACAGACAAACAGAAAAGAATTTCAAAAACTGCTTTTTTGTGTTCTATGTCATTTTTCGGACATTTCTATGTATTTTTTATGCGAAAATATTCAATGTACAGACACGGCAACTCTACGATTTTATTATATGTATAGAATAGAATAGATAAACTAGCTGACCCGCGCAACTTCGTCTGCGCCACATTTTCCATTATTGGTCCTCTCCTATTTGTCTTAGCGTGATGATATATAGCCTATAGCATTCCTCGATAAATGGGCTATCTAACACTGAAAGAATTTTTCAAATCGGACCAGTAATTCCTGAGATTACCCCCTACATACAAACTTACAAACAAATTTTACCTCTTTATAATATTAGAATGAACCCGCGCTTGTTATCAATTAAATACAAGAGTGATATGTGATAGTCCGCATTTTATTCGTCAAAATTGATTTAAACTGAGTTATCCATATTATCTTATGTCAATATTTATCAGTAACCCTAGTTATTTCTATGTTATCTAATACCACATAAGTATACAGAGTCGAATGGCGATTAACTGTATGATAGCATTTTGCTATCTATACTAATATTATAAAGAGGTAACATTTGTTTGTAAGTCTGTATGTAGGGAGTAATCTCAGGAACTACTGGTCCGATTTGAAAAATTCTTTCAGTATAAGATAGCCCATTTATCGAGGAAGGCTATAATAAATCATCACGCTAAGACTAAAAGGAGCCGAGCATTAATGGAAAATGTGACGCAAACGAAGTTGCGTGGGTCAGCTAGTAGTAAATAAAAAAGTACCCATTATTTGCAGAGGACAACCTATTACAACCTGGGATTCTAAGTCAAGAGTGAATAGGTTAGTTCTAGGCAAGCGTACCCAGTGGTCGTGGGTTCGATTCCCACTTGAAGCATACTTTGTAAAGTTGATTCCAGTTTGGCTAGGACATTGCAAGCTTGAATCACCTGATTGTCTGATAAAAAGATGATTCCGTTTCCGTGCTTCGGAAGGCATGTATAGGGGAATACTCACACTTATACAGCTCTATTCAGCTTATGCCTATAGATAGAAAACAACGATTTTGTATGGAGACGCGTACGCATCCGTTCAGCTTTCAGCAAACAAGTATAAAATGCGGACAATAGGCTAGTTTCCATCATCCACAAATTGCAAAACTATTTAGTCCGTCAGTTAGAGTATTGAAAAATAATGGACACATATTTTTTGTTTTTGTAAATCAATGAATATTGACAAAGACAAAACGCATCAAAACTCGCGAGTGGGGCTCGTGACGTTACGATCCGCTAAAAATGATGCCAGGGCGTGACGTATTGAGAATTTTAAAAAGCGTCGTAACTTCGTCAATTTTTGTTCCCGTAACAAAAGAAAAAATACGGGTCAAATATTTTTTGATAATCTAACTGACGGACTAATTAGATTTTTTCAGGACACAAGCCTATTGTGTTGATTATCATGCGAGTGTTACAGATAGAGTTCAGCGCTAATCTGCCGGTACCCGCCTTATTCTTAGGAAGCTGTACGCGGCTGATAGAAGCAGAACTGTATAAGTGTGACCAAAATCGTTCAGCGTAACGCGAATGGAGCTGAATGAGTGTGAGTAGTCCTTAAGCCGGTGGTCCCGGCCGCCAAATGGCGGTCGTCAAATAAACCATGTCAGAGGCCCTTGAGGCGGTTGAAACTCTGACACTAGGGTGTGTGGGGCCGTTAGACCTTACTGCCCACCACACGATCTCTCTCTGGAGTCGGTCCCTCATGTCTGAGGATCGTGGTCAGCATCAGGGTTGCACCTGGAGTGGATGATATGTCTCCACCGGTGTCCGTCCAGCGCATCTCTTACAATTGAGTAGAATTTAGAGGTCGATGTCTTCTTCACTTGATCGGTCCATACGCTAGCCTTTTCTAACTATATTGAGGTCAACAAGAAGGCTTCAAGTTTAACTCAAAGTAGCTAAATATCAGTACTTTACATGATGTGACCGCCTAACTGAACTCCACAACCCATACACTGAATAATAAAAAATCCGGCCAAGTGCGAGTCGGATTCGCGCACGAATGGTTCCGTACCATTATACTTAATTTTTAGGGTTCCGTAGCCAAATGGCAAAACACGGAACCCTGTCTTTCCGTCCGCATGTCACAGCCAATTTTTTCCCAAACTATAAGAACTATGCTGTTGAAAATTGGTAAGTAGATGTATTCTGTGAACCGCATTAAGATTTTCACACTATTAAAAGTGGCGCCAGTGACGGAAAACTTAAAAGGGAATCTCTTGTCTTGGTATGGTCATGTGAACAGGAGAGAGGAAACGCTTTAAAACAGTAATGAACATAAATGTGTATGGACGGATTTTGTGAGAAGGGATATTTATGAAAAGGGAGTTAGAGATACTTTGACGGCTGATAGGGCAGAGAATAAAATGTAACTAAAAACCAATCTAAACACAACAATAACAATTACTAAATCAATTAAACCATTAGTTTGAGCAGTAGTTTATTTATTTAACTAGCTGACCCATGCAACGTCGTCTGCGTAACATATTTCATTACTGCTCCGCTCCTATTGGTCTTAGCGTGATGATATATAGCCTATAGCCTTCCTCGATAAATGGGCTATCTAACACTGAAAGAATTTTTCAAATCGAACCAGTAGTTCCTGAGATTAGCGCGTTCAACCAAACAAACAAACAAACAAACGCAAGGCGTTGCGAACGTGACACTCTACTCTCGTGCGACGAGAGTAGAGTGTCACGTTCGCAACGCCTTGCACAAAAAAATCTAAGATCCTCTGAGTTGAGTTATAATAATATTATAAAGCAGAAGAGTTTGTTTGTTTGGTTGAGCACGCTAATCTCAGGAACTACTGGTCAGATTTGAAAAATTCTTTCAGTTTTAGATAGCCCATTTATCGAGGAAGGCTATAGGCTATAATCATTATTAAGCTAAGTCAAAAAGGAGCGCAGAATTAATGGAAAATGTGACGCAGACGAAGTTGCGCGGGTCAGCTAGTACATAATATTATTAGTATAGATGTGAAAGTTTGTGAGGATGGATGGATGTTTGTTACTCTTTCACATCAGAACGCCTGAAAGGATCTTCATGAAATTTCACACAGAGGTAGATTATAGTCTGGAATAACACATAAGCTACTTTTTACCATGGCAGTATGTTCCCTAGGGAACGCGCGGGCAAAGCCGCTGGCAGAAGGTACCTAGTTAAAATTAATTTTTATTTAGAAATGGGTCAATTTTGGGAGACAAATTATGAAAAAAAAAGTTTTTCAACCTTAGGCTTATTGTCAGGGCTCCAAATATGTTTTCTTTAACTAAATAGTATTCAAAATAAATAGTCTTATAAAAAAAATGATGCTTTGTCGCCTTTACCACCGAAACTAATTAAATATAAGTATTTCTGTTTAAACAATAAGAGATTAACATTCTAGAATTAATAATAAATGTCTTTAATGTGGGAAAATGTTGTTTTTGTATTAATTCATTCCTACCTTGGACAAAACTTTGGACGATTTTAGTATGAATTATGTAAAGAACTTACCTTCCAGGTACCAATTCCAAGTATAGGGATCTCGATACCATTATAAAACTTCACTTTAGGTACTTTTAAAGCCATTTTGCAGTGGTTTTGAAATATTAGAAAAATTTTGAAAGTCTAACGCAAAACCGGCTGTCAAAATAAATTGACAATGATCATGAATGAAATGACATTGACAAATTAATTGTCAACATCGCTTACAAAATTAGGGTTGCCATCTATTGTTTTAAAATAACCATTATTCAATCATGAATATCCCGGAAAAATGTAAGGATCCTAAGGGATAGGTAAGCCACGGAAACGGGATTCAAATTACGAAAAAGCTTGTTCAAATGCTAGGTACACAAGCAGCGACATTGATCACATCATTCAATGACTTAAAACTTAGACTTCGAAAGGAAGTAGGTACCAATTTTTTTTATTTTTTATTATGGCCTCTCGCAGCTACCAACTCTAGAAAGTTGTAGCTACTTGCCTGTGGTGGCCTAGGTGAATTTAAGGCCCCCAGCCAAGGCTATACCGCGTGTATCTGACATCGACACACAAACGATTTCCATGGGTCCAGGGCATGATTCTGAACACCCTAGACTTAGAATTTTTCGTCGGCTTTTTTCTTCTTTTTTCATATTTTTCAAGGCTTTTTTTACTTTAGACTGCTCATAATCGTTATTCTGACCTAACCCAATGAGATTTAAAGTAAAAAAATGATTAATTAACTACTTTTATTAATTAAAAAGAGCAATCTGAATAAAACCACAAATCAAGCAAACAAGCTCAGCTGAGCTGATACCTATTTGTGGTACTCTTGAAACCTATTTGTGGTACTTCTTGTCCAGAATTATGCCCTGGACCCATGGAAATCGTTTGTGCGTCGATGTCAGATACACGCGGTATACTTACTATATACTAAAACTCCGCTCGCTGAGGGCACCCCCTGTGGGGTACGGACCTCGACTCAGCGGCATCGTTTGGGGGAGGGCAGCAAGGGACTGGCTGGGTCATGATTCCATTATTTGGGGAGTTTAAACCTACTGGCTCAGCTTCGCGGGCTGGCTCGTTTGGCAAAAGATGGGGGGGAGACATAAAGGGTCGTCGCGATGGACCTCGGCGGCGAGGTCGGAATACGGAACGCGGTCTGTGTTTGTGTTTCGAAAGGAAGTAATGGAAGAAGAAGTAACGGAAGAATTTGTTTATATACCTACTAGTTTGACTTGGCAAACCTTGTTTTGTCGTACAAAAAAAATAACCTACTACCTACCTATTCTCAGACCTACCAAATATAAATTAAAATTAAATTAAATTAAATCATTTTTATTTCAGAACCAGGTCCATATGCATAAAAGATAAAATTAAAAGAATATTGAGAAAAAAAAAATGCAATTAAAACAGGAATTGAAAATACACAACACAAAAATTAAATATAACAAAAATAGATACAATCATTATAAATTACAATTAAAAACAACGAAAACAAGATTATCACATACACGTACCCCAATACACACACTATAAATTTTCTTGTCATCTTAATCTATACTTTGGTTTGGATCCGGAGTGCTCAACATGGAGCCTGGTCCAGTACCGCATTATTGGGCAATCCAGATCCAGATCCATCCTCCATGCCAACAGCTGAAGGTAGCTGTTGGAACTGCGTCGTATGCGGCGCATCAGGGACACAACTCTCTTACGAATAATCGCCGCAAAGCCATCTATATTTGCGTCCGCAAACATACCCTTAACCCTTAACCCTTAACCCATAACTACAAATATGCACAGAAAATTTCATAAAATCGGGCGAGCCGTTTGGGAGGAGTTCGATGATAAACACACGAGACTTTATATGTTACATTCGGAATGCTCTTTCCGTGTGTTTATCTTTTGTTTTAAACTTTCTGGTGTATTAAAGTACTTAGGTGCTTATAAGTTTCTTGGAGTTTCTCCAAAGTTCATTATCTGCTAGCCTTTTCCCAACTATATTGGGGTCGGCTTCCAGTCAAACCGGATTCAGCTGAATACCAGTATTGTACGTGTAGCGGCAGCCTACCAGACCTCCACAACCCATTAACTGGGGTAACACGGTACTCTTGGGCAAGACTGGTGTCAGATTTTCTGGCTACTGACTTTCAGTAACGACTGCCAAAGATCTCCAAATGACAGCCGGGACCAACAGCTTAACGTGCTTTCAGAGGCACGGAGGAAACTCGGTATGTTAAGATGGTCACCCATCCACAGACCAACCTCGGCAAGCGTTGCTTAACCTTGAAGATCGACCTGTGTGGCTGATATTATTTAGCCACGAACTCCTCTAGTTATTTAAGAGTTCGGTTACAGTATCGATCTAGCTAGAGTCTAGAGCCAGCACTTTCTGAACGTCAAGTTTTACTAAAGACAGTCCCCCAAAACGCCCGCCCGTCACCACTTCCTAGTGTTTTAGCTGTGGAGAAGCGTAACTCTTAACTATATTCTTCGAAATAATTCTCATGTGATGGTAGCAAAGCTAATGTAACAGTAATGCTTATTGTCCGAATAAGGAGACTTGGCTGTAACAGAAATACAAAAATGAAACTCCAGTCTTGTACCTATGCTACTTCAGATGAACTTGCATAGATTACCTACCGTACACAACGAAAAAAAATCCTTATAACATACCTACTTTGTTATGTTTAAAGAACAGGCGGTAACGTAATACTAGAAATATGATGAAATATCTATTGTTTGTAACGCTTGGTAACCAAGTGATTTTATTGATTTCCAAAGAAACAAACAAACAATGAGGAGGCGGAAACCTCAAGGACATGTGCCGTCACATTTCGTCGAACGAACAAATAATTAATATTTCTCCATAATTTTATCTACAAGATATTATTCACTAGGTAATCCTTCCTCCACAACTGCTGAGCAGAAGAAAAACGTACAAAAGTAAAAAATAGGCATGTCTAGGATTAGATATATTATAAACTAGCAAAACAGTACATTATTTTTTAGGCCTCTTAGACCACACCCTTTAAGTCATTTATTCAAATTAGGCTGAGAGCCAGCACTTTCTGAACGTCAAGTTTTACCAAAGACAGTCCACCAAAACGCCCGCCCGTCACCACTACCTAGTGTTTTAGCTGTGGAGAAGCGTAATTCTTAAGCATATTCTTCGAATTAGTTCTCATGTAGGTAATGGTAGCAAAGCTAATGCCAACGGCCGAGCATATAATATCGACACTGGGTTGCTACTGATGAACAAATCCAGCAATACTAGGTACCCATCCCGGACATCGAACCCAGGACCTCATGCTTAGCAGTACCTCTTGCACTTGACTTTAGTGCATTGAATATACTGTAGTTTGATTTACTCTAGCCACTAGAGTAAGTAGAAAATATCAATCTACAGTATCACAATAAGCCTTCTGAGCTTACTTATCACTTTTGTTTTTGGGCTTGGTTCAATCATATTTTATTTTTAAAATCATCTCTGTAGTCTTCCCGTTCTAGCCATATATCCATAATTATATAGCCATATTCATAAAACTTTAAACCACACGCTTATTTTAAAATTAATGATTGAACGATTCTTAATTCCAAGTTGAATAGCAAGTACTCAAACTTTGATGGACAGATAATATCTAAATAGGGCTATATATATAAATATTCGTGGCATAGGCATTCTCTTCCAATCAGCGTAAATCTTCATTTGCGAATTTGAATTGAATATCTAGCTAGTAAGATTCTAAAAAAAAACTCGTTTTACAGTGCACATCGAACACCTCTAAAACGGCTTGACCGATGTTTTTTATGTTTTTTTTTTTGGTGGGTCTGAGAATTGAATTGATCGTAAGCAATTTTATTAGGGACAATTTATCTTTAGGGACAATATATATTTAGGGACAATTTATCTTAATTTTATTTATCTTGCAAAACAACATTTGTCGGTCATCTAGTAAATACAGTACCTACCTATATTTCTTGCATGTCTTTTACACAATCCAACCGTCAGATCTTACAATCAAGATTAACAAAAAAAAACAAATCGTAGTTTCTAGTTGTAGCAAAAAATACGAGAAACAAACAAATAAATAACAATAACTTACCTTCCATGTGCCAAGGCCGATTACTGGATATGTTTGTCCATTATTGAATTTAATTGTCGGTACGCGCGCCATTTTTGCCTACACGACTTCACTGACGGGCAAAGGAATATAGAATGAATAAAAGTACTCTGTGATGACGGCCTACCAAGGTTAGGTTATTATCTGTTATTCTGTACAAGTGTGATATCAATTTATTATTTGTAGTTCAAGTAGTAGATAAACGTTCTTATATAATCAGCGGCGTGTTTACCTATAATGTTTTTAATATTATTTTCTTTGATATGTTTCCATTTTTATGGCGTTATCATTTCATGGTGTAATATTCCGTAGATCAATATAGTATTACCTATTGTAGGTAGGATTGCTTTTGCCCGCGACGTTCGTACGTGCATATCCTGTTTTTTTCATTTTCCCATAGAAACGGGAAATCCTCCGCTTCCCTACACTCTTCAAGGAAGCTACATGCCAAATGTCAGCTTTCTAAGAATGAGTAGTTTCGGCTGTCGGCTGGTCGGCTGTGCGTTGCCTGTCAAGCAAAGAGTGTAATATAATAATCACTGACGTATAATACGTCAGTGATAATAATAATATGGGAGCTGTCAAGTGTCTGTCACTCACGGGTAACGGAAGAAAATTTAGGTAGACCGGTTTTGTTAGTACCTATACCTATTTCAAGAGGATGCCTAAACGAGGTTAAATCCTGTTCCTTTCTTAATTATAAATGAAAGAATCCATATACTTAAGTAGGTACTATAACTTGCGAAAGTACCTAGCTTAGTTTGTCTATCTGTACGTTACGTTTTGACGTCTAAACATTGAAAAAATTAGATGATTTTTCGGTACCTACATTAATTACCTAGTGATCGATTGAACTTAGAAGAGTTCTTAATTTTTTTTTATTTGTGGAAACTTTACATTTTTTAATATGTACCTAATGGGCTTGCTGCTGAACACAAACACGCTTGATGGAAAGTGATGGATGAGGCCTATAATGGAGCGAGCTTGCCCAGAAGACGCCTGTTCACTCTTGCTTGGGAGTTAGGACAATTTACTGCTGCTACGGTTAAGTACCTACCTACCTAAACTAGGTAGAAACCTACTTTCAACAAAAGATTTCGGAAATAGTATTTTCATAATCACTCACGTTGGGAGATATAAAAAATTATCGCCTGAGTATAAATTATTTTATCAGTTCATAAAATTGTTTTCAAACATTTGACCCCTTATAAACTCCATCACGCTTCCTAATTAAATCTATACTAATATTATAAAGCAGAAGAGTTTGTTTGTTTGGTTGAACGCGCTAATCTCAGGTTAGTTCCTGAGATTAGCGCGTTCAACCAAACAAACATATATAACGTATAGTTACTGCTCCGATTTGAAAACTTCTTTCAGTGTTAGATAGCCCATTTATCGAGGAAGGTTATAGGCTATACAGGGAAATTGAAAAAATACCCGAAACCTCTTAGGCAGTGAAAGTACACATGATTATAAGCAACTTTTGTTTTGGTAAAACTCCGAAATCTCGAAAAAAATATCAGCTGTTTCATACATTTTCATTGGCTAAATACTGCATTTTGTATGAAACAGCTGATATTTTTTTCGAGATTTCGGAGTTTTACCAAAACAAAAGTTGCTTATAATCATGTGTACTTTCACTGCCTAAGAGGTTTCGGGTATTTTTTCAATTTCCCTGTATATGATCACACTAAGACAAATAGGAGCGGAGCAGTAATGGAAAATGTGACGCAGACGAAGTTGCGCGGGTCAGCTAGTAATATTATAAAGCAGAAGAGTTTCTTTGTTTGGTTGAACGCGCTAATCTCAGGAACTACTGGTCCGATTTGAAAAATTCTTTCAGTGTTAGATAGCCCATTTATCGAGGACGGTTAAAGGCTATATAGGTACCATCACGCTTAGTCAAATAGGAGCAGAGCATTAATGAACAACGTGAAGCAGACGAAGTTGCGCGAGAAAGCTACTTTTCGATAAATCTAATAGGTACCTCGTTGGTCTGTCGGTGGTAAGCACGAATGCATGGGCGCTGGGAGGGGAGTGCAAGGGGATGTACTTGCACCCCCTGACTTTTGTACCCATATGTGTGGGGTATCTATGGATAGATCTTCAAAAATTATATTGAAGCACTACAGAAGCGTGGCAGCCCCAACAATCAATCAATCAATCAATCAATCATTTATTTGTAAAACATAGGTAAAGTTACAGACGGTATGGAGTTAAAATATGTGCACTATGTTTTGCCAGTAGATGGCGTACAAAATGAACAAAAAAAAAAGCAAATAAAATCAATCTGGCATGTCAATAAATAACATTTACAAATATTAATAATAATGTCAGGTGTACAGCAGATAAAAATAAAGTGGCATGTCAATAGATTTACTAGAATAAAAAATAATAGTAATTGAATTTAAAGATATGTCAGATTTACAATGTCAGATAGATAAATTTCAAATTTAATCAATAAATGAAATTATGGGAGCTTAATTAGCAAGCCAGAATCGTCATACCTCTGTTTATCAGTAGTAAACTCAGTTATGGAGTAGTAGCATCTATTTATTAGAAATGCATACAAAGACCTTTTAAAGGATCCCAGACAATCTTTATTTCTAATCGCTGCTGGTATACTATTATATATTTTTGGGGCCATACCTAGGATACTTTTGCTAAAAAACGCGGTTTTATGAGAAGCAACATGAATGGTATTCGGATAACGGCAAGAACGTAGTTTTTCAAACAAATGCAGGTTACAGCGAACAAATACTCCCATTTCGTAAATGTAGGTACATAGACGGTAAGGTGAGCAAACTAAGTTCCTTAAATAATGGTTTACAACTATCAGTTGACTGTAATTTGGTAAACGATCGTAAGCATTTTTTCTGAGCTTTAAAAGCAATATCTCTGTCGGTAGAATTGCCCCAGAAAATTATTCCGTACCTGATGCTAGAAGCCACATAAGCATTATAAGCTATTTTTACTGTGATTCGGTTAACTGTTTTTGAAAGTTTGTACAAAGCATACGCAAATTGACTAAGCTTCTTTGACAAAGCGTCGATATGGTTTTTCCAAGTCAGATGACTATCTATATTAAGACCCAGAAATTTTGTCATGCTAATTTCAGAGATTGTTACGTTACCATATTTAATATTCAAATTCGGTTTATTTGTTCTTTGGTTAAATGTCATTATTTTAGTTTTGCTAAGATTTATTTTTAGATTATTACTAACTAACCAATTAACCATATTTTTAAGATCATCATTTATGTCATTTTCGAGAATATCAATGTCATTATTAGAGAATAAAATAGTGCTGTCATCAGCAAATAAGACCATTTGATGCTTACTGACCCTAGGCATATCATTGACGTAAATGTTAAATAATGGAGGGCCAAGAATGCTACCTTGAGGAACGCCATAAGTAGTTTTTCTAGGACCTGACATGTATGTACTTTCAACTTTCGAGCTCGGACATAGCCTAACAAGCGCTGTCATTTGAGAGCGATTCGAGAGATAAGATCGAAACAGGTTTAATGCAGTTCCTCTAATCCCATAACGCTCTAATTTGTTTAGCAATATATCATGATCTACATGATCGAAGGCTTTAGACATATCCATAAACAAGGCCGCCACTGGAGTCCTAGCGTCAACACTAGAAACGATTTTCTTGATGACGTCATAAATCGCCATATTTATGGATTTACCCTTTCTAAATCCAAATTGTTCTTTGGTTATGATATCATGCTTTTCAAAAAACGACGATAGGCTATTGTATAAAACCTTTTCTATAATCTTGGAAAAAATTGGAATAAGTGCTATCGGTCTATAATTACCCATGATACATTTATCTTCTTTTTTATGAATAGGTTTAATTAATAACAGTAATTTTTAATTTATCCGGGAAATGGCCATATTCGATGCAAAGATTAATGATATAACTCAGAGGAGGTCCTACTAGTCGATATTTTTTCCATAGAAACTTCGGGAGGGTATTACTCCGCTGTTTGACAGAGTACATCAAAAGTTAAACATAATATCGTTTTGTCATATTATTAGTTTTGTCTGTATGGAAACAGAATGGTAAAATAAACCGCCATTAAAAAGTTATGAGCCACCAAAGTTTCGTTTTTCTTGCCAATTTTAACGCATCTTTGGGCGTAAATAAGTAATAAACACAATGTAAAATCTTTAAAACCAAGTCGGTACCGACAAAGCTCAACTATCGAAGAATTCAATAACTTTTATTTTTAATCGATATATGCAGTAGTTTTTTCATAAAACTCGATTTACGAAAGGCCTTCTCATATTTTTTTACGCGCGCGTTTTACTATGAATTATCGTGCCTCTCACTGAATAACGTTCCCCCCGGTGCGGTGCGGGGGGACAACGCTCACGCACACGTGCGTATTCAAGTTACAACTGTGTCTGCTGCGGTGTGCTGTGGCCTGTGGCCTATGTCGTTCATACGTATACGTAGGTAGACTATACTTGCGCTCTAATTTATATTGACTCATTGGCTTGATTTTTGGATTTCAACATTATATTTTATATCTGTTTGACTTCGCACTGTAGTTTGGACTCCGTATTTGCGTTTGAAATTGTTATTGTTGCTTTGAGTGGACGCTGCATAAGTACGTGACATTGTTTTGAATCATTGAAAAAGTTTAAAAAACCACATATTATAAACAATGGGTAGAAAAGTCATAATTTGGCGTCGTGACCGGGTCTTCGACACCGCGTCGCTGTTTTCAACTCTCGATGTTGAAACCAATGATATAATTATAAGTTGAAACGGTGTCTTTTTTTGACGCGTTGGGATTAACTCTGCTGAGTGCTGGGTTCTCAACGCTCGGCTGAACGGAATATTTTTACGTCCGTGCGTACGGTGGCTAAGCGTTCTTACAATCGAGCGACATGACGCCGCCGTGCCACCGCCGCCGCACGCGTCTACGACAGGGATAACTGCACGCGTCGTTGGTGGTCGTTGAAGCGCCCGTCGACAGCCAACGACAAAGGTTGCCGGCCGCCAGCGGCAACGTGTCGCTCGTTTAGTTGAGTACCTAGGTAGCAGGTAGCGAAATCCAAAGTTCAAGCCAGGGTCAATGTAATGTTTGTTACTGGGTTCATTCTATTTGCTTTCAAAATAGTTTCTTGCAATTGACAAACCTAATTTTGTGTTCGTAGGTACTTTTGCGGCGGACAAGACTTTTTTATGGATGGGAAACCAAATAACTGCTCCCGCTTTGGGCGAAGCAGAAGGGAGTGTCAGACTCTTCTTGACTAAAACCCATCCGTGTTCCTCCTAATGCCCTCTGCGTACCGTACTTACCAGGGCCGCGGTAACTCTTTCGAACAAATTCTGCAACATCATAGTTTACATAGCTCTCTGCCTAATAGGTACCTACTGTTATATTAACGTAGGTAGGTACTTACCTACAAGCAAAGATGCCATAAAACAAACCGTTGGCGTCGTAGACACTAAAATTTTAACGTTAGGTAGGTAGGTATGTAGGAGCTAAGTAAACAATCTTTATGTGTCACTTGTCAGTTTGTCACAATATACTGTGCACTTGTCTGATAATTTAAAGCAATCTAATAATGAATGCAAATCTAAACACGTCTGTGTCAACCAATAGGGGTAACTAAAAATAGAAAACCGGCCAAGTGCGAGTCGGACTCACGCACCGAGGGTTCCGTACAAATATTATAATATAAGCAAAAGTTGTGGATTACGATTTATGACGTACCTATTAAAAAAACTCCTTAGGTACTAGATCTCGTTCGAACCAATTTTCGCTGGTAGTTTACATGGTAATGTACATCATATATGTTTTAGTGTTATCATTCTCTTATTTTAGAAGTTACACGACACACACACATTTTACCACTCTGGAAGTGTCTCTCGCACAAACTATTCAGTTTAGAAAAAAATGATATTAGAAACCTCGATATCATTTTAGAACCCCTATCCATACTATACCGGCCTACAGGTTTAGGTAGGTAGTAAGTTCACAGAATACGTCTACTTACCAAGTTTAGAGTTTTCGACAGCATAGTTCTTATAGTTTCGGAATAAAGTGGCTGTGACATACGGACGGACAGACAGACAGACAGACATGACGAATATATAAGGGTTCCGTTTTTTGCCATTTGGCTACGGAACCCTAAAAATTAAGAAGACAGGTAGGTAAGTAAGTAATTTTGATAACAATTTATAGGATGGTACTTAGGTAGAACTAATTTCATTATTAGGTACTAGCGACCCGCCCCGGCTTCGCACGGGTGCAATGCTGATACTAAATACACTACAGAAAAACCGTGAGAAAAACTGTTACCTTCCTACCTCACGTCTGAGCCGCGCGGGTACCTTACATAGATCTAAACTCCCCTCCCGCACGCGCACCCCCGCCTTGGTGACGTTCACTTCGCAACGGGCCGTGCAGCAGAAATCGTAATATTTTAATTTCGCCATAACTTCAAAACCAAACGTCCGATTTTAATCATTCAAAGACCAAATATGATCTACATAAACTGTACTTAGTGATGAAATACTTTATTTTGATAAGGATTAATAGCATGAGTAAAATAAACGTGTTTAAATGTAGTCCAAAAAAATATCTACATTTTTAAATAAAAAAAATGGTTGTTGTGCCTCACTCGACATAGAAAGGTATAGTGTGTCGCGGACTTTTTTGTAGATATTTATAAGATCTACAATTAATTAGAACAATTTATGGTTGTATCTTTTATAGTTTAGGCAGCGTACGCAAAATAAGTTACTTTTCTGGTTGATTTTTACACCTTGTGTCCGAAAAACCCAAATATCTTACGGAACCCTATTTTTTTGCAAAATAAAATATAGCCTATGTTACTCGTGGATAATGTAACTTTCGAATGGTGAAAGAATTTTTAAAATCGGTCAAGTTGTTTTTGAGCCTATTCATTACAATCAAACAAACAAACAAAGTTTTCCTCTTTATAATAATAGTGTAGATGTATCTAGTACCTACGGACATAAACTGCGATGACTATTCAAGTAAGCATCAGATCTGTCGGTGGCGGCGTGGCGGCTGCATTACCACCTTAGAATAATAACGCATAGAAGCCGCGTCTAGAACAAAACCCGAGCAAAATCGTGTGTCCACTTCATTATCTTTGTGTGCGTGAGCCGAATGTGTCTACGTTCCTCTAACGCACACAGATATAGCTTTCAGTGATACCATTACTAAGCCGTTACCCACAAAATATGGGAAGACGCATTACTATTTTGCTATCAAGGCAAGTATTTTATGTTGTTGGGAACTGGAAAAGGTAAACATGATTTTTCATGTAATATGACATATTTTTTCGGAAGGTATAATTCAATTTATTTTAAAATAAAAGAAAATAAATCGCATAAAGAATGAGATATTGTTCAATGCGTTTAGAATGCTTGATGGGTTATAATTATAAACAATGTTAAAACATCGGGTTTGATATGAATTAACAGTAAGTATTGTATTTTAAAATTACATAAATGAAAAACATGAATGAAAGCAAAGTGGGTATTTTTTCCTCACAAATAGCAACACTGTGTTATGACAAGTTAGGTTATTAGAATTTTGTTTTATTTATCGATTTACGTAAAAATAGTGCGTAGAATGTGAGTACTTATTTGTGAAATGTTATTTTATCACATTTTTTTGTTTTCCTGATGTGCTATAACATCCTTTCACGCAACAAACTGTCATTTTCAATTATTTACTCGCGAGCTGTTTTCGACGGAACGTGACATTGAGTACTGACGGCCTGATGGCTAAGTTTGACGGATTAGGCTAAGTTTTAGTTGCCTCACTTTTTGCACTCGTACTAGGTTTCTATGCGTTATTATTCTAAGATTACCACCAAGGAAAAACTAAACATAATAACAATAGAATAAGCAATCCATATTAGGTACCTATAGGGCCGTAGAGGTATAAAACGATAACACAGTGCCTACTATTTTTAGTAAGAGTTTTTAGGTAGGTAGTAGCTGATTTCTCGGCGAGCGTCGAACGACTACGCGCAGCGGCGCGCGGTGGCGGTATGTGTGCATCGTGTAACTTCGATTTAGTTTGGAACGGTTCGGAACGATGTTTGTGTGCGTGCGAACTAGACGTGCATGAAAGCTAGCGTCTAACTGCTCATCACTGGTACTATCTCTGTCGGGCATGATGCGAGGTGAGACAGCGTGCTTTTTGGCCATGCCTACCACTGAGTTCGAGCCCGCGACTAGTTGGCCCTTAATGGCGCCACATGTTTAACCACTTTTGTACTGATGCCATCATATCCATGGCTATTGGTATTATTTAAAGAGCTAATAATATCTGCTATATCTGCTGGTACTGTAGGAGGAATGAATATCGAGTTACAATTTGTCTCAATATATTTATAGGAAGGAGTAGGTTTAGCATTATGCGGTTGAATTTCGTCTATAAAATAGTCATTAAAAGCTTGTGCAATTAGTTGAGGTTCATATATTTTATTATCATTTATTTTTAGATATTCAGGTATATTTTCTCTGGGATAGTTAATCTTATTTTTATTGATAATGTTCCAAGTCGCTTTAGATTTATTCCTGGCTGAATTTATGTGAAAGTCATTCTGAGATTTTTGGGTCAATGTGATTATTTTCTTTAAACGAGCAGTATATTGCTTTAGTAAAAGTTTATTTTTGGAAGTAGGAGCTCGCCTGCATTGCCATAACATTTCTCTTTTGCGCTTACTACTGAGCCTGATTCCCTTGGAAACCCATTTTGATTTTTTATGCAGTGTAATTCTTACTTTTCTTAAAGGGAAGCAGAGTTCATAAAAAAGTATAAATAAGTCATAGAAACAGTTAAATGCTTCTTCAGGATTGTCGTTTAGATAGACTTCACTAAAACTAAGATTATGAAGAGAATCAAAAAATTTATTTAAATTTTCTTGGCAATAGTCGCGCTTTTGAGCATGCCAGTGTTTAATGCAACATGTTTTTTTCACAGGGCATTTGATCACTTGGACAGTATGATCAGATAACGCAAGATCAAGTACTGTACGTTTACTACCTCTGATATTATGGACGATATTGTCTATGCATTTACCACTCGCTAATCGTGTAGGCTGATGAATTCCAATTTTTAAGTTGTAGTTTAAAAGGAGTGTTTGAAAAGTATTAGATGGTTTTGATTGTGTCAAAGTGTCTATATTAAAATCACCACATATAACCACCTTTTTCGAACCACCGAGGCTACACATTCGTAAAATACCATTCAAGTTAGCAAAAAATTGTTCTAAACAGTCATTTTTAAGTTTGGGTGGTCGGTAGATGCAAATCACTATTAAATTATGTATTATTAATTCTATTGCACAGCATTCAAGGACGTTAGCTACATTGAATTTACAATGATTTTATATCAATGATTTTATATTCATGCACACGACTTACAAGGATGCAAGAACCACCACGCCTAGTATTCCGCATTGAAAACGTGGCTACTTCATAGTTAAGGATAGATAGATGGAACTGATCTCCATTCAACATATTGTGTTCAGTGATACATACTAAGTCCATATTTTGTCCCTTGTCCCATAATTCTTCTAAGCGGAGAGTAAGAAGATCCGACTTACCAATCAAGCCATTAATATTTTGATGAAAGATATTAATATATTTATATACGAAAAAAATTGCTACTACCAGCTTTAGGCACTTTGTCCATACACATGGGCAAGTCGGAGTTACAAATATTGCTATCAAAATTGTCATTAGTTTGAACGGATTTATCACAGGCATTAATAACAACGTCGCCAAGTAAGTCAAAAGTTTGAGTTGATTGGTCAGTTTTTATCTTATTGAGAATGCGATTTTGCTCGATATATGTCACAAATTTAGTTTTGAAGTCAATATGTAATATTTCTTTCAGTAAATATCTACAAATATTAACAGTAAGATGGCGCTGTCTTCGTGGTACAAATTGGTTATATCGCATATTCACAAATAAAGCATTATATTTATTACACAAGAAGCGTAAAGAACTATTCAAGCTCCGTTCATTTAAGTGATTGTTGTAGGGAACTTCTGATACAATAATGTTGACATTTTTAATACCTCTTAACCAAACACCGAGGTCAATTTGAAAATCAAGAGGATTGCTATCATTGGTACCTGACAATAAAATTATATAGTCATTTTTCGTAAGAGAATCAAAGTTATAAGAATTGATGATATCTGTGGTTTTTGCACCAGGTTTCCAGAAGCATAACACTTGAAAATCATTACCCAGCAGGGCCTGCAAGGTATATCGAATATAGCGCCAGTTAAGGAACCCCAACCTACCAATATTAGCTTTGTCAGACAATAAGTATTTACTAGATTATTATTTCTCAATTTCCCCACTGCGCGATCAGCATTTATAATTATCTAGAACATGCGTCAATCTGATCACGCTGTGGATGTACTACGTTAGCAATTAAGTTAGTATACCGCGTGTATCTGACATCGACGCACAAACGATTTCCATGGGTCCGGGGCATGATTCTGGACACCCTAGACTTAGAATTTTTCGTCGGCTTTTTTCTCATTTTTTAATTTTTTTCAAGGGTTTTTTTACTTTAGACTGCTCATGATCGTTATTCTGACCTAACCCAATGAGTTTTTTAATAAAAAAATAATTAATTAACTACTTTCACTATAAAGAGCAATCTGAATAAAACCACAAATAGATATCAGTTCAGCTGAGCTGATACTTTGTGGCACTCATAAAAAAAATTAGAAAAGAACCGACGGAAAAATTCCAACACTGGGGTGTCCAGAATCATGCCCTGGACCCATGGAAATCATTTGTGCGTCGATGTCAGATACACGCGGTATAAGATCAATATCTTGTTAGATGAATTCAATTACTGTTTCGCTGTAACTCTGTCGGAATAAAGTTATTTTTTAACACTTCCGTTGTCGCTTACTTAATTGGCGCAGCCGGTAGGATCTCTGTAGTCAGTTTGCCGTGTATACAATTCTACGTGGAGTAGCCGACGTCCGTGTCTACGGTTTAGCAGAGATAGCCGAACAAATAAATTCATTAAGGAGCCACTTCGAGTTACGGAAGAGGACCAGCCACAGCAGTAATTCAGGGAGCATGGAGCTAGCTGCGGAATTGTGAGTAAATCTTTTTCACCTTCCTCTCAGCTCTTCCATCTATATCCCAACCTTGTAATAGTCTATGTGTTTGTGTATTATTAGGGATTGGACAACGCCGTAATAATATTTGCATAGATTTTAAACGTACTAATATTTTAGAATAGTGATAGTTTAGTAGCACATTAGTGTGATTTTTTTTTTCTCTCCGCGTTTGTTTCTTTCATAACTTTTCACAATGGAAAACGTAACCCGTGTCCCACAGGAATTGGTTAACATCATACCAATATTCAGCGGCGACACTAGAATGTTGCCTTTATTTATAAAAAAATGTGAATACATTTTGTCTACGTTCTTAGGAACCGCAGCCCAAAATGAATATTTATTTCATGTAGTAACTAGTAGGTTATCAGGCGAAGCAGCCAGTTTGGTAGGCGAAAGAGAAGCTATAGGTACGTGGGACGAGCTGAAGAAGTTGTTTTAAACCAACACTTCGGTGATCCACGCACAGAGGATTGTTTAGCAATGGAATTAGAATCGTGTAGAATAAATAAGGGTGAAAGTTATTTAAATTTTTGCCATAGAATACAGCGGATGAGAAGTGTTTTATTTGCTAAAATATCAGAAACTATCATTGATGAATCTCTACGTAAGGCAAAGCAAATCATTTATAGTAACAGAGCGATGAATGCTTTCTTGTTTAATTTACCGCCATTTTTAGTTAGATTAGTTCGTTTGCGCGACGTCACAACGTTAGAGGATGCATTAAAAATAGTTTTAGAAGAACAAAACTTCCAGGCAGTCTATGAGTCGAAAACAAACGACAGACGTAATTTTAGCAGAAATAACAGACCCAATTTGCCTAATAACCAAAATGCAATTGAATCTAATAATCAAAAGAAAGATTCACATAGCATATCAAGTACACATGTACCGAATAGTGCTACAAACAGCACATCTACACCGAACAATTCGCATCAGCCCAGACATTATAAACAACATAATAATATTCAAAGAAATCAAGACAATTTTAATCGTACAAACAACAATAATGCGTCACCGCAGTCAAGTAGGTCATTTGTTCCGATTGCACAACCGAACCAACAGTTCGCGGCACATGCACCGAGCACGCCGTCTTTTGCAGCGCAAGCATCTACGTCGGGTGCGAATACTGATGTCACCATGCGTACTGCAAGGTCGCGACGTGTTAATTACATAAATAATTCTAATAATAATGAACAGAGTTCAAGTTATTCGTACAATGAGTGCCAAGAATTTTCTCCTGAAGAACCCGGGGCGGGAAATTTTTGCATAACGGCCTCTACCCTAGAGAACGAATAAAAATAAATTGTAATAAACGCTTAAATTTACCACATATAGTTATACCAGAATTAAAGGCAGTTTTTATGATAGATACGGGGAGTGTTAGATCGTTTATAAGCCCGTATATAGCGAATAAATATTTTAAAAATTATCTACAGTATGAACCCTTCGAAGTTGTTAGCACTCACGCATCGAGTGTTCATAGTGAAACGGCTATTATTCCATTACCGGTTACCTTTGGAAGTCAAGAGTTCCATAAGTTTTATGTCTTGTCGACGATAGGTATGATGGGTTAATAGGTAGCAATTTGCTGAAGCAATTACAGGCAAAGATTAATATGGAAAATCAGATATTACATTTAAAAAATACTGATATTCCTATCATATATTCACCGCCTATGAGAGAGGTATATAATCTACCATCTCGTAGTGAACTTAGAGTAAGACTCCCAGTCAACTTACTGAACGGGGAAGCTGTGTTAGATTTTAAGCAATTTACGGAAGGGATTCGAATGCCCGCCGCATTAGTTACGTGTATTGAAGGCTATGCAACAACTGTTATTCAGAATTATAGCCATGAAAATAGAAAATTAGTAGTTACGGGACCTTTTCAAGTGGAACCATACATACAGGACCCATCTGTTAGTGTTAATTTCATAGATAATAATATAGAAGTGGACAGCTTGCTAACAGAGAATTTAGACAAATTGCAGTTAAATCATATGAATTCAGAAGAACGAACGGTTATGGAGGGACTTTGTAAAGAATACAAAGATATATTTTATTGTGAAAATATTCCGTTAACCTTCACAAATCAGGTTAAACATAGAATAAGAACAAAAAATGAAGACCCAATAAACATTAAGGCACATAGATTGCCACCTATTCAAACAAAAGAGATCAGTAGTCAAGTCGAGAAAATGTTAAGGGATAACATTATCCAGGAATCTCATTCTCCCTGGAGTGCTCCCGTACATTTAGTGCCGAAAAAATTAGACGCGTCAGGCCAACAAAAATGGAGGATGGTAGTTGACTATAGACGGCTCAATGAAATCACAATTGATGATAAATACCCTTTGCCCAACATTAACGATTTATTCGACATGCTAGGTAATAGTACATACTTTACGACCCTCGATTTAGCTAGCGGGTACCATCAATTAGAGGTTCAGGAGGAAGATAGAGCTAAAACTGCGTTTAGCACACCTTCAGGTCATTATGAATTTAACAGAATGCCGTTTGGGTTAAAGACCGCACCCGCAACTTTTCAGCGAGCGATGGATAACGTCTTACGAGGCCTTCAAGGCTTACATTGCTTAGTATATCTCGATGACGTCATTATTTTTTCTAAAAGCTTGCCTGAACATGTAGAAAAACTTAGGGCAGTTTTTGACCGCTTCCGTCAAACAAATTTAAAAGTTCAATTAGATAAGTCTCACTTTCTTAGAAAGGAAGTACTCTACCTAGGGCATACTATTACAAGTGAAGGTTTGAAACCAAATAATGATAAAATAGACGCTATTCTTAGGTATCCTATACCGGAAACGGTTACACAGATTAAAAGCTTTTTAGGACTAATCGGTTATTATAGAAAATTTATCAAAAATTTTGCCAAAATAACTAGACCATTAACAGCTTGTTTAAAGAAAGGTCGCAAAATTGTAATTAATGGGGAATATAAAGAATGTTTTGAGACATGTAAAAAGCTTTTAACAAATGCACCTTTGTTACAATTTCCTGACTTTAGTAAAACTTTTATTTTAACCACGGATGCATCCAATTTTGCGATTGGGGCTGTATTGTCACAAGGAACGATAGGCTCAGATAAGCCTGTAGCCTATGCTAGTAGAACCTTGAGTGACACAGAAGTAAAATATAGCACTATCGAGAAGGAACTTTTAGCCATAATATGGGCAGTTAAGCACTTTCGACCGTATTTGTATGGTAATAAGTTTACCATATTTACAGACCATAGACCATTAGCTTGGCTGTATTCATTGAAAGAGCCCAATAGTAAACTCACGCGATGGCGGTTAAGGTTAGAAGAGTACGATTTCGAAATAAAATATAAGAAAGGCCCTCAAAACACGAATGCAGATGCTTTATCTAGGATTAAGATTAATGCAATTGACGACGATTTAGATTCAATATTCGTAAATATAGGAGATAGGCAGGAACGTATACAAAAAATTATAGAAAGCGAATTGCAAGACCCCGAAACTCCAATAGAAACGATAGAACTTTCGGATTCTGATGATGGGGTCACTGCCAACTCAGTTTCAAATAGAGAACACGAAGGCATTCCTAGTTTAAACGAAGCTGTCGATACTAAACCAAAACAGATTTTAATTCATTCATGGTTTAAAAATAAATTAGACGTAAAAGATATTTCAAATAATAAACAAAAAATTCTCGAAGTTCACTTACCGACAAATAACGATATATTAGTTAAAGACTTTTTGAAAGAGTATATTGATCCAAAACATAAGTACTTTATATACTTCGAACACCCATCTTTTAGAAAAACTTTTTCAAACATGGTAATTAAGTTATTTAAAAAGGATTCAGTTAAGTTAACCGAGTGTACAGAAAGAGTTATAAATTTGACAGGATCTGAAGAAGATCAAAAAGAAGTTATTTTAAAATACCACGACGGGAAAACATGTCATAGAGGTATTAAAGAAACTTTAACCAAACTTAAAAGACATTATTGGTGGGCAAACATGAAAGAGACAGTCACGGCAATCATAAATGCTTGCGAAACATGTAAACGCATGAAATATGATAGAAAGCCGATTAAACCCCACATTCAGTTAACACAAACCCAGGATGCCCCTTTTCAGGAAGCTTTTATGGATTTATTATATATTGAAGGGAAATATTATTTAACTATAGTGGATGCATTTAGTAAGATAGCACAACTCACAAGCCATAGAGGTACCGAATAGGAGTACACCAGAGATAGTTAGGGCATTGATTAAATATTTCAGCAGGTATGGTCTGCCTAGGAAAATTAGTTGCGATTCCGGTACAGAATTCAACAATACTTTGATTAAAGAAATGTTAAGCTTTTACAAAATTGAACTTCATATTGGGACGCCAAATAATCCCAGTTCAATGGCAATAGTAGAAAGGTTTCATTCTACCATTATTGAGATTTATCGTATAGCAAAATACGATAAAAGCGATTTAGATGCAGCATCAGTTATGACTTATGCCATCATGGCTTATAACAACACCATACATTCAGCAACAGATTTTACGCCTTTTGAACTAGTATTTGGTCACACTTATTCCGAAAATGTATTTAACGTGGATAGAGAGAAGAACTTAACTCAGAAATTATTGTTAGATTGTAGTGACCTACTTAATGTTTTAATTATAAAATACATAAATTATATATTGTTCAAAATTAGGATCAAAATATTTTATATACATATTTACAAATAACCTAACACCTAGTATTATATAGAATCAAAAATCTAAATTAAATAATTTTGTGTTACTAACATTTTACAAACAAACATAACAATCCGATATTTTGTATTAGTAGATAGTTTCTTATCAGCTGGCCGGCGAAGCGATGACGCGTCTATTGTTCTACGTGCCGCGCGAGCGGGACGGCACTCTAGTTGCCTTGCGCTCGCGCAGGTATGGTGTGGCGCGATGGGCCACGCAGCGCCAGTACGTGTTTTGAGCCGCTTGCGATCATAAGCTTACAACACATAGCTCCGCCGCGCCGCTTAAATCCGACTGTACTTACTTGCTTTCTTCATCTGTCTAAATCTATCCATATATTCTACCACTCCTTCTTCTTCTTCTAAGTGGAACTCTTGTGTGTGTAAACTACCTGTGAAATAAACTTTCTTTCTTCTTCTGGTGTACTTTGGACTTTCATTCATCTCTTCTCACTATTGCTACATTCTTCATCACACACGCCTACCACCTACAAGATCATAGAAAACGCCTTAAAATACTCTATGAATTCATAACAGAAAAATTAGAATCCGATAAAATTAAAATAATTAATAAAAAAGGTGGCGAAACGACACCGATACTCGAACCAGACGATAATATTTACATGAAAGACACTAGGATTAGAAAAGCTAAAGAAAAACCTCGATATGAAAAAGCGAAAGTAATAGGTGAAGTTGAAAGAAATATAGTCCCAGTAGAAGTAAAGAAAAGGAAAACTAGAGTAGCCTTAAAAAATGTAAAACGTCCTCCACAGATAGTGCCTGGTACTTCTGGTGCTAGTGGTGCCAACACTCACGCTGGACCTCCAAAACCTCGGTCAGAATCCGGGGATAGCAGCGATAAAGCGGGGAGTAGCAGTGAAGAGGAATAGTTATTGGACAATATACAAAATTGTAGATTTAGAATCATTACACTTACAAATAGATAATAATATTCGGGATTTTATTAACTTGAAAATTAAAATTAAGGAAAATAGTCTTAGTAACGAAACTATAGGAATAGAAAGCCAAATAGAATATCTTATTAAACTAACTAAGGATAGATTTTTTCAAATCTTACCTTTCCATTATAGAAACAAAAGAGCTTTGTTTAATCCATTAGGCTCACTTGTATAAGCTATCACAGGAAATTTGGATGAAGACGATGCAATTAAATATGATAGAGAAATCCAAATGATACAGAACAAAGAGCATGTGGTCGAACGTAAAGTATCATCAATGCAAAAAGCTTTTGATAAATTAGTAAATGACTCTGAAATAATAAATTCAAATATTAAAAACTTGGGTTTACATACCAATGAAATGGAAAAATTAGTTGAACATGAGTTCAGGTTTAACAAACTTTTCCAAATATTAAATACTATGTATCAAATTTTAAATAACTTTCGAACCTGTTACGAAAACATACAAGAGATTGAAACGGCAATAGCCTTTAGCAAACTGAATACATTGCACCAATCCATTATAAATAGTACAGAATTATATAATACGTTAGAAGTCATTGCTAAACATGCTAGAACAATATACCCAGTAAACAAACATAATTTAATAAAATTAGAACGTAATATCATACTTAAATCATATATAAATAACAACAAGTTAGTTTTTGTTTTAGAAGTTCCCCTAATAAATAACGAAACATAATTATTACAAGGTTATACCCATCCCTATATTCCATTCTCCAAATACCTTTACAATAATACCCAAATATCCTTACCTGATGGTGAATAGATTGAAATACATGCCCGTGGTAAGCCCATGTACTGAGATTGAAAATGGAAAATTCCTTTGCGCTGAAACTAATTTAGCCCAGTTTCCAACCGAGACCTGCATTGAACAAATAATGCTGATGAAGAACAACTACAAAAACTGCATACAGAACCATATTGAAATAGAAAAAACTAAGATACAGAAAATAACCGACAACCAATGGTTGGTTTACTCAGAGGAAAATCTCATCATCACCGAGAATTGCAATACAGAAATCCTGAAGTACACTATCCTTGGGACCTACATCGTGACACCTGGCCAACAATGCGAAACACAAATAGGCGAAGTCATCATTGCCGCCACCACAAACACTACAGTTTCCAGTCTCCAGCTGCCATTGATCCAGATGCCAGACCTACAACAGGACATCCAGAGAAGATCAAAGAAAGTGGATCTAAGAAATGTGGACTTCAGTGATGTGAAAGAAGTGTTACAAAGTGCAAAATTTAGTGAAATAGACGATACGACACAAACAGTGACAATAGAAATTAGTATATGGACCATCTTAGAGTATGTGGTTATTGTAATAGCAATAGTTATCTTTATAATGTATAAATTTCAGTTCATAAACTTTTGTCGAAATTCTCCGAAACCGTCTGCGACACCTTCGGATAATTTCTCTCTTAGGGAGGGAGGAGTTAAGGAACCCCAACCTACCAATATTAGCTTTGTCAGACAATAAGTATTTACTAGATTATTATTTCTCAATTTCCCCACTGCGCGATCAGCATTTATAATTATCTAGAACATGCGTCAATCTGATCACGCTGTGGATGTACTACGTTAGCAATTAAGTTAGTATATAAGATCAATATCTTGTTAGATGAATTCAATTACTGTTTCGCTGTAACTCTGTCGGAATAAAGTTATTTTTTAACACTTCCGTTGTCGCTTACTTAATTCGCCCTTGGTCATCACCTAAAACAATGACCTTCTTCTGTTGCACAGGTGCTACGGTTTCTTGGGTCGAAGTCGTCTTCATAGTGGATATAAATTCTTGTGGAAGAGTATTAGTGCTTGAGTTCTTACGATTTACAGGTCCCGGGGTCAATATGGGTTCTGTGTCAGTGTCTTCTGTCAGCACATTGATAGCAGGAGACTCACTGACAGGAGAAACCGTATCACATTTGTCCGTAACTGGGGATACGATAACATTTTGTGTAGGGGACGAAGATATTAGGGTTGCTCTGTTCTTGTCATGCATAGACAGCCTTTTCTTCTTTCTGTTTGATAGAGTTTTTGATGAATCAGAACAATCAATTTTTTTATAAACTTCTATAATTTTCAAATACTTAGCTAATTCGTTTTTCAGGTTGCTAATTTCATCATGCAGGTTGTCTATTTCATTGGTCGCAGTTACAAGATTTTTTGTCAATGAGTCGATCTTATATCGCAAGTCTTCACAACAAGATTTTTGCGTAGTAATAGAGGTATCCGGCAGACTTAACATTGTTGAGTCAAATATCGTTGTGTTAGATATTTCGTGGAATGATATACATAGATCGCCTCATTCGTCGGAACGTTACATTCTGCTGGTCATTACTATCCATTTTATTTTATTTTTATGTGTAACGTACACACAACTGACACAACTTAATAATCTATTGTGGTTATACTAGGTCCACAAGAACTTTAAAAACACAAAAAGTCTTAGGTGTAAGCGAGGACGGAACTCGGGACACCGAGAGCTCAAGTTTGGTGCCGTATCCACTGCGCCAACTTGTAGTTACGAAAGTTAATTGAAATAATTGGTCTGGTTTTAGTCGCTTCTCTAAATTAAACGATCGTTATGAAGCTCATTTGAATAATTGTAGATAATTTTACCGCAACCGTCACTTTTATTTAATCATTCATCAATAAACAGCATCCTGAATGCATCATTGTACTGGACGCGAAGAGCATTAACGGCTTTTTGAGTGTAGTTTGTCCAGAGGCTACACGTGTAAAAAAACCTGACAGAATGCTTTAAAAAGTGATATTTAATAAAAAGTGTTTTTTTTTTGTAGTAATTAAAGCTTATCACTCTCATACTCACAAAAAAAGTAGCTTTCTATCGGTATCGTAACCTCACAAAATTAACCTCTTTAAAATATATTATATATAGTAGGTATAGATAACCAACAGCTTAGCTTCTACATCTATCGATAAACAATAATAACACTTCTATAGACAGCGTTGTCCACTCGAAGCAGACTGTGATAGTTAATATATTATTTACAACGTTTACAACCTACTAACAATCAATCGATTTTATTCTATAAAATAAACTCAAGGTTTCGTTTGAGTAGTAACATGGGCATCATTATATTGTTTTAAACTTTCATGGTCTCTAACATTAGAATAGGGATTGCTATCATGTAGCTACCTTTTTATTTGCGTTTTTGTTTATCATTTTTAACCGACTTCCCAAAAAGGAGGAGGTTATCAATTCGGTTGTATGTTTTTTTTTTTTTTTTTTTTTTTTTTTTTATGTTTGTTACCTCATAACTCCGACAATTATCAACCGATTTGAAAAATTTTTGTTTCATCTGAAAGGATATGCTTGCAGATTGGTCCCATTTAAATTATATAGAAATCGGTTACGAAACTTTGGATTTTAAATCGAAATAGCTGGAATTTGACTATTTAGATGATTCTTTGATAATCGAAATTGCGTATTTTGCTTTTCTGCGATTTGGCAGTGGTGTTGGTAAAATTCAAAAATTCAAAATTCAAAATTCAAGCATTTATTTCAATTAAACCATGTACAGGCACTTTTGAATTGTCAAGGTCGGTCGGTCCAAAAAGTTGAAGCTATTTGCACGTTCCAAAGCGTAGATCTCTATGGAGAAGAACGCGCAAGAAACTCCACGGACACTCTTTTAAAAATAATATTGGTTTACAAAGATTTATTTACATCGGGTTGACATTATACATACATGTGAGAACGATGTAAAAAACGAGCAGGATAAAAGCGTCCGGAATAAAAGAGGAACAATTCAAAGAAATAATTAAAATTAACCATGGCAGCTAAGAAATGACCAGTCCCGACTGACGGCGCCCGTTCACGAACATGACGCATGCGCCAGCACCATTCGGCTCAACCATTTTGAAGGGAGCCAAATGAGGTAGGTGTGGGGCACCACTAAAAAGTGAAAAATAAAAAACTTTTTACAAAAAAATACAACCGACTTCCAAAAAAAAACACTACAAAGTAAAAAATAACTTTAATTTCGGAAGTCGGTGTCAAAATACGAAGAAACTAACAAAAACACCGACTTCGGAAGTCGGTTGTATTTTTTTGTAAAATGTTTTTTATACATAACTCTGTCTGAGTCGCTATAACAATGCCGTATCGTTAAAATCGAGCAAAAATATCCAAATAAAACGTCTCTTGTATGGCCCCATATATATATTTTTAATGTTGCCCCACACAATTTCTCCTGTATCGTGGGTGCGTTTACAAGTTTACAAACATAATCACACATACACAAACAGCCAGACCCGGATATATTTGTAAATATCTGTAGGTCATATTTGCAAATATTTGTTCCGTGTGGGATTCGAACCCGCGACACGCAGTGCAGCAGCCAATGGGGCTATCGCGTTTGAATTCACCGCTAGAGGCGCTAGTGTAGCGTGAGGTCTTCGTAATGTCAAATTTCTCAGTTGGGTTTGTGAATATTTTACTAAAATCAAAACACCATTCAACATTGTTCACATGCGCGTACTATCAAACTTTACCCTCATAGTTCCCGTTCCCCTGGGATTTCCGATCGACTGCTGCGTCGTGTGTCGTGGGTTCGATTCCCGCTCGCAACAAATATTTGTGTGGCCTACAGATAGTTCTTCCGGGTCTGGCTGTTTGTGTATGTGACTTTGTATGTTTGTGAACGCACCCACGATACAGGAGAAATTCCTAGTGTGGGGCAACGTTTTTAAAAAAAGTAAAAAGTAAAGTACCTAAGTAAATATATCCTTTCTCCGGTCTCAAACTACCTTTGTATAATATTACATAAAGAAGAGACAAACAGACAGAGTTACTTTCGCATTTATAGGTAATATTATTAGCACTTAGGGATTTTCCCTATGTAGGCTGCAGCCTCGATAGAAATGGCTCGGTATGCTACCTACCGACTAGCGGTATCTACCCTGTTTTTGGTTCATACAACACAAAATGGAATTACCCAACCGTTACCAAGAACGTGATAACAACGTAATTAGCGATAATGATAACAAGTATTTGACTAACATATAGGTAGGTAGGTACCTACTTAATTCAAAGTACTATAATATAGTGCTTTTGTACCTATATTATACAGACAGAAACTTGTAATACAATCGCATTTAAAAAAAATCTTTGTCCAATATTGTTTTTTACAAAAACAAAAAATACGTGTCCATTATTTTCTGACGGATTAAATAGTTAAGCAATTTGTGGATGATGGAAACTAACCTATTGCGTCGATTGTGAATTTGAATATGTTGGTTACATGCCTTGTATTTCTTTTGCAGAATTTTCACAATACTTTTTATTATTTAAAGTAGTAGACAGTACTGTGAAGGTTGTGTCCAGGGGGTAAGAAAGATACTTATTGGTTCAGGGCTTTATAAGAGTTGCAAAAAGGTTGGAACGGTCACTGAAAAAGTATAACGTTTTTTTGAATTATGAAGGAAAAAGAATTGAAGTGTTTTTGATGAATTCCTTGTATTGATTTGAAGACGGGCGCATGTCGCCAATATAATTCGATTATTGATGCATTTTCGTTTTTAATTTCCTTACGCCCCCATTCCGATCATCACAGTAGGTACTTAGGTGACGTACCCACATCACCTACCGTCTACTCCTATTAGTAGTGATCATAGATATATTTCTGTGGTAGTGATGAAGTGTCGTGGCTAAATAATAACAGCCGCACAGGTCGATCTTCAAAGTTAAGCAACGCTTGCCGAGGTTGGTCTGTGGATGGGTGACCATCTTAACATACCGAGTTTCCTCCGTGCCTCGGAAAGCACGTTAAGCTGTTGGTCCAGGCTGTCATTTGGAGATCTTTGGCAGTCATTACGGATTGTCAGAAGCCAGAAAATCTGACACCAGTCTTGCCAAGGAGTACCGTGTTACCCAGTTAATGGGTTGTGGAGGTCTGGTAGGCAGCCGCTCCACGTAAAATACTGGTATTCAGCTGAATCCGGTTTGACTGGAAGCCGACCCCAATATAGTTGGGAAAAGGCTAGGCAGATGATGGTAGTGATGAAGAGTCTAATGTCGTTAATTGGGCACTTTTCAGACTTCAGGGTGCTACTAACAGACAGTTAGGTAAAAGAGGCGCTAGTGTGACAAACAATAGCTAACTCTCAATCTAAGTAAGTGTGGTTTATTTGTGTGAGTAATGCGCGTAGGTATATCTGTCTGCCTCTTGCTTAAAGTTGAGATGGAGAATCGGCGACACGCGTTCTAATACAAATCATGAAATGAACTATTTCCTTCCTAACCTCCTTTATCTGTTCTCTAGTGCAAGTGTTTACAAACTTCAGATGAAAACGCCAATGGGTATATTGTCCGACGAGCATTAGAGCTTTTATATTATTATGCCGCAACGGCAGCCGTACCTCCGCCACAGCGGCGCCGCTGCTCCACAGATTACTAAATAGTTACTACGTAAGCTGCACCTGGTCCCACTTGGATTTGTATAGACGGCGTTTGAGCCACTGATTCTGCGGTGAAACACCATAGCTCCTGGGCCAGCGCGGCGGCGAGAAACGCTGCCGATGCGGCATATACATAATGTGTTAACGCCCTTGGGCTAAGTATTATTTCGACGCATGCTCCTCTGGGATTTATTTGTTTGTCTACCCATATTTTACCCGAAAATGTTTGGGTTTGCACTACGCCCACTGTTCGTTAACGAATAACGACGGCGCTGATAAGCATTTACCATGGTAGGCATAATAACAGCACTTATCACGATGTACCTAATCACAGCCGGCTTATCGGCAATTATCAAGTGCCATATATGACCATATGTTTGGACGATTTTGATTTTAACAAACACTGTTAATTTTCACACCACCTGTACGAAAACATCCGATAATAGCCATCCTAACATAACCTAAAGTTCGTCATTCTAATCCGGAAGTGGTTCCCGTTGGCCTCCGCTGCTATTTGCAATGAGCGCAGTCAATATTCCCTTCCAAGCCAAATTCAAATCACATTGTTGCCCGGCGCGGCGGCGGGTTATAATGAAATTCAGTTGGTAGGTACAATATTATTATGGCGGTTGGCTGGAGCTTCGGACTCGCGACTGCTCCTTGTGGCGAGGGCCGACGCGCGCCGTCTGTTTTGATCGCTAGACCACAATTTTCTCGCAGTAGGTGTGAAAAGTAAAGTATGCTCCACAGGGATAAAGTTGTCTTTGCCTGGGTCTACCTTGAATCCCTCGCTGTGTTCAGGATTCCTGTCCAGTCACATAGAGTCATTCCACTCCAAGACCATTGCGGATGTTGGAGGCAAATCTGCGATTCAACTAGGTACAATGGGATTTGGCGGGCCATATATTTTCTATACTAATATTATACCTAAAGCAGAAGAGTTTGTTTGTTTGGTTGAAGGTTGAACGCGCTAATCTCACGAACTATTGTTCCGATTTGAAAAATTATTTCAGTGTTAGATAGCCCATTTATCGAAAAAGGTTAAGAAGAAGGTTCAGAAGGTTATAGGCTATATATCATCACGCTAAGACAAGTAGGAGCGGAGCAGTAATGGAAAATGTGACGCAGATGAAGTTGCGCGGGTCAGCTAGTATTTAATATGATGCATAGCTGAAGCTGACCCGCGCAACTTCGTCTGCGTCACATTTTCCATTACATAATGCTCAGCCCCTATTTGTCTTAGCATGATGATATTTATATAATATATAATATCCTTCCTTGATAAATAGGCTACGACAAATAGGAGCGGAGCAATAATGGAAAATGTGACGCAGACGAAGTTGCGCGGGTCAGCTAGTTAGTACCTATAGATGAGGACAGAGGAGCCCGGATCGCCACGCAGTGGGTGACAGGCCTAAAAACGCTGGGTTATAAAAAATATGATTTTTGTTTTATTATTACCTACTTTACTGTAAGTGTACTTATAGCATTTCTGGAACCCCCTGCATGTTACCATTTCCCACTGGTATGCAGTATAAGTGTACCTGGAGGGCAATCGCGCTAATAAAATTCGACTGGAACGCAACTGAACTGTAGCCATTTCACAACTTTTGTAAACATTCCGTATCGCGCTAAACGTTTGACAGAAACTTGGAACGCAACTGCATCACAACTGTAACGTTACCGCCTGTCAAACAAAAAGTTGAAACCGTGCTACTTTTTCTTGACTTTTTCTCAATCGTTCGCGTTGTGTTGTTTGGATTCTGAAGGAAAAAACGAAAATATTAGTAAAATGTACCACGCCTACATTGATCTTATGGATCCGAGAGAGCTCACGAGTTCGAAGTTGCATTGGCTCGGGCCCAAGCCAGGCGGGAGAATAGAAGAGCTAGACTCCACATTTCAAATAGGTAATGATAATTATTATCAACGCAACTTTGGTTGAAGTTTAAACTTTAGCGCGATACCAAATTCCTTACAGGTGAATCGAAACTAGATCATAACCAAAACTGAATTGGAAACGAATTGTAAGCGGACCTAAACTTTTAAAATTAGCGCGCAGTATGTGGAGAGTGAAATTCCCTTCTGCTTGGGACAGTGGATGAAAAGTGGTGGGGAAAAACAACCTAGGTAATCTTTTAGTAATGTCACCGGAAAGTGGCAGATTCTGTAAGATTGTAATAAATCTTAATTAGATTATAATTTCTCGAAATGTTATGAAATCGTTTTGTATAATTATATCCCATCCAAATTCAATAGTTTCCAATACATCCGTGTCTTATTTAGAAAAAAGTTTACAATTTCACGCGATATTTTACAATCTTAGGTACGGCGTTTGGCATTTTCCGGTGACTAACATAAAATTGACGGATTCCCCGATAAACTCATTTGTACATTAAAACATATAAATAACTCGAACATTCCACTCCGTTCTAACTATTGTTTTTTTAGAAACATTAGGTCATTAGGAACATTGATAAGGATATTGTTAACCAAATTGAAATGATTAGGCAAGTAGCTACCTGCCTACTGTTTTTAAAATAATACATTATTATCTAACTACGGTTGTATTTGCAAATACCTAACACGATAAATGTTCGTACCAACTGCAACCTAAATACGACTGGCTTTTAGTTACGAAATTGTTATTGGTGGTGCCTTTTAATTTTATCTATAAAAAAGGTAGATACTGTGGTAAACATTCTTGGCAGCTTTATAGAGCTGGGCAAGGTCGCAAAAGCTTTGTAAAGTTCGAAGAAAA
The DNA here is from genome assembly GCA_963859965.1 of Ceramica pisi. Classification (NCBI taxonomy): domain Eukaryota; kingdom Metazoa; phylum Arthropoda; class Insecta; order Lepidoptera; family Noctuidae; genus Ceramica; species Ceramica pisi. The sequence continues at coordinate 3,497,354 of OY982556.1, read as the reverse complement.
ATATAATAGAACGATCTGAGAATGTGTAAAAGGGTTTGTTTCAGTGGCGTAGCTAGGTGACCCTGGGCCCTGGGGCAAAAAACAACAGGGGCCCCTAAACTGTTTAGGTTTTATCAATCAATTTATATAAAACTAGCCTTTGCCCGGAACTTCGTATATGCATGCCCTGGTTTTTCCTGTTCCCGTAGGAATTTCGGGAAATCCTCTTTTAGTGCTACCCTACACTCTCCAAAGAACCTAAATGCTAAATTTCAGCTTCCTATGACCAGTAGTTTCGGCTGTGCGTTGTCTATCAGACACTCACTCAGTACCAGAATTTCAATAAATGCGAAAGTTTGTGAGGATGGATGGATTTTTGTTGTTCTTTCAGGTCCGTACGCCTGAAAAGATCTTCATGAAATTTGGCACAGAATTGTATTGACCTGCTGGACCATCTATTCGGACTTAGTATGTTTAGTGTGATTTCCAATTCGTCAGTGATTCACTATCACTATTAACAGATTTTTTTGGGACAAAACTGCTTCTAGACTGCACTCTACCGTTCCCGTCAATCCTAGCTAGCTGTTGTCCAGCCTAGGCGCGCACTCGCGTCCGTGGTCCGGCTATAACTTTCTTGTAATACGCGCCGAAAATAGTTTCTAAAAGATAATACCAGGCCAACTTCATTATGAGGTTTGTTAATCAGGTTTCTAGGGCCCCCTGAGCTTGGGAGCCCTGGGGCACTGCCTCGCCTAGCCCCTTGGTAGCTACGCCACTGGTTTGTTTTAAAATGTCATAAGTAGGTGGTAGGTACTTGTTTTACCTTTGCATCGCAGTGCCTTTTACCGAAACACGTTACCTACACAATTTGGTCGCCTGCGCCGAATGGATGACAACCCTACTAAAATAGAGGGATCAACACTGCCAACAGGAACATCTGACGAAATAATAGCTAGGTCCCTAAATAAAGAGGTCAACAGGAAAATCTGACGATATAATAGATAATGCGTACGATATAGGCTGACCACTCATCATAACCCCGTCTTTTGAGTATTCCTGAAATTGTACTGGTCACAGAAAAAACCGAACTGCTGAGACTCATCATCTGCCTAGCTTTTTCCCAACTATGTTGGGGTTCCAGTCAAACCGGATTCAGCTAAATACAAACAAGTACCAATTTTATGTGGAGCGGCTGTCTACCAGACCTCCACAACTCATTAACTGGGTAACACGGTACTCCTTGGAAAGACTGGTGTCAGATTTTCTCGCTTCTGACTATCCGTAACGACTGCCAAAGTCCAACAGCTTAACGTGCTTTCCGAGGCACGGAGGAAACTCGGTATGTTAAGACCTCGGCAAGCGTTGCTTAACCTTGAAGATCGACCTGTGCGGCTGTTATTATTTAGCCACGAGCTCCTCAACTGCTGAGACTGATAACATAAAAGTAATACACCTACCAAACCAATGCGTATCGTCCTCTTCTAGTGAGTTTGTTTGTGACGCGCCTTCCACTCTTAAACCGATAAACCGATTTTGATAAATTTTCGATCCTGGATACGGTTATACTTTAAAGCGAGTGAAGCCGCTGGCAAAAGCTAGTTGTTAATAAATACCGTGTAGGTAAGCAGATGGCACGGAGGACGACTCAAAATCAATAAAATGATATTAATTATGCACACACAACTGTGCTGCTTCGATGAATTTGGTAGGTCGGTGGAATGATAAATTAGATATCGATTATAAGTTGGTATAGGTATATTAATTAAGTATATAGGTATAGGTGTATTAGTTATAGGTTAAGAGCAGGCACTCTAAAATAATTTCTACGCAAGCTCCGCCCCATGCACCCCGCCACTACCGCTATGGTGCTAGAAGCTATGCTAGCCGTAATAAAGTTGAATACCGCATGCGCTCTTTGATCGCGTTCGAGCTCGAAACTAAATGTCGTAAGTCTCAATTCTTATTTCGTTTATAACTGAAGTTGTAGCGTATGTAGATATCAATATTTCGAACTACCTACAAACTGATAACAGTATTGTGACGTTGCCTCGGGCGCACACGTCGCTCGGTTATAAATACCGGTACGAGTGGTGGGGCGGGCAGTCGTTGTCGAGCTGTCGGCCTGTGCGGTGGTGCGTTGGCGAGTCAACTGACAATATTGTAAATAAGTATTCTCTACATTGGCGACGAGGATTAAACTGTGAGTTAAAGTAATTCCTAGAAAAAAAAAGGGGAAAGAATAGGAACGAATTGCTGCTTTCTTTAATGGATAGAAGCATTTCGGCTATATGTTTTTACACTTTCGTCATAAGTAAGTGTTAAGACCAAAGTGCCTCAAGGCACGTTGGGCCGTAGGCCCCGGCTGTCATTTGTGGAACTTAGGTCGTTGCGGATGATCGGAGGCCAGTAAAATCTGACTCCAGTCTTGCCATGAAGTGCCGCTTGCCTAAACATGGGTTGGTGGAAAAATGTATAACTTCATTTGAAATTGATTTACTATACCTGATCATTACATTGACTTAATCATTAGCAGCAACGCTGATTTGACACGTGAGCTAAGTCGACATGGTTGATAGTTAAATGGATTAATTATTATGCAGCATTGCTGACCATTAAATTGATACCATACTAAGCAGCATTGCTGATCATTAAATTGATACGATGTTAAGCAGCAACGCTGATCATTAAATTGATACCATACTAAGCAGCATTGCTGATAATTCAATTGATATGGTGAAACGCAGCATAGCTGATCATTAAATTGAATGCCATTTAATGTCATGCAATCTTTTCCTAAATCACATGGAGCTGAGGCCACGTCCGGGAAGAAGCAATACAGCTCACGTCCTTTCTTCTCATCCGGCCATCACTTTTCCCGTCTGCGTACGATCGGCTCTGCCTGTGCTTCGGACGTGGCTTGGCGCTCCTCATCAAACCTGCCTGCACAGCCGTACTGGCGGACCTGGGCTTGGTCTTTGGCATTGGAGCAGCACGTTGCGACCAACGTGAAGTGTTGCTTGTTTGTGCCAACAAGCAACCGCATACGTATATTAAGCAGCATTGCTGCGGGTCATTAAATTGACAAGTCATCATTGAATGACGGTTATGCAGTAGAATAATTACCTACTGGTCATTAAATTGACAAGTCATCATTGAATGACGGTTATGCAGTAGAATAATTACCTACTGGTCATTAAATTGACAAGTCATCATTGAATGACGGTTATGCAGTAGAATAATTACCTACTGGTCATTAAATTGACAAGTCATCATTGAAATGACGGTTATGCAGTAGAATAATGACCTACTGGTCATTAAATTGACAAGTCATCATTGAATGACGATTATGCAGTAGAATAATTACCTACTGGTCATTAAATTGACAAGTCATTATTGAATGACAGTAATTGCAGTAGAATAATTACCTACTGGTCATTAAATTGACAAGTCATCATTGAATGACAATCATTGCAATATAATATACCTGCCGGACATTAAATTGTCAAGTCGTCATAGAATGACAATAATTGCAGTAGAATATCTACTGGTCATTTAATTGAGAAGTCGTCATTGAATTACAGTAATTGTGGTATGATTCCTACTGATCATTAAATTGACAACTCATCATTGAATGACAATCATTGCAGTATAATATACCTGCCGGACATTAAATTGTCAAGTCATCATAGAATGACAATAATTGCAGTAGAATATACCTACTGGTCATTTAATTGAGAAGTCGTCATTGAACTACAGAAGAAAGAGAGGGGAACGTTGGAAGCTGGTACTCTGGATCTACCTGGAATGGCTGCTGACATCGAGAGTAGTAAGAAGAAACGTGCTTCACTGCTATATTTTGTGGACTAGAATTGCTAAATTTTGTGGACTAAAATGTCTGAAACTGTTCTAGTGTTGGGTAGCCTATTTATCGAGGAAGATTTTAGGATCTAACATCACGTTGCGAACAATAGGAGCGAGGCATTGATGGGGGATCGGACGCGGACGAGGTTGCGTGGATCGGTAAGTTTAATAATACGGCAAATGCAAATGTCACCAGCTGATGGAGTGGATGTCTTTGGTGTGGCTATTACCAAACTATACATCTAAACAAAGTAAGATCTGAGAACGTCAATCGTTTCGATTGATGTTAGTAGATCCTAGATGTAGGTAAATGCAATAATGTTGGTCACACACAAAACCTGGGAAAATATGAAACAAAATAAAGTACAGGCTCGTAACCAAACATCCAGTGCAATAACACTATTATTGTTATTAAACTAAGAAACCTTTGAACCTAACAGGATCATTTGACGCAAATATAAAAATAGTAAACACTTTTAGAAAATGCAACTTTAAACGTCATGTCTTGGGAAAGAAACTGCCGTGGTATACTTATAAAAATAGTAAATCTCTTTATCTTCAGGCTATTGTGGCACATAGATATTATGTACCTTACAAAATTAAGTAAAAAGCTTCACTAAGCATTACGTCATTGTGCGCTCTGGTGGGACATGTCCGCGGGAGTGACGGTGACACCTGCGGCCAAAAGTCCTCCTCCATGACATATTGGTACCCGCACCACAAACGCGTTGACGTTGACATTAGGGCGCGATTCCAGCAACTGCACTCTCGGCGTGTAGCTTGTCTTTTGGCGCACATACTCCACAATTCCCTCTGCCTTAGTGGTGTAGTGTAGCCGCGAGATATATACTGGAGTGTTTACGGCTTCGCGGTACGTATAGTTACTTTGGGTTCGGTAGGTGTCGTGCCGCAGCGGTTCCAGTTGGTTCGCTGGCGGCATTCTCTCCTTTGTACCATCACGAAACCATCATCGTCGGTTCCCTTTGATATCTTTTAGATACAGGCTTCATAGGGGGAGCAAAGTGAGTGCTCGTGCAAACGTGAGTTACTTGGAGTAGAATTCACTGTCGGAGTCTGTGTTTCCCGATGGTTGCATCCTTGGAGTCTTTGATCGGGAGTGATTATTGGGTGGTCTGAACAGGCGTGCTCCGTCTTCGACCGCGTCATCGCTTGCCCGTGGGTGAGATGGTGGTCAATCGCGTGCCGATAAATAAAACAAAAATAATATAAAAAAATAAGCGAGTAATTTAAGAATTTCCCATTGGCATAATAAAATAACTTAAATAATGAGATATTGGATGGAAAGATGGCCACACAAGCAAACTGACCGCATGCGACGTGTTTAGTGGAAAAATTGAACCTAGGTTTTTTATATAAACGTGTGGGTCACAGTTTTCCATACATAACAATAGTTACTAAATTCAGTTAGTAAATTCGATTGTAAACGATTTAAAATAGCAACTTGATATTAATGACATTGAATAAAGCTATAAGAGTGTGTAGAATTCTGAACTATTACAATTTCTAAATAGATGTTTCCCTTTCGGGTTGCTTGTTAGTTACACATTTTAGCTACAATGAGTTAGATCGAAATAAAATCAATTGATTCGAAGTATGCGGTGCAGTCATGACCGTAATGCTTGTAGATTGCCGTAGTAATTCGTGAACGTAGTAGCTACTTCACATGAACGTTAGACACAAACATGTCAGGCCTAGTTTCTCTTCTCTTTGTGGGCCCTTATGTGCATAGCTTACCGGTTGGTGAGTTTTAAAATCTCTTTGTCGGGAAGATGGCCAAGGTCAATTATCACGTGATGTTATGAAGTAGATTAAGAGGTAGCATCAAATTAGTTTGAGGGACCAGGTTCTTGTTTCTGTGGGTTGGCGAGCGTACCAGGGTATCATATCAGCATCCCAGAGTGATATAGACGAGGGAGTCTGTATCAGGGTGTCGTTGTCGTAGCTATTGGTGGTACAAATAAGTGTTTTCTCGGTATTCTTCCCATGGGGAGGTGCCAGTATAGGAAGTGTGTTGTGCTGAGCTATGAGTTAGCTGTTGACTGTGAATAAGATTATTTAATTTCCTTGTTCAAATAATTATGAGTTTAGTGACTTTCAGTGGTGCTTGGACTTGGTAATCACGAATACTAGTGAATCACGAGTCAAACCTAAAGGATTTATAACAGCCAGTTTTGAACTGTCAAACGGCTAATTGACTGAACGACTAGTGAGTTAAGTTAAAGTTTTTAATAACTCTGAGAGTAAACAAGCGTCGGTAGACGGTTTTTAATGATAAAGAAACCAAGGCATTAAATCTTATCATACGTCTACTTCATTAATGAGATTGATTAATTATGATTATAACACACTCACATACACACAGACATAAGTGATAAAAATAAAGAAATCAACACAGAAAAAGATATAAGCGAATCAGAAAATGAAATAGAAGAAGAAGAGGAAGGGTAAAAGGAAACATTGAATTAAACCATAAAATTATTTTTAAATATTATTCTGCCGTGATTTTGTATGCCAGACATGTCAATAAATTATTAATCAAAATAATAAAATATGTTAAATGTTTTTACTAAAAAAAAAATCTTGTTACATACAACTACTTAAAACAAGGAAGGGAATGTAGTGTATGTAGATATCAATATTTCGAACTACCTACAAACTGATAACAGTATTGTGACGTTGCCTCGGGCGCACACGTCGCTCGGTTATAAATACCGGTACGAGTGGTGGGGCGGGCAGTCGTTGTCGAGCTGTCGGCCTGTGCGGTGGTGCGTTGGCGAGTCAACTGACAATATTGTAAATAAGTATTCTCTACAGAAGTAATAATTGATCTAGAGAAAAAATATCTTGTGACTGGATAGTAAACTATATTTTCTTACTGTTAATATTTATTTTAGACATAAAGGCCACGCAAACTTGAAAAAAAAAGGAATAATCTTTAAAAAAGACATGATTTTTGAATTAAAAATGAATCGAGTGAAAATGTTACAATTACGTAACTGTCTTGTACATGGAAAGAAAAAGATCCAATAAATCATATACTAAAGTTCCATTTTGATAGTATGTGTGACTGTTTCAGAATATTAATGCAAATTAACATAAAATTTAGGGAGCCTCCTCTTAATTAAGTAGGTATAGGTATATTGTGTAGTTTTGAGGAGCTCGTAGCTAAATAATAACCAGGCGGGCGGCTACCTAAACCCGAAGTCCGTAGTTTTGGGCTTAAGGCTCGACCGCACTGTGCGACACTTCGCGGCAGCGGAACGACGCGACACATAACAACGTTCGCACTTGAAGTGTCGCGGCGCGTCGCACGCTGCTGCGTAGTGCGTTATACCTCATACAATTTCTTACAAAGAATATTTGCTGTTGCGTGTCGCGTCGTTCCGCTGCCGCGCAGTGTCGCCAAGTGCGGTTAAGCCTTAGTTGCGGTATATTCTACTCCGTATCACCTCACCACTAAGATTTCATGACAACACGATTTGTCATTTACTGTCAAATCGTGTTGTCATTTATTCTGCGGGTTCGGGACTAATCGTAAGTCCGTACGGAGTAGAATCGCTCGCAACAAGGCCCGAAACTACGGATTTCGGGCTTAGAGAGTAGCCCCCCTGTTCTGTGATAGGTAATATAACATCCGCACGGGTCGGTATCAAGGTTGAGTGACGCTTGCCCAGTTCGGTCTGAGGGTGGGTGACCATCTTTAAATACCCATGATTACTTAGAGGTACTTAGGATTTCGGTGTGAACATCCATTTATTCGACACACTAACCTCATTAGAATGACATATGATTTTACCCTCAACAGAACAGTTTTCAACGCATGTAATTTCAACAACATCAACAACTGGGCCCCAAAAATGTTTACCAGCTCTTGGTGGACCTGACGGATAGAGGACGCTTTGTAATAAAATTTCATTGGTCACCCTTCGCCATGGGTGACAAAATAAAAAATAAACCAGCGGAAGAGAACTGTTGTTGATTTCATGAATAGATAGGTAGGTAACATAATTGGTAACCCTTATCAGTAGATGATAGCCTTTAAATTAATGGATTTTATTACTGCTTTAGACCTTATCTTTAAATTGCCATTTAGTTTGTCTTTCATGAATGTTTCATTTGTTTTAAGAGTTCATTTTAGGGTTCCGTACCCAAAGGGTTACCAACGGAACCGTATAACTAAGCCTTCGCTGTCTTTTCGTCCGTCTGTCTGTCAGCGGGCTGTATCTCAAGAACCGCGATAAGTATGTAGAAAGTTGAAATTTTCACAGATTGTGTATTTCTATTGCCGCTATAAAAAATAAGGTTTATGCGTGAGTCCGAGTCGCATTTGGCCGGGTTTTATTGTTAGAAAAGAACTGTTAAATTCTACTTCTCATTATTTAAACTCGTCCCCATTTTCCTATTATTTTATACTAGTAATTTTACATGAAGCGACTGCGTTGAAAAAATTCAAAGTACTTTCAAGGGCGGATTTCATCAATCTGAAACAGAACGCGATCAAGCTGCGTAGTTTTCCTATCTAGGGGGCTTCTCTCTAAGCCCGAAGTCCGTAGTTTCGGGCTTAGTTGCGGGCGTATTCTACTCCGTATCACCTACGGATTTAGGATTAGTCCCGAACCCGAACTAAGAAAGAATGACAACACGATTAGACAGTAACTAACAAATCGTGTTGTCGTTAATTCTAAGTAGTTAGGTAGGTAGTAGTACGGAGTTTAATACGCCCGCAACTAAGCCCGAAACTACGGACTTCGGGCTAGAGAGTAGCCCCCCTGTATTGGGGAATTTGGGATCGGCTGTCAACGTAACCGGACACCGCTGCTTCTTCTTCTTCATATCGTGTGAACAGTAAGGTTTAACGACCCCACACACTCCAGTGCCAGAGTTTCTAAACTGCCTCAAGCCCCTCTGACATGGTTTAACGACCGCCATTCGGCGGCCGGGACTACCGGCGTATACGTGCCTTCCCGAAGCACAGAATCATCTTTTTATCAGACCTAGATTCCAGTCAAACTGGAAACGACTTTACAAAGCTTTCCCTTGGGAATCGAATCCACGGAGGCAGATTAATACCGCAGCTTAATACCAATATACCTATCTGACCTCCACAACCCAGTAACGGGGTAGCTACTTGGGTAGCATGATATCCCTCGACAATACCGGTGGCAGATTATGGCTTCAGGTTGACTTCACTGTCGAATATCTCATTTCTGAGGCTCAGAGGAGTCTCGGCGTGTATTGGATGGTCACCCCCATCCACGGACCGTACTCGGCAAGCTTTGCTTAACCTTCCAATCCGTGCGGCTGTTAGTAGGTATGCCAGCACAACAATCTGTCCTCTAATAGATTTTAAACTTTATTGCTAAAGTGATTAAGTTCAAAATTGATTGGAAAATTTACAGTTTCGGGTAGCTTGATGTTTCTGTACTTAGCCATGAGTTCTTCAAGTACTTACTACAAAATCTATTAATTACAATAAAACACAAACATTAAAAAAACATTAAATATATTTGTTAAAATATTACAGATTCAATAAAATCGTGTCTCATAGATTACATACTCGTTCGGTACGTTACCACCTACCAACACTAGCAACATTCTTCGTAATGTTGGCAACACTCCACTCGTTACCTCTGTTACCAACGTTATCTAACTAACAAAGCGATAAACTTAGAACCAGTGCCCATGGACGCACGTTACATATTTTTTGTTACAATTTTAATTATTGAAAAGTGGCGATAAGAGACATATTTTCCTTCCTTTTGAGCTTGATGAAATAATATTTGCCTTTAATTGGGCTGGCTGCACACAGATGCTTCCTGTGTTATATTTTGGCGTATTTGTTCGCAAATATTAACTTTTGAATAATGATATACGGAATGTGCAAGGCAATGAGTATGCCATCTAGCGTTGCATAGTCAAAACGTGTTGGTGTTTTTGTTAGTTTCATCGTATTTTGACACCGACTTCCGAAGTGAAAGGTATTTTTACTTTGTAGTTTTTTTTTTTGGAAGTCGGTTGTATTTTTTGTAATGTGTGTGTTTGTTTAGTGGTACCGGAGATGGTCGTAATAAAAGACTAAGAAAGAGGGTAGACCGATATGTCTGCCAATAACATCCCACCCGCAAGATCTTCAGCAGTTACTCCGCGATCATGGCGCTTGCAACAGTGCCGAAATATCGGAAACTCGCAAATAAAAAGGAACATGGTAGCAATCCCGTTAATAACTATTCTAATCATTATATTATTGTGAGTCGAAAAGTAATAGCTTTGGTTTATATTAAAACTACCTTTGGCCCGCGACTTCGCTCGCGCATATCCCTATTTTTAACGTTCCCGTAGGAATTTTGGGTAACCTCTCTTAGTGCTGCTCCCCCAAACTCCAAGAAACCTACTAACATGTCAAGTTTCAGCTTTCCTGTTGTATCGGCTTTGCGTTGTATACAATGACGGATTATAATACTAGCTGACCTGCGCAACTTCGTCTGCGTCTATAAGCGCCATCTATTGATTACTTACTCAACCCAGTCGAAAGGTATCGACATCTGTTAGAATCATTTGGAGTTAACAAATAATTGTGACTGTCAAATAATAACAGACAAATAATTAGCAATAAATTAAAATTGCGACTATAATTTGAGATTAAAACTATCCTATCTCTCAAGTTGGATCGAACTGCACATGGTGTGCGAATTTTATTATAATCGGTTAAGTGGTTTAAGAGTCCATTGAGGACAAACATTTTGACACGAGATTTATATATATTAAAGAAGAAGAAGATAGACACGTCATAAACCTACATCGCGGCGCTTAAAAACGGCAAAAATACTAGATAGCTACTAATACGCATGAAGAAAGGGAAAGAAAATATGTCACCGTACGGCGGGATGCCTGTTGCTAGAGGGAGACAAATATACATCTTCAGTTACGTCACAGGATAAGTAATAGTCAAATTGACATCAAAACAAACGTAGTGTCGCGCGACAGGTTGGTGCGTAACTAAGCGCGATGTGGCCAATTGGCTTCATTTCATGTTGTCATTTTAGAGTGCGGACAACGTATCTATAGTTTTATATATCACTAGAGGCCGCCCGCGACTTTGTCCGCGTAGAAATTCTCGTTATTCCCGTGTAAATCCCTATCCCTCGGGAATTCCGGGAAAAAAAGTAGCCTATGTGTTATTCTGGGTCTTCAGCTACCTACATACCTATATATATAAATATATATAAATTTCATAGTAATCCGTCCAGTAGTTTTTTCGTGAAAGGGTAACAAACATACATACACATACACATACATCCATCCTTACAAACTTTCGCATTTATAATATTAGTAGGATAGGATTGGTTGTATATCAGTCATTCAGTCAATTTTATATACCAACTAGCTGTCCCCCGCGGCTTCGCTCCCGTCAACTGGCAACATTTTTTTACATAAAAACCTTCTCCTGATAATAACAAACACAACAAAAATGAATTAGAGAAATCGGTTCAACTGTTCTCGAGATTTGCGCTTAGCAACACATTCAGCGATTCATTTTTATATTATAGAAGATGACCCGCGCAACTTCGTTTGCGTCACATTTTCCATTTAGCATTTAGCTCCGCTCCTATTTGTCTTAGCGTGATGTTATATAGCCTATAGCCTTCCTCAATATGTGGGCTATCTAACACTCAAAGAATTTTTCAAATCAGACCAGTAGTTCCTGAGATTAGCGCGTTCAACCAAACAAACAAACTCTTCTGCTTTATAATACTAGTATAGAAGTATAGATATTATATTGATCATTGATAATACAAGACTCAAAGCATTTACTTACTTCAAATAAACCATTTAAGTACTAACATGCGCTTTTGAATAGGGAATATGCATGCGATTTTTTTATTTGCAAAATAAAATACTTATTAGCTCTAGTGAACAATCATGAAATATTTTTCTAAATACCTTCATCATCTATGAAGTTATAAAGCTTCAAAGACTACAGTTAGAAAGAGAAGTCCGATACGAACTGTGACGTCAAATTACACGACGACTATTACAGCTGCCATAGAAAACAGCGTTTTCGCGAGAGGGACAGATATATTTGTTTAAAATAATTGTATCTCGTTCGTTTTTCGAGCAATTTAGTTTCTAATTTCACTGTTAGTATTATAGGTATTTTCGAATACTTTTAGATGAACTGTTCAGATCATTTATACTTTTTTCATCCTTATTCCCTATTGTCGAGGAGGTCGGTCAGTTAAAAACATGAAGCTATTCGCACGTTCCAAGACGTAGATCTCTATGGAGCAGGAATGTACAAGGAACTCCATGGATACTTAAAAATACAGAACGGGGGTTGGAGGTTATTACGAACTTGAACCAGAAAGACCAGAAAAAAAAGAATTAGGTATCGGCTCTACTTACTTGCCTGTTTCAATGATTCTTCATCACTATAGTTTTTTTTTATCACATCATTATCTTGAGAAACATTACTACACCATTATTTTGTCTATTTGACGTCACATTATCCAATAGGAATCAATTTGCGAAGAGAGCCGCTGAACTTCAAAAAAAAACCCGCCAAAATTGTCCCCATTCCCCCCCCCTCGGTGTGGTCTGGTTGGAAATATTTTACCATATTTTAGGGGAGATTTTTTTTTCTTGCTCACGCAGAACTATAAACTTTACGGTTAAAATTAATATGGTATTTGTGTTTTGTGATGGTAAACATTGGTAAAAGTGCGAGTTGGACTCGCAAACAAAGAGTTCCGAACGGATCATGTTCGCTTTGAAACCATAGTCATCTTCTAGATTTTCCAGAACAAGAAAGAAGATAGATACCGCGTGTATCTGACATCGACGCACAAACGATTTCCATGGGTCCAGGGCATGATTCTGGACACCCCAGTGTTGGAATTTTTTTAGAAGTTGGGTATCAGCTCAGCTGAGCTGATAACTATTTAATTTTGTGGTTTTATTCAGATTGCTCATTTTAGTGAAAGTAGTTAATAAATTATTTTTTTATTAAAAATCTCATTGGGTTAGGTTAGGTTAGAATAACGATTATGAGCAGTCTAAAGTAAAAAAACCCTTGAAAAAAAAAATGAAAAAATGAGAAAAAAGCCGACGAAAAATTCTAAGTCTAGGGTGTCCAGAATCATGCCCTGGACCCATGGAAATCGTTTGTGCGTCGATGTCAGATACACGCGGTATATACAGATTTGACCATAGTGACATAAGGAAAAGATACTTTTTGGGTGGGGTTGGCAACAAAATAAAAATATCAAAAAGAATATATTACAACATTTATTTCGTATGCGATTACACTTTCTTTCAACACTTTGAGCAATCAAAAAATATATTGCTTTCCTCACTCTTCCAAGTCCTTTTAAAAAAATATACCGAATTTGATATCACACCAATTTAGGTGCCAGATAGAGAATGTAAACAACCACTATCAATTTACAATTATAAACCTTATTAACTTAACACAAAGTTCAGTTTCGTTTACAACAAAACTGTTTTTTAAGACCTTTTTATTCGTTATTTTTTTCTTTTGCGTAGTTTCTGTTATTATAAAATCGACATTATTTTCGCACAGTGGGCATGTCTTTGTTAGTATAATAACATGAATTTCATAGCAAATTGGCGTATAAAAATTAATAACACTAATCAATATATCGTACGCCGACATGTCTTTAATGCTCTGTGGTAAATCATTAAAAAAAAAAAACAGTGTCCTCTATAAAATTAAAAAAAACATTGTAAACAACACAGGGTAGTGTACCATAGGCCTTTCAGCTAGTCTATTCTGTAAATAACCATTTCGATATCGACTTCACCCATCATAATCATAATAAATTTATTTCACACATCATAAGTTCTTATATTTATACGAATTTGAAACTCACCTCGGATTCCGCTGTCGAGACACGAAAATGTTGTTACAGAATAGCACTGCTGATGAGGGTTTTTTGTATACGAGATACAATTCACAGGAAGGCTAATTCGCAGAATCGTAATATTAACCACACAACCATCCGTCAAATTTCATTTTCATCTTTATCGCTAACGCATTAGGTTCAAGGTTGATTGGAACAATTTGACAGTGACAGGTAGCGTGGTGTGCTTTCTGGTTCTGCTAAAGTGGCCTCTGTAGACCAGCAGGTTGTAAATGATAAGTGTGGTCATATTTTAACTTGACTGCTTCTGCCCATATCTATACTAATATTATAATGTAGCTACAGTCAAATCATATTTGCACCTGTACCAATAAGGAATATGCATGGAAAACATATTTATTATCTATGCAGTTTATAAAACTAAAATAGAATCAAAATTACTAGAAAAACAAACGCGAGATATAATTATTTTAAACAAATATATCTGTCCCTTTGGCGAAAACGCTGTTTTCTATGGCAGTTGTATAGACGTCATGGATTTTGACGTCAAAGGCCATATCGGACTTCTCTTTCTAATTGTAATCTTTGAAGCTTTATTCAACGCCGATGAAGGTATTTTAAAATAATTTCATGATTGTTTACTAGAGCTAGTAAGTATTACATTTTACTGATAAAAAAATCGCATGCATATTCCCTATAGGGTAATTTCCTAGATAAAACAGAATTATTCTATTTAGTCCGTTCGTAATATTTGTACATGGACAGAAGCAGAGTAATTTAAAATTTGACTACATTTCAAATACACTCATAAAATGCATTTTTTTTTCTAAAAGTGAACATGTTACAAAAACATTAGGGTTTGTATCTTCAAAGAAATAACAAACAAACTTAATGCTAATTATTTTCCTGTTTTTTTTCTACTTGTCTATGATACGAAAGGCCCTGTCAAATGCTCATTAATTTATATTTTTTATTTTTTTATATTTAAAAATTTGCCGATAATTACTCGAAAACTACACTATTTCGATACAAGTTCGTTACGGAAAGGTCAGAAAGTCTAAAAATGCCACTTTAGTAGATCATAATATGAATTATACAACAATCTGTCAAATTTCAATTTTCAACTTTATCGCTAACGCATTAGGTTCAAGGTTGATTGGAAAAATTTTACAGTGGCGGGTAGCGTGATGTGCTTTCTGATTCTGCTAAAGTGGCCTTTCTAGACCCACAGGTCATAAAAATGCTAGGAAGAAGTATTCAGTCGAGATAAATGCTTAACTTTAGTTTCACTCAAAACTCACAGATGGCGCTAGTGTCTTATGTCGTGGTTAAGAGCGGTTGTAGCTGCCAAACGGTTATCCACCTTACTTGCATTGGAATAAAGTCTTATTCTGCTTAATATTAATATTAGAAATGTCTATGGCTGGGCGTTTTTTGACCAATGACGCATTCGCTTTTTCAAGGTTCTTTGATAATTAAACATTATTTTCAAGAACGCAATGTTGATATTTGTCTGGCAGTAACATCACCGCAAACCTCGCAGTCAAAATTGTCAAATTTTGGCATTTAAAAGTCGATAACATGATATAAATAATAAATTAAAAACGAAACTTTTAAATGTCAAAACTTCAATTGCATTGTCAAAATGTAGTCTGACTTATGATTGATAGGGAACATGCACAGCGTTGACTATCCTATCCATCTAGTGTCGCATATTCGAAACTTTAACGTTAAAAATACTTCCGCCTGTGATACAATAACAGGTTACCACCTAGTTCAGGGGATAGGGTCAAAACTTCTAGGCAACTATCACAGCCACTAAATTATATTGTAAATTCTTTAAAATAAAAATGTTTTTTTTTTTGTATTAAGTATTTCTAAATTAGTCTAAAATTACTTATATTTCACTTTTTAGTGGTACCTCACACCTAACAACACCACTGCAAAATCGCAGAAAAGCAAAATACGGAATTTCGATTACTTGGATGTCTTAAAACTATCATCCAAGTAGACAGATTCCAGCTATTTCGATTTAAAATCCAAAGTTCGTAACCGATTTTGATAAAATTTAAATGGGACCAATCTGCAAGTATATCCTGTCAGATAAAACAACATTTTTTCAAATCGGTTCATAATTGTCGGAGTTGAGGTAATAAACATAGAAAAAACATACAACAGAATTGAGAACCTCGTCCTTTTTGGGAAGTCGGTTAATAAAACTGTAAATTTATTCTTTATTGGTGACAAATAAACAATTTATTAATTTTATACCCATCCAAGAAAAGTGCTCAACGCGGTTAAACAAGTTTTCACTTCAAAAATCATTAGCCAGACTAATTTTTGCCCATCAATGCTCTGGGATGACCACGGTGTGCGTTTTATCTGAAATTATACAGTATTATGATTTCCATGAAAGCTTTGAACATTTCTGCCGTCATGAGAAAAAAGAGCGTATGTAGACAAAACTAATTTAACCGATTTACGACCTAAAGGAAATAACTTAAGGTCGGAAATCGATTACGTCGTTTTATGTAGATGAGGGCAGGTTCTATGCACAAAAGACACTCGCGTCATCACAATTTTTAATTTAATTAAATATCCTAAATTATAGGAAAACGAGCAATGCTTCTTATAAAAGCGACATAATACCTCAATTAGATTTTGAAGGAAATTTTTGATCCATTGCTTTATATTTTTCAGCTATATTTTTTTTATATTTTGAAAGGTTTTATTTCTATGCAAGCTTGACGACACGGTTGGCGCAGTGGTTGAGCGATTGACTGCTGCGCAGCATGTCGCGGGTTCGATTCCCCCCCCGCACGGAACAAATATTTGTACGACCTACAAGTATTTGTTCCGAGTCTGGGTGTTTTTTTTTATCTATAACTAGCTGTCCCCCGCGGCTTCGCTCCCGTCAATTAAGTATTCATTGCACATATCGAGTTTTCATTGTTTTTAAGATGTATTCTGCTATTGGGTCGGAGACAAATCCAACGAATCAATAACCATGAAAATTGGTTCAGCAGATCTCGAGTTATAAGTGTTGTAACAAACCCGTCTTTGTTTTATATATATAGATATGTATTTACAAAAAAAAAATGTATATAAGTAGTTTATCAACCATCTCGTTACCATAACACAAGCATTAGGTTGCTTAGCTTGGGACTAGATGGCGTTGTGTGAAATGTCCAAGGATATATTTATATTTATTTATATCTGCGACCGCATCTTCGCTTACCATCAGGTGAGATAGTGGTCAAACGTGTGCCCATCAATAGTAAACAAAAAATACTATTCCCAACCACTGCAACTCCTGAAAGCCAGTATCAACAGTGGCGACCACCAGAAAAACGCCGAGCTAATGAAGCCCGACGAGTCCCGGAGAAACGATTCAACTGTTAGGATCCCGCAACGAAATTAATCAGACAAAGACCGCGGTGGAGTAGCGAATATTTTAGTTCCTTTTATAATTTCCTTTGAAAATTTGTTAAACTTTGGCTTAATTTGACTCCGGAGATTTGATTTTCAATTTAGAAACTAGTCCGTTTTAAGGGTTCCGTTCCCAAAGAGTTGCCAATGGAACCCTATATTATTAAGCGTCCGATGTCCGTCCGTCTTTCTGACAGTGAGCTATATCTTATGAAACGTAATAGGAATACAGTTGAAATTTTCAGAATGTGTATTTCTGTTGCCGCTATATATAACAGTAAATAATAAACAGCGGCCGAGTGCGAGTCACTCGCGCACGAAGGGTTCCGTACCATTATCTTTTAACAAACGCAAAAAAAAACAAGTTTTTTGTATGGTAAAAATTTTTTTTATTCTGTTTTTTAGTATTTGTTGTTATAACGTCAACGGAAAAAAAATCATCTGTGAAAATTTCAACTGTCTAGCTATCGCGGTTCTTGAGATACAGCCTGGTAACAGACAGACGGACAGACAGACAGCGAAGTCTTATTAATAGGGTCCCGTTTTTACCCTTTGGGTACGGAACCCCAAAAAACGATGTTACGGCGAGTCCGACTCGCACTTGACCGGTTTTTTTATAAAAAGTTTTACTCGTTATTCCAGTACCTAAAAAATAACCAATAATAAATAAATACAATAACAAAATGGCTAACATTTACAATCTAGAATTAAAAAATGAATATCAAATTCGGTACGTCGTCGTCACAGTACACCGCGACCGGGCGACGCCCGAGCGGGACCAAGTATGTCTTTTCCACTAACATTTTGTTTAAAACTATTCTCCTTTTAATCTTTTACTGATCTCTTCTTGTTGTAACTCTCTCCACTCCTTTTTAGGCTTCATTCGTTTCAGCTGACCGTCCCTGTTGATAAAGAAAAAACATTATTATTAAACAAAGTCCTCCGCCACGTCTGTATGTTTGCGATAAGCTCAAAAACTACTGCTCCGATTTTCATGCCGTTTTCACCAATGAGTAGAGTGATTTTTGAGGAAGGTTTTCTACACTAATATAATAAAGTGGAAAGATTTGTTTGTTTGAAATGAATAGGCTCCAAAACTACTGGTCAGATTTGAAAAAAATCTTTAAATGTTTGGTAGCCCATTTATCGAAAAAGGCTTTAGATACTGGCCCACGATGAACCATACTGGGCCATGATGGTCTATACTGGCTCACGAAGGACCATACTGGCTCACTATGGACTATAGTAAGTTCTTTCTCTCTAAGTCTTGTATGTGTGTATGTGTACACATATTTGAGCAAATAAATTTGTCTTATTTAATCTTACGATGGACTATCCCGGCCCACGATGGCCTATACTGGACCACGAATATACACTATTTTGGATATACCGCGTGTATCTGACATCGACGCACAAACGATTTCCATGGGTCCAGGGCATGATTCTGGACACCCCAGTGTTGGAATTTTTCGTCGGTTCTTTTCTCATTTTTTTCAAGAGTACCACAAAGTATCAGCTCAGCTGAGCTGATATCTATTTGTGGTTTTATTCAGATTGCTCTTTTTAGTGAAAGTAGTTAATTAATTATTTTTTTATTAAAAATCTCAATGGGTTCGGTCAGAAAACGATTATTAGCAGTCTAAAGTAAAAAACCCTTGAAAAAAATGAAAAAATGAGAAAAAAGCCGACGAAAAATTCTAAGTCTAGGGTGTCCAGAATCATGCCCCGGACCCATGGAAATCGTTTGTGCGTCGATGTCAGATACACGCGGTATTGTGTGTTATATATATATATTTTTTTGATAAATCCAAAATATTGTTATTCTAATTCGGTTGCAATCAATTTCTAATGTTAATGCTTGCTTTATTATCTATATGTACCTAGCACTGAATTTGCACGCCACAATTGGCTGAATGTGATGACACCACTTATTTATTCATAAGACCATTATGTACCATATTCTGGCAAATAAATGATAATGATGATGATTACGAAGCGGCACGGCGCACAGGACTCACCACATGAGGTCGACGAGGCCGCCGCGGCGCGCGATCACCGCCTTCACCCTGTTGGCGAAGTCCACCGCGCTCTCGTCGGCGGCGCGCGTCATAGCCGGCAGGTACCACACGTCGCACACGATGGCCCATGACGTCATCATGTTCAGGAGGTAGTGGAGCATGCCGTAGCGGGAGCTGTTCCAGAATGCGTCGCCGAAGCGGGGATCATATCTGAGGAGAAGAAATACATTATGATTGTATGTATCCTCCTTTCCTCCCTTCCTCAAGCCTACCCCTTCTTCCCTTCCACCTTCCAGACCCCCCCTTTCCCTCTTTCCCGAGCCTACAGCCCAGTTTCCACCGCGAGCGGAACGGACCCATTAATGACTTCGTTATATTATATTCAGAACAAAAATTTAATATTCAGAACAATTTCAGTCACGAATAAATATTGAACTGGCTTTCATAAGATGAATAGATTTCATGTTACTTCAGGTGGTGGATGATAAAGAGCATTTGCAAGTATGCAGTTAGCGCTTGCGAGTTTAACGAAGTCATTAATGAGTCCGTTCCGCTCGCGGTGGAAATCGGGCTTTAAACTTCCTCTCTTCCAGCCCCCCCCCCCCTCCTTCTTCCCAAAGACTACCGCTTCTTTCCTTCCACCTTCCAGCCCCCCCTTTCCTTCTTTCCCCAGCCTACCCTTTCCTCTCTTCTACCTTCCAGCCTCCCTTCCACCTTCTGGTCCCCCCCCCGTTTTCTTATTCCGACAGCCTACCCCTTCCTCCCTTCCAGCTCCCCTCTCCTTCTCTTTTGTAACTTACCAGAGTTGTTACCACAATTGTCCTTACTTTGGTATTTTTCGTCAGGTCATTGACTTCCTAAAAGTTCTAAGTTTGAGCTACACGATAACTGGCAAATGCTTGCACTGTCTGGCCAGGTCCACTCAAATCTGTGTGGTACTTTCCTCAAAATACCACTTCAGACATTAACCTACATGGTACTCATATGATTTGACCAGTACGGACTTTAAAAGAGACTTTGACCTCCGAATTCTCAGAGCAGTCAGCTAGGAAACACCGGCCTCTATCTAGTTTAAAATGACCAAAAAAGATTGACGTGTAAAAGTGTTATTTACAACCTACTTACAAAATAAATATCATTTATCATTATCGTTGCCCACACCGGACACAACAATCGTCCGGTCAGAGGATCCACTCTTTTCAATGGAGGTTTGTGAGGGACTTTACTCTCTGTACCATCTACCTCCATAAGATAGTGCCGCTGACTTCAAAGCTAGCCTTCTAGACTGGCCGAGTAAAATCACGCATTTATGTGACCTACAGCTAAGTTTTTAAGGACTATTTTACTATGAAGATTCTTGTTTCTTACTTGATAGCGACGGGGTAGATGGTGCCACCGACTTCGAAGCTTCCTTTCTTAAACTGCATGACCGAAGTATTGTTGATGCAGGTGCCTTCAGGGAAGATCAGGATCGGCGGGTTGTCGGGGACTGATATGTGTTCTTTTAACCTGGAGTGGAAACAATCATCAAACAATTCTAATATACCGCGTGTATCTGACATCGACGCACAAACGATTTCCATGGGTCCAGGTCATGATTCTGGACACCCTAGACTTAGAATTTTTCGTCGGCTTTTTTCTAATTTTGTCCTTTTTTTTTCTAGGGTTTTTTACTTTAGACTGCACATAATCGTTATTCTGACCTAACCCAATGAGATTTTTAATAAAAAAATAATTAATTAACTACTTTCACTAAAAAGAGCAATCTGAATAAAACCACAAATAGATATCAGCTCAGCTGAGCTGATACCTACTTGTGTTACTCTTGAATAAAATGAAAAAATGAGAAAAGAACCGACGAAAAATTCCAACACTGGGGTGTCTAGAATCATGCCCTGGACCCATGGAAATCGTTTACATGTGCGTCGATGTCAGATACACGCGGTATAAAATTCTTCAACTGAGTGAGTGAGAGAGAGCTCGACTCCTTTGCTGTGCGTATTATTCAAGATGTTTGGAAACACTTTTTATGAAATATCGTGAAAAGTCAAATCATCAAAAGGCATAGGAACAAAAAAAAGAACAGAAAAAGTCATTCCTAGAGCTTTATGAACTTAGAGAATTGTATTGATGATTTTGATTATTATAATTCTGTAACTACATATATATGTCTTACAGCCGCGAATAATATTTTAATCAACATACAACCTAGCACTGGCCTGCAAATTGCAAAATAACGTAAGAAAATTTGAATTTCGCGGGCTGGTTGGAGCATTCACCTTAAGAAGTATAAGAAAAGAACTTACCTCCTAGCGACCGCATGTCTGTCCTTAACCTCGGACCTTTCAAACCAAATGTGTGGCGAAGCTCTAGCGAGCGCCCTCTGTAGGATTCCTAGAAAACCATTATGTCTTTGACCGATCTGAAAACAGTAAGCAACTTATTAATACATCTATACTAATATTATAAAGCAGAAGAGTTTGTTTGTTTGTTTGATTGAACGCGCTAATCTCGGGAACTACTGGTCCGATTTGAAAAATTATTTCAGTGTTAGATAGCCCATTAATCGAGGAAGGCTATAGGCTATATATCATCACGCTAAGACAAATAGGAGCAGAGCAGTAATGGAAAATGTGACGCAGACGACGTTGCGGGGGTCAGCTAGTTATTTATAATATACATAACATTATATAAGTCAGGATCCTTCGATCAGCGGGTCTTTAAAGGTCACTTCACACAATCAAGTTCCATTTTCATCTTTATCGCTGAGTTGCGGAATTTGTTCGAAAGAGTCACCGCGAGCCTGAAACGCTAAGGGCATTAGGAGGAACACGGATGGGTTTTAGTCAGCAAGAGTCTGACACTCCCTTTTGCTTCACTCAGGGCGGGAGGAGTCATTTGCTGATTACCCATCCTTAAAAAAAATCTTTATCGCTAAAGCATTAGGTTCAAGGTTGATTGGGAGAATTTTACAGTAGCGTGATGTGCTTTCTTATTCTGCTAAAGTGGCCTTTCTACGCAGTTGGGTGTTTGTATTATAATTTTGAAATGTAGGTGAGTTTGTAAATTTCTGCCAAGTGCTAGCTTTTGTTTTATGTAGCCTATTGTGTCCTACTGCTGGGCAAAGGCCTCCCCCATATCCTTACAGACACTATTTTCTTGCGCCATCTCGAACCAGCAATCGCTGTGCGCATCCTGATCATCTTGCCAGCGCTTTCCGGGCCAGATGCCGTTCATCTACTGGCACCCAATGATAGCTATGGCTTTCTATACAACATTTAACAGAGTAAACGCAATACGTCTTAAGGGGTCATTGTACTCATCATTATGATAAACTTTTATTTTAGAACCAATACTGATATCACGAAAAATAATAGATCCCCCCCTTCATTTAATGTACGCACTGTGCGCAGGACTCGACAGAATATACTGAAACAGCTGACTTTTTTTCGCAATTTTGATGTTCAAATGTCAAAATGTTTATTTCAATTAGGCCATTAAACGGCACTTTTAAAAATCATCATTACATTTAATCCCACCCCGCGGCTTCGCTCCCGTTTTACCCGCATAGTTCCCGTTCCGGTATGTCCGTTTCCTGGTTCTAAGCTACCTCCCCACCAATTTTTAGTTAAATCGGTTCAGCCGTTCTTGACTTATAAATAGTGTAACTAACACGACTTTCTATTATATATATACGAGTAGATATAAAAGAAAGTCGTGTTAGATTTTTGGTGTAGTAGTTTAGTGTATTGGTGGGTAGGTAGCTTAGAACCAGGAGACGGATATAGGATAGTTTTTATCCCAGAAATCCCACGGGAACGGGAACTATGCGGGTTAAATGGGAGCGAAGCCGCCGGGGAAAGCTTGTTAAATATAAAAAACAACGGGTTTGCTTGCACTCCGGGAGTGCCGGCAGAAGTGAAAACTTGAACATTAACGTTGTGGATTTTTGAGTCATCCGTCTTACGAATTTTCGATCAGGTCACGTGACCTGACGCGAGTTAAACATTTTATACCCATCCCAAGAAAAGTGCTAAAAACGCCGCAAAAAAACGTTTTCACTTAAATTCTTTTATTAAACATGATAAATATTAGTTCTTCTTAATTATAGGAAGTTCTAACATGTTTCGCCATTCACTGGCATACAAAATATTAAAAGTAAAACTTGGTCTAAAAAGGGAAAGGTAGATTGTGATGGAGAAGAATGGACAAGAAACTCCTGAGGTTGGTCCCATACTGAAATATGTCCATAACGATCAGTACAATGACCCCTTAAGAGGTATTGCGTTTATTCTGTGACATTTCCTATATTAAAGAACTTCCGTTATCGAATCAGTACTTCCAGAGATTTCTCAATAACAAACATACAGAGGGCCCAGCACTAATATTTTCGACGTATATATAGCGTAAAATTTTACTGTAGGTAATTGTATAATACTATAAATAATACTGGTTTCTCACACAATATATATATTTGAATTAGATACTATACCCATATTTTTATACGATACAAATTCTGTATGTCGCATAAAATTAAACCAAAACACTATGGGGTTGTAATTTTTAATTACATTTAAAATTCACTTGCGTTAACGATACTGTAACCCACCGCGGCGAGCAGAGGCAATGCATGCGTGCTAGGCAATGTATATAATAGTGTCCATTGCAACCTAAGGCCAAGCTACACATCAATAGGCTTGTGTCCTGAAAAAATCTAATTAGTCCGTCAGTTAGATTATCAAAAAATATTTGACCCGTGTTTTTTCTTTTGTTACGCGAACCAAAATTGACGAAGTTACGACGCTTTTAAAATTCTCAATACGTCACACCTTTGCATAACTTTTAGTGAGTCGTGACGTCACGAGCCCCCACTCCCGAGTTTTGATGCGTATTATCTTTGTCAATATTCATTGATTTACAAAAACAAAAAATACGTGTCCATTATTTTTCAATACTGACGGACTAAATAGTTTTGCAATTTGTGGATGATGGAATCTAGCCTATTGACGTTATTAGTACACGCGAGGCTCGAATATGGTGCTCAAATAGCTCAATTTAACGCTGCCACCGCCATGCAATTTGTGCATGCGGTACACGCTTTAAACGAATAACGCACGACTATGAACAACTGTATCGCCGCACAGATACGCCTTGTGCCACGGAGGCGTGTGTAGCGTGTACTGCAGTGGAAACAGAGCCACGTTGTCAAACAAATGAAACCAACAAGCTAAAATGCGCCGCGTGCCCGTGCACAGAGTGTGCCGCGATGGGTTTCCGCCTTTACTTTACGTAAAACATTCGTGTTGGACCCTGAATTTTACCTTTTATTGCAGGGCGTTAAATCTGTTACATCTTTTATAAGACTTAAATTTAAAACCCGCGCTTCTGCATTTAACACCAATAGGGAACTGGATTAAAAAAACTAATTAGTCCGCCAGATAGATTTCCAAAAAATATCCGAAATGTTTTTTTTTTTTTTTTTCACGTAAACAAAAAATTAAGACGATACAGTTTGTTGTAAGCTCGTGGGACGTCACTTCTGGTTAAAAAGTGCAGGTCAGAGATGACAGAGACAAAGTCTACGATGGAGCGAGCTTACCCAGAAGTAGCCTGTTCACTCTAACTTTGAAGAGATAAGGGTTGTAAGTGTAGGTACTGAAATCCGATGACATGTGACGCGCATACGCGTATCGTCTTATTTATTTTTTGTTTACGTGAAAAAGAAAAATACGTATCGGATATTTATTGGAAATCAAACTGATGGACTGATTAGATTTTTTTAAGCCCGGTCCCCTATTAAAGCAGACAAAACCAAAAGCCTAGAACAAACAGCACATTACACATTTTTTTTTTTTTTTTAAGGATTGGAAATCATCCAATGACCCCTTTTTTTTTTTAGGGATGGGAAATCATCCAATGACTCCTCCCGCTCTGGGTGTAGCGGGAGGGAGTGTCAGACTTCTACTGACTAAAACCCATCCAAGTTCCTTCATTGCCCTTTGTGTTCCGGAGCCACGGTGTCTCTTGCGAATAGTCCCGCAACTAGCACATTACACATCTGGGGTTCGAACCCAACCTCATACATTTACTACCATATCATGCAACAACTCAACCATTGAGTACACATTCGCATAACAACCCAGACAAGAAAAAATAAACATAGAAGACATCACAAAAACATTTGCATAATACTAATGCCCAATTAATTACCGGTTCACAGTCCCATGAACCACATGTGGTTCATGCTGATTGTTTAACTATTATGTCTGCTTTGCGGACAGTGAATGTGTTAAGGCGGGGTTGCAGTACTTTTTAAGATTTTTGAACGTCTGAAAATCTAATTAATTATGAATTTTTTAATAAATAAAAATCATTACATAAAAATTGAACATACCCTCAAGTAAATCGTAAAGATAGAAACGCGATTTAGAATGATTGGTTCGATACTTTTTTTATCAAACATGACACTAATTTACAATTTTAAACGTGTACTGCTAAGAGATTTCATCACGAATATATGTAAAAGTTATATCAATAGATAGAGCTTTTTATTTTCAAGTAAATGTTGAAACCATATTGTATAATTTCTTTATCAGTTTTCGCCAAGAAGAAAAAACAATCAAAATTTAGGCATTATTTCGCTCGCCGGACAGTCGCTGTTGTTCGTCAAAACACACAGTACTGCAACCTCGCCTTAAGTTATTTATTTCCTAAAGTCATATTCGATAAATGATACCCTTATAAAGAAAGCATAAATAAAATCT
Source organism: Ceramica pisi (assembly GCA_963859965.1). Taxonomy (NCBI): domain Eukaryota; kingdom Metazoa; phylum Arthropoda; class Insecta; order Lepidoptera; family Noctuidae; genus Ceramica; species Ceramica pisi. Next base: position 3,471,401 of record OY982556.1, on the reverse strand, counting down.
GGCGTTCTTCGCAGAAAAAGCGGATTTTCTTCTACAGTAAGTAATTACAGTAGACGAAAATCCGCTTTTTTTTTAATCTGTGATGGGTTTGTTCTTGACTCTAGTCTAGGCCAGATAATTATGACAGAGACAAAGTCTACGATGGAGCGAGCTTACCCAGAAGTAGCCTGTTCACTCTAACTTTGAAGAGATTAGGGTTGTAAGCGTTCGGAAACATTAACACAGGCTGAGAGTACCACTCCCCCTTCCTTTATTTACATATTTCAGCAAAAAACTCCTCATACAATTTTCATAAGTTATACTTACGTACATCAGAAAAAAAGCAAGGGACCTACAGAATGTCGTCGGAAATTCATGTGGTCAAACACATTTCGTCATCTCTCAGGATAGCCTCGCAACTTGTCAGGGAGGCTTACTCTCTAAGCCCGAAGTCCGTAGTTTGAGGTTTAGTTGCGGGCTTTTTCTACACCGTATCAACTACGGACTAACGATTAGTCCCGAACCCGAACTAAAAATTAATGACAATACGATTTGACAGTGATATTGATATTTATTTTGTAAGTAGGTTGTCGATTCCCGCACGGAGCAAATATTTGTACGACCTACATGTATTTGTTCTGAGTCTGGGTGTTTTCTATCTATATGTATGTATTTACAAAAAAAAAAATGTATATAAGTAGTTTATCAGCCATATCGTTACCTTATCACAAGCATTAGGTTGCTTAGCTTGGGACTATATGGCGTTGTGTGAAATTTCCAAGGAAATAACACTTTTTCACGGTCAATCTTTTTTGGTCAGTTTAAACTAGATGAGGCTGGATGAGTACCTGTCAAATCGTATTGTCATTCATAATAATAATAATATCCTTGGATAATAATAATAATATCCTTGGACATTTCACATAACGCCATATAGTCCCAAGCTTAACAACCTAATGCTTGTGTTATGGTAACGAGATGGCTGATAAACTGCTTATATACATTTTTTTTTGTAAATACATATTATAGATAAAAAAACACCCAGACTCGGAACAAATACTTGTAGGTCGTACAAATATTTGTTCCGTGCGGGAATCGAACCCGCGACATGCTGCGCAGCAGTTATTCGCTCAACCACTGCGCCAACCATGTCGTCTCATTCCTAATGGTTAGGTGCTACGGAGTAAAAAATGCCTGCAATTAGACCCGAAACTACGGCCTTCGGGGCTTAGAAAGCAGACGCCCAGCATCACGGCATTGCATCATTTGACACAACCGAACTCGGACATACCTACTTACCTTTTGATTAGTACTTAGGTTGCTATAATAATGAACCACTAATTAAACGTCATTAAGCGGCTTTCAGACTACGCTATAATATAATAGCATAATAATATAGTAAAAAGCTCATAGCACAAAAATATCGCGCACCATACATTGTTATGGTGACGTTCACACTACTATACTGTACTATGATATTATTGGCGCGATATTTTTGTGCTATGAGCTATATACTCTATGCTATATTATAGCGTAGTTGAAAGCAGCTTTATAGTACAGTCCGCTTGCTTTCCTTCGACATGAGCCACCATCCTAAAAAAAAATGGGTACGTGTCCTAAGACTCACCAGTGAGTAACAGTTATCACACATAAGCACGAGCGCATCGATCGGGCTCGTGTGGTTGGCGACACAGATCCCGTTCCGCGGCTTATAGTGCGTGTCGTGGTACGTAATGACGGCGGAGATGCACCGCGACAAGAAGTTGAAACACATCACGGACATGGCGTAGTTGACGCGTTGCTTCGTCTTTCCGTCGGGCAATGTCCCCACGCAGGCCGTGCATGCGACTAGCCACCAGACCTAATGAAAGCGCATGGGATGGTAGATATGGAACGTACATACGATTTTTTTCGCCAGTTTTTGCAAGTTTTTTGACGTATGTTACACACTAGCCAATATTACTAGAAGCTAATTGCTTAAGTTTTAAGTTTGCATTGCAATGTAAGCGGCATAAATAACGTTTATATTGCAAATTAAGCGGCATAATTAACGTTTACATTGCTAATTAAGCGGCATTGTTAAACTTTACACGGCAAGTTAAGCGGCATAAATTACGTTTACGCAGCCAATTAACCGGCATTGTTTAAGTTGAGACTGCAAATTAAGCGGTATAACTTACGTTGACCCTGCAAACTAAGCGGCATAATTCACATTTACATTGCAAATAAAGCGGCATAATTTAAGTTTACACTGCAAAATAATACCGATCTTAACTGTGTGAGTTTTAGTAGTTATTTCGTTCGTAAAATTCTAACGCTTGCAAAAACTGACTCGGACAATACACAGATGAAATTATGAGACAAGTTTAAATATACACCTTAGTATATATTTTCCATTAAAAAGGCTGTTATTGGCGAATAAAAATATACCTCATTACAATGAAAATAGAACTCTACTTCCGACAGCAACAACAGCGTATTTAATGTAAAATACAAGTTAATAATGATCTTATTAATAAAGGACAAAACACAGGATGGATACAAAGAAAGCATTAAAGTAAGAAATAAAACATAACAGTAAATATAAGTCAACACAAGACACATAAAAAAGCGTCAGAAAGAATAAAAATCCTTATTAAGACCCTACGAACGCTTATCATCATTTGCCTAGCCTTTTCCCAACTATATTGGGGTCGGGTTCCAGTCTAACCGAATTCATCTGAATACCAGTGTTTTGGAGCGGCTGCCTACCAGACCTCCACAACACATTAACTGGGTAACACGATGGTTCTTGGCAAGACTGGATTTAGATTTCCTGGCTTCTGACAATCCGTGACGACTACCAAAAATCTACAAAACAAAGCCGGTACCAACGGCTTAACGTGCTGTCCGAGGCACAGATTCTCTGCATTAAAAGATGATCCCATCCACAGTCTTACCTCGGCAAGCGTTGCTTAACCTTGAAGATCGATCCGTGTGGCTGGTATTATTTAGCATCGAGCTCCTCCGAGATTACTCCGATTAGTTTTTTAAAAGTCTGTGTGAAACGTTAATTTATCCCGCTTATGATTTGATAGGTTAATATCAGAAGAATGCAGTATACAATCCACTTATATCTTAACAAGGCATAACATAGCAAAACATGCCATAAACATATTAGAAGAATTTAGTATAAAACCCACTTAAATATAAATCAGGCATATCATGACAATACATAGAACATTTTAATGAACAAGCAACGTATAACCCAGTTCCATTTAAACGTCATACCCAATGTCAACCAGACGACGTTTTACCCAATCTGGACTTAACATATAACTGAATGCAGACAAAACTTAATTAAGTCGCGGTGCAACTGATCATCGAATACCAACAAGACAATGGTTTACACAATTTGGAATATTTTTTTAACTAATCTGGACAAAACGGATCTTCTAAGTCTAATAGACAATATCTTTTAACGAACTGGAATTAATTTATCCCCTAAAAGTATGCAAAATATTACACATTTCCATCGTAAAAATGATCAGATCCAATTTTAAGCCAACAAAGATTTACCCAATTTGGACATAACACATAACCCAATATGAGCATAACGCATTAGCTAATTCAGACATAATGTATCATTAAATTCGATCCCGACAAAACCACATTTCACCCAATCTCGACACAACGTATCACCCAATTCCAGCAACTCGGTACGTTCTACCCAATTTTATGAAGATGCTTTACCCAATCCAGACGTCATAATGTAACACCCAATTTAGACCCAATATATAGGTAAACCAATTCCAACTGGCTAAGCTGGAACGTTATTTCTTCCCAGACAACACAACATTCAACCCAATTATATCTAGACATTTTACACAATCCGGACAAAATGTACTACCCAAACTAAACCCAACATACATTCCAATTTCAACAAGCCAGAACGTTCTACCGATACAAAAAACGTCCCCACCCAATTATATCCAGACATTTAAAACAATCCGGACATAATGCACTACCCAACATACATTCCAATTTCAACAAGCCAGAACGTTCTACCCAGACAACACAATGTCCCACCCAATAATATCATCCAGACACTTTACCCAATCTGGACATAATGCACTACCCAACATACATTCCAATTTCAACAAGCCAGAACATTCTACCCAGACAACACAATGTCCCACCCAATAATATCATCCAGAAACTTTACCCAATCTGGACATAATGCACTACCCAACATACATTCCAATTTCAACAAGCCAGAACGTTCTACCCAGACAACACAACGTCCCACCCAATAACATCCAGACACTTTATCCTGTCCAGACATAATGTACTACCCAACATACATTACAATTTCAACAAGCCAGAACGTTCTACCCAGACAAAAAACGTCCCACCCAATGTCACCCAAAAAAAACCTACCAAAGAGAAACAGGTATTTATACTGAGCACTCCAACATCTATTGGGCTGGTATGGTTGGCCACACAGAAACCATTGGCTTTCGGCTTGTACTGCTTATCGTGGAACCTCGCGTGTATCGAGAGGCCCCTGATAAGGATCCGTATGCTCATCTTGTAAGAGATCCTCCCTAGACGGTTCCTCAAGCGGACGAAGGGCACGGAACTGACGACCCAGGTTGAGAAGACCATGACTAGAACCTGAGGGGATAGGTATGTGATATCATCATGTTTTGTCCTGAGGAGTTTATTGCACCACTAATTCCCATCTAAAAACTAGGAAGTGGCGACGGGCGGGCGTTTTGGGGACTGTAAACACGTAATTTTTCAATTGACGTTCTGTATGCTGATATTCTGCCTAGGAACATTTGCTGGAAAGACTCAATAGGCTAGTTTCCATCATCTACAAATTGCAAAACTATTTAGTCCGTCAGTAAGAGTATTGAAAAATAATGGACACGTATTTTTTTGTTTATGTAAATCAATGAATATTGACAAAGATAAAACGCATTAAAACTCGGGACCCGCTAAAAATTATGGCAGGGCGTGACGTATTGAGAATTTTGAAAGCGTCGTAACTTCGTAAATTTTGGTTCCCGTAACAAAAGAAAAAATACGGGTCAAATATTTTTTGATAATCTAACTGACGGACTAATTAGATTTTTTCAGGACACAAGCCTATTGTCTTTCCTGGAAATGAAAAACAAGCTTATCCTACTGGGAATCGAACCCGGGACCTCACGCTCAGTACGAGTACTTGCAGAGATAACTGTAGGCGGCAGTACAGAGCTGTCATTGTCAAGTATTCTTGACGTTAAAGTTTCGAATATACGACACTAGATGGCGTATTCACTAGGCCTAGCACAAATTTTTGAAGTTTATAGAATAGCGACACTGGTACAAAAAAAGAAATTGAAGATTAGTCTTAAAATAAGAATAGGTATTAGTTGCATTAAACACAAAAAGAAAATAAAGTACAGTCAGCACATCATGATACAACAATCTGTCAAATTTCTGTATTAGATCCCTCTTTAAAGCTGACGGAATAAAGTTCAATTTTGACTGGGAAAATTTGACAGTTTCGAGTACCTTGATGGGCTGGCGTTTGTACATAAAGGATATACAAAATAGAAGAAAATTAGTAGCGAAATTACAGTTCGATTTTTAGTAACATATATGAAATAAATAATAGAACAATATACCATAATTATTAAAGAAATAAATTGAAACTTTGCAGGGTGGAAAAATGTGAGCCCAAAATTTCAGGCAAATCGACACCTAAATCGGTCGATTTTGAACTCTATTACCCAGTGAATAAAAATTGAAGTAGCTTGCATGATGCTACAAATAATATGGGCGTATAAATTACACATTTTGGGCTCTCCAAGAAAATAATTTATAATCAAAGATGGACGCTCTAAGGTAGCCAGCGTTATCAAAACTATTTCAAGTTGTTTTCAGTGTAAAAGCATTGTTTCTTTACATTCACATATTACTCTCTAATTTCTTGTTTGACTAATAGGAAAAGTTATAAATGAAGTTCTAAATGCATTGTATTTTCAATTCTAGGGTAGAGCTGCTAAAGTTAAAAATCCAACATCATCTGCCTAGCCTTTTCCCAACTATATTGGGGTCGGCTTCCAGTCAAACCGGATTCAGCTGAGTACCAGTATTTTACGTGGAGCGGCTGCCTACCAGATCTTCACAACCCATTAACTTAGTAACACGGTTGTCCTTGACAAGACTGGAGTCACATTTACTAGCTTCTGAAAATCCGTACCGACTGCCAAAGATCTACAAATGACAGCCGGGACCAACGGCTTAACGTGCTACCCGAGGCACGGAGAAACCTCGGTATGCTAAATGGTCACCCATCCACAGACCAACCTTGGCAAGCGTTGCTTAACCTTGAAGATCGACCCGTGCAGCTATTATTATCTAGCCACGAGCCACTTAGACATTGATAAATTGGAAATAAACAACATACAAATAAACTGATTGTATTTTGACCTAACGCGTAATCGTCGTCTTACTACCAACTTGACTCATCAGAACAATGACTGGTGCAAAATAATAATATTCAAGCTTTTATTATATAGCCACGAAGCTCCTCCTCGTTGGAAATATTGTTATTTCATAAAAACATGACCTTACGCGGAGTACCTTAGAACTTCCATCCTGATTTAAAAAGAAAATAACATCGTCGATAATTTTGCAATATACTTTATGTTAATTAATAAGTGAACTTTACGGGAGAAATAGAAACTGTTGTGTTCTGGTATTTAAATTATTATTTCTCTATGGTTTATGCTAATGGACACGCTAAAATCGAACCTATTACGTTCAGTTCCTATAAAGTGACATATTATATTTTATGTAACGTTGAGATACTGTTGGGTTCTGCTATAGTACATTTCTGCAGCGGCCAGCAAAGGAGGCATTGATGGACGAACGTGTAAATGTGGGCCGAGGCGTAGCCGAGCCACACATAGGTCAGTCCATCAATGCCTAGTTGTGGCCATGGCTTGTATAGAACTTATCTTAAATACAAATACTTTTCTAAATCAATGACGAACAACGAAAAACAATATTTTTTCATTTGTATTTTTTTTTTTCAATAAACACCTTTCTATTTGCAAGCGAGTTCGAAATTTCACCTTTACATTTTCCGTTTTTCATTTTCACTTCCTTGATTGCTGTTTTGGAGTCAAAGATCGCTTTATTTTTAAACGATCGCCGCGAAACCACGACAGATATGGATTTTGCATACAACTTTTGCCGGCCGCTACTCGCATGTATTTGGCCAGTACAGCAATTTCGATTTATCTCAAAGAAGGTTGTCAAAATAATGCTCAATTTTCCAAGCATGTTTGAGAAAATACTGGTTTTCTATGTTTATTCAATTATTATATTCTCTATAGTTTATGACAACATTATAAAATAAATACGTTAACATAGAACATATTGCGTTAAGTTTTAAGTGACAAAGTTATTGCAATATCAAAGACGGTTTTTAATCATATTTCAAATGATTATTTATGTAAAAATCTTACGATGTATGCGCCAAACTCACCCCAATGACGAAGATCATAATTCTGAGCGGCAGTAAGAACATATATCGTACGACGAAACCCATCGCCCAGATGATGGTAAGGCGCCAGGTAAGGAACTCGTATTGTCTGGAACAGAAATAATAGAAACTCTTAAGACAAGACTGTACGGCGATGCGCCACCGGTACATGGTGGACATCCCACCTCTACGCACAAAACGTTTTGGGAACGCATTCACTGTGCGTACAGCTAAGGAGTGGAATCCCCTGCCGGAGTCTGTGTTTCCTGATAGCTATGACACCGGAAAATAGCAAACTCCGTAAGATACAATCTGGGAGAATTTAAGTCAAGAGTGAATAGGTTATTTCTAGGCAAGCTTAGCTTGCTCGTACTTCGACCGCATCATCGCTTACCATCAAACGTATGCCTATCAATAGTAAAAAAAACTTATACGTATGATTTGACAACAAATGAAATCTTTCAAAAAAAAAAATATTTGAATCTATCATACTAGCACTTTGTCCGCTCCAATTTTCTTAAGAAACTCTACTGTTTTTTTAAAATTAATTATGGCCTATGTTATTTCCTAATGATTTAGCTTACTATTGGCGCAAAAATATATAAATTCGGTAAAAATATATCTATACTTCTATACTAATATTATAAAGAGGTAAAATTTGTTTGTAAGTTTGTATGTTTGTAAGTTTGTATGTAGGGGGTAATCTCAGGAACTACTGGTCCGATTTGAAAAATTCTTTCAGTGTTAGATAGCCCATTTATTGAGGAAGGTTAAAGGCTTTATATCATCACGCTAAGACAAATAGGAGCGGAGCAGTAATGGATAATGTGACGCAAACGAAGTTGCGCGGGTCAGCTAGTAAAATATATATAGTTTCGGAGCTTATTCGGTACAAACTGGAAGCCGACCTCCAATATATTTGGGAAAAGGCTAGGCGCTAGGCAAATGATGAATATGGGGACTATGTGGGTTATTATTTTCTTTTGTTCTCTTTAAAGTATTTTGAACGATGTCTGGCAGTTTGAGTACTTTTGTGGCCTACCCAAATGTCCTTTCATTAGCATTGTTAAAGTCCAGTCGCGGAGCAGGAAGAATTTCGTCCAATGACCTTTTTACATACTGACAGTGGTCACAAACATTTTTGTATTAAGTGCGGTTTACATGAAATATTTGTAGGAGAAAGTACCAACTTCGAAAATAAAAATAAAATATTATTATCATATAAATGATTGTATTTAGATTTTATATTATAAGTTATAAAAATCGAGTTACAATTACTAATACGGCAAAAATAAAATTCAAAAATCAGAATCCGATTCCTCTGTATCGGAGTTACTGCTTTCCGAAAACGTCTCGCCTATCACATTTATTGCAAAACAATCTACAGTTTTATCTACATTATCATCTAGTCTAACTAATTTCGATTCCTTCTTTTTTTACGTGCCATACACTTGCAAACAAGAAGAAACCTTACACTCTCAGGCAAAGGTTTACAATCCATGAGGACGGCGGCCATTGCATCTGTGCGAGCGAGACTCATTCTATTTACGCGGGAGTGACAGAGACAGGTAATAACAGGTCAACGGACGAAATTCTTCCTACTTCGCGGCCGGATTTTAGTCGAGTCGTTGAGCTCCTTATTGGTTCTAAGTTGAGCTAATCGAGTACTGACCAAGGCTTGCATTGAGTGGACAGGTCCACTCAAATCTGTGTGGTTCTTTCCTCAACAGACCATTTCAGAGATCTGCATGGTCCTCATATAACGTATTGTGAATATAAGGACCATGTAGATTGCTATATTAGGGGTTCATTGCATTTAATGTTATTCTGGCGGTTTGAGTTCTTTATGAGGCCTAACTATGGTAATGTTCGTCAGGTCGTTGAGCTCCTTAAAGTTCTATGTTTGAGCTACACATTAACTGGCAAATGCTTGCACTGTCTGGACAAGTCTACTCAAATCTGTGTGGTACTTTCCTCAAAATACTACTTCAGACATTAACCTACATGGTTCTCATATGATTTGGCCAGTACGATTGTATGGACTTTAAAAGAGACTTTGACCTCTGAGTGTTTTTTCGGTGTTTTTTCTCAACTAGGAAACACCGGCCTCATCTAGTTTAAAATAACCAAAAAAGATTGAAGTGTAAAAGTGTTATTTACAACCTACTTACAGAATAAATATCACTTATCACTTAGAATATTTTTTGCATAATCTTGGCAGAAGTCGAATTGTAGAGTCACGGTCATGATGATAGATAACTATTCACTAATCTAGGAGATAAGACGACCACCCACCGATATCTAAGAAAAGTATTAACACCACTATAATCCGATAATCTTTAAAAGATAAAGTGTTTGAGGTTCTAGACCTTTCTTAACCTTTTGATTTATTTGTTTTATAAACGTGAGCGGTACAGAGTGCAAAGTCCAGCAAACCTCCTTAGAAAAGGGAGGTTGTTATGTCCGATGGGCAACAGCCCTATACTTGATATTCGGACTGTTGTATATACACGGTGAAGTTTTGAAGTGTGCGTGGATGGTCAATACCCAGCAGCGCTTCTCTTCCACATTTATTATGCGCACAGCCAAAATGTGGAACTCTCAGCCAACGTCTGTGTTCCCGTCCACATATATCCCGTCAGCCTTCAAAGCAAGAGTGAACAGGCATCTTCTGGGCACGCTCGCTCCATCATAGACCTCATCCATCGCTTTCCATCACGCGTGATTGTGGTCAAGAGTAAGCCCATTAAATTAAAAAAAAAAAACCGAAACTATGAGGATTAGCGAAAAACATCGAAAGGAATCTCGAGCCCGATTTAGATAAAAACTCATTGGATTTTTGAAAAATCGATATTATAGAACAAAGTCCTACGCAACGTCTGTCTCTCTGTTCGCTATAAACTCAAAAATATTTCAAGGCCATTAAACGGCACTTTTGAACGTCATCGTTACATTTAAAATTATTTAAATATATATATTTATATTTTATTTTACTTGGTATGGGTTTGCTCTTGACTCTGGTCTTGGTCAGAGATGACAGAGACAAAGTCTACGATGGAGCGAGCTTACCCAGAAGTAGCCTGTTCACTCTAACTTTGAAAAGATTAGGGTTGTAAGCATTCGGAAACACAGACGCAGGCAAAGAGTTCCACTCCTTAGCTGTGCGCATTATGAAAGACGCTTGGAAGCGCTTGGTGCGAAAAACCGGCCAAGTGCGAGTCGGACTCGCGCACCGAGGGTTCCGTACCAACCTGTAGGTATATATTATGAGCAAAAGTTGCGATTTACGATTTATGACGTATTAAAAAAAAACTACTAACTAGATCATGTTCAAACCAATTTTCGCTGATAGTTTACATGGTAATATACATCATATATTTTTTTAGATTTATCATTCTCTTATTTAAGAAGTTACGGGGGGGGGACACATCTTACCACTTTGGAAGTATCTCTCTCGCAAACTGTTCAGTTTAGAAAAAAAATATATTAGAAATCTCAATATCATTTATGTAGACCTATCCATAGATACCCCACACGTATGGGTTCGACGAAAAAATTTTTTTTGAGTTTCAGTTCTAAGTATGGGGACCCCAAAATTTAATGTTTTTTTTTTCTATTTTTGTGTAAAAATCTTAATGCGGTTCACAGAATACATCTACTTACCAAGTTTCAACAGCATAGCTCTTATAGTTTCGGAGAAAAGTGGCTGTGACATACGGACGGACGGACGGACAGACAGACAGACAGACATGACGAATCTATAATGGTTCCGTTTTTGCCATTTGGCTACGGAACCCTAAAAAGTGAGTCTAGTGTCCATTCGAAAAGGTAAATCTGATGGAGAAGAATGGACAAGAAACTCCATAGTTACTCTTTTCAAATAAATGTTTTTATAATGTTTGTGTACTACTATAACGAAATCCTGCATTTCGGTATCAGAGTTTACCGTGCGATTTTAACATTAAAAACAGTCCGTATATCAACTATCGGACAGTTGCCCACCGGACAACTGATCGGAGGATCCTCCCTTTACAATGGAGGTTCGCAGAACTTTCCTCTCTGTACGCATACCTCTATAGATACATTCTAGCAACGTAGAAATCCTGCATAACGGTATCAGAGGCTACCGTGCGATTTTAACATTAACAACAGTCCGAATATCAACTATCGGGCCGTTGCCCACCAGACAATTGATCGGAGGATCCTCCCTTTTCAATGGAGGTTCGCAGAACTTTCCTCTCTGTACGCATACCTCTATAGATACATTCTAGCAACTTAGAAATCCCGTGCGATTTTAACATTAACAACAGTCCGAATATCAACTATCGGGCCGTTGCCCACCGGACAACTGATCGGAGGATCCTCCCTTTTCAATGGAGGTTCGCGGGACTTTCCTCTCTGTACGCATACCGCTATAGATACATTCAAGAAACTTAACAACACGCACTCCCGCGCAACGCTGCGTAATGCGGTCAAGCTCTTATACCTATTAGTCCTAGTGAGGAGGTTCCAGCTTCTCAACTCCTCAGCCTCGAAGACGGAGGTGACCTGGTCTTCGATGATGGACTCCATGCCAGCCTTCACGAGGTCCAGGCAGTTCGCCAGGTGGAACTCTATGTTGTTCTGAAATGGGTGAAGAAATATTGGTTAACAGCGTTTAATTCACGTGATGTTTTAAACAAAATTTCGTAAGCCCTCGTAGAGGGCGTGAATGGTTAGAGAAATCATGAGAAGAAAAAGAAAGAGCTTTCTTTTGCTTCGCATAGACTTCGTATTATTTAGAGCGTTCAATTTAAATCTATACTAATATTATAAAGAGGTAACATTTGTTTGTAAGTTTGTTAGTAGGGGGTAATCTCAGGAACTACTGGTCCGATTTGAAAAATTATTTCAGTATTAGATAGCTTATGTATCGAGGAAGGATATAGGCTACATATCATCACGCTAAGACTAAGAGGAGCCGAGCATTATTGGAAAATGTGACGCAGACGAAGTTGCGTGGGTCAGCTAGTATTTGATATATTTGTATGAAAACCTGATGAACTAAAAATATAATGAAAATATATAAAAAAATATGATGAAATTTTAAAAGTCTTAGAACAAAAGTTGTTGATTATGTTGTTAGAAACATAGTCCTGAGTGGTTGTCAGTGTTTTACATAATATAATATAACCCTATATATTTTTATTTTGTTATTGCTAAACGCGTAACAGATCTCTTATTTATTTATTTCAATTTCAATTAAAATACAGTTGAAATGATGGAGTTATGCTAACAGTGCAGTATCAGTTTATCAGCGGGTCCCAAACTAGGCGCAGCCTGTGTCTTGGTGACCCAAACAACTCAGAAAAACAAAAATTTCCATGCAAGATGCGGCCTGCTAGCGCTACGTGACAATTTGTTACAAAGAAAAAAAAAACTCTAAAATAAAAATAAAACTAGCACAAACAGAGCTACATAGATTGCAGAACAGCAGTTGATGTGAATAAATGTGAGGTGTAAGTGAGGGTGTGAGTTTTGTAGGTGTTAAGTTGTCAACATAATTATGGTACTAGAAATAGGGACCAGTTAGTACAACCAGGCTTCAGACTGGCTAAAGTAGCATCTTTCATGGGGTACTGTTTAAAATGTTATAATAAGATACCTCCCCATATATTAGAACTAAATGAGACGAAATTCAAGTCTTGTATTAAACGCACACTATGCAGGCAAGCATATTATAAGTTGGGGGATTATATTGAAGATAAAAATGCTTGGCTGAATGCTGGTCCTGCTCCACAGCCACTAGGGAGCACAAACTAATCTGTAAATATTTCGGAAACATTGTTGGACCGGCTGAAGATCTGAAGATTGTAAGAAAAATTTGCATTATTTAGAATCAACTTACTTTGCATTGTATAATTTCAGCCATTAACAGCACATGTGTGAGTACTGTGTACCTTTAACTTTAACTTTAATTATCAGTTTTAGGTATGTTTTTGACTTGAATGTACCCTGGCGGTTGGGAGTGTCATGCTCACTCAAAAGTCTAGCTGATGGTGGCGTATGCGTTTGATCATTTGGCTCCCTTCAAAATGGTTGAGCCGAATGGTGCTGGCGTATGCGTCATGTTCGTGAAGTTCGCTTTGGAACGTGCAAATAGCTTCAATATTTTGGACCGACCGACCTTGACAATTCAAAAGTGCCTGTAAATGGTTTAATTGAAATAAATGCTTGAATTTTGTTTTTTTTTTTTAATTTGTCCAACGAAGTAGATTTTCGGTATCTTCATAACTCCGGTCCAATAGCCATTTTTTTTGTTTAGTTTTGGCCTCAGAGGGCTCATTTGGTATATTGAAACTTTTACTAACAGCATTGAAAACTCGAACGGGCAGCAACGAAAGATTGTAGGCTACCAAAGATCCTGAGTCGCAGGAATATTCGAAAGAGATACCGTGGCTCCGGAACACAAAGGGCAATGAAGAAAAATGGAAAAAAAAGGCTACCAAAGATATCTCATTCATTGGGGTGAGGGGTCGGGGGTGGAACGCCCTATATCTGGAAAAATATATCATCCAAGTGAACGAAATAGCATATTTTTCTTTCTTGTGACTTTCCAGTGGCGTTTTTAAATGTTGTAGTAAAACTACTGCATATTGTGATATAGTGATCTCATAGTTCTTTATAATAAATATTGGCATTAAATGCAATTATCTAGTTTATTTAATCTAATTTATAATACGTTGTATGCTTGTAACTGAACAATTAAATTGTAATTTCTTTTTATGTTATCTAGTAATACTTTAACTATCGAAATTCTGCATATCATAATTAATAACTTGTTAATGTATTGGAATCCTTAAAGCTTCCCGCGGTACAGGCCTAGCCTAGTGCAGGAAGTCTTTGAAAATTCTTTTTTTGCTAAATTTGTAAAGAAACTAAACATTTTTGTATAACACAATTTGTAACCTTTGTTTGTTTCTTTTAATTAATAAATTTATTCTTATTCTTACTAAAAAGTGAAAAATAGATAACTTTTTTACATAAAAAATACAATCTTCAGTAAATTAGCAGACAGGGCGTCAAGAATTCAAGATAACTTAGGTTGAATACCATTGCTCGATAAGAATACAGTAGGCACTGATAAGGAGTTGAAACAAATCTCGTTACTGCTGTATCCGAGCTGATTGTTGGCAGATAAGAGTTTACTATCAGGATTGATATTAAGTGCAGAAAATAACGATTATATCTTTGTTGTATGTATTTTTAATAATGATGTACTTTTTTATACAAAACGGTTTAACTCTTGGCCCAAATCTCACCTGATGGAAAGTGATGATCAGGCCGAAGATGGAAGCGAGCTTTACCCGCAATCCTCTAACACAGAGGAACTGGCTATCATACCTCTAAATGCCGGAACACAACAATGCTTTTAACATTGTTGTTATGGCGACAGACTTAGATAAGATGGTGGTAGCTTGCCAGGCGGACTTAGAACAAGTCCTACCACCAACCAAACCGAGCAAAGAATTTGCCCCCGCTGGGAATCGAACCCGGGACCTCTGGGTCTGAATCAGGTGGTATAACCACTAGACCACGGAGGCGGTTAGTGTCACCTGTTTAGCACCACCCGGGGACCACGTGTAGGGATTCGCTGAAGGGAAGGGTCCCATTAAAAAAAATGTATAAAATAAGATAGCACTGGTCCTCACCTCTCCATTCCCCTGGTTAGGTTTGTGTCCGTTCACCACTCGCTCTTGACTAGTGCTTCGCTTGTAGTTCAGCTCCGGCGAAGGACCCAGGATCTCCTGCCTTTCTATCACCGTGTTCAGCGTACCTGGAAAGAGAGAGAAGATACATGTTAGAGAGAGAGAGGAGAGAAAGAGGGCGGATTGTTACACGTTCACTTAAGGCGGGGTTGCAGCACTTTTTAAGATTTTTGAACGTCTGAAAATCTTATTAATTATGAGTTTTTTAATAAATAAAAATCATTAAGTACATAAAAATTGAACATACCCTCAAGTAAATCGTAAAGATAGAAACGCGATTTAGAATGATTGGCTCGATACTTTTTTTAATCAAACATGACACTAAATTACAATTTTAAACGTGTACTGCTAAGAGATTTCATCACGAATATATATAAAAGTTATATCAATAGATAGAGCTTTTTATTTCGAAGTAAATGTTGAAACCATATTTTATAATTTCTTTATCAGTTTTCGCCAAGAAGAAAAAACAATCAAAATTTAGGCATTATTTCGCTCGCCGGACAGTCGCTGTTTTTCGTCAAAACACACAGTACTGCAACCTCGCCTTAACGCACGCGTAACGTTAAAAAACCGGCCAAGTACGAGTCGGACTCGCGCACAGGGTTCCGTACAAACCTGTAGGTATAATTATAAGCAATACTTGCGGTTTACGATTTATGACGTATTAAAAAAACTACTTACTAGATCTCGTTCAACCAATTTTCGGTGGAAGTTTACATGGTAATGTACATCATATATTTTTTTAGTTTTATCATTCTCTTATTTTAGAAGTTACAGGGGGGGGGGGGGACATTTTACCACTTTGGAAGTGTCTCTCGCGCAAACTGTTCAGTTGAAACCATGATATTAGAAACCTCAATATAATTTTTGAAGACCTAACCCAAGAGTATGGGTTTGATGAAAAAAAAAATTTGAGCTTCAGTTCTGAGTATGGGGAACCCCCAAAATTTATAGTTTTTTTTCTATTTTTGTGTGAAAATCTTAAAGCGGTTCACAGAATACATCTACTTAACAAGTTCTTATAGTTTTCTTAGGAAAAAAGTAGCTGTGACATACGGACGGACAGACAGACATGAAAAAACCTATAAGGGTTCCGCTTTTTGCCATTTGGCTACGGAACCCTAAAAACTGGAGGGGCATCCGTGGGTCGCAAATTGTCCCTCAGTGCCTCTAAGGGTTAATTCATACTAGCGCAGAGTCGAAGCGCATCGAAACATCAATCTGAAACTCAACATAGCAAAATCAATCCTATTGCGATAACATAATGCTCATATTTCTTCTGAGATAAAAGGAATCGCGCGTCGAACGGAAGAAAAATCTGCATTAAGTCGTGGAGATAAGGGTGAATTTGCTATGTTAAGTTTCAGCTTGTCGCTTCGATGCGCTTCGACTCTGCGCTAGTACAAATTGAACTGAAAAAACTCAAATATTCATCCTCATCTTGTGTAGTAGTTGTCTTAAAGCATGTGAGAGTAATTTACTCCATAATGACACAAAATGGCAATGTAAGCGATCTTGCGTCAATCTTTACGTAAACGTATGCGTTTACGTTCTGAAATACGGAGCTGTTTGAAAGTAATTGTATTACTGTCGCAAGAGTAGCGATAGTAAAGAATAACTCTTAAATGTAACTTTAAATTCAATAAAGTATGTAGTACGATGTTAACAGCATTGTTGTGTTCCGGCAGTTAGAGGTATGATAGCCAGTTCCTCTGTGTAAGAGGATTCCGGGTGAAACTCGCTTCCATCTTCGGCCTAATCATCACTTTCCATCAAGTGAGATTTGGGCCAAGAGTTTCCCCGTTTTGAATAAAAATAAAAATAAAAAAAGTATCTACTTAATGAGAAATTCAGAACTATGGTAGCGCCAGATAAAGTTGCTATAAAGTACACTGACCTTTCCCTAATATCGCTTCGTAGATACTCGAACAATAAATTATGAACCGTTTTTACGGTTCCATACCCAAAGGGTAAATACGGGTCCCTATTACTAAGACTTCTCTGTCTGTCTGTCTGTCACCAGGCTGTATCTCAAGAACCGCGACAGCTAGACAATTGAAATTTTCACAGATGATGTATTTCTGTTACCGCTATAACAACAAATACTAAGGGGGCTCCCTGGATACAACAAACTTTATTTTTTTGCCGTTTTTAAAGATAATGGTACGGAACCCTTCGTGCGCGAGTCCGACTCGCACTTGGCAGCTGTTTTTTTTTTTCAAATGACTCCTCTCGCTCCGGGCAAATCAGGTCCCTCCTGCTTTGCCCGGAGCGAGAGGAGTCATTTGTCAGACTTTCACTGACTGAAACCCATCCGTGTTCCTCCTAATACCATTTGCGTTCCAGGGCCGCGGTGACGCTTTCGAACAAATTCCGCAGCAACACTCTGGAGGCCTTAGTGTGAGTTTTTTCGACTCACGTTCGAACGCGTTCGTTTGCGAGCGCGTTAGAATTTAGTATGGGAATTTAGTTATAGTGCCACCTGGTGGTCACTCGTAGAACCTAATTTCCCATACTAAATTCTAACTCTACTCACTAAATTAACACTCTACTTACTAACTAAATCTCACAGTAAGGCCTCAGTACGCAGTAGTTTCACTGCACTAATGGAAACCAAGCTAGAGTTACGCAAGCATATAACTCCACATAAAGTAAATTGTCGACATCCAACGATTACGTGACAGGTTTTCTTATCAGATTTCCACGTTTAGATATACCTGATTTGTCGCAATGGTGTAAATCCGGCTTTACATATTGCTACATTTGCGGCCATAGCACTAAACTTTAAGGTACTTTTCAAACCACCAGCACGAAAACGTCAGATTATATGTCATGCAAACTCAACTTATGAGTCATTATTGCCCGGCGGGTTATAAGGAAATTCAGAACAATATTATTGTCCGGAGGTCAATAATGTGATTTCAATTTGAAACTCAACTTGGAGACCGATAGGAACCACTCGCAGGCCACTTCTCTTCATGGCTTGCGAACAATCTGTTCGCAGTAGATGTGAAAAGAAGAGTCATGCTTTTCAGGGATAAAGTAGTCATTGCCTTGGGCTATAGCTTGAAATCTGGAATTCGTCTACTTGGATGATGGTTTTTTGTCATCCAAGTAATCGAAATTGCGTATTTTGCTTTTCTGCGATTTTGCAGTGGTGTTGTTAGCTGTGGGATAATACCACTAAAAAGTGAAAAATAAAAGGCTTTTTACAAAAAAATACAACCGACTTCCAAATAAAAAAACACTACAAAGTAAGAAATTACTTTAATTTCGGAAGTCGGTGTCACAATACGAAAAAACTATCAAAAACACCGATTTTTTCTGTTGTATTTTTTTGTAAAAAGTTTTTTTTTTTCACTTTTTAGTGGTTCTTTGGAACGTTTTTCTTGGGAACGTTCTTTTTTTGGCTTACGCTGTCCATCCGTCCCTGTGTCCGACAACGGGCTGTATCTCAAGGACCCAAAATCATCCGGTCGGGGATTAAAAAGTAACGCGGCGATACAGGGTTGTTACAAACCTAAAATTTCACTAAAATGATCGAATCCTTCATAAATCCAAGATATAAAAACTCGTTTTTCGTTGTGTTCTTTAACGGACGATCGTAAAACGTTTGAATACTGGTAATGATTTATTTCGTTGTGTGAAGAAAATAAAAATAAAAATGGCTGTTATAAAAGGCTGAATTTTTAAAGTGTGCCTTCACAGGGCCACATTTGAAACATTTCGAAGAAGAGGCATTTCGAAAAACATTGATAAGGAGTCTCGACCTCAATTTTGGTTAAAAGTAAAACTGCATCTTTGGATTTGAAAAGTCGTTGTTTCTACCCGGGGATCTAACCGACTGATTTTGAAAAAAACTGGCCAAGTCGAGTCGAACTCGCGCACGAAAGGTTCCGAACCATTATCGTATTATACGATTTATGTCGTATTAAAAAAAAACTACTTACAAGATCTCGTTCAAACCAATTTTCGCTGTTAGTTTAGATGGTAATATACATTATATATTTTTTTTTACTTTTATCATTTTCTTATTTTAGAAGTTACAGGGGGGGGGACACATTTTACCACTTTGAAGTGTCTCTCTCGCAAACTATTCAGTTTAGAAAAAAATGATTTCAGAAATATCATTTTCGAATACCTATCCATAGATACCCCACAAGTATGAGTTTGATGAAAAAAAAAATTTTTGAGTTTCAGTTCTAAGTTTGACCCTCAAAATTTATTGTTTTTTTGTCTATTTTTATGTGAAAATCTTAATTAATGTGGTTCACAGAATACATCTACTTACCAAGTTTCAACAGCATAGTTCTTATAGTTTCGGAGAAAAGTGGCTGTGACATACGGACGGACAGACAGACAGACATGACGAATCTATAATGGTTCCATTTTTGCCATTTGGCTACGGAACCCTTAAAACATCATGTCTATTGGCTACGGAACCCTAAAAAACATCATGTCTAATTTATTGTTTTTTTATTCAATTTTATTGTGGTTACTCATTTTTTTTAAAGTATAATTAGGTACTTACTGTCGGTTATTTTTGTTTGTGTTCGTATATTGTGGTCGTATATTTAGATAATGTAAATAATATTGGATCTTGTATAGTCTGAAATAAAGATTATTATTCTTATTCTTAACTCACCATTCACCCCATTCTCCTTTATGGTAGCTGAAGGCGGTTTATCGTCGTCCGGCGCGGGAGGCAGGTCCTCCTCATCAGAGCTGTCGGTCCTTTGAATCTTGATCTTCGCCACTTCAATATGTTGTCTGCCATACTGGAAACAAAAGAAAAGTTGGATTATTGAACAATAGGCTTGTGTCCTGAAAAAATCTAATTAGTCCGTCAGTTAGATTATCAAAAAAATTTTTGACCCATGTTTTTTGGCGACAGGTTTCAGGGTTCAGGTTTGACGACACGGTTGGCGCAGTGGTTGAGCGATTGACTGCTGCGCAGCATGTCGCGGGTTCGATTCCCGCACGGAACAAATATTTGTACGACCTACATGTATTTGTTCTGAGTCTGGGTGTTTTTCTATCTATAATATGTATGTATTTACAAAAAAAAATGTATATATGTAGTTTATCAGCCATTTAGTTACCATAACACAAGCATTAGGTTGCTTAGCTTGGGACTATATGGCGTTGTGTGAAATGTCCAAGGATATTATTTATTATTTATTTATTTTCTTTTGTTACGGGAACCGAAATTGACGAAGTTGTGACGCTTTTAAAATTCTCAATACGTCACACCTTTGCATAATTTTTAGTGTCGTGACGTCACGAGCCCCCACTCCCGAGTTTTGATGCGTTTTATCTTAGTCAATATTCATTGATTTACAA
The DNA here is from genome assembly GCA_963859965.1 of Ceramica pisi. NCBI lineage: Eukaryota > Metazoa > Arthropoda > Insecta > Lepidoptera > Noctuidae > Ceramica > Ceramica pisi. The sequence goes on along the minus strand of OY982556.1, from coordinate 3,450,803 downwards.
AAAATACGTGTCCATTATTTTTCAATACTCTAACTGACGGACTAAATAGTTTTGCAATTTGTGGATGATGGAATCTAGCCCATTGATCGTTTAATTTTTTTACCCGGCAAAAGCTGTCAGGTGTCCGGATAAGGGTGCTTTTCCACCAGAGATGTGCAGGCTATGCTACGTTGCTAAGGATGCGTTTGATATTTACAAATCATATTCATTGGTGCACATAGCTTAGCACTGGTGGAAACATATGTATATATTACTAGAGGCCGCCCGCGACTTCGTCCGCGTATAAATTCTCGTTATTCCCGTGTAAATTCTGATCCCTCGGGAACTCCGGGATAAAAAGTGGCCTATGTGTTATTCTGGGTCTTCAGCCACCTACATACCAAATTCAATCATCGTTTCAGTAGTATTTGCGTGAAAGAGTAACAAACATCCATTACATACTCACAAACTTTCGCATTTATAAATTAGTAGGAGTAGGATAGTAGGATTGTATGTCTTAATTTAATTTTAATATTGGGACATGGTGCTTTAATTGTTTTATTTTTTATTATTATTTATTAATAGGGTTCTGGGTTAATTACCCTTTGGGTACAGTTACGGTTAGTTAAGAAAGAAAGAAAGAAAAAGAGTTTTTTGCGGTCAATATGACGCATTTCAAAAATACACAAAAATTACAATTATACATATGAAAAGGATTAAGGAGCAACACTCCTATAAGCGTCTTTAAAGGAGCTCGTGGCTACATAATAACAGCCGCACAGGTTAATCTTCAAGGTTAAGCAACGCTTGCCGAGGTTGGTCTGTGGATGGGTGACCATCTTAACATACCGAGTTGCCTCCGTGCCTCGGAAAGCACGTTAAGCTGTTGGTGCCGGCTGTCATTTGGAAATCTTTGGCAGTCGTTACGGATAGTCATAAGCCAGAAAATCTGACTCCAGTCTTGCCATGAAGTACCGTGTTACCCAGTTAATGGGTTGTGGAGGTCTGGTAGGCAGCCGCTCCACGTAAAATACTGGTATTCAGCTGAATCCGGTTTGACTGGAAGCCGACCCCAATATAGTTGGGAAAAGGCTAGGCAGATGATTTATTAATAGGGATCTAGGTTGGTTACGGTTTATTAAGGAGCAACACTCCTAAGCCTCTTCAACGCTTGATCTAACTAGATAATATTACGTCGACGCAAACGCAGTTCACCTTGCGCACGCGCAGCTAAGGTCACACAAGTATGGAGTCATATCGCACGATGCGTGTTTTAGTACAATTACCGGATAATTTTCATTATACATCTCGTTAAAGCGAAAACTTATTGTTCCAACGAATTCGGATGCAATTTGGTGTTTTTAGAGATGTTGAGTTCATTGTTTGATATTTTATTTTTATAAATGATACTGTAGAGTTTAAATCCGTATTATCTAAAGTATGGATAATAACATAATTATGTATAGACGTCAGTACATCACGCTACCCGAAACTTTAAAATTTTCCCAATCTACCTTGAATGCTTTAGCAAATAAATTTATAAAAAAAAAGTTTATTTTCTTCCACGACTAACATTTATAAAATAACCAGCTGACCCGCGCAATTTCGCCTACGTCACATTTTCCATGAATGCTCCGCTCCTATTTGTCTTAGCGTGATGATAATATACATTCTATAGCCCTCCTCCCTGGCGTCTGTATTAATAAAAATGTAAATATACATAACCACGGGCGTAGCCAGGTTTTAGTATCCGGGGTTCAAGAAGTCTGTTTTCAGTCGTTAACACAACGAGTGAAAACAGACTGAACGGCTTGGCTCTCATGAATTTATTCACTTTCAGTAGTTTAATTTTCTTGACCCCCCCACCTCCCGATACTAAAACCTGGCTACGCTCGTAGTTTTTAAGTCTCTATAGGCTTGAAAAAGTCATTTCTGGTGTAGCAGTGGAAACAGGTATGGTAGCCCATATTTGTAACAAACTGTAAATATAAGGATATATTTTACGATCGCATCTATCTAAGCATTTCAAAGCAGATTTAGGAGTAGGGGAAGTATAGTCGTAGCTGCTTTTGCGTCTTCAATTTCAGAACTGACTGCAAAATTTGAAGGTAACGCACCAGATAATGCCAATACTACTTTACGGTATTTCGCAAACCTCTCGATTAATTGTTGAATTGTGTGCTCTTGAAATGAGATGAATAAATTTATTTTGTAATACGTGCATATATCCGACGCAATGTTCAGTGAGATTCAGAGCGATTCAGTTGCCTTTTCTTTGAGGTATACCACCATTTTCTTTGAGCATCACGGCCTTTACTTCTTGATACAGATGACGGTACTCTTTGTCAACTTTGAACGAGTAAAGGAAGCAGTTGATATCTTAAGATTTCGCCCCCCCCGGGTTTGAACCCCCAAAAACCCTCCCTCTGGCTACGCCCGTGTACATAACTGCGCTGATATTAAAACTAGTTTTCTTTTATTTATTTTTCTGGTCACACGTTGCGAGTACCAAGCACTACGCACCTGACCTTTCAGAAGGACATGTCTGATAAGATCGTCCCTTTTTGTCGTCTAAAAATAGGTAGACATCGGGTAATTACTCAAAATTCAAAGCTTTGTGGCGTCATACCACCCCGCACTGTTCCCGCGTGGTGGAGTACCGCCCACCCCCCTCCCTACCAGAATAGAGGCCTATAATATCTCTGCTAATTTATCGACTGATGTTTTGCTTTTATTAACCGACTTCCCAAAAAGGAGGAGGTTATCAATTCGGTTTTTTTATGTTTGTTACCTCATAACGCCGACAATTATGAACCGATTTGAAAACTTTCTTGTTTTATCTGAAAGGATATACTTGCAGATTGGTCCCATTTAAGTCATATCAAAATCGGTTACGAACTTTGGATTTTAAATCGAAATACCTGGAATTTGACTATTTAGATGATTCTTTGATAATCGAAATTGCGTATTTTGCTTTTCTGCGATTCTGCAGTGGTGTTGTTAGGTGTGGGGCACCACTAAAAAGTGATAAATAAAAAACTTTTTACAAAAAAATACGTACTACAAAGTAAAAAATAACTTTAATTTCGGAAGTCGGTGTTTTTGTTACTTTCTTCGTATTTTGACACCGACTTCCGAAATTAAAGTTATTTTTTACTTTCTAGTGTTTTTTTTTTTTGGAAGTCGGTTGTATTTTTTTGTAAAAAGTTTTTTTTATGGGAAATCATCAATGACTCCTCCCGCTCTGGGCGGAGCAGAAGGGAGTTTCAGACTCTTACTGACTCAAACCCACCATGTTCCTCGTAATTTTTATTCATTGATAATCAAGCAACATAGACTCATTTTTGGCATACCTATTACTGGAATAAAAAGTAGCTCACAATTTAGGACCCATTAGTTTAAATGTTAATTTATATAATCGGCGGTGCTTGGCAACTGGGCTTAACCCAGTTGTTTATGTCCCTTGGTGCCTATTGGCCTAGCTCTAATCTGTCTCCTGCTTGATATGGAGGGTAGTGGAAATTATATTTATTTTTCCTACTCCTCCGCTGTACTCTTCTGATTAATTTCGTTGCGGGAACCAAGACAGTTGAATCGTTTCTCCGGAACTTGTCGGGTTTCATTAACTCGGCGTTTTTCTGGTGGTCGCCACTGTTGATTCTGGCTTTTAGGAGTTGCAGTGGTTGGGAATGTGTGGCGGGCTTGTCCCAAATTAGACTAATTTTTTGACAATACATTTGTAATGCCCATCATATTCCAACCTGGAAATTCCAGTACCGAGGAAGAAATTGCAAAAAAAAGTCACCATCTTCCTGCCCTTATCCCCATGTTACTTGAGGTCAGCGCAACACGTTTTTTTCTTCCACTCTGCCCTATCAGCCGTCAAACTTTCACTAACTCCCTTTTCTTTCATATCGCTCCTCACACAATCCATCCAATTTTTCTTTGGCCTTCCTCTCCCTCTCCATCCACCCCACATTCATACAAATTGCGAAAAAAAGTAAATAAAAAAATAAATAATTCTTATTTTCTAGTCGATGGTTAACTACTTAGATTGTTGGAGCCTAGAAGGTGGCCAAGTAAATTGCAGCATCGGTGGTATTAATAGAATGAAAGCGCAAAACGTTTTGGGAATACATTCATTGCGCGTACAGCTAAGGAGTGGAATTCCCTGCCGAGTCTATGTTTCCTGATAGCTACAACCTGGGAGTCTTTAAGTCAAGAGTGAATGGGTTACTTCTAGGCAAGCATGCTCCATCTTAGACCGCATCAGCGCTTACCATCAGGTGAGATAGTGGTCAAACGTATGCCTATCAACAGTAAAAAAAAACAATCCCTGAAAGTACAGGTGCATGGGCACTAATTAAAACCCTCAAAATATGGCCTTTCTTTTAATATGGTCACGGTACTGCTTGAAAAACTTATTTAATTTTTTTTTTTTCAAAAGTTACCTCCAGAGGGCTAATTCACGTATTTTTATGACGCGCCGATTAAGTTTTAGTACAGTTGCAGTTAAGTTCAAGTTTGAGTGATAAACGGTATTCTTGTTATCTTTGAACTGCGCGTAAGCTGCGCGTGAATTGCACGTGAACTGCACGACCACCGAACTTACTAACGGTGGCGAGAAAAAATATTACTCACTAAATATTCGAATAGAATCGATTACATTTCAATGAATATAACGTTATCATAATATTAAAACTTAAACATAACCTTATAAGCTGTCATTTTGAGACGTCAAACAAATAGTAGAATACCGATCATGTTGCGTTCCGAAGCACGCACCAAAGACGCGCAACAGTAGAATGCCGTTATTACGCTCGCGTGACGCGAACTTGACGCGAGCGTTTCTGACAGCGGTAGAGAATACGAAAAGCGTTGTTTTGATCGAAACTTAACTTCAACTGCACTGCAACAGAACTTATTTAGTTACGTGAATTGGCCTATTCTCTAAACTTGATATTTACGTAAAGCCAAATTATATCTACTAAAACCTTCCTCGAGAACCACTCTATACATTTTTGAATACAGCATGAAAATCGGTGCAGTAGTTTTTGAGTTTATCACGGACAAACAGACAGACGCGGCGACGGACTTTTTTTATAATATGTAGTGATACCAACGTATCCCCATGACGTTTTCCATACGCGTTCAGACATTCCTAGTAATAATTTTCAATGACACATAGTACTTAAGAAACACTGCGACTACTCATCACAATGCTAATACCAAAGACTATTAAACCACTTGACTGCGCATACAGTGCCCCGACGCACGAAAACTATTAGTGTTTTTGCTCATATATTAGGCAGCGGCACTAGTAACCATTTTAGTTGTGACCAAGTGTTAGACCTGTGGGCACGCTAAGTTTTTGCAAATCGTTTTAATTTTTATGCAATTTATAACGCATAAAAATGCCTTCATACCCGGTGAATTTGTGTGGGAATATTCCAAGACCTCTTGTTACAAAAAGGATGGCATAACTTTTCACCGGAGAGTAAAGACTACGCAAAATATTTTTGATTTGAATCAGATGATGAGTCACTGCAGGGGTCTATATAAAATGGTGGTTAGGTGAACGAGCACACTGTGAGAAGCGCGCGTTGATGTCTTTTGGAAAAGTCTCTTTCTTTCATTAGGAAATACTTATATTTTTATCCCTTTCTTCCCCTTTGTATTTTTATCGTAAAAATCTGTGCTGTTACGTTTAATGATTGAAGTCGATTTATCGATGATCATAAAATTACACTTAATACAATTTTTAATCAATTCACATACTTACATTAAAGACTTAACAACTTTTAAACGACTTTAAAAATAGGAGGAGGGTCTCAGTTTTTTCATCTGTGTGTTTGACATACATGTTTTCATTTTAGATTTTCGAAGATTTCAGAATTAAAATAAAAGTGGAAAGATAAGGTTAATAGGGAAACTTTGTTTAAACAAGATATAGCGCTGTTTGTTTGGATTGAGTATTTTTATAATGTTAAAATCCATTTTATCGATATCGACTATTTTCATTTAATCAAGTAGCGCCACCACTAACCATAGGCTACCTATGCAACTTGACCTTGAACGGACCAATTGCAGCCGCGCGTTGTTCCTCGTCCCCCGGCCCGCTGTAGTGAGCCGCGTACTTAGAAGAAATCGGCCTATACGCTCTCTAGTGGTTATATACTCTATGGCTAATACCAATGACTTTGGAAGTATAGTAATTGACATAACCTCATTTGCTTCTCCGTCGTCGGGCTTAAAGAGTTCTAGATAAAAAAGGAAAACCGGCCAAGTGCGAGTTCTAGATAAAAAAAGAAAACCGGCCAAGTGCGAGTCGGACTCGCGCACCGAGGGTTCCGAGGGTTCGAAACCTGTAGGTATATGTATATTATAAGCAAAAGTTGCGGTTTACGATTTATGACGTATTAAAAAAATAATACTTACTAGATCTTGTTCAAACCAATTTTCGTTGGAAGTTTACATGTTTTTTTTTTTAATGTTTTCTCCTATTTTAGAAGTTACAGAGGGGGGACACATTTTACCACTTTGGAAGTGTCTCACGCGCAAACTATTCAGTTTAGCAAAAAATGATATTAGAAACCTCAATATCATTTTTGAAGACATATCCATAGATACCCCACAAGTATGGGCTTGATGAAAATAATAATTGAGTTTCAGTTCTAAGTACGGAGACCCTCAAAATTTATTGTTTTTTTTTTTTTTCTATATTTGTGTGAAAATCTTAATTCGGTTCACAGAATACATCTATTTACCAAGTTTCAACAGCATAGAGTGGCTGTGACATACGGACGGACGGACAGACAGACAGACATGACAAATCTATAAGGGTTCCGTGTTTTGCCATTTGGCTACGGAACCCTAAAAACACATGAAATAAAATCTATTGAAATGCTACGCAGTAAAAGAATGGGGCAGATGACTCTGTCTTTTTTTCCTTGTATTGTTTTGTATAGAAATCTTTTATATAATTATGTTTTGTTTATTTATAGGTACAGGTAAAAACGACACCTATACCAAAATAGTAAAGCTTAAGAATTTAATTGCTTGAACGCGCTAATCTCAGGAACTACTGGTCCGATTTCAAAAAATATTTCATTGTTAGATAGCCCATTTATCGAGGAAGGCTATAGGCTATCATTACGCTACGACCACTATGAGTGGAGATTTAATGAAAATAGTGACGCAGACAAAGCTGCGCGGGTCGGCTAGTCTATACTAATAATAATATTATAAAGAGGTAATATTTGTTTGTAAGTTTGTATGTAGGGGGTAATCTCAGGAACTACTGGTCCGATTTGAAAATTTCTTTCATTATTAGATAGCCTATGTATCATCACGCTAAGACTAAAAGGAGCCGAGCATTAAATGGTAAATGTGACGCAGACGAATTTGCGTGGGTCGGCTAGTCTATACTAATAATAATATTATAAAGAGGTAATATTTGTTTGTAAGTTTGTATGTAGGGGGTAATCTCAGGAACTACTGGTCCGATTTGAAAAATTCTTTCATTATTAGATAGCCTATGTATCATCACGCTAAAACTAAAAGGAGCCGAGCATTAAATGGAAAATGTGACGCAGACGAATTTGCGTGGGTCTTTTATAAATGTTTTGTTTCTTTATAGGTACAGGCAGCTAAGCAAGTCATGGGGTAGGTCTGTATAAAGGTTCCGTTCCCATGGGATTTCCGGGATAAAAACTCTTCTTCTATGTCCTTTCTCGGGTCTCAAACTATCTTTGTACAAAATTTCATCCAAATCGGTTCAATAGTTTAGGCATGGCATGAAGAAAAGACAGACAGACAGAGTTACTAACGCATTTATAATTTTAGTAGGGATATAAAATAAAGGCTATTTTTCCTTGTTCAACCAGTTTGTGTCTCTCGTTAAATAGGCCTAAATAGATTATCTTGTCGCGAGGAGCTCGTGGCTAAATAATAACAGCCGCACAGGTAATCTGCAAGGTTAAGCAACGCTTGCCGAGGTTGGTCTGTGGATGGGTGACCATCTTAACATACCGAGTTTCCTCCGTGCCTCGGAAAGCACGTTAAGCTGTTGGTCCCGGCTGTCATTTGGAGATCTTTGGCGTTATGGATAGTCAGAAGCCAGAAAATCTGACACCAGTCTTGCCAAGGAGTATCGTGTTACTCAATTAATGTGTTGTGGAGGTCTGGTAGGCAGCCGCTCCACGTAAAATACTGGTATTCAGCTGAATCCGGTGTGACTGGAAGCCGACCCCAATATACTTAGTTGGGAAAAGGCTAGGCAGATGATGAGATTGTCTTGTCGCTTATCAACATTGAATACTTCTGATAAAAATCTGCTAAGTATAAGCTGACAATCCGTAACGACTGCCAAAGCTCTACAATGACAGCCGGGACCAACGGCTTAACGTGCTTTCCGAGACACGGAGGATACTCGATATGTTAAGATCAACCATCCACAGACCAACCTTTGCAAGCGTTGCTTAACCTTAAAGATCGACCTGTGCGGCTGTTATTATGTAGCCACGAGCCACTTAGACAATGATAAGTTAGAAATAAACAACAAACAAAAAACTGTATTGTATTTTGACCTACTCAACGCGTAATCGTCGTCTTCCTACCGACTGTGACACATCAAAACAATGACTGATGCAAAAGAATAATATTCAAGCCCAAAGTTCAACTCGGTTCCATTCAGTCAAGCCATTAGTTATTGTGGAAAAATAATGTCATTTACAGAGCACGGAAACGCTTTAGTGGTGATTGACTTTATTTCGAGCCGATCATCATATCAGACAACCACACACACACAACACACACACAACACACACACATACACACACACACACACACACCCACTGCTGAACATAGGCGTCAAGCCCCAAGCGTCGCCACAACAACCAGCCCTGTGCGTCTCGCATCATCAGCTACCCGCGATCTTCACCAGTTCATCGGTAAACCTTGTACGACGCCTTCCAACGTTGCGTCTTCCCATACGCGGTCGCCACTCCAGAACTTTTCGGCCCCATCGAGGATCTGTGTTCTGCGAGCAATGTGCCCCCTGCCCCTTCAGTTCGGTGATCCTTCGGGCTATGTCGGTAACTTTGGTTCTCTTGCGGATATCATCCTGATTCGATAACGATAGGAAACTCCAAAAATTGCCCTCACCATTGCCCTTTGGGTGACTTAAAGCCTACGGATGAGGCATTGTGGGCGACCACACGTTTCAGTTCCATAAGTCATCACTGGCATCATCATCTGCCTAGCCTTTTCCCAACTATATGGGGGTCGGCTTCCAGTCAAACCGGATTTAGCTGAGTACCAGTATTTAACGCGGAGCGGCTGCCTATCAGACCTCCACAACCCATTAACTGGGTAACACGGTACTTCATGGCAAGACTGGTGTCAGATTAACTGGCTTCTGACTATCCGCAACGACTGCCAAAGATGTATTATATGACAGCCGGGACCAACAGCTTAACGTGCTTTCCGAGGCACGGAGGAAACTCGGTATGTTAAGATGGACACCCATCCACAGACCAACCTTGGCAAGCGTTGCTTAACCTTGAAGTTCGACCCGTGCGGCTTGTTCTATTTAGCCACGAGCTCTTTTATACATCAATGGCAATAAACACTTAAAGATTATACAAATGAGATACAGGGTCTGCAGTCTCGACATAGTTAAAGATGTCCTATCGACCGAATTCGGTCGAGTCCAATCGATTTGAAAATACACATATTTGGTAGTCTCTTCAAGGACTTGATAGTCTCTCTTTGACATGAACGAGCATGGTGATCGAGAGCATGTCATGCTCACTCAAATGTTTTGCTGATGGCGGCGTGTGTGTTGGATCATTCGGTTCCCTTCAAAATGGTTGAGCTGAATGGTGCCGATACATACGTCAGGTTCGTGAACGGACGCCGTCAGTTGAGACTGGTCATCTCTTAACCACCACTGGCTTATTTTCATCTTTGTATTTAAGTTGTTGTTTTAAGTTTTTTTTATTTTGCATTGTCCTCACATGAAGAAGCAAGTACATGTAACTAAGATTTTTGTAAAACATCACATGATTTAAAAGAGTGTCCATGGAGTTTCTTGCACGTTCTTCTCCATAGAGATCTACGCTTTGGAACGTGCAAATAGCCTCATGTTTTTGACTGACCGACCTTGACATTTCAAAAGTGCCTGTAAATGGTTTATTTGAAATAAATGCTTTGAATCTTTGAAGGTTCAGGATTCAAAGCATTTATTTACAGGCACGTTTGAATTTCAGTCAAGGTCAGTCAAAAGCATGAAGTTATTTGCCTGTTCCAAAACGTAGATCTCTACGGAGAAGAACGTGCAATAAACTCCACGGACACTCTTTTAAATCATGTGATGTTTTACAAAAATATTGGTACCATTATCTTTGATTGCTTCTATATTATTATGTGAGGACAATGCAAAGAACAAGAAAGTATATAAAACAATTTAACTACAACTACATTCAAAACCAGCGACTGTCATCGCTAGCAAATGTCAAATAACTGAACTTTGTCGTGTAAACTTTAGCGAACCTCGCGTCGAATTTTGACAGCCCGCTAAGCGTATTGATAATTATTATTCGATTGGCATGACAACGGACCGGTATTATTCAGTAGAAATTACAAATGTCGAGACTGCAGGCCCTGGTACCATTTAACGTGCCCCAGACAAAGAGGAGTTTCGGTATTGTCACTGTCACCTCTGACGTAGACTAGAGTGAAGAGCAATAAAGATTATTGGTCACCCATCCGACCTTGAAAATTGAACCAGATACGACAAAAATTTTTTTTACGGTTGATAGGCACTCTTTGACCACTATCTCACCTGTAAGAGATGATGAGCACGCTTGCCTTGATGTAACCTATTCAGTCCGCACTTAAAAGACTCCCAGGTTGTAGCTATCAGGAAACACAGACTCCGGCAGGGAATTCCACTCCATAGCTGTACGCACTATGAATTTGTTCTTAAAACGTTTTGTGCGTGTTGGTGGGATGCCCACCATGTACAAATTTTATTATAATCTGTCAAATTTCTGTAACAGATTTTTAACTTTATAGCTAGGTGATTAAGTTTAATTTTGACACCAACTCATCAAGGTTGATGTGCTGGCTTCTGTACCGGTGGCTCATCGCCATTCAAATTAATTAACGTATTAATGCATCTAGACGTTGCCAAGCGTGGTATTTCCATGTTCTGCGCTATCCTATATTTTTGGTTCCATTGCGTGCCTAGCAACCATAAGGTTAAACGCAAAACTATGCCTCAGCTAAGTATGTATGTTATGTAACGTAGGTGGTTTGATTTCGAAACCCCTCGTGACGGAATTGTTTTGCAATCAACTGAACAGGCCTACATGGCAAGCGTTTGCATTCGTAGAGCGTCTGCTATACCATCACCAGTTAACACAGTGATTTGTCCCGCATTTGACACATTTTTTAGGCTACCGTACTGAAAAAGTAACATACGGAAGCCTATTACTAATCCTCCGCTGTTCGTCTGCATCTGTCTGTCAGCGGGCTGTATCTCAAGAACCGTAGTTTACAGTTGAAATTTTCAGATTTTATATTTCTATTGCCGCTATGACAAACAATAGGCTTGTGTCCTGAAAAAATCGAATTAGTCCGTCAGTTAGATTATAAAAAAATATTTGACCCGTGTTTTTTCTTTTGTTACGGGAACCAAAATTGACGAAGTTACGACGCTTTTAAAATTCTCAATACGTCACACTTTCGCATAATTTTTAGTGAGTCGTGACGTCACGGGCCCCCACTCCCAAGTTTTGATGCGTTTTATCTTTGTCAATATTCATTGATTTACAAAAACAAAAAATACGAGTCCATTATTTTTCATTACTCTAACTGACGGACTACCTAAATAGTTTTGCAATTTGTGGATGATGGAATCTAGCCTATTAAGGTTTATGGTACGGAATCCTTTGTGTGCGAGTCCGACTCGAACTTAGTCGGTTTTTTGCCAATTCTTTCTCTTTTTTTTACATAGCGTGAAAATTCTATGTCGCCACATACGAACCAAAGACCTGACGTCATACAAATCCTGTGTTCCGTGCAATTTGAACATCAACAGCTCAAATAGCAACCATCGGTCAGTTGCCCGTGCCTACCGGACACAACACCCTTTTCAATGGAGATTTGCGGGACTTCACATCCTGTTCTGCATACCTATAAAGTACACGATTTCTTTGACCCTAAACCCCGAAGACACGGTGGAGCACACTGTGCAGGTGTGGCCCGCCTGGGCGGAGCACCGCCATGTCCTCGAAGCGGCGATCGGCGGGGACCTCTCGCGTCCGGCCCTGGTCCAATCCATGGTCCGGAGCGAGACGGAATGGGACGCCGTCACCTCCTCTGCGAAGCCGTCATGCTGGCGAAGGAGGTGGCGGAATGGGAGAGGTTCGGTGGCCGGAGGCCACCGTAGGCGCGGGCCTGTGGACGGTGAGCTATGGGTAGCTCGCCTCCGGAACACAAAGGGCAATGAAGGAACATGGGTGGGTTTTAGTCAGTAAGAGTCTGACACTCCCTCCCGCTCCACCCAAAGCGGGAGAAGTCATTGGATGAAAAATACCGACATAGCCCGAAGGATCGCCAATCTGAAGTGGCAGTGGGCAGGGCACATTGCTCGCAGAACAGATGGTCGATGGGGCTGAAAAGTTCTGTAGGCTAATTCACGTAACTAAATAAGTGCTGTTGCAGTGCAGTTGAAGTTAAGTTTCGATCAAAACAACGCTATTCGTATTCTCTACCGCTGTCAGACACGCACGCGTCAAGTTTGCGTCACGCGAGCGCAATAACGGCATTCTACTGTTGCGCGGTTTTGGTGCGTGCTTCGGAACGCAACATGATCGGTATTCTACTATTTGTTTGAAGTCCCAAAATGACAGCTTATAAGTGTTTTAAGAGTCCTATTACATTTTTTACGGAAATTCATGATTTTTGACGCTGTTATTTTCAGCAGCAGTAAGATATTTTAATTATTTGATCCTGAATAACGATAGTGCCAGTCTCTTTATTGTAAGTTGGAGTTACACATTTTCATTTTTCTGTTCGTGTAATTTACTATAAATATTTTACGAACTCAGTTTGCAAGAAAAAATGTCGACGATGGAACTTTGACGGTCTAATTCACATTGTTATAATCAATTCTTTTAAAAACTGAAATTACTAAAAGGTAAGTTGAATGTTTTACTTGTTTATTGGAGTTCTAGAATTTCTTTAAATTCCTTGAGTTTTCACGGAAAAAAACGTAAAGAAATCCTAATTTAAGCCAGAAATGTCTTGATTCAGCGTCCATTATATTCCAAATAAAAACAATTTTATCAAATAAATTGATATGATATAAAATTTCAATCTACAATGAATACGTTTAATTAGTTTTCGTTTGTCAATCTAATAAAACAAAATTACAATAAATAAAATTAAAGTACTATATTCTGCATCAATTCAGCGCACGCGCTCCTCAGTCTCGCGCGAGCGCCCAAATAAACTATAATCCTATTCAGACTAGTAAGTATCAAAATTGTTTCGCGGACTATAGATATACTCTCAACGCAGACCAACGTAACTTCGTCTATTGCAAACGAGCATTGACGATTCGTAATAGGACTCTTAATATAGTATTATCATAAACATCATATTCATTGAAATTTAAACGATCCTATTCGATCATATAGTGAGTAATATTTTTTTCTCTCCACCGTCAGTAAGTTTGGTAGTTTGGTTGTCGTGCAGTTGACGTGCAGTTCACGCGCAGTTTACGCGCAGTTCAAAGATTACAAGAATACCGTTTTTCACTCAAACTTAAACTTAACTGCAACTGCACTAAAACTTAATCGGTGCGTCATAAAATTACGTGAATTAGCCCTCTGGAGTGGCGACCGCGTACCGGAAGCGGCCGTTGGAAGGCCTTCCACATGGTGGACCGAAGACCCGGTGAAGCGGGTAGCTGATGGATGCGAGACGCACAGGATTGGTTGTTGTAGCGACACTTGGTAGAGGTCCATGATGTTGAGCTCGTGGCTAAATAACAACAGCCGCACGGGTCCATCAAGTTTGCCAAGGTTGGTCTGTGGATGGTCGACCACTGACCATCTTAACATATCGAGTTCCCTCCGTGCCTCGGAAAGCACGTTAAGCTGTTGGTCCCGGCTGTCATTTGTAGATCTTTGGCAGTCGTTACGGATTGTCAGAAGCTGGTAAATCTGACTCCAGTCTTGACAAGAAATAGGTACCGTGTTACCCAGTTAATGGGTTGTGGAGGTCTGGTAGGCAGCGGCTCCACGTAAAATACTGGTATTCAACCGAATCCGGTTTGACTGGAAGCCGACCCCAATGTAGTTGGGAAAAGACTAGGCAGATGATGTAACCAAAAAGATTCGGGAATAAAAGCCACTAATGGTCAATGTCCCCCTTGAAACCACAGGAATCTATTCAAGGTAATTATGTGCATGTTTAACCTTCGTCCTAAGACGTTTGTTTACGTACGTCAGTGAATGAGCAATCGGTTGTGGCTAACGCGAATCAATCGGTGCAAAGTATTCTCGATCGAAGTTCATTATAATAATGGCTCTAATTTGTTTTATGTAATAAAAGTGTGTGTAAAGGCATAAATTCACCGCGGCGCAAACTGTGCACGGCCACGCTGCGCATGTTGTGCACGGCCACGCGGCGCATTCTGTGCACTGCCGCGCGGCGTATTCTGTGCGAGGCCACGCTGCGCATGCTGTGCACGGGCACGCGGCTCATTTTAGCTGCGTGCATTCATTTGTTTGACATCGTGGGTCTACGTTTCCACTGCAGTACACACTACACACCCACAACTATGTACAAGTGCAGCGTGACCCACCACGGTGCACAGGTGCTGCGGTACAGTTTTACATAGTCGTGCGTACTGCATGCACGGCGTGCATGACGTTAACAGCGTTCAGCTATGTGAGCGCGACATTCGAATAAGCCACACATGTACCAATGACGTCAATTAACACGTAGCGTGTCCGTGGGTTGCAATGGACACTATCACATCCATCTTCTTGTAAAGCGAAGCTAAGGCCTGTCTGTGCGCCGCAGTGGGTCTGCGCCTTTATGGTAGACAAAACAGGTTCTTACGACCTGAGACGCATTTTGTGTTTTCTTCTTCTTGGATTTGTTTTGTTTTTATTATGGCTTCGCTTAGCCATATTTGAATGATGAATGAATTTAAGTAATTGTAAATTGGGGTCTTTAAGTCTAGACTGAATAAAATACTTTTAGGCAAGCGTGCTCCATTGTTGACCAAATCTCCGATGTGCCAAGGAGTTTGGTTCGTTAAAATGGTCACCCATCCACAGACCGACCTCGGTATGCGTTGTTCAACCGTGCCGCGTGCGGCTGTTATGGTTTAGCCACGAGCTTGAGCTCGAGCGCCAATTTATCCTTATGACAATTAAAATATTATAATTCCAAGTCATATCATCATCTGCCTAGCCTTTTCCCAACTACATTGGGGTCGGCTTCCAGTCAAACCGGATTCAGCTGAATACCAGTATTATACGTGGAGCGGCTGCCTACCAGACCTTCACAACCCATTAACTGGGTAACACGGTACTCCTTGGCAAGACTGGAGTCAGATTTACTGGTTTCTGACATTCCGTAACGACTGCCAAAGATCTACAAATGACAGCCGGGACCAACAGCTTAACGTGCTTTCCGAGGCACGGAGGAAACTCGATATGTTAGGATGGTCACCCATCCACAAACCAACCTTGGCAAGCGTTGCTTAACCTTGAAGATCGACCCTTGCGGCTGTTATTATTTAGCCACGAGCTCCTCTCATCATCACATCATTCCAAGTCATAGGTACTTGTAAATGCTAGATCCTGGTATATTTTTTTTACTATTTATAGGCACACGTTTGACCACTATCTCGCCTGATGGTAAGCAATGATGCGGTCTAAGATGAATGTAGATGTAGGTAGTTAGCACGTTTAACTTTGTGTATTTAGTACAGACTACAGACACACATATCAACATACCTACAACAATCTGCCAATTTTTAAATAGATTTTCAACTTTATCGTTAAAGTTATTGGGTTCAAATTTGATTGGAAAAATTTGACAGTTTTAGATAGCATGATGCGTTTGTATTATTCCATCTATGCTAATATTAAAAAGCAGAAAAGTTTGTTTGTTTGATTGAACGCGCTAATCTCAGGAACTATTGGTCCGAATTGAAAAATTCTTTCAGTGGTAGATAGCCCATTTTAAGAGGAAGGCTTTAGGATATATATCATCACGCTAAGACAAATAGGAGCTGAGCATTAATGGAAAATGTGACGCAGACGAAGTTTGCTCGGGTCAGCTAGTGTTAATTATAAAATCACGAGTCGGCTAGACGGATTTGGACACAGGGCTCCATTACAATGTCCGGAATCCTTTTTTTTTCTTACTATGGATAGGCGTGCGTTTGACCACTATCTCACCTGGGGCCCGAGTCTGCTATTTTTATAAATTTGTCATTCCGACACGATCCCATTGTCATGCCATTGTCATTTTGCTAAAAGTTCGTAATCTGCTAAATTCATAATCGCACGGTCACTGGCACGTCAGTGGCCTGTCACTGGGACGTCAGTGGTCTCATAAAAGAATTGCGGTAGGAATGCCGTATTGTCATTATTATAAAGCCGAGCTAAATTTGAGCATTTATTCATGCCAGATTTTATTTATATTTAGTTTTACATATTATTTATTAGTGTTATAAGCAATCTGAAGTAGTGAGAAGTTCGTAAATACTAAATCTGTCATTGTGTACGAGATTACCATTCATATGGCTTTCTTTCAATGGCGTGTCAGTGGTTGATCATTGGAATGTCATAATGACGCCATTATGATGCCATTATGTTAGTAGATTACCAAACTTGTCAAAATCAACCATTTTGAAATCAGTGATCGACCATTCTGACACTATTGTAATAGCAGACTCGGGCCCCTGATGGTAAGCGATGATGCAGTCGAAGATGGAGCACGTTTGCCTAGAAGTAACCTATTCACTCTTGACTTAAAGACTCCCAGGTTGTAGCTATCAGGAAACACAGACTCCGATAGGAATTCCACTCCTTAGTTCGAGGGGCTACTTTTAACCCGAAAAACTTTTGCAAGGCACTTTTTTTAATAGGGAATATGCATGCAATTTTTTTATTTGCAAAATAAAATACTTATTAGCTCTAGTAAACAATCATGAAATTATTTTTTAAATACCTTCATCATTTATTAAGTTATAAAGCTTCAAAGACTACAGTTAGAAAGAGAAGTCCGATACGTAATGTGACGTCAAATTACACGATGACTCTACAGCTGCCATAGAAAACGGCGTTTTCGCGAGAGGGACAGATATACTTGTTTAAAATAATTGTATCTCGTTCATTTTTCGAGCAATTTAGATTCTAATTTCACAGTGAGTATTATATTTTCGGATACTTTTAGATAAACTGTTCAGATCATAAATACTTTTTTCATGCATATTCCCTATTTTGACTTTTTGTATGCCATGTCATGCCTATTTTTAACCGAATTCCCAAAAAGGAGGAGGTTCTTTATTCAAAAAGTTATCATCTGCCTAGCCTTTTCCCAACTATATTGAGGTCGGCTTCCAGTCAAACTGGATTCAGCTGAGTACCAGTATTTTACGTGGAGCGCCTGCCTACCAGACCTCCACAACCCATCTACTGGGTTACACGGTAGTTCTTGGCAAGACTGGAGGCAGATTTACTGATACCACTAAAAAGTGAAAAATAAAAAACTTTTCACAATTTAATTTTTTTATTTGGAAGTCGGTTGTATTGCCGCGGATTGCGGATTGCCAAAGGTGTATTCTTGCGTAACAAAGTAACCGATTTCCGACCTTATTCTTTAACCTTAAGGGCGGAAATCGGTTAAGGGCGGGTTGTATCAAACAGTTGGTTAACGTAACATACGTACGTCAAAAAGTTACGATTACGGACGATGTTTGACGTTCGTTAAATTAGAAGCGTTGTTTCAAAACATTCTGGTATTGGATTCATAGCTAAGTTATTGACACGGGTCCTACCTAAATAGCTTTTTTTGCATTCCACCACTTATTTGTGTCATCAGAAGAACTGGTATTGAGGAATTCAAAAGAATTTTCACAATATTGTTCTATTTGACGCAACTAAAGTTACGTTAACGAGTGCTCAGACCATCTGTTAACGTAAACGTTATATTTTACGTGCGTTAACGCTGACATTTTGTGAAACAACCCAATTTTTTGATTTGACGACAGTTAGCACTATTTTTAACGTTTACGCGTGCGTTAAGTGTAGTTGAAACAACCCGCCCTAAGTACTTTATTTTATGTAGTTACGTACTTGTTAATGACGGCAGTATTAGCATTGCCAGAAATTCGTAAAACATGTTTTAAAGAAAAAAGAAACAAAGGTTTTTATTAAAACTAGGCTGAAAATCATCAGCAACGGTACTACCTCTTCAGGAGACATGATAGAATCATTTGCAGAAATATGATTGAATTAGGTCGTGGAACAAGACGTCTGGTATCAAGGCTAATGCCTGCTAGTACTACCTTGCGTGATGTCCTTGTAGACACACGTCCAATCGCTAGGCACTTGCCCCCTAGTGTATTAGGGCAAGTATCGTTACCCACGACTTGGTTTTACTTTAAGGAAATGTATAACAGCAATCCAGTGCTTGGAAGCTGGTGGTGTGACACCTGTACCTCGGAAAGCACCTTGTATAGGTCCTGCGCCTGATATGTCACGATTTTTAGGGTTCCGTAGCCAAAGGGCAAAAACGGAAACCTTATAGATTCGTCATGTCTGTCTGTCCGTCTGTCACAGCCACTTTTCTCCGAAACTATAAGAACTATGCTGTTGAAATTTGGTAAGTATTCCGTGAACCGCATAAAGATTTTCACACAAAAATAGAAAAAAAATCTAAATTTTGGGGTTCCCCATACTTAGAATTGAAACTCAAAAAAAAATTTTTCACCGAACCCATACGTGTGAGTATCTATGAATAGGACTTCAAAAATGATATTGAGATTTCTAAGATATTTTATTCTAAACTGAATAGTTAATGAATAGAAAATGTGTGTCCCCCCCCCTTAACTTCTAAAATAAGAGAATGATAAAACTAAAAAAAATATATAATGATGTACATTACCATGTAAACTACCAGCGAAAATTGGTTTGAACGAGATCTAGTAAGTAGTTTTTTTTAATACGTCATAAATCGTAAATCGAAACTTCTGCTTATAATTTAATTCCTACTGGTTTGTACGGAACCCTCGGTGCGCGAGTCCGAGTCGCACTTGTTTAAAGATGGGAAACCATCAAATGACTTCTCCCGCTCTGGACGGAGCAGGAGGGAGTGTCAGACTCCTACTGACTAAAACATATCCTTGTTCTTTCTAATGCCCGTTGCGTTCCCGGGCCGCGGTGACTCTTTCAAAACTAATATCTACTGTGTACTCTGGTAAACTCGACAAAGAATGGTCACTGTGACCGAAATTCTCTGGATTATTATCATCATAAACTGATGACGATATTTGAGGAAGTTTAAGGCGGGGTTGCAGTACTTTTTAAGATTTTTGAACGTCTAAAAATCTAATTAATTATGAGTTTTTTAATAAATAAAAATCTATACTAATATTATAAAGCAGAAGAGTTTGTTTGTTTGTTTGGTTGAACGCGCTAATCTCAGGAACTACTGGTCCGATTTGAAAAATTCTTTCAGTGTTAGATAGCCCATTTATCGACGAAGGTCATAGGCTATATATCATCACGCTAAGACAAATAGGAGCGGAGCAGTAGGTAATGGAAAACGTGAGGCAGACGAAGTTGCGCGGGTCAGCTAGTCATTACATAAAAATTGAACATACCCTCAAGTAAATCGTAAGGATAGAAACGCGATCTATAATGATTGGCTCGATACTTTTTTTCATCAACATTGACACTAAATTACAATTTTAAACGTGTACTGCTAAGAGATTTCATCACGAATATATATAAAAGTTATATCAATAGATAGAGCTTTTTATTTTTCAGTTTTCGCCAAGAAGAAAAAACAATCAAAATTTAGGCATTATTTCGCTCGCCGGACAGTCGCTGTTGTTCGTCAAAACACAGTACTGCAACCTCGCCTTAACAACAGAACACGCCTTTCTTTCGTCAATCAATAGCTCGTTTCGTAGAATATAAAATTCAATGTGAAGGCCCCGGTTCATGAACGCGTCAAAAAACAAACAACATTCTATTTTCAGCTCTTTTATCATTCCGTAACCGCCGAACGAAAAGTTTACAAATACTTTAACGAGTGATGCAGACGTACAAATATGCTAGATTTCAAACGACTTGCCAGTATTGCCAGCACTTCCTTGTGGTAAGCATTTTACCAACTATATTTGAGTCAGTCAGCTTCCAGGGGGTCTTAAAAGGGCGCTTAAGCAGAATCATCTATACTAATCTGTACTAATATTATAAAGAGGTAACATTTGTTTGTAAGTTTGTATGTAGGGGGTAATCTCAGGAACTACTGGTCCGATTTGAAAAATTATTTTAGTGTTAGATAGCCCATTTATCGAGGAAGGCTATAGGCTTATACATATCATCACGCTAAGACTAAAAGGAGCCGAGCATTAATGGAAAATGTGACGCAGACGAAGTTGCGTGGGTCAGCTAGTATTCAATAAATTTTAGCACAATCTGGCAACTTTCATTTCCATCTTTATGGCTAACGCATTAGGTTCAAGGTTGATTGGGAAAATTTGACAGAGACGGGTAGCGAGATTTGCTTTCTGATTCAGCTATAGTGGTTTTTTAGACTCGCTATTAACAGCCGCACAGTTCGATCTTAGTCGAGGTTGGTCTGTGGATGAGTGAACAACTAAACAAACCGAGTTTCCTCCGTGCCTCGGAAACACGTCATGCCGTTGGTCCCGGCTATCATTAGTAGATTTTTGGCAGTCGTTATGGATAATTCGAAGCCAGTAACCCATTCTTGCCAAGAAGTACCGTGTTACCCTGTTACTGAGTTGTGGAGAATACTGGTATTCAGTTGAATTCAGTTTGACTAGTAGCAGACTCCAATGTAGATGAAAAACGGCTGGGCAGATTATGTTAGAACTGCAATGGAAACATTATTAGCATTACGTCATGCTTCATTTTCTTCCTGATATCAAATTGGTTCAAGAGTAAAGAATTAATTAATAAACAGACGGAATAACTTTTGCATAACTTAAAAATGTAAATAAGGATGAATTCAAAAACCTTATTAATATTCAAGTTGAATTAACATATACAACGGTTTGTGTATGTTTTTTTTTGTGTAAACAGTTATTGTAACATGTTTTTATTTTCACAATAAAGTTAAGTGCAGAGGTTTAATAAGTATGTTAATGTGTGACCAACTTAAGAGGAAATGTGGGCTTGTAGACTTCGTATGTAAAAAGTTATATTTCGAGGTTTGGCTCTCGCCTGTTTCCTCCTCCAATACTAAATCGATTCAATAGATATTACACAAGCTGAATAAGAAGGATATAAACTGTGCCCCTATGTTTTTCTTTATTCATTAATAGTTGCCAAACTTGTTCAGAAATGCTCTTTTGACAGCAGTTTATTGGACAATTTTGAGCATGTTTTGAGGGTCCTAGTGCTTTTACGTTTAATATATCATCAAAAAAGAAAACATAGCGACACAAAATATATTCTTATTATTCAGTTCATGAAATATCTCTTAAATCTGTCCAATATTGAAGAAGGAAACAGGCGAGAGCCAAACCTCGAATTATGACTATTTACATACAAAGTCTCTCCGCCCGCGTTTCCTCTTAAGAAACGCGTGAACAAGAATGGCAGCACAACTGTTGACACTTCAAAGGAAAAGAGCTGGATGAGGATCCGTTCCCACCAGAGAATCGCTTGCGCTTAGCGAGGCTGTGTAAATAAAGGCGCAAACCCACCGCGACGCAAGCTGTGCACGGGCACGCGGCGCATTAAGAGGAGGCTCCCTAAATTTTATGTTAATTTGCATTAATATTCTGAAACAGTCACACATACTATCAAAATGGAACTTTAGTATATGATTTATTGGATCTTTTTCTTTCCATGTACAAGACAGTTACGTAATTGTAAGATTTTCACTCGATTCATTTTTAATTCAAAAATCATGTCTTTTTTAAAGATTATTCCTTTTTTTTTCAAGATTGCGTGGCTTTTATGTCTTAAATAAATATTAACAGTAAGAAAATATAGTTTACTATCCAGTCACAAGATATTTTTTCTCTAGATCAATTATTACTTCAGTTATAAACGAAATAAGAATTGAGACTTACGACATTTAGTTTCGAGCTCGAACGCGATCAAAGAGCGCATGCGGTATTCAACTTTATTACGGCTAGCATAGCGTCTAGCACCATAGCGGTAGTGGCGGGGTGCATGGGGCGGAGCTTGCGTAGAAATTATTTTAGAGTGCCTGCTCTTAAAGCTACATGTATTCATTTGTTTGAGTACGTGGGTCTACGTTTCCACTGCAGTACACACTACTCACGGCTACATTTCACACTACGTATCTCAAAATTGTACTGCGATACAGTTGTACATAGTCGTGGGTGGGTTAGTATATGGCGTGAACCGCATGCACAGCGTGCATGGCGTTAACAGTGTTGAACTATGTGAGCGCCGTATTCGAGCAAGCCACGCGTGTAACAATGACGTCAATAAGCTTGTGTCCTGAAAAAATCTAATAAGTCTGTCAGTTAGATTATCAAAAAATATTTAACCCATGTTTTGTCTTTTGCTACGGGAACCAAAATTGACGAAGTTACGACGCTTTTAAAATTCTCAATACGTCACAACTTCGCATAATTTTTAGTGAGTCGTGACGTCACGAGCCCCCACTCCCGAGTTTTGATGGGTTTTATCTTTGTCAATATTCATTGATTTACAAAAACAAAAAATACGTGTCCATTATTTTTCAATACTCTAACTGACGGACTAAATAGTTTTGCAATTTGTGGATGATGGAATCTAGCATATTGACGCGTATAGATTCCGATCGGTCGCAGTTGACACAATCACATACATTTTCTTGCAAAGCGAAGCTCAGCACACATGAGTAGTCTCTCCGTGCGCCGCGGTGGGTGCGCAAGCACGTAATGGCACTAGAAGGAACACGGATGGGTTTTAGTCAGTAAGAGTCTGACACTCCCATCTGCTTCGCCCAAAGTGGGAGGAGTCATTTGATGATTTTCCATTAAAAAAAAACCGGCCAAGTGCGAGTCGGACTCACGCACCGAGGGTTCCGTACAAACCTGTAGGTATTATATTATAAGCAAAAGTTGCGATTTACGATTTGTGACTTATTAAAAAAAAACTACTTACTAGATCTCGTTCGAAACCAATTTTCGTTAATAGTTTACAAGGTAATATACATATTTTTTTTTTTAAATGATATTAGAAACCTCAATTATAATATCATTTTCGAAGACCTATCCATGGATACCCCACACACATTTGAGTTTCAGTTCTAAGTATCAAAATTTATTGTTTTTTTCTCTATTTTTGTGTGAAAATCTTTATACGGTTCACAGAATACATCTTCTTACCAAATTTCAACAGTATAGGTCTTATAGTTTTGGAGAACAATGGCTGTGACATACGGACGGACAGACAGACAGACATGACGAATCTATAAGGGTTCCGTTTTTGCCATTTGGCTACGGAACCCTAAAAAGGGCCTACTATTGAATGACGTGGCCACTTATTAGCTCCAACAAATCAATATTCGAAAGCTGACCACTGACTCGCAAAGAAGAAATTTTTAATCAAAGCCCAGAGGGGCCCGAAAGGGCCGACGCCTGCCGGAGTCGCGGGAATATTCGCAAGAGACACCGTGGCTCCGGAACACAAAGGGCAATGAAGGAACATAGATGGGAGTCATTGGATGATTTCCCAAACCTAAAAAAAAAAAAGGGGTCACACGCGTGCTGCACTTCCCCCAAACATTCTTGTGATTGTTGATAGTAATACAACTGTCAAATCCCGTTAATAATGAAAAACACTATTCGAGGCCGCAAGGTTATCAACGTTTTAATGTAATCAAAAATAATGTTTTACTCATTAAAGTGACTGATTGAATATATTGAAGAAAAAAAAAACAATGAACATTCCTCGGGTAATTTTGAGGAATATCGAGTTTTAGGAGCTTGTGGCACATGATAACAGCCACATGGGTCGATCTTCAACGTCCAGGCTAAGCGTACGCTAAGATGCAGGTGCATAGCACAGTACAGATTTAGCAGGGCAGGGCAGGCGAGGCAAACATAGGCGTGCACTACGGGCCAATCACTGCACTTTCCCCGCCCCCGCGCCTCCGCGCCTCACTGCATAGGTACCACCAAAGGGATTAAGGGACCCAATAATTCACTTTTGCGCAGGTGAAGGTCACCGCTCAAGAATCGTGCCGATGATTATAGCTACAACCGTATCAAAGATACGGGACCCCCAAGTGCACAAAGCTATAGATGGTGGGACTAAATTCCCACCATGTTCGTCGTGCCTTGCCAAGACAGTTCTGAGCTATTTTGTTTAAAAAAATAATACCTAAAAACGGGGTCCCAACGATTGTTTGATACTGGGCCCCTTTGAGCTTAGCTACGCAACTCCCGGTTTGCCTGGAAGCTGACTCCAATATAGTTGGGAAAAGGCTAGGTAGATGTTGAATCCGGCCACAATCGGTCGTTTCGAGGTATAGCTCTTTCAAACCAATCGTTCAGCGAATTATCTCCACCCATATCAGAAACTCAATTAATCCTAATCACAATTTTATATTTATTATAACACATTACATAGGTATAAAGCTAGGCGTTTAATCGGCTGATAAGAGTGCTCTATCATGCTGCACATACATATTTGCTTGGGCATGTTGCACAAGCGTATCTGGACGATTGCATAAGGTTGTTCCAACTTCAAAATTGGTTCAGAAATGAGAGCAGGCAGTTTCAAAATAGCACTTATGACTTATGGCCGATAAACATTATCGCAAGACTTCAATGGACTTGTGTCCTGAAAAAATCTAATTAGTCCGTCAGTTAGATTATCAAAAAATATTTGACCCGTGTTTTTTCTTTTATTACGGGAACCAAAATTGACGAAGTTACGACGCTTTTAAAATTCTCAATACGTCACACCTTCGCATAATTTTTAGTAAGTCGTGACGTCACGAGCCCCCACTCCCGAGTATTGATGCGTTTTATCTTTGTCAATATTCATTGATTTACAAAAAAAATAAATACGTGTCCATTAATTTTTAAAACTCTAACTGATGGACTAAATAGTTTTTCAATTTGTGGATGACGGAATCTAACCTATTCTTTCAACTTTGTCGTTTATTTATTCAAACTTTATGTACAATTGCGGTATATAGGCGAACTTTTTGTCCTTATTAGTCACCTGTCAGGGTTGCGGAATTTGATCGAGAAAGAGTATTCGCCGCCCAGGAACGCAAAGGGCATTAGGTGGAACATGGATGGGTTTTACTCAGTATGAGTCTGACACTCCCTTCCGGACAAAACAACACAAAAAAAATACTCCTTATTTGTTGATTTCCCAACCTTAAAAAATACTAAGCTCGTGGCATTGATTTCGTCTATGGAAATCTATGGATGATCTTTAGCATTGAGCGAGCATATGGATGATCTCTAAGAGATACCAGTTCACTCTTCCTTTGAATCCTAACGGGTAGCACCAAGATTATATAATTTTGTCTATGTTTAGTTTCCTTCTTTGTTTCTACACACTGTGTCTATGTTTCTTTTCCCACTCTCCTGTCACAGGTCTGCTGGAAGAAATTTCATATGAAATAAGCAGTATCTTTGTGCTCTATTCTCTGTTTACTTTTTCTTTTTTAAGTTTCTTGTGTGTACATAAATAAATAAATAAATAAATTATACCATCTGGGGGTAGAACTTGGATGAGAAATGAAGAGATTGGCACAAGACAAGAGAGGCCTATGCTCAGCAATGGGAGAAATTGTTCTGTGAATGATGATCCACACGCACAAAACGTTTTGGGAACACATTCAATGTGCGTACAGCTAAGAATTGTAATTCCCTGCCAGAGCCCTGTTTTCTGATACCTACAACCTGGGAGTCTTTCAGCAAAGAGTGAATAGTTTACATACAGGCAAGCGTACTCCATCTTTGGCCACATCATCGCTTACCATCAGGTGAGATAGAAGTCAAACGCGTGCCATATAAAAAAAATGATGCATATCTTAACGGAGGAGCTCGTGGCTAAATAATAACAGGCGCACGGGTAGATCTTTAAGGTTAAGCAACGCTTGCCAAGGTTGGTCTGGAGATGGGTGACCATCTTAACATACCGAGTTTCCTCCGTGCTTCGGAAAGCACGTTAAGCCGTTGGTCCCGACTGTCATTTGTAGATCTTTGGCAGTCGTTACGGATTGTCAGAAGCCAGTAAATCCGACTCGTCTTACCAAGAAGTACCGTGTTACCCAGTTAATTGGTTGTGTAGGTCTGGTAGGCAGCCGCTCCATGTACAACACTGGTATTCAGCTGAATCCGGTTTGACTGGAATCCGACCCCAATGTAGTTGGGAAAAGGCTAGGCAGATGATGATGCATATCTTAACGAAGCAAAAACAGTGCCATTTATCGCATGTAATCTGAGCATCAAGAAAACATGTCCTATTAACGAATGCGCTATCTCGTAGCAAAGGTTAATTGATATCACGTGTAAGTCTAGCCTCGCTCGTGACGGAAACTAACAAGAGGTCAGAGAGAACGGGAAGAAGACTGCACTTGATTATGACTGATAAATCCCTGGTAGGTCTTGGGATCGTTTATAGTAGACTAGCTTCTACCAGCAGCTTCGCCGGCGTGATCCCTTGGGAACTTAATCTCGGGATATATGAGGTTTGAGATATCTTTATTTCCCATAAGAATATATTCACTTACATGAGAAATTTTAAAAGCTAACATAAAACCAGTATTGCACTTAAAAACTTACGTACAGTATTTTTAACAGTAGTTGTAGCAAAAATTATAACTTAGGATAACTATTTCACAGGTGTAGGTAGTCGCTAATAAATATAACAAGCTAGAAACGTAAACATACACTGTGTACGCGCAACTGGAATCGGTATGTACTATATATATATACAGTATACCGCGTGTATCTGACATCGACGCACAAACGATTTCCATGGGTCCAGGGCATGATTCTGGACACCCTTGACTTAGAATTTTTCATCGGCTTTTTTCTCATTTTTTCATTTTTTCCAAGGGTTTTTTTACTTTAGACTGCTCATAATCGTTATTCTGACCTAACCCAATGAGATTTTTAATAAAAAATAATTAATTAACTACTTTCACTAAAAAGAGCAATCTGAATAAGACCACAAATAGATATCAGCTCAGCTGAGCTGATACCTACTTGTGGTACTCTTGAGAAAAGAACCGACGAAAAATTCCAACACTGGGGTGTCCAGAATCATGCCCTGGACCGATGGAAATCGTTTGTGCGTCGATGTCAGATACACGCGGTATAAGTTATACATAATGTAAGCTCGCTTGTTAATTGATTTTATTTCGTCTAGGGCGAATTTTATCAATCTGAAACTGAACGCGATCAACATAATTATGAACCAAGTTTACAAGCTGTCAGTGTCATTATATTCTACTAGCTGACCCGTGCAACTTCGTCTGCGCCACATTTTCCAATAATGCTCCGCTCCTTTTAGTCGTAGCGTCATGATATATAGCCTATAGCCTTCCTCGACAAATGGGCTATCTAACACTGAAATAATTTTTCAAATTGGTCCTGTAGTTTCGGAGCCTATTCATTTCAAAGAAACAAACATTTCCTCTTTATAATGTTAGTGTGGATGGAATATTGTCACTGACAACTATTGAACGCAAGTTGATCGCGATCATCAGTGCGATTCTCTAAACTTGTCATAGTGAACACTTAGGCAAAGTGAACGACAAGTGAGCTGTTAAACCATACAAACAAGATGGCATGACAGCTCACTTGTCATTCACTCCACCTAAGTGATCACGGTGAGATGTCAAAAGAATAGACTGGCTATTTCATTGGTGAAATCCGGTCTACGTATGTTTTTGATTATATGATATAGCTTGTAGCGACAGACCATTGAAGCGATACGGAGAAGAAAAACTAACCAATACCTTCCCAATTTGTTTTAAACGACCTTCCATTGTTCCAGAGGGAATGTACAATCGAAAAGAGCCTTCCAGTTTTTTAACCGACTTCCCAAAAAGGAGAAGGTTCTCAATTCGATTGCATTTTTTTTATGTTTGTTACCTCATAACTCCGACAATTATGAACCGATTTGAAAAATTCTTTTTTTTAAGTTATCTGAAAGCATATACTTGTAGATTGGTCCCATTTAAATTTTATCAAAACCGGTTACGAATTTTGGATTTTAAATTGAAATAGCTGGAATTTGTTCACTTGGGTGATGGTTTTATGTTATCCATTTAATCGGAATTGCGTATTTTGCTTTTCTGCGATTTTGCAGTGGTGTTGTTAGGTAAAACTAAAAAGTGAAAAATAAAAAACTTTTTACAAAATAATACAACCGTCTTCCAAAAAAAAAAAACACTACAAAGTAAAAAATAACTTTAATTTCGGAAGTCGGTGTTTTTGTTAGTTTCTTCGTATTATAATAAGACACCGACTTCCCAAATTAAAGTTATTTTATTACCGATGCATAGGGCATTCAGGAAATCGATCCTGCCAACTTTTTATTTATTTATATACTTTATTGTACACCAAATGAAAAATACATAAAAGAAACCTATACAATTGGCGGCCTTTTCGCATTTCGCGATCTCTTCCAGGCAACCTCAACTACTCCCGCTCTGGGCGGAGCAGAAGGGAGTGTCAGACTCTTACTAACTGAAACCCACCCGTGTTCCTTCGTTTGCGCTTCAGGGCCGTGTTGACTCTTTCGAACAAAATCCGTACATCTTGTCGCCTAATGGGCCTACCACACGCACAAGCTTCACCACAGTTTTGCCTGTGCAGGCCGGTTTGTACACAGAACACCGTTGGCACGTAATACAGTTTTACCAACGTCAAAAAGTGACGATTACGGAAGATGTTGAACGTTCGTTAAATAAGAAGCGTTGTTGAATAAATTGCTGCTCATCCCAATAGCACAAGTTATTAACACGGGTCTTGCCTAAATACTTTTTTTTGCATTCTACCCTCTTTTGTGTAATCAGAAACGTTGTTGAATATGTTATTGAAGAATTAAAATTTTTTACAATATAATTCTATGTGACGAAACTAAAGTAACGTTAACAAAGCATAACTATGTTTAAATGCAATCGTTATTTTTCCGTGCGTTAACGCTAACATATTGTGAAACAACTCAACTTTGTGATTTAACGATAGCGTGCGTTAAGTGTACGTGAAACCTCCCACAAATTTACCAGATGAGCTTACCCTCAGGCTTTCCTGTTGGCCGATTCTCGATACTACGTCTGACTGTCTGTGATGGTCACACACAATAAGCCGAGGACCAACGGACTTGCCCGAAGGCGTGTGATCTAAGCTTTTGCAACGGGTCAGCCGTCTGTGCAACAGAAAATCAAGCATGCAGTGAGCTGGTTTATTTAGCTTTAGATAAAACTGCTGAAGCCTTAGATTAGCCAGTCTAATAAGGCATTTTGCAACCTAGGCTCAACATTGTGTCTCGACTTTTAAGCTAAAGGGCCCAAGAAAGGGGCCCATAAGGTCTACGTGCACAAGCCAGATTAAAATTTAACTCAGTTAGTTGCTCACACGAGGTTTAATAACAAACAATAGGGATGATTCCTGAGTAAAAAAATAAGATTCTATTTAGTTCGTCAGTAAGATTATCGAAAAATATTAGACATGTCACCGGAAAGTGGCTCCGTATGATTTTAATAAACCTAGATTAGATGATAATTTCTCGAAGTATTTAGAAAAAATCGTTTACTATATAATAAATTATACCATCCAAATTCAATAGTTTCCATTAAAACGTACGTATTTAGAAAAAAAAGTTTACTATTTCACGCGATTTACAATCTTACGGTGTATGCAATTTTCCGGTGAAGACACATAATTATCTTTTGCTTTTTCAAATTAATAAGAATTAAATTGCCGAAGATAAAACGCATCAAAGACCGAGGAGTGGGGGCTTGTGACGTCAATGTTCTGTAAAAAGTGTACTGATATGTGACGTCAAACGAGTTTTCAACGCACTGTATCGTCTTAATTTTTTGTTTACGTGAAAAACTAAAAAATATGTCCAATATTTTTTTGTAAATCTCTCTGACGTACTAATATTTTTTTTGGTTATATACCCTATTCTTAAATAAAGGCCTCGAGTTGTAACTAATAAGGAGTTTAAAAATATCTTTGGTTTATACAAGTAGCCCTAATTGGTTCCATTTAATTAACTAGCGAAACTCCGCATATAATTATCTTTATAAGATATCGTCACTCAAGATTGCGAAGTTTGGCTAACACATTTAATTTAACCGTGCATGCGATAGACAACAACCAGCTGGTCTATTCTGTTAACAAATCACCGTGTGAACTAAGGTGTAGTGAGTATTCAGTGAAGCCGATTTATTCTGTCGACATCTCACCGTGTTCACTTCGGTGAAATGAACGATAAGAGGGCTGTCATTCCATCTTGTTTGTATGGTTTGACAGTTCACTTGTCGTTCACTTCGCCAAGTTTTCAATTCGATATGTTTAAAAAATCGCACTGCTGTCATTCCATCTTATTTGTACGGATTGAGAACTCACTTAATGTTCACTTCACCTTAGGATACTCGGAGCGATGTTTACAGAATGGCACTGCAGCTACACTTCACACATAGCTAAAGATTCAACGTGTGGTTACCATGGCAACCAGCACATACAACTCACATACACAGACTATCAGACTCCGTTGATATATCTGTAATGATTAAAACTTCTATTAAAACATACAGTTCGTAGTTCGTACATAACACAACATCTTCGGACAGTGGTTCACCTAGATATAACATTGGGGGTACAAATCCGCAGCCAAACTGCGAAATACAAGAACCGGCCAGGTGCGAGTCGGACTCGTATACGACGGCTATAACGATTCAGAAATCGAAAAAAATCAAATATCGATTATTCTACATAATTACACATATTATAGCATCACGATTACAAAACTAGAGACATGCCAATTCGGAAACATAAATCGAAAAATAAAAATCTCGATTCTTGTTTGAGCTCGCCCCTTATTTTTTTTTATTGCATATTGTTAAAGCGGCAATAGAAACACTCTCGTCAAAAAAATACTGTTTATGAGATACAGCCCGCAACAGACAGCCCTAAGCCTAACCTAAGTTTAGAGATGTTGACAGTTTAACCTCCTGGATTCCAGACAAAAAATGATTTGATATTATTTAAAAATTAGGTTTCCTGATATATCAGGGGTCTGAACATATCTAAAAATATGCAAAAAAAATGACATTTGGTGGAGTATTGCTGGTTTACCAAGGTTACAGAACTACCACTTAAAACGTTTTTTTTCCGAAAATATATCACAGACAACTTTCGAACAATTTTTTTATTTTTTATGTAATATTATAATTTTAGTATAGATAGGTATGACGCTGGCATCCGGGAGACCAGCAGATATGCGAGGCACAATAAATATCGATTATTCTACAGGGTAACACATATTATAACATCGCGATTATATTCGTCATAGGGTAACCAGAGATATGCCAAGTATAGTATACCACCTTTTTGCCAGCCCCATGCAATAAGAGGCGAGAAATCCTGTCTCCAGGGGGCCTGAAATGGCCACTTTAGTAGAATCAGAAAGCAAATCACGCTACCCGTCAATGTCAAATTTTCCCAATCAACCTTGAAATGAAGTTTGACAGATTGTTGCGTGATCAATTCAAAAGTAATTTATTCAAATTAGGCTGAGAGCCAGCACTTTTTGAACGTCAACTTTACAAAAGACAGTCCAAAACGCCCGCCCGTCACCACTTCCTAGTCTTTTAACTGTGGAGAAGAAGTGGCCAACAAAATCCCCAGCAACACATCTGTGTCTGTTATGTTTTAAGAAATTGAATTTATATTAGTATGCAAAGTAATTAATACATGACACAAAAAAATAGATCAAATATTATTCATAACATTATGATTGTTATATGATTCCGCTAAAGTTGCAACTGGACTGCATTGTTCGTTGGCCGGGAATCGATAGTGGGCCCCATACTAGTGTGCGGGGCCCACTATCGATCCCCGGCTCGGCAAAGTGAGTCAATTGGAAAAACCCAATTAGGAAATTCTTAACATACACAGGGGTCTAGACTGTTCGCCCTTTCTACATAGAAATTATTATAGGTGTACATAAACTTTTTGGGTCGTAATGTATGGATCAGAATGTTGGGCTGTGAAAAAGACGGATGAAAATAGATTGCATGTAGCGGAAATGAGAATGTTGAGATGGATGTGTGGAGTAACAAGAATGGATAAAGCGAGAAATGAATACATTAGAGGTAGTTTAAAAGTAGCGCCAGTGACGGAAAACTTAAAAGGGAA
Organism: Ceramica pisi; assembly: GCA_963859965.1. Taxonomy (NCBI): domain Eukaryota; kingdom Metazoa; phylum Arthropoda; class Insecta; order Lepidoptera; family Noctuidae; genus Ceramica; species Ceramica pisi. The sequence continues at coordinate 3,418,159 of OY982556.1, read as the reverse complement.
TCGCTTGTCTTGTTAAGGTCATATGAAGAGGAGGGAGGAAACGCATTTAACTAAAAACATACAACCGAATTCAGAACCTCCTCCTTTTTGGGAAGTCTGTTAAAAAGAGCAATGGACATAAATGTGGATGGATGGAAAGGGAGAGGAAGGCCAAAGAGAATATGGATGGATTGTGTGAGGAAAGATATGAAAGAAAACGGAGTTAGTGATAGTTTGACGGCTGATAGGGCAGAGTGGAAGTAAAAACTGGCTAAGTGCAAGTCGGACTGGTCTGGCAGCTATCATTTTCAGGATGCTGTTGTCACTACCGTGCAAGCGCTGTTGTAAGGAGACCGCTTTCTTTCGCATGATGGCATGAAAACCATCTGTGCGAGCCTTCGCGAACATTCCTGAAACACTACAACGCCATGGCAGTCCCATACAGCATCCTAAAAGCATTATTAAATTGGATACGCAGGACGCTGTAGGCTTGGTGCATGTATGATACCCGGCCACTCGTGTAAAAGGTCGGTATTTAGTCATTTTGCCATGGCGGTTAGGCAGTTTTGCCTTTCTAGTGACGATAACTCACGGTAAAATACGTTTGAATAAACAAAAAACCCCTACACAAAAAAAAGGTAAAACCCCTACTATGAACACATCATCTGCCTACCTAACCCCACTACATTGGGGTCGGCTTCCAGTCAAACCGGATTCGGCTGTATACCAGTATTTTACGTGGAGCGGCTGCCTACCAGACCTCCACAACCCATTAACTGGGTAACACGGTACTCCTTGGCAAGACTGGTGTCAGATTTTCTGGCTTCTGACTATCTGTAACGACTGCCAAAAATCTCCAAATGACAGCCGGGACCAACAGCTTAACTTGCTTTCCGAGGCACGGAGGAAAGAAACTTGGTATGTTAAGATGGTCGCCCATCCACAGACCAACATCGGCAGGCGTTGCTTAACCTTGAAAATCGACCTGTGCGGCTGCTATTATATAGCCACCTACTATGAACACGATGAAGCAAAAATGCCTATTCTGCGCCGGAATTAAACAAAAATTGTTTATAATTTTCACTAATCTCATTATGCAGATAATGTTAAAGATAAAATAACGGATATTATATTGCAGGGATCAAGATTATTGATAGTTAATCAATGTTAGCGATTACAATAAGTTCTTAATCCGCCAAGTTCACCAGCTGTTTTTTTTTTGTATTATCAGGCCGAGGGACCATTGCGTAACACACACAGCATATAATATTTTCAGCAGCGGTGGATCCGCCGCTGCTGGTGTGTTGTTTGAGGGGGGGAGGGCGCGGCTTGCCCCCACTGATGGTAGGTTTTAGCAAAGTAGCAAACTGTAATAGCGCTTAAAAAAATGTTTAGCATTATGCCACCTTGGATTACAGGACTTAGGAGTAAAAATCCTTTAAGACTTCGTTAGGATGTTGACTTGTCGGTCTTTTTATTAAGGGGTGGGGGGCTTGAGCCTCTTAGCTGGATTTGCATAAGAGCCGCTCGCCGGCAGTGTGAACAGCCAGCTGTCGACTATGAATGTTTGTGTCTCTTTTAGTCACACTAGATCTACATCCTCTGTCCCTTTCCTCAGCGAGCAAGCAGTCGAGAGCTTATCGCTTCCTCGCCGGCGATGAGACAATTGCCTTAGAGGTCAGAATCGGCAGTCGCTCTATGTAAAATGCTGGTTTTTTTAGTAGCCGGAAAATCGACCTCCACATAGTTGAGGAAAGACTCGGCAAAAAATATAATTAATAGTTTAGAATACTCTTTATTATGTACACCATATAAGTGGCAAAAAAGGGGACGAAAAGTTCTGGAGTGGCGACGGCGGACCGGAAGACTCAACGCTGGAAGACCATTGAGGTAAACCGATGATCTGGTGAAGGTCGCGGGTAGACGATGGATGCGAGACGCACAGGACCGGTCGATGTGACGACGCGCGAGACCTCCCACAAGCTGGACCCATGACCTGGTGTGGGTCGCAGCAGATGGATGCGAGACGCACAGGACCGGTCGATGTGGCGACGCGCGAGACCTCCCACAAGCTGGACCCATGACCTGGTGTGGGTCGCAGCAGATGGATGCGAGCCGCACAGGACCGGTCGATGTGGCGACGCGCGAGACCTCCCACAAGCTGGACCCATGACCTGGTGTGGGTCGCAGCAGATGGATGCGAGACGCACAGGACCGGTCGATGTGGCGACGCGCGAGACCTCCCACAAAGTGGACCCATGACCTGGTGTGGGTCGCAGCAGATGGATGCGAGACGCACAGGACCGGTCGATGTGGCGACGCGCGAGACCTCCCACAAGGTGGACCCATGACCTGGTGAAGGTCGCGGGGAGCCCAATGTCCTGCTGTGGACGTCTGCAGGCTGTTTTTTTTTTTTTTTTTTTTTTTTTTATTCAAAGCGGTGAAACTCTTGGCCCAAATCTCACCTGATGGAAAGTGATGATTAGGACCGAAGATGGAAGCGAGTTTCACCCGGAATCCTCTAACATAGAGGAACTGGCTATCATATCTCTAATTGCCGGAACACAACAATGCTGTTAACGTTGTTGTTATGGCGACAGACTTAGACATGATGGTGGTAGCTTGCCAGGTGGACTTAGAAGTCCTACCACCAACCAAACCGAGCAAAAAATTTGCCCCCACTGGAAATTGAACCCGGGACCTCTGGGTCTGAATCGAGTGGTATAACCACTAGACCACGGAGGCGGTTAGTGTCACCTGTTTAGCACCACCCAGGGACCACGTGTAGGGATTCGCTGAAGGGTATTCTCCTACGGACGCGGGTGACTCGGCCCCCTATTATTTTGATGATGATAAGGTACAGAGAACATAACATTGGGTGAATGAAAATTCTTATTGTTTCTTTCTTATCAGATTTAAGATATGACAACTTTCTTTGTTGTTCTTTTAACAGGGTGAATAAGCAAGTATTTATTTTTATATTTAGATTCAAACATTGTGTGGAACAAAGACATGATTTGATGTTATGCCAATTTATAAACATTGTTTTAACTATATGTAGTTTTTGAGTATGTTTATATAAGGAATAATACAGAGGTGGACGAAAACCAACAATGGCCACGCTCCTTCGTCTGCGTCACTTTTTTCAAGAATACTCCGCTCCTATTGGTATTAGCGTGATGTTATACAGGGTTATTTGTAAAACACCGGCAACCTCTCAAGACTATGTTACTAACATCATAATCAACGTTTTTTTCTAAAAAATGTTACTAAGTCAATGAAAAGAAAAAAAATGCAAAAAAAGTGAGTAATATTTTTCGGGTAGTATTTAAACGCAAATCAAAAAATATCCTCTTTCTATGCAATAAGATTCCGAATTCCCATCAAAATTACTGGTGCAATCAGTAATTTAAAATATTCAACTCAAAATATCACTAAACACACCACAATTTATTTTCGCAGCGTACAGCGATTTTTCCTAAAGCAAAATTTTTCATCAATGCACAGCTAATAATAATCTTAATGCACATTATACATGTTAACTCTTTTTCTTCTAAATATAGCTTCTATTTTTATATTAATTACAGCAGTTTTTCTAAATACGGTTCTAAATTTGCTTCAAATCAATACTATGATGGGATGGGTTGTTTTGTTCTTCTAACCTAACCTGTCCGAGTCGGGGTGCCCTAAGTCCCGAGCTCGCTTCGCTCGCTGGGATAGTTATTTTGTTATGAAATATGGGAAAATTTGCTGTGCAGTCAGTTTTTATGCTATGTATGTAGTATTTTTGTACAAAAATAAATTTAACTGCATTATGAGGAAAAAAGTAATGTCATATTGATGTATAATTTCGAATTATCTGCAGTTTGAGTTTTTCTGTAGTGAAATAGAATGTAAATGAAGAATATAAATGATGAGTATGTATTGATAGGCGATTATTTATTTGATATCATATTGTGTGCCGTCTTATATATTTTAAAGTATATAAAACAATTCAAAAAGTTCAATAATTATTCTTCATATACCTATCAAAATATTTGACAACACATGTCATGGTTAAGCTGTGAGCTCAACTAATACTAACAATTTAATACGACATTATAATTTATTATTCTAATACTGCTTATCAGTTTAAAGTACATGTAGCTAATAATACTCTAATTGGTACTAAATTAACCCAATTAGAAGGACATTGATTGATGTTAGTACTTTGAATTGGACCTTTGTCATGATATAACACTAGCTGGTCTGTACACACTTCGCAAGGCTGTATTTTTCGGGTTAATAACCTTACCTAACATTAACGGGCTTTTATTATCAAAATACTGGCTGGCCCGCGCAACTTCGTCTGCATCACAATTTCCACTAATTCTCCGCTTCGATTTGTCTTAGCGTCATGATATATAGCCTATAGCCTTCCTCGATAAATGGGCTATCTAACACTGAAAGAACTTTTCAAACCTGACCAGTATTTCTTGAGATTAGCGCGTTCAAACAAACTCTTCAGCTTTATAATATTAGTAAAGAAGATGATCCCATCTTCTATACTAATATAATCTATACTCTATACTAATATTATAAAGCAGAAGAGTTTGTTTGGTTGAACGCGCTAATCTCAGGAACTACTGGTCCGATTTGAAAAATTCTTTCAGTGTTAGATAGCCCATTTATCGAGGAAGGTTATAGGCTATATATCATCACGCTAACACAAATAGGAGCGGAGCAATAATGGAAAATGTGACGCAGACGAAGTTGCGCGGGTCAGCTAGTGTTCCTATAAAATCGTATATAATTTCTTATAAGAATTACATTATTTTTAATTTTTTGACTGTTTTTAAGAACCCCTATGCCACACAAATAAAATTTGTGTTTTTTTTTTTTTAAATTGTCTTTTATTGGTAAAAGAATTTTCAAAATCGGTTCAGTCGATCCAAAGATACCCTACACTCCCACAAACTATCTCTTAATAATATTAGTATAGACTAGCTGACTCCCGCGGTATCGCCTGCTTGACAAATCTCAAACCTTCCTGGAGAACCACTTTATCCATTGGTGAAAACAGCACGAAAATCAGTGCAGTAGTTTTTGGCAGACAGACGCAGCGGAGGAATTTGTTTTATAATATTACTAGCTGACCCGCGCAACTTCGTCTGCGTCACATTTTCGATTACTGCTCCGCTCCTATTTGTCTTAGCGTGATGATATATAGCCTATAAGCCTATAACATTTCTCGATAAATAGGCTATCTAACAATGAAAGAATTTTTCAAATCGGACCAGTAGTTCCTGAGATTAACGCGTTCAACCAAACAAACAAACAAACTCTTGTGCTTTATAATATTAAGTATAGAAGTATAGATTATGTAGTGATTAGGCCATTGATGTTTTTATATATCAATGATGAGGCCTACGTTTTTAGAAACCTCCATTGGACAGTAATATTTATTAAGGGTAACCAATCAACATTATACCCATTTTAAAGGATGGGAAATCATCAAATGACTCCTCGGAGCTCTGGGAGCGGAAGAGAGTGTCAGACTCTTACTAAACCCCATCTGTGTTCCTTCTAATGCCCTGTGTTCCAGGGTTGCGGTGAACCCTAGACTAAAACTAAAATACCCATACAATTAATCAGACACAGTTTAAGAGGGCTTTCACATTTTTTCTTGAATTTTAGCGTTTTATTCGAATTTTGATTAGTGTGATTTTGCTTAAGATATAGCCTTAAAAAAAATAAAAATATGCCTAAGACAGTTTTGTCATAGCGCTCTTACAATATCGAATTGCTCAGGTTGACTAAAGTTGAATACCGCGCGTCACAAGATTATATTGATTTTTGACAATTATTTAAAAATATTTACTTTACTTTTAATTAGACCAATTTTTTTTTCAAGCAATATAGCAATGCCACCTTAATTATTAAATATTTTTTATTTGAACTTTGATTATAATTTCATAGATAAAAATTATAGTTTCGTACGGAAAATTGTCAATAACTCTCAGTTTTACAGAATTATTTTTGGTGTATTTACTGTATGAATCGTAATAAATTGATTTGAACATTCCAAAGTAGAAGATACAGTTGTACCGTGGACATTTTTATAAATGATTAAATTATAATATCTTCGGTGTACCAAGGTATCAAAAGATTCCCTAAAGCAACGTTTTGTGAAACATCCTTTGCGGAGTCAAGGATTTTACTGATGTACGTGAACAAATTGAAATATTTATTTAGAACACTCCCAAGATAAATGATCAAACTATCTTAGGCATATTTTTGTTTTTTTTTTAAGGCTATATCTAAAGCAAAATCACATATCAAAATTCGAATAAAACGCTAACATTCAAGAAAAAATGTGAAAGCCCTCTTAACAACAGACCGTAAAAAATAATGGAATAATGGTCATTGATCCACATAATATATTTATTAACTTTCGTACTATCAAAAACAAAAAGACATAAAGCCCTGAATCTACTTCTATCGTGAACCTTTACATTCTCTAGTAAAGAAAAATTGTTCAAAATTTATTGTTTGGGTATCTATGAAGGGATATTAGGGAAAGGTCAATGTACTTTATTGCAAGTTTATCTAGCGCCTACCATAGTACAGAGAATTGGAACAGTCATTGAATCATAAGGAACTATATAGCTTATTGAAAATTTTGGTTTTATTAATAAATACAATACAGGATATTGTGTATGAGAGTACATTTTCCTCATAGCAATTCCTTTGCTCAAATTTAATTTATCACTTTAGGTATAATTTTTCAGTTTTAAATGATGCTAACTCAATAGACTTTTTTTTAGGCTAGGGAATCATCAAATGACTCCTTCTATTCTGAAGTGAAATGGGTCAGTCTCTTACTGACTAAAATCCAACCGTGTTTCACCAAATACCCTTTCCATTCCAGGGCCGCAGTGACTCTTTCAAATAAACTCTGCAACCCTGGGAGGCCTCAATAGCTAAAAAGAAAAAAATTGATCTTATTTGTAGCTTAAATACTGCCAATTTAGTGACGGGACTTTTGAGACCGTTATTAAAACTTTAAAACTTCAAGAAGAGCTGATTCTCAGCTTAATTAAAAGAAATAGAAAGGTCCCTAAAAGAGATGTAGAAAGTGTTAAGGCTGCTTATATGTGTGTTTTAGATTACAGTTTTCTTTAATATTGTTATCGGTATACAATTAAGTATATCTACACTATTATTGACTGCATGGTTGGCGCAGTGGTTGAGCGATCGGCTGCTGCGTCGCGTGTCGTGGGTTCGATTCCCGCACGGAACAAATGCTTGTATGGCCTACAGATACATAGTTGTTCCGGGTCTGGCTGTTTATAAACGCACCCACAATACAGGAGAAATTCCTAGTGTGGGGCAACTTTAAAAAAAAAAAGGAAAGATTTGTGTTACAAAAAACTCAAAAACCCAATTTCCAAAATATACTTCACCATTAGAATGCTACTTTTTCCCTGATTAACATAGGCTATCTGGAGTGATGACAGAAAAAAGATATCACAACAATTTATTCCCAAATTAATTGGTCAAAACAAAGCTAATTGAATAGACCCAGCACGGAACATTCAGATCATGTTGAAGATTTTGATAATGCAGTCATCAATAAAACCTTCTAAATTAAAACGAAATGTTCTAATTGGACCATAATCTTCAAAGACGCAGTTTTTTACGGGTATATAAGACTGAGGTTTCAACCCCTGGCCTTTCAGACCATCAGATGTTCTCTAAACCAGAGTGATGTACATGGCATGGATGGCGACAATCCAGCAAATTGTGTATCAGCCGGTCGAAGCATGTACAGAGTTCTGTTCAGAATCGATTAAAAGATTACGGAGATGCAATGAACGAAATAATCCCACTATCTGTTATAAAACTAAAGATCTAACAGTAAACCACAAATGAAGGTGACTCATACACAAAATATAGAACGCATAGGACAATAACCTAACAAAAATACAATTGAATACAATATATCATGAGAAAAAATAAATAAAGTATTTTTTTGCTCTGTTGACCTCACGTGTTGTTGTCTTCGTCGTTTAAAAAACGTTTTTATTTATTTTTTATAGAAAAATATTTACATACCTCGAAAAGTTTCAGCAGTATGTTCACATATAACCTTCTGACGCCCAACGATTTTCCAATTGAGGCGAGAAATATTATGCACAGAATTAAAAGTAACAACGGCGTGTACAATATAGATATAGCGACGGACACGAACGGCATGACTAACGCCATTTTGAAGACTGATTGATTTAATTGAGTGATTTGATAGCGAATGAGAAATCGCCGGGTGTTCATTCATTCGTGAGCTGTCAAAATGTCAAAATTGCGTTTTGTAGTAGTGTAAAAATATGTTTTTTTACGATTTTAAATGTTTATACTATGAATTAGCGCGTATTTGTTTAAAAACTAAATTGATGATACGGTAAAGCATTTTGTGAATTAAATTCAAGCTGATACTTATATATTATTTCATTCGTTCTTTTCCGTTCCGAATTTTTCCATTTTTCTCAGCTGATTCCTGTCAAAAACCGTTTAGTTACTCCTAATTCTACTAAAATCAACTCAAAACAAAGTAAAATGAGTTTTTGTGTCTTTTTTATTCAACGAGTATTATTCAAATTCATTTTCTAATAATATTTCATTCGATTTCAAATTATTTGATAATTGATATATCATAAAAATCTTTTACTTTTTGACAGCTGTTCTGCATCACAAAAAAAATTATAATTGGCAACCCCACCCAGTTATAACCTCTACGCAAAATCGAATCTTGGGATTTTTCAATAAATCCTATTTGGATTTTCGAGTCCCAGATATACAAATAACAGAATGTCTGAGCTTCCCTTTGGACCCCCAGTGCGAGTATCGCCACTCATCAGGGTAAGCACATTAATCTTCTAAAACATTTTTTCTTACAAAAACCATCATTATGTAACACAGTGTTTTCGAACTGGAATTCGCAATTTGAAGTTAATTTTCTCTTTAAAATCTGTGTTTTATTGAAAGAGGTTTAAAATATTTATTTTGAGTGTGCTAATGACAGTGCTGTTTTCAATAATAAATATGTTTTATATCATTGTAACCTTGCATATTGCTTGCCAATGGGCTGGCCATTCAGAATTCACAAAATATCCTCTTTCTGGGACCCGTTGTCTGATAGAAAATAGCAGAAATCAACTAGGAGTACACATTTGTGTTACTTTTTAGTTTTCTGAGAATTATTGATTACCTAGGAATAGGATGAAACAATATTGGTAATAATCATTTTTTTTTTTCATGAAAAAACTCATAGGTACTTCAAGAAAAAAATAAAAAATTCAAAAGCCATTTATTCAAATACACTATTTCGGCGTTGTGTTGTCTGTCAGTCACTCAGTGAGTCAGTAACGGAGAAGATTTATATATATTAAGATATTATTGAAACCAATACTTAAAACATGGCTCCTCCCATTTCAGTTCGGGCGCTGGTCGTTCCTCGCCACCGGTGTCCTGTACGGAGCCTTCCATCAAAATAGGCTTTCCAAGCGAGAGGAGAAGCTTCGTGAGATCGAGGCTAAAGAGAAGGTCGTCAGGGACGAGAAGCTGAAGAAGGAGAAGGCGCTTGCTGCGGCTGGTAAGTTCTTGTGTTATATAGATGTCGTAGATATTTAGCCACCGGTACATGGTTGGCATCCCACCCACAAGCAGAAAACGTTTCGGGAACATATTTATTGTGCATACACTGCATACAGCAGTCATTAAAATTGATGTTATGTAAAATATGAAAAAAGAAACCAACTTTTTTAAGACAGTAAGAAACGAGTATCCTGATTCACACAAAAATAAGTATTTGGAAATGGTAGCAGAGCCTTTTCAGCTTCCTTGCTAAGGCTTCGCAGATAATTGTGCTCAAAAATTTCTCAAGACATTCCTTGGCAAATCTTTCTTTTAGCACTCCATCACCCTGCTATTTAAGCAATTATTTTTGTGATCTCGAGACCCATCCCAATACCGTCCGCGACCCGATTATGCCCAAGCTACACGCTCCGTCTTACCTTAGAGCTTACCAACCACTTTGCGCAGGTAAGCGCGTGTTTTATTTGAAATAATTGTGGGTTTATTTGAAATAAATGCTTTGAATCTTGAGTCCAGGCCTGCAGAGTTCCGACTGTACTGGACAAAAAGACGGAATTTCTGGGACAGCGCGAGCTTCCGTCTTTCCAGTTTTTATATGCAACTGCTAGTGATTGTACACACTGAACCGCCACTAAATGACAAGCGGTTGCATATAAAACTCAATCGCGCGGTTGACCATTATTGGGTTTATGATGAAATTGGAAGATTGGCACTTTCAAACATCCCTATTCATAAATGGTTATCAAATAGTGTGGCATTGAATAATGCACCTTAAGATCATTACAATACAGTGCAAAGTTGTAGAATAGATATCACAATCACCAAATTCCCCTACTAGAGTAAGCATGTTTGCACTTTATTTGAATTGGAATAAGGATTATAATTCCATGTTTTGCAAAACCCTGTTAGCCTCATCCATTTGCCACATAACATGAAAGTCATTTTTTTTATGTGTTCGTTGATTGTAATCTCATCTTTCTTTAAATACGTAGGTAAATATCTTCTAATCCTATCTTGGAAGGGTGTATCACATGATCAAACATAATTATGTTGTCTATGAACTACACCATACTATGAACACTAAGTACCGCAATTTTAAGTCCATATTCAATGTTCCCAAAAGTTAAACCTATTTTGATTTAGTGAAACCAAAAATGCCTCTCAAGTGCACTTTTACCTCTAAACTCGCAAAAACACAAGTAATTTGTACTGGCTAATGAATTTGTTTGATTGAACATGCTACCAAATCTCAGGAACTACTGGTTGAATCGAAAATTTATTTTAGTGTTGGATAGCCCATTTATCGAGGAAAACTATAGGCTATGTAACATCTCGCTACAACCAAAAGGAGCCTAGCATTAATGAAAAATGTCACACAGACGAAGTTGCGCGGCTCAGCTATATTTAAATAATATTCTAATGATTTTTTTTTTTTCATTTTCAGCTGAAATCAAAGCCCTTGAAGAAATGGTTGCCCCCAAAAAGTGAACATCTCGGGACAGTACTAGATATAAGTGAATAGTGTTCGTCGCCATCATGAAAGTGTTGCCAATTTAGAAAATTCATTTTTTTTGAACTGGCAACGTTATTCCATCAATAAATTATGTTTATAATGCAATATAGGTGATTATTATAGAGTTTTATTTTATTTTCCTTCTCCATTTTAGTAAATAACATTACGCCTGTCCTAGGGGTCAAAAAACGCCACTTTAGCAGAATCAGAAAGCATTATCACCACTTTCAAATTTTGCCAATCAACCTTGAACCTAATGCGTTAGCGATAAAGATGAAAATGAAATGACAATGTTCAGATTCGTTCGATTCCTGTACAATAAAAGTATCAGACATATGTACACAATATAAATGCAGTAGTTAAAAGTCGCGTTTTATACTCACACGCGCCGTTTCTATATTAACATAAATACACACGTTTCAAAACAAATGCAGGTAGGTACTTAATTAGATTCTATGCATTTAAATGTTGCACTCACTTCTTAGGCTTTAGAAAAAATAAAAATAGGTACCTAATTATCTAGGTAGGTACTTAAAATACCTAAATGATATGATACTGTTTTCAGTTTCACTCAGAGTGAAAAACTATAATTCGTTAATTATGGTTCGGTTATTATAACCTGATACTTTTTTTAAATATTTAGACTGCAACTAGTCCGCTATAAAAATAAGATCTTAAAGGAGTTTACTAATTAAATTAAATTAAATTATCTTTATTTCAGACGTAAGTCCAAATTTTACAAAACACATTGTTAGTAAAGTTGTTAGTAACACACACAAAAATACAAATAAAACTAGTAGGTGTTAATGTTAGTACCTATCTAATATCGAAAATATGTACGTACAAAAAAAATATATATCTACTTATTTCCTATTTCTGTGCAGGTGTACACTTACCCAGTACACAGTAAAAGGACTGTCCATTTTGCACGCTAACGTTATAATGAACGACAATACAACACATAATTTTCCGATGCTCTTGGTTCCAGGGCGAACAATGTATGGGCGTAGAGCAATGTCCTTTGACAGATTGTTGTGTGGTTAATATTATGATTCTAATAAGTAAGATTTAGGCTTAAGTGGCCTTTTTAAACCCTCTGGGCGGGAAGTCTCGACAGTTACCTACTAACCGAAAAGGGAATATGTAGGTAGGTATGCGATATTTTTATTTACAAAATGAAATACTTATTAGCTTTAGTAAACAATCATGAAACCATAGCGATGAAGTTATAAAGCTTCAAAGATTACAATTAGAAAGAGAAGTCCGATATGAACTTTGATGTCAAAGTTCATCACGCTTATGTAGCTGCCACAGAAAAAAGCGTTTTCGTGAGTTGTTTTTCTAGAAATTTTGATTCTTTTTTCACTGTTAGTATTATATTTTTGTATATTTTTAGACAAACTGTATAGATAATAAATATTCTTTTCATGCAAATTCCTTATTCGGGAAGGCTATCCGTACAGTCAATCTCGAACGCGATCCATGATCAAAATCAAGACTTCTCAAATTGAGGTTTTGTGTTTTGAATAGTTTTTTAGTTTTTTTTTTTACTGTGTCTGTATACGAGTGGTGTTAGGATTCACCGGAATTCGGTTGGTAGGCGATGGGTGACTTTGTCGAGACTTCACACCCAGCTTCAAAAAGTTCGATCAAAGGTCGTATCCACCTAAAGCCGACCGGAGTTTCGGTTTTGGTTTTGGTTTCGGCCAAAAATTTACCGAACATGCGGCCTGCCACTACAGTAACAGTGTTCGTCATTGCCGTTCGGCTAACATCGGGTGTGTTCGATGCCTGTGATCTCCACGATTAGTATCTTTGTTGACAAGTTAGATTTTCTTAACAAACAGAGATTTCAAATATCATGCATGATCTCAATAACAATATTGTCATTACTATACCTAGGTAATTTTAAGACTAAGAGGCTCTAGTTTATGTAGGTACCTAATAAATATTGATTTTTGACACACTGAACGTAAATTCGGGGAAGTAGAAAATTGTCCCAAGGGCAAATAGGTACCATAGATTTAGTAAACAAGTTGTAAGTTCAGCTAATCGACTACTGATCAAGGCATGCATTGACTGGCCAGGTCCACTCAAATTTGTGGTAGGTAATTGGTATCGTTCGATCGTTGAGCTCCTTTAAGTTCTGCTTAAAGTTTGAGCTGCAAGATAACTGACAAATGCTTGCACTGTCTGGACAGGTCCACTCAAATCTGTGTGGTAGGTACTTTCCTTAAAATACCACTTCAGACATTAACTTACATGGTTCTCATATGATTTGATCAGTACGATTCTATGGACTTTAAAAGAGACTGACCTTCGAATTTGTTTCGGTGTTTCTTCTCAGGGTAGTAGCTAGGAAACACCGGCCTCATCTAGTACAGATTGACGTGTAAAGTGTTATTTACAACCTACTTACAAAATAAATTTTATATCATTTACTCATTTTGGAAATGGTCTACTTTGTGACTTTCATCCAAATGTTTTAGATAAAGAGGTAATGAACAAACTCACTTTCTATAGTACCTGTATAATGTTCACAAGATACCTACACCAATATTTTTTTTAAAATAAAATAATCAAAGTCGCGCCATCTATCAATGCTTGTCATAGTTACTAAGTAGCGCCATCCATCGGTGTAGGATGTAGTTTTTGTTAACAGTTGTTGGTTGACAAAACTAGATGTCGCTGAATATCTCATTATTACGACTGCAGTCGAATGTAAACTACCACTCCGCATTTTGAACTTCGTCACAGTAGTAGGGCTATAATATTGTATTATGCAGTTTTATATTATCTGTGGTATTTTATTACTTCATATATAAAAAAAACGGAAAACAAATTTAGAAAACTAAATTCACATGCAGAAACTGTAAGGAAGCAACTTCCATGCCGGAATGGAACCCACGACTAGTTAATGATAATAATATGTACTCATAAATAAAAATGAGGCATAACCACAGAAATATAAAAAACTGCTTCCGAAATGGTGATTTCGAAGGCTATCATCAGTTGGGTTAGCCCCCAAATCCTTCTAATTAACAACTGTGGGAAATGGAACGTAACTGGAAGTAAGAAGCCATGTTGAGATTGGTGACGATCACAAAGACGTTGTGCTAAAGAAACCAAAGACAATAGATCTTCGAGACTGTTATATTTTGTTAGCCTGCGACTTCGTACGCGAATATCCTGATTTGTCCCGTTCCCATAGGAATTTCGGGAATTTCTCTTAAGGTGGAAGCGCCAGACTAGTCCACGAAATTCAAATATTTTTATGTTTTTTGCAATTTGCCGGTCACTGTGCAAATTGCAAAAAAAAAAACATAAAAAATATTTGAATTTCGCGGGCTACCCTGGAGCTTCCACCTTAGCGCTCCCCTTAACTCCCCAAAGACCCATATAGCTTCCTTCGACAATTAGTAGTTTTGACTGTGCGTTGTCTGCCAGTTCACCCCGTTATAGAAAAAATTGCCAATAGGGAATATGCATAAAAAAAATATTTATTATCTAAACAGTTTATCTAAAAATATACAAAAATACATTAGTCAAATCAAAATTGCTCGAAAAACAAGCGAGATATCATTAGTATAAACAAATAATTATGTCTGTCCCTCTCGCGAGAACGCTGTTTTCTATGGCAGCTGTATAGACGTCACGTAATGTGACGTCAAATTCCATGTCGGACTTCTCGTTCTAATAGTAATCTTTGAAGCGTTATAACTTCATCGCTGATGAAGATATTTAAAAAATATTTTCTTGGGTGTTTACTGGAGCTTATAAGTAATTCATTTTGTAAATAATAAAATCGCACGCATATTCCCTATTATGAATTTATGAACTACTAGCTGACCCGCGCAACTTCGTTTGCGTCACATTTTTCATTAATGCTCCGCTCCTATTTGTCTTAGCGTGATGATATATATAACCTTCCTCGATAAATGGGCTATCTAACACTAAAATAATTTTTCAAATCGGACCAGTAGTTCCTGAGATTACCCCCTACATACAAACTTACAAATATACAAACTTACAAACAAATGTTACCTCTTTATAATATTAGTATAGATAAAAGAATTATCCAATTTGGATCAGTCGTTACGAACTTATGCACGTACATACATTACGGCGATTCATTTTTATTTATATAGACAGATAGAACCCTAAGGCATCGTTCACACCAAACGTATTGTCCGCCGCTGACTGTGAGCACGCGTTTCGCAGTTTATCTCTTGTCAATGTACACTTGTACAGACGCCAGCACATCAAACTACAACAATCTGTCAAATTTCTTCAATGGATTTTCAACTTTATTTTCCAGCAATGAAGGTTCAAGGTTGATTGGAAAATTTTGATAGTTACGGGGTTCTTGATGTGCTGGCGACTATATTTAACTTCTTGTTCACACCCACGGAACAGAAAAAAAAGTTTTTTCTGTTCCATGTTCACACCGAACCGAACGTAGTGCGTTGTCGCTGACTACATACAGCACAGTGAGCATACTCACAGTCAGCGGCAGATTATACGTTTGGTGTGAACGATGCCTTAACCCCTATTATGTAATGTATTTATTATAGATTGTATTTTTTTCTTCCTCTCGGTTTATCTTTTCTATATGTTGCACCTACCATGCTGTCTCTGCACCACCCTAAGGTCGACTGGTAGAAAATGCCTATGGCATTAAGTCCGCTTTTGTAGTGTCTTTACTTGTGCATAAAGTTTTAATAAATAAATATCACTATTTTCAGTAGGTAGCCGTGAAATGGGCGTCCTACTGACCTCGGACGCGAAATAGAGCGCAATGATAAAGATGTCCACAACTACCCACGCGCGTTGACAACTAGCCGCTGACGTCAGAGAGTAACAACCGAACCGTTTGTTTTGTGTAGGTATTTAATAATGTCTAGCTAAATTAGCTCGGATACTACATCCCGCTGTGAGAGAGAGAGTAGTTTTAACTTCCAAAAAAGGTGGAAGTTCTCAATTCAGCGAGTATTTTTTTGTTTTGTGTTTGCCATGTTTGGAGGAGCTCGTGGCTAAATAATAACAGCCGCACAGGTCGATCTTCGAGGTTAAGCAACGCTTGCCGAGGCTGGTTTGTGGATGGGTGACCATCGTAACATGCCCAGTTTCCTCCGTGGCTCGGAAAGCACGTTAAACTGTTGGTCCCGGCTGTCATTCGGAGATCTTTGGCAGTCGTTACGGATTTTCAGAAGGCAGAATCATGACACCATGTGCAGTCTTGCCAAGGAGTACCGTAATACCCAGTTAAAGGGTTGTGGACACAGAAATATTATATCTATGGTTGTGGAGGTCTGGTAGACAGCCGCTCCACGTAAAATACTGGTATTCAGCTGAATCCGGTTTGATGAAAAAAATGAAAATGAAAAAGTGTTTATTCACGGTAATACATTGTACAACAAAATCATTACCTCTGCCAAACTGCAAAGCAGTTTGTTGATTGCAAGCCGACCCCAATATAGTTGGGAAAAGGCTAGGTAGGTAGTTTCTAATCCGTATTATGTGATTCTTTTTTAGTTCGATGCATACTTGACATTAAGTCACGTAAAAATTTAAGTCAGTTTGGCTCACCAACTTTTATTTTATTTATGAGCATTTTTGCGTATTTCAATTTTGGGGTCTGTTGTCTCTGCAACTCTTTTCCTGCTGCACATCAATGACCTACTTCAGCCTGGTCTTGTTGGGTACGCAGATGACAGTACGGTTTCAGAGAGATACTTGTCCAGCGCAACAACCAGCGGGAATGAAGTTCGTTCTTTTAGAGAGGCCACGGTAGAGCGGACAAATTTGACCTTGTCTCCCAGTGGGGTGACCACGGGCGTAGCCAGGGGGAGGGTTTTGTTGGTTCCAACTCCCCCCCCCACCTCCCCAAACTTAAGATATCAACTGCTTCCTTTACTCGTTCAATGTTGACAAAGAGTACCGGCCATCTGTATCAAGAAGCAAAGGTGATGCTCAAAGAAATGGTGGTATACTACAAATGCCACGTTTCGTTGTAAGGCAACTGAATCGCTCTAACATTGCGTCGGATATAAGTATGCACGTATTACAACATAAATTTATTCATCCCATTTCAAGAGCACACAATCCAAACACCGTAAAGTAGTATTGGCATTATCTGGTGTTTACCTTCAAATTTTGCAGTCAGTTCTGAAATTGAAGACGCAATTTTTAAGCGTTCGGCAGTGGAAAGCAGCTATGACTATCACCTCCCCTACTCCATAATCTGTTTTGAAATACATAGATAGATGCGATCGTAATATATATCCAAATATTTACACGTTGTTACAAATATTGGCTACCATACCTGTTTCCACTGCTACACCAGAAAAGACTTTTTCAAGCCTACGGAGACTTAAAAACTATTCATGCGAAACACAACGAGTGAAAATAGACTGAACGGCTTGGCTCTCATGAATATCCACTTTCAGTAGTTTAATTTTATTGTAATAGCTCGTGGCAAAATAATAACAGCCGCACAGGTCGATCTTCAAGGTTAAGTAGCGCTTAAAGAGGTTGGTCTGTGGATGGGTGACCATCTTAACATATCGTGTTTCCTCCGTGCCTCGGAAAGCACGTTAAGCTGTTGGTCCCGGCTGTCATTTGGAGATCTTTGGCAGTCGTTACGGATAGTCAGAAGCCAGAAAATCTGACACCAGTCTTGCCAAGGAGTACCTACCGTGTTACCCAGTTAAATGGGTTGTGGAGGTCTGGTAGGCAGCCGCTCCACGTAAAATACTGGTATTCAGCTGAATCCGGTCTGACTGGAAGCCGACCCCAATATAGTTGGGAAAAAGCTAGGCAGATGATGAGTAGTTTAATTTGAACCCCCCCCCCCCTATACTAAAACCTGGCTACGCCCGTGGGGGTGACGACAATCTAGTCTCTTTTAACGCCACCAAAACACAGGCGTGTCTCTTCACCGCAAAAAGGAGATGTTTCGACAAAACTCCTACTTTTCGGTGTCCTACATCTGTTCCAGTCATTGATCGGGTCGAGCTCCTAGGCACGGAGCTGACATCCAGTCTCAACTTCGGCGCCACCATTGAGTGCAAAGCCCAAACTGCGGCCAAAAAGCCGATCCTGCATGGAGTGTTGCAGCCACCTTTGGGATGGCTCCACTAAGTGTCAGCTTGCCGCGCTTGACTCGGTGGAACGCAGAGCTAAGAGGCTCATTGGCGATGTAAAACTGGTGGATGCCAAGCTACACAGCAAGGTTGCCTGCTTGTCGGTCTTCTACAGATTCTAGGGGAAAGTGGTCACACTTCGTACACATTTTAGATATAAATTTTTGACTATGTGATTTATTGTCATAATTATGCAGTTTATGTACCAAAGTGTAACACATATATTGTTCTTTATAACAGAAAAGTCAGAAACTATTATGCCGAAAGGTAAAAGGGTTATAACCATTTATCAACGAAAAGATATGTCTTATGAATGCACCCCACGTGTGGGGTACTTTCGTACAGTAGGTAAAATTGTGTTATTGTGCTGTCTGAAGGATAACGTAATCTTCCAATTCTTATATTATCCTTACCCTCTTCTAATTCTTCAGAAAAAATAAAATAATCACGCTACAATTACTTAATAAAACTAAGTACCTACCTAGTTTATGAAATCTGAAATAAATAAAAAGTTTCCGCCGCGGTGCATTTTTAGGGTTCCGTAACCAAAGGGTAAAAACGGGACCCTATTACTAAGACTTCGCCGTCTGTCACCAGGCTGTATCTCAAGAACCGCGATAGCTAGACAGTTGAAATAAATACTAAAAACAGAATAATATAAATATTTAAGGGGGCTCGCATACAACAATTTTTTTTTTGCCGTGTTTATATAAATATAATGGTACGGAACCCTTCGTGCGCGAGTCCGAATCGTACTTGTCCAGTTTTTTTTGTATTAAGGTTTATATTCGTGCAAAGTATGCAAGGGTTTTAAACGAATGTTAACATAGATTTTTTACTTCAAATGTTTATGACATAATGGGCTTGTGTCCTGAAAAAATCTAATTAGTCCGTCCGCGTCAGTAAGATTATCAAAAAATATTTGACCCGTGTTTTTTTTTTGTTACCGGAACCGAAATTGACGAAGTTACGACGCTTTTAAAATTCTCAATACGTCACACCTTCGCATAATTTTTAGTGAGTCGTGACGTCACGAGCCACCACTCCCGAGTTTTGATGCGTTTTATCTTTGTCAACATTGATTGATTTACAAAAACAAAAAATACGTGTATATTATTTTTCAATAGGTACTCTAATTGACGGACTAAATAGTTTTGCAATTTGTGGATGATGGAATCTAGCCTATTAACGTCAGCCATACCTAGGAAGAGGTGACGAAAAAACCCAAACGCCCATTACCAGGGTTGGTTGGAGCTGGCTCAGGACAAAAATATTCGGAAGGACTTGGGGAGGACTATAGGTACAGTACATCGGGTTATACAAAACTGTCAAATTTCTCCAAATGATTTTAAACCTTAAAATGTTAAAAGTTAAGTTCAAAATCGAACGAGAAAACTTGACAGTTTTGACAGCTTGACTGTACAAAGTAAGAGTGTCTTAGAATAAAAATAAACAAAGATTTTTGCAAACTCATCCTAGCTGTCTATGTGAATATCATATTTACAGAACGGCTATTTTTATGAAAATTAATTTCTGTAACTAAGTATTGGACTCTTGTATAATAATAGATCATTAGTCATACCTATAGTCTACAGGATGTAAGGGACAGCCCTCCGCAAATTAACAGGGTGCAATCAGCTCCTTATTTTGAATCATATTCCAGTGGAAATTTTCTCAGGATTTTTTTTTTCGTTTTTTCAATGTTTATTGCTTTATTTCAATGTAAAGTTACATTATCTGTATACAGAACTCCATTAATGTATATAACACAGCTAAAAAAAAAAAAACTAACGAACGACGCATGAAATCAGCAGGGGCCCGAGTCTGCTATTTTTATAAATTAGTCATTCCGACACGATGTCATTGTCATGCCATTGTCATTTTGGTAAAAGTTCGTAATCTGCTAAATTCACAAAGGCACGGTCACTGGCACGTCAGTGGCCGGTCACTGGTACGTCAATGGTCTCGTAATAGAATTGCGGTAGGAATGCCATTATTATAAAACCGAGCTAAATTTGAGCATTTATTCATGCCAGATATTATTTAGTTTTACATAATTATTATTTATTAGTGTTATAAGCAATCTGAAGTAGTGAGAAGTTCGTAAATACTAAATCTGTCATTATGTACGAGATTACCATTCATATGGCTTTCTTTCAAGGGCGTGCAAGTGGTTGATCATTGGAATGTCATAATGACGCCATTATGATGCCATTATGTTAGTAGATTACCAAACTTGTCAAAATCAACCATTTTGAAATCAGTGATCGACCATTCTGACACTATTGTAATAGTAGACTCGGGCCCGCTGTTATGTTAACACGTGGCGCGAGCGCGTCTGTCCTTTAAAGCTCGCTGCGCTGCCGTTCGCTGCGTGCGTTTCGCAGAGGTAGCGATACATTGCGAGTGAGTTAAACAAATCAGTTTTATTGGATTCCCATAAAGTTCCTGAAATAATTTGATGTACCGGTCAACTTAGTACGATATACTGAAATCAACTCAGTTTGCGGAGGGCTGTCCCTAACACCCTGTATTTTAGAACAAATATATTGTTTTCAAAACGTTTCGAAAATAACAAGCGATTTGGCAATTTGACACAAAATTCACGTTGTTCTGTTTTGTTTGGATAAATGCTCAGGATAATTATTGTCTCAGCATGCATTTTGAGTGTTTTGGCCCGATGTGGTAAGTAGGTACCTACCCAGTACCCACGCCTCTGAATTGAAATGATTTTATTAATGGACATGTGCCAACCATGTGCTTCAGTTGGTTTCTTAACTTTTTAGGTAGGTACCTACCATAGAAATATTATATCTATGGTAGGTACATACCTAGAGCATACTGGATAATTAGGTATCCAGTATATAAACACCAAAGGGACTTATTCAGCTCTATTCAGCTCATGACCATAGAAAACAATGATTTTATATGGAGATGCGTACGCATCCGTTCAGCTCTCCGCATCTATAACAAGTATACATTGAGGACAAGTGCCATAGAGTTCAGCACTGGAGGCCAATCGCGCTAATTTTAAAAGTTTAGGTCCGCTTGCAATTCGTTTCCAATTCAGTTTTAGTTATGATCTAATTTCGATTCACCTGTAAGGAATTTGGTATCGCGCTAAAGTTTAATTAAAACTTCAACCAAACTTGCGTCAAAACTATATCGTAACCTTTACAAATATTTTCGTATTTTCCTTCAAAATCCAAACAACACAACGCGAACGATTGAGAAAAAGTCCCGAAAAAGTAGCACTGTTTCAACTTTTTGTTTGACAGCGGTGACGTTACAGTTGTGATGCAGTTGCGTTCCAAGTTTCTGTCAAACGTTTAGCGCGATACGGAATGTTTAAAAAAGTTGTGAAATGGCTACAGTTCAGTTGCGTTCCAACCGAATTTTATTAGCGCGATTGCCCTCCTGCTAGTCTATTCTGTAAATAACCATTTCGATATTCACTTCACCTGAGTGACTAAGCTTACAAAGTGAACTTTATTTCACACATCATAAGGTCTTAAATTTATACGAATTTGAAACTCACCTCGGATTCCGCTGTCGAGACTCGAAAATGTTGTTACAGAATAGCACTGCAGTTCTGCCGCTGCAGGTACACGGCTGATAGAAGCAGAACTGTATAAGTGTGACCAAAATCGTTCAGCGAAACGCGAATAGAGTTGAATAAGTGTGAGTAGTCCCTAAGACGGTAGCTCATATTGTATGCAATTTAATACATACAATATGAGCAAAACGCTTAGTTGACGCTTCGCGTGACCCAAGGGCTGGTTTTTACCTCGGACAGAGGATAAGCATTGCCATACAACGTGGCAATGCCGCCAGTCTTTTGGGCCATCTTCCGAAACTACTGAATGTTTTGACGCCATATTTTTGATTGAGTTTAATTTTCTATTTTAAGTCTGTCCTTTAAATATGTATATGAGGTTACAAATTAATAAGAAAAAAAAAATAAACCGGCCAAGCGTATCGGACTCACACGAAGAGTTTCGAAACTTACACCGAAATTAAACACGTACCTATCTTGAATGGGAGCCATCTTTAATTTTTTTTTTAAATTATTATGCTATTAATGGGTCCCACTGCTGGGCAAAGGCCTCTCCCATATCCTTCCAAACACTCTTTTCTTTAATTATTTTTTTATTATTGGTTGTTATAGCGACATTCTGTGAAAAATTCTATTGTCTACCAATTAAGGTTCTTGAGATTGAGATACAGCCTGCTGGACAGACACACGAACGGACTAACTTTTTTTTTTTTTAAACTATACTCTTAATCATGGTTTTTTCCCCGATGTTGCAGTCGGAGGCTTGTGCTTCGATAATATGGTTTGTTGTCTTTCTTTATTTTCTTATAGAAGTTGTTGTTATTGTATTATTGACTTTTCATTTTTCTATGGTATGTAGAGTTCTTCTAATGTTTGTTTCTTTCTGTTGGTATTTTCAATTGATACTTTCTTTTTTCTGTAACACAAGTATAATAAAGATCACTATATTCACTGTGTTACTTTTTTTTACTACGTTTTGTTTATTTTTATTACTTTTTGCATTATCTTCAAACAAAAGTCCAAAAATCTACTACGTTTATCTTTATCTATATCTTATACTTCTATACTAATATTATAAAGAGGTAACATTTGTTTGTAAGTGTATGTAGGGGGTTATCTCAGGAACTACTGGTCCGATTTGAAAAAATCTTTCAGTGTTAGATAGCCCATTTATCGAGGGAGGTTATAGGCTATATATCATCACGCTAAGATAAATAGGAGCGGAGCATTATTGGAAAATGTGACGCAAACGAAGTTGCGCGGGTCAGCTAGTCTATCATAATGTTCCTCTGGAAACTCCTGTTATATTGCTTTTCTTTAATTTCATGTCAATTTCGTTTTCCAGGTTGTATCCTCCACGATTGGATCGCAAACACACTCAGGTGAGTCTTTCCTTTTAAATCGGTGCAGGTATTGGGAGACGCCCTCGTGCCCTTCCAAGAGTTGAGTATGTATTTATAAACGTGATCCCAAGATTTCGTCTCAGTTTGAATGCGTCTGTAGCAGAGGGGAAGAAAATTTTTGTGACGCTGGCTTTGGTCTCCTTTTGATATTTTGTCTTCCATTTCTCAATCGAATCACTCCTGGGGCCCGAGTCTGCTATTTTTATAAATTTGTCATTCCGACACGATCCCATTGTCATGCCATTGTCATTTTGCTAAAAGTTCGTAATCTGCTAAATTCATAATGGCACGGTCACTGGCACGTCAGTGGCCGGTCACTGGCACGTCAATGGTCTCATAATAGAATTGCGGTAGAAATGTCGTATTGCCATTATTATAAAACCGAGCTAAATTTGAGCATTTATTCATGCCAGATTTTATTTATATTTAGTTTTACATATTATTTATTAGTGTTATAAGCAATCTGAAGTAGTGAGAAGTTCGTAATTTGTCATTATGTACGAGATTACCATTCATATGGATTTCTTTTAATGGCGTGTCAGTGGTTGATCATTAGAATGTCATAATGACGCCATTATGATGCCATTATGTTAGTAGATTATCAAACTTGGCAAAATCAACAATTTTGAAATCAGTGATCGACCATTCTGACACTATTGTAATAGCACACTCGGGCCCCTGATGATTCGCTTGATAAATGAGAGAGGACGTGTACCTTAGTAAGTATTAGGGTTAAATTGGTTAGTACCTTCAGTCACGGAAACTGGCCATAACAAGTCGAGTAGGTATGCAAATTAGGTGTTGGCTCGCATAAAGTTTAGCAGCATGATATAGTTATGCCTATTATTTTTCTTCAAAGCTTTTCAAATATTCACGTAAGATACTTGTTGATTCATTACATTTAAATCAACTTGCAATGACGAAAATGCATAAATAATGAGTGAATGAAAGGAAATCGCCTACATTCAAACAATAACTCACAAAACGTGCGGGAGGCTAAATACATGATTCATTCACTGAAATCGTCATGGTAGCTATTTAAAATATAAATCACATAATTTTATTCACCTCGTAAATCCCTAAAATATAATAACATTCAAGAATTATTAATATAAAAAGCGTAGCTCATGTCTATGGCGTACCAAAAAGTTATGTAACTTTTTTAAAGTGTAGCAAATGGCGGCAAAACCGGGACATTCGGACTGCTGGCATTCAGCCAATGGCTACCGCCTGTGAATCTCAACGTAATTTATTTACATTGCTCAATTAGATATGTTTAAATACATTTTATTGCTACAAGTTGCATTAGAAAATAATAATAAACAAAGAGGAAGTGAAAATATTGTTCTTGGATATATTTACAAGCGCCATCTATTTGCTGAAATAATAAATTAGGGATTTAAAATACTGGAGACAGTTGCAATTTTCTTTATTCCATTTGTATACTGTGTTGTCGAAAAACATTATTTTGTAATGAAGGAAGGAGAGTTTCACTAGACGACGTGATTTTAAATAAGAAATATCAAAGGGGGCCATAATACCTGCGGGGACAACATTACAATCACCGGCACGGATCTTGACCGCTGACCTTCACCTGCGCAAAAGTGAGTTATTGGGTCCCTTTGGTGGTATGAAGCGAGGCGCGGAGGAGCGGGGGCGGGGAAAGTGCAGTGATTGGCCCGTAGCGCATCGCGCGTCATAGCCGTCACTCGGGATTCGTTCTTTACTCTTGCTGCACGTACCTCACGACGACGTTTTATTTGTCATAAGGTGTACGATGCGCAAAGCGAACCCCACTCTTCCGCCGAGCGCTCAAGAACCGTGCCGGTATCTGTACCACCTCCTTATTTAATTACTAGCTTCTGCCAGCGGCTTCGCCCGCGTGATCCCTAGGGAACATGTTCCCGGGATTAAAAGTAGCTTATGTGCTATTCCAGACTATAATCTATCTTTGTTCTAAATTTCATTAAGATCCGTTAAGCCGTTCTGGCGTGATTGAGTAACAAACAACCAAACTTTCACATTTTCTTATTTTTTTTTTTCATTTTTTCTATTCATTGTAGCGTTATGAAAAGTATACTATTACCTGCTCAGGAGTATGAATAATAATTGTACCAAGTTTCGTTAAAATCCGTCGAGTAGTTTTTGTTTCTATAACGGTTATACAGACAGACAGACAGACAGACAGACAGACAAAAATTGTACTGATTGCATTTTTGGCATCAGTATCGATCCCTAATCACCCCCTGATAGTTATTTTGGAAATATATTTCATGTACAGAATTGACCTCTCTACAGATTTATTATAAGTATAGATATAGATAGATAGATTAATCGTCTTATCTATGTTTAAATTAGATTTTCTGCAGCCGGCCATTATACTTCTTCATTATAATAGAGCCGAGTAGAGAGCCGATTATGAACCGATTTGAAAAATTCTTATTTCATCTGAAAGTACCTACTTGCATATTGGTCCCATTTAAACTTTATCAAAATCGGTTAAGAAGTTCGGATTTTAAATCGGAATAGCTGGAATTCGTCTACTTGGATGATAGTTTGTTGTCATCCAAGTAATCGAAATTGCGTATTTTGCTTTTCTGCGATTTTGCAGTGGTGTTGTTAGGTGTGGGGTACCACTAGAAAGAGTGAAAAAAAAAAAACTACAAAGTAAAAAATAACTATATAATTTCGGAAGTCGGTGTCAAAATATGAAGAAACTAACAAAAACACCGACTTCCGAAATTAAAGTTATTTTTTACTTTGTAGTGTTTTTTTATTTATTTAAATAATAATAAATAATATCCTTGCACATTTCACACAACGCCATATAGTCCCAAGGTAAGCAACCTAATGCTTGTGTTATGGTAACGATATGGCTGATAAACTACTTATATATTATTATTTTTTTGTAAATACATACATACATATTATAGATAGAAAAACACCCAGACTCAGAACAAATACATGTAGGTCGTACAAATATTTGTACCGTGCGGGAATCGAACCCGCGACATGCTGCGCAGCAGTCAATCGCTCAACCACTGCGCCAGCCGTGTCGTCAAATTTGGAAGTCGGTTGTATTTTTTTGTAGAAAGTTTTATCTCTTAGTTCTTCAGATATTCGGCATGACCCATCAAATTACCTCCATTAACGTATGAGTGATTAAAAGAAGACTGGCGGCATTGCCACGTTGTATGGCAATGCTTATCCAATATCCGAGGTTAAGGCTAGCCCTTGGGAAACCGAAAGTTAGTATGTTTGTGCCTTTACGTCTGAACGGCTGAACGGATTTGAATTAAACTTGGCAAACTGGTTTATTTATTTATTTACTAGCTGTCTCCCGCGGCTTCGCTCTCGTCAACTGGCAACTTTTTTTTTTTACTTAAAAACCTTCTCCTGATAATAACAAACACACCAAAAAAAAGAATTAGTGAAATCGGTACAGCTTTTCTCGAGATTTGCGCTTAGCAACACATTCAGCGATTCATTTTTATATTATAGATTTAATAAACTTCTCGCACAAAGAGGTACAAAGGCGGACTTAATGCCTAAAATTCTCTATCAGTCAGCCAAGGGTGGTGTAGAGATTAGATGGCAAGTGCTCTCTTTGAGAGGAACAATGATAAAAAAATATATCATACTTATAAATATAATGGATACACAGTACATAAATAAGGTATGACTTATAATATCTACATATAGGTACATACGTATTTACTATATATACAAAATCAAGAAAACGAACTGTTAAAATAACTCTACGCTACTTATTTCAATCATGTAAGACTGTCTTGGAATTGGAAAAAGGATACTTTAAGTCCCTGGAGTATGTTCCCTTGGGATGATTGTCGACTTGTCGACGCAAAGACACTGGTAGAAGCTATATTATGAAAATACATTTTATTTTTCTCTAGCCAAGGGATCTATCCTGAAAACTTTGAGAACCTAGTCAAATGCTCTAGATACCGTTTTAGGTGAATTGATACATCGATCAACAATATACTCGAGAAACTATCACAATAGTTTACATCTAGGCTGAATGCAGACACGCCTGTGCCTCGTCAAGTCCAATCGTAATCTGCCACATTAAAAACCTAATACATAACCTCTATGGTTGACTTTAATTGCGATCATAGATTACGAGCACGCGTTTAGTGTTTTAGGCATAAAACGTGTTTGTATAACAACGTTCTCTTTTGGAAAGCTTAGAAAAATAGGCATTGAATTTACTGTGAAGGAAAATTTTAGGTTTGTATCCGGTTTTCTTAAAGTTCGCTCGTCGCTTCATGTAAAATGCTAGGCCGCTGCATCCGATAGATCTTGGAGGATAGGTAGGTACAGAGTACTACAGAGCTGTGAAAATATCCTATGGGGTTGACTAATACATCCTAAGGCTTGGCTTTCCGACCGCAACGCGCGACCGCAACCTGCGACAATGACGTGTGACCGCAACCCACTGTTATTTTATGAATTACTATAGAACACTTACAGGACTTGTCGGTCGCGTGCACCCGTAAGATGGTTGCGTGTCGCGGTCGCCAAGAACGGAATCGTAGCTTTAGTCAACCGTTCTTCTATCTATACTACCTATATACTATATATTTATATCTATACTACCTATAATATTATAAAGCAGAAGAGTTTGTTTGTTTGGTTGAACGCGCTAATCTCAGGAACTATTGGTCCGATTTGAAAAATTCTTTCAGTGTTAGATAGCCCATTGATCGAGGAGAGTTATAGGCTATATATCATCACGCTAAGTCAAACAGGAGCGGAGCAGTAATGGAAAATGTGACGCAGACGAAGTTGCGCGGGTCAGCTAGTAATATAAGTATCTATACTAATATTATAAAGAGGTAAAATTTGTTTGTAAGTTTGTAAGTTTGTATGTTTGTAAGTTTGTAAGTTTGTATGTAGGGGGTAATCTCAGGAACTACTGGTCCGATTTGAAAAATTCTTTCAGTGTTAGATAGCCCATTTATCGAGGAATGCTATAGGCTATATATCATCACGCTAAGACAAATAGGAGCGGAGCAATAATGGAAAATGTGGCGCAGACGAAGTTGCGCGGGTCAGCTAGTATAATATAATATTATAAAGCAGAAGAGTTTGTTTGTTTGTTTGGTTGTACGCGCTTATCTCAGGAACTACCGGCTCTAATTGAAAAATTATTTTTGCGTTGGATAGTCCATTTATCGAGGAAGGCTATAGGCTATAAGTATAACATCACGCTATGACCAATAGGAGCGGAGCAGCAAAAAGAAATGTTGCAAGCGGGAAAAAAGTTTAAGTTACGCAAAAATCAAGTATTACGAAATTATTCCTCTTTAAACCTTCTAAAAAAAAGTCCTCGACAGCATAATATGTCTATCCCTTTTGGTTAACTCACTATACCCTTTTTATGGAAATCAAATTTGTTCTAAAATAACGCGTTGAAGAGTTTGTTTGTTTGAACGCGATAATCTCAGGAACTACTGGTCTGACTTGAAAAAAATCTTTCAGTGTTAGATAGCCTATTTATCAAGGAAGGTTATAGACTTTATATCATCACGCTAAGACAAACAGGAGCGGAGCCTTAATGGTAAATCTGACGGAGACGAAGTTGCGCGGGTCATCTAGTTTCTCATAAAAAACAACGGGTTGCACTCCGGGAGTGCCGTCAGAAGTGAAAACTTGAACATTAACGTTGTGCATTATTTCATTATCCGTCTTACGAATTTCGATCAGGTCACGTGTCCTGACGCGAGTTTAACATTTTATACCCATACCGAGAAAAGTGCTCAACGTCGCTAAAGAAGTTTTCACTTCAATAAATTACTTTCAGGCGATGGCTTCGCTGACTGAAAAATAAATATCAAATTAATTTCAGCGACTAGTTGACACGTACATATTTAAAAGCGACGTGCACCTTCTAGTCTATTCTGTAAATAACCATTTCGATATCGACTTCACCTGAGTGACTAAACTTACAAAGTGAACTTTATGTCACACATCATAAGGTCTTATATTTATACGAATTTGAAACTCACCTCGGATTCCGCTGTCGAGACACGAAAATGTTGTTACAGAATAGCACTGCTGATTCATAAGTTTCTAATTCAATACGACAGACGCGACGCTAAATGATTATTTCCTTTAGCTTATAATGAGCGATAATTTATTAATATTTTTTTGGTTGAATGCTCTATTAGACACTTGAGGAGCTCGTGGCTAAACATTAACAGCCGCACAGGTCGATCTTCCAGGTTAAGCAACGCTTGCCAATGTTGGTCTGTGGATGGGTGACCATCTTAAAATACCGAGTTTCCTCCGTGTCTAGGAAAGCACGTTAAGCCTAAGGTCCTGGATGCCATTTGTATATCTTTGGCAGTCATTACGGATAGTCAGAAGCCAGAAAATCTGACACCAGTCTTGCCAAGGAGTACCGTGTTACCCAGTTAATGGGTTGTGGAGGTCTGGTAAGCAGCCGCTCCACGTAAAATACTGGTATTCAGCTGAATCCGGTTTGACTGGAAGCCGACCCCAATACAGTTGGGAAAAGGCTAGGCAGATGATGATGCTCTATTGGACACTTACTTTAATATTGCTGACATGATCTTTTGTAAAACTAGGTTCCGTACCCAAAGGGTAAAGCGGAACCGTATTAGGTACTAAGACTCCGCTGTCCGTCCGTCTGTTACCGGGCTGTAATCTCACGAACCGTGATAGTTAGACACTTGAAATGTTCCCCAGGATGTATTTCTGTAGCCGCTATAACAACAAATAGGTACTAAAAACAGGATAAAATAAATATTTAAGGGGGCTCCCATACCACGAACCTGTTTTTTTTTGCCGTTGTTAAAGAACCCTACGTGCGCGAGTCCAATTCGAGTCCATTTTTGGACGAGTCCAGTTACTACTTAATCAGATTTTCCAGTGGTAGCTTCAAACGAATATAAGGAGGACGCCAGCCAGATCTACAAAACTACTTACAGACTAAATGACCGCTCGCTAAGGGCACCCTACTATATTGGGGTCGGCTTCCAGTCAAACCAGATTCAGCTGAATACCATTATTTTACGTGGAGCGGCTGCCTACCAGACCTCCAGAACCCATTAACTGGGTAACACGGTACTCCTTGGCAAGACTGGTGTCAGATTTTCTGGCTTCTGACTATCGAACAAACTGTGGAAGTTTAAAACGAATTATTCCTATTAATCCTTCCTTCAGAATAACAAGAAAAGCGATGCATTAATACTTATTTATTTGGCATACGAAACTAAATACAATCAATTGGAGATATTTATTATACCAGTTGAGATTTACGGCGAATGCACTTGTGATATACCTACGCTAGAAATATTCCCGGAATATACGAAATTGTAATTTAATTGGGTCAACTATTTCTGTAGTTGAATGACTTATCATACCTGATTTATTTGTCGCAGCCATATCGTATAAAACGCAGTATTACAAATAGGCGCAATCGCTGGATTGAAAAAAGCCGCTATGTTTAGGTCACCGGAAATTAGCAGACTCCGTGAGATTGAAATAAATCTTGATTATATTATAATTTAACGAAATATTTTGATAAAATCGTTTTGTATAATAATAATAACCCATCCAAATTTTTTGAGCCGCTTGGGTTTGAAACTCTTCTACCGTGGGGTCCGAGTGCTCACGTCCTATTTAAAGATCTAAAAAAACGCTTAGTTGACGCTTCGCGTGACCCAAGGGCTTTTACCTTGGACAGAGGATAAGCATTGCCATACAACGTGGCAATGCCGCCAGTCTTTTGGGCTCACTTCTAGTCTATAGCGATGGGGACAATTTTTTTGACGCCACATTTTAGTTAGGCGTTTTATTTTCAATTTGAAGTGTATACCTACATATAGTTTGTCATATAAAGAAGATCACTTTATCCAAATTCAATCCAATAAATCCGTGGCTTTCAAGGAAAAAGAAAAATACTATTTAACACGATATTTTACAATCTTACGGCGTCTGCCATACATAATGCGGCTAATTGACGTTCATTCGTCTGAAATAAAGTACGTCGCATTACAAATGAGCACTTCGCGTTCGTCAAAACTGCTTAGCAACGCGGAGCAAACTATACAAACGAGTGCATCGTCAATACCCCCAGAAAATATACTTGTACAGACGCCAGAATGTCAAGCCACAACAATCTGTCAAATTCCTTAATTAGATTTGCAACTTTATCACTAAAGAGATTGGGTTCTTTGTTTTAGAAAATTTGACAGTTTCGGATAGCCTGGTGTGCTGGCGACTGTACTTAGATATAAAATGGCTGCCGGCAGGATATTTTTTAGAGGTCTTATATTCGGCTCTCTTTTCTTTTTACGTCATACGGAATTTAGAACAAGCTTTAGTGATTTACAGAAAAAAGCAAATACTTATAAGTACTAGCTTTTCTAATATTATGTGCGGTTTTTTATATTGCTGTGGAACAATTGTATGAAAAACGATAAAAACTTTTTTTAGTTATTATATTATGTTTTGTGTATTATGATATGTATATAATAAATAATAATAATAATAATAACCAAAACCCATAGCGTTTAATTTTTTGTTTCCATATTCTGCAATAGTACTGCTCCAACCGGGGATTGTCCTTGGGAATACTTTCAGTGCATACAGGGATAATCGCCGGTTGGTGCTCCATTACATTTGAAATTTCTAACGGGGCCTCTGCGAGTTGGTTTCGGCCCCTCGTACGCCTACCAAAGGACCGGGTCTCCAGGGACCCGAGAAAGTAAAAAAATTAAATAAAAATAATAATAATAATAAATATGTACCAGTAGTTTATGCCCGCGACTTCATACCATATCCCGTTTTTTCTCGTTCCCGTAGGAATTTCAGTCACTTTAGGCAACAGAAGAATTTTATATACCTACCAAGTACGTGTCTAGCATTTATTGTTTTCTATTATTTGTTTTACTTTCTTGGGTCCCTGGAGACCAGGTCCTTTGGTAGGCGTAAGAGGGGCCGAAACCAACTCACAGAGGCCCCGTTAGAAATTTCAAATGTAATGGGGCACCAACCGGCGATTATCCCTGTATATGCACTGTGAAAGTATTCCCAAGGACATTCCCCGGTTGGAGCAGTACCTTCTATTGCAGAACATGGAAACAAAAGATGAAACGCTTATGGGTTTGGGTGGTTTCGTGGACTGATAGTCGTTTATTATATAAGAACTATTGGCCCCTGCCTGACCACTGCACTCAATGAATGAGTGACTTGCACACTCAATGAATGATGGGCCCCGGTGGCTATTTACGATACCTATACCTATGCGTATTGTAATATGAGTCGAGGAATAATCTATGGTTTCCTGTGAGAAGATCAAAGTTACAGCTTACCTAATATCAAAGAAATACCGTATAAACAACATATCCTGCCAACAGATTTATTTTTAACTTTGTTTTCGCTAATAAAACTGTGATCTCATCGATTTTATTGATGTTCCATTGTTTTATCGACAGCAGAAATAATTTTGTTTTTATCTGTGGTTATTTCGCGCCAATATAAGGATGAATGCAGAATGTTGCCTTTGCGTATGTTATGAAAAGAAGACTTTCAGTCTATGGTTTGGTTAGCGTTTGTAGACTGCGGGCGGATGGCACTCGGGATAGCTGTTTGGACGTGTTAAAAGTTTTTTTTAACTAAAGAAGGTGTGCACAAAATAAAATTGAAGAGTTAGAGAGAAGGTTTTATTGTGATACCTCAAGAGTCAGGCTATGGCCGCTGGGATATCACTGATTTTTATTTTGTAGTAAATCAAACACCGATTAAGATCGTTTAACAATTATACTGGAGCCCTTGCTCTGATCAAAGCTGAAATACATGACTGACTTCATAAAAACAAACTATTTTTCTCGTTTCAATAATTAGTTTGAATTCTATCCTCTATTCGATATTTT
The DNA here is from genome assembly GCA_963859965.1 of Ceramica pisi. NCBI lineage: Eukaryota > Metazoa > Arthropoda > Insecta > Lepidoptera > Noctuidae > Ceramica > Ceramica pisi. The sequence goes on along the minus strand of OY982556.1, from coordinate 3,385,007 downwards.
TATAAGGCAAGTAAAACCGATGTCGACTATTCCGTCAATGTCTAAAGTGAATTGGGAAAAAAAGATGATTTATATGAACGGTAGATAGAGGCTTCTTCGATAAGTCGGTACAGTTGAACATCTTCTGGGTTAGTATGGGTATCTAATCTCAGGAACTACTGGTTCGATTTGACAAATTATTTCAGTGTTAGATAGCTCATTTATCGAGAAAGTCTATAGGATATATACCTATATTAACTCGCTAAGACAAATAGGAGCGGCGCATTAATGGAAAATGTGACGCAGATGAAGTTGCGCGGGTCAGCTAGTGTCAAATAAATACAGGGGGACGTTACGTTATAACTTATAGTTACGGAACTTTCATCATCTTCATCATCATAAATCACCATCACCCGAAAGACATTCACCGTGTTGCCACAGCAACCAGTCCTGTAAGTCTCGCATCCATCGGCTACCCACAACCCTCAACAGTAGGCTAATTCACATAACTAAATATTATAAGTGCTGTTGCAGTGCAGTTGAAGTTAAGTTTCGATCAAAACAACACTTCGTATTCTCTACCGCTGTCAGACACGCTCGCGTCAAGTTTGCGTCACGCGGCATTCTACTGTTGCGCGTCTTTGGTGCGTGCTTCGGAACGCAACATGATCGGTATTCTACTATTTGTTTGACGTCTCAAAATTACAACTTATAAGTTTAAGTTATTATAATAACGTCATATTCATTGAAATGTAATCGATTTTATTCGATTATTTAGTGAGCAATATATTTTCTCTCATTATTGTCACACCATAAGTAAGTTTGGTAGAGTTTGGCTGTCGTACAGCTGACCTGCGATTCACGCGCAGCTTACGCGCATTACAAAGATTATAAGAATACCGTTTATCACTCAAGCTTGAACTTAACTGCAACTGCACTAAAACTTAATCGACGCGTCACAAAATTACGTGAATTAGCCCTCAGGTCGTCGGTCCTCCTTGTGGGAGGCTTTTGCGTGTTCTGATACGCAAAACTATGGTCTAGACATTATGAAGACACCTTTATGTATTATATTATTTACCTTGGCTACAAAGCTCCAATAATAAACACGATATCAACTAGATTTACTGTTAACTCGATCCAGACTTTAAAAACAGCTAGATTGTGTTTTTTGCCATTATTTTATAACGTGGCAAAGGTAAACAATGTCAAATTTGTCTGGACTCTGAAGTCTGAAGCTACCTGATTTTTAGGGTTCCGCACATAAAGAGTAACCAACGGAACCCTATTACTAAGCCTTCGCTTTCCGTCTGTCCATCTGTCAGCGGGCTGTACCCTAAGAACCGTATTAGGTAGACACTTGAAATTTTTGTGTTGTGTATTTCTATTGCCGCTAAAACAACGAATTCAATTTAATTTATTGTCCAGACAAGAAATGTGGTTTTTTTTTTCGGTTTTTGGTGAACGGAGCTCGTGGCTAAATAATAACAGCCGTACAGGTCGATCTTCAAGGTTAAGCAACGCTTACCGAGGTTGGTCTTTAGATGGGTGGCCATCTTAACATACCGAGTTTCCTCCGTGCCTCTGAAAGCACGTTAAGCCGTTGGTCCCGGCTGTCATTTGGAGAAATTTGGCAGTCGTTACGGAGAGTCAGAAGCCAGAAAATCTGACACCAGTCCTTGCCAAGGAGTACCTACCGTGTTACCCAGTTAATGGGTTGTGAAGGTCTGGTAGGCGGCCGCTCCACATAAAATACTGGTATTCAGCTGACTCCGGTTTGACTGGAAGCCGACCCCAATATAGTTGGGAAAAGGCTAGGCAGATGATGGTACGGAACACGTCGTGTGACAGTTCGACTTGCACTTGGTCAGTTTTTTAATTATTGGTGTAGGTTGGTAATTTTAGATTCAACAGTAAAGAAAGCTTGGAACCGTTGCTAACTCTAACCCATTAAACTAAGCTGAGGATCTATGCAAAGTTCCATTAGCGAATGCGATTGTCGAAATGCCAAGAGTTAGGAGTTGATCACGTGACATTTCGAAAGTTTTATTTTTTATTTTTTTTTTAAACGGGGAAACTCTTGGCCCAAATCTCACCTGATGGAAAGTGATGATTAGGCCGAAGATGGAAGCGAGTTTCACCCGGAATCCTCTAACATAGAGGAACTGGCTATCATATCTCTAATTGCCGGAACACAACAATGCTGTTAACATTGTTGTTATGGCGACAGACTTAGACATGATGGTGGTAGCTTGCCAGGCGGACTTAGAAGTCCTACCACCAACCAAACCGAGCAAAAAATTTGCCCCCACTGGGAATTGAACCCGCGACCTCTGGGTCTGAATCGAGTGGTATAACCACTAGACCACGGAGGCGGTTAGTGTCACCTGTTTAGCACCACCCGGGGACCACGTGTAGGGATTCGCTGAAGGGTATTCTCCTACGGACGCGGGTGACTCGGCCCCCAAAAAAGTTCATGCATTTTTGACAAACGACTTCGCCACAATACCGGGAACAGAGGGTCTAGCACGAATATTTTTGACTTAGGTATAGTAACGTTAGGTACAATCATCGGCACGATTCTTGAGCGCTGACCTTCACCTGCGCAAAAGTGAGTTATTGGGTCCCTTTGGTAGTATGAAGTGAGGCGCGGAGGCGTGGGGGCGGGGAAAGTGCAGTGATTGGCCCGTAGCGCATCGCGTCATAGCCGTCACTCGGGATTTGTTCTTTACTCTTGCTGCACGTACGTCACGACGACGTTCTATTTTTCATAAGTGTACGATGCGCAAAGCGATCCCCACTCTTCCGCCGAGCGCTCAAGAACCGTGCCAGTATCTGTACCTACGTAAAATTTTACCATAGCTACGAATGCTACGATACTTGTTTCGCACATAAAATTTGAATTTGATACTATATTAATATTTTTAAATTATATAAATTGTGTAGGTTAGTCCCATAAAATTTTAATTTTAGCCAAAATACTACGGGGTTGTAGTTTTTCAAATTCAACATTCACTTAGGTACAATAACGTTATACCTCAAAATAATCGTGCTAGCCGCTTATGTAGGTAGAATGTCACTTATGCAGAGCCTCTGAATGCCAATAGGGAATATGCATGCGATTTTTATAAGCAAAATGAAATACTTATAAGTTCTAGTAAAAAATCATGAATTTTTTAATAAATACTTTCATCAGCGATGTAGTTATAAAGCTACAAAGATTACAATTACAAAGAGATGTCCGGTATGAACTTTGACGTCAAAGTATGCCTATGCAACTGCCATACAAAACAGCGCTTTCGCGAGAGGGATAGAAACATTTGTTTAAAATAATAAAATTATTTTTCGTTTGTTATTCGAGTAATTTTGATTCCATGTTCACTGTTAGTATTAGATTTTTAAATAACCTGTATAGATAATAAATAGGTACTTTTTGCATGGCATAAGCTACCGAATAGTAAAAATTGCATGCTTACGAGTAGGATTTAAACTCAATCCCAACACATCTTATCAACTGTCAAAAAAGGCTCAGATTACGCCTACGCACATTGTTTAGTAGGTAGACCGCCATTTTTTCTATAAAATTTGCTGTCAATGTGCGCAGGTTGTATTTGTGAAATTTTTCAATAAAACGGGCGTCGCTTTGAGAAGTTTTACGATTATTAATAAACAATTCTTAAGAAAACAATAAATGGCGCGTTCGGAGTGCCATCTTCTGACCCTTGATAGGAAATGTTCTGTGTGAGTTATAAACATGTAATTTTTACTGTCGGGTAGCTAATATGATGAAGAATATCCTAAAGTATTAAAAAAGGTAGGTAATCGGGATGTTTTTTTGAGCATTTTTACGATTACTGTAAAAAAAATAGACAGTCAAGCAGTCAACCAATTCTTGCTAAAAAAAAACATGATTATTTTCAATTGAGGGTAGTTTATTAACACTATTTACATTTGATAAGGATGGCTAATTAAGTACTTCCGATTATTACGGAGTTTTTACTGTACACAGTTTATTTTGCACTGGGGTCATAGTTGTAGACAATCTTTTTAAAAAATTGATTTAAAAATATATATAGATTTTTTTAAAACGTTTTCCGTCGATAAAATTCGGTATAGTTTCTCTCATTTTCGTATGTGCAAATTATAAAGACTCACACTGTAGATGCCATTCTAATAATTGACTTTAAATATGGATGGACGAATGAACACCACGTCAGGTAGAAACTTTTTTCACAGAAAAATAATTAAGTTCCTCAGTTTGTAATGACTAAAGGAAATGACAATCATGGCAACTAACACAGCATTGTAAACGGCAACAGACAGGTTGAAAGTCTAAGCAACTCTGCCTATGCCCAATGTGTAGTAATAAGGCTACTAAAAATATGAAACTTTAGCGTGCCTTACCGATTTCTAGTAGCGAAAAATAATCATATTCGCAAGTCTAACGCCCCATCGATACTCTAAAAATAGAAGCGTCTTGCAGTCTGTACATTAACTTCCAGTCGCCTGGAGTCGGCCATACCGATTTGACATTTGGCATTCCCGATTCCCGCCCTTTTAAACGTCAAACTTTTATTTCGGTTTCCCGCCCGAAAAAAAAGTGTTGTTAAACTGACTATGGTTTTATAAAATAGTGTTTGATTATTTTTATTTTATTTTTGGACGGTAATCATTTAAAAATTATGGAGTCGCTTAGAACAGCAAGAATATCAGTGATAATATTTTTAATTTGCCTGTGTGTTGAAAGTAAAGCTAAATTAAATGAAAATAAGACCAATGATCATTCCGCCGAAGTGAAAACTCCGAGGAAGGTAACATTTTTTTTTTTTTTTTTAACCGATTTTTTATTTTACATAAAAAAAACATAATGCTAACAAGTTTTATGTATAACAAGAATTCGTAACACACCGACTTCTTTATTGCGAATACTGAGTGTGTAGGTACTAAACGAATACTTTATGATTAAAGTTATACTTATTTATTTAAATTAAACGATTATCAGTCCACTATACCACCCAAACTCATAGCGTTTCATTTTTTGTTTCCATATTCTGCAATAGTACTGCTCCAACCGGGGATTGTCCTTGGGACTACTTTCACAGTGCATACAGGGATAATCGCCGTTTGGTGCCCCATTAAATTTGAAATGTCTAACGGGGCCTCTGCGAGTTGGTTTCGGACCCTCGTACATACCAAAGGACCGGGTCTCCAGGGACCCGAGAAAGTAAAAAAATATATATATTTAAATTATTATTAGTCGGTCACTACAATTTTAATTAATGAACTAGGTACGATATAAAATAAAATTTAATATATGATAATATCTCAGATAAACGAATTCGATACCTACAGATTTTTATAAATTTAAGTTTTTACTGAAAACCACGTTTCTTAAAATATTCTACAATAACTTTTATAATAATCATTCACTACAAAATAAACCTAATTTACGACCCGATTACTCTCGCCAACGCATGACAAAAACATTTTTATTTTTACATTTATCTACGCTGAAACAAAAATATTCTTCATAATATCTTAAGTTTTAATATTTTTAATATTGGCTTGCCAAGACTGTTCCGCTGGAGCCTGCCAGGGTTGCGGAATCTGTTCGAAAGAGACACCGCGGCAAGAACACCACTTGAAAGAGTTTTGGGGTATAGGGTAGTCACCGGTGCTGCGTTAAAAACGTACCCACCTACTGGGCCCAAATGATCAAAATAAATATGATTAAGGCGCGTCCCCGTGCAAAACGCAGCGCTAGCCGTTTTTTGTGCAGTTTTTTATATATACCTACTCTTTATCCAAAAGAAATATCAACTTTTAAGAAATACATTAAATTTCTACATAATCTTGGCTTCAAAATGGTAGTTTTTTATTTTTTATTACTAAGTATAATGTTTAATTAATCTCCTCACAACGAAAGTACTGAAATGAGAAATAATTACTGAAAACATGCATCTTCTCGAAAACTAACGATTAATTTGATTTTGTACTTACACTATGGATAGGCAATTTAATTATGAACATTTTGGTAGAAATATTTTTTTCAGACGACCAAAATTAGATTTTATAACGATTTTATTCAACATTCTGAGCGTATTCGCTATTGTATCCCTTGCGCTGTTATTGAGGGAAAAAATGCTCAAGGTAATTTGCTCAGGGTACAATACAAATACAATACAAAATCCTTTATTTCAAATAAATAGACCAGTTTACAGGCACGTTTGAATAGTCAAGCCTTGACTATTCAAAAGTGCCTGTAAACGTCAAGGTATGTCAGTCAAATAGATGAAGCTAATTCTGCCGCGCTAGCGACAAGAGTAGCAAGTTATTCTGCAACAAAACAAACTTACCGACCCTATCTCCAGCGCGGCAGTTGCACGTTCCAAAGAGTAGATCCTATGAAGAAGAACGTGCAAGAAACTCCATGGACACTCTTTTAAACACTGCCTTTTTACAAAATCATCGGCCGGCGGTACGGCCTTAAGTCGGAATGACCGCTTTTTGTTATAATAATTCAATCAAAACCCGGGCGGAAGGGAATATAAAACTGGTGATATAATTTACTCTAACGATACTGGTGACTGGCAGACAACGCACAACCAAAACTACTGGTTGTAGAAAACAGTTTCCTCCGTGCCTCGGAAAGCACGATTTGGTAGATCTTTGGCAGTCGTTACGAATTGTCAGAAGCCAGTGAATCTGACTCCAGTCTTGCTAAGAAATACCGTGTTACCCAGTTAATGGGTTGCGGAGGTCTGGTAGGCAGCCGCTCCACGTAAAATACTGGTATTCAGCTGAATTCAGTTTGCCTGGAAGCCGACCCCAATGTAGTTTGGAAAAGGCTAGGCAGATGATGATAATGATTTGCATGCATGTATGAAGCTTTTTATGTTGCTTATAATCCGGTCTCTAGTCATGTTTCAACAAACCCACCATCCGGGCCAAGAGCGTCCAAACGTAAATCTCTAGAAGCGTTTCCCAGCGAATTGTCACTATCAACTAGCTCTGGAATTTGGACACATCGAGTATGTACTCACCTTGATACGTAGGCAGGGCTGCCATTACCAAAATAAAGAATATGCATAAAAATATTTATTATCTATTCAGTTTATCTAAAAATAGTAACACTAACAGTGAAAATAGAATAAAATTTGCTCGAAAAACAAACAAGGTATAATTATTTTAAACAAATATATCTGTCTCTCTCGCGAAAACGCTGTTTTTATGGCAGCTGTAGGTATAGGCGTCATGGACTTTGACGTCAAAGTTCATATTGGAATTCTCTTTCTAATTGTAATCTTTGAAGCTTTATAACTTTATCGCTGAATAAGATTTTTAAAAATAATTTCATGATTGTTTATTAGAGCTAATAAGTACTTTATTTTGCAAATAAAAAAATCGCATGCATATTATTCCCTATTGTTGACGTCAGACAAAAACTTTAAAAGCCACGGACGTTTTGGGGAAATTGCCGGGAAATTTGACCCAGGACACCCTAAAAAATAGACGTATTACTTTGTAAAATGAAACATCGTTAACATTTTTTTAATATTAGAGGTATTCTGCAGCGCGATTTAGCTTTTATGCGGCTTCGATTACGAATTAATGTTCGACTAAAAACTTCGTTTTAATTTATTGCTTATCTTCCAATCAATCGGGAGAAAACAGGCTTGTGTCCTAAAAAAATCTAATTAGTCTGTCAGTTAAATTATCAAGAAATATCTGACCCGTGTTTTTTCTTTTGTTACGGAAACCAAAATTGACGAAGTTACGACGCTTTTAAAATTCTCAAAACGTCACACCTTCTCGTGACGTCAGCTTCAGTCGTGACGTCACGAGCCCCCACTCCCGAGTTTTGATACGTTTTATCTTTGTCAATAAACATTGATTTACAAAAACAAAGAATACGTGTCCATTATTTTTCAATACTCTAACTGACGGACTAAATAGTTTTGCAGTTTGTGGATGATGAAATCTAGCCTATTGGAGACACAAAAAAAATTTTTGTGGAACTGACACATTCCGGTCGATTCCCGGTCGCCCTATAATCTAGAGGAAATCCGGGGAAATCCAGCAGTTCTATTCTGTAACAACATTTTCGTGTCTCGACAGCGGAATCCGAGGTGAGTTTCAAATTCGTATAAATATAATAAGACCTTATGATGTGTGAAATAAAGTTCACTTTGTAAGCTTAGTCACTCAGGTGAAGTCGATATCGATAGGAAGAAGGGAGTGTCAGACTCTTACTACTTAACTAAAACACACCCGTGTCCCTCCTAACTTCATTTGCGTTCCAGGGCCGCGGTGACTCTTTCAGACTAATTCTGCAACTCTGGATGACAGCCCTACATATAATCACGTGTATATATTTGTCTAATAGGTCTGTATATATCTATTAAGTCATTTATAGAAATGTTTCACGGTCAGCTGCCTTCCTATATATTGCTATATTTTAAGCCTAAGGCTTAAAAGAAATACTAAGTAATTATGAAATACTAACTAGAATTTTGGCGCTTCGCTTGTGTCCTTTCGCGGTCAGTCCATTGTGCGCGGCCGCTCTGGGGCCCGAGTCTGCTATTTTTATAAATTTGTCATTCCGACACGATCCCATTGTCATGCCATTGTCATTTTGCTAAAAGTTCGTAATCTGCTAAATTCATAATCGCACGGTCACTGTCACGTCAGTGGCCGGTCACTGGGACGTCAGTGGTCTCGTAATAGAATTGCGGTAGGAATGCCGTATTGCCATTATTATAAAACCGAGCTTAATTTGAGCATTTATTCATGCCAGATTTTATTTATATTTAATTTTACATATATTTATTAGTGTTATAAGCAATCTGAAGTAGTGAGAAGTTCGTAAATACTAAATCTGTCATTGTGTACGAGATTACCATTCATATGGCTTTCTTTCAATGGAGTGTCAGTGGTTGATCATTGGAATGTCATAATGACGCCATTATGATACCATTATGTTAGTAGATTACCAAACTTGTCAAAATCAACCATTTTGAAATCAGTGATCGACCATTCTGACACTATTGTAATAGCAGACTTGGGCCCCTGGTTTTAGAAATCTCTTAGTCTTTGCTTATTATGAAATCTATACTTAATATTATAAAGCAGAAGAGTTTGTTTGTTTGGTTGAACGCGCTAATCTCAGGAACTGCTGGTCCGATTTGAAGAATTCTTTGAGTGTTAGATAGCCCATTTATCGAGGAAGGTTATAGGCTATATATCATCACGCTAAGACAAATAGGAGCGGAGCAGTAATGGAAAATGTGACGCAGACGAAGTTGCGCGGGTCAGCTAGTTGTACAATAAAGTTCCTCTATTAGCTATTTTATTATAAACCATTGGTCAGGCAGGGACCTTTAGGCAGGACCACAGACTACATAGAGATACTAAGTACGTTTGGCAGGACCCTCTTTTCCACTGGGCTTTCAAGGTAAATGCCCAAACCGAGATCGATGGGAGCCCCTATAGTTTCTGCCAGATCACTTACCGATGTCTAAAAAATATTTAAGTTTTAAGACAGTCTTACTTGTAAATGATAAAAGAGTTCTCATGCCAGGTAATATTACGATTACCTTTTAATTAAACGTGCTTAACAACTTTTTTTTGCGTGTTCTTGCCGATTGGTCCTCTGTCAGGGGCCCCCATTATCTAATGCTTAGTTTTATTAAAACAAATAAATAAACTTATGATCACGTCAACATTCACAAAGTACTCGTTATTATTAAAGTAGTGTGTTTTTATTTACATGTAAAACAAACTAAAAGCTCTTCAGTATACAAGCTCATAAAATCTAATAAGTATTGAATAGGTAACAGGAATATTATGGATTGTTATAACATAATGTTCAGGGCACAAAATATTAAGTTGTTTTGACATCAGTACATATTATACCACAAAGTCCTCCGCCGCGCCTTTCTGTCTGTCTGTTCGCGATAAACTCAAAAATTGCTACACCGATTTTCATGTTATTTTCACCAATAGGTAGATACAGTGGTTCTCGAGGAAGGTTTTAGTTTAGTAAGTATATAATTTGTCAAGCGGGCGAAGCCGCGCAGGCATCAGCTAGTTACAAAGTAATAAATAAATATCCTATGTCAACGATAATGTAGCATTCAACTGATTCATAAGTTGAATGCTACATTCACACACACAACGCAACACACGCAACTTCGTTTGCGTCACATTTTCCATTAATGCTCCGCTCCTATTTGTCGTAGCGTAATGATATATAGCCTATAGCCTTCCCGAATAAATGGGCTATCTAATACTGAAAGAATTTTTCAAATCGGACCAGTAGTTCCTGAGATTACCCCCTACATACAAACTTACAAACATACAAACTTACAAACAAATTTTACCTCCTTATAATATTAGTATAGAAGTATAGACTAGCTGACCCACGCAACTTCATCTGCGTCATATTTTCCATTATTTCTCGGCTCCTTTTAGTCTTAGCGTGATGATATGTAGCCTATATCCTTCCTCGATACATGGGCTATCTAATACTGAACGAATTTTTCAAATCGGACCAGTAGCTCCTGAGATTACCCACCAGATATAAACTTACAAACAAATGTTACCTCTTTTTAATATTAGTATAGATTGGTATAGAAAAATCGTTTTGTAAATAGTAAATCTCATTCAAATTCAATAGTTTCAATCAAACCGTGACTTATTTAGAAAAAAAAGTTGACAAATTCAAGCGATATTTTACGATCTTACGGTGTTCGCCACTTTCCGGTGACATACTTAAACAGGGAAAAAATCGAGAGATAGATAAATAGATACCTAAGGCAATCGTTTGCAGGGTACAATGCAGAGACAAGAAACTATATTCTAAGAGCCCGCAACGATCGATCTTCATTATTTTATACTTACAAAGTCACAAACTTACAAACAAAACCTCTTTATTAATATTAGTATTATAGATATAGATTATACTAGCTGTCCCCCGCGGCTTCGCTCCCGTTTTACCCGCTTAGTTCCCGTTCACGTGGAATTTCCGGCCTATTTTATGGCCGTCTCCTGGTTCTAAGCTACCTCTCCACCAATTTTCAGCAAAATCGGTTCAGCCGTTCTTGAGTTATAAATAGTGTAACTAACACGACTTTCTTTTATATAATACTAGCTGTCCCCCGCGGCTTCGCTCCCGTCAATTAAGTATTCATTGCACATATCGAGTTTTCATTGTTTTTAAGATGTATTCTGCTATTCGGGTCGGAGACAAATCCAACGAATCAATAACCATGAAAATTGGTTCAGCAGATCTCGAGTTATAAGTGTTGTAACAAACCCGTCTTTGTTTTATATATATATAGATATAGATTATAGAGAGTACAATAATTTAGAGGAAATTGGCAGTTGTAAGTAACGTCAATTAAATGCCGAATCAAATTATAATAAAAGGGAAATGTATGAAATTATGATTTCAGGAATGATTATGAATGAGATACAGACTACCGGTATATCCTGTCGACATCCCACAGTGTACATTTTGGTGGAGTGAACGAGTGAGTTGTCATTCCATCTTGTTTCTATGATTTGACAGCTCTGACTTGTCGTTCACTTCGCCTAAGTTTTCACTTCGACATGTTTTTTTTAATATACAAAACGGGGAAACTCTTGTCCCAAATCTCACCAGATGGAAAGTGATGATTACTTAGGCCGTAGATGGAAGCGAGCTTTACCCGGAATCCTCTAACACAGAGGAACTGGCTATCATACCTCTAACTGCCGGAACACAACAATGCTGTTAACATAGTTGTTATGGCGACAGACTTAGACATGATGGTGGTAGCTTGCCAGGCGGACTTAGAACAAGTCCTTCCACCAACCAAACTGAGCAAAAAATTCGGGACCTCTGGGTCTGAATCAGGTGGTATAACCACTAGACCACGGAGGCGGTTAGTGTCACCTGTTTAGCACCACCCGGGGACCACGTGTAGGGATTCGCTGAAGGGTATTCTGCTACGGACGCGGGTGACTCGGGTGTTTGTAGAAGAAGAAGTAATCACGAAGTAAGCTGTCAATCCAAGTAATCATGATGGAATATTATTACAGCTTACTTCGTGCTCACGTCACCAAAGCCTTCACTTCAACCTGTTCGCAGAATCGACAGGCTGTAAACTTGAGCGAAGTGAACGACAAATGAGATGCCGGTCGATTCTGCTGACATCTCACCGTGATCACTTAGGTTGAGAGAACGACAAGTGAGCTGCTCATGCCATCTTGTTTGTATGATTTGATACCTCATTCGTCGTTCACTTCGCTTAAGTGTTCACTTCGACATGTTTACAGCCGGTCGATTCTGTTGACATCTCACCGTGATCACTTAGGTGGAGTGAACTACAAGTTAGCTGTCATGCCATCTTGTTTGTATGGTTTGATAGCTCACTTCTCGTTTACTTCGCCTAAGTGTTCATTTCGACATATTTACAGAATCGCACAGCTGAATCGCACTGCTGTTGAGAACGTTACTTATCCACGTTAAACCTAACTCTTATTTATGCTCACATCGCCTATTTACGTTGGTACAACTTCACTGTCCGCAAAGCAGACACAATAGTTAAACAATCAGCATGTAAGTATCACATATTGTGACTAATGGGACAGTGAAGTAGCTAAGGACATGGTAAAAAGTGGCCTATGAATCAACACATGCGAAAACTTTACTATTATTCCTAGTTTTTTTTTTAAATTACATTTTACTGATTAGAATAGAACGGACACTTTTGAATTACGAAACCATTTTAAAAAGTAACTCACTTAGGTTTTATAACCCGACGCCATTATTTTAAAATGAAACAAAGCACTCTCAGCGCTGTAAGATTTTTAGTTACCTACAAAAGGAGTAAAGCGCTGTATGACACGAACACTATTGACACTGACAGTCGATGAAATGACAGTTGACACTTTGATGTACCTAATGTATTTGGCACCTGATACCAGGGAATCGGCCGTCGACCTAACTTACCACGCTTTCGTATGTTAGAAGAACATAGTAACACTACTCTATACATTTTTTGGTGAGATAAAAAGTCTGGCAGCTCTGGGATCTTAGTCCATTTGGTATGTTTCTATTGTTTGGTATGTTTTATAACCTCAAAATCCGAAATCATTCTAGATATTTTACAATTCTGGAAAGTGTCCGTGTTTTTAATTTAGTTTTAGTCGAACATATGCATTATTTAAAACACAGATAGTAAATTCACGTCTCTGTTGGTTCTTAGGCGAACGATGTATGGGCGATGAACAATGTCCTTTACGAGGTGAGACTTTGACAGAATAGCACTTCTGTTTCCAATTATTATTTAACGTATTGAAGCCATTGTAGGTGAGTATTTAACTATGAATCATCTCTGTATCAAAAGAAAACGTAAACAAACTCACGCGTTCATAAATTAAATAAATGTTCTGAAAACTACGACAAGTAAATGCGATGGGTTTAAATCATAGGATTTCCAAGCTAGCATTAGAAATGTTTCGTAAAAGAAACAATTTTCGTGTTTCTATTTACTAAGATACCAACGTGTTTAAAAAAAGAAATACTTTAATAACATTATGAGAAATACTGATTATGTAGAAGAATTCAAGAATCAATCCGTGATAATGTCATTTTCTCACAAATAAGCGAGGTTTTATTTACTTGTATTTCAATTCATGACAAAGATCTATAGTAGGTACTTACCTATTTCAGCGTATTTTTTTTTGCCGCCAAAATACGGAACACGCTTTGGCGCTTTTGTCTATGGTTATAGTTAAATTGTTAAATTCGAATTTCACGTAGGTACCTACTTAGATCTATATACCTACGTTGCTAAGGAAACACTCAGTAAAGCCTACTTATGTTGAAATCTAACTAATATTATAAATGTGGAAGCGAGTTTGTTAGTTGCGCTTTTCACGTTTAAATTCACCGATTACTTACCTCTTAATGAAAGAATTTTCGTAATTGGATCAGTGCTTCAAGAGATTTCCTCCAGTGTGCAATGTTATTTCTATATACCACTAGCTATCCCCCGCGGCTTCGCTCCCGTCAACTGGCAATTTTTTTTTGCTTTTAAACCTTCCCTGTATTCTGGCGAACTAAACAAAAAAAGAATTACCGAAATCGGCCTAGCCGTTCTCGAGTTTTAGCGAGACTAACGAACAGCAATTAGTTTATATTATACTAGCTGACCCACGCCACTTCGTCTGCTTCACATTTTCCAATAATGCTCGGCTCCTTTTAGTCTTAGCGTGATATAAAAAGCAGTATGCCTATAACCTTCCTCGATAAATGGGCTATCTAACACTGACATAGTTTTTTAAATCGGACCAGTAGTTCCTGAGATTAGCGCGTTCAACCAAAAAAACAAACAAACAAACTTTTCTGCTTTATAATATTAGTATTATATAGATTAGTATAGATAGTGAGTTTTTTGTAACTGGGACATAGTGAGAATTAGCAAAAAAAAACGCAAAAAATTATCGTAAAACTATCTTTGGTTAGAACACCAACCTTTCAAAGTATCAACACAAAAGTTTTTGCGGACAAAACGTAATTTGATTGTTATTTTTGGATATTATATTAGAGTATATTCTTAGCTTTTGGCTTTTCGCTGTGCTGACGCACTGAACTAAATTATTAGGTCTTTAAAATTCAGTTTTAGCTGCAAGGACCATGCACGATGACGCGATTCCCGAAAAAATATTAATCAACACAAATCGACGATAAATTCGATCATAAAATAGTCCAGCGACATTAGCGCGGGAATTAATTATCTGTGGCGTACCTAACGCATAGATAATAAAAATCTCTAATAAACCACAAAGTTCCCGCCGTTTTTAATATTGCTTTTAATGTGACGTTGGACTTTACAATAAAGTTTATTTTGGTTTTAGAAGCAAAGATAATATAAGCAAAAGCATTATTTATTATGCAATCAAGTAACTATGTTATTTCCTTTAAATTTGCCCATATTCAATCTCAAGACTGAATGGCATTCAGGCTATAGAGCAGCTTAGCATTATCGCTGTGAACTGTCAAAATCACGCCCAGATAGAACCAAAAATTTACTGATTACAGATCGAAGAACTTCACTTTAACGAATTTTGTTACCAGCCAAAAGCTACCATGATCATTCATAGTCGGGGACCGAGAATGTTTATTGAGGAGATACACAGAAAACTTTCAGCTTTTATAAAATAATTAAGGTCGATCGTCGCGTGGTCTTAGAATATCGTTTATTCCCAGTTGCCCTCGCAGGGATTGCCACCGGAGGCAAATGGGAATAAAAATTCCCAGTCGCCACCGGCGGTGACTGGGAAGTAATTGCCTCCAGTTCAGTTTCGCTGTACAGTAGTACCCAACTGATATGGCTTACCGATGTACCTGCGCAGAAGATGAATTTTCAAAGCGCGGGAAATGCTATTGACCAAATGGCACGTTCCACGCGCCGCGCTTCTTTTTCTTGAACCGCTATTGGTCGGCAGCCGCCGCCATCTTAGCGATCGCCGCGTGGCAGTCAGCCGCCATACTTCTTACTGAGTGCACGGGTGAGATGGAACTAACAGCTGCAGTGTATTATGAACCTTATAATAGTGATCTTAGGTTGATTGTAAGTTTTAAGCATTATTTCGTTAATCTTCGGGACTATAGGTACTTCTTTTCTGCGCGAACGAAGATTCAAGACGCGCCTTATCAGTTGGGTACTACTGTACATTCATACTGTACTGTACTTTCTCCATCGCATCGTAGAGAATACAAGGATGAGGCAACTTATCTTATACCTGCCTTTAATCTCCAAAAAAAGACAAAGTGCATTGATATATATTTTTATTTTTATTTCGTGTTTCTTGTCTCTGCATTGTACCCTGCAAACGATTACCTTATCTATTTATCTATCTCTCGATTTTTTCCCTGTTTATGTCACCGGAAAGTGGCGAACACCGTAAGATCGTAAAATATCGCGTGAATTTGTAAACTGTTTTTCTAAATAAGTCCCGTTTAGATTGAAAACTGTTGAATTTGAATGAGATTTTCTATTTACAAAACGATTTTTTCATAATATATTTAGAACATATAATCTAATCAAGATTTATTTCAATCTTACAGTCTGCCTTTTTTCCGGTGACATATACTTATACCCAGTGCCGGTTTCAGCACTACTGGCGCCCTGGGCGAGAATTTTACGGCGCCCCCTAACTGGATATAATTACGTATCTATTTATTAAAATAAATAACCAATTGTTATTAAAAAAGTTAAATTAAAAAAGTTTAACCAATTGTTGATTAAATTATTATTCGCGGCTGTAAGACATTATGTAATGTATAGTTACAGAAATATAAGTAATCATCAATACAACACTGCTCTAAGTTCATAAAGCTCTAGGAATGACTTTTTCTGTTTTTTTTTGTTCCTAGTCCTTTATGAACTTGGAGGGTTGTATTGGTAATTTGATGATTATAATTCTGTAACTACATACACGGTCTTACAGCCGCGAATAATATTTCAACATACAACCAAGCACTGGCCTGCAAATTGCAAAAAACGCAAGAAATTTTGAATTTCGCGGGCTGGTAGGAGCATTCACCATAAGGATCCCTATTTTTTCTTGTAATAAAAATACTCTATGTTACTCAGGAATAATGTAGTAATTGTAGTATCCTATTAGTGAAATAAGTTTAGAAATCGGTCCAGTAGTTTTCGTAACAAAAAAACAAACAATAAATCAAATCTTGACTCTTTACAAGTAATATTAGTTAACAGCAGTTTACAAAGACGAATTTATTTATAGAACAAAACAACAACAACAACGACGACGCAGTCAAACAAAAACGATTTGATTTCCAAAATATAATTCCTGCAAGTTATATACAATCGATTGGCCAAGCTTTCAATCTATCGTAGTCGAAGACTGGTTTATCTCCGCAGCATTGGATGAAATCATTTCAATACGGTGCCAAAACGCTTCAGTTTCAGCAAATATAAACGGTTTCTTATCAAACGCGACACGAGATAGCCTTGACTGCAAACTTCGGTAAACGTTTGAGCGACATGACATACAATGCGATTCAAATGAGAATAGGAACGTCAATGACCTCTATCTGTCAAAAGGTCTCTTGAAAAGTACGGTTTGCAAATAAAACCACCACTGTGTGTCACCTAGTGCTCGACATTTCAGAAAACACCCATTTCTTTATCAAACAACTAGCTTCTGCCCGCGACTTCGTTCGCGTGATGTTTTGAAATCGCAACGCATCGCCTGCTCGTGCTATACCTTTTTACGACTTGCTAAACTTAAATTGTGATAGCTCGGCTAATATGCATAGGATTAATACCAAGTTATTGAAAACTTTTTTTTAGAACTTTTAAAGAGGAATAATTTCGTAATACTCGATTTTTGCGTAACTTAAACCGTTTACGCAGAGCACGCAACAGAAGCTTTTTCCCCGCTTGCAACATTTCTTATTGCTACTCCGCTCCTATTGGTCATAGCGTGATGTTATATAGCCTATAACCTTCCTCGATAAATGGGCTATCTAACACTGAAATAATTTTTCAAATCGGACCAGTAGTTCCTGAGATTAGCGCGTTCAACCAAACAAACTCTTCTGCTTTATAATATTAAGTATAGATACTCAATGGGCCACTCGATGCCAAATGGCTGCATTGTAGCCAGAGACAAAGTTAACATGTCTCATTAGCCCGCAAACACATCGGCACAAGGAATGTTTTCATTTTGTCATTTTCTAACAACTAGTAGCTGTAATCTCAGACTATGATATGCCAAAAACAAAAATATTTTCACAAAAAAAAAAACTTCTCTATGAAGAAAAACATGAAACAATATTTTCATTTTGAAACATTCGGAAGACGCTAGGTACTTCTTCTTAGTAATTTTTTATGAACATAAATATTGGCGTAAAATAAAAACTAGGTTTCTATTTTACGCCAATATTTATGTAAAAGAATGTGTGAGACATTTTTTATACGCCAGTTTGAGAATAGAAATATATTTCTGTACCTAAATTATCTCGTAAAATGATTGTATTATAACCGCAATGTGAATTGCAAGTGCAAATAGATTTGCTTTTCGCAATGTACAATTGCGTAGAAATGTAAACTAAAATTATAAAGTTTTGTTTATATTACGTATCGGTATAGGCTTTTCGTCCTATCGAAAAATGCGCTGTCCTTGGAAATCGGTAAAATCTATGCTGGATTGATTACTTACACCGTGAATAAAAACGCCCCATTCTTTAGAAGGTTTCTTGCAAGTTTTATTTCCTTGCAAGTCACTTATACCTATAATCCAAAATGGCGTGTTATCTAAAATATTATTTTTTTGCGCTGACAGCGGTCTTTCCCAATTAATGTAATTTAGAACTTTTATATTTAATTAAAGATCCCAAAACGACCTTCTCATAACTAACCCCAATTTAAATAATATAACATAAAAATCAACTTCAAAGACTTGTTCCACATGCATTACATCCCACGTGCATAAGTATACATTTCAGATTCAGCTGGATTCAGCGATACACGCAATCGCTGCAAGGAATACGGAATCGACAAGAGACGCCATTTTTAACCGACTTCCGAAAAAGGAGGAGGTTATCAATTCGGTTGTATGTTTTTTTTTTCTCTTTATGTTTGTTACCTCATAACGACAATTATGAACCGATTTCAAAAATTCTTGTTTTATCTGAAAGGATATACTTGCAGTGTTTGTTTGTTTAAGTGTCCTCTACCCATTTAAGACATTTTTCTCTAGGTACGCGTCTTGTTTAAGTACGTGTACTTACGCAGGTTACTGCTGAGTTAGATCGCCGCAACATTGAAAATATATCAAAATGGCGGCGGGGGTATGCCAATTGCCATAGACGAAAGTACGAATAACATGTCCCAAATTAACATTTTAGCTACTTTTTCTTATTTTTGACTTTGAGGTCTCGATTAGTGGCCGCTGCATGTTCTTTGTTGCTCTATGCCCCACAGCATAGAGTATATAACCACTAGAGAGCGTATAGGCCGATTTCTTCTAAGTACGCGGCTCACTACAGCGGGCCGGGGGACGAGGAACAACGCGCGGCTGCAATTGGTCCGTTCAAGGTCAAGTTGCATAGGTAGCCTATGGTTAGTCGTGGCACTACTTGATTAAAGGAAAATTGTCGATATCGATAAAATGGATTTTAACATTATAAAAATACTCAATCCAAACAAACAGCGCTATAATATCTTGTTTAAACAAAGTTTCCCTATTAACCTTATCTTTCCACTTTTATTTTAATTCTGAAATCTTCGAAAATCTTAAATGAAAACATGAATGTCAAACACACAGATGAAAAATCTGAGACCCTCCTCCTATTTTTAATGTCGTTTAAAAGTAGTTACGTGTTTAATGTAAGTATGTGAATTGATTAAAAATTGTATTAGTTGTAATTTATGATCATCGATAAATCGACTTCAATCTTTAAACGTAACAGCACAGATTTTTACGATAAAAATACAAAGGGGAAGAAAGGGATAAAAATATAAGTATTTCCTAATGAAAGAAAGAGACTTTTCCAAAAGACATCAACGCGCGCTTCTCACAGTGTGCTCGTTCACCTAACCACCATTTTATATAGACCCCTGCAGTGGCTCATCATCTGATTCAAATCAAAAATATTTTGCGTAGTCTTTACTCTTCGATGAAAAGTTATGCCATCATTTTTGTAACAAAAGGTCTTGGAATGTTTCCCACACAAATTCACCGGGTATGAAGGCATTTTTATGCGTTATAAATTGCATAAAAATTAAAACGATTTGTAAAAACTTAGCATGCCCACAGGTCTAACAATTGGTCACAACTAAAATGGTTACTAGTGCCGCTGACTAACATCTGAGCGAAAACACTAATAGTTTTCGTGCGTCGGGGCACTGTATGCGCAGTCAAGTGGTTTAATAGTCTTTGCCCCACAGCTACCTTTGTATATATGCTATGGTAGAGGTGAACTATTTTAGATTATTTTCGAAGGTGACAAAATTATCTACGATTCCAGCGCGAATTGGCACAGATAGGTGTTATTAGACGGTTTTATAGCAGGTAGGAAACATCAATGGAATGGAAAAATGAAATGAATATCTTTTAAAATGTTTTCATGCTGACTGCCTCATCGGTTTAACAGTCAAATCATTTCTAAACTGGATATTCTAAAATCATAAGTTATTCGGATCGATCCTCAAATAAGCTTTTTTTGAATGGGAAGTCACAAAACGATTTATTTTTTGGAAAAGCTCTCCACACATTCCCAACCACTGCAACTCCTGAAAGCCAGAATCAACAGTGGCGACCCCCAGAAAAACGCCGAGTCCTGGAGAAACGATTCTACAGTCCCGCGACGAATCTAATCAAAAAATAAGAGAGAAGGAAGAGGAAGAAAAATTTGCAGGAGGGAGTCTCATTATCTAAAACCTGCCCGTGTTCCTTAAAAGTCATTTGCGTTCCAGGTCCGCGATAACTCTTTCAGTATTGCGCAAATAAGTATGTAAATATGTGCGCAATAAGGTACCCCATATAGCCATGTACCTGATATATATATTAGGTTGGGTTAGGTATGGTCGTAATAAAAGACTAAGAAAGAGGGTAGACCGATATGTCTGCCAATAACATCCCACCCGCAGGATCTTCAGTTACCCCGTGATCATGGCGCTTGCAACAGTGCCGAAATATCGGAAACTCGCAAATAAAAAGGTGCATGGTAGCAATCCCGATATTAAGGGCCAGTTTCACCGGTTACGGATAAAGTGTCGGTTAGCCTATTAGGAACTTATCTGGCAGATGAACTAAAACTTTTGGTTTCACAGGTGTCGGATAGCAATATCTGGCAGATTTATTAAGTATTTGAGTATAGTATTATAAGTGTCGGTTAGTTATCCATCAGATAAGTAACCGACACTTTATCCGTAACCGGTGAAACTGGCCCTTACTATTCTATATATTAGGTTTTTACCTAGTCTTTACTTTTTGAATTTTTTAGTTGCCATTTAGCCAAATAATAAAATTATGTAGGCCTAAAGCTTTGGGTGCACTTGACAACTCTGAAGCTAACATCTTATTTCTAGTGTTAAAACATCAGCTAGAATTTTTACTGCTTACTATAAAAATGAATGAATGAAATTCTGACTCCAGTCTTGCCAAGGAGTACCGTGTTACTCAGTTAA
The DNA here is from genome assembly GCA_963859965.1 of Ceramica pisi. NCBI lineage: Eukaryota > Metazoa > Arthropoda > Insecta > Lepidoptera > Noctuidae > Ceramica > Ceramica pisi. Next base: position 3,363,813 of record OY982556.1, on the reverse strand, counting down.
TGGGTTGTGGAGGTCTGGTATAGGCAGTCGCTCCACGTAAAATACGGCGGGTTTAAACAGGCCACTTCAGTAGAATCATATTAGAATCATAATATTAACCATACAACAATCTGTCAAATTTCATTTTCAACTTTATCGCTAACGCATTAGGTTCAAGGTTGATTGGGAAAGTTTGACAGTGACGGGTAACGTGATGTGCTTTCTGATTCTGCTAAAGTGGCCTAAGACGACCCACTGACCCTTTTTAGAACCCCTGGTATTCAGCTGAATCCGATTTGACTGGAAGCCGAACCCAATACCGCGTGTATCTGACATCGACGCACAAACCATTTCCATGGGTCCAGGGCATGATTCTGGACACCCCAGTGTTGGAATTTTTCGTCGGGTCTTTTCTCATTTTTTCATTTGGTCTTATTCAGATTGCTCTTTTTAGTGAAAGTAGTTAATTAATTATTTTATTATTAAAAATCTCATTGGGTTAGGTCAGAGTAACGATTATGAGTAGTCTAAAGTAAAAAAACCCTTGAAAAAAATGAGAAAAAAAGCCGACGAAAAATTCTAAGTCTAGGGTGTCCAGAATCATGCCCTGGACCCATGGAAATCGTTTTTGCGTCGATGTCAGATACACGCGGTATAGTTGGGAAAAGGCTAGGTAGATGATGACTTTAAAAATTAACATGTCACACAATTCGCGTTGAAACCTAATGGACGAAAGATCAAACGACAAATTGAAATGTGAAGCTTCGATTGATCTAACAATATCAAAAGATCTTTTAATCAGTGAAAAATGTAAACAAAATGCACTGTAAATGGACGAAAGTTTAAAAAATAAGGTCGTAGACGAGATCTGTTTGTATTTTTAGATAATTGGATACATGCATAGTGTAATTATAGTATCAAAGATTTCTGAAAGACTACACTTTGTTTTAGACCCGACTCCGTCCAGTTCGACTAAATAATTTCCAAAAAATGTCTGATAGATTGTGTAAGGGCGTACGGCGACGTACGGTACATGGTGGACATCCTACTAACACGCATAAAACGTTTTGGGAACACTTGGAGCATCATGCTGAATAAGATTAAACGGAATCGTACGGAAGAAAAGCAGATATCTTACAACTGATTCAAACCCTATAATCGTTTATTTTGAGCACCGGATGTTTTCAGGCAAAACAACAGTGTTTTTTCTGGACTCTCCATCTTAAAATCCATTTATCCAGCCTTTTTACTGACGAAACCTTGAAATCGTCAATTTCCAGCCGCATTGTAAAAAATATAGGCACATGTTCTTACAACGTACGGACAACAGCCATTACAATTTTCTAATAGCGAACATTTATTATCGCTCGCTTCTGGCATTTGTCCAACACAAACTTTCGTACGAACATTATCGAGTGGTAGGTTATCGTTTATTGGCTGTATGAATTATGATACCTGTGCGTAATATTTATAAAAGCTAATATAGAGCGCTATCAAGGCTATGGTTTGTAAAAAAATGGCAAATGGCGGGAAAATAATTATTATATTTTGGAATATGAAATGAATCAGTCGTTATTTTAAGATGGTTTTTCTTGTTGACGCACGTATAATAGGTACGAAGTTTGTCTGTGAATCGTCTGTGATTCCCAACACACATGGAGCCAGTAGGGAATATGCATAAAAAAATATCTATTGTCTACACATTCTAAAAATATACAAAAATAAAATACTAAAAGTGAAAATAGAATCAAAATTGCTCGAAAAATAAAGGAGCTATAACTATTTTAAACAAATATACCTGTCCCTCTCACGAAAACGCTGTTTTATATGGCAGCTGTATAGGCGTCATGGAATTTGACGGCAGAGTTCATATCGGACTTCTCTTTCTAATTGTAATCTTTGAAGCTTTATAACTTCATCACTGATGAAGGTATTAAAAAAATAATTTCATGCTTGTTTTCTAGAGCTAATAAGTATTTCATTTTGCAAATTAAAAAATCACATGCATATTCCCTATTGTGCACTTGATCTTCGTTTTCAGACAGACGAATCTTAGCCAAATTCGCTTAGATACCATACATTGTTTGTTTGATGAGAAGACATTTTCCGCATTATTTTAAAAGATTTGGGTTTGACCACAACCTACCTGGGGCCCGAGTCTGCTATTTTTATAAATTTGTCATTCCGACACGATCCCATTGTCATGCCATTGTCATTTTACTAAAATTCACTGGCACGTCAGTGGCCGGTCACTGGAACGTCAATGGTCTCGTAATAGAATTGCGGTAGGAATGCCGTATTACCATTATTATAAAACCGAGCTAAATTTGAGCATTTGTTCATGCCAGATTTTATTTATGTTTAGTTTTACATATTATTTATTAGTGTTATAAGCAATTTGAAGTAGTGAGAAGTTCATAAGTACTAAATCTGTCATAATGTACGAGATTACCGTTCATATGGCTTTCTTTCAATGGCGTGTCAGTGGTTGATCATTGAAATGTCATAATGACGCCATTATGATGCCATTATGTTAGTAGATTACCAAACTTGTCAAAATCAACCATTTTGAAATCAGTGATCGACCATTCTGACACTATTGTAATAGCAGACTCGGGCCCCTGGACGATGTGGCCAACGCGACGAGACGGAGCACGCTTGCCTAGAAGTAACCTGTACCCAGATACTGCGACGGGACTTTTAAAAGGCCCAAAAAAATAACGAAATCTACCTGCATTTTTCATTATTTTTCCATTACTTGACATACATATTCATAGTATTAACTTACTTAGTACCTGTTCACCTTTTATTTGATGCAGTTACGTTCCCAATTGGACACACATTTTCATGTATATTGAGTGTTTTTGAAGATCTTGGAGTTTTTTTTTACAATGGCTTCACAAAGGTAAGCGTTTATGTTATCTAAATGCTGAATCTGATAGATTTCGCTTTGATATTTATATGTTAGAATATTTCATCAAAATATAACTTCATTTGTTTGGTTCGAAACGCAAAATAAATGTTCTTTTTTTACGTTTGAAATTGATGGCCTTTTAAAAGTCCCGTCGTAATATAGGGGTTTATTATATGATAATTTCTGTTTTAGCACGAGATTAGTAAAAGCGCTCACTCTCATCGAAATTGTTGATGAGTTAGGGCGAGATGACGAAGACACTTTGTTGCCGAACCAAATAACCATTTTCCCACCTGAGAATGCCAACGCGGATGTTACTGACGAAGACTCAGGAGATGAAGAGTTCGTAACATTACAAAATCTTTCAGGTAGGTAAAGTAATTATGAATTTATTTCATTTACTTTGCTTGTGGTGTTTGGTTGTGCTTTGTATTATAACAATATTTATATTATTTTCTTGCAGGCTCTCAGCTAAGAGCTCCTGCTGAGGTAACGTTCTCTCAGAGTGAAGATGACGTGCAACCTTTGTCGTGCTTGCGTAAGAGAAGATGCACAATTGACACGATCGGTGAAGATAGCGAAGTTCCTGTGCCTTCTACGTTTGTTTCTTTTACTCCAGGCGCGTCAACTATATCTGGATTTGTTCAGCCGATCGTACCGCGAAACCAAACTTATAAATGGAGAAATCGTCACACACCTACACCTAGGTCTCATCGAGAATCATCTCGATATGATGGGGTTGATCACTTTGTTCAATATAGTGCGCCTCAACTAAGATGCAAAGCTTGCAAATCAAAAAGCTTTTTTATTTGTCAAAAGTGTATAATGCAATACCACCACAAAACTGTTTTATGGTACATCAAAGTCAAACTCAGTAACGAGGGCATTTGCATGTGAGTGTGTGTGTGTATTTCTATTGTTTTAATACAGCCGTAATTTTGTGTTTTTTTTTACTATATAAATTGATTAAATATTGATTCTACAATATTTTGTTTCATTACTAGACCGCCATACATGTATACGACCCCCATATTACGACGGGCCTTTTAAAAGGCCACCTTTTCCTGGCTTTTCCAGAACAGTTGAATTTTTTTCATTATTTTTCTTAGTTATAATGTGTCATATAAAGAAACATATCCAAAAATCACGGTTATCGGAGGCTAAAAATAGTTTCAGTAACATCTGGGTTAAACTAGACCAAGATGCCATCTGAATGTGTCTTACGCCCAGTAGACGCTGAGATGGTAAAACTTCTGGTATCAGCACAATTTTACTATTTTGGTTTTATTTTTTTTACTTTATACCAGGTAATGCCCGCGACTTCGCCCGCCTGACAAATCTTCCTCGAGAAGCACTCTATCCATTAGTGAAAAAAAAAACACTACAAAGTAAAAAATAACTTTAATTTCAGAAGTCGGTGTTTTTGTTAGTTTCTTCGTATTTTGACACCGACTTCCGAAATTAAAGATATTTTTTACTTTGTAGTTTTTTTGTTTTGGAAGTCGGTTGTATTTTTTTGTAAAAAGTTTTTTATTTTTCACTTTTTAGTGGTGCCCCACACCTAACAACACCACTGCAAAATCGCAGAAAAGCAAAATACGTAATTTCAAATTTCATTCTAAACGAATTCCAGCTATTTCGATTTAAAATCCAAAGTTTTAAATGGGACCAATCTGCAAGTATATCCTTTCAGATAAAATAAGAATTTTTCAAATCGGTTCATAATTGTCGGAGTTACGAGGTAACAAACATAAAAAAAATATACAACCGATAACCGAATTGATAACCTCCTCTTTTTTGGAAAGTCGGTTAAAAAAGCATTAAAATCGGTGCAGCAGTTTTTGAGTTTATCGCGAACAGACAGACAAACAGACAGACGCGGCGGAGTTTTATAATATGTAGTAATTATTGTTCTCTCTTTTTATAGGTAGGTAGGTAATGTGTTCGTTGCTGTTGTATCGTGTCTGTGTCGAATAAATATTTTATATTCAATTCTATTTAAAATTCTCAACAATATTATTGCATATCGATTCAATCAAAATTACAAGTTTTCAAACATCAACGAAAATCGATGACGATGATCTATTTATGTGTGTTTACGTTACCGACATAAAGAAAATGAAGGGCACTGATCAAACTCAAAAATACCACGTCCTGTCAGTCAATGCCAAAAATTAAAGTAACAGGGCAATGCACTCGTCATTCTGCCAAGATCAAAAAGTACAGTCGTCAGCACATCAGCCTATCCGAAACTGTCAAATTTTCCCAATCAAATTTGAACCCCAATCTCTTTGGCGATAAAGTTGAAAATTTAACAAAGAAATTTGACAGATTGTTGTAGCTTGATCAATGTGCTGGCGACTGTACAATACAATAAACTAGTAGGTAAACACAGGTACAGGTTGCGCGGTGGTTTAAGATCGCTCGCCAAAAGTGGAAGGGGTATGCGCAGTATTCAATTCTAAGGTCTATTTAGTGACGTGAGGGGTGAGGGGGGCGGGTATGCGCCGACGGCGACACGTTATTGGTAGATCAGTCACCCTTCAATTCCCGCGTTGCGTTCACGCGTCTTATGCCTCTTGGGTACTGTTGCGTACAGCTTGTGTTATCGTATTAGTAATACGTAGTGGTAAAAAAAAAACGGTTAAAAATAAAGTTTAAGAATAATAAGAATCAATGGAAGGAATATCACCACTGTCGGATGAATAATTTTCCTACAATTTTATATTTTAAATAGAGTAACAAAAATTTACTTTTGTTTTTATTTTTTCTGAATTTACCTACTTACAAGATAAATTACAAGCAAAGACTAGTGTTATTATATGTTAAGTTACTAAGGTTCAAACATACGAAATAAAAAAATCCCTTAATAACACACTAAGAATTTCTGTACGCGATTGTACACATGCGCCGATTGCCCCCACTACTTTCATCGAGCGATCTTAAACCGCCGCGCGACCTGTACTTTGTAAGCATATTTGGATGTTTGTTTGTATTTATTTATTTATTTCAATATCAATTAAAATACAGTTCAAATGATGGAGTTATACTAATTATGCTAACAGTGCAGTATCAGTTTATCAGCGGGTCCCAAACTAGGCGCAGCCTGTGTATTGGTGACCCAGACAACTCAGAAAAACAAAAAATTCCATGCAAGATGCAGCCTGCTAGCGCTACGTGACAATTTGTTACAAAGAAAAGAACTCTAAAATAACATTAAATTCGGAAGTCGGTGTTTTTGTTACTTTCTTCGTATTTTGACACCGACTTCCGAATTTAATGTTATGTTTTACTTTGTAGTGTTTTTTTTTTAGAAGTCGGTTGTATTTTTTTGTAAAAAGTTTTTTATTTTTCACTTTTTAGTGGTGCACACCTAACAAAACCACTACAAAATCGCAGAAAAGCAAAATACGCAATTTCGATTATCAAAGAATCATCTAAATAGTCAAATTCCAGCGATTTCGATTTAAAATCCAAAGTTCGTAATCGATTTTGATTTGATTTAAATGAGACCAATCTGCAAGTTATATCCTTTCAGATAAAACAAAAATTTTTCAAATCGGTTCATAATTGACGGAGTTATGAGGTAACAAACATAAAAAAAAACATACAACCGAATTGATAACCTCCTCCTTTTTGGGAAGTCGGTTAAAAATAAAACTAGCACAAACAGAGCTACATAGTTTGTCTAACAACTCAAAGGCTAACTTCCTCCGTGGTCGAGAGGTTGTGACCTTGTGACCCGGTGGTCGTGGGTTCGACTCCTACGAGAAGTTTCTCCTACTTTGTAAAGTTGTCGTGGTCCCCGGGTGGTGCTACACAGGTGACACTAACCGCCTCCGTGGTCTAGTGGTTATACCACCTGATTCAGACCCAGAGGTCCCGGGTTCGATTCCCAGCGGGGGCAAATTTTTTGCTCGGTTTGGTTGGTGGTAGGACTTGTTCTAAGTCCGCCTGGCAAGCTACCACCATCATGTCTAAGTCTGTCGCCATAACAACAATGTTAACAGCATTGTTGTGTTCCGGCAGTTAGAGGTATGATAGCCAGTTCCTCTGTGTAAGAGGATTCCGGGTGAAACTCGCTTCCATCTTCGGCCTAATCATCACTTTCCATCAGGTGTGATTTGTGCCAAGAGTTTCCCTGTTTTGTATAAAAAAAAAAAAACAGTTTGGCTAGGACATTGCAGGCTTGAATCACCTGATTATCTGATAAAATGATGAGTCCTCCGAACACTTAGGCGAAGTGAACGATAAATGAGCTTTTTTTTGGGACAAGCCCGCCACACATTCCCAACCACTACAACTCCTGAAAGCCAGAATCAACAGTGTCGACCACCAGAAAAACGCCGAGTTAATGAAACCCGACGAGTCCCGGAGAAACGATTCAACTGTCTTGGATCCCGCAACGAAATTAATCAGAAGAGTACAGCGGAGGAGTAGGAAAAATAAATATAATTTCCACTTCCCTCCATATCAAGCAGGAGACAGATTAGAGCTAGGCCATTAGGCACCAAGGAACATATACAACTGGGTTAAGCCCAGTTGCCAAGCACCACGGATTATAATTAACATTTAAACTAATGGGTCCTAAATTGTGAGCTACTTTTGATTCCAGTAATAGGTATGGCAAAATCGCCTGGACGCACGGAAATTTGTTTTGGTTTCTACCATAGATAATTTATATTTCTGTGGTTTCTACGATAGATGATTGTTTTTTCTATAAATGAGCTGTCAAACCATACAAACAAGATGGAATGACAGCTCACTTGTCGTTCACTCCACCTAAGTGAACACGGTGAGATGTCGACAGAATCGACCCGCTGATGATCATGAAAAAAAAAACCTTTTTTTTTATAATTATCCATTTGGCCTGTACCACCCTGTATGTTTACAAAATCGCACAGCTCGTTAATTCTTCTATCAACATCTCACTGCGTCAACTTAATGTGAATTTTAAGTGAGATGTCAATAGGTACATCTTGTTTTTATGGATTGTACACTTCACTTAAGCTTATAGACACACACACACACACACTTTCACAGTTGTTTTATTAGCATGGATTACTAGCTGACCCGCACAACTTCGTCTGCGTCACATTTTCCATTAATGCTCCGCTCCTATTTGTCTTAGCGTGATGATATAGCCTATAGCCTTCCTCGATTAATGGGCTATCTATAACACTGAAATAATTTTTCAAATCGGACCAGTAGTTCCTGAGATTAGCGCGTTCAACCAAACAAACAAACAGAACTCTTCTGCTTTATAATATTAGTATAGATTTTTCGCGAAATGTGGGTGAATTTTAAGGAACTCCTCTACCTAATCCTTTGAGGTTGGTAATCCCTACTGGCCGCTTGATGATTTATAATGAAAAAGTAGAAAAGTTATCCAAAATAAAACAAGAGAAGCTGCTTACGTCCGAAGTTTTAATTAATGAAAGCAGTAAACCAAATGATTTCTGCTTGTTAACTAATATTAATTCATGAATAGAAAGCCGCTAATGATCACACCTTCACTGCCACCCATCCATAACATGGAAATGAGCCGAGAACTGAACGAAAAAGATGATACATGGCGCTCTCTGCCTACACAGTCTGTATTTAAAATACTAACATTTACTTTGAAAATACTACTTCCTCAATTTACTCTTTGAAGACAATGATGAATAGCGAACATGCTCGTAGAAAAATTATGCAACGACTCTCAAATACTTAAAACGTTAAAATCTAGAAAGCAGAAGAGTAGTCATAACAAATAAAACCTATTTTAAAATGATTTTCTATGGTTTATATGTATGATTGCTTTGGCTCAACTCTTGCTATTTATAAAAAAATATGTTGCCACCTGTCTGTAATAATTTTCTACTAATGTTGCATTCTTCTGGAAATATATATTTTTTATAATTTGTTATTCTATTAATTTTAATGTTACCTACACGCGTTGTGGACACGTCAGGAGTCGTAAGGAACCGAGCAGATAAAACCAAATCACAATGCTAATCAAGTCCAATAAACAAAGCCACAGTTGTAAGTACGAAGTCAAGGAACCGAGCAGATAAATCCAAATCACAATAGAAATCAAGTCCAATAAACAAAGCCACAGTTGTAAGTACGAAGTCAATACGAATACAGAAAGATGCGCAGTAAACGAAAGAGCGTAACGTACTGCAGTATTGCACAATGTGTCTACGCATCCCTGTTTTGCCAGATTAGCGTCTCTATCTGTTTCACTTACACATACGAAATAATGTATCAATACGTCTCGCTCTTAGATAGAAGTAGCGTCACTATCTATCTCGCTCACACTTGATAAAGGAGCGTCACCATCTGTCTCGCTCACACTTGATAAAGTAGCGTCACCATCTGTCTCGCTCACACTAGTCAAAATAACGTCCCTCTTCTGGTCGCTAATCACGCTGCAATCTATCAACTCAACTGAGAGAGACAGTGCTCTAAAAAGAAACGGGATGGATAAATTCCTCTCTTTTCTATGTAGAGCGGTGTCTCTCTCAGTTGAGTTGATAGATTGCGACGTCTGTAAGCAGCATTCATCTCGGTCGACATTGTATGAAATCCGACTTTATTCAAAAGTTTTTTTTATTGGTTTTTATTAAGAAGTAGCAATTAGTAAGTGTCTTACCATTTTGGAATCCAGACTAAGGGCGGGTTGTATCAAACAGTTGGTTAACGTAACATACGTACGTCAAAAAGTTACGATTACGGACGATGTTTGACGTTCGTTAAATTAGAAGCATTGTTTCAAAACATTCTGGTATAAATTCCTGCTCATCCCAATAGCTAAGTTATTGACACGGGTCCTACCTAAATAGCTTTTTTTGCATTCCACCACTTATTTGTGTCATCAGAAGAACTGGTATTGAGGAATTCAAAAGAATTTTCACAATATTGTTCTATTTGACGCAACTAAAGTTACGTTAACGAGTGCTCAGACCATCTGTTAACGTAAACGTTATATTTTACGTGCGTTAACGCTGACATTTTGTGAAACAACCCAATTTTTTGATTTGACGATAGTTAGCACCATTTTTAACGTTTACGCGTGCGTTAAGTGTAGTTGAAACAACCCGCCCTAAACGCGCCATCTTTCAATGTTACTTGCCAAAATAGTGTAGTACATTTTTTTTAGAGTACAGTCGGTTAAAGTTGGGTGATGTAATTATTTTGAATTCAATGTTGGGTAAAAATCTAAGATTTTCTTTGAAACTGAGGCAGTCATGTTTTAACTTTTAACTGTAATTGATAGAAAGGTTATTCGTAGTTACATTACAGAAAAAAAACTGAAGAAAAGTTAATATTCGCAGTCACAGGACTTGAAAGATCATCACATGGTGTCAGTTTTTAAGATTTATTTTTGAATCCTTATAATTTGAAAAGTACATGACCAAGATTTTTTTTCATATTTTTCTGATAACTGTTACGACTTGGCCTAATGCTCGATTTCGGCTTGAAGTTGATTTCTGGGACACCCTGTATATCTATTTTTTTAACAGTTTGTTTTGTCATAACCCGCAAATAGCTAGTAAGTACAAGAGAACTAAAACATGTTGGATTTTGCAAAAAGAAACAACTTATCTGACTCATTTTTATCCAAATGCATGTCGAACCGAAAGCATAGCAAAGGGTTCCGCAGTTGGGATGAACATAAATATAATTACAGTTAGGTATATGTCGTCCCTACAATATTGAGTCATTGGACTGATTGTTTGTATTGAATAACTTTTCAAAGAAACCATGAACCACAAGTTATAGATGCGGTTGTACCTTTATTTCGTTCACACATTTAACCAATATGTAATGATACTTATGAGAGTAATAAAAATTCCAATCGAAATATTTTTTTGCATTACTTATTGTAAGCTCTCAATGCGTATTATGTACGTGCATTCATTTTTGTTACACACACCCCACCACACACACACACATCACACACACCTTTTCATTATTTTTGACACTGTCACACATCTTATTATTATTTTTTGACACTTCACCAGTTTCTAGCTGTACCATAGAGATATAAAATATATATAAGTCTATGAGCGGTACAAAATATCTATTGACATGCCACTTAATATTATTTGCTTGTTTTTGTTAATTTTGTACGCCATCTACTGGCAAAATATAGTGCAAATGTTTTAATTCCGTACTGTCTTTAACCATACCTATGTTTTACAAAATAAATGATTGATTGAAAAAAAAAAATACATCTAAATGCATTGAAGTAGTGACAATAATTTCAGAGCTTAACAGTTTTTAAACTTTCGAACCAGATATACAGAACCAACTTGTTGACAAATTTGCTTCGTTTTTGCCTTTTGTCCACGGAACCCTAAAACACGAAAAATTAAAATTAGATAGGTATTCAAAATTATAAACAAGAACGTGAATCATGTTAACCTCTACAGCTTACAATAGAATACCAACGCAAAAAGCGAGTGCGCTAAAAATAAACAAAAACATACTAAAATAGATAAATTGTTTATTCTATAGAACAAAAGAAACCAAACACATTTTCTTACTATTTCAACACTTTTGAACTACTTAACGAGCGTCTGGGACTTCGCTCGCGTGAATTTCGGGAACAGGGGTGGATCCAGGATTGTCTTTTGGGGGGCTGGCTTAAACTCCTTTTTTTTAACCGACTTTCCAAAAAGAAGGAGGTTCTCAATTCGGTTGTATTTTTTATTTTTATGTTTGTTACCTCATAACTCCGACAATTATGAACCGATTTGAAAAAATCTTGTTTTATCTGAAAGGATATACTTGCAGATTGGTCCCATTTAAATGTTGTCAAAATCGGTTACGGACTTCGGATTTTAAATCGAAATAGCTGGAATTCTTTCTTCTTGGATTACTTAGATGATGGTTTTATGTCATCCAAGTAATCGAAATTGCGTATTTTGCTTTTCTGCGTGTTTGCAGTGGTGTTGTTAGGTGTGGCGTACCACTAAAAAGTGAAAAATAAAAAACCTTTTTACATAAAAATACAACCGACTTCACACACTTTTTTTATTTTGCTGCTTCCTAAGATAACTTTTCGTGAATTCCTCAATGACTTCGTTAGGATCCAAACTTAGCACCCCCCTCCCCGCCTCCCCATTTGGATCCGCCAGTGTTCGGAAGTTATCATAAAAAATAGTTTTTTGTGCTATTACAAATTTCATCCAGATAGTTTAGCCATTCTGGTGTGATTGAGTAACCAACGTCTATTCAAACTTCTGCATTTATAATATGTTATGCACCAAGGGTATAAGGCAGTGTCACGGGCGTCATATTGAATCCCTTACCTATGAAGGATTCGAAACTGCTGAGCGTAGCGAACGAGTTTAGATTTTAACTCACGATCAAAGCGAGGGAGTTAATACAAGAATCCTGACGACTGTGAGGGATTCAAGCTGGCCCAAGGCTTTATCACTGAGGAGCATACCAAACTTTTCACCCCTACTGCGAGAAAATTGTTCGCAAGTCATGAAGAGAGTCGGGAGCGGTTCCCGTCCTCTTCTAAATTCAAATCAAATTCTGTCTGGGCAATAATATTGTACTGATTTTTATTATAACCCACCGGTCAATAATGACATACATTAAATGAATATTTTTGGTTGAGTTTACATGACATAATACTCTGAAGTTTTCTTGCAAGTGGTGTGAAAATTGTGGTAAGATTTTTACTCTTTCATCTTTATGTAAGCCATGAAGTCGTTTACATTTTACTGTTTACAATTCAAAGCTTAAACTACGGACACATTTAGAGTGTGTTTGGTTTTGCGTTCATGAATGAGTGACATATTATGAATAACATCCTTATTAGTGTGCTAATGAGGTGTTTTTGAAGTCACACGTGCTTGTGAGTCTAAAATAAGTGGTTTCTAACTTCTTAAGTACCTGTAGTGCTATTTCTTGTCTCGACAGCGGAATCCGAAGTGAGTATCAAATTCGCACAAACATAAGACCTTTATGTTATGTGTAATAAAGCTCACTTTGTGAGCATGTCACTCGGGTGAAGCTCGATTTCGAAATAGTTGTTCTTACAAATAGACTAGCTTTTTTTTTACTTGATATGGGTTAGCTCTTGACTCTAGTATTGGTCAGAAATGACAGACAAAGCCTACGATGGAGCGAGCTTACCCAGAAGTAGGCGTTCCCTCTAACTTTGAAAAGATTATGGTTGTAAGCATTCGCTGGTTAGTTATCTACTCGTATATTTAATATTATAAAGCTTAAAGAGTTTGTTTGTGTTGTTGAGCGTGCTCTCAAGAACTAATTTTGAAGAAGAAAATTGGTTGTCTGTGAAGTCGGTTTAAGGACGATAGTTTAACGTGACAACGTCATAACAAAATATTGATGAAATGATTGCATACTAAAGATCTAGCAAAACACTTAACGCTTTTACGCTTTTACCTTGGACAGAGGATAAGCATTGCCATACAACGTGGCAATGCAGCCAGTCTTTTGGGCTCACTTCCAGTCGATAGCGATGGGGACGAATTTTTTGACGCCATATTTTAGTTAGGAGTTTTATTTTCTATTTTAAGTGTGTATAGTTTGCATACTTTTATGAATAAAATTGAATTATTGAGCGTAACGTTACAATGAGCGTAGCCAGCGTTCATCGATTTATTAGACGTTGTCACGTCAAAATATTTTAGTGATGGATAGCCCATTTATCGAGGAAGACTATAGGCATAAAACCTATCACGCTACGACATTGACGACGCTCACGCGGATCCAGGGGCGGGGAGCGGTTCTAAAGGTCTAAAGCCTCCCAAAAGACCGAGATTTATTTGATATTCTACAAGCTAACGCAGTCAAAATTTATTAACATAATCCAAGAAGTAGAATAAAAATGTTTTGTGGTTATTTAGTGTTTAATTTGCTGCGGCCAGACGACAATCCTGGATCCGCCACTGATTTGTATTCCAACTTTAGTTTCTTTGATGCACAAACTTAAAAATCGAGAGCTAAAATAGCAATATCCACCATCTATTAAAGTCGAATGGCTTCGCAATTAGTGCTAAAACACGTTTGCCATGAAGTTTATGGGTTAACAATCGATAAAATTGTTAGGAGGCACTTAAAATGGTTAGATTGATCGATTAAATTCGATTGTATTGTGCTTCCTACGCTATTTGACCGCAAGTGACAACAAATGCTGTTTTATTAAATTCCTTTTGAACCACAACTTGCGATGAACGGAATAAGTTTTCTTCCGAAGAAAACAAATATCCCCCTAAAAACAAAAATGTGAAAAAAGACAAAGTTCCTCTCCCCAATATTTTTGGCGGCTGCCTACCAGACCTCCACAACCCCTATGTGGAGGTCTGGTAGGCAGCCTCTCCACGTAAAATACTGGTATTCAGCTGGATCCGGTTTGACTGGAAGCCGACCCCAATCTTAGTTGGGAAAAGGCTAGGCAGATGATGATTTTTTACCTTCACAGATTCATGAACACTGAAAAGGGTAGATGACTAAAAAAACGAATTTTCCCGTTCGGATAGATTTCCAAAAAATATTGGACGCATTTTATTTTCATCATTTTGATTAGTTTAAGTGGGGCTGCCTCTCCCTCTCCATCCTCTTCACATGACCATACCCAAAACAAGCAAGCAAAAATACGTGTCCAACTTTTGAAAATCGAACGGACAGACTTGATAGAAATATATTTTTTTTATCTAGGAAACTACCCTATTAAGAACTGTCTACAATGAACTTCTAAAAAGCCGTAAACACTCACTAATCATAGTTTGTTTACAGATGAACGAAGGAGCCGCGCTGGTGTTCGCAGACGAGCTCAAACAAACACTCGACAGATATCTCTTCGGGATCTGCCCAACGAGCTTTAAGGTAAGATTTGTTTGTAAAAATAGGCGCCATTAACGTTAGTCGTTGAGATCGCTGATTGAGGGAGAGTTTATAGGTACCCCGCGCGGTTTCTGAAAGAAAAAAATCTGCGATCTGCGTCGTTGACTTCGCGCCTCACAGTTTTAAAAATCAAAATTTCGTAGAGGACTTTATGTAATTTCATAGTATTTGAAGTTCCGGTAAATGGTATAGATTTTCCGGTACTGAAAATACAAAAAAAAATGTAGTAAGTACAGGGATTTACTGGGAGCAGACCCTCATCTGCCTAGTTTTTTCCCAACTAAATTGGGGTCGGCTTCCAGTCAAACCGGATTCAGCTGAATACCAGTATTTTACGTGGAGCGGCTGCCTACCAGACCTCCAAAACCCATTAACTGAGTTACACGGTACTCCTTGGCAAGACCGGTGTCAGATTTTCTGGCTTCTGACTATCCGTAACGACTGCCAAAGATCTCCAAATGACAGCCGGGACCAACAGCTAAACGCGCTTTCCGAGGCACGGAGGAAACTCAGTACAGACCAACCTCGGCAAGCGTTGCTTAACCTTGAAGAAACCATCACAGCTAGATAACGCGCGGGTTTTAGTCTTTGAGGAGTGAATACATTTAACTCTAATCTCTACAATGTTATAGTGAAAAGACTTCTTCTGGGTAAGCTAGATCTATCGTCGATTTTGACCACTATCTCACCTGGTGGTAAGTGATGATGCGGTCTAAGATGGAGCACGCTTGCCTAGACGTAACCTATTCACTCTTGACTTAAAGACTCCCAGGTTGTAGCTATCAGGAAACACAGACTCTGGCAGGGAATTTCACTCCTTTGCTGTACGCACAATGAATGTATTCCCAAAACGTTTTGTGCGTGTGGGTGGGAAGTCCACCACGTACCGGTGGTGCATCACCGTAAGTGCGACCACCAGCTCGTGCATCAGATACGTTACATCTCTTAGCAACAGATTCATTTCCGGTGATTGGTCGATGGTTTGATTAAATCTCACTTCGTATATTTATTGCTTATTCATTGGGAAGTAAATTGATTGGAGTTTGAGTTGTCAATAAAATATCTTTACAGGCAGATAGATGCATTCCTTCAAATAGGATTTACTATAATAAATCTATGTACCTAATTCAAAAACACTGATAACTTGAAGATCAAATCCCGAAAAAACGGCCAAGTACGAGTCGAATTCTCACAAGTCGGTTCCGTAACTTAAACCGCAAAAAAAAGATTCTTATATGGGAGGAAGCCCCCTTTACTGTGAGTATTCCTTTCTTTATTTAAAGTACTCGCTTCCTAAGGGATATCTTTTGAAATTGAATAAGTTAGTAGGTACGGAGCTCAGACCATTTTTGTTGGTCTGAGGTACGGAGTGACAAATTCTGTGTCGTATATCAATATGTTATTAAAACAGGCCAATATCATACATTTGAAATCCTCTTCTGATGTTTTTCACTAGCTAGTCAGAGACCCACAGTCGCGGCCCAGTACCTAAATAAATAAGTATTAGGTCAAACCGATCTCAGAATAAATCATAAACATGGTCGACTAATAAAATATGGGTTAACGCGTGCACACATTCAGTGGCGGATCCAGGAGCGGAGGGCTAAAGGGGGCCGGGGGACAGGCCTCCAAAAGGCCAAGATTTATTTATTTTATTTTATTAATTTTAAGACAACTTACAGCTAATACATCGAGTGGTCAGAAGTAATCAGTGAACGCAAATAAAACATTTTATTTGCGTAGCAGAAGGCCAATTACAAGTTTCCACTTAAGTATATAAACTTATGTAATCTTTGATAGTCTACAACCTTACGAAGTGATTGGGGAATTTACGTAAATCATCCAAAGAAGTAGGTAACCCACCTGTGTAATGTATTAAGGCGAGGTTGCAGTACTGTGTGTTTTGACTTTTGACGAACAACAGCGACTGTCCGGCGAGCGAAATAATGCCTAAATTTTGATCGTTTTTGCTTCTTGGCGAAAACTGATAAAGAAATTATACAATATGGTTTCAACATTTACTTCAAAATAAAAAGCTCTATCTATTGATATAACTTTTATAAATATTCGTGATGAAATCTCTTAGCAGTACACGTTTAAAATTGTAATTTAGTGTCATGTTTGATTAAAAAAAGTATCGAGTCAATCATTCTAAATCGTGTTTCTATCTTTACGATTTACTTGAGGGTACCTATGTTCAATTTTTATGTAATGATTTTTATTTATTAAAAAACTCATAATTAATAAGATTTTCAGACGTTCAAAAATCTTAAAAAGTACTGCAACCCCGCCTTAAGCAAAAAAAAAAATTATGTGCTTTTATAGTGTTTACTTTGCTAATGCCCTTTGCGTTCCAGCCTAGGGCCGCGGTAACACGAACAAATTTCATTACAACTGGGCCCAAATTTTTAGTGTACTCGCGTACTAATTGGCGTGCGTTTAATCCAAATCTGTTCAGCCGTTAAGACAAGAAGTAAAAACCTAATAATTAAACAAAGTTGTGTATTCATAAATTAGTTACCAAGAATTTCACTTTTTACTTTTTTATTGTCACAATAGGCTGGGTTTACACCTCTGCCACTCCTGTCAAGGATTACAGACGTCATATTATTTATTTATTTACCCTCAAACTGGCTCAGCACACATAGTTACATAACATAAACATAAACACAAAGCCATTAACTCAAAACCTAAATATAACTTCGAAAATTGTTCTCACTCCGCAGTTAGAGAAACTGAAATTATAAACGGGGACTCGGGGAGTGCCGAGTAGGGTTGCTACAACGTACTATACAGGGTAACCCGAGACTTTGCTACGTGGAGGGAAAGTACCTGAAACACTGTACATAGAAAACAATACTAAATAAAACTTCATTTTTATATTAAAAATAATACGAACTTCATTTATCGCCTGCTTCTGTACCGGGAATCGAACCCACTAAATGCGATAAGACAATGTACACTTGTTTTTATAAACGTTGTTCCTATATTTTTTATGAGCTGTACAATAAAGTATATAATAAACAAATGAGAATTAAAAAAAACGCCAAGTGCGAGTCGGACTCGAAGGGTTCCGTTCCATAAAACTTATTTTTTTTAATTTGCTGTTATAGCGGAAATGGAAATACACAATCTGTGACAATTTCAACTGTCTACATCTTACGGTTCTTGAGGTATATGTATAGTCCGCTGATAGGCGGACGGATGGACGGACGGACGGACGGACAGTGGCCGCTTAGAAATAGGGTTCCGTTGGTTACCCTTCGGGTACGGAACTCTGAAATAAACCTGTAATTTTACTATACTAAACCTATATAATAAACCTGTAATTAATTTAAGATTTTGTTTATTAAACTTGTTTGACATGAACGAGCGTGGCAGTTGAGAGCTTGTCATGCTCACACAAACGTCTCGCTGATGGTGGCGCGTGTGTTGGATCATTTGGTTCCCTTCAAAATGGTTGAGCTAGATGGTGCTGATACACGCGTCATGTTCGTGAACGGGCGCCGTCAGTTGAGACTGGTCATCTCTTACCTGGCACTGGCTTATTTTATAATCTGTACTTTTTGAATTGTTTTATATACTTTCTTGTTCTTTGCATTGTCCTCACATATAGAAGCGATCAAAGATAATGTTACCATGATTTTTGTATTAAGTACATCAATTGATTTAAAAGAGTGTCCGTGGAGTTTCTTGCACGTTCTTCTCCATAGAGATCTACGCTTTGGAACGTGCAAATAGCTTCATCTTTTTTTGGACCGACCGACCTTGACAATTCAAAAGTGCCTGTAAATGGTCTAATTGAAATAAATGATTGAGTTTGAGTTTGAGTTTGATACCAATTGCAAAGCTCAATAAACATATATATCGTTTAAATAACATAACTTATAAAATAAAAGGAAGCATTGAACCCTTAGCAGCCCCCGCCCCCCTTAGATCCGCCAAATGTGTAATTACTATTTATTTTCATTATTTGAGAGCCAGAAATTCCAGCACTTTAGGAAATAGTACTAGAATTTCTGGCTCTCAAATAATGAAGAAATAAAACTAAATTTTAAATCTTTATTATTTTTTTTTTCTGTTATCTTTTCAAAGTACCTACTATATTTTTGGAATGAGGAGCTTGTGGCCTTATGGATCGATCTTCAGTTTAAGCAACGCCTACCGAGGTTGATCTGTGGATGGGTGACCATCTTAACACAACAGGACTCCTCTGCTTCGGAAAACACGTTAAGCCGTTAGTCCCGGCTGTCATTTGAGATCTTAGGCATTCGTTACGGGTTGTCAGAAACAAGAAAATATGACATCAGTCTCGCTAAAAAGTGTTACCCAGATAATGGGCTGTGGGGGTCTGGTAGGCAGACACTCCATGCACATAAAATACTGGTATGCAGCTGAATCCGGCTTAACTGGAAGCCGACCCCAATATAGTTGGCAAAAGGCTAGGCAGGCACTATAATTTTGCAATAATTACCAAAATGTTTTATTTTTCTCACAAAAAAGGTGGCAACCCTAGCGCCGAGTGCGTCAGACCGTCAAATGTTCGTAAATATGTTTGCGTTAGCATTTCTGTAATTGTTTATGTACACTTGCGGCTAAATTCAGTCAGCTTAAATTAGCTGTTGGGCTTAGGTTTTTTAATTAAAACGCTTGTTCGTGTTTTCTTGTCAATAAATACTAATAATTCGTATTGTAATGTAGCTGTCACCGGAAAATTGCACTACATATTGGAAACTATTGAATTTGGATGGGCCTTATTGTGTACTACTTAGAATAATAACGCATAGAAGCCGCGTCTAGAACAAAACCCGAGCAAAATCGTGTGTCCACTTCATTTTCTTTGTGTGCGTGAGCCGAATGTGTCTACGTTCCTCTAACGCACACAGATATAGCTTTCAGTGATACCATTACTAAGCCGTTACCCACAAAATATGGGAAGATGCATTACTATTTTGCTATCAAGGCAAGTATTTTATGTTGTTGGGAACTGGAAAAGGTAAACATGATTTTTCATGTAATATGACATATTTTTTCGGAAGGTATAATTCAATTTATTTCAAAATAAAAGCAAATAAATCGCATAAAGAATGAGATATTGTTCAATGCGTTTAGAATGATTGATGGGTTATAATTATAAACAATGTTAAAACATCGGGTTTGATATGAATTAACAGTAAGTATTGTATTTTAAAATTACAAAAATGAAAAACATGAATGAAAGCAATGTGGGTATTTTTTCCTCACAAATAGCAACACTGTGTTATGACAAGTTAGGTTATTAGAATTTTGTTTTATTTATCGATTTACGTAAAAATAGTGCATAGAATGTGAGTACTTATTTGTGAAATGTTATTTTATCACATTTTTTTATTTTCCTGATGTGCTATAACATCCTTTCACGCAACAAACTGTCATTTTCAATTATTTACTCGCGAGCTGTGTTCGACGGAACGTGACATTGAGTACTGACGGCCTGGTGGCTAAGTTAGACGGATTAGGCTAAGTTTTAGTTGCCTCACTTTTTGCACTCGTACTAGGTTTCTATGCGTTATTATTCTAAGGTGTACTAGCTAACCCGCGCAACTGCGTCTGCGTCACATTTTCCAATATTACTCCGCTCCTATTAGTCTTAGCGTGATAATATATAGACTATAGCCTTCCTCGATAAATGGGCTATCTAACACTGAAAGAATTTTTCATTTCATCAATCGGACCAGTAGTTCCTGAGATTAGCGCGTTCAACCAAACAAACAAAAAAATAAACAAACAAACTCTTCTGCTTCATAATATTAGTATAGATGTCACGGGTCACCGGAAAATAACAGACTCCGTAAAATTGTCTTAAATATTGATAATGTATGTAATAAATCCCATCCAGATACTACAGTTTCCATTATAACAAAAGTTTACAATTTCACGCGATATTTCACAATCTTACGAATTTTGCCATTTTGCGGTGACATATTAAACAAAACGAATTTTTCATAATATATCGAGCAATAAAAATCTAAGAAAGATTTATTACAATCTTACGGAGTCTGCAATTTTCCGGCGATATAACTAACTATAACAGAATTTAGTAGATGCAATCATGGGCGTAGCCAGGTTTTAGTACCGGGGGGGGGGGGGGGGGGGGGGTTTCAAGAAAATAAACTACTGAAAGTGAATATTGTGAATATGAATATTCGAACCTTCCGTTCAGTCTGTTTTCACTCGTTTGACTACTGACTGACTTGACTACTGGCACAAAATTTGAAGGTAACTCACCAGATAATGCCAATACCTACTACTTTACGGTGTTTCGCAAACCTCTCGATTAATTGTTGAATTGTGTGCTCTTGAAATGGGATAATACTGGCTACGCCCGTGGATGCAATAGTTAAAGGCAAGAAAAATCAAAACCTTTTTATATGATCGTCTTTTCGTTTCTTATGATAACTTTTACAATTTATTACTAACTTCTTGCCCTCGTTCCCGTAGGAATTGCGGGAAATCTTCTCTTAGTGCTTTCCTGCATTCGGCTGGAGGCTTTCATTTCAAATTAATACCGCCACTGGCCATTCCGTTTTAGCAGAGGACAATATCCTAGGTTGACATAGGAGATACCAGTCAAGAATAATCGGGTAATTTTGCGAAAATCTATAGTAACGCAAACGAAGCTGGGCAAAAACACAATACCTTGGTAACAAAATTAAAAAAAACAACTATCTATTATTCGACTTTTATTTGTACCTATTCAGTAACTTGACAGTTCAGAGTCAATAGGCTTGCTAACTGAAAAAATCTAATTAGTCCGTCAGTTACATTATCAAAACATATTTGACCCGTATTTTTCCTTTTGTTACGGGAACCGAAGTTACGACGCTTTTAAAATTCTCAATACGTCACACCTTCGCATAATTTTTAGTGAGTTATGACGTCACGAGCCCCCACTCCCGAGTTTTGATGCGTTTTATCTATGTCAATATTGATTGATTTACAAAAACAAAAAATACGTGTCCATTGTTTTTCAATACTTTAACTGACGGACTAAATAGTTTTGCAATTTGTGGATGATGGAATCTAGCCTATTGTTAACAGTGTAAGGGTGAGGACAAACGAATGTTATTTTACGAGTCGCTTTAAAATGAGTCAGCGGAATTTACGCTGCATTCGGTTTCTTACGTTAAAAGTCCCATTTGTGCCATACGGCGACGCAAAATGAGTTGGACTTATGTATGAAACTGAATTCCACCGTCTCATTTTACGCAACCCCCAACTCACAAAATTACGTTCGTAATAATCGTATTATTTTTAAGTCAAATTATTAAAAACCAAAAAGTTTGCATATTACCTACCTTTATTATATAAGTTCATTTTTCGTTAATTCTTAAACCAATTAACTAATTTTTTTTGTCAAAATCTAAACCCTTCAATTGTCAAGTTACTGAATACCTACAGTTAAAAGTCCAACCATAGGAACTAAAACCATTCTTTCATTTAGTTGTAGTGTCCACTTTTAAAAGCGCACAGGAATGCTAGAAATCACAATATTATCACACAGTCTCGTTGGTTCCAGCTGCCGATGAAAGGCAAGAACATCACGGCCGTGCCCTGTGACCTGGACACCGATCAGCAGGACTTGGCTGGGAGGTGAGCATCTATACTATACAGGAAATTTTTAAATTGTGCTTGGATGGCCACATCGGAAAGTATGAGGAATATCGAAAACACTGAATGGATTCTCGAGCCCGATTTTGATGAAAACTAAAACTGCATCATTGGGTTTATGAAAAATCGTTACTCCTACCCAGGAATTGAAACGGTTAATTTATAAAACACACACTCATCCTGAATTATTACACCTTCTGAAAGTGTTGTTACAGCTACTGAGGGTCAAATTCTGGGAAGTAATTAAATTTAAATTAAATAAATCTTTATTTCAGACTACTAGTCCATAATTTAGTTAGTATTCTGGTGTTAGTAACAATTGTGCTTACAAAGTAACTAGGTTAGTCTTATTAGTTTATATACATTTATTTAATTATAAGTACCTAAGACAGTCCCCACCCAGTGTCCCTGGAAGGGACAGTCCGGTCTGGCAGCTATCATTTTCAGGATGCTGCTGTCACTACCGTGCAAGCGCTGTAGTAAGGAGGCCGCTTTACATGGCAAAGAAAAGCTGAGCCAGACTTGGAGTTGTTTTTTAAAAACCCATGTGGTCGTGACTACCTACTTATTTTGTTTGGATGGGTTTATGCCTAAAAATGTTACTTTTTGATTCTTATTAACTAAGACCACTGCCAACATTTTTTATTTTCTTGCTGTGCCTCTACGATGCGAGTCCCAAAACTTTGTAATAATAATTTCTTATTTTAAAAAGAGTGTCATTCTTCTACATAGAGATCTACGCTTTGGAACGTGCAAATAGCTTCATCTTCTTTTTTGGTCCGACCGACCTTGACAATTCAAAAGTACCTGTAATTGAAATGAATGCTTGAGTCTTGAGTCACTTCGTAAAGGCACAGCAAGACCAAGAAACGAAAAAATGTTTCCAGTTGTCTTAGTCCATCTCTTTTCTTGCAACAAAATCGTTTATTATAGTAGCTTTTTAAATTTTACAGACTGGCCACACTGGCGTTGCGCGCGCACACTGCCGCGCGGTCTGACTGCGCTCGCCTCGGCGCCGTGCTTGCCAACACGCTCGGAGATCTCGCGCGCACTGCTGCTAACAGACAGCTTCTAGCTGCAGGTTTGTTCCTCCTAACATCTTACCTAAAGTAGCCGGGACGAGTCGTGAGCACAGATGAATGCAGTATAAGGGTGAATCCATCAATAAACAGTGGGCAAACAAAACTTGTAAGCCCAATAGTCGATGAGCATTAAGGCGCTCCACCCACTGCTCCGCGCCCCGTCGCGTAGCGCGGGATGGCAGATTTTACCATTGTATGCAAGTATCTCAATTTATATAGAAATCACGCCTAGCACAACACAATTCCGACGCGGAAATGCGTGGGAAGCATAGAGTATATAACCACTAGAGAGCGTATAGGCCGATTTCCTCTAAGTACGCGGCTCACTACAGCCGGCCGGGGGACGAGGAACAACGCGCGGCTGCAATTGGTCCGTTCAAGGTCAAGTTGCATAGGTAGCCTATGGTTAGTGGTGGCACTACTTGATTAAAGGAAAATAGTCCATATCGATAAAAATGGATTTTAACATTATGAAAATACTCAATCCAAACAAACAGCGCTATATCTTGTTTAAACAAAGTTTCCCTAATAACCTTATCTTTCCACTTTTATTTTAATTCTGAAATCTTCGAAAATCTAAAATGAAAACATGTATGTCATACACACAGATGAAAAATCTGAGACCCTCCTCCTATTTTTAATGTCGTTTAAAAGTATTTACGTGTTTAATGTAAGTATGTGAATTGATTAAAAATTGCATTAGTTGTAATTTTATGATCATCGATAAATCGACTTCAATCATTAAACGTAACAGCACAGATTTTTACGATAAAAATACAAAGGGGAAGAAAGGGATAAAAATATAAGTATTTCCTAATGAAAGAAAGAGACTTTTCCAAAAGACATCAACGCGCGCTTCTCACAGTGTGCTCGTTCACCTAACCACCATTTTATATAGACCCCTGCAGTGGCTCATCATCTGATTCAAATCAAAAATATTTTGCGTAGTCTTTACTCTCCGATGAAAAGTTATGCCACCATTTTTGTAACAAAAGGTCTTGGAATGTTTCCCACACAAATTCACCGGGTATGAAGGCATTTTTATGCGTTATAAATTGCATAAAAATTAAAACGATTTGTAAAAACTTAGCATGCCCACAGGTCTAACAATTGGTCACAACTAAATTGGTTACTAGTGCCGCTGACTAACATCTGAGCAAAAACACTAATAGTTTTCGTGCGTCGGGGCACTGTATGCGCAGTCAAGTGGTTTAATAGTCTTTGGTGGGAAGACTATAAGGCGCTCCGCGCACCGCGGCGGGACGCATCTTCAGTGGGTGAACCGCCTTAGTGAAGAACCAATAACTCTGTCGGTCGTTGTCAAACTACTCACGACTTGTGCCGGTTATAATACGTATAATATGTGAAAGTTTTGATTGGATCATGGATCTTTGTAACTCAATCACGTCAGCACGCGTAGCATGACCACCGTAGAAATGAGTTTTGTCGACCGGAGAATCGACAAAATGACAGATTGAAGAAAGATTTCTATCTTCCTTAGCATGGCGATGGTTGACACGTAGAAAAGAAATGTTTCTTTTCTTCGATCGACATAAGTCTACAACGTCGAGCATGCCGACAATATTTTCTCTACTTTTGACACTTGGGGGTAGAAATAACTCTCTATATGAAATGTCAAATAGTCTACATCTTCTCGGACCTAGACAAGGAATATTTATTTCAACAATCATTTTATTTTTGCCAAATAGAACTTAGAAAGTATGTCGGGGTAGACATAGTCTACCAACATCTTAATTTGTCGGGTTGTACGTTGTAAATAAACTGTTTTTGTTATGACTAAAGTAAAAACATTTCGGACGATATTAAAGGAAAGAAAGATAACAGCTAACAGTAAAGAACGCATTGCACTGTGTATGGCAAAGTTTTCATCAGACAATGCCACCAATCACCTTTTATTTAGAATGTTATAATGTTCTCTTCTCATCGCATGGTAGGATTTTATGTTCACTTACATTAATTACACACAATTATTGGAATAATCAGTACTTTATTTAATTAATCATAAAATCTACTTACTTTTTCCTTGCCGCCATATCATAAACACTAAAATTCTAATTTAAATCGGTACGATAATAAATTCAACAAAAACATGTTATTCGTAAACAAACATACACCATATAGATTAAAAATATGTTCGAGTAACACGTTTTGTTGTTGCTTTGAGTTACGTGCAAAGAGTGTGAAAAAAAGAGTATTTGACACATTTTTTTGGCTAACTAAACGTAAAATTCATCGTAGTATTCGCAGAATGACCTCATCACTAGCTACTTCTCCGTTGCTATGGAAAGACTAGATATGTCTTTGTCTTCATAGAAACGCGAGTCTACGGGTTGCGCCATGCTCGGGCAGAAGACATGTCGAGTGGGATAGAAAGAGCTTTGTCTTTTCTTGGTAGAATAGAGATAGAATCGCCATGCTACGCGTGCAGAACGGCTGATTGGATTTGGATAGGCACATAGTTAGATTACCTATAGCCTGGATTAGCACTTATTTATTAATTTTATTTTTTATTTTTATTCAAAACGGGGAAACTCTTGGCCCAAATCTCACCTGATGGAAAGTGATGATTAGGCCGAAGATGGAAGCGAGTTTCACCCGGAATCCTCTTACACAGAGGAACTGGCTATCATACCTCTAACTGCCGGAACACAACAATGCTGTTAACATAGTTGTTATGGCGACAGACTAAGACATGATGGTGGTAGCTTGCCAGGCGGACTTAGAACAAGTCCTACCACCAACCAAACCGAGCAAAAAATTTGCCCCCGTTGGGAATCGAACCCGGGACCTCTGGGTCTGAAGCAAGTGGTATAATAACCGCTAGACCACGGAGGCGGTTAGTGTCACCTGTTTAGCACCACCCGGGGATCACGTGTAGGGATTCACTGAAGGGTATTCTGAAGGGTATTTCGGGTTTATGTTTTTAACCCGAGAATATACCCTTGGTATCATCTTTAATATTCACGCGGGTAATGCCGCTGGCAGGAGCTAGGATAGCCTGGCTTTATGTATAAAGGTATCCGATGAGGCTTATAGGTACAGTCACCAGCACATCAAGCTATCCATCATCTGCCTAACCTTCACCCAACTATATTGGGGTCGGCTTCCAGTCAAACCGGATTCAGCTGACTACGAGTATTTTACGTGGAGCGGCTGCCTACCAGACCTCCACAACCCAATAATTTGGTAACAAGGTACTCCTTGGCAAGACTGGTGTCAGATTTCCTGGCTTCTGACTATTCGTAACGACTGCCAAAGATCTTCAAATCGACAGCCGGGACCAACAGCTTAACGTGCTTTCCAAGGCACGAAGGAAACCCAGTACGTTAAGATGGTCACCCATGCATAGACCAACCTCGGCAAGCGTTGCTTAACCTTGAAGATCAACCTGTGCGGCTGTTATTATATAGCCACGAGCTCCTCACATCAAGCCATACTTCAGCGATAAAGTTGAAAATCGATTAAATCAATTCGACAGATCTTCGTAGCTTGATGTGCTGGTGTCTGTACTCTACAGAGAAATCAAAGCGAAAAGTAGTCATACTTGCTTGTCGTCTTAAATACTGTGGAGTGAGTCTGCATAAGCATTAATCAGTCCCATTGGCGAATCCAGGAGGAGGGCTACACAAGCCCCGAGGCTCCTTAGCTTCCCTCTCTCTCATCTCTGAATATAACAAGAATCACTGGTGGATCCAAAGGGGAGTAAGGTTAACTAAAATTTCCTCGAAAGGCCCAGATTTCTTTGGTACCTAGTCTATAACCTAACGAAGTCATTTAGAAATTACTAAAAATAGTCCAAGAAAGATTGTTAAGCGTTAAGCAAAATAAAAATTTAATGTTATATGTTTTTATGGGTGTATTTAAACGCAAATCAAAAAATATCCTTTTTCTATGCAATAAGATTCCGAATTCCCATCAAAATTACTGATTGCACAACACATTAACTGTATTGCATTATGAGGAAAAAATTAATGTCATATTGATGTATAATTTCGAATTATCTGCAGTTTGAGTTTTGTTAAACATTTAGTTTATCTGTAGTGAAGTAAGTTATTTGATTATATAAAACCCACCTTCGGCGGGGTCCAATCCTCCAAACGGCTATCATGGATCTACCCCTACAGTTTCAAGGCAGTCGTGGTCGCCCACAGACTGATCCTATCTGGAAGAAATATGATATACTGTCAACAGATCCCATTTGTAAATTCTTTAACGCTAATATGTTGGAACCACAGCAAAGTGCTAAAACGAGGTGAAACGAATGGCTCTTAACGTTCAACCGGTGAACGACCAATAAATTCACGGTTACAAGAACGCGATTCGTTAGGCTTGAAATTTCTGAGAACTGGTTTGAACGATTGTAAAGTGTTAAGATTACTTAAAAGTTAATGTGGTGGACTAGATTTTGTCATGTAGAGGTAATATGACTGTTAGGCTGCGTTTCGACTAGAGATGTCCGAGGATGCGCGACCAGGGTTGTTGTTAAAAACCAATAGAATTGCTTCATTCAGCTAGCCTCCTAGTACGCGCGTATCATATGCCATTTTCAATATAGTACCTACATTATGAAGTGCTTTATTTATTTTAAGCAATCCAGTTATCCGAACATTCCGATAATCCGGAACATCGTGGTTTTTAGTAGTGTCGGATTAATGAGACTACTGTAGCAGGCCACTAAGGTCACAAATAAGTAGCATAAACTTCCGATCTAACCTTTCTTCATTCTCCCCACAGCTGCAAGCAACGAGCAAAAGAAGCGGAAGCTATCAAAAAGCCAAAAGATGAAGATCCAAGCAAAGCAGAGGACAGCCCTCGCCGTCAAGAAGAAGGCAGCCGCCGCCGCAGCCGCTGCCGCCGCCAAAATGACCACTTAATTTGATCTGAGGGCTGATTCACGTAATTTTATGACGCACCGATTAAGTTTTAGTGCAGTTGCAGTTTAGTTCAAGTTTGAGTGATAAACGGTATTCTTGTAATCTTTGAACTGCGCGTAAGCTGCGCGTGAACTGCATGACAACCAAACTCGACCAAACTTACTTATGATGGAGAGAAAAATATTACTCACTAAATAATCGAATAGAATCGATTACATTTCAATAAATATAACGTTATTATCACATTAAAACATAAACATAAACTTATCAGCTGTAATTTTGAGACGTCAAACAAATAGTACAAGTAGAATACCGATAATGTTGCGTTCCGAAGCACGCACCAAAGACGCGCAACAGTAGAATGCCGTTATTGCGCTCGCGTGACGCGAACTTGACGCTCACGTGTCTGACAGCGGTAGAGACTACGAAAAGCGTTGTTTTGATCGAAACATAACTTCAACTGCACTACAACAGCACTTATTTAGTTACGTGAATTAGCCTACTGAATTATGTATGTCATTCCCAAAATGTTGTGTATTTTATGTCGAGCTTCCTTCTATCGAAAGTTATTGTTAATCTTGCATTATTATTAAGTACAAACCTTGTGTCTGTTCGGATTTCCCATTGTTTCACTTTTTCAGGTTCCTTTTTTTTTTTAAAGTTGCCCCACACTAGGAATTTCTCCTGTATCGTGGGTGCGTTTACAAACATACAAAGTCACATACACAAACAGCCCAATTAGGTCCCTGGTGCGCACCTTCGCTATACCTTCAACGTGATTTTTATATCCATCCCAAATTGTTCCAGGTATTAGAAATTATTAATATAATATATCCTATGTTACCGGAATATGACAAACCCCGTAAGATTGTAAAATATCGCTTGAAATTGTAAACTGTTTTTTTTAAATAAGACGCGGATGTATTGGAAACTATTGAATTTGGATGGGATATTATTATATACAAAACGATTTTTTCAAAATAAATCGATAAATTACAATCTGATCAAGATTTATTACTGAGACTGTCATTTTCCGGTGACATATTATATCTAAATCTATCGAGTCTAGGGAATAGATGTTCTGCTTTCATTTTTGGAATTGTCTTTTGAATAAATCGTGTCGAAATACCTTTCCGTTCGTGTTTTTATTTTTGGATGGTGATAAAAGTCTAACGTTTTTTCATGCATGTTGGTGAGTTCAAGATTTTTATTTATTAGATCATTTCTAGTCATTTGCGTGAATCGCAACGTAGGTGAGATATTTCGATTCTCCTCCTCCCCCATATCTTGATTTTTTAAGACTTCTGCGAATAAATACATGGAATAGAATTACCAAACTAGGCCCAGCTTCACCCGGCCGCAAATTGCGTGTATCGCTTTATCTATTAAGAAAACAGTGGTTTAAAAAAAATAAGTGAAGAAACAGACAATTAAACAGTGACTTTGCTTTATACTATTTAGATATTCTATCCTATTCCTAAAATTACTAGCAATCAGTGCTAGATTTGACTTTATATAGGTATTTAATTATAATAAAAATTAAACCATGCACTGTAAATGTGAGAAAAAATTGCACAAAATTAACTACTTATCGATGTAATTTTATGTACTTGCTAAGTATTATAATGTTAAGTTATTTATTAAATTTTATTTGTAATTATTTGGAAATAAAGATATTTTCATAAAATGTGTTTTTTATTTATAAAAATTATATAATAACATAATAATAATGTAGGTATTTACTTCGTCTATTCGCTACTCGTTATATATATTGGAGTTTTTTCTTACCCGACTGCCCCAAACAGAGAGGTATGTTTTTACTATTGGCAGGGTTGGGCATCATGCAGTATTTGAATTACTTGTAATTTAAAAACGTAATTGAAATACAAATACGTATTTGGTATTTGTATTTCAATTACCTACTTCTTGAAAATATAATTTGTAATTCGTATTTCAAATACCTGACGCCGAGGTATTTAGTAATAATTAGTATTTCAAATACTTGAGGCTTCAAAATACATTTTAACAATAAAATACATTTCAACATCATTTAGTGATCGCGAGTGCGAGTGCGAGGCGAGACCGCGAGACTCGAGAGTGCAATGATGGTAAAGCAGCAAAAAAACGCAAAAAACCGGCCAAGTGCGAGTCGGACTCGCGCACCGAGGGTTCCGTACAAACCTGTAGGAGCAAAAGTTGTGGTTTACGATTTATGACGCATTAAAAAAAACTACTTAGGTACTAGATCTCGTTCAAACCAATTTTCGGTGGAAGTTTAGGTACATAGCTGGTACTATTCAGTTTAGAAAAAAGTTATATAAGAAATCTCAGTATCATTTTTGTAGACCTATCCATATAGATACCCCACACGTATGGGATTGATGATAAAAAAATTTTTTGAGTTTCAGTTCTAAGTATCGGGACCCACAAAATGTATTGTTTTTCTTTCTATTTTTGTGTGAAAATCTCGGTTCACACATCTACATACCAAGTTTTGACAGCATAGTTCTTATAGTTTCGGAAAAAAATGGCTGTGACATACGGACGGATAAACAGACACAGGCAGACATGACGAATCTATAAGGGTTCCGTTTTTGCCATTTGGCTACGGAAACCTAAAAATCAATGATACACCATTCCGACACTATTGCAATAGCAGACTCGGCCCCTTGTTCTAGGTTATTAATTTGTATTTTGTAATTTGTATTTCAATTAAAAATAGCTAAAATACTGTATTTTGTATTTTATGTTTCAAATACCTACATTACTTATAGATATTTTGTATTTCGTATTTTAATTACTTGCGATATACAGTATTTTGTAATTTGTATTTCAATTAAAGCAAAGCATGTATTTTGCCCAGCCCTGACTATTGGCGATTACCTAACTGCCACTACACTATTTACACACTGTAACCACGAAGCCACGCTGTTGCTTTTATAAACCCATCGAGTTACCCGTAACTGCTTGATGATCAGGATGGTCATCTGACCATAATCACCATGTTAGTCCAATAATTTCCTCAAGGTGGATTTAGAAAATTCGTAGACGGAGTATCTATTACGCAATAAACCTCTCACTAAATAATAGGTACTTATATCAGAAAAGATTACTAAATCAATCTAGCCTTTTCCCAACTAAATTGGGGTCGGCTTCCAGTCAAACCAAATTCAGCTGAATACCGATTTCAGACCTTCACTACCCATAACTGGGTAACACGGCACTCATGGCAAGACTGAAGTAGGACCGGCTTCTAGTTCTGACTAATCAGTAAATATGTAGTATAAAGACAGAATTAAGAATGGGTATACCGTAAACAAAAGAAGTACTCTATTTGGAAACTATGTGAGATAGTACCAATTTACAAGTGACTGCCAGATGTTGCTGTAATCTAATATACCAATTCTACCAAAATAGTAGAAAAGAAAAAAACCTGTCACACTGTACTGTCATTTTCTCCTACGTCAGAATTGACATTGACAACCCAATCAAAATAATTTTCTGCAACCTGCACGAATTGCATTTTTGCAATGTCAACAGTGGTAAATAAAGTTTATATTACGCGTGATTTCGTGTGGTAAGAACTGCTTAAGACTCCCAATACCGCAAAGGTAAGTAAAAGCTACATTTACGCCAGCAAAGCCTGTGTTTATTATATTTTTTTGTAAATATTGTTTTTAACTGGTTGGTGTGAAAATGAAAAACTGCAATTGCACCAGAATTAGCTATAATATATGTGTCTAAACAACATCAATAATAACTACTCAGCCTCATTAGCTGCCTACGAAGTCATTTTAGCCCATTTTCCAAACATTTTATGCAATAAAAATTAGCAAAGCGCACCGCTCTTTTTACGTAAAGAAAATCGGTCGATGTGGCTGTTTTCTTATCAAACCATAGTCACATAACACCGTATTACATGCAAGTATGTACTAAGCTAGTCATTTTGACTGCTGATAAAATGACAACTTTTAATTTTCTCGGATGATTTGAGGTTACTACAAAAATATGGTTATGCCATAACTATCCTAGAAAGGTTTAGGTGAACAATCTTGATATCGTCGGTGATAGTGCAAATCCGCGGAACTAGCATTGGATAATTCCGTGTATCTCCACTCTGAAGGGTTTACAGAAGAAGTTTATAAATTAATATTTCTTATAGGCTTTTGACCTGGATTTTTACATGGAGAGTAATAATTCATTCATAAGTTTTAGAAACTGTTGACAGTGAAAACCTAATAAAGTATATATTGTATATTAGTAGAAATCAATTAAAGTCTTGACTATATTGTATGGCTACATTTTTCAGATACGCTATAAATGTCTTTTTTTTATATTATTTAAAAAACTCACCTTATAAACTTTTTTTTTAGTAATATTTTATTTTTAAACTGAGTTTTTCCAATCTAAATACAACAATCGCCAACAACATATCAGCAAAACAACATCCACTGCTGGCCATAACCTACCCCAAGTCTAATACAACAATAACAATATTACTAAATTAATTGAACCATTAGTTAAAGCAGTATTTTATAATAATTATGTTAAATATGTGTTTGTGTAAAAACTCACATCAAGATTGTTAACCTTTATTTTTTAGTTATTTATTTTATTTGTTCCAAAAAAGCATACATACAGACCTTTAAATAACTTATACAACAATACACTTAATTCTGAATACAGAATATAGAACATCTGTGTCCGAAGTAGATATAAAATATCTGTATTTCCGACATCAGCACTCCTACCCTGTTTAAGTCGACACTTGGGAATTAACTTTACTTAACCAGTTGGGCCGGCGGTGGAACCATTGAGGCCACCTGACGCAATTATTTTATACTTTATTATTATACAGTGCATTGTTTAACTTTATTTTTATGACATTACGATTTATATCAGTGACGTCAAGTGGAACCAATGGTTCCACTCCGGGCGCAACTGGTTTATAATTATTTTATAATATTATTTAAAGTAGTGACAGTATAGTGTAATCTAGATCCTTATCCACTAGATCTTAAATATTTGAAATGTTTTTAGGTCACAAATAAAAATAATATATATTGCAAATTGTATGTTTCTAAAACCAGTATGTTATTCTACATTTTTAAGTTTTATATTTTTACTAGCTGTGGGCAAAAATTTTTTTGCCAAAAAAATATATTACACAAAAAATTTCATAAAAATCGGACAAGCTGTTTCGGAAGAGTTTGTTAACAAGCATGAGATGTTATAATAGGTATTACAAATTTTCATATAATAGATATAAAACTTAAAAATGCCTTTTTTTAAAAGTAATATTGTAGCATTTTCCAACTAGTTTAAAAAATTCACCATTCTTACAAAATAAATTTGATGACCGACAAATGGTTCCCTTTATTAATATGTATTAAAACATAAAATATTTAATTAATCCCTTTAAATATTTCCAGAAGCTTGCCCTGCCAGAGTATTAAGTGAATTATCGACAAAGCAATATATTTTAGACAAGACAATCAATTATGGACGAACTCGGAGAAGAAGTTATAACCAAAAGCAATGAAAACAATGCAGTTGAAGATATTGTGAGAGAACACTGTTACTTTGTAGTTAATACGAAGACAGTGCATTTAATTGACCATAATTATTTGTAAGTATTCAATTTACCTTAAAAATAATTAACCTTAAAAGTAATTATGTTATAACGAGGACAAGGTTTTTATGGAAAAATAAAATTTCTTGTTTTTCATAAAAAAGATATTAAATTCACATTATAAATGCAAACTTGATAAAAAAAAAACGATCTTTAGACGTCGATTTTTTTGTGAATCGATACATCAGCTTACGATTCGAATCGATTTAAAAATCGATATTTTTAGGAATGAATCGCCATCCCTAGCTGGTAGCCGAAGGATGCGAAACGCACAGGATTGGTTGTTGTGGTGACACTTGGGGGAGCCTGTGCCTAGTAATTAGTGGACGTCTTTCGACTGATGTGATGATATCAGAATAGTTAATAACGGCATTGCTACCATGTACAGACGCCAGCTCGTTATCAAGCTACAACAATCTGTCAAATTTCTTTGTTAGACTTTCAACTTTATTGCTGAAGCGATTGGGTTCAAAAAGTTCTTCTAACGCAACAGACAGATGTGTTGCTGTGGAGTTTGTTGGCCACTTCTTCTTCCCAGCTAAAACACTAGGAAGTGGTGACGGGCGGGCGTTTTTGGGGGACTGTTTTCTTGTAAACGTTGACGTGCTGGCACTCAGCCTAATTTGAATAAATAAATTTTGATTTTGAATTTATTGATATGATGATGAATTATTTTGTTCATTTCAGTGAGACCGACAGCCCAAAGCCAAAGAAGAAACCAGCAAAGAAAACTAAACGAACTCCATACTACAGAATAACAGAACTACGAGCTGTTTACAACTGCAAGAATTGTGGCTACCGCACAATGGACCGAGATCTCTCAGCGAAGCACAATTGTGATAGAAAACCAGCCAGATACGTTCCATGCACAAAATGTGACAGGAATAAGGCACCAGAAGGTTACGAGCAGTGTTCTAAATGTTCCTATTTTACCAAAAACAAAGGTAGTTTGAAAATTCATATGCGGATACATGCCAATGGAACACCATATAAATGCACGGAGTGTGATTTTTCTGGGAGAGATCTGAAGGACTTAATTGCTCACTTTGATAAGGTTAGGGATTTGAAGTGTGAGTGTGGTTTCACAACGCATGTTAAAACACAGATGGTTGCTCATAAGCGGTCTCATACGGGGGAGAAGCCGTTTTTATGTGGGATTTGTAATTATTCTACAGCTGATAGGTCATGCCTTCATAGGCATTTGAAGAAACATGAATTTTAGGTTATATACAACAACATGATATTTTTATTTACCCCCAATTTTGTTTTGTTTACAATTTTTACAAAACAATAAATGAAGTTATAAAAAAAAAACAGTCTATTGGGTCAAATTATTAGGCGCACGGTGCTACGTGATGGGTTATCTTTATCTAAACATCAATTTATTTGTGTTGCGTTTGCCAACTTACTAACAAAGTTGAGAAACACATTTTATATGGAGGGACTGGCTACATGACCTTATACAAGTGGAAGTTATATTTATTTTTTCCTACTCCTCCGCTGTACTCTTCTGATTAGTTTCGTTGCGGGATCCAAGACAGTGGAATCGTTTCTCCGGGATTCGTCGGGCTTCATTAGCTCGGCGTTTTTCTGGTGGTCGCCACTGTTGATTCTGGCTTTCAGGAGTTGCAGTGGTTGGGAATGTGTGGCGGACTTGTCCCAAAAAAAAATGGCTACATAACCCAGTAACCAGAAATTCTTGTGACCCAGCAAGAATGTCTGGTGTCAGATATTTTTTATGCCTTCAAAGCTGTGAGCCCCGTAAATTGCAAGAATGGAGCGCTGACACAGCTACTACAGTACGAATATTTTATCTTTACCCATGCGAAGTTAGTTTTTAGTGACGACCGCGCAGGTCCCATCGCGCAAAAGTGTTACGTTCGTAGAATATTTTTCTGATTTACAACCAGTAACAATTAGAAGGTCACAAAGTAACACAACAAACACAAATGAAACAGTAAGAAAAACCAAAATAAATACAATAACACTTTTCGTACCAATAGTCGTATTGCATTGAGTAAGCGGGACACAAGTATGCATCGGACGTATACGAGGGACTGAGACTGCATACGCGACCTACGCGCGCATGCGCTGTTATAAGTTTCTTGTCAAATTGACATTCTGCGCAATCGATTGCGACGTACTTCGCATGGGCAAAGATAAATTATTCGTACTGTACTTGGCCGAGCTAACTTTATACCTTTCTCGGAACTCGATACTTACCCCCACACCCCGCGCGCCCACACCCCGCGCGACGCTCCCCTATCGCCGTGCGATGCGAGTAGCGTTACCAGCACTAGAGGTGGGTCGTCGACGTATTTATCGTGAACGAAACTATACCGTCCATTTCCGTTCATCGACGAGTCGATCAACTAGTTAAATTCGTCGACTAGTTCGTAACTTAAACTTCGTTAAGGTGGATGCTCCAGGGTAGCCCGCGAAATTCAAATATTTTTGTGTTTTTTGCAATAGTCAGTTTGAAGCTGTATGTTGAACAAAATACGATTCGTGTTAAAAATAACTTTTAGAGTTAATTTTTGAACTTCCCTTTATACTTTTCCAGGCTTAGTACGATAAACAAGTAGGTACAAACCGGTTTACTTCACCCCATAGAAATATCAACTCTTTGCAACTAGAGTTTGTTAGAGACAAATTAAAATTGCTCGTTGTTCATCCATTGTTGTTTTTTTTCGGACGAATGAACTACCTGACTAAGTTCGTTAGCCGTCTACGAATTCAACTAGTCCGATGACAATCGGTGAACCGTCGAATCGTTCATTTGAAGTAGACGGTCGAATTAACTAGTTCGTTCAATTCAACGCCCATCTCTAACCAGCGCTGTTAAACCTCCACTGCACTACTCGCGAAGTTGAGAGAGTACGATAGTGTAGAAGGGCACTTCGCTTCGCTTCGTGCAAACTCGCCTCGCTGCGGGCGACATCCAGCCGTCGTCGGTTTTTGTGCTCGAGTCATAGGACTCGAAGTGACCCGAAGTTCGAACACGAAACTTCTCACTACACTCGGTTCGCGTCTAGTCGTACTAAATACGCACGTAGTTTTAATACTCGAGAGTACACATTGCAACGGCAGCTGCCACTTGAACGTTATCCATGATGCTTATCGTGAGGGGACCGAGTGACTGAGCTCCTCGCGAAGTTGCTCGAGTGTGTGGACACGTACTTCGGACTTCGGTCAACTTCGGAGAGTACTTCGTCCAAGTAACGTCGCGAGTAGTGTAGGGCCGTCTCCACGAGCGAGACTGAAAAAACGCGATTTGTCAACTCACGGCGACACACTCGCTCGTGAAGACAGCCCCAGTATAAATATCTAAATGTTTGTTGTTCAATTTAAATTAAAACGTCATTCGAGCCAGGTTTCAAGTTAAAGAGTAAATTACCCCGGATGTATTGGAAACTATTGAATTTGGATGGGATATATCGAGAAATTAAAATCTAATTAAGATTTATTACAATCTTACGGAGTCTGCCACGACCCCGTCTTCTATTCTCTTTAAGGTGGAAGCTCCAGGGTATCCCGCGAAATTCAAATATTTTTATGTTTTTTGCAATTTTTTAAACGCATATTTATCTAAAGAATTATACCCATTTTGATTATCAATATAACCCTCTAAGTTCATACAACTCGATTGAATGACTTTCACGAAATAACATTCAATCGAGACACGACAGAACTTAGAGGGTTATAGTGATGATTCAAATGGTTATAATCCTTTAGATAAATGCTCTTTACGATCGCGAACCGTATTTTGTTCAACATACAGCTTCACACTGACCGGCAAATTGCAAAAAAACATAAAAATATTTGAATTTCGCGGGATACCCTGGAGCTTCCACCTTAACTCTTTAACTTGAAACCTGGCTCGAATGACCTACCTTGAAAATCCCAAACACTAAGATAAATTGTTATATTTCAATTGTACAAAGCAATAATAATGTGACTAGTTCTGCTCTTGTAATTATTCATATTCAGGGTACTTATTTGTTGGTTCACTGTGCATATTCAAAATTGTTATGTTGTAAAGATTTCGCCTAGCTGTTAGTGTGATTTTGAAAATAAATGTACGTGTTGTAATGTTTATGTTATTTCATTATTTTAGACTATCCTTTATCAAGGTCTTCTCAGCTGAATACCATTCACTGATGGACACGAGTCTCCCCTATGGGATATCATCAAATGCCCGCTCTTTGCGGAGCAGAAGGGAGTGTCAAAGTACAATGGGCTTGTGTCCTGAAAAAATCTAATTAGTCCGTCAGTTAGATTATCAAAAAATATTTGACCAGTGTTTTTTCTTTTGTTACGACGGGAACCAAAATTGACGAAGTTACGACGCTTTTAAAATTCTCAATACGTCACACCTTCGCATAATTTTTAGTGAGTCGTGACGTCTCGAGCCCCCACTCCCGAGTTTTGATGCGTTTTATCTTTGTCAATATTCATCGATTTACCAAAACAAAAAATACGTGTCCATTATTTTTCAATACTCTAACTGACGGACTAAATAGATTTGCAATTTGTGGATGATGGAATCTAGCCTATTCCGACCACGGCGACCGCGACCGTGCGTTTCGGAATTGTACCTTTAGACTCTTACTGACTAAAAGTCATCCGCGTTTTGCCTAAACCTTAGCAGTGATTCCCAAGCATGGTCCCAGATATGCTCTGTGAAATGTTACTAATAGGCTAGATGCCATCATCCACAAATTGCAAAACTATTTAGTCCGTCAGTTAGAGTATTGAAAAATAATGGACACGTATTTTTTGTTTTTGTAAATCAATGAATATTGACAAAAATAAAACGCATCAAAACTCGGGAGTGGGGCTCGTAACGTCACAACTCACTAAAATATAAGCGTGACGTATTGAGAATTTTAAAAGCGTCGTAACTTCGTCAATTTTGGTTCCCGTTATAAAAGAAAAAACACGGGTCAAATATTTTTTGATAATCTAACTGACGGCTAATTAGATATTTTCAGGACACAAGCCTATTATAAAAATAATTTAGACTGATTCTGACGCACATGACCGGTTGTTGTGGGGAGACTTGGGGGAGGCCATGTCCAGCAGTGGCGCCAGCATATCAGTCTGCAGACGTCCACTGTAGGCCTCCCAGCGCGTGTCCGGTCCTGTACGTCTCGCATTCATCAGCTAGCCGCGACCCTCACCAGGTGCACACTCCAGCTTGTGGGAGGTCGCGCCAACATTGCGTCTTTCGGTACGCGGTCGCCACTCCAGAGGGGCCCGAAAGGGCCGACGCCTGCCGTAGTCGCGGGATAATTCGCAAGAGACACCGTGGCTCCGGAACACAAAGGGCAATGAAGGAACATGGATGGGTTTTAGTCAGTAGAAGTCTGACACTCCCTCCCGCTACACTCAGAGCGGGAGGAGTCATTGGATGATTTCCCATCCCTAATAAAAAAGGGGTGGCTACTCTCTAAACCCAAAGTCCATAGTTTCGTGTTTAGTTGCAGGCGTATTCTATTCCGTATCAACTTACCACGAGGAATTAAAGACAACACGATTTGATAGTTACTGTCAAATCGTGTTATCATTCATTCTCAGTTCAAGCTCGGGTCTCATCCGTTAGTTCGTAGGTAATACGGAGTAGAATACGCCCAAAACTACGGACTTCGGGCTTTGAGAGTAGCCACGCTGAACTTTTCAGCCCCATCGAACAACTGTCCCAGGCTAGATTCTATCATCCACAAATTGCAAAACTATTTAGTCCGTCAGTTAGTGTTGAAAAATAATGTGCACGTATTTTTTGTTTTTGTAAATCAATGAATATTGACAAAGATAAAACGCATCAAAACTCGGGAGTGGGGGCTCGTGACGTCACGACTCACTAAAAATTATGCGAAGGTGTGACGTATTGAGAATTTTAAAAGCGTCGTAACTTCGTCAATTTTGGCTCCCGTAACAAAAGAAAAAACGGGTAATATTTTTTGATAATCTAACTGACGGACTAATTAGATTTTTTCATTTCACAAGCCTATTTCCCCTGCCTTAGCCTGCTTCGAATAAACATAGGAAACCACTGCCTGAAGGATTCAAAAATCACTGCATTTTTAACCGACTTCCCAAAAAGGAGGAGGTTATCAATTCGGTTGTTTTTTTTTTATGTTTGTTACCTCATAACTCCGACAATTATGAACCGATTTGAAAAATTCTTGTTTTATCTGAAAGGATATACTTACAGATTGGTCCCATTTAAATTTTATGAAAATCGGTTGCAAACTTTGGATTTTAAATCGAAATAGCTGGAATTCGTCTATTTGGATGATAGTTATTATGTCATCCAAGTAATCGAAATTGCGTATTTTGCTTTTCTGCGATTTTGCAGTGGTGTCGTTAGGTGTGTGGTACCACTAAAAAGTGCTCCGCCGCGGCTGTCTGTCTGTTCGCAATAAACTCAAAAACTACTGCACCGATTTTCATGCTGATTTCACCAATGGATAGAGTGGTTCTCGAAGAAGGATTTAGTATATAATTTGTCAAGCTTACGAAGCCGCGTACATCAGCTAGTAAAAAATAAAACCAACAAGTTTTATATAAAAAATGCAATTTATTTACAGAAAATCACTTGTACAAAATTCATTATTCATTTTTCATTTCGTATATTTTTACAAATTAAAAATCTTATCACTAAAATCGGAGTATTTTAACACCCGTACATTATAAGTCTAACATAGTTTTTTTTTTGTCAAAAATACTATTTTTTCAGTGGGATTATTATTACATATATAGGTCTATTTTATTTTATACTTTCTAAAAGATTACGCATTTCTAATTAAAACAGTTTTCATATGGAGATCGTTAAGTTACAGTGTGTGATGTGTACCAACCGATCATGGAAATTGGAAAACTAGGGGGATAATTGCCTCTGATCTAATCCGGAAGTCCAATTTCATTAAATAATTAAAATTGTAATTAGTAATTATTCAATTTCAATCAAATGCTTTTTTCAAACATCGCAAATATTATATAAATCGCGAATCCGAACAAATGTGCGAAAAAGTGTTGTTGTTTAATCAAAGAAGAACAACACTTAAAAAACGAACAATACTACACAACGAACACTACCAACAACAAAAATACTTAAAAAAATGTAGTTGAAATTGTTGTTGTTATTAATTGTAGTTGTAGGTTGAGTTATTGTTGTGTGTATTATTGTTGTGATTGTATTGCAGAGAGGCAATGCTCGTTAAGGAGTATTCGCATTTGCGCCGCAGTTAAACTCAAATTTCCGGAAGAAAATTAGAGTTATAACGAGCTTACCCAGAAGGTTTTTCTGATTAATTCACGATACTTATGATTGGTAGTTGTTCAATTAATTTGATCGGTTAGTCGATAATAGAATCGCGTTTCAGTTGTACAATCAGGGAACTAAATTGATGAGCAGTTTGTCGCACTACATAAACCTTACCATTTAATCTTGGCAAGGGCAATTTACGCTGATATAAATTTTACAAAACAATTCCATTCCCAGACTGTTCAAACTCATTTTCGCAAATGTCTCACTGATTTTTTTGCAATTATAACGTTATACAATACCATCAACGTCACTTCTATTCTCATAATGTAGAACAATATATCTATTGACATACTAAGGCTAATTTCAGGGGAATACTGTTCAGTAAAATAACTGTCTTTATAATCGCAGAAGATAAAGGTTCAGCAATTTTCAGTAATATGTCTTTCATTAAATATTTATGTACAATCTGTACCTACATATAATAAAGCTACAGAGTTGTTTGAACACCCTAATATCTGGTACCGCCGGATTCGGCAAATTATTTTTGTTTTTGATACCCACATTAATGGAAAAGGCTATAGGAGCTGTCAATCGATACAAACGAGATGGAATGACAATTCACTTCAAGCTTACTTTATGTAAGTTTACACGATGATATGTTGACAGAATAAGAGACTATTCACACTTATTCAGCGTATGCAGATAGAAAACAACGATGTTGTATGGAGACGTGTACGCATCCGTTCAGATTACCGCGTCTATTCAGCTTTCGCGGTAAACAAGTGTAAAATGAAGACAAATGTGTTATCATCATGCGAGTGCTATAGATAGAGTTCAGCGCTAGTACTACTATAGTTTACGCCAGATAAACGTGGAATAAAGTACATTGATCTCTTCGTAGATACTAGAACAATAAATTAAGAACTGTTTTTCATTACTAGAGAACGTAAAGGATCACGATAGAAGTCGATTCAGGACACCTTTATGACATTATTTCTGATTTTGATTTGTTTATCTGGCGTAAACTATAGTTTACTAACGACGCTGTACGGCTGATAGAAGTAGAACTGTATAAGTGTGACCAAAATCGTTCAGAGAAACGTGAATGGAGCTGAATAAGTGTGTGTAGATCCTAAACCGGCTGTACCTTTTGTTTACTAATGTTCTACAAATAGAAATATTTAAATTTTCACCTTACTTGCTTAACCTTTTACGTCCGCGACTGTACATAATCAACCAGCTTATTTTGTTCATCAATGACACATGACACACAGTTTTAAACAAATATATCATATTCTCTAGCCTGTATAAGCACTAATCTATTTCAGTTCATAAGTATGTTGTGAATGAAGGCATAAAAGGCTACTTCGAAGGCATTGTCTTAAACACTAAAGCCCGGTTCCTGAAACGAAAATCATCACAAAAAAATAATATTCAAAAGCGATATTGGTTGAATGAATTTTCAACAGCAACAAATGTCTTGCGTTTGGTCGATAGATTTCTTTTCGGGAACCGGGCGTAAGAGGCACATGCACGAACTACCGAGTTACAAGACCTAGGACGCTGAGGATTGCTAGGAACGCTGTATAGCTAAGGTTGTTCTGAAGTAGATAGCAAATGGAGTTATTTAAAAAGGCGTTTTTTTGCTTTTTGCTGGAAACTATCCCCCAATTTAATTGAGTCTTTCTCAAACTCTATTAAGGTGGAAGCGCCAGGGTAGCCCGCGAAATTCAAATATTTTTATGTTTTTTGCAATTTGCCGGTCAGTATGAAGCTGCATGTTAAACAAAATACGATTCGCGGCCGTAACGCATATTTATCTAAAGAATTATACCCATTTTAATTATCAATATAACTCTTTAAGTTCATACAACTCGATTGAATGACTTTTTCACGAAATAACATTCAATCGATTTCTATGAACTTAGAAGGTTATATTGATGACTCAAATGGTTATAATCCTTTAGGTAAACGTTTTTTACGATCGCGAACCGTATTTTGTTCAACATACAGCTTCACACTCACCGGCAAATTGCAAAAA
Source organism: Ceramica pisi (assembly GCA_963859965.1). NCBI lineage: Eukaryota > Metazoa > Arthropoda > Insecta > Lepidoptera > Noctuidae > Ceramica > Ceramica pisi. Next base: position 3,320,470 of record OY982556.1, on the reverse strand, counting down.
ACATAAAAATATTTGAATTTCGCGGGCTACCCTGGAGCATCCACCTTAAGCTAAAACCTGTCGAAATTTGGCAATACTTAACTTTAGCTGAAAATACTCAATTAGGCTGCGTTTCCAGTTTTTATTTTTATTTGAGATGTGTTTGCTCTTGACTTTCGGCTTGGTCAGAGATGACAGAGACAAAGTCTACGGTGGCTTTTCAGCTATGCTTTATTACTAGAAATTTCTCCAAATTGCTTTCTACCCATACATTCTTAGCACTATATTCGGCATTACAACAGGAATTTCTTACACCATACAATATTTGCCTAAAATTCTTTTTCCAAACCATGTCTCAGGAAAAAAAAAATGTCTGTAACTTTTTTTTACAATTTATAGGCACGCGTTTGACCACTATCTCACCTGATGGTAAGCGATGATACGGTCGAAGATGGAGGGCTCGAATTTCCATTATAGCCCGCTGCTGTGGATAGTTCGTAATTTTTTTGTAGATAGTACTCACAAATAGAAAGCTTTTTACAAAGTTTCAAGATGCGGAGAATAACGATTTACGAGATTTTATTAAAGTTTCAATAATCATGGGAGTGGTGCTAGGGCACAGGGGGCACCTCCCCTTCCCTCCTCCTGCTAAACGATACTCAATTTTACCTCTTTTTCTAACTCAAATGCTATTCTAACCTCAAAACTTTAACCATGGATATCTCCATAACCATGGGACTCCGGGGGGGTGGGGGTGGCGCAGGGGTCACCCTCCTCCCCCCTCCACCCCCTCCCGACCCTTAAATCAGCGGGATATAATGGAAATTTTAACCAGATGGAGCACGCTTGCCTAGGAGTAACCTATTCATTCTTGACTTAGACTTGTTGTAATAACCAAACATGATACAAAGCTACCGGCTATAGCTATATGAAATTTCTTCTGATATTATTGCTTACATTAATTTTGTATATAACTTATGTACACAAAATATAATCTTAATCTACCCGCTTTTTGTTTAATCCACATTTGGTAGTAAAATAATGTAAACGGAATTAATAAGATCGCTTTTTGTCTGAGAAATTTAAAATTTGTATTTTTTATGTTTTCATTTGGGATGGGTTTGCTCCTGACTCTATACCGCGTGTATCTGACATCGACGCACAAATGATTTCCATGGGTCCAGGGCATGATTCTGGACACCCCAGTGTTGGAATTTTTCGTCGGTTCTTTTCTCATTTTTTCATTTGTTGTCTTTCTTTCATTAAACCTTACCCTGATATCCCTTCGTAGATAACCGAAAAATAAATTATAAATATTTTTTTGTTACTAGAGAACGTAAAAGATCACAATAGAAGTCGATCCAGGACAGCATTATGTCTTTATTTCTATTTTTGATATTAAGAAAGTCAATAAATGTGTGTGGGTCAATGACCATTATTGCACATTTATATGGCTCCTATCATTTTGCATGTTTAGATAGATTTTACTACCAAATGTGGCTTTTTATGGATATATTTGTATTTTTTAATGTCATTTTACTTAGTCATTTCAAAATTAGTCATATTTTAGTTTTGAGTTATTCTTGCGTCTCACAGGGTAATATTCATAAAGCAAAAATTGTGAAAAGCATTTTTTAAGCAATGTTATTTTTGGTAGAGTACAAACTTGAAAGTATTTAGTACCGAACATTAGCGAAACTTCCGGTTCGAATTGAAAAAACCTGTTAGCGTTGGATAGCCCATTTATCGAGGAAGGCTATAGGCTATATAACATCACGCTACAACAAATAGGAGCGGAGCATTAATGAAAAATGTGACACAGACGATGTTGCGCAGTCTATACTAAAAACAACATTGCATAATACTTCAACATCAAAGCAAAAACGTCCAACAAAAATACATTTAACCAAAACACCATCAAAGCATACACAATCCTTTATAATTCCTACTTACGGTCACCCATCCATTTCTATACCTTGCTTATGAGTGTGTATTCCGTCCACTAGCGCCGCCAATCGTTTTTTAATAATTGTGGTAAATTTAAGACACGTAGATAAAAAACCGCTCTGTAGTGCACTGAAGATATGTATCTATTATTTTTTGACAGCTATTTTTAATACATAACTCATGGCTAAATAGCCAAAACGGCAATTATTGCTAAAAGTGGCCACTTTTAGCAAAACTATCGACTTTGGCAACTATTTATGTTCTAAAATACAAAACATAACTCTCAAAACATAATAAATACATTTCTTCAGTGCACTACAGAGCGGTTTTTTATCTACGTGTCTTAAATTTACCACAAATAATAAAAAACGATTGGCGGCGCTAGTGGACGGAATACACGCTCTTAACTTTTGACACTTGAAAAATAATGTACATTTTACATCTAGATTCTAACTTAAAGTTCTAATACTGTTATTATTTTGGTCTGTATTGTGATACGGGCAATTCGGGGTGCCTAAGTTGTATTTGATAAGAGTATTTCTATATTTTGGAAGCTGATTTTTCTAGAAATAGTCTTTTTTATACGATTTCAGGCTTATTTGTGGCGTGGGTCTACGATTTTTATGTTATAATATTTATTTAGAGGTGTGTTTGTTAAAAACAATTAGAATCGCTGTATAGTGTATATACCATACACATACATTCCTCACAACGCATCCACAAACATCTGGTGGCAAAGCACCCTTAAGGCGAGGTTGCAGTACTGTGTGTTTTGACGAACAACAGCGACTGTCCGGCGAGCGAAATAATGCCTAAATTTTGATTGTTTTTTCTTCTTGGCGAAAACTGATAAAGAAATTATACAATATGGTTTCAACATTTACTTCAAAATAAAAAGCTCTATCTATTGATATAACTTTTATATATATTCGTGATGAAATCTCTTAGCAGTACACGTTTAAAATTGTAATTTAGTGTCATGTTTGATAAAAAAAAGTATCGAGCCAATCATTCTAAATCGCGTTTCTATCTTTACCATTTACTTGAGGGTATGTTCAATTTTTATGTAATGATTTTTATTTATTAAAAAACTCATAATTTATTAGATTTTCAGACGTTCAAAAATCTTAAAAAGTACTGCAACCCCGCCTTAAGAACCAATTAGAATCGCTGTATTTACCTCGCTCAGCGCATGCGATTCTTTTGTTTCTTAACCTACACATTCCTCGCAACGCATCCACAAACATCTGGTGGCAAAGCACCCTTAAAGAGTACACTGTTGTTATTCAGGTTGGTTTTATTTGAGAAGACATACCGCCCACCAAGGACATTTGTGAAAGATATCAAGGAGTCGATAGCGATGGGGACGAATTTTTTGATGCCATTTTTTAGTTAGGAGTTTTTTTTTTTCTATTTTAAGTGTATATAGTTTGTTCTTTAAATACATTCCTACTGATATTAGAAAAAGTCACTCTACAAAGTAAAATTTGAGAAGATATTGTTTTAAACTTTTATGGTCACTAACATTAGAATAGTTAATAACGTGATTGCTGCCATGCACCTTTTTATTTGCGAGTTTCCGATATTTCGGCACTGTTGCAAGCGCCATGATCACGGAGTAACTCATCATGGTAGCGATCCCGTAATTAACTATTCTAATTTCATGATTGTTTACTAGAGCTAATAATTGTGTCATTTTCCAAATAAAAAATGCATGTTCCCTATTGATGCGAAGCGTGTCCATGGGTTCCAGTGGAAACAATCTCATGAAAGGCGAAGCCACTGTACAAAAAATAAGACTAGATGCTATATAATCCAGTCTTATTTTTTGTACATTAATTTATTAATTCAAGATGTTCTTGGTAGAAGTCATGGCTATCATTATTTTTAAAATGAATATGGTAGGAGCACCAAAAAAGGTTTGCCATCCCTGCCTTATTAGGATCACTTTGTTGTCCGGCCGTCTGTCTGTCAAGACCCTTTTTGAACGAAACTTCATTGATCAGTGACATTGTTGATATACATGGTATATTATAGTAACATTCCACAACTTTGAATTGTCACCCTGTATAAAATGTACGTTCGTTTCTCCCACGCCACCTCCCGAACTAAACTAAACATGATTATGTTGCCTACTCTAATAAATGCGTTTGGTTTGTTTCCTTCGTGCGGGCATTTTTATTGTGCAGTAGAAAATAGCTCATTCAAGTTCAAGAGATATCACAAAAAAATGAAAAATGTCTTATAGTTAATAGTGTCACTTCTAGGCAAGCGTGCTCCACCTTAGACCGCATCATCGCTTACCATCAGGTGAGATAGTGGTCAAACGCGTGCCTATAAAAAAAAAATATATGTGTCTAAAAAAAAATATTCTTTCGATAACTGACGGACTAAATGGAATCAATTTTTTTTTTACTCAGAAATTATTGGTAGTGTGATCTTTCAATTTCTTTCAATAAATGCCCACACGATTAAAACAGACCGTATAGCTAGAAAAATACTAATTTTTTGTTTTTTTTTTATATAAAAAATACAGTGATGTGCTATTATCACGCTTACTCTAAGAGGGTGGACAGGCGACTAGGGTGTAAGACCCTATGGTCAAAAGTCTACCTAACAAAGGGATGCAGAATTCTGGAGTCAGATGAAATGGAATACAGGGTATTCTAGAATGAGGGTTTTCTGAAATTTCGAGAACCAGGTAGCAGCACTGAGGCGTCAGTCCCAAACACCTATCAAATCGTTTGTATTCTGACATTTGATAAGTTGACAACGACGTCATGTTAATGTCAAAGTCACTTTTTAATCAAAGTTCCTCTTTCTTTATATCTGTCACCGGAAAGTGGCAAACGCCGTTAGATTGTAAAATATCGCGTGAAATTGTAAACTTTTTTTTCTAAATAGGACACGTATAGGTTGGAAACTATTGGATTTGGATGTTTTGTTTTAGTACTTTTTTACTTTCTCGGGTCCCTGGAGAACCGGTCCTTCAGGCTTACGAGGAGCCAAAACCAACTCGCAGAGGCCCCGTTAGACATTTCAAATGTAATGGGGCACCAACCGGCGATTATCCCTGTATGCACTGTGAAAGTATACCCAAGGACAATTCAGGTTGGATCAGTACTATTGCAGAATATGGATGGAATTTATTATTACAAAACGATTTTATCATAATATATCTAAATCAAGAAAATCTAATCAAGTTTTAATACAATCTTACGAAGTCTGATATTTTCCGGTGACATTAATATATAATACCAACGAAGCCGTGGAAGTGGCAAGGTTTTGAGTCACCCAAATTTGAAATACTGTGTTGCCAGGGACAAGAAGAAGCAGCTACACCAAAAAATGAATATGACCACTCTTTTGGAACACCCTGTATAGGTGTCATGTTTCGTCAAAAATATCCACCCAAATATAGTCTTGAAAAGATCGCTTTTAGCGATAAAGCCGCCCATTGTGTCACCCTATGTAATGTTTTCTTCATCTATTTTTTCTGTAACTTATATGGTGTACATAATAAAGAATTTGCTATTTTATTCTATACCTCAATAGGTAGACTTTTGACGATTTCAACTAAATTGTATTTGTTAGCCATTCTTCGAAGGCACTAAATATTATGATAGAGTTGGAGTACCAATTGCTGTCCTAATCTATACTAATATTATAAAGAGGTAAAATTTGTTTGTAAGTTTGTATGTAGGGGGTAATCTCAGGAACTACTAGTCCGATTTGAAAAATTCTTTCAGTGTTAGATAGCCCATTTATCGAGGAAGGTTATAGGCTATAATCATCACGCTAAGACAAATAGGAGCGGAGCATTAACGGAAAATGTGACGCAAACGAAGTTGCGCGGGTCAGCTAGTATTATATAAAATTCTTCCGTTAGACAGCCGAAACTGCTGGCCGTAGAACGCTGAAATTTGGCATGTAGGTTCCTTGCAGAGTGTTTATAGCACAGGATTTTTTTTCCGAAATTCCTACGGGAACTGAAAAACCGGAATATAATAAATATAACCTTACAAAGTCGCGAGAAAAAGCTAGTTAATATGTAAAATTCTTCTGTTAATGACTGAGTGAATGACAGACAACGCAAAGCCGAAACTACTGATCGAAGAAAGCTGACATTTGGGATGTTTCCTTGGGGACTGTAGCACTAAGAGAGAATTTCCCGTAATAGGGAATATGCATGAAAAAAGTATTTATGATCTGAACAGTTTATCTTAAAGTATTCGAAAATATAATACTAACTGTAAAATTAGAATCTAAATTGCTCGAAAAACGAACGAGATACAATAATTATTTTAAACAAATATGTCTGTCCCTCTCGCGAAAACGCTGTTTTCTATGTCAGCTTAGTCATCGTGTAATTTGAGGTCACATTACGTATCGGACTTCTCTTTCTAACTGTAGTCTTTGAAGATTTATAACTTAATAAATGATGAAGGTATTTAAAAAATAATTTCATGATTGTTTATTAAAGCTAATAAAAATTTTATTTTGCAAATAAAAAAATTGCATGCATATTCCCTATTCCTACGGGAACGGAGTCGCCGGCAAAAGGTAGTTAAAAATATATTATTGTCTCTGATTTTTTCAAGGCTGTTAAAGTTCTTGTATGATATACGTAGGGACAGAAATTGGTACATCCACCGCACTATTTTTGTAAACCATTTCAGCAGCCTAAGATTATTACGATGTGTAATAAATGCATTATTTATGAGTAGTAGTTTACAGCGAGTATATGGATATACACAGAGTACGGATTCAGCCCGACAGTATCAATTAGAGATTTCATCATCTGCCTAGCCTTTTCCCAACTATATTGGGGTCGGCTTTCAGTCAAACCAGATTCAGCTGATACCAGTAAGATTTTACGTGGAGCGGCTGCCTACCAGACCTCCACAACCTTTTAACTGAGTAACACAATACTCCTTGGCAAGACTACAGCCAGGTTATTGGCTTCTGACAATCCGTAACAACTGCCAAAGATCTACAAATGACAGCCGGGACCAACGGCTTAACGTGCGTTCCGAGGTACGGAGGAGTCTGGTATGTTAAAATGGTCACCCATCCCATGGACTGACCTCAGCGCAACAATAATTGTGCTCATCATTGGGTTGTGGAGGTCAGATCCATGTAAAATACTGGTGCTCAGCTGGAAATAGTTAGATTGGAAACAGACCCCAACTTGGCACTGAGTTCATTGGTACTCTGTGATAAAATACGTCTTATACAAAATAATACTACATTTTTTATTATGCATTAAAATTACTGGCCATAAGTTGGCAACATTTGATTCAAAAATATATTGTAAAAAGTTGCCAATATATATAAAAAATGAACACGTAGTGTTGCTAGTTAATTCCTTATGACTTATTTTTAAAAGCTGCATTGAAGTCTTTTAAATAAAATCAAAATAAATAAATAAATTTTCTAAGTGAATTATTTTATTATAACTAAAAATGTGTAGCATGCATTAAATCAACGCTATTATGACAATATTCGTCCTCAAATTGGACTTTATTATTAGTACGAAATGCCTCTAAGAATCCTAAATACTACGTTAAAATGTTGCCAACATCCATTACTGGGTTACCATATCACTTAAAATTTGGAATATTACTTTTCGATCAATCACAAAATCCTACCAAACTAAAAGTATTGCCGTACTAACTTCTTAATCAATTAATTAGTAAAATCAAATTAATTTGAACAAAAGTGCTATTACTAAACAATCACAAAATACTTAACCTAAAAGTTGCCATAAGAATCACATAAAAAGAATACTACCAAAAAGTTGCCAGCGTCGAAAAAAAAACTACTAATTGATAAAAAATACTGTGGGTTGCCAGCGTCAACTTCAAAAATACTACTAAAAATTATGTTACCTTATTCTATTAGCTATTAGGGGCGGCATCTCGCCATGTACTGAACCAGCTGACGTTGAACATGCCAGAATATGGGTGTTTCCTCTTCTTGTGCAGGCGAAGGGACTCTTCTGAGGCGTACCAGAATTGTGGGAACTTATCGTAAGCATACTTTACTGGTTCTTTCACGAAGGGCTCTGAAGGATCGTCTGCAAAGAAATATGAATTGTTAATTGACGACACGGCTGGCGCAGTGATTGAGCGATTGACTGCTGCGCAGCATGTCGCGGGTTCGATTCCCGCACGGAACAAATATTTGTACGACCTACAAGTATTTTTTCCGAGTCTGGGTGTTTTTCTATCTATAATATGTATGTATTTACAAAAAAAAAAAAATGTATATAAGTAGTTTATCAGCCATCTCGTTACCATAACACAAGCATTAGGTTGCTTAGCTTGGGACTATATGGCGTTGTGTGAAATGTCCAAGGATATTATATTATATTAATAAAGCAATAATAATTAAAATAAATAATTGATTTGCAAACAACTTGGTAAACAATATATTTACACTAATATTATAAAGAGGAAAGATTTGTTTGTTTGAATTGAATAGGCTCCGAAACTACTGGACCGATTTTAAAAATTATTTCAGTGTTAGATAGCCCATTTACCGAGGACTGCTATAGGCTGTATATCATCACGCTAAGACAAATAGGAGCGGAGCAGTAATGGAAAATGTGACGCAGATGAAGTTGCGCGGGTCAGCTAGTAATGACATAAAGCTGTCCTGAATCAACTTCTATCGTGCTCCTGAACTGTAAATTTATTCTATATTGGTGAGAAATGAACAATTTATTTATTTATTTATCCTTTACTTTCTCTAGTAATGAAAAACAGTTCTTAATTGATTGTTCTAGTATCTACGAAGAGATATTAGGGAAAGGTCAATGCACTTTATTCCATGTTTATCTGGCGTAAACTATAGTAGGGAAGCAGGGATTGTTACTTACAAGGGGGTAGGCAGTACAAGCAGAATATCCGATGCTTCCTGCTCTCGTGGCTTTCGAGATGCTTCTTGTGGTGCTTACGGCGCGTGGACACGTGCGGGCAGCATGGACATGGGATGGCCAGGTCCTTGGGTACGCAGCCGTGCCTCTCGGCCGCGTGCGTGATCAGCGTCGACGCTACGCGGTAGCCCTGGAAGGAATTGTAGCCCAACTTTAGTTAACGAGTCTTTGCAGGTATACCTGGGTGGCCAGACCTTTGCGAGGCATGACTGACCGACCTTGGCATTTCAAAAGTGCCTGTAAATGGTTTATTTGAAATAAATGCTTTGAATCTTGAATCTAGTGGTTATACCACCTGAATTAGACCCAGAGGTCCCGGGTTCGATTCCCAGCGGGGGCAAATTTTTTGCTCGGTTTGGTTGGTGGTAGGACTTGGTCTAAGTCCGCCTGGCAAGCTACCATCATCATGTCTAAGTCTGTCGCCATAACAACAATGTTAACAGCATTGTTGTGTTCCGGCAGTTAGAGGTATGATAGCCAGTTCTTCTGTGTAAGAGGATTCCGGATGAAACTCGCTTCCATCTTCGGCCTAATCATCACTTTCCATCAGGTGAGATTTGGGCCAAGAGTTTCCCCGTTTAGTATAAAAAAATAAAAAAAAATCTTGTGTGTCGCGTGTTCGATTCCCGCACGGGAAAAATATTTGTAAGGCCTACAGATAGCTGTTCCGATACGGCTGTTTATGTATGAGTTTATATGTTTATAAACATAATTAACTTTAAAACGATTTTATAAACGAAAGCGTTTAAAAAAAAGAGAAAAGAATGAAAGCTTTAGAACACATGTTGAACTTTAGGCAACAATTAATTTTAACTTTGCATTTTTTTTTTTTTTATTTGAGATGGGTTTGCTCTTGACCTTAGTCTTGGTCAGAAATGACAGAGACAAAGTCTATGATGGAGCGAGCTTACCCAGAAGGAGCCTGTTCACTCTAACTTTGAAGAGATTAGGGTTGTAAGCGTTCGGAAACACAGACGCAGGCAGAGAGTTCCACTCCTTTGCTGTGCGCATTATAAAAGATTTTTGGAATCGCTTAGTGCGAATTCCTGGAATAGCAACAAGGTAGGGATGGTAAGTTGCAGTGCGTCTGGATATCCGATGGTAGAAGGGGGCCGGTGGAACGAGGTCGTGGAGTTCTTGGGCACACTCACCGAAGTACAATCTGTAGAAGACCGACAAGCAGGCAACCTTGCGGCGATGAGCCCAGCTGAACTTTGCAAATAAACAAATACTAACTTTAAAGCAGTGTTCGCACTGGTAGGGGAATTCCTTCCACTTTGGGTTCTTCTTTCGACTGAACACCATCTTATAGGGCTCCGTAGGGAACCAGTCCTCAGGATCCAGCAGCAACTCTACCAGCTCCGTTCCTGGAAATAGTTTACGTTAGATTTTTATCACAAGGTAGGCAGGGCTGTAGCTAGAGTCGAATTTGAGGTAGGGCAGCATTGGTTACAGGTAGGGCGGAAGTAAAAAAAATATCATAATTGATCTGCTCCGAAGCACGGGCTCCTAAATCAATCACCATCTATATTACTGACCTCTAGGTCAGTAGACTGTGGTATGTTCGGAAAAGTTTAGATACCAATCGCTACAATTTTTTTTATCTCACACAACTATTACTATGAACAAACAATTCAAATATAATAATTTATCTTAGTTTTTGGTATTAAAAATACCAAAAACTGAATGGGTAGGGCATTGTGATTTCAAGGTAGTGCATTGTGATTTCAAGGTAGGGCATTGTGATTTCAAGGTAGGGCATAGTGATTTCAAGGTAGGGCATAGTGATTTCAAGGTAGGGCATAGTGATTTCAAGGTAGGGCATTGTGATTTCAAGGTAGGGCATTGTGATTTCAAGGTAGGGCATTGCCCCCCCTAGCTACGGCCGTGAAGGTAGGGATGGTAAATTGCAGTGCTTCTGGATGTCCAATGGTAGGGGCAGGTTGGTACTAGCAGTATCCTGTTCTGATGTTGAAACATACCTTCAGGGACCTCGATCTCTGGTACGGGCTCTGGCTTGGGCAGTATCGCAGGTTGTACAGTCACTCCCGTGATGGTTGTGTTGTTGGCAGCCAGGAGACTTGACAGTATTGTGTTCTGAGTCTGCAAGGAGGTCTGGTTCTTTTAATTATAGATTGAACTTGTTGCCTACTAAAAATAATTAAAACTGAAGTGTCTGGTTGTTCCAGCTAATCTTTGTAATGGCAGATTACTGATGTTATAAAGAGTAAAAAAACTAATAAACTAATAAAAGAAAGTATTCTACATTTATATAACGTTCGTCTGCGTCACATTTTCCATGAATGCTCTGCTCCTATTTGCCTTAGCGTGATGATATATAGCCTATAACCTTCCACGATAAACGGGCTATCTAATACTGGAACAATTTTTGAAATCAGACCATTAGTGCCTGAGATTAACGAGAGGGTTTTGTTTTTCGAGTGTATCTATACTAATTATTATTATAAAGCAGAAGAGTTTGCTTGTTTGTTTGGTTGAACGCGCTAATCTCAGGAACTACTGGACCGATTTGAAAAATTATTTCAGTGTTAGATAGCCCATTTATCGAGGAAGGTTATAGGCATAAGCATAATAAGGTATATATCATCACGCTAAGACAAATAGGAGCGGAGCAATAATGAAAAATGTGACGCAGAAGAAGTTGCGCGGGTCAGCTAGTGTATTTATATTTCTTTGTCACGCCCTAAAGTTTAAACGGCTCGTCGTATTTTTATGTGAGTGGTGTCAATAGATTCGTCTTAGTCGTGAGAAAGACACCGGAGACATCAAAAACAAAAATCATAACGACGGATTTTTGGCACCAAATTATGTCTTTAAAAAATTTTTACTCATAACTTATTTATTATTTATTTATTTAACCATTTATGTACACACATTTAACAAGAACAAGAGAAGAAGGAAACAGAAAAATAGGTACAAAGGTGATGCTTAACTTATCAAGTGGAGTATCAAAATAAAGGGCTTGTGGAGCCGATTACAACAATGTAACTCATTAAAATGATTAAGAAATTGCCTAAAATGTAGGAAATAAAATATCTGATGTAACTGGATCAGACCGCTTGAAAAGCAACTCGTTTGGAACTTTTTGTCTTTTTTAGCGATCGGGTTTTTTTGTTAAAGTCAATTTTTTTATTCTAAAATACAAGTAGCCTTAGGAACTCCTTATAACATCAGCAATCAGTCAAAAGGACTAAACAAACATTATTTTACATTTAAATTTTGATTTTAATCCTTTTTAGTAACTGTTAAAGAGGAAATAGAACACTAGATTTGGTCATATACAAGCAACGAATAAAGTCACATGCCAACACCTTAGCCGTATCCCTATGTGAACCAATAAGCACGAAAAGGCTCAAACGCCACCAGATATGGGACTTTACTAAATAAAGCCCAAACGATTTTGAGAGGCAGATTCTTCAGTGGAAAAATGGACCTCAGCAGCCAATATCCACACATTAGATCATCTGCTAAAGATTTACAAACGATTGCAAGACAAGAAAAGAAAAAAAAAACGAATATCTTTTCTATGGCATTGGTTCTTTTTTTAATATGAAGGAGAATAAAAAATATACCTGTAAAGAAACTCCATTAAAGCTCTGGGAAAGCTCTAATTTCTCTGGCTTAGGTTTCCTCTTATACCCCTTAGGAGGGCCACGTTTCTTTGCTACCTCCCCATTCTTCTTATACCTCACAACCTCTCCATTAACGACGGGAGTTATCGTCAACTTCGCTGGCAATGAATATCGGTTATGAAGATTCTTTACTAAACTTTCTCCATTTGGCGGTTTGGTTGTGAACGCTAATGGGTTTGCTAAATTTAAAGGATTGTTCACGAAGTTTGGTAGCGTGTTTGTTGGGTATATTGATAGCGATTTTGGTGTGTTGAATGCAGGTATCTGGTATACTTGTAGGTTTAACGGGGAGTACTTAATACGTTTGGCTTCGGGCTCGTCATCCTCGGAGTCTGTTTGTGTGATGCTGAGAGGGTCTTTATCTGAAGAAAATGTGGAGGCCCGTTCTTTCTCTTGGACGCAGAACATCTGCAAAAGTAGTTTATTGATTTAATTCATTTCATGAATAAAATTATGTGAATATCAACCATGTCTGCCTGCAAACACCAAACAGATTTGGATAAAATTGTTAACACGGGCAAACTATGGCCTATTTTGGGACGTCAATATCACCACATCAGCTGATAGTCCAATGCTGGACACAGGGCTTCCCCCAAGTGTCGCCACAACAATTGGTCCTGTGCATATTGCATCCGTTAGCTACCCAAACATAGGACAAAGAATTCTTTAATTCTTCATTTCGCGTGACCATTTATTATCAGTTACTTGGCTAGTAATTAGCTGTGAACCAAGAGGGAGAAGTGAAATTATTGACTTAAAGCACGAGAGAAGTGAAATTATTGACTTGAAGCGCGAGAGAAGTGAAATTATTTACTTGAAGCGTGAGAAGGTGAAATGATTGATTCTATGAAACAAATTAAAACATCGTTTTAGACTTAACAATTTCCTGTCAAGTCCACAATATTTAGGAATAAGCCATAAAATCTGTGTATTTTTATGTAAATATAGCAGATCTGGCAAACATTGTCATATAAAAAAAATAGCTTACTATCTATAATCGGTCAAGCCGTTTCGGACGAGGTTGATAAGAAACACTAAACACACAAGATTTTTATAAATAAGAAGAATTAGAATTATAACAATTTATGAACTCTGCTGATCTCATGCCAACCGCCGGTAGCCGTGGCGAGCGGACGCGCGCGCGGAGCTCTCTCGCGCTCCGTGCCTGTTGCCTCGACTGACGCGATATTTTTATAAGACTACCCACATTAGTTTGCGCTCATATGAGTGTGGAAACTAAGGGAGGCCCTTTAGGCCCTCCCGAAAACAGTGAAACAAGTGAAATGGACACGGACTGTGCTATTGTAATAGTAAAAAGAACAGTGATTTTAAATTAACTAGTGTAAGTGAACTTTCCCCGGACAATGAAGGACAATACGCAGTTGCTTGTTGTTACTGCGCAAAAAATAATGTAATTAAAAAATTCCATGAGTGGCAGGGACTCCAAACTAAGATTAAGCAATTGACTTGTAGATCGTGTAACAAGAGAAGTGCCGTGAAATGTTTTATAAAAACTTTAGCAAATATTTCAAACGGACACCTAGTGAATAGTGTAAACAAAATTAATATATATTCGTGTAATATAAATTTTTGCAAAATAAATAAGATAGACTGCCGCAAGTGCAACGGACAGTTGAATGTTAAGTACATGCCAATTATAGGTCTTGAAAGTGAAGAAAACGTGACCTGTGAATGTGGCACAGTGAACAAAATAGTATCGAAATATAGAGAGTTACCCAGGACCCAAAGTACAAGGCCTGAGCTAGCGCTGTGTGGGCCGAGCCGCCCCATTCGCCGGCCACTTCATCACGCCATTGGTGACGCGATTGCTGCGACGGCACCCAGCAGCGTGACCGCAGCCGCCCCGCGAACGAAACCGAATGAAGCCATCACTGTTGCGCGAGCTGGCAATGTTGCCCCCGCCACGCGCGCGTGCGATGACTTAACCGTTTCGACGCCTCTGCGCGCCGACTCCGCGACGCAGTTAGGCCACGCGACGGCGCAAGTGCGCGCCGCCAGTCCGACTGTCGTCCCCTCGCAGCGACAGCCCGGCATTAAAACAAGCAACCGCTTCGCCTCACTCTCCACCGAAGAGGACAACAGAGACGAATTTGAAAGGGAGAAAGACTACGCCCACGCGACTTTTACCTCACCCAAACCCAAGAAGAGAAAGAGAGGTGCCGTCACTCCTAAATCGACAGCGACTCAGCGAAAACCGAGAGTGATCACATCATCCACTCACATCCCCGACATAGTCATAACAGACGTCAAGAAAATCAATGATCCGGAATACCTAAACAAAATTAGAAAAATAGCCACAGAACATGGAGCAAGACACGCAATGGCTAGTAACAAAAGAACCATCACGATCCGCGTATATACCGCGGACATGAGGAAAGTAATTATAGAAGAGCTGAGGAAACTTGACGACGGGCTCCGTTTCGTGGCACGTGTCCCTAAAGCCCAACAGATCCACCAGACGAAGGTTGTGCTAATCACGAACATCTACGATGAGACGAATGAGGCATGCCTTGAGGAAATGGAGAGGTGCATCGGTGTGAGACCGATCAAAATGAGAACAATTAAAGGTAACCTACAATTATTTATCTTTGATGGTACCCACTCATACGATGAAATCGCCACGCTTATGAAGACAACAAAGCATGCGTACTTCGGGGCCTTCAGCATGAAGCCTCAAGAATACAAAGATGACCCCGGGAGAGTAGTACAATGTAAAAAATGTTTCCTCTTCACGCATGCGACATCGGCGTGTCATGGTGAGAAGAAACACCCCACCTCCACAATTCAAAACGAAGAAGGCATAGATATCGAAATATGCACAGCTTGCAAAAAACCGGGCCATGGGGCCAACCAAGTCAAATGCGAGAAGTTCCAGAAGGCAGTTGACCGTCAACTGGCAGAACACGAAGAAAAAGAAAGGAAAAAAAGAGAAGCAGCTGAGCGCAGATTCACAGCACTGAGATACCGCCGGGACAACGTTTCATTCGTGAACATAACCTCCACTTCACAATTTCCACCTTTGCCTAAACAGGCGCCCCAATCACAACCACAGCACCAGCCACCAATGCAACTGAATGAACACACAACAAAAAAAGAAAACAGCATGGACCCCGTAGGGCAAGAGCTACAAACAATTATGAATGAAATATTACACCAGTTACAGCTACAACACGAAATCCTCATAAAAATTCTCAACAAATAACCCGAGAAAACAATATCACAAGTTGCGCATATTACACCTCAATGCGCAAGGATTAAAAGGTAAATTCCTCGAGTTAAAATCCTTAGCCGAACGTTATAAACCACACATAATCATAGTCAACGAGTGCCGGGTAGACTTTTCTAAAACCCGCATGAATCTCCTGAACTACGACAAGATCACGCACTCAATCGCGTCACATCTAACTACAGCCATGTATGTGATGCGAGGAATACGCTGGAGCCAAACCGACGTAGCCCCAGGCACCGAAGAAAGGGACCGCGTCGTTGAAGGCGTCGCTATCAACCTCACTTATGATCATATGACCGGAGATTCCCTTAAAATTAAGGGGATATACATACCACACAGATCAGGGCACTTCGACGCCACAGCGCTTAATGATGAGCTAGAAGACATCATAACCGAATCTCCAAACATCACCATCGGGGACCTCAACCTTAAAATGACCGCACTCAACCAGACAAGAGACGAAGGGGCAGGAATACTTGTCCGAGACCTCTGTAACTCCGACGTATGCACCATACACCACACGGGCCTACCCTCGCGTCCTAACAGTGCAGGCTATGGCATCCTCGATGCAGCCATCTTCTCGCACGATGCGCAAGATTTTGACAATATAACATGCCGACAAATAACACCGGTTGGCTCCGATCATATGCCCTGGCTACTGGACCTAAGCATGGTGGTGGACAGAGAAAAAACACTGGTAAGAAATACCCGCGCTATCGCAAACAACGAAGAAATTAAACAACAATTCCAACAAACCCTTTGGGATAAAACCACAAACCTACAAAAGGAAATCAGAACCGATGCAGAATGCGAAGAATACATACTAAAACTAGAAAAAGCTATCACAGAAACCTTGGATGATTATGCGCCATTACATGAAAACAGCAGAAGAGATCAACTTCCAGAAGAGATTAATAAATTGATCAACGACAGAAACCAAGCAAAAAGTAAAGCGTGGCGACTACGCTTCAACCAGGACAGAATAACGGAACAAAGAAGAACCTACAATCGTCTGAAACGACAGGTCCAACAAGCACTTGTGAAATATAGCAACGAAAAATGGGCTCGGATGATAAACGATCCACAAAACTACAGCGCTCAGATGTGGCGAGTCCAACGCAACTTGAAGGCCCCAGTACAGAGACTCCCCCATATTGAGGGTTGCAACAGTGAGAAAGAAACCATCGACGCCCTGGTCGACGCAGCGATCGTTACAGAAGCCGAGATTAATAACGAAGATAAGAACACGGAGAAGACCACACCGTTCCAGCCTCTCGACCCCACCTGCATCGAGGAAATCAGATTAGCGCTGAGACGCTTTAAAAATAAGAAGGCGCCTGGCCCGGACAAAATCAAGGCAGACGCCCTCAAACTCGGAGGTGACCCCTTTCTTACCAGGTACAAAGTAATAACTGACTACCTGTTACTGACAGGTTATTATCCCAACAGATGGAAAATCGGGGAGTGCATCTTCCTACATAAAGCAGGTAAGAATCACCGGGATGCCAAATCTTACCGACCCATCACTCTTCTAAACATCATGGGTAAACTGCACGAACGCCTACTCTTGTCGCGTCTCCGACAGACTGCCGACAGACTCCAACCGCCGTTCCAACATGGTTTTACCAAGAACAGAGGAACAGGCACACAGATGCTTCGAACCGGTAAATTCATCACGGATGCGCTGGAAGCGAGGGAAAGTGTAGCCATGGTCCTGACGGATCTTTCGAAGGCCTTCGATTCAATAAACCACGAAGGGCTGACGAAGAAGCTTCAAACAGCTGACGTACCGAACAATATCATCAAACTAATAGAGAACTACCTGAGCGGTCGCAAAACCTACGGACGCTTCAGAACTACCAACGGCGATGAAAAACCGGTTCCGCACGGGGTCCCCCAGGGCTCTATCCTGGGTCCGATTATTTTTAATCTGTACGTACACGACGTTTGGGACCATAAGGACCGCATCCGCGGACTCAAGCTCTCTCAATACGCCGATGACTTGTGCATCCTTAACAGGTCTCCCGACCCGAACTGCGCGACACACCGCGCGGGCTGGGCCGCCGACACCGTTATCGACTACTACCATCGCTGGGGTCTAAAATGCAACGTAGACAAAACGGAGTGTGCCATGTTCACTCACAAGAGAAATTACCGCAGAACCATTCGCATCAAAGACGAGGCAATCGAATATAAAAATAGTATTAAATATCTGGGCGTATACTTAGACAAGACAAAACAAGTATACGTCGTGCAGAAAGCGCGGAGAGCACGCGGAGCACTAGCTCCTATCATAGGCTGGCACGCAAAGACGGATATCACTGTAAAACTTGCTGTCGTTCAGGCCTGCCTACTTCCTATACTGGATTACGGCGTGGTACAACTACTGTCACGTTACAGTAAGAGCAACTTATTAAAAATTGAACGCCAATATCGAATGGCTCTTAAGACCAGCGGACAATTCCCAAGACGCCTAGAAACCTCACTACTCTGGGATATGCTCGATTGGGATCCATGGCACCTCCGTGCACAAGACTTAAACGAGGACATGCTGCGCCGACTCCGCCAAATGCACATCGAGGATCTGGAGACCCCTGGTGACGCCTACCTCGGACACGGACAGCATAACCCCCTCCTAACTAATATTAGACTAGGTGAAATCGACTATGTACCGAGAAAAGACAGGAGTCGGCTGCTCAGCAAGCGAACAACCGCTCCACGTCCCCATAAATTGTAATTAGCTGTAAATAGGATAGGGCAATATAGAACAACATTATAAATTTATATAAATTTACTCTGTACACATTAACAAGCTCACAGCACACACTACACAACACTTATACAGATCTCTTTCAGACAAGCATAGGTAGACTGTAAGTAGCTGACACACCCACAGGCCGGATACACCACCGGCCTGTGGACATAATGTAACATAATTATGAACCAGGGAAATAAACATCTTTCTATTCTATTTCTATTCTATTCTATTGCTGATCTCATATGAAATTAATGTGTTAGAGATTAGAAAAATAATGTTCAAAGGTACTATAATACCTAAAAGCATTAATTACTTTGAAAACAAGCAAATAAAAAGGCTTTTGACGTTGATAAATGAACAACAAAAGAGTATGTAAATGCATAATCGCGAGAATTCGTTTCTTTTTGCGCGAAAAGCGTTGAATATCAAGCAATGGTTCAATATTTCAAGTGAATGTATAAGACTATGGCAATGAAAGTAACCAGTTTCCTGCTTTTGTTGTAAATACGGTTATACAAATAATCACGAACATTGAATAGCGGTTCACACCAAAAATGTTACGAAATTATGATTCATTCATCTAGCATTCTAGTCTCGTGTCATATTCATTTGTTAGTATCTATCTTATGAAGATATATATCAAAGTTATCTTTAAAGAAAGCATATTGTATTGAATAAAACGTTGTACAAACTTTTTTTCCCACATTCACAAACGTAAGAAATCGACGCTACATGAAAAAAATCAACACACGATTTTCAAAACACCATAGCACCACACTTTGATAGGGATAACACGAAACTTAGTGAAAACAACACATAAATAACTCCTCAAGCTCACAAAATGGCGCAGTAATTCATAAATGCGTGAAACAATAAGACTTCTCATGAAATAACTGCACACTGGGTATACATCGAGTTGATCTAATTATATTAATATGTACTTATTTTGAATGAAACACTGACCTTTTAGCGGTTTTTCTCACAGTACGTGCCAAAATAACGCTATTTGGATCACATTAATGGCGTTTTCCTTTGATTTGTATTGTTTCTTAGTTAAAATTATAGCGAAACATGAAAATAAAAGGTTATGTACACCCGTATAATAATAACAAGTTCGTCAAGTTCTTTTGTGTAGTGATGAGGCACGCCGAGTCAGTGAGTCACTCGACTTTGGTTCTGTCGTGATTATCGATTTAGTTCATTTGAATCTTGCATTTAAAATATCAACGTCTAATTTTATATTTTCAACAAGCAGCAAAATCAAATAACAGATACCATGCATTTCACAAACGTTTTTGGAAGAATTTAGCAAAGCATGTGGATTGATTGGGTTATTCACGAGAATTGCAAATAAAACCGATGCATTTGGTAACCTTAAGTAAAAATCATTTTATTTTAGTTTAATTTATACGATAAATAAACTTATTAATTGACAATCCAAATATTAAATAGAATAATAATGTACACAAGCACAGCAAGTAGAAATATGAATACATTTTACAAGCGAAATAATATGGGGAGGGGAAGAACTCAGGGAATTTTATTTTAATTAATCAAAATTCAATTGATCATGAGCTGAAATCGATTTTCATTTAATTTTGGACATCACTATTCGAAGCTTCACGTCCGCGCATTCAAAGTTGCACTGTAAATTTTTGTGAATGAAAATTAAGTCTTACACTATTACATTTGAGTTCAATTTCATATTTGCTATAACTCACTGTTTAACGTTCTGTGATTGGATCAATTTCAATATGGAGCGTCATATTTATTTTTCGTTCGGAAATAAGCAGTAATGTTATGATTTTCGTTTGGAAAATATTATCTTCTTTATGTTAATCAGCACTACTTGACAAAAAGTATCTTGTGATTATCTATTTACGGTAGGCGTAGGTATTATTATATTGTTTTAGGAATAAAAATCTTTGTTGCTCTAAATAGTTCAGGAAAGAATCAATAGATGCCGCCATATTACTGAAATAGACGGTGCTGCCGGCGCTTTTATAATAAATCTACTATTGCTATTCTGTTTGTAATGCTGTATTTCTGATTGTTTTGTTCTTGGATGTAACTTCTTATTTGCACCAAGTGCAACCCCATTTCGTGTCCAGGCTATCACTTTCCATTCCAGGTTGCCTGGAAGAGATCGCGGAATGCGATAAGGCCGCCAATTGTATGTTTAAGGTTTAAGATTTTCTGTACGTGTTTTGAATTTGGTGTACAATAAAGTATATATAAATAAATAAATAAATAAAAATTGCTTACTAAAATACTAATTCGGCGAGGATCTTTCTTTAGTTGGTAACCCTTTCAATATGGCATGCTCAACGTAATTTTATACGTTTATACGTTCTTTTAAAACCTTCTGTCTATGGTCAGGGCCTGATTAACCCTTAGGCTAATTAGGCTGCAGCCTAGGGCGCGAGGATCGGGGGGGGCGCGCTGAAATCGTGTCTTCGCATGCACTAATCTAGTCTATCATTGCATCTACCCTGCATATTTCAACTAGACCGAGACAAAACACAAACTAAATACGCTTGAGACTCCCTGATTTTAACAACAAATTTTGAAATTTTAAAAAGCGCGCGTGAGTTAAACTGAGTGAGTGAGTGCATTTAAAAAACCCGGAAAATAATTATAATACAAAAAGTTTGGTTTCTTATGGAAACTGCATGAACTAGACGACAGTGAATTTATTAATGATGATAATGATTTACGAATGATGACTGTTACCAACAGAGCTATTTCCACTAATACCGATATTGACATGTTCAGTGACAGCAAAGGTGAACTTAAAAAAAAAAATATTATTAGTGATTGATTTGTGGTCGACTCCTACCTGTGATATACCTAAAATAATTTATAATTATTATTTAAATTTTTGTATAATTATTAATATTGTTGAATCAATGTTATGTTCATTGATTTAATAATCTGTATCTGGAAACTGGTCACTGTTTTTTATTATTTTCATTGATGTTTTATGATTTTTATTGTTGTCAATATATTTAATGATTATATATTAATATTTCAATTTCAATACAAACTACTCAAGGAATTTCAATTTTAATCTTTATTGCAATAATTTCACTTAAACTAATTTAATCTATTTTTTTATAAATAGTCTATGTTATGTATTAGGTTAATTTATGTATAACTAGCTGACCCGTGCAACGTCGTCTGCGTAACATTTTTCATTACTACTACGCTCCTATTGATCTAAGCGTGATGATATGTAGCCTATAGCCTTCCTCGAAAAATGGGCTATCTAACACTGTAAGATTTTTTCAAATCGGACCAGTAGTTCCTGAGATTAGCGCGTTCAACCAAACAAACAAACAAACCAACTCTTTTGCTTTATAATATTAGTATAGATTTAATGTCAGATGTAAAAGTTGTGTACACCTGTAAGTGACAAATTTACACAGAACATAGCAATGTACAATTTATGTAACTTTTTTTGTAAATATGTCGTTAGTGTTCCTAAATAAAAATAAATATAAATTAGAAGCAAAGCAAAGGAGTTAAAACAACTATATGCCACTGATTTAGAAGAAACCTTTGCAGAAGAATGCGTCCACTTGGCGCAGTTTTTAAAATCTGACACCGAGACCGAGCATTCAATTTCTAGCAGAACCCCAAAGGGTTTGTAGCGGCGAAGGGTCTTTTTCAGCATTTAAAAGAGTAAATTACCTACTTGCGCTCCACACTCCGCCAGCAAAAACTTGCAGCGCTCTCGCTAATGTACATAGAAAGTGTTTTTTTACAAACTATTAAATTTGAAAAAAATTTAGAAAGATTTGCAAACGCTATAGCACGAAAAAGGACTTTTGTATAATCTAATAATAAATTACTATAATTTTGAAATAAATCATTAATTACTTGCAAACATGTTTCACTTGTATGATGCCTGTCCTCTTTTTTTTAACAATAACAGACGTGTAAATACGTCTTTAAAAAATACTCAAGTCGAAGCAACTTCACAGACTAGATGACCACGCTCATGGTCAATGGCAATGGCAACTAAGTTGTCTATAGAAACCAAGCCAATACAAGTCATCCTGCCAAACACGACATGGATTTAGTTTTCTACTTGTTATCCTGCAGTCACTTGTCATGATTTTGGTCTTATAATGCGTGAGGAACTTTGCCTTTATAGTACGGTTTTTTTCTTGGGATGGTAAAATCATCAAATGAGTCCTCCCGCCCTGGGTGGGGCGGAAGGGACTGTCAGACTTTTACTGACTAAAATCCACCAGTGTCCCTTCGGATGCCCTTTACGTTCTGGGGCCACGGTACCTATCCTGTTAGACATATTAGACAATTCCGCGACCCCAGCAGGCTGCCTTTATGTACGGTCAGCATAAAAAAATGGTTTGCCACCCTAAGGTTGAATGTCATGCAGATTAAAGGACAACTTTATTTCGCTTGTAAATCGATCTGAAAACTTTTGTAGGTATTATGAACCATGTTAAAATTTTCACACTACTACTCTACTCACTACTTTTTAGGGCGTTCGTAATACACCTGGCGAGGGCGCGTCCTTATAATTAGCCTAGGGCGGTCAGAACTCTTGATCAGCCGCTGTCTATGGTGTATGATCTTGCGTTTTATTCTGATTGTAATCCTACATTTCACATTAGAATTTAAAGGGTAAAAAATACACAAAAATGTTCGATAACCATTTTTATTTCAAACTTAATCTAATCTCCAACGTCATTACAGTGCTTGATTTTTCACAAAATAATAATAATAAAAAAAGAAAAATAAATTACTAAAGACTAGATGACAATGCTGTACATGACCAAGTTCTGAAAAAAATATTAAAAAGAGACACGATATCACATACCACTTGGTCTTACCAATTTAGTGTAGAACTGAGAAATGGACGATATAATAGTTTTTAAAACATAATTTATTTCCACTGTCTGTCTATCAGTCTGGCTTTGAAGAAATATCGATCATATGCGTAATATTGCTTGGAGTATCACTCTTACGAACGATAATTTGATCAAAACATGTAAAAAATGTCGTATTTTTTTTGTATGTTCTGTCGCAAACAGGTCTTTATTAAATTGAAACTACATTTACAATATAATTTTAAAACCAGTAACTTGAAAAGCTGATTGTAAAGATAGTTTCATTTTAAAACATGGTTTGAAGCGCCGTCAGTACATAATTATGCATCACACTAAGTTCTGATGTTTTACTCATCACCAAATCTAAACACATGTGATTTGATTGGCTGTCATTATCAACCAATCACAAGAGATTTCTTAACATTTTTTTTATTGTCTTTTCCTCAGTCCTACACTAATGTTCCCATTCACACATTTATATACATTTTTCCACTAAATACTACAAGATTTGGCTTGAATAGTCTGTTTACTTTTTGTCAAACTGGTCACCTCGTTTTGGTATTACATTATTATTATTATAAAAATGTCTTAAGATTAAATAAATAAGGTCTAATTTGCGTTGCGTTCATTGTTACATTGTCCAACAGGAGATGGATAAATCAGGTGCTTTTTCCAGTGATATTTTTTAAACCATGTTATTTTTTCGTAAATAATGTTCCAACAAACGAAACGCAGCACATAATACAAAAAACGTCAGATTACACAATTAAAGTTTATTTCATAAATTAAAGTTAAATTGAATGAAACTGGCTTAACGTTTGGTTTATGTATTGGTAATCAAGGAATGGTTTTATTATTTACAACAAAAAGGTTCAAGTTTAACTCGTGTTTATACGTTCGTTACTAGTTATCTGGCGGTTAAACTTAGCTTTAAACTTTGTGCTAGCTCAGTACAGCACTGTTATCTCGATGTGATACTGCACAGTGACCCACCGTGCTCTGAGCGCCCACCACACCATATTAGTTTGAATCGTACTATAAACTGCCTTGTTTCTTTATTTTTCCCAGGCAAGTCTTGAATCTTGGTCTCATAATTTCAAGAGTGAGTACAAAACGTTCAACACGCCAAATAAAACTTGAGATATAAGGTATTCATAGTAGAAATATTCAGTTCAAACGAACTGAAGTAAAAGAAGTTATGTTTTATTACAAATAAATGCATTATGTATTACAAGGAGTTTTTCAGTCAAAATATTTTTGAGTACTCCGACTGAAAAAATTAACAAGGAGACATGACATGATTCAAATAGAGGTCAGAGTTTATGAAATAAAGGTACAATTGTGTATAAAAATGATATGTTCACAATTGCTTTGAAAAAGTTGAGCATTCAAGGAATGATAGATTAAGAATACAAAGAATCGGTGTCATTATCATCTACATACAAGTCAAATGTGATTAAAGTTGTCAATCGAAAGACATCACTGTTCAACCATGATTTCTAAAAACAATTACTTTCATCAATTACAGTACAGTATTACACAATATTAAGAGATTTCGACTGTAACGTCTCAACAATCTACAGTCACTAGCTAGGCGGGACTATTTCCGAAACCTGAAACTACTAAAAACAAAAAAAAAACTAAGAAAAACCTTTTTTAAAGCTCAGCAATGCCTATTGTCGTTATGCGGTAAAAAAATGCGTCCTCACAATTTTCTACCATCGATCAGAAAAATTTAACACTAGCAACACAGCGTGGTAGCTTTTGTAGATCTACCGGCTGTAATAAAGCTAAATTATCGATCGACGCACTCTGCTTTTGACACAAATATGCTATAAATAATATTCGAGAAATAAACCTACGCATTGTGTCAAGAAAATTGTTTTGAGGCATTTTTAGGAACTCCTTTTGTTTAGAAATATCAAATAATGCTATATTATCCAGTTATTATAAGTAGGTAGGTGAACTGTCAAAGTACAAAGTTATATTCGACAGTTCTCGTCATGTAAATTAGCCGTTCTGAACTTAAACCAGGCTGTCTAATGCAGATGGCATGGGGTGCTACAGTTCTAGTACTAAAATTACTGCTGCGCAGTGAGTCGTATCACCCAGTAAGTTTGTAGAAGTCAGATAGGCCGTAGCTCCTTCAAATACCGGTACTCAGCTGCTCTTTAGACTGAAAGCTAATTCCGAACATGATTGGAAAAAGGCAGTTTGAGCCATTTGCAATTTACAGCGGCCAAAATACATGACGCGAACTCAAAACGCGATTTCCGATACAGTAGAAATGAGTTAAATAAATACAACTTACTTCGACAGTCAGCTGTCTTTGGAGTTGTATAGTTTAAGAGGCAGTGATGAAGTGGTTCTATTTCTAAACCCTATTGTTTTTTTTTGTGAACTAAGTTGTAAAATGTGTATTAAAGTCAGATTCAGTTGTCCAATTCAAATAAAATCATCACTGTCTCCTAAACTATTCGCGTTAATAATTAAAGATTATGATATGATTATTATAATTAATAATTATTAAATGCTTATTATAGTGCCATGGACGTAAATTACAATCGTTTTCTTATTATTTTTACTAAAAGTTTTGCGTCCTAAACTAAATTTAGAATAGTGCCATCTATTGGCGACTTCACAGAACGTAACAATTTGACGTTTACAAAAAGAAAATGGAAGTTGTAAAAAGACCTTTTGGCGCGTAACCAAATTAAAACTTATTCCTCCATATTCTTTTTTCAAAACAGTTCCATAGACTCACAGACAATTTCAAGTGCCAAAAGATCGTTGTAGCACTCTCTAAATATGGACAAAATACCTTTTAAAGGTTTTTCGTTCAAGTAAAAAGAATGAGAACTAAGGACACAAACACTTAAAGGCAGTGCTACACCGAAACGAATGTTATTATGAGCACTAGACAAAGTTGAATTCTATTAGCGATAACGATTGTCACAAGAACAAAACTTTAGGGATTCGGCCAATTCGGCTACTTAAAAATTCGGGAGCTCATGACAATCCCATTATAGGGTTGCAGAGAACAGATTATAGCCAGTCGCTTCATGTAAAATGCTGGTATTCAAAATCTTCCGACAAAATTGACAGCCGACTCCAACATAGTCGCGAGATTAATGTCAATCCCATACAATTTAGACGTCGTTATCGACGATAGAACGTCATTTTGTCTAAGGCTAACTATAAATGTGTTTAAAAACTAGCTCCTTTCTCGTACTCTAGCATACCTACAATATGTACATCGCATAGCCTCGCTTTTAAATTGGGGCTTTACTCAATATCTAGTTGAAAATAAAAAGGGGCCAATCTAGTTAACGTTCTACGTTTCACCCCTTCTTTTTAAGGGGATGTTAAAATGTCATTGATTGTTTATTTCTGAGTATATTTCGTTCTAAAGTCAAAGTTATTTTTATTTCCATAAGGGGTTGTAAACAGGAAACGTTTTAACAATTCCAACAAATATCTATCTATTATTGTTTGGTAACCGCACTGCAGTCAATCACCCTTTCACCCCCTTTACAACTCCTTATGAAAGATGTCTTAAAATTGATTTTAAATGTCAAAAACGATGTCTAGTTATTATAAAGATTATTATCGTCGTATAAAATTTCAACCCATTTCAACCCGCTAAAAATTTGGCTGTACTACCCCTTTCCTAAGAAATGACAGTTGTAATGTGTAATTTTAAAGATTTTTTATAAAATAATAAGAGGGCGAAACATATTTTTTTCAGATGAGGACTGAATTACTAGATAAATCAAAAATAGTACAGACAGATTATAGAGATATTGTCATGTTTGGATTTCACCATTTTTATTCAAACTTTAAAATTAAACATTATACAGTCAAATACAAATAAAATTAATTGAATCAAGTAATTATTTTTCTATTTAAAAATTTCACCACTCCATCCCGTATTGGCAATATTCATACAAAAAATAACTATACGATATACAGTCAACAGTTTCAATACTTTCTGTATAAATATTGCCAATCAAATAATTTATTTAACCAATCATAGCCGTCTTACGTCACTCCGCCGCCATCTTGTTTTACGCCATCCGAATAAATAACCGATCTACAAGCGAACCGTTTTTTATATATTATTATTATTGATATATTATTAATTTCTAGTTATTTCTCTTGTACTGAAAATGAGTTATAACGGGCTTATTTTCATTAGATCAAGTATCAAATCAACAATCCAGCCTTTTTACCCAACTGCCCTAAAAGGGGGTTTAAGTATCTAACATTTTACAACCCCCGAACAACCCTTTTCCAGTACAAAAAATCCCTAACCTATCTACCAAATATATACAAAGATTTTTTTGGGATTAAAAAACGAATTTGGCATCTTAACACATCAGGATTTATACGTACGGATCACATCTTTGATTTGTGCCCTACAGAGGGGGCATTGGCCACCCCCCTTACCCCTCCACTGTTGAACTGCACACCGGTAGCACATACACATATGGCCACACATGTAGAGGACTGAATCTATAGGGTTCTCATAGCAAATAGTGCATTCAGTTCCTGTGAGGTTACCAGTTGCTGCTCCCTCACCTATAACGGAGTAGATTGGCTGATGACGGCTAGTTGAGGGTCCATTTTGGAGTCTGTCAGCTAATCTCAGAGGTTCTGAGTGACCGTTGGGAAGCTGTGCCTGCTCGTTCAAGTTGTTCTGGCTGGTTGACGAACATTGGTTGTCGGATCTCGGTCTGGGTGGTTGGTAGTTGCAGGTTGCTGCTTGATTGATTGGTAGCCCGGTTAGGCAGAGCTGTGAGGTTGTCTGGATCGGCTGGAAAGAGATAAAACCATTATAGTTTATGATAGAATTGAATGCAAAAGGAATAGGAAATGTAAATCTAAGTTTGTGCCTTGTTTTAGCTATGAACCTGACAATTACTTTTTTCAAAATTCAAAATTAAAGCATTTATTTCAATTAAACCATTTACAGGCAGTTTTGAATTGTCATGGTCAGTCGGTCCAAAATATTTTGGAAACTGTATATAGGAACAAAATAAAAACTTTATCTCGATCACAATGTATAAGCTAAGAAACTTCTTTATATACAGCAGATTTTTTAAAACAAAAGACACCTCATCAGCTCAAAAACAAAATCAGATCGTCAACACCAACTCACCTCAATATAATGCGCACTGGCAAGCGTCAGGCTCTGTTGATTAGCAGCATTCTGTCCATTCTGAGGAGGCAGGCTAACCACCAGGACGGTACCACCAGCCCCGGCTGTGATCGGGCCCGCAGACCCCGTGAGCACCCTCAACTGCTGAGGAGGAGTCTGGGCTTGCTGAACCACTTGAGTACTGAGCATCCTGACTTTTTGAGTTGCCCCGTAAATGTCCACGAATGCCCATAGTCTTAGAGTATGGTCTACGTGCATTACTGTCACAGGTGTCGAGCCATTTCTACTGACTCTTACTTCTCCATCTTGTGTTAAAGTTACTGCTAGCTCATCACCTCTTCGGAGACCGTTTGCAGCGTCCCGTCTCACGACCCAGTATTCGGGACGGTCTAAAAGTAGCTCTGCATCATCAGGTAAATCGCAGGGCCTTAATGTAGCAGGATCGCAGGATGTAAGACCGATCGCCAAGCTGCCAGCGTAAGCTGCCTCTGTAGCTAAGATCTGGACGACTATAGTCTGTCCTGGACGCATAGGGCGTGCCGTAAAGACGTATCCTTGGCAGAATTCTGCATCAGCCCTTGCAGCTACCCCCCTGTCATTCACACACTGTACATTCCTTCCCTTAGTTCTGTGCAAAGTGAGTGGTACTAAAGGATTTTGGTATCGCGGTGGAGGTAACGATTCTTCGACAGTCAATGACCTCATGCTGCCTACGAGTCTATCTTCATCTAGAGGACTGTGCCGCCTCTGGCTTGGAGCTCGGGGGTCAGCGAACTGAACAGCTGTACAGTTGCCGTATACATCTACTAGGGCCCAGAGAGGGCTTCGAGTGTCTACTCCGGAGAAAAAGAGGCCTTTGTCCTCTCCATTCACGCCAAAGTGGACGTCGCCAGAAGAATTTACGTAGTAGTACAAAATGTTGTCCTTCTCGCAGAATCTTTCGCCGAGAGCCTTGGCCCAGTTGCCTGGTTTGTTGGTCAGGTCTGGACAGGCGTATTTGGGGAGTGGATGCGCGAGGGTGGCAGGGTCATGGTTTGTGAAACCAAAGCGGATGACGCCGCTCCAGCTGTTTGAGATTTCGACGAAGCGTAGGCAGACCTGGAAGGAGAAATCGAAAGGTTAAATGTGTTTGAATTTGGATCACTTATTTCAACTACTTGGAATTTCTGGAATTCCTGTTTTTACCCGAGTATCTTGACTCTCATCCAATTGGAATGAACCCTAATGTTATTATAAAACTGACTTTTTTTTTCAAGGAAATTCTCTTCTTACACAAAGAACTATCATCAAAAGATACCCACCTTCTCATTAACCCTGACAGGCCGAGCGCTGAAGGCCATGCCTTTGCAGAAGGACTCGACGCGACGAGCCATGGATCCATCGCGGGACACCCTGACGTTCTCCCCATGAACGGAGTGGAAACCCAAGGGAGGCAGGTTATTAGGAGTACCACCGGTGCAAGACGTGCGGGGGGCTGTAACAAAAGAAAGGAGAGTTTAATATGGTGGTTCATCTTTGGTACGCTCTAAGAATTGAGAGGCTGTCGCCCCACGTAATATGCTGGTATTCAGATTCAGCGATTTGATTCAAAGCCGAGCCCAATATAGTTGGGAAAAGACTACGCAGATGATGGACGCAAGTCAGAGACAAAGCTGAAATGTCTATGTTCCCGATCTCTTGTTTCAATTTAACACAGCCTCTGATAGGCGGTGTTAAATAGTTACGGACTTGCACCCTTTGTATAATGTCACCGGAAAGTGGAAGAATCCGTAAGATCGTAATGAATCTTGGTTAGATTATAATTTAACGAAATATATAAAAAAAAAAAACGTTTTGTATATAATATGTCCCATCCACAACCATTTTCTGGTGACATAATTATACATATATGATCATCAAGATAAATTATTGTCCTCAAAGACAATATTTATCTTTCTTTTTTCTTTTAGTGAAAAAGAAATCCTGTATGATATAATAATATAGTTTTATTCATTAACATCAGTTGACCATTGACATGAACGCCTGCCTCAACTACAGGCGTTGGGAAAGCGCTAGAAACTTCGCGAAAACGCATAAAGCGTAAACTTAAATTCGCTTCTTAACAACAACAATTATTTCTTAAAATTTACAACCCAGTACCATGACAATACAAATATTCCTGCTCCCCTAAGAACGCTTTTGTAGTTCCCCCTCGGTAATGTTAAATCCAATATGGCGGCGACGCGTCACCTGCGCGGCAGATGTGAGCGTACGCAGCTTGCCTATGCGCAGTCGATGAGGGCAAGGATATTGCCTTTAATTATACTTTGAGGGCAAGTTTCTTTTAATTAAGAATAAGTAGGAGCTGGCTGTGAAATGGCACCGATTTTTAAACAAGTTCTGGTTTGACAAGCGTAGTTTCTGTCAATTCTACCTGTGTTGACTTGACAGTTTTCCTATTTCCTCAGTTAGACGGATGTGTCATTTGAGTCAGTCAGGCGAGTACTGTAAGACTGTCTTTTTTTTTAATAAATAGAACAATGGATTATCGTTGCGAACAAAAGACGGTTCTTCTGCACGTCAAAAAGTTAGTGCAAATTGGTCGCATCCGCGCAATTCGGTCAATTTGATAACGGCATCAAAATAGATTTTTAAGTACTGTTTGCAGAAGGAGAAAAGTATAGACAGGTGTGTTTAAGTTCACAGTTTGTCAGTTATGTTAATAGTTAATAGGGGTGGGGCAAATCGGTAAATCCCGGAACTGAAAATACTTCGGGCTCCTATTGAGAATCTTATTAGAAATATCCAATGACATTGACAGCTGTAAGACCGCCATCTATGGCAATATTGTAATAGAATTGTGTGAGTAAAAAATAGTTTCGACTACTAAGTAATGACTTTTTTTATTATTTGTGATGGGTTTGCTCTTGACCCTAGTCTAAGTCGGAGATGAAAGAGACAAAGTCTATGATGGAGTGAGCTAACCCAGAAGAAGCGTGTTCATTCTTTGAGATTACGGTTGAATGTGTTCGGAAACACAGACGTAAGCAGACAGTTCCACTCCCTTGCTATGCTCAGTATAGAAGAATGAAATCTGAATAAAAATGTAAAATTTCGGTTTGTTTTTTTTTATTCAGAGCTCAAATTCCGCGCAGACTAAAGTCTGTTGACTTTGTCCGATCGATCCAGTCCAGACCCCTGGCTCAACATTCACCCTTACAGCCTCCTAACTACTCCAAAACTACCTGATATAACACTAAAATCCAGATCCTCCGTGCTTGAACAATACCACACAAGTTTCAGCCCCTATCAAATAATGCTTTCACCCTCAACTAGGCAAGGGAGCCGCCATTGTGCAAGCACGTGTCACTTCCTCCTGGAGGAAGTGACGTAACACGACACGCGCCGAGCTCAATTTGGCGACTAATTATGATCGTGGACCCATTTGTTTTATGAGTTGGTAATGACATACTTTAATTGAGGGGGAAAATGGAGTTTTAAAAAGTAAAAAAAAAAGCCCTGTCTTTGCTGTCGCGCAGTACGCCGACGTGGTTACTAGAATACAGTTATCAACTTATTATTTTCGCGTCGTTTGACTCCTATTAAATTTTGTCCAGACCATTATTGAGCAACTTGTACAAGTCTATCATTAGCCTCATTGAGATCTTGGATGGTGCTGGTGGTTGTGTTCGACGGGCAACTTAGGAGGTGACGCATGTCGTGTGAAGGAGCTCCACACTGGCACTGCGTTTGGGATGTAGATACACATAGATACGAAAAGAAGAACGGCGAAAAACATAGTAGAAAGAAAGAAAGAAAAAAGAGATTATTTGCGGCCAGTAAAACAAACAGCTCAAACAGAACAGAAAAGAACAGTTAAACAGCTCAGTTCCAGTTTTTATTTAAGCTATCTCATCATATCTAAGCTCAGAATCGACCTAGCCAAATTAAAAACACCTACGAATTTGCATAACAACTTTTATATCGAAATTTTACGAAAATACTAACCAATAGACTATAGAATTGAACCTCTAACCATAGACTTCACTTGTCACCACAAACAAAAGACCATAGTTAAACTCTGTTATAATAACAAGGGTCTGAAAGTTTAATGTCATTATAATTTTAACTCCGTCGAAAGCTGCATTTACTCCATTATTTATACACCGACCCTCTCGCCCTCCTAAGAGGGATTATCACAACGTACTAAGGCCTTGTGTCCCTATAATATTAATACGCTGACCCAAATACCTACATCGTTGACTACCCTCATCGTCACACATCTGTGTTTATTATCAAATATTCTCAAGGGTGTGTAATAAAATGCCTATTGTTCGATTGTAGGGGCGAAATATCTTAGGGGGTAAATTGGAACACTTGGCCAAGTGTTGTGTATAAGTAAGTCTTTACTTGAAGAATTAAACGGGCGATTTAATGTGTCCTAAAATTCTAAAAAAAAAAAAAATATTTTCGGCTTACTTCAAATCCCTCGTAACGTAGTTCTATTTTACAAGCTTTTATTTAGTTTGCACCTGTACCGATGTCTGTCTGAAATTAAATCTTGCAAGCTAAATATGGATGATTCCTGACTTATTTTCGTGAGTTAGATAGTCGATAAATACTAGACATGTATTTTTTGCTTCATCAATTAAAAATTACGAAGATAAAACTCATCAAAGATCAGGATAGGGTTTGTAACGTCACGTTTCGGTAAAAAGTGTACACATTTACACAAATGTGACGTCACACGAGTTTTGATCACACTATGTATCGTGTTAATTTTATGTTCATGGGAAAAGAAAAAAATATACATATCCAATATTTTTTGGATATCTATCTGACGGACTAATTAACTTTTTGTTAGTCAACATCCCATTGAGCTGAAATTTAAATTTATATTTTCCTTAAGTTTAAAACAGTAAGTCAGTCGTGTTGTTTCAGTGATACAAAATCGACGATTCACTTTCAAGCTTCACTTTCATCAATGAAACTGAACATCAAAATCAACATCGACGGCACGGTTGGCGCAGTGGTTGAGCGATCGACTGCTGCGTCGCGTGTCGTGGGTTCGATTCTCGCACGGAACAATTATTTGTATGGTCTACAGATAGTTGTTCCAGGTCTGGCTGTTTATGTATGTGACTTTGTATGTTTGTAAACGCACCCACGATACAGGAGAAATTTCTAGTGTGGGGCAAAGTTTAAAAAAAAAAAAGAAAAAAAACTGAACACGATCAACATATAAACCACGTTTCGAACTGTCAGTGTCATTATTGTCTATGGAAAATTGACACTAACAACTCTTGAATGCAGTTTAGATGTACTGATCGCGATCAATTTCATTGGTGAAATCTGCTTTGAAATGTAACAAAACCTCAAAGAGTCAGCACTATCTGCTCGACCTCCGATTTCTAAAGTATCCTATTTCCTACGAAATCCCCCAAAATCAAGATCGAATCGTAAGTTTCCGGCGGAAGTGATCCACTTATATCCACCCTCCCCTCAGTAGTTTTTATACTTCCGAATCAAAAACACCTGGGTTCTTGTAAAGCTTTGTTTCCCCCATTTAAAGAAAACATCTGTTTTAAGAATTCAATTAAAAATCTGTGGGTTCTGGAGATTTGCACGCAATGCGTCATCAAATGGGATGAAGTAATATAAAAATTCGCATTTCTATTTGAACAAACAGTTTGAGCCGGCCATTTTGACTAAATCACTTGAACGTGTATAGCTGTTAGCTGTAAGTTTTCCTAAAATTAATAACATAAAATAAAATTTTACAGTCTTAAACCGGACAACATTGTAGACCCGCCAACAAAGTACTGAAGTGTTAGAACGATTTTATCTTATACGCAATCAGGCTTAACACCTTTCTTCATAGCCTAACAAAACCAAAAGAAGCTAGACTAGGTTCTATTTTAGATCTAGACCAGGATTGACGTCAATGGACCTATAGTTAGCCTGAGATTGCACCAGGAAGATCTGATGACGCAGATTGTGACATTTGCGTTAGCGCATAGAGCGTTGCAGCGAATTTATTGGCTGTGGTCTTCTTTTTTGTCTCTGGTGCTGGCAATGCCTTCGATTTGCCATCGTTGTGAAGGTGTAATTCAAACAGAACTATGCTAATATTATAAAGCTGAAGAGTTTGTTTGGTTGAACGTGCTAATCTCAGGAACTGCTAGTTTGAAAAAATATTTTTGATGTTGGATGGCCCATTTATCGAGGAAAGTTATAGGCTATATAACATCACGCTACGACTAAAACGAGCGGAGTACTGATGGAAAATGTGACACAGACGAAGTTGCACAGATCAGTTAGTAATTAAATATGTGTAGCTGCGGTGAAATCTAACTATTAAGCCTTATAACTAAAGAAATTGTATGGCTTATGACCCACCACCCCATTATACAAGCTGCATCATACAAAGGCAATGTTACATAACCCATTATGTGTATTTATCCATAGTATATTCCTCTCTCTCATTTTCTATCGCCATCCCACTCTCGTCAAGGCCCACTACCCATCCTAACATGGTCTAAAAAAGGAAAATCTAACAGCGTGACACCCCTGAACACGTAACAGCCCTAAGTGCGGAGATCCACGCCGCTGCGTCTGCGCATCCGGTAGTAGAGGAAATCTAATACAATTGCCAATGGGTAGTTGTATTTGTAAGATCCTTTCGTATTTACGAGTTCTTATTGCCGTGACTTAATGGTGGCAGGAGGCATATCCCCCACGGAATTTGTTCGAAAGAGTCTCCGCAGTCTTGGAACGCAAAAGGCATTAGGAGGAACACGGATGGGTTTAAGTCAGTAAGAGTCTGACACTCCCTTTGGCTCCGCTCAGAGCGGGACCAGTCATTCATGATATCCTATCCTTAAAAAAGGAGGCATATCGCTCTTAGCGATAAGGCCGCCCATTGTGTCACCCTATGTAATATTTTCTTCATCTATTTTTCCAGTAACTTATATGGTGTACATAATAAAGAGTATTCTATCTAGGTTAGGTATCTATCTATCCATATCCCAGTAATCCCTAACTGACGCCTACGTTGGTTTCCTCAAAACATACCTACGTCAACCATCATGACGAATGCCCGAATCGTCAACAAGAAACACAATGAAGGTGCCATGCTGCAATGACGTAAAATTTCGATTGTCTTGACTGATTAAAGGAACGCGTGCCATAAACAATGCGTTCTCTATGACGTTCTAAACGTCATTTTCGACTGCTTCATCGCTGGCTGGAATGTGTGTCGGAAGTGGCAATGTTTACAGACGTAAGAATTTTGGCTAGTATTCCAGTCTGGATATTCTTACGAGTAGGTACGTTAACCACAATGAGGGTGAATTAGACGTAAGTAGATTTACTATGATTTTGACCTTTTTTTTGTTTTAGGGATGGGAAATCATCAAAATCAGCAAGCGACAAAAAAACTGGGATTCCTACTAACAGATCTTGCTTTCAATTCAAACTAGACTGAAGGTAATTTAAATTAAGTAAGAGGTACAGACTGGTAAGGGGATTTATAGCTCTCTTTACTTTCATAACATTTAGAGCCTAACTAATTTTATCAAACGTAGTCGTCAGTGCATCTGGCCAGTACAATGAACTTATCCGATCATCTTTTAATATCTGTGTTGCACCATTTTGTTTTAATAACAAATCTATTTTAGGCCTTTCGAGTGGGCATCCATTTTTTTCTTCAGCAGATCCAAGACGTTTTTTTTTTTGTATGTTGAATTAATCTGTGTATCTTTATGCTTTGTTCGAAAGTCACTGCGGCCCTGGAACGCAAAGGTCATTAGGAGGAACCAGGATGGGTTTTAGTCAGTAAAAATCTGACCCTCCCTTCTGCTCCGCCCAGAGCGGGAGGAATCATTTGACGATTTCCCATAAAAAAAGGTGAGACGATCAATCGATAAAACTAGCTTTATATCTCACGTTCCATTTTAAAATCTATTGGCCATAATGTCAAAATCCCGCGCAAAATTATCTTTGAAAAGGTTAAGGCCATAATTTCGTAATATCGGGATAAAATTGGATCAAAGATGGCCGCCCCTCCCTAGGGGTCGTACTCGATTTATTTTTAATAAGGGCTGCAGATGCTGCGTTGTACGCGTACGCCCCCACTGTTTGCGAAAATCCTATTATCTATGTATAATCTTGAGTTACGGTCTTTGAAGATCTAAATATAACGCGTTTGTTAAAGCTTTGTATTTGTGGTTAAATCTAGCCGGTGTTATGGCTTCTTAAGCCGATTTCCTGCACTTTTTTGTGCTCTGATACTCATTATACCGAAAAAACAGTGTGAAGTATAAAATCAGAGCGATTTGAACAGCAATTACATAGAAAAACGTTAACCATAGACGCATAGTCCCGTAGCCATTAGCTGTCAAAAACAATTGAATAGCAAAATGGCGGCAATAAAAAAAACACGTTCGAAAACCAAAGCTCAATAAAACATTCCACAATTAAAGAGTATAAAATTAAAAACATCACATTCGAAATACGAAAATCAATTAAATCACAATAAAATCGGGACCGTTTCCGAGTGGAACTAACTGAATAATTGAATTAAGAATAAAAAAAAATCGGAGCATGAAAATTGACGCTCCGGCTGGCCGTCATGCTGGATAAGCCTCTGGGTCTATGACCTGGCTGAGTTCCTTCATGCCTTTGCTTATTGCGATGTTTAGAAAAAAGAACATGACTTAGATTGTATGAAATTCCTTTGTGGGAAGAGATTATAGAACCGCGCGTTTTTTTGCGAATCATTTTTACTCGAAGGACTTGTTTTATGTTTTTTGACTGACCGATGATTGGCTGGCTATGAAATAGTAATTGTTTCAGTGATTGCACGCACTTTTTATGTTGATTGCATTGATATTTTTTCTTTATTGCGAATTTAAACACGATTTAAAATGGGCAATGGTCACTGTGGTTGATACCTGTAAAACCTACCAGATTCTATATTTTCAAACCATGGATTAGAACAGTAAATCTTCATATTGGTCTACAAAGCCAACTTACATAACATAACGAATATTTTCCCCACAGGTTTAAGCAGAGATGTCCAATACGCCTACATACGTCTCTGGTTAAGTTTGATCCCCACGTAACAGGGCGAGTCTTCCATCAACCGGGCACAAACCAATAACCATAATATTCCATATCGCTCTGAAAAACTTTCGTTACGACACCCCATCTCTGTCGCACACTACATCCATCTCTCTCTACCGTCACGCTACACTGCTAACCATGCGTTCACTTCGTCACGCTCCGTGATCATAGCCGACACACGCGAATGAAATCTATGGCAATATACCACGCTGTAACTTTACAGTTAAAACTATTACTTTAAAATGTTCAACAATGACTTTGTAATACACCTACAACGTTCTTACAGCTGGGACACACGAACCTCCTCTTTCAATGTGATAGGGAGAGGGTGTATATTCCAAAACACGGCTAATTCCCCAGTGCGTGGTGATGGATGTCACATATCTCCATAAACTGCAGTAAATATGGCACATCCAGTTTTTTTTATTCATGTCTATGTGACAGCTTATTTCTTAAAACTAGATGTCAGATGGGGCTCGCTAGGGCCAGTGCCTGCCGAGGTTGCGGAATTATTCGAAAGAGTCACCGCGGCCCTGGAAAGCAAAGGGCATTAGGAGGAACACGGATGGGTTTTAGTCAGTAGGAGTCTGACACTCCCTCCTGCTTTAGCCAGAGCGGGAGGAGTCAATTGATGATTTACCATAATAAAAAAAAAAATGTGCATTATATTCACGTCCGCATGCCATATTAGTTCTTGCCAATCCAAGAGGGTAAAAAGCACCTCTGTCAGATTCTTCTGAATGTATGTTCTCAACGATCACTTACGGAGTCATGACCTGATAATGACGCAATATTCATGCTTTGCGAATGAATTGGTCATCGCAGACTCACAGTCCATTATTTCTATTAAGTAGTTTATTAATCCATCATGGCATCTACTAGAAAGAATAACGGTCGTCATGTCTAGATTAATTGCACAGAAAAAATTACATTGACGTTTGACGAAAACCGCCATTGTGACGGAAAAGCAAAGTTTCAACTTGAAAGACCCAGAGCGAGATATACAAAACTATCTTCCAAGAAATAATACATCTTGTTAACACACTAACAAGTGAAACTAAATAATCTCATGATAAAATAACCACTTCATATTAATACAAAAGCACTTTCCCTCCAATTTTAAACAACGCGGGGGCGGCCATCTTTCAAAATAAACAAAGTCTACGTGGGGCATAGACTAAAGAGTACAGGCGAAGCTGCGTAAGTAACAAATGTCGTACAGATGGCTTCGTTCCACGGGGATTTCTCGCGGTCTCTTTATTTAGTATTGAATTTATGTGGTTATATGTGTCAACATTCCCCCATGGGCAGTCCAAGTGCATTTAAGTGCGCTTTTAAGATACGTCACAGTTTGACAATGACGGTTTTGTTTTGATCTATTTTTGAACTTCAAAGGTGATATTTATGTTAGAAAATTGGTATATTACAGGGGGGAAATTGATAATAAATCAAATTGGATTCTTTCTCGTTCCTGTCAGGTTGGCCAGATACAAAGAACGTCGGAAAGCAATGGGGAGGCCTTTGACCAGATGTGTGAATATTTTTCTTCAAATGATCACTTTAAAAACAATTGATTTTTCTAAAAAACTACTCAATTTAGAACCAAAACATTAGAACAGCACCCCTAAAACAAGACAAACGCCACAGTCTAAATAAAAACAGTTACCTAACCTGTCACTTCCGATTTGACAAAGACACACAAGACCAAAGAGTAAAAACTCAGCTTTCCCAACCGTATCGAGTAACGGATGAGGTGTGGTTGGTTATGGTAGGCAGGATGACCATCGACAACGCCGGATGAACACGGGTTTGTCGGTAGTATAACTTGATATTAAAACCACATAAGATGTTGAAATATTTAAATAATATCCTTGATAGATGAAGCTGTTATTAGTGCTATAGGGTATGTAGTTAATAATAATCGAAAGTCACTTTAGCAGAATCAGAAAGCACACCACGCTACCCGTCACTGTAAAATTTTCCCAATCAACCTTGAACCTAAAGCATTAGCGATAAATATGAGAAATGAAATCTGACTGATTGTTGTGTGGTTAAATTAAGATTCAATATATGCTTATGTTAAAGTGGCCATTTTAGACAAGCATCATCTGCCTAGCCTTTTTCCCAACTATATTGGGGTCGGCTTCCAGTCAACCCGGATTTAGCTGAGTACCAGTATTTTACGCGGAGCGGCTGCCTACCAGACCTCCACAACCCATTAACTGGGTAACACAGTACTTCATGGCAAGATAGGTGTCAGATTAACTGGCTTCTGACTATCCGTAACGACTGCCAAAGATGTACAAATGACAGCCGGGACCAACGGCTTAACGTGCTTTTCGAGGCACGGAGGAAACTCGGTATGTTAAGATGGTCACCCATCCACAGACCAACCTTGGCAAGCGGTGCTTGACCTTGAAGATCAACCCGTACGGCTTGTATTATTTAGCCACGAGCTCCTGGCCATTTTAGACAAGCACATTTCGAAATTCCTTTACGATGCTGACAGAATTTACCGACTTTCCAACCTTTAGAAGCTAATCATAATAAATTATAATTAATAGTATAATAAATCATAGATCAATTGGGTAGTTAAGTAATGGTTACCAACAATGCGCACGCACAACAGTTTCCCACGGGTAATGATCTATAGATCATTTTGATCATCACGCGTGAAGTACTGATGAAGCAAGAGAAGATGGTGTACTACATTGACCACTTCACGTCACGAGTCCCAGCATTATGCTGAGCGATGGCCGTTTTGCGCGAATGTGACGCATGTCTTCCCAACTATCATAAAATAGTTTTTTTTTAAAACAGAGCCGCCACTATTTACGTTTTATAAGATACAATGGAACAATAATGACCAGTGTTCAAACACAGTGGCTTCCACCAAGAACTGGACTGCGTGTGAATCATCAAAAAAGTCACAGCAGTTACCGAGAATAAGACCACACAAACGAGTTTTTAACAATTCCATTGAGAACTTCAAGTAATCTTACTTAATAGAATTTCTTACATTCGAAATTAAACTCTATTCATGCGAGATAAGACTGGTTCCACATTACATGATCAGTTTCTCATGGATCTACTACACGAGTTGTTTTTTTTTTAGTATAACCTAGTGTGTAAACGACAAGCACGAACCGATTAAATCGCGAGGTTCTTGATATAACGTCAATTAAACGAGAAAGAAAGTAAATATTAGGAAACACAAAGAGATACAAACGTTCTCGAGAAATGATTCTTTGGCAGACAGAACGTAAATAAACAAACGCAGAACAAAAAGAAAACAATAGCATGAATAACTGCTGAAATACACATGTTTATTTACAAGTAAAAGACAACACATTGCGAGCAAGGAGTAAAAATAATAAGCGTTATTGCAACTAACAAAGCTGAAATAAATTTCTTCATACGTGCTACTGCCGCGCTGGAGATAGGTTCGGTGAGTGTGTTTTGTTGCAAAACAACTTGCTGCTCTTGTCACTAGCGCGGCAGAATTAGCTTCATCTATTCGACTGACAGACCTTGACCATTCAAAAGTGTTTGTAAACTGGTATATTTAAAATAAAGGATTTTGTCGTCGTTTATGGTGTTGTACCGACCCCAAACGGCATAGTACAAGATGGTGGTGGTGATAACATTAAAGACATCCACCAACCCAAACTGTGCCCTTGTGATGGTCAGCAGGTCTAGTCTAACAGAGAAGGTCTCAGTATCAGAAATGGGAATATTTTAGAATATTTACGACTAGGCTTAGACAAGCTCACGTTTGACCAGTAACTTACCTGATGGTAAGCGAAGGCATTGTACGTTCTAAGGAGTGGAATAGGCTTGTGTCCTGAAAAAATCTAATTAGTCCGTCAGTTAGATTATCAAAAAATATTTGACCCGTGTTTTTTCTTTTGTTACGGGAACCAATATTGACGAAGTTACGACGCTTTTAAAATTCTCAATACGTCACACCTTCGCATAATTTTTAGTGAGTCGTGACGTCACGAGCCCCACTCCCGAGTTTTGATGCATTTTATCTTTGTCAATATTCATTGATTGACAAAAATAAAAATACGTGTCCATTATTTTTCAATACTCTAACTGACGGACTAAATAGTTTTGCAATTTGTGGATGATGGAATCTAGCCTATTACCTACCTGCCAGGGTATGTTTCCTGATAGTTACATCCTGGGAGTCTTTAACTCAACAGTGAATAGGTTACTTCTAGGCAAGCGTGCTCCATCTTAGACCGCATCATCGCTTACCATGAGGTGAGAGTGTTCAAACGCATGGTGAGTGTTCAATGATGGAGCAGCATTTAGCAGGCTTTACAAAACGTTTTACAATCCCGCAAGGATCTCTAAAACAGGACAGGACGATGTCTATTATAACGGTAAAGCGTCCTTCTTCCCACGCCCGCGACTTTTATTTTCAAGCGCCATCTTTGTTTTTCTCTTTGCTTCAGTTTTATTACTTTTAATTTTGCTTTCAGTAGGACTAATGATATGTTGTGGGAAGTTAATTGAAGTTGGATTACGTTTAGGGCCTCTTTCACCACCCTTGAGTAAAGTATCGAGTAGACTAATCGCCACTTAAAGTCATACGTAACTGCACGTGTCAATTTCACGACGTTCGAGTAGCACTAATCAATGATTAAACTGACCAGTAACTTACTTGCCACATCGTCTGCCAATTAGCGTGTTTACTTGACGGTTGACAAATTTTCACTATACATTTTTGGAAATATCTCGAAAACCATAAGTCCTATCAACTTAATTCTTTTTGTAAAAGTGGTTTTGGGTCAAGACCTTTATTTTAAAACTAATTTCAAAACCCTATCACTTAAAACAAAAAATCACATTTTCAATCTACGTAATTATTCACAATACAAAAACCTTACATCTTAATTCGCATTTAAACTAGAATCTAACTAAACCTATGATGCGAAAATATCCTTATAACACTAATTAGAGAATGCTAAACCTAATCTAATCTGATTCAATTATAATTCTAATTAGTTTTCCTTACAATTTCCTTGTTTGATACGGTCGCGTCCACCATTACTTGCGCCTATGGACGCGGACGGGGTCTTATCACCGACACTAACACAGTTTGGTATTTCTGTACAAGTGAAAAGTTTGCACTTCTATCTCTTTTAACTTTATCCATGATAATTTATTTAAAAAAAATCCACACGCAATAATTTTTCTAACCAAAAACACAACAAACAATACACAAAATGAAATGACAAATGACAGCTAACCTAACAATGACATTTGACGAGTAACGTTGACGTAATATTGAACGAATGCAACGTATGATTTGTTAAGTCATTCACTTAACCGGTAAGTTGTTACTCGAAGCTTTATTTTCGCTTGTGAAATTGACAGAAGATACTCGTAAGTTTTACTTGCCGATTCACTTTAATTGGGAAGTAACTAATCAACGCTTTACTTGGAGATGGTGAAAGAGGCCCTTAGTGTTATGATTGGGTTCGGTTCTGTTCTTTTAATTTGTCTTCAAGACCGTCTGGGTTCGTATCTTTGCGAGAAATATTGAATGATAGTCGCGTTCTTAATAGATTATGTCGTGGTGAATACTTATACCTATTATTATTTTATTTATTTAAAAAATAATTAATCTATAATTACAATTGATTTTTGTCATATAACGTAAACCTCACAGGGTATATTTGGCAGTCAGCATGGTGGTACCAGGACAGATTGGTTATGCTTTAGAACACGATTCTGGGTTAAGCTCGACTTTGTAGTTAAACTTTCCGGTTCCTGCCTGAGTCTTTGTTTGTGCAATTAACAATAAGAATCGGGTTTTGCCACTGTTCTGGATTACTTCCTATTAAATGAATGAATTTTTACTTATGTACTGCTGCATTTTTGGTAGAATTCGTGCTACATAAAATTGGATTCCTGTAAGTTCATAATCAAAAAAAAAAAAACAAGGAAATAAAAACTAAAGATTAACAAACAGTACCTTATGTTCCAAATCTTTTAGAATTTGTCAACATCTTTAGCATTATTTTCTACAAGCCCAATTAGATGACTGTAATTTATAACAGTGATTCTATTTTTAAACCAAGCCAACAGGTCCCATTGTGTACAACTTACATAGCCATTACACCCATCTAGTTGCAACTTGTCCCGTGTGACAGGATATATTCTTTTTTATATATTTTTTTTTTCACAACGCGTGGGAAGCTCACTTCTGCCTATTTTCTTTTTAAACTTTACCGTTAAGTGAACCTTAATTATTGAGTCTGGGTGTACAGTTTTGCAATGTTTTGCTTTTTTTAAGGTCTGGTTTTCTAGTGGGTAATTTTAGTGGCCAGCAGTATCTTAGGTTGTCATTAAGTTTACAGGGGACGGTGATATTTATTTCTTTCTTTTATGATTCTAAGCTAACGGTTCTTTTAAAGTAGGGTCCAAATAAAAATAATTTACAGGAATTCTAAAGTGTTTGCTGTCTAAAAGTTTATGCTGTGAGTACGTGACTTAACGCTAT
Organism: Ceramica pisi; assembly: GCA_963859965.1. Taxonomy (NCBI): domain Eukaryota; kingdom Metazoa; phylum Arthropoda; class Insecta; order Lepidoptera; family Noctuidae; genus Ceramica; species Ceramica pisi. Next base: position 3,276,301 of record OY982556.1, on the reverse strand, counting down.
AGTACTTTATAGTAGTACAGGTCACACTAGATAAAAAACTAGTCCACCTAATACTTCCAAAATCAAACAAGGGATATGACGTAGAAGACAAGACAGTCCCTAATCTACTTTCACCGAAAACAATATCAATATATCGATACGAATGACAGATCGTTACGAACGAAAGGTGAGGTTCCCACGGATCGTGTGACTGTGCGAGCGAGAAGTACTAATAGAGCGAGACCGAAGATATTGCGACACACAACGAGATAGTAATGCCGTGAATTCTGTAAGATGCGTAAAGTTAGGCAAACTTGTTGAAGGTGCTTAGATTAGGGTTGTAAGAAATGATAAAGGAATTGAAACGATGGATTGTGTGACAGATGATTTTAAAGGCTAATAAGAGGGTGTATTCTGATGGATGTACGAAGAAGTAATACTGCAGAAGGATAGTAGCCATGGTAGGATTGCCAGGGTTGCGGATTTTGATCGAAAGAATCACCGCGGCTCTGGAACACAAAGGGTTAGGAAGAACACAGATGGGTTTCAGTCAGAAAGAGTCTGACACTCCCTTCTGCACAAAGCGGGAAAAGTATTTAGCGGAAGTCGAGATAGAGATGATATAGTTAGAAAGAAGTTGAATACTGCTAAGAGTTAAGGGGGCGACTATTGAAATAAATGCAAATATAGATGTACTTTGTAGTACATGGTCAAACATAATGTCAAAGTCACTTCTCTATATTAAATAAATGAAACGCTGAATGTGTTGCTAAGCGCAAATCTCGAGAACAGGATGGAGGAGAAGCTTTGACAACTACAAATCGATTAAGATATAGCCTGGAGCTGGTAGATCATGATTTGAGACAGGTAACTGAAATTACATTGCTTTTAAAATCACCAAATAAATAGATGCCCAAGTCATAGTACTAGACAAAGTAGGCTGCAATAAAAATAATAACAAAAATATACGTGAGAATTTTTTTACATCCATTGAAGATTTTCAGTAAGACAAACGGGCAGTACATAACAAGAAGGCGACAATGAACACTAAGCGGCTTAAATGACTCATTGTCGCCGACTCATCGGTCAACAGAATTTAAATAAATGTTTTGCTTTGTTGTAGGCGTGTGAACATGGCAATAACAGCTGAGAGTCAGAGTAATTAGCGAGGGTTTGACATTGAAATACAACGTAACAGGTAGACTGAGGTGATTATGAAGAATTGAAGACAAGAAAGATGTTAGATGTAGAAAAAATGAAAAGTGTGGATTTTTGGTAAGCATCTATGAAGTTTTATTTTATTTATTTTATTTTATTAAAAAGGAACAACAAACAGCTACAATATACATCTTAAAACACAAAATTTTACAAAAAAAAATAAAAAAAAAACAATATTGTAGCCCACAACGCTGTTCACAGATAAGCGGTAGGATACATAGAAAAAAAAATCACTAGGATGACAGATACGTAAAACATAAATCTTAATCAAAGCCACTCAACTATCATGCCAATCATTAATTACAATTAAAAAATAATAATAATATATAAACCAAATTTGAATAAAGAGATGGAGAAGAAAAATTTATGAAAAACTTTTGTACATACTGACAGAACATGTAAAAATGTCTATATGTTCAAAGGTCCCATTATAGGACTCAACCATTCTGCGGATAGGCGAACGCAAACCAGAGTTGGACTTGCAAAAGCCTACCGAAAACAATCTGCCAGCGCGCACTTTTCGCCTGAGGACTGTCCTAGGGAAGAAGTTGGTTATAAAATAGAGGAGACAACTCGATTTTGGGACTAAAATCTACATAAATATAAAATCAGAAACTGACTGATCGATCAACATAGCCGAAGCTACTGTCGTAGAAACCTGAAAATAGGCATGTAGCTTCCTTATACTCCATAGGGGTGCACCAGGATTTCCCGAAATTCCTAAGGGAACGGGGAAAACGTCATAAGCGCGTACGAAGTCGCGGGTGAAAGGTAGTGATGTATAAATACGGGAACTTTCTTCAGCCTGAAGAAAATATTTGAATGGTCAAGGAAACTTAAATTGAAAGGAACGTAAAAGATATAGATATTTCCTTCGTTTGTTTAAGCTTTTTAATAAGCCCTTGTTCAATGACTACAAAATCCTTTATTTCAAATAGACCAGTTACAGGCACTTTTGAATAGTCAAGATCTGTCAGTCAAATAGATGAAGCTAATCCTGCCGCGCTAGCGACAAGAGCAGCAAGTTGTTCTGCAACAAAACACACTCACCGACCCTATCTCCAGCGCGGCAGTTTCACGTTCCAAAGAGTAGATCCTATGGAGAAGAACTTGCAAGAAACTCCATGGACTATAGGAAGAAAAAGGAGACTACAGAAAGAATCTTTCTAATATAAGATTTAATTTAGAATTAAATTTGCAGGGTAGATGAAAAAAGACAGCAACGGAAAATACTTGAACCTTATTTTAACATAAAATGTTACATATTTCTGACTCTTTCCCAAGTACCAAAAGCATTTTTTTCCCAAATCATCTCACGTATAGATCTCGCTATAGATCACTGCGTGTCGTAGATCATTAGCTGCGGCCGCGCCGCTCGTGATCCGAATGAAAACACGAAGATGAACGAACGATGCGCTTGCGCCGAAATTTTGATGCTTCTTGGTAATTTGGTATACATGTTTATTGGTGTGAACTTGTCGGTATGTGGTTTTGAAATTGAATTTGTATAAAAAGTTCTTATCCGAAGTTTCTATGGGACTGGAGTATGTATTCTTCTTGTATTTCCTTTGTAATTTAATTATCTTACACACAGTCCATTCCTCGTTTAATTGGTCTTCCTCAAGACATTAAGAAAAGTGCTCCCAATAAATAAATGCAACCTTAAAGTTTTAATATATTTCTTACAGCTAAATATAGACACAGAATTGTACCAGAACTTGTCTTTTTACACTGCCACAATGATAAACTTAATGCCAATTTTACAGCTACGCATTTACGCTTATCCACCTGTCGCGTTTAAAGATCACTATTCACTACAATAGTCCAGTGAAAGGTGGATCTTGAATACACCTGAATAACTCGTTTCCTCGACTTACACCTTGCGTGGGAAGCAGGCAGCTGATACTTCAAAATAGGCTGTTTGAAAGACCAACCCTTTGCCGATTTAAAAAAAAAGTAATTTGACGTTTGACGTACTGCATGTGAATACTCTGTGGCAAATTTTAAAAGAAGGCAACCCTTTTGCCCCAAAAAAAAGTAACAAAAATTTCAAATTTCGATTTCCGACCGTGGGAATGGAAACGTCAAATGAAAATGCATTCTCATTTTTGCTTTTGAGGGAAACGTGTTCGAACAATTTTGTGCTTTATTTTTATGGAGACAAAGTTCGTGTTTTGTTTCTGTAACTGCATTTCTTTTTTGGTAACAATACCGAATTCTGTTTGCGTTACGTCAAGGCGAATGTTACCTTACTAGGAAATTATACAGTACACTTTTGAATATCGTAAGTGAATTCACAGTTTTGTCGAATCACTATCACTACAGAGTATTTCACACACATTCTAATTACGTTCGTGAATATTGAATTTGGACTGTAACAGAAAACAATAAGGTGCATAATTGAATAAGTCCGAGCATTCACAACTTTGTTCAATGACTACAGAGTATGAATAGTAATAATTGTTAACGATTGTTCCCGCGTATTCAATATGGCGTCGACGCTTCCGGGATATTAGAACTATATTATTGAATATTTTATTACTTATTTGTTCTATAAATGGTATTGCAACTGTAAAATAAATTAGCATAATAAAGAGATATCCATTTTCGCCGCGCATTTTTAAAAATAACATTGAATATGTAACTTTAAATCAATATGATAATAAAAAGGAGACTGGCCAAAATTTATCACTCGACCAAATTACCCGACGTACCAAAAAAAAAACAAGAAATGACTTTACCACGCATGTATGTACGTGTGTGGTCTATCTACAAAACTGTAGTAACAGTATAAAGGTTCTAGCGGGGTCACAGGTCGTGAGAGATGGTCGTGCTTGCTCACAGCTAGGCATGTACTAGCTGTTGTACCTTTGAAACTAGTTTAACCCATCTGTTCTCGACAACGGGAAAGTATAAAGAGCTATTGATTTTAACGCTACGTGCTTATTGCGTGTTGAACTTTTCATCAGATTTGGGCATCTTAGATGACCGTATTGAGCCAAGGTCGTCATAGATTTTGGATTATGGTCCGACTTTTTATGGAACTTACAGCTGGGCTATCTCTTTGCCTTTCTTTGAGGAATAAGGATGGTAATTCATCGAATGACCCTCCCGCTCTGGGCGGAGCAGAAGGGAGTGTCATATTCTTGCTGACTAAACCCCATCCGTGTTCCTCCTAATGTCAATTGCATTCCGGTGACCTCCGGCCACCGTAGGCGCGGGCCTGTGGACGGCGATGGGTGGCTCGCCGTCCGTCCGTCTAGTGACGACAGGCCGTGTCGACGGAGCGTTAGTGTTCCACGCGCGCCTCAAAGAGAGTCAGCACACAGAGGGGCCCGAAAGAGCCGACGCCTGCCGGAGTGGCGGGATTATTCGCAAGAGACACCGTGGCTCCGGAACACAAAGGGCAATGAAGGAACATGGATGGGTTTTAGTCAGTAGAAGTCTGACACTCCCTCCCGCTACACCCAGAGCGGGAAGAGTCATTGGATGATTTCCCATCCCAAAAAAATAATAATAATAAAAAGGGCTACGGTGACTCTATCGCAACGCTGGCAATTGAGGAATACACCTCAGATTTAAAAGAAAGTTTTCATGGTAATTAAAATTTTTATCGAAGGGATATGGTTCATAAAATTTGTTAAAACTTTCACTGCTATAGCATTAGATTAGTTCCAACTATATCGTTTATGAAACTGCTAATTCTAATACATTCATATTGGAATGAAGGAACATTGATGCCGCTGTGAACATAGCCAACTATTGGGCAAAAAATATTTAAGGTGAATGCTCCAACCAGCCCGCGAAAATCAAATTTACTTACGTTTTTTTTTTGCAATTTGCAGGCCAGTGCTAGGTTGTATGTTGATTAAAATATTATTCGCGGCTGTAAGATATTTGCAGTTACACTTTTACAGAATTATAATCATCAATACAACGCTCTAAGTGCATAAAGCTGTAGGAATTACTTTTTGTTTTTAATTTTTTTTTTGTTCCTGGGCCTTTATGAACTTGTAGGGTTGTATTGGTGATTTTGATGATTATAATTCTGTAACTACATACGTCTTACAGCAGCGAATAATATTTTAATCAACATAAAACCTAGCACTGGCCTGCAAATTGCAAAAAACACAGAAATTTTGAATTTCGTGGGCCTGCCTAGCTTTTTCCCAACTATATTGGGGTCGGCTTCCAGTAAAACCGGATTCAGCTGAATACCAGTATTTTACGCGGAGCGGCTGCTTACCAGACTTCCACAACCCATTCACTGAGTAACACGGTACTCCTTGGCAAGACTGGTGTCAGATTTTCTGGCTTCTGACACAGTATAAATATGGACAGTACGGAAACTACCTACAAACGCTCGAAACGGCACACTCACACAAACATGCGCACCGACGAGACTTTTCGGTGCCCGTCGCGGTACTCTCAGTAGTGAGTGCCGCCGGCCGCGTCAAGACGAGTTTAGCCCCGCGATCTTTTTAAAAATGCCACAAACGTTTTGCGTAGTATACGGCTGTTTGAACTTGGCTTTATCACAACCGGAGCTAACGTATTTTAAACTTCCTGCTGATTTTGAAAGGTGAGAATCATTAATGATATTGTTATTTAATCGTTATCGAAGTATAAGTCCGTGTGATCGATCAAAATGAATTCGAGAAATTCAAAACTGTCAGGTACCTACTACTACTTCTTGTAAATCCAAGATGGCGCCTGCTATAGGTATTTTTTTTTTTTGTCATGGGTGTCATTTTCATGGTTTTTGAGGGTGTTGAAGCCTATAGTGATATCAAAACGTGATTCCAAGATGGCGGCTGCAATAGGTATCAATTATTTAGACATGGGTGTCGTTTTTATGGTTTTCGAGGGTGTTAAAGCCGATAACGCTGTCAAAACGTGAATCCAAGATGGCGGCTGCAATAGGTACCAATTTTTTCGTCATGGGTGTCGTTTCCATGGTTTTCGAGGGTGTTGAAGCCGATAGTTATGTCAAAACGTGAATCCAAGATGGCGGCTGCAATAGGTATCAAAGTTTTCATCATGGGTGTCGTTTCCATGGTTTTCGAGGGTGTTGAAGCCTATAGTGATATCAAAACGTGAATCCAAGATGGCGGCTGCAATAGGTACCAATTTTTTCGTCATGGGTGTCGTTTTCATGGTTTTCGAGGGTGTTAAAGCCGATAACGCTGTCAAAACGGGAATCCAAGATGGCGGCTGCAAAGGTACCGAGTGCCCAAAACGTTTTCGTCCAACAGCGGCTCGCGTACGCTCCCGCTAAAACTTGTAAAAGGTTACGCCGTAATGACAAAGTTAGTGCGACAAGTTGTTGTGTGTTAATATTAAATTGTTTTCCGTGTTTATACTATCGTCTTTTGTCGAGATTAACCAACGCCATGAGATTACCTATTTAAATTTTACTTGGAAGCTAGTTATTCAAATTCGATTGATCGATCACTACAGAACAAAAATTAAAAAAATAAATAAACAAAAACATTAAAAGTGACAACCCAACCCTATTGCTTCAATGGAGCGTAGGTATTTATATTCTCAACTAGGCTTAGTTTCCGTACTGTCCATATTTATACTGTGCTTCTGACAATCCATAACGACTGCCAAAGATCTCTAAATGACAGCCGGGACCAACAGCTTAACGTGCTTTCCGAGGCACGGAGGAAACTCGGTATGTTAAGCAACCCTTGTCGAGGTTGTTCTGTACCAACCTCGACCTGGAGGGCAATCGCGCTAATAAAATTCGGCTGGAACGCAACTGAACTGTAGCCATTTCACAACTTTTTTAAACATTCCGTAACGCGCTAAACGTTTGACAGAAACTTGGAACGCAACTGCATCACAACTGTAACGTTACCGCTGTCAAACAAAAAGTTGAAACAGTATTACTTTTTCTTGACTTTTTCTCAATCGTTCGCGTTGTGTTGTTTGGATTTTGAACGAAAATATTTGTAAAATTTTGACTACGCAACTTTGGTTGAAGTTTAAACTTTAGCGCGATACCAAATTCCTTACAGGTGAATCGAAACTAGATCATAACCAAAACTGAATTGGAAACGAATTGCAAGCGGACCTAAACTTTTAAAATTAGCGCGATTGGCCCCAAGGGTTGCTTAACCTTGAGGATCGACCTGTGCGGCTGTTATTATTTAGCCTTAAGCATAGAACAAGCAATAGGAACTATTACCGCAACGACCAGGAAAACATAAAAAGAAGATGGTTCGATAAGAATCAAAATCTTGAACTCTGCGCTTCCGAATGCTAGCAAGGTTATAAAATCAAGGCTTATTAAATTAACGATGAATCTTCATGGATGGAAAGTACTAGGACTATAAAACACGAAGGAGGTAGCATGAAATGGCAGTAGTATACAATCAATAGGTCAAGATCTTGAACTACTTTATATAGGCAATATTTAGACCAAGATTTCTAGAGCAAAATTTTTGAAGATATGGGCCTTTTCAAAGAAAAGCATTGAGTACAATCTGCCTACCCTTTTCATAACTATGTTGGGAAGACGCAACGTTGGAAGGCCTCCCACAAGGTGGACTGATGAGCTGGTGAGGGTCGTGGGTAGCCGATGGATGCGAGACGCATAGCACTGGTTGTTGTGGCGACACTTGGGGAAGGCCTATGATAGGATATGTTGATGATGTTGGAATCGGCTTCCAGCTGAGCATGTAGCAATTGCCTATCAAACCTCCACAACCCAGTAACTGAGCAACAACAGTACCCTCAACATGGCTATCCTCAGATAAAAGTACCAGCCTCGCATAAATCAAAAAGAGGTTGCATGTACGAAATCACAATAAATACCAGTAGGTCGCCAGTCACGGTACACGATGGTACAGTAACATTGCTTGCAAGCATCATCGATTAGTTGCACTTGTAAACAGCCGTTATCTAACTGTTTCAAGTGTCTTAATTTATTTCTAATTTCATTAGAAATAGAAATGGAGGCATTTCTATAGCACCGATTTGATGAACGAGAAGATTTTTGTGAAAGACAATTAAGCTGAAAACCGCATCTGTAAGCGTAGCCTGGGACTTATTCTTATAACCTGGTGAAAGTAACCAGAAATCTCGGAATATGGAATGAACAGGACAGTGAATTGTGGTGACAATGCTTGGGAGGGGTCATTTCCAGCATCGCACGGCTTTGAGCTAAATTATATTGATGATACATTCAAATTGAGTCATTTATGGTGTAGGAGTGTGAGAAATAACAAACCTTTTTTAACCTGAGAGACTAAATTATCAAGATGGAAACTATCAGAGACATCTACAGTAGCGCCAATCACACAAACATTTAATATCAATAAATAAAACGCAAACGTATCCAAACAAATTCGAATTTCAAATATTCCGAACATTATTCGGAGCGGTTCGGCCGGGTAAACATTCCCGATGTTTTCTCACGATCATTAGTGAACGATTTCGGCTGCATTCGGCCGTTCTCGGCGTTTGCTCGGACACCTTCGTAAATTTTATGTTTAGAATACCGAATAGTAAATGAGGTTTTAATTGGATGTCATCATTTATGAATTGGAATTCGGACGAGATGGACGTTTATTGAATTTTGAGATTATCATTTTTATTTAGGGATTAGTGTGGGATCAAACTCTTTCTCATCTTTGTAGAAGTTAAACAGTGTCATTGTCCACCAAACATTTTTTTTCCTTAATTTTCCAGAATTTTCATTAAACGAAAGCATTTTTGCAACCACCTTTGCAATCTCCTCAATAATTAACAAGACAAATCCTCAATTTTACAACCACAATTTTTTCAGAAATCGTTTCTCTCATAACATACTCAATTTCCTCAATAATTTATCCCTCATACGGGCTGCAGCTGATACAGTTTCTTTCTTCGCCAAAACATCACCTTTTCTACCCAGAAATGAGCATTCGGTCCGGGCCGGTCCCACAAAAACTCAGGACAATTCGGTACACCTTTTCTTCTACAAAAACCCGCATACAATATCAGGACTCACCTGGATATCATCTGTTATATTATCCGTCCTTTTCTGACACACAAAGATGTGAATCTCGCATCTCGTTCTCGTATCCAACGGTTATAAACCAGCTGTTTTTGAGTTTTTTTTTTGGCGTTTTATTGAGTATATAGATATTAGGATGTTTTATATGACAAACTTCTTTAATTTTTATCAGGAACTCTGTGCTAACATTCTTTCACAATTTGTTCCTTAGGGTTTGCATTTTATTCAGCCTGTACTGGCTACTAATCGATAAAGGGTTCCCCCCATTCTTATTCATCATCTGCCTAGCCTTTTCCCAACTATAATTGGGGTCGGCTTCCAGTCAAACCGGATTCAGCTGAATACCAGTATTTTACGTGGTTCGGCTGCCTACCAGACCTCCACAACCCATTAACTGGATAACACGGTACTTCATGGAAAGACTGGAGTCATATTAACTGGCTTCTGACAATCCGTAAAGACTGCCAATGGTCTACAAATGACAGCCAAGAACAACGGCTCAACGTGCCTTCCGAGGCACGGAGGAAAGTCGGTATGTTGAGATGGTCGCCCATCCACGAACCAACCTTGGCAAGCGTTGCTTAACCTTGAAGATCGACCAGTGCGGCTTTTTATTATAAAGCTCCCCCCGATTCTAATTAAACTTTAGAAAAATGACACAAGTGTCAATGCTCCTTTATCTGTCAACCCTTGATAATACTTTATAGGGGTTGGCTTCCGGTATTAAGACATTTGATGCATCTGACTATCAACAAGACTTTAGCTACCCTTATAACGGGATTAACACACCCCGTAACATTACATAGGTATCCTATTTGAATGCACAAATACTACAAAATTTTTCAAGTAGCCATAACTATATTTTTTCTCTATCGTTCGAGTACGTGCAAAATTGCAATGCACATTTTTTTTTCTAGATGCACAGGACACAAAGGCCTTTGGAAGGTCGCCATTGAAAAAAAAGGCATAAAAGAAACAGCTGGTCCTAAACGTCGTATAGAAAATGAAACGGTGTAGTAAGCAGCTGACAGCCAGCAGGGTTGCCAACCAATAAATGATAGATATAAATTCGAAAAAGGACCGAGGACCAACGACTATTATTATTTTTTCGAAAAAAAGGCGTAAATGTGCTTTAACATTTTGGTCCTTTAAGATTTATTTCGATTGTATAAGCTAGCTACGTATCTAAATGGTACCTACTAAAGAATTGGTATAAAACCCAAAAAAACCAAAACTAGAATAAAACAATTGATAAAACCCATTGCTGATACATTTCTAAGTACCTACTATTATCTAATACATAAGTATTTATAATTATTATCAAAGCGTGTTTACAAAATTAATTTCGGGGACATCCAAAGACACGCCCTTCTGACCCCGACTTCTAACCTAACATTTTTACGGTATTCCCACATATTTATCGAACTCTCCGCATCTTGCGCCAAAAATACATTTTATCCACGTATTTCCCTCTTATTTAAGTTAATGATTCTTGTCTCAGGAACACTTAAATCTATTTTACCCAAAAACAAGAAAAAAACAGACAGTCCAAAAATATTTCTCTGCCACCCCTAACATGTGCGCCGGCGCACGCCACCAAGATCCCGTTGCGAAACAGCTGTTGGAGTTTGTAAATAAGTATGAAGGAGATGCAGGGTCTAATTTGTATGAGCTAGAGTGAGAGAGCAACAGGACATATGCATCCGAGCGATAACGAAAGCTTCCGAATGTTAAGTACATAATACCCAACTGAGCAAACTAAGTGATACTGTTTTTGGAAAATATTTGTCATACTAAGTGGGTGTAATCTTTGGGTTAACGCAGCTTTTTCGATAGGTCATCTAGCTTTTGTATTTGTGACGTAGTTTTTGGTAGTATTTTCACGTGGTGTCGCTCCCTCGGCCTGTCAACCTTGATATCTGGATATTTTACCATGATATAAACTAACAATGAATAAAAACTATTTAAAAGAGTTGCCGAACGCGGCTCTGCCCGCTAGAATGTCAAGAATTATCCCAAGCAAACACAATTCCTAAATAAAAAAATACGCTCCCGAGTCTTCAACCATCCATCTTTTCTTTGGCCTTCCTCTCCCTCTCCATCCATCCACAATTATGTTCATAACTCTTTTAGTTACAATGACATGACCATACCAAGACAAGCGATTCCCTTTTAACTTTTCATTCGTTGTTAGTTAATTACAATAAAGAATTAAAGAAATGCCAGTTCAATTGGAATTTAATTGTGTCTGCAATATAATGACAAAGTCCCAGCCACAGGATCTAGCTTTACCTAATAAAACAAAACAATTAACAGATAGTAAAACAAACTGCTGGGAAAATATATAAAACAGGACAGGATACGATAAGCTGTATCCGTTTAAAAATAATTATAAAACAATTATGTATGTTTTATTATTTTAATTTAATCTCACAGGCATTAGACGATTACTGTAAGTTTATTTGAGATGGGTTTGCTCTTGACTCTAGTCTTGGTCAAAGATGACAGAGACGAAGTCTATGATGGAGCGAGCTTACCCAGAAGGAGCCTGTTTACTCTAACTTTGAAGAGATTAGGGTTGTAAGCGTTCGGAAACACAGACGGGCAGAGAGTTCCACTCCTTTGCTGTGCGCATTATAAAAGACGTTTGGAAACGCTTAGTACGAATTCGTGGAATAGCAACAAGGTAGGGATGGTAAGTTGCAGTGCGTCTGGATGTCCAATGGTAGAAGGGGGCGGTGGAATGCCGTAGAACCCTAATACCGGAAAACAGACAGGTGTTAATAAACTACATAACTTCCAACGTTAAGTCCATATCTTCAGCCCGAAATTAGAAGGCAAAACTTTCTTTTTACTATTGATACGCACACGTTTGACCACTACCTCTCCCGATGGTAAGCAATGATGTGGTCTAAGATGGAGCACGCTTGTCTTAGAGTACAGTGTTAACCCGCAAGACACTCTGACACTAGCGTGTGTGGAGTCGTTAGACCTTACCGCTCACGCGATAAAGACCCTGCAAGTTATGGAAGTCAGAGTCAGAAAGGCAGTCACTCCATGTAAAATTCTGGTATTGAGCTGCACTAGACTTAGATATCGTCCCCAATAAGAAAATCTCGCGGACTTTTCACGTCCTATTCAAAAAACCTCCACACATAAGCATACAGCTTAGGAGTAGAATTCCCTACCAGAGTCTGTGTTTCCTGATAGCTACAACCTGGAAGTCTTTAAGTCAAGAGTGAACAGGTTACTTCTAGGCAAACGTACTCCATCTTAGACCGCATCATCGCTTACCATCAAATGAGATAGTGGTCAAACGAATGCATTTCAAAAAATAAAAAATAAAATATCGGCTTCCAGTCAATAGCACACAAAATAAATCATACTGTTCTACCATTACAAGTAACAACTGAAGGTAATTTCTTTAGAAAAAAAAGGACTTAGCGTCACGAGCTCCTCAGTGAGGTGTAATTTCGACCACACATAGAAATCACGATTCTCAAGCCGCATGCACGAGGCTATATGAGGGCGGGTAGAACAAAGCCTTAGAAAAAAAAACATGGCCGCCAATGTCAGTGTCAAAAAATAAGTATGGTTATGTTATAGTGTTAGGTTGTTAGTGTCACGTTTTATGAAGGGAAGGAGTTGTAATTAAAAAAAAAAACTGGCCAAGAGCGAGTCGTGCTCGTACAATTAATCATTGGTAAACGACAAGTACACTACACGTTTTGATTTTACTTGTGACCGCTCACATGTGAGGTAAAAATGGCCGTATTTTTTATAGCGGTGATTAAGAAGATTTATTTTTTGACAGATAACTGATTTCTAAGTATTTGTTGTTCATTTCAATTTGATACTTCTATGCATTATTGAGAAAAATAGTCACAGTACAAAGAGGGACAACGAAGGATCCATTTTTTGCTTTGAAGTTCCGAAAATAATCACTGTCACAAACCTTCAACATTGAATACTTATTCAATCACAAATTATGACACATAAGTCCCAAACAATAAAAGCTGACATCTGGTAACCAAACTCAATTGTTTCAAATATTCTAAGCATAGCCGGCAGAAAGACCACGTCCCAATCGACGAAAAAAAAAAACAACATCTGGCGTAGCGAAAACTTAAGAACTACAAACACTTCGCTGATACATCTGGTCTTTTTGTTAAATTGCTCCTTTCCGGAAATAAGGGGCCAGGTTTAGGCCGTAACTCCGGAATAAGGTGTGGGACCGGGAAACATCTGGTACGATTTTCATTATGCTATTGTTTTGCAAATTGGTTTTGTTTAAACCTTTGAACATGTGCCGGTTAGAGCAAACTTGGAATGGGCTGGATTCCATCATCCACAAATTGCAAAACTATTTAGTCCGTCAGTTAGAGTATTGAAAAATAATGGACACGTATTTTTTGTTTTTGTAAATCAATGAATATTGAAAAAGATAAAACGCATCAAAACTCGGGAGTGGGGGCTCGTGACGTCACGACTCACAGAAAATTATGCGAAGGTGTGACGTATTGAGAATTTTAAAAGCGTAGTAACTTCGTAAATTTTGGTTCCCGTAATAAAAGAAAAAACACGGGTCAAATATTTTTTGATAATCTAACTGACGGACTAATTCGATTTTTTCAGGACACAAGCCCATTAGGATGGTTAGAACCCCTTTTACGACTTAAGCGACTTTTTTTTTTCATTTCAGTCTTGTTGCCGTGTATGACCCGCGAAAGAGTATTGCAATGCTGCAATTAACCATAGGATGCCATTATGATTTGTTTTCTTCTCTTCTTCTTTGTAAAAAAATATTATTTTTAAAAGAGTGTCCGTGGAGTTTCTTGCGCGTTCTTCTCAATAGAGATCTACGCTTTGGAAAGTGCAAATAGCTTCAATTTTAAGGACCGACCGACCTTGACAATTCAAAAGTGCCTGTAAATGGTTTAATTGAAATAAATGCTTGAATTTTTAATTTTTTGAATTTTATACTGAGCGATTGACTGACAGACAACACACAGCCGAAATTAAGCACAGGAGCGAAAGAAAAATACAGTATCGCGTACGATGTCGCGGGTAATCTGAGAACAAAATGGGACCCAAGAATTTGTCGCTCACGACAATAAAAATTTGTTCATTTTCAAAACGTTATGAAATTCATTACGACAGAGTAAGACCATTCTATATTTTTATAGAGGTCACATGAGTACACATTGCGTTTGCTCTCATTCGTTATTTCTCAATAGTTTTAGTAACCGCCATCTTTAAATATTTTGAGAAAGTGTTTTACTCGCGCGACACAAAAAGACATAAGCGACATTGTTCTATGTCGTCATTTAACCATTCCCTATACCAAATTTCTTGGTTAGTCTCCCTCATTTTCAAGTTTAATTGTGGACTGCTATGAACTAAGTTAGCTTTAGTTAGAAATCAACTTCCTGTCTTTGTTCCTTGGGGTTGGTGCAACGAGATTCCTCCTTCCATCCAAAATACCCTGTAAACCATCACGACATCTTTTATTTCTTAACATGATACATCAGATGTTATTTTTTTAGAATGCGAAATCATTAAATGACTCCTCCCGCCCTGGGCGAAGCAGAAGGGAGTGTCAGAGACTTACAGACTAAAACCCATCCGTGTTCCTCCTAATGCCCTTTGCGTTCCATGGCCGCGGTGACTCTTTCGAACAAATTCCTCAACCCTGGCAGGACGATTGATGCTTACATTCCCAACTATAGATGCATTGTGTGATGCAGCTATAGTTGGAGCTATAAGGATCAAAGTTCTTTGGAATTTACTAGTAGGTAACAAACATAAAAAAATACAACCTAATTGATAACCTCCTTTTTGGGAAGTCGGTTAAAAAAGGTTGTTAATGTAAGAAAAGGATACGCGAAACCTGGTTATAATCGCGGCAATATTTCTAGACGGCTACAATCATTTGCTGCAGTTGCATATATTTTATACCTTTGCTCTTTTTCCTAACAGTGTTATTTCCTTGCAAAGAAATGACGTAAGTTATTTTTTAATATTGCAACATATTTGCGTAAAGCACTATCGCGTTATCCTGTTAGCAACTTTTTCACATTGCTTTTTATATGGATTTTGTTATATTAATAACGGTTCTAAAGAATAATTATAATATTGAGGAAAATAATAATTGGCTGCTGTGTGGAACGATTGTCGGGGAAATACCAGCAAATGTTTCGGGACCTGTGATTTGTAATAGGTACAGAATATCTGTCTGATAATATTATGAAATTAATGTATAAACTAAGTACTTATTAGTGACTAATTTGTCAAACTTTTTTTTTTTGCGATTGTCTTTCCCTAATATGGGAAGGAAAACCGCAAAAAAATTTTTTTTTGCAGATTTATTTAACCACTAACCCCAACCCCAAATTTTATGCGTTTGATTTTTATTCGTGTTAGGTCTAAACAATAGTCCGAAAAAAAAAAAACAAAAAAAAAATCTTAAATTGGCAACGAGGAACGAGCTCTGGGCAAAAAAAAATACAACATAATGTAAAAATACTCAGCTTGGTGACAGAAAACAATAGCCATCTTGTTCCAAAAACACTATAATCAACATTAATATCTAGACCAAATTGGTCAAGGTGCAAAGGCAGGTGAGCAATAAGTTGTATTACAGAAAAAAAAAACATTAAGTAAATAAAAACTCGATCATCGCTGCAAAGGCAGATGGCACGCGCGGTAAAAGTTTTTTTTTTGTAAAATTAAATACATTTTTTGCAAAAATATTTTACTACGGTGTTTAGCATTCTTTTTTGTAACCATTTATGATTTTTGGTATAAAAAAAAAACAATTTATCAAATGACAGCTGTCACACGTTTTTTGTTTTACATTTTTTTTTTGTTTTCTTTATTTTATGACTACAATATAATTATGACTACAATATATAAATTAATGAACGACTAATTAGTTTGATAACAGGAACAAGCAGATGATACATTATACGAATTATATTTTAGTCAACATTTTGAGCAAAAAAATACAGCGAAACATTTTTTGCTCATTTTATTCGCTCGTTTTTTACTAATCTAAGTTGAGATTAGAATCGATATACACGATATGGTTACAGACTTTTATTGCTTTATCGCAGATGTTATAGGTAATGCAAATAAGTATTTATAGGTCATGTACCTTAACGTCTTTTGTCATGTTATGAGCAAGTTATGCCTAGATAAAATATATGGGCCCGAAAAGGTCTATAAATGTCATTAAAACTATAGCCAAACTTATTAAAGATATCACACTTTTTACCGGCGAAGACTTTTTTTTTTAAATCAAATTTATAATAAAAAAAACTAGTAGGCACTATTAAGACTTACCTGTCCGATACAGAGCTAGATTACTTGCCATTACTTGCCTTTATATCAAAACACACCACAATTATACGAATTAACAAGATCGCATTGTACAAAGTCCGTAAAAAAATCTGAAGAAAAAAATTCGAATGACTAAACTAAAACTACGGCTTACCTTCCAATTTTAGAAACAGTTTGCTTTATTTAATGTCGGTACCCTGATAAAATCTTTTAGCATTTAAACGACCGCTACTCGAGTAGGAGTCCATTATACCACTTTTTATTTAGACTAGTAAGTAAAACTTAAGGTTGCCAAAAAATCAGTAAAAAATAATATATGGTCATAAAAAAAACCGTTAAAAACTTACCCAAACCGATTTTCCTCTTAATTTTCTTCAGAACCTTCATTTTAGATCCTTTCTTATCCTTAACGGGGGTAGTTTCGGGCTCGAGAGCCATCGGGGGGAGTACGAGCGTCTGCGGAGGCATCTGCACCCCATGGCCCGAAGCCCTAGGGCACGCGGGGCAGTGGCACGAGCCCCTAGCCTGCCTCACGCTCATACAACCACTTACGCCCATCATTGAAACGGAAAATCCAAAAAAACCGTTTACGAACCGAAAAAATAAACTTCTATATCATAACTGTCACTTCGATAATTAAAAACACGACTGATGAGTCTATTTAATTAAAAACGACGATTACCGAATTACTTTTTACGAACTCACGATATCCATAACGCACTTAAATTGTTTTGATGAACGCGAGACAACCGCACGCGACGCGGTCTTGCGGCGGAGTGAGCGATGTACTCGCGCTAGCAAGGGCTTTGGGAAAGCTGCGTGCGCATCCAATAGTCCTTATTCCCTCTCTTTCTTCCTAACCACATTAGAACGAAACGGGAATCAAAGTGGAGGGGGAATGTCAACATTGTATAGGTATTTTCAGCTTAGCAGATGTGTAGCACAAAGGGATGGTGCAGGAAAGTTATTTGAAGTGACATTTAGAAGTCTTTGTTCAGGAGTTCGCATCAAGGTGTTAATGTGGAATTGAGAGGCGAATAATAGCCCAAAGGGTTTGTGGCACGTGCTTAAAATATTCAAGACCGTTAACGGGGTCAAAGGAGACGCTCGGTTTAGAGATAAGAATACTTAATTGGGTTAATTTCGAAGTCAATCTAAAGTAACATAAGTTTTCCAATAACTACGCTTTTAGAATGTAAGGAAACTTGTGTCCTGAAGATACAAATTTCCTTATGTTGATATTGGACTGTCCCTTTCAGGGACACTGGGTGGGGACAGTCTTAGGTACCTATAAATAAATAAATAATTTATATAAATTAACCTACGAACGTAAGCACTATCGTTACTAACACCAAAATACTAACTAAATTATGGACTGTACTCGGAAATAAAGTTTAATTTAATAAGTCTCAGTAAGTCACCGCTGTCCTGATAAAAAATTAAAAAAAAAAAACCGGCTAAGTGCGAGTCGGACTAGCGCACCGAAACCAAGCAATAAGCAAAAGTTGCGATTTACGATTTATGCCGTATTAAAAAAAACTACTTACTAGATTTCGTTCAAACCAATTTTCGCTGGTAGTCTACATGGTAATATAAATCATATATTTTTTTTTAGTTTAATCATTCTCTTATTTTAGAAGTTACAGGGGGGGGGACACACATTTTACCACTTTGGAAGTGTCTCTCGCGCAAACTGTTGAGTTAAGAAAAAAATGATATTAGAACCACACGTATGGGATTGACGAAAATATTTTTTTTGAGTTTCAGTTTTAAGTATGGGGAACCCCAAATTTTTTTCTTTTTTTTTGTGAAAATTTTAATGCGGTTCACAGAATACATCTACTTACCAAGTTTCAACAGCATAGCTCTTATAGTTTCGGAGAAAAGTGGCTGTGACATGCGGACGGACGGACAGACAGACATGACGAATCTATAAGGGTTCCGTTTTTGCCATTTGGCTACGGAACCCTAAAAAGGATTTCGGATTTCTGGTTACGGGGTATTTTCGGTTCATGGTACTGAACCTTTCGTAAGTAGTGAGGGTGCAACTCGCCCTTAGCCGATTTATTTTAATATCCTCATGTATTCGTATGTTTTATTTAAAGCCAGGGAGGTTTAAGTGCACCCTTGCACCCCCCTCCGTCCATGGAAATGACGGTAAAAAGAGGTTTGATGGAAGAAAAAATGCTGCGCCAACCAATAAACTTAATAATAGAGAAAAACAATGTTGATTATTTTGAGGGCAATTACAAGTAAAAATTACCAATTTCTTAGCCATTAAGGTCTCTATCTCAATTACACATTACTTTGACATCCTTCTTTGAGATAAATCGAAATTGCCGCTGCTCGGCCAGTAGGCCGAGCAGCGGCCGGCAAAAGTTGTATGAAAATCCATATCTGTCATGTTATCGGCCAAATAAATTACATAGTAAACTCATATCTATCGTGTAATTTACGAAAATGGAACGATCTTTTCTTCCGAAACACGACAACCAAGAATGTAACTTATCAAAGGTTTTATTTTATATTCGTTCTGGCTTGCAAATAGGAAGCTGTTTATTGAAATAAACAATTTTACGCGGGAATTTATTATTGTTGTTGGTTGTTCGACATTGATTTTGAAAAGTAAATTGTTTTAATTTCCGCGCATTATTTGAGAAACAAGCCTTACAAGCCTTGGCCACAACTAGGCATTTATGGACGTTATTAGTGTTATTACGTACTAGCTTCTGCCAGCGGCTTCGCCCGCGTGATCCCTAGGGAACATGTTCCCGGGAATAAAAGTAGCTTATGTGCTATTCCAGACTATAATCTATCTTTGTTCTAAATTTCATTAAGATCCGTTAAGCCGTTCTGGCGTGATTGAGTAACAAACAACCAAACTATCACATTTTCATTTTTTTTTTTCATTTTTTCTATTGATTGTAGCGTGATGAAAAGTATACTATAACCTGCTCAGGAGTATGAATAATAATTGTACCAAGTTTCATTAAAATCCGTCGAGTAGTTTTTGATTCTATAACGGTTATACAGACAGACAGACAGACAGACAGACAGACAAAAATTTTACTGATTGCATTTTTGGCATCAGTATTGATCCCTAATCACCCCCTGATAGTTATTTTGGAAATATATTTCATGTACAGAATTGACCTCTCTACAGATTTATTATAAGTATAGATAGATAGATGTAATTACGTATTGTTACGTATATGCGATATTTTCATTTTTATTAGAATTTTCACGTTCGTCCATCAATGCCTCTTTTGCTGGCTGCTGCAGAAATGTACTATTTCTTCTTGATTTGAAAAGAAGAAATAGTCGTTTGAGCCTAGTACCTAGGTGGCTACGTTGATAGCAGCATTAAGAGGGCGTATTCCGTCCACTAGCGCCGCCAATCGTTTTTTATTAATTGTGGTAAATTTAAGACACGTAGATAAAAAACCGCTCTGTAGTGTTCTGAAGAAATGTATTTATATTATTTTTTGAGAGTTATGTTTTGTACTTTAGAACATAAATAGTTGCCAAAGTCGATATTTTTGCTAAAAGTGGCCACTTTTAGCAATAATTGCCGTTTTGGCTATTTAGCCATGAGTTATGTATTAAAAATAGCTGTAAAAAATAATAGGTACATTTCTTCAGTACACTACAGAGCGGTTTTTTATCTACGTGTCTTAAATTTACCACAATTAATAAAAAACGATTGGCGGCGCTAGTGGACGGAATACACACTCTTAAGTGATTACTTCACTAGAACAGGTCCCAAACTAATGGCCACTGTACAAAGAGATTAATATCAGCACTAATAATAAGTGTTCCTACTAATTTCGTCGGTACCTACTTCCCACGCAGTAATACTTTACTGATTACTTTCACTAATGGTATTTTGTTCCTTTGAAAATCGATGATGATTCAACAGTTGCTGGAAGGTTATGCTGACTAACATTCTTATCTTGGCTTGAGCTAATAACAATGTTTTCAGGATGATGTTAAGACTCCCTCGTTTCTGTATTGCCTCGGGGATGTTTGCCCAATGGCGTACAGATGGCTTCCATGCCATCATCAGGAAAAAGGTGGCATCGCTTTTGAGGAGGATTCGAGGGAGTAGCAATAGCATCCTGAAAATCGTTGCGAGGACCCGAAAGCTCCTGTGCTGAGGCATTTCATGAGGAGTCATTGTCCGCATGAAGTGCCTCGTAAATAACTCACTAAATATTTTAAAACTTTTTTAATAACCCTAGTGTGTAAGTTGTACTAACAAAAAAAAAACTACAAAGTAAAAAATAACTTTAATTCCGGATTTCGGTGTTTTGTTAGTTTCTTCGTATTTTGACACCGACTTATGAAATATTTTTTTTATTTTTTATTTGGAAGTCGGTCGTATTTTTTTTTATTTTTCACTTTTTAGTGGTACCATTACAACACCACTGCAAAATCGCAGAAAAGCAAAATACGCAATTTCGATTACTTGCATAACAACAAAAAACCATCATCCTAGTAAACGAATTCAAAATATTTCGATTTAAAGTTCAAACTTCGTAACCGATTTTGATACAATTTAAATTGGACCAATCTGCAAGTATATCCTTTCAGATAAAAACAAGCATTTTTCAAATCGATATGAGGTAACAGACATAAAAAAAAACCTAATTGAGAACCTCCTCCTTTTTAGGGTTCCGTAGCCAAATGGCAAAAACGGAACCCTTAAAGGTTCGTCATGTCTGTCCGTCTGTCTGTCTGTCCGTCCGTATGTCATAGCCACTTTTCTCCGAAACTATAAGAACTATGCTGTTGAAATTTGGTAAGTAGATGTATTCCGTGAACCGCATAAAGATTTTCACACAGAAATAGAAAAAAAAAACAATTTTTTTTTTTATTCATCGAACCCATACATGTTCTTCATCTATGGATAGGTCTTCAAAAATTATATTGAGGTTTCTGAGATCATTTTTTTCTAGACTGCAAAGTTTGTGCGAGAGACACTTCCACAGTGGTAAAATGTGTCCCCCCCCTTAACTTCTAAAATAAGAGAATGATAAAACTAAAAAAAATTTATGATGTACATTACCACGTAAACTACCAGCAAAAATAGGTTTGAACGAGATAAATGAGTAGTTTTTTTTAATACGTCATAAATCGTAAATCGCAAATTCTGCTTATGTATAATACCTACTACTTTTGAAAAATTGACGTTCAGAAAGTGCTGGCTCTCAGCCTTATTTGAATAAATGACTTGAATTTTTTCAATTACTGGAAACCTTTTTTTATTTTATAATTATGTCACTTGGTACCGTTGATTTTTTTTTATTTTCCCCCTAAAAATGATCCCGTTTCCAAAATTTATTTATATTCGTTACGCCGTCCGTGTTTCAGTCAGAGAAAATTGGCTGTTACAGGCGGACAAACAGACCCGAGTGATGCTAAAAGGGTTCCGTTTCTTAAGGATGTTCGGACCCTAAAAAAAAGGGATCGACCCGAATGACCTTTAAAGAACAATAGACAAGCCACCTTACGCACTAATCTCCTAACAGGACCCCAACAAAGGCTGACCAGTCACAATGCCTTGATCCTAATCAACATTCTTAAAAAAAAATAACTTTGCCAGATGCTAAAGAAATTAGAGGGAGGGCGCGATGCATGCGCGACGCAAGGTGGCTTGGAGCATCTGGCATTTGGCAATGTGGCTCGCGACGACATATTTTAACGCGAGTAATAATAAGTGAACTTTCTACAAAACATGTCTAGTGCTTATTGGAAGCCATTTTGAATTCTCTTTGTCTATAGCAAAGGGTAAGCCGAGAAAAAATGTGTATGATGGGCCGTCGACTCGCCTGAGAGCGTTGCGCGTTGTAAGTAGGCTAGATTCCATCATCCAAAAATTGCAAAACTATTTAATCCGTCAGTTAGAGTATTGAAAACTAATGGACACGTATTTCTTGTTTTTGTAAATCAATGAATATTGACAAAGATAAAACGCATCAAAACTCGGCAGTGGGGGCTCGTGACGTCACGACTCACTAATATTATGCGAAGGTGTGACGTATCGAGAATTTTAAAAGCGTCGTAACTTCGTCAATTTTGGTTCCCGTAACAAAAGAAAAAACACGGGTCAAATATTTTTTGATAATCTAACTGACGGACTAATTAGATTTTTCCAGGACACAAGCCTATTCTGGGATGATAAATGATATTTATTTTGTAAGTAGGTTGTAAATAACACTTTTACACGTCAATCTTTTGTGGTCATTTTAAACTAGATGAGGCCGGCGTTTTCTAGCTGACTGTTCTGAGAAGAAACGCCGAAACAAACTCAGAGGTCAAAGTCTCTTTTAAAGTCCATACAATCGTACTGGTCAAATCATATGAGAACCATGTAGGTTAATGTCTGAAGTGGCATTTTGAGAAAAGTACCACACAGATTTGAGTGGACCTGTCCAGAGTCCAGACAGTGCAAGCATTTGCCAGTTATCGTGTAGCTCAAACTTAGAACTTAAAGGAGCTCAACGAACTGACGAACAATACCAAAGTAAGGACATTTGTTTAGGCCGCATAAAGAACTCAAACCGCCAGACTAACATTAAGTGAAATAAACCCCTAACATAGCAATCTACATGGTCCTCATATTCACAATACGTTATATGAGGACCATGCAGATCAGTGTCTGAAATGGTCTTTTGAGGAAAGAACCACACAGATTTGAGTGGACCTGTCCAGTCAATGCAAGCCTTGGTCAGTAGTCGATTAGCTCAACTTAGAACCAATGAGGAGCATGAATCGATGCTTAATGGCTGGAAGCTTAATGACTTAATGAGAGAAATAACATTATTTTACTATTATACAGATTGTAGTACTAGTAGCTTGATGCTATTGACACGCGCAACTTCGTCTGCGTCACATTTTCCATTAATGCTCCGCTCCTATTTGACTAAGCGTGATGATATATAGCCTATAGCCTTCCTCGATAAATGGGCTATCTAACACTGAAAGAATAATTTCAAATCGGACCAGTAGTTCCTGAAATTAGCGCGTTCAAGCAAAGAAACAAACACTTCAGCTTTATAATATTAGTATAGAATATAGATTCAATGTTTGCTAGACTGTGTCATTTAGATATAGTTCTAAGCTGCATGATAGTGTAAATATAATACTATAGTGTCTCTTGTAGTTTTTCAGTATACGTAATGAATGAGTTTAATTATTTTATCAAGTTTATTAGGAAAATATGACGTGTAGGCGGCTATTTAACACCTCTGCAATCCTGTCCTAAGAACACAGGCACCGTGTGGGCTCTCCGTCCTTCTATACAAATAAATAAAATTGGAGTCCGTTTGTAATATCAAAATAACAGTTTCTTACAAAAACTAAAAAAATGAATTTAACAAAAAAAAAATTGGTTTACAAGTTTTTATCGGTCTGTCTGTTTCTTCCGCCTAATCCTCGAAACGACTGGACTAATTTTAACGGGACTTTAATGGTACATAGCTGTTGTCATAATGAGTATCATATTACAGTAAAACGAAAAGGGTTCCGTGCAATAATTGGAAACCCATGAAAATACTTTTCTTGCGATCGAAGAAGCCGCGGCAGAATCTAGCTTAAAAGTAAAGGTCAAAGCCCACCTGCTCTCAAAATGTCATACAATCGACGAAGCGACGACAATGATGTCACTGCAATGAAAGAATTAATGGACGCAGCCAGAGCGGTTAATTTCTCCAATTAAATGTTTAGTGGTGTCGTAAGGTTAAGTACTTCCTTTGGTCCTGCAGGGGATTGGCTTTTGTTTGCTGTACTAGCTTTCACCTCAGTTTTTGTAAAGTCTAATCGTAATTTTTCTTCACCTATTTCATTCATTTTTAAATATTTCTTACAAACATACACAAAAAAAACATCACTATATAATATAAAACAAAGTTCTCCGCCACGTCTGTCTGTTCTTGATAAACTTAAAAACTACTGCACCGACTTTCATGCTGTTTTCACCAATGGATAGAGTGGTTCTCGAGGAAGGTTTTAGTATGTAATTTGTCAAGCGGGCGAAGCCGCGGGCATCAGCTTTTAAAATAAATAATCATATTTTAAAAAAAACTTTGTTACGCTTTCAGGCCTTCGATTTTGATGAATTTTACACTTCTGGACACATCTATTGGCCCACCTTAGAGTTTAGGTTTCGATGGCCCCTACCGAAATATGATTGCTAGATTGAACAAAAACTGTTGATGCAGTTTTAAACCTGATACATTTTACTATCTTTTTCGATCGTATTGTTTTAAATTTGAATTCAGAATACCATACGACATGGAGCTACGCCTAACAAGTCGGATATGCGCCTTGTTAAAGGCAATTGATTTTTGAATAAAAATCATGTTTTATCAAATAAAGGTTTTAATTTAATAACGCGTGTTGCCTCCATGGGCATCTACCACAGCTCTCATACGATTAGGCATAGAGTTTATCAACCGCTCTATAAAATTTTGAGGGATCATCTCCCTTTCCTCTTCTATGGCAGTTTTCAACTCCTGCATCGTCTGGGCAACTGGCTGACGAGCCCTAACACGTCTTTTTAGCTCGTCCCACATGTGCTCAATGGGGTTCATGTCTGGGCTTCTGGCTGGCCAGTCCATAACTGTGATGTTCACATCCCGAAGATATTCCCTGACGATGCCGGCCGCATGGGCTCTTGCATTATCATGCATAAAAAGGAAATTTGGGCCCACATAGTCCGCGTATGGTATCACGTGAGGTTCTAAGCACTCACGAATGTACCTTTCAGCATTTAATGTTGGCAGCCGTGGTCCTGTAACCACCTCAAGTTGAGTTTTGCCGCTCGCGGATATACCGCCCCAGACAGTCCATGAGCCACCGCCATAAGCAACCCTCTCTTCAAAGCAGCATTGTGCGAAACGCTCTCCCTTACGTCGGTAGACCTTCTTCCTTCCATCATTGCCATGTAACACAATTTTAGACTCATCAGAAAAGAGTACACGGCTCCAATCTTGCTGTGTCCAATTTAAATGACTGCGTGCGAAATGAAGGCGCGCTGTTCGGTGGGCTCGCGTTAGTTTGGGCCCATTAGCTGGCTTGTGTGGTACCATATCGCGTTCTTTTAACCTTCTCCGAACAGTTCGAGCGCTCACAGATACTCCGTGGAAGTCGCGAAGTTGGTTTTGTATCTCAATGGAGGTAAGGTGACGATTTCTCAAGCTGGTCGTCACGATGAATCGATCCTGCCTTTCAGTTGTGACCCGAGATCGCGGCCTTCCTTGGCGACGAACAAAGCCGCCAGTCTCTAGGTACCTCCGATAAACATTTCGGACCGCAGATCGACTTAAATTAAGTTGAGCACTCACGTTTCTTTGGCTGTGTCCGGCCTGAATAAGTGCCACAGCTTGGGCGGCGACTACAGGTGAAGTATCCATAGATTATTGATAGAACCTCACCTTAATGTTAAGAATAAGTAATGTTTGTTGCAAAACCAAAGATATCAATCACTTTTTCAAGAATTAAATCCAAGTAAACCAATAAAACCAAGTTTTCTTAGTATTCGATTGTTTGATATCAATAAACAGGCTCCAAATTGTCTTTTGTTTCTTTAAATTCTGTGTTCGAAATTCAAAAAAAGACTATTGAATGAAATTGTGAATATGCCAGGTTCAAAACTGCATAAAAACTTTTTGCTCGACCTAATATAAAATTTTAGCTAGGACCAAACGAAACTGAAAATACGAGGTGGGCCAATAGATGTGTCCAGAAGTGTAGTAAAGAGATAAATGGTACCCTTGAGACTATAGGCTATTTATATGAAAATCTATGTTTACATGAGCGAAGCCGCAGGCAAAATCTATTTTCTTTAGTATTTATTATTAATATTTGTTGTTATTACGCTTTACGCAAAAAAAAAAACTTAGTTTCGTATGTAATTTTTTTTTTTCGACAGATCACGCCGGCGAAGCCACTGGCAGAGGCTATGTCCATTAGTCATAATAATCACATCAGTTCATTGACCAGTTTTGTGCATTGTCCTTTATATCTCCCTATAAGGCATAATGTTTTTTTTTTATAAAAATAGATATGATAACACCATAGATATAATAAAAAAGGAAAAATCCTACTTATCTAAATCTATTACGTAGGTGTTATCGAATGTGTTATTAATTCTGAGTGATTATTTTGATGTATAATTTACTTCCTGATTATAATCTTAAATATGTTTTTAGTCTTTGGTTAATTCGCCCGCAGTTTTATTTTTTTATACTGTTTCCGTAAGAACATTTTTGGGTTCCGTACGGGGGCTCAGTTGCTATCAGTCACGTGTCCGTCTGTCACATAAATTGTATTTTAAAAGTTTCAAACCCCCCAGCCCCTTTATAAAAAACTAGAGGCCGCCCGCGACTTCGTCCGCGTATAAATTCTCGTTATTCCCGTGTATATCCCGATCCCTCGGGAATTCCGGGATAAAAAGTAGCCTATGTGTTATTCTGGATCTTCAGCTACCTACATACCAAATTTCATCGTAATCCGTCCAGTAGTTTTTTCGTGAAAGGGTAACAAACATACTTACATACACATACACATACATCCATCCTCACAAACTTTCGAATTTATAATATTAGTAGGACTTTTTTACAAAAAAAAAAACAACCGACTTCCAAAAGCAAAACACTACAAAGTACAAAATAACTTTAATTTCGGAAACGTCGTCGGTGTGAAGAAAACCAAAAAATAACCAAAAACATTTATTTTTTTTAAGTTTTTTATTCATAGAAAGAAAGCTGAACTATCATAGGCTACTTTTTATCTTGAAATTCGAAATCGGATGCTGCAGGATAAGCGAACTTCAGAGACGTCCAGCAAAAAAAAGGCTTTGCATACGAAATCATTAATTTTTTACGGTCAAAAACCTCGCAAATGTCAAAAATTATCTACGAAAAAAAAAGCACTCAAACTCGCAATATGGCGCTATAGAAAAACAGCGCGAAGCCTGCTGCTTTCCTATTGGCTGCCGCCACGCGCCGGCGCGTGCCTATATGACAGCTGGCGGAGCGTTCTTTTTTTAAACAAACTTTTTTTTTCGCTCGCGTCGCGTCCTTGTTCGGCCTTTTCGTAAGGAGTACGGCAGAAATGTGCCCGAAGCAGGTTTTGGGTCATGTGAAGTCAATGTCTTTGGGGCCGGCTGTCGAAGGTCTGCGACAGTTGTGTTGAAAGTTTGACAGCTGGGTTTCAATTTAGGATATTGATATTACCTTGTCGCTCGTGTAATGGCAAAGGTTTGGTAGTACATCATTTTTTTTAAATGTTGGGAAATCATCAAATGACTTCTTATAAGGTAAGGTAGTGTCAGACTCTTACTGACTAAAACCTATCAGTGTTCCTCTTACTGCGTTCTAGGGCCACGGAAACTCTTTCAAACTAGTTCCGTTATCCTGGCTGCCCAGCGGCATCGTGCTCTTGTGAGGCCCGTCCACTATGCAGACACCTCTTCGAGGCACGCGCAGAAAACACTGCGCCGTCGACCAGGGTCTTAGTTCTAAAAGGACGGCGAACCACCCAACGCTCGCCATCTGCAAGTAGTGCCTACTTACATTCAAATTGAACTTTCAAAAAGTCCCTTTCGTACTTGTTCGGTTTCGAATCCACTCGTTCAAGAGAAATGGGCGTTTTAAGTACTGGACCATCACGACATTGGCGAGGATCTTAATAGAAAACCCCCAAGGAAACTTAGCCAAGCTCTTGGATAGAACTAGGGACTCCAATGCTTTGGTATTTTTAGGGTTCTGTACCCAACGGGTAAAACGGGACTCTATTAATAAGACTCCGCTCTGTTCTCATGAAAAAAAAAATGCTTGTTTTTATAAATAACTAGCTGACCCGCGCAGCTTCGTCTGCGTCACCTTTTCCATTATTGTTCCGCTCCTATTTGTCTTAGCGTCATGACATATAGCCTATAACCTTCCTCGATAAATGGACTATCTAACACTGAAAGAATTTTTCAAATCGGTCAGTAGTTTCGGAGCCTATTCAATTCAAACAAACAAACAAATCTTTCCTCTTTATAATATTAGTGTAGACAATGGTACGGAACCCTTCGTGCGCAAGTACGACTCACACTTCGCCGGTTTGATTTCTTTAGTATCTGCCTTACGTATCAAGAACCACAAGTTTTTTTTAAATTTATTCGGGTAAGTCTAGAATTGAGCTTTAAACTAGTGGACAATAGATAAACTTATAGCATACTACCCGCGTGATCCCTAGGGAACTTTCTTCCGTGATATATAGCCATGTGTTATTCCAGACTATAATCTACCTCTATGCCAAATTTCATGAAGATCCTTTCAGGCGTTCTGACGTGAAAGAGTAACAAACATCCATCCTCACAAACTTTCGCATTTACAATATTATAGTAGGATTCTTAAAAGGCAAGTCCAGGATTGTAGATAAATTAATAGCTATGTCACCGGACAATGGCAAACGCCGTAAGATTGTAAAATATCGCGTGAATTTGTGAACTATTCTTTCTAAATAAGACACGGATGTATTGAAAACTTTTGTATGAGAATGGGTTATATTAGATTACAAAACGATTATTTCATAATATTTCGAGATATTATAATTTAATCAAGATTTATTACAATCTTAGAGTCTGCCACTTTTCGGTGACAGCTATATCATAACCACTGGACTATTTTATTTTTTAACACGCCAACCAAAGCCATTCAGCCAGTAATAACTACTCAAGGTGTACTAACCAAAAGGTGACAATCTCAATTCAAATATCGAACGCATATCAATAGTAATGACAGATGCTTGCGCGCATATGTGCCGGAAGTTCACGAGATGTTCGAAATTCGAATTACGGCTTCTTGTTATAATCATCTGGTGGATCAGCTGTTTGTAGGAGGGTAGGACGAGGTCCTTCACCCTCTTTTGAAAGCCTGGGTCCTTTAATAAAGTTTAGTTGGCTAGAGAAGCTGGTACAGGCAAAACTATATAGGCCGAATGTGGCTTGCACCTCTTAAAAACTGTCGATGTGCGAGTGGGACTCAAAAACACGTTTTTAGGGTTCCGTAGCCAAATGGCAAAAACGGAACCCTTATAGATTCGTCATGTCTGTCTGTCTGTCTGTCCCGTATGTCACAGCCACTTTTCTCCGAAACTATAAGAACTATGCTGTTGAAACTTGGTAAGTAGATGTATTCTGTGAACCGCATTAAGATTTTCACACAAAAATAGAAAAAAAAAACAAATTTTAGGGGTCCCCATACTTAGAACTGAAACTCAGAAAAACTTTTTTCATCAAACCCATACGTGTGGGGTATCTATGGATAGGTCTTCGAAAATGATATTGACATTTCTATTATAATTTTTTTCTAAACTGAATAGTTTGCGCGAGAGTCACTTCCAAAGTGGTAAAATGTGTCCCCCCCCCGTAACTTCTAAAATAAGAGAATAATAAAACTAAAAAAAATATATGATGTACATTACCATGTAAACTACCAGCGAAAATTGGTTTGAACGAGATCTAGTAAGTAGTTTTTTTTTAATACGTCATAAATCGTAAATCGCAACTTCTGCTTACGGAACCCTCAGTGCGCGAGTACGACTCGCACTTGGCCAGTTTTTTTGTCTCAACTCTGTCATTTAAACTATCTTCCGATTCCGATTTTTGAGATACAGCTCACGGAAAGACAGACGGACGGACAGCGGAGCCTTAGAAACGACGATTAACCTTCGGGTTTCGAACCCGAAAAATTACTGACGTAAACATGACGTTTATGTCAGTTTAACAAAGTCAGAAAACATTAGCGTTTTGACAGGTTTCTGGACCTGACGCCTCAGTGCTGCCACCTGGGCTCATCATTTCAGGAAACCATTCAAAAGGTCCTGTAAATGTTTGATTTTAAATAAATCTCTGCAACAGTCTGTGTTTCCTGATAGCTATAACCTGGGAGTCTTTGTCAAGAGTGAATAGGTTACTTCCAAACAAACCACATCCAAAAATTGGATTTGGCGCAATAGGCTAGATTCCATCATCCACAAATTGCAAAACTATTCCGTCTGTTAGAGTATAGAAAAATAATGGACACGTATTTTTTGTTTCTGTAAATCAATGAATATTGACAAAGATAAAACGCATCAAAACTCGGGAGTGGGGGCTCGTGACGTCACGACTCACTAAAAATTATGCGAAGGTGTGACGTATTGAGAATTTTAAAAGCGCCGTAACTTCGTCAATTTTGGTTCCCGTAACAAAAGAAAAAACACGGGTCAAATATTTTTGATAATTTAACTGACGGACTACTTAGATTTTTTCAGGACACAAGCCTATTCTGCCAAGCCCGTCCCATCATCGGACCACAATACGAACGGCGATGCGCCCACCCACACGCACAAAACGTTTTGGGAACACATTCATAGTGCGCAAAGCAAAGGAGTGGAATTCCCTGCCGGAGTCTGTGTTTCCTGATAGCTACATCCTGGGAGTCTTTAAGTCAAGAGTGAAAAGGTTACCTACTTCTAAGCAAGTGTGCTCTATCTTAGACCGCATCATCGCTTACCATCAGGTGCGATAGTGGTCCAACGCGTGACTAAAAAAATCATTGATTGGGAGCGGTCAGTCTCAATCACATAGATTGAATTTTATGATGATAAAATTCGATATATAAAGTGTAAGGTTACTCATGGGTAACACATACATTTTTCTAGTATAAAAAACTTCAAAAAGTTATCTATGATCAAAGTGTTATTGGTTTTAAGATGCGACGGAAATCAATACTTGATCTTAGTTATGTTTGTCGCAGAGAAATTATACAATTGGGGATTTGATCACATCCCTACTCATGCTCATGGCTAAATAATAACAGCCGCACGGTTCGATCTTCGAGGTTAAGCAACGCTTGCCGAGGTCGCTCTGTAGATGGTTTACATCTCAAGATATTAAAATCACCATGGCTCGGAGAACACGTTAAACCGTTGGTCCCGGCTGTCATTTCTAGATCTTTGAAAGTCATTACGGATTGTCAGAAGCCAGTAAATCTGACTCCAGTCTTACCGAGAAGTACCGAGTTACCCAGTTAATGGGTTGTGGAGGTCTGGTAGGCAGCCGCTCCACGTTAAATACTGGTATTCAGCTGAATCCGGTGTGACTGGAAGCCGACCCATTTTTTTTTAATTTGAGATGGGTTTGCTCTTGACTCTAGTCTAGGTCAAAGATGACAGAGACAAAGTCTACGATGGAGCGAGCTTACCCAGAAGGCGCCTGTTCACTCTAACTTTGACGAGATTAGGGTTGTAAGCGTTCGGAAACACAGACGCAAGCAGAGAGTTCCGCTCCTTAGCTTTGCACATTATAAAAGACGTTTGGAAACGCTAAGTGCGAATTAGTGGAATAGCAACAAGGTAGGGATGGTAAGTTGCAGTGCGTCTGGATGTCCGATGGTAGAAGGGGGCCGGTGGGATGAGCTCGTGGAGTTCTATTGTCTAGTTATATTGTTCGGAAAAGGCTAGACAGATGAATTGATCAAACAAGTTTTTTTCTGGGCTGACGATAAACAACTTTTGTCTAGGCCAACCCGTCGCCATATACATAACATCGCTCCTGAATAGTCCTGTATACTGGGAAAGGGGTAAGGAGAGGCGTACATTACTCCCACATTTACAATATGCATCCCACCTATACACACAAAACATTTATTTTCATTGTGCGTACAGCTAAGGAGTGGAATTCCCTGCCGGAGTCTGTGTTTCCTGATAGCTACAACCTGGGATTCTTTAAGTCAAGAGTGAATAGGTTACTTCTAGACAAGCGTGCTCTATAGTCGACTACACCATCGCTTTCCATCAGATGAGTTTTTGGGCAAACGAGAGGAAATCAGAAAAAAAAAACGCTAGTTGGTCTACAATTAAAGTTACTTTACTTGAATTTCTTCTCATCCTTTTACCAACGCAATCGGGTACGTCTCCACGTGTCTAACGGCACTGTAACGACCTTTTTAGACCGTGGGAGAGGCAAAGGGATCACATTCATAGAGCCATTGAATAGGCCGCTTTAGCCGAGTAAGTAATGACGCGTGGGACGCTTTGTTTTTTACTTTTATTTCTTTTTTATTTTGAATTTGGAATCTGTCATAATAATTACAGCCTTATGAGTTGATCTACAGGTTACGCAAATCTTGCCGAGGTTTGTCTGTGGATGGGTGACCATCTAATATATGCTGAAACACCTCTGTGCTTTGGAAAGCACGTTAAGCTGTTGGTCCCAGACTCCCGGCTGTCAGTTTTAGGGTTCCTTACCCAAAGAGTAACCAACGGAACCTTATTATTAAGCCTCCGCTGCCCGTCCATACGTCCGTCTGTCTGTGAGCGGGCTGTATCTCAAGAACCGTGAGTAAAAAGTGTTTTTTATTGCCGCTATAACAACAAATAATAAAAATGAACATCTTTTTTTTATTATTAAAATAAAACCTTTGCCCCGCAATAGGAATTTCTCCTGTATCGTGGGTGCGTTTTCAAACATATAAATATACATACATAAACCGCCAGACCCGGAACAAATATCTGTAGGCCATACAAATATTTGTTCTGTGCGAGAATCGAACCCGAGACACGCAGCGCAGCAGTCGATCGCTCAACCACTGCGCCAACCGTGTCGTCTGATTTATGGTACGGAACCCTTCGTGTGCGCGTCCGACACGCAACTGTCCGGGTTTTTCGGATTTTATATGGGAACTAGCTGACCTGTGCCACGTCGTCTGCGTAACATTTTTCATTACTGCTCCGCTCCTATTGCGCGTGATGATATAGCCTATAGCCTTCCTCGATAAATGGACTATCTAACACTGAAAGAATTTTTCAAATCGGACCAGTAGTTCCTGAGATTAGCGCGTTCAACCAAACAAACTCTTCTGCTTTATAATATTAGTATAGATAAACATCACTGACGAAAGGGTAGACGTTTCAAAATTTCCTGTTAATTCCCATGGGAATACAAACAGATACTAGAACCTAGGGAATGCAAAGTCCGGATTTTTTTTCAATCCGGATTTTAAGAATTCTCGTCTGATACAAATCCGGATTATCCGGATTTTTTCGAAGTTTTCGAAGTTTTTAATTTAACGGGATTTATTTGCTAAAATCAGCATTTATTTGCTCAATTCACAGAACTAAATAAATCAACTAAAATAAACAAGTACATATCACTCATTTTTCCTGATAAAAATTCACATACTCAAAACATTAACAGTAATATACAAAATAACATATCATAAAATCAAACAAACAAATTTCAAGATAATTAAGGTAACCTCTTTTTTATAAAAATCAGTCTAAAATCAACTAACTTTAACGTTACTCAGTTACAAAATTTGTAACTGACTAACGTTAAAGTTAATGTTACACATACAATACAAATAAGAAAATAATTAAGTACTCAATCAGTTACCTTTATAACTATCTAATCAGTCATATTTATCATAACAGTAACATGAATTTTGATCAGTTTTTTTTAGAAAACGTGATCTTAAAAACATAAACGCGTCAAGTGTCTCATCGTTTAGGCGCGATCTTATTTTATTACAGAACATGCCAGCAGTAGCAAAAGCTCTTTCGGGATCAACAATGGTCGGTGGTATTGAAAGCAACCAGTTGAGAGATCTTTTTAGGATTTCTCCACGGCCTCCACCGTTTTCAAATAATGCCATTTCAACGTGTATCATTGAAGGCAAATCAGTTGCATTGACCACACTCGTTGACTGGTGCTGATGATTAATTCCCACACTTGCCAGAGAAACTTGAAGATTGAGCTTTTCTTTAAAACTGAGTGGCGATGGATCGTAACCAGTTTCACACAGTGTTTCAGTAGAGTTCATAATTATTCGTCAAAGTGGTTGTACTAACGTCAACATTCATGGATGCAGCTTGATAGAACACATTTTTCTTCATACGTAGGTTTTATAAACATATCGTTGTCTTCCTCAGTCCCATTCAATAATTGATTAGGGTTGTGTAAGTATTGTAAAGCACCGACAACAGTATAGAGCCGTCTCTCTTTAATTCTTCTTTTCAATGAATTTGCCAATTGCTTAGCAGATATCGTGTCATGGCTGTCTAATGATTTTATCAAAAATTTAAAAGCTGTGTCGGCCGTTATTATGGTGGCATCTCTGTGGCAGAGTACTTCCACCGTTGTTTTAATCATGTCCAAACTAGTTTGTAGGTTCTCTAGATACAAGATTTCTATATCTGAAAATGTTACAGCAGATTTCACATCAATCAATGCTTTTTTACGCATGATTTTAGCTTTAAAAAACGCTCCAGCGTAATCATGACTGCTCCATCTGGTTTTACAGTCTAGGAGTAATTGTAGCTCTTTGTCAAATTCCGCATTCCGCATTAGTGAAAGTAATACCGATCTACCAATTATTTACAATGAAAATTTGTGGATAAATACAAATATAGTCTGTGAAAGTCAGTTTTGACTGAAATTCGAAAAAACCGGATTTGAGTTTTAAAAACCGGATTTTAAAAAGTCCAGAAAATCCGGATTTTTCAGTTATATTCGAATTTCGAAGAATCCGGATTGCATTCCCTACTAGAACCAGTTCGACACCAGAAGCTCAGGTGCAAAATAAGGTCATACCTGGTACTTAATAATTAAGACGAATATTAAAGTATTGGAAAACAGCTGATTACCAGCTGGTGCGAAAGAATGTCTACCTGAACTAAAAACAGACAAAATTGAACCTTAACTGGCTCTACTCAAAGTCAAAATTCCAATGTCTTGAATTTTGCTCATAGGAAATTTTACTTTAAAGTGAAGGCGATATGGTTTAATATTGATTGAAAGGTAGTTTTCTGTGAGCTTCCCCTGTTGCCAGGTAAAATATAGGCAATCCTGTATCTGTGACCAGTTTTTGTTCGGAGGTTCCTGCTTACCCTTTCTCCTATTAAGTGGGTATGGTAGAACATCACGTGTGTATCCTTGGAGGAGTAAGATAGTGTGTAGTGTGTATAGAGAGATAGTGTGTGCAGAGAGAAGGCAGATAGTACATTAATACATTAGGCTAGATTCCATCATCCACAAATTGCAAAACTATTTAGTCCGTCAGTTAGAGTATTGAAAAATAATGGACACGTATTTTTTGTTTTTGTAAATCAATGAAAATTGACAAAGATCACAAATGAAAATGACCACAAAGACAATGAAAGACATGAAAGATCACAAAGACAATGAAAATTGACAAAGAACGCATCAAAACTCGGGAGTGGGGGCTCGTGACGTCACGACTAACTAAAAATTATGCGAAGGTGTGACGTATTGAGAATTTAAAAGCGTCGTAACTTCGTCAATTTTGGTTCCCGTAACAAAAGAAAAAACACGAGTCAAATATTTTTTGCTAATCTAACTAACGGATTAATTAGATTTTTTCAGGACACTACAAGCCTGTTCCTGCCCGTGTCACGGAATTGTTCAAAAGAGGCCGCCACAAAGGGCTTTTGGAGAGGTGGGTTTTAGGGCGGATTTCATCAATCTGAAACTGAACGCGATTTTTTTTATAATTTCATAGTTTATTTTTCCCTCTTTTGTCAGTGTTTTCATTTACATATTGATTTTTTTATTTTATATGCGACTTTAGATACTAACATTGTTTTATTTTAGATACTCATAATTTGTTGTACATTATAATGGTGTAAGCTATGTTTACATACCTAGTACCTATTTTACCTATAACTAGCTGTGCCCCGCGGCTTCGCTC
The DNA here is from genome assembly GCA_963859965.1 of Ceramica pisi. Lineage (NCBI taxonomy): Eukaryota > Metazoa > Arthropoda > Insecta > Lepidoptera > Noctuidae > Ceramica > Ceramica pisi. The sequence continues at coordinate 3,240,007 of OY982556.1, read as the reverse complement.
CCGTCATCTGGCAACTTTTTTTTTTCGCAAATTATGCATCATTTTAGAACAAATTTGATTTCCATAAAAAGGGTTATAGTGAGTTAACCTTAAGGGACAGACATATGTTGTTGAGGAGTTTTTTTAGAACTTTCAAAGAGGAATAATTTCGTAATACTTGATTTTTGCGTAACTCATACCGTTTACGCAGCGCATGCATCGGAAGCTTTTTTCCCGCTTGCAACATTTCTTATTGCTGCTCCGCTCCTATTGGTCATAGCGTGATGTTATATAGCCTATAGCCTTCCTCGATAAATGGACTATCCAACGCAAAAAGAATTTTTCAATTCGAGCCCGTAGTTCCTGAGATTAGCGCGTTCAAACAAACAAACAAACTCTTCTGCTTTATAATATTAGTATAGATAGTGTTACGAGCTTGGGGTTCGTGACAATGAAAACAGCCGATTAATTAACCAAAAATGACACTTTAATAATCAACACTAATTATCACTTTAAACGCACTAATTATAACACACAATCGCACTATTAAACACTTCACTTCACTTAATTCGCAGTTGAAGATCGCTTCCGATGTTCGCTTGTATCGCCAATTCAATACTGACTCAGTCGCGAGCGATGCGCAGCTTATATAGTCCCACAGTAATTTCCAGAACCTTCGAGAATGGAAATATCTAGAAAGTTCGGGAACATACCGGTCCCGACTGACTAGGTATCGAAACATCGAGAATGTTCTAGCATCGAAAAGTCTAGAAAGATCGTGACCCAATTAGTTCCACTACTCGATACTAGATGGCGTTAGTAGTACGTTGTGTACCCGGCATTCATTCTGGCGCGTAACAATAGATAGGCATACATGCCAGAACTAATATTTTGATTTTTGTTTCTCGTTTATAGTTGTGCATGTTACTGCTGTTGGTTTACCAAATAATAATAAATGAATTAACGCGATCAGCTATGAACCATGTTTTTATGGGCTGCCAGTGTCATTATTTTCGATGGAATATTGACAGGGACAACTCTTGAACGCAGCTTGATTGCGATCAGTTTCATTGGTGAAAACCGCTTTTAATCTTAGTAATTTCATGATTTCCCATCCAAAAAAGGACCCTGATTTAATGCTCAGCAGTAGGTATCGCTTGTGAGCATCAGACCAATGAGACGTTAATTCAAAACTACCATTACAATACAAAAGGTATTAAAAAGTAATTTGTCTTTTTTTATCCGACTTTTCGAAAGGTCCAAGTATCTGTGGTCAATCGCCAAAATGTAGAAAAAAAATTGTCATTGACGGTCAAAGACAATTTTTTTTTTCCAGCTAATACACTACCTGTTCGTGTGACCATCAGCTGTTTCATTGCGTCAAATCAGCTGTGATTTGTTACTGGCCGGTAACAATAGCTTTTTTTCCATTCGTAATAGGTGCTAGACCAAAAAAATGTTTGGACAGCGGTCTTCATGGTAAGGGTATGTAGTCAAGGTTGGAATTATTCGAAAGAGTCACCACGGTCCTAGAACCCAAAGAGGAACACGGCTGGGTTTTAGTGTTAGTAAGAGTGTGAGACTCCCTTCTGCTCCGCCCAGAGCGGGAGAAGACATCACAAAGGACCTTGGTTTAATGCTCAGCAGCAGAAATCGCTTGCGAGCATCAGACCTAGACTACAATCCTAATATATTATATTTACTAGCTGACCCGCGCAACTTCGTCTGTGACACATTTTCCATGAATGCTCCGCTCCTAATTAATATTGCGACTATAAATTGAGATGTAAGCTACCCTATCTTTCAAGTTGGATCAACCTGTACACCGTGTGCAAATTTGGTTAAAATCGGTTAAGTAGTTTAGGAGTCCATCACGGACAAACAACGTGACAATATATATTAGACTAGCAGGCTGACCCGCGCAACTTCGTCTGCGTCACATTTTCCATTAATGCTCCGCTCCTGTTTGTCTGAGCGTGATGATATATAGCTTAAAGCCTTCCTCGATAAATGGGCTATCTAACACTGAAAGAATAATTTCAAATCGGACCAGAAGTTCCTGAGATTAGCGCGTTCAACCAAACAAACAAACTCTTCTGCTTTATAATATTAGTTTAATATTTGATACTAGCTGACCCGCGCAACTTCGTCTGCGACACATTTTCCATGAATGCTCCGCTCCTGTTTGTCTTAGCGTGATGATATATAGCTTAAAGCCTTCCTCGATAAATGGGCTATCTAATACTGAAAGAATTTTTCAAATCGGACCAGTAGTTCCTGAGATTACCCCCTACATACAAACTTACAAACAAATTTTACCTCTTTATAATTTTTAGTATAGATAAGATAAGAAGATATACAAATACAAATTCCTTTGTTTCAAATAGACCAGTTACAGGCACTTTTGAATAGTCAAGGTCTGTCAGGCAAATAGATGAAGCTAATCCTGCCGCGCTAGCAACAAGAGCAGCAGGTTGTTCTGCAACATAACACACCCACCGACCCCGTCTACAGCGCGGCTGTTGCACGTATACTGAGTGAGTGGGTGACTAACAGTGACAGACAACGCATAGTCGAAAATACTGGAAGTGGAAAGCTGATTTTTTCCCTACACTCCGTAGTACTTAAGAGAGGAGTTCCTGAAATTCTTAAGGGATTGGAAAAAATCGAGAAAAGCGCGTACGAAGTTGCGAAGACAGTGTCAAGAAGAATATTTGTCACTAGCTGACCCGCGCAACTTCGTCTGCTTCACATTTTCCATTACTGCTCCGCTCCTTTTTGTCTTAGCGTGATGATATATATCCTATAACCTTCCTCGATAAATGGGCTATCTAACACTGAAAGAATTTTTCAAATCGGACCAGTAGTTCCTGAGATTTGCGCGTTCAACCAAACAAACAAACAAACAAACAAACTCTTCTGCTTTATAATATTAGTATAGATGAAAATAGGCTAGATTCCATCATAAACCAATTGCAAAACTATTTAGTCCGTCAGTTAGAGTATTGAAAAATAATGAACACGTATTTTTTGTTTTTGTAAATCAATGAGTATTGACAAAGATAAAACGCATCAAAACTCGGGAGTGGGGGCTCGTGACGTCACGACTCACTAATAATTATGCGAAGGTGTGACGTGTTAAGAATTTTAAAAGCATCGTAACTTCGTCAATTTTGGTTCCCGTAACAAAAGAAAAAACACGGGTCATATATTTTTTGATAATCTAACTGACGGACTAATTAGATTTTTTCAGGACACAAGCCTATTTCGATAAGTACAAGTCTCGGCATTCACTTCAAGAACCTTTGCGAGCCTTCAACAATGTATCTTCGAAGCAACAAAGACAGCTTTTGTCACACTAATACTTGTGCAAGACTACCTGTACTCTTTATGATCAGCTGACGGTACGATATCCCGTGGGTTCCTATTCAGATCAGCTGAGTTGTGTCTTTTATTCAAATCTATACTAATACTAGCTGACCCGTGCAACGTCGTCTGCGTAACATTTTTCATTACTGCTCCACTCCTATTTGTCTTAGCGTGATGATAATTAGCCTTCCTCGATAAATGGGCTATCTAGCACTGAAAGAATTTCAGTGCTAGATATAATATTAGTACCTAAGTATCTATACTAATATTATAAAGAGGTAAAATTTGTTTGTAAGTTTGTATGTAGGGGGTAATCTCAGGAACTGCTGGTCCGATTTGAAAAATTCTTTCAGTTTTAGTTAGCCCATTTATTGAGGAAGGTTATAGGCTATATATCATCATGCTAAGACAAATAGGAGCGGAGCAGTAATGGAAAATGTGACGCAAACGAAGTTGCGCGGGTCAGCTAGTAGATTATAAAGCAGAAGAGTTTGTTTGTTTGGTTGAACGCGCTAATCTCAGGAACTACTGGTCCGATTTGAAAAATTCTTTCAGTGTTAGATAGCCCATTTATCGAGGAAGGTTAGGGCTATATTTCATCACGCTAAGACAAATAGGAGTGGAGCAGTAATGGAAAATGTGACGCAGACGAAGTTGCGCGGGTCAGCTAGTTCATAATATAGCCCACTAAAGAAAGAGTTGTGTTGCTGGCGGTATGGCTCTTAGGGTTGATTTCGTCAATCTGACACTGAACGCGATCAACATACATCATCTTCTGTGAAAATTTCAACTGTCTAGCTATCGCGATTCTTGAGATACAGACAGACAGACAGACAGACAGCGAAGTCTTAGTAATAGGTTCCCATTTTTACCCTTTGGATACGGAACCCTAAAAAACGAAGCAAGAACCTCTGCTCCAGAACCGAACAAAATGTAATTTGTCATTGCACAATTCATACAAAGGAGATTTTTTCAAACAATTTCTTGCACTACCTGTAAATCTTTAGAATCAGCTGATTCGATGCATGGCTTTCTTTGCTGTCAGCTGATGGGTACAGTATCTCTTGGCTTTCTATTCAAATCAGCTGTGTTGTATTATTGATATGAATGATCTACCTTTGAGGTGTATCGTTCGTTACGCCTCGCTCTCGCTTGAGACAGAAATGTAGCTAGAGAGGCTGTGGCAAGGTTGGAACTATATTTAACAATCTGAAAAAAATAATTTTCATCTTTATCGCTGAAGCACTAATTACACCACATGGTATTCAGGGTCCCGATTTAGGGTGATGAAATTAGAGTTAGGGACCCTAATTAGGTTGACTGGAGCGGCCTGGTTTACTTAGCTCCCAAACTCCCTTAACACTCACACACACTGCTTTCACATTTTTTCTTGAATTTTAGCGTTTTATACGAATTTTGATGTGTGATTATGCTTTAGATATAGCCTTAAAAAAAAAAAAAAAAAAAACCTAAGACAGTTTTGTCAAAGCGCTTTTACAAAATCGAATTGCTCAGGTTGACTAAAGTTGAATACCGCGCGTCACAAGATTATATTGATTTTCTACAATTATTTAAAAATATTTAATTTACTTTTAATTAGACCAATTTTTTTTTCAAGCAATATAGCAATGCCACCTTAATTATTAAATATTTTTTATTAGAATTTTGATTATAATTTCATAGATAAAAATTATAGTTTCGTACGGAAAATTGTCAATAACTCTCAGTTTTACAGAATTATTTTTGGTGTATTACTGTATGAATCGTAATAAATTGATTTGAGCATTCCAAAGTAGAAGATACAGTTTTGTACCGTGGACATTTTTATAAATGATTAAATTATAATATCTTCGGTGTACCAAGGTATCAAAAGATACCCTAAAGCAACGTTTTGTGAAACATCCTTTGCGGAGTCCAGGATTTTACTGATGTACGTGAACAAATTGAAATATTTATTTAGAACACTCCCAAGATAAATGATCAAACTATCTTAGGCATATTTTTGTTTTTTTTTAAGGCTTTATCTAAAGCAAAATCACACATCAAAATTCGAATAAAACGCTAAATTTCAAGAAAAAATGTGCAAGCCCTCTTAAAATTTATTACCGGGCAGTGTAATAGCGTTACTTTATTTTTTTACACCACCCTTATTCAGGACTTCAGACCCTAAATACCGTGTAGCGTAAAAAACGCTTTCCGCATTAGGTTTATGGTTAAGGCGAGGTTGCAGTACTGTGTGTTTTGACGAACAACAGCGACTGTCCGGCGAGCGAAATAATGCCTACATTTTGATTGTTTTTTCTTCTTGGCGAAAACTGATTAAGAAATTATACAATATGGTTTCAACATTTACTTCAAAATAAAAAGCTCTATCTATTGATATAACTTTCATATATTATATTCGTGATAAAATCTCTTAGCAGTACACGTTTAAAATTGTAATTTAGTGTCATGTTTGATAAAAAAAAGTATCGAGCCAATCATTCTAAATCGCGTTTCTATCTTTACGATTTACTTGAGGGTATGTTCAATTTTTATGTAATGATTTTTATTTATTAAAAAACTCATAATTAGTTAGATTTTCAGACGTTCAAAAATCTTAAAAACTACTGCAACCCCGCCTTAACTAGCTGACCCGCGCAACTTCGTCTGCGTCACATTTTGCATTATTGCTCCGCTCCTATTTGTCTTAGCGTGATGATGTACAGCCTATAACCTTCCTCGATAAATGGGCTATCTAACACTAAAATATTTTTTTTAATCGGTCCAGTACTTTCGGAGCCTTATCAATTCAAACAAACAAATCTTTCCTCTTCATAATATTAGTGTAGATGTAGATTGGTAAAATTTGACAGTGACGGGTAACGTGATGTGCTTTCTGATTCTGCTAAAGTGGACTTTTTAGATCCGCTGATCAACTGTAGTCATAAGAAAATCTTTCGGGACCATACCACCGACGCCCACCGGATAGACCGCTGCCGCGGGACCTAATCCCCGCCGCAACCTCATCCGACCCGGACCATGACGCCGCTCGCTGAATACGTTTGATGGGCGCACGCCAGAAGTCCCCCCCGACGTGCCCGACCTCACCGTAACCAGCCGAAGCCCACCAACCCATTGCCGCTAGCTGGCAGAGCGCTCACTGGAGGCTCCCCCTACGGGGACGCTGCCGGTGGGGGCAGCTCTCGCTAGCGGCACAACACTCACCGGGCTTGACGCCCGGACTTGACCCCACGTGGCAAACAACGCCACAACCAAATGACCCGCCTGTCTACACAGGCGGCAATGGAACCCACTGCAATACCTAAACAGGTAGAACAGTTCCCTCCTGTTCCCCTAGGGGAATAGTGAGACGACTCGGAGACTTTCGGGAACATAAATGATACCATTACAACAGGGTCTGTAAAGCAAATATTTTCGGTAGCTTCGATTTATGCAACGTCTTTCTCTGTCTGTCTCCGTGACAAAAGATTGTCGCAAAGGCAACTCAGCTGATTTGAAAAGAACTATTCTTTTGGATCAGCTGATTGTTAACAGGACACACAGGTAGTTGCATACATATGCAATAGTGTTAGAAGAAACGTTCTTACGCAAAATGTTTAAAGTTAAGAATAGCAGAGGAATATTTATGTTTTTTTTTATTTTTTTTTATTTGCTATGGGTTTGCTATTGACTTTCGTCTTGGTCAGAGATGACAGAGACAAAGTCTACGATACGAGCGAGCTTACCCAGAAGAAATTAGGGTTGTAGGCGTTCAGAAACAAACACAAGCAGAGAGTTCCACTCCTTTGCTGTGCGCATTATAAAAGGCGTTTGGAAACGATTAGTGCGAATTCGTGGAATACTAACAAGGTAGGGATGGTAAGTTGCAGTGCGTTTGGATGTCCGATGGTAAAAGGGGGCATAATCATAAAAAAGGGTTGTATTCATAGATATATATTTCTATTTTTTTTTATGCGAAACGGGAAAACTCTTGGCCCAAATCTCTCCTGATGGAAAGTGATGATTAGGCCGAAGATGGAAGCGAGTTTTACCCGGAATCCTCTTACACAGAGGAACTGGCTATCATACCTCTAACTGCCGGAACACAACAATGCTGTTAACATTGTTATTATGGCGACAGACTTAGATAAGATAGTGGTAGCTTGCCAGGCGGACTTAGAACAAGTCCTAACACCAACCAAACCGAGCAAAAAATTCGAGACCTCTGGTTCTAAATCAGGTGGTATAACCACGAGACCACGGAGGCGGTTAGTGTCACCTGTTTAGCACCACCCGGGGACCACGTGTAGGGATTCGCTGAAGGGTATTTTCCTACGGACGCGGGTGACTCGGTCCCCTTCTATGGTTGTATTATACGCAGATGATGGTCCCGAATGTCATATAATGCAGATCTTTGACAGTCGTCGACAGAAGCCAGTGAATCTGACTCCAGTCTTGCCAAGGAGTACCATGTTACCCAGTTAACGGGTTGTGGAGGTCTGGTAGGCAACCGCTCCACGTAAAATACTGATGTTCAGCTGAATCCAGTTTGACTGGAAGCCGACCCCGATATAGTTGCTACTACTGCTGGCATGAATTAAAAAAAACTTTTTACAAAAAAATACAACCGACTTCCAAAAAAAAAACACTACAAAGTAAAAAATAACTTTAATTTCGGAAGTCGGTGTTTTTGTTAGTTTCTTCGTATTTTGACACCGACTTCCGAAATTAAAGTTATTTTTTACTTTGTAGTGTTTTTTTTTTTGGAAGTCGGTTGTATTTTTTTGTAAAAAGTTTTTTATTTTTCACTTTTTAGTGGTGCCCTACACCTAACAACACCACTCCAAAATCGCAGAAAAGCAAAATACGCAATTTCGATCATCAAAGAATCATCTAAATAGTCAAATTCCAGCTATTTCGATTTAAAATCCAAAGTTCGTAACCGATTTTGATATGATTTAAATGGGACCAATCTGCAAGTATATCCTTTCAGATAAAACAAAAATTTTTCAAATCGGTTCATAATTGTCGGAGATATGAGGTAACAAACATAAAAAAAAAAAAAAAAAAAAACAACCGAATTGATAACCTCCTCCTTTTTGGGAAGTCGGTTAAAAAATATATAGTAGATCTATTGGATTTTCTGTGTCACATTTTTTTTCATTAAAGCTCAGTTCCTCGTGGCTTAATAATAACAGCCACACATTTCGGTCTTCAAGGTTAAGCAACGCTTGCCGAGGTTGGTCTGTGGATGGGTGACCATCTTTACATACCGAGTTTCCTCCGTGCCTCGGAAAGCACGTTAAGCTGTTGGTCCCGGCTGTCATTTGGAGATCTTTGGCAGTAGTTACGGACAGTCGGAAGCCAGAAAATCAGACACCAGTCTTGCCAAGGAGTACCGAGTTACCCAGTTAACGGGTTATGGAGGTCTGGTAAGTAGCCGCTCCACGTAAAACACTGGTTTTCAGCTAAATCCAGTTTGACTGGAAGCCGACCCTGATATAGTTGGGAAAAGGCTAGGCAGATGATGATGATGGCCCCAGCTGTCATATGCAAATCTTTGACAGTCGTTACGGATTGTCAGAAGCCGGAAAATCAGACACCAGTCTTGCTAAATCCGATTTGACTGGAAGCCGACCCCAATATATTTGGGACTAGCTGACCCGCGCAACTTCGTCTGCGTCACATTTTCCATTAATTCTGCGCTCCTTTTTGACTTAGCTTAATGATATATATAGCCTACCTCGATAAATGGGCTATCTAACACTGAAAAAATTTTTCAAATCGGACCAGTAGTTTCTGAGATTAGCGTGCTCAACCAAACAAACAAACTCTTCTGCTTAATAATGTTAATATAACTCAGAGGTTTGAGATTTTGTTGTGCAAGGCGTTGCAATCGTTCGACACTCGACTCTCGTGCGCGTACCTGAGTTTCTCTGATTTTGTTCAGCAAGGCGTTGAGAACGTTCAGGTGATGATTCTCCCATACGGCGTATTCTTGCTGCCCGTGCTTGAGAACTATGTTTAGTAAGTTGAGACCTGGCTCTCTTAGGCATTTCCAAATGTTTAAGAAAATGTTAATAGCGTGTAATATTCTAGCTAAAACAACTTTTGCGTAGGTCTAGTTTTAAGAACGAAATCTAAAAAAATCGCACGAAAATTATTAGACTTCGTGCACGACCGCTGCGTAGGGAGCCGACACTCATATAGATCTAAACTCCCCTCCCGCACGCGCACCCCCGCCTTGGTGACGTCCACTTCGCAACGGGCCGTGCAGCAGAATTCGTAATATTTTAATTTCGCCATAACTTCAAAACTTGACCTATGGCGCCCAAACTTGGACCTTTACAAATAAGATCATACACAAAATAATTACTTGTCAGCGGGCAATGGAAAGAAGCCTGTTAAGCTTAAGGAGAATCCACAAAGTGAAAAGTCAAGAAATAAGAAAAAAGACAAAACTCACGGATGCGCTACATCGAGCACTAAAACTAAAGTGGAACTGGGCTGGCCATGTTGCGAGATACACTGACCAACGATGGACACTCAGGAGTACTCAATGGACCGGTCCACAAGGGAAGAGAAACGTGGGCAGGCCACAGAAACGATGGGTGGACGACTTAGTGTCAGTGGCGGGGAAAAACTGGCTCAGAACAGCGCGGGACAGGGAAAAATGGAAGGAATTGGAGGAGGCCTATACCCTAAAGGGGTTTCTATAAAAACACATAGTGTATACCTACCATAATACTTTAAATTGTAACTAACATTAGAAATAAGTATCACTTACTAACATTAGACTATAAAATTGTTTTATAAGATTAATTATAGAAAATAAAAAGGCTTTTTTATTTTATTTTATTTATAACTTCAAAACCAAACGTCCGATTTTAATCATTCAAAGACCAAATATTATCTACATAAACTGTACTTAGTGATGAAATACTTTATTTTGATAAGGATTAATAGCATGAGTAAAATAAACGCGTTGAAATGTAGTCCAAAAAAAATCAAGATTTTTAAATAAAACAATGGTTGTTGCGCCTCACTCGACATAGGTAGGTATAGTGTGTCGTGGACTTTTTTTTAGATATTTATAAGATCTACAATTAATTAGAACAATTTATGGTTCTATCTTTTATAGTTTAGGCAGCGTACGCAAAATAACTTTTCTGGTTGATTTTTACACCTTGTGTCCGAAAAACCCAAATATCTTACGGAACCCTATTTTTTTCCAAAATAAAATATAGCCTATGTTACTCGTGGATAATGTAGCTTTCGAATGGTGAAAGAATTTTAAAAATCGGTCCAGTAGTTTTTGAGCCTATTCATTACAATCAAACAAACAAACAAACAAAGTTTTCCTCTTTATAATATTAGTGTAGAAAAGGCTAGGCAGATGATGAAAGCTCAGTTCCTATTGAGCTATAAGTTTAGAATATGAATCGGAAAAGATTATCATGAAAATAGAAAGGCCTCTGATCGCGATCAAGCTGCGTTCAAGAGTTGTCAGGGTCAATATTCCATAGAAAACAATGTCACTGACACCTCGTAAACGTGCTTCATTATGCTGATCGCGTTCAGTTTCAGATTGATGAAATCCGCCCTAAGAGCTTAACAAATCTATACTAATACTAGCTGACCCGTGCAACGTTGTCTGCGTCACATTTTTCATTACTGCTCCGCTCCTATTGGTCTTAGCAAACATATAATATTAGTATAGATATTATAAAGCAGAAGAGTTTGTTTGTTTGGTTGAACGCGCTAATCTGAGGAACTATTGGTCCGATTTGAAAAATTCTTTCAGTGTTTGATAGCCCATTTATCGAGGAAGGTTATAGGCTATATATCATCACGCTAAGACAAATAGAAGCGAAGCAATCATGGAAAATGTGACGCAGACGAAGTTGCGCGGGTCAGCTAGTCTATACTAATATTATAAAGCAGAAGAGTTTGTTCGTTTGGTTGAACGCGCTAATCTCAGGAACTACTGGTCCGATTTGAAAAATTCTTTCAGTGTTAGATAGCCCATTTATCGAGAAATGTTATAGGCTATATATATCACGCTAAGACAAACAGAAGCGAGCAATCATGGAAAATGTGACGCAGACGAAGTTGCGCGGGTCAGCTAGTGTGGTATACTTATATTCCTTGTCCATATATTCCTCCAGGCTCTCTTGGTACGCAATCGTGTACCAAGTATGACGTATTTTTTAGGGTACCGTACCCAAAGAGTTACCAACAGAACCCTATTACTAAGCCTCCGCTGTTCGTCTGTCTGTTTGTCAGCGGGCTGTATCACAAGAACCGTAATAGGTAGACAGTTCAACGGAAAGTGAGCAGACTCCGTAAGATTGTAATAAATCTTGATAATATTATAATTTCACGAAATATTATGAAAAAATCTTTTCTATTTAATATAATATCTCATCTAAATTCAATAGCTTCCAATACATCCGTAACTTAATTATAAAAAAATAGTTTACAATTTCACGCGATATTTTACTATCTTAGGGAGTTTTCCATTTTCCGGTGATACGTATATATCTATTGCCGCTATAACAACAAATATTAAAAATTAAATAAAAATTCTAAAGCCTACCTTTAGGTTTTATTTAATTTTACAAAAAAAAACATGTTTTTTTTCGATTAACGGTACGGAACCCTTCGTTTGAGCGTCCGACTCACCCTTGGTCGGTTTTTTTTTTAAAGTAAATGTACGATCAGCTGATTCCAAAGGGATCTTTTCCCATCAGCTGATCAGTACAGGTAGCTTGCATAAGTTGCGGTTTTAGAAAAAAAAAACGCTTTGTGCAATGTTCGTTTTGAATTATTTGCTTTTGGGGATGTTAATGGCATAGATAAAAAGTCGGTTGTATTTTTTTTGTAAAGAGTTTTTTATTTTTCACTTTTTAGTGGTACCCCACACCTAACAACACCACTGCAAAATCGCAGAAAAGCAAAATACGCAATTTCGATTACTTGGATGACATAAAACTATTATCTAAGTAGACGAATTCCAGCTAATTCGATTTAAAATCCAAAGTTCGTAACCGATTTTCATAAAATTTAAATGGGACCAATCTGCAAGTATATCCTTTCAGATAAAACAAGAATTTTTCAAATCGGTTCATAATTGTCGGAGTTATGAGGTAAACAAAAAAAAAAAAAAAAAAAACAACCGAATTGAGAACCTTCTCCTTTTTGGGAAGACGGTTAAAAAGAAAATTTGGATGTGTGAGGAAAAAATTAAAGAAGAGATATAGGTCTGCCAATTAAGGCGACGACTTACGCCAGCAACCTTGAGGAAACAAAACGCGCACTCGTTTCACACCTGCCCGACCCAAAATTCTGTAGTATTTTGTTATCTCCTTATTATTCGATGACTTTTAAAATAAACTTCTTTTTGGGAAGTCGGTTAATAAAAGGCTTTGGGTCCTGTACACTAGTTCGAAAGTCTAGCCAGTTATAATGCATTCTGGGGGATATTTCGCTATTATGAAAACTTGTGTGGTAGAGACTGCTTTGTTGCATTAAGACCGCCATGTTTTTTTTTTTATTATTTGAGATGGGTTTGCTCTTGACTCTAGTCTAGGTCCAGAGATGACAGAGACAAAGTCTACGATGGAGCGAGCTTACCCAGAAGGAGCCTGGGGGGCTACTCTCTAAGCCCGACGTCCGTAGTTTCGGGCTTAGTTGCGTGCGGGCGTATTCTACTCCACTTAGAATTAATGACAACAAAATTCGAAAGTTACTGTCAAATCGTGATGTCATTCATTTTTAGTTCGGGTTCGGGACTAATCGTAAGTCCATAGATGATACGGAGTAGAATACGCCCGCAACTAAGCCCGAAACTACGGACTTCGGGCTTAGAGAGTAGCCCCCCTGTTCAGATATCTCCTTGCGGTCATCTGTAGTTAGGGTGGTCAGATCTTAAAACTGAAAGCCGAACAGCCCAGCTAATTTAGACGGAATTTTTTAGTAACATTTCATAAAAAGTTGAGGCTTGTTGTGTTCCTGAAAAAAACTAATTAGGCCGTCAGTTAGATAATCAAAAAATATTTGACCCGTATTTTTTCTGTTGGAACCAAAATTGACTAAGTTACGACGGTTTTAAAAAATCTCAATACGTCACGCCGTGGCATAATTTTTAGCGGGTTGTAACCAATGACGTATTATATAATATATCATTGGTTGTAACGTCATGAGCCCCCACTCCCGAGTTTTGATGCGTTTTATCAGTTTTATCTTTGTCAATATTCATTGATTTACAAAAACAAAAAATACGTGTACATTATTTTTCAATACCTACTCTAACTGACGGACTAAATAGTTTTGCAATTTGTGGATGATGGAAACTAGCCTATATTTATGATTAAATTTTACTCTTCTACTTTCTAAATTTTAGTCAAGAGCACACCCATCACAAATGAAAAAAATATGTATGGAGAGGCAAGGATCTTCGTAGACGCAAAAGCTGGCAAATAATGATAATAATGATGGTGACCTCATTTTATAGAGGCTACGAGAACTATTACTAATCTATACTAATATTATAAAGCAGAAGAGTTTGTTTGTTTGTTTGGTTGAACGCGCTAATCTCAGGAACTACTGGACCGATTTGAAAAATTATTTCAGTGTTAGATAGCCCATTTATCGAGGAAGGCTATAGGCTATATATCATTACGCTAAGACCAATAGGAGCGGAGCAGTAATGAAAAATGTTACGCAGACGACGTTGCACGGGTCAGCTAGTAATATTGTAAATGAGAACATTTGTGAGGATGGATGGATGGTTGTTTGTTACGCTTTCACGTCAGAACGCCTGAAAGGATCTTCATGAAATTTGATACAGAGGTCCATTATAGTCTGGAATAACACATAGGCTACTTTTATACCGGGAGTAGGGGAGGGGAGGACTGGTCCCTAGGGATAACGAAGCCGCTGGTAGAAGCTAGAAAATGTCAAATTTCCCCAGTCAACCTTGAACCTAAAACTGTTACGATAAAGTTGAAAATCTATTAAAGAAATTTGACTAGTTTTAGTTTTGTATGCTGGCGTCTATACAACATTATTTTACTAATACTAAGCTTTGATTTTTTAAAGTTGATTTTTATGTCAACTACATCTGACCACATGTTCTGAAACACCGTATGGCCGCTATTATTTTCATTGTTTCGCTTCACATTTGCAAATGTACACCTCCACCTTTCGTTTCTTTTTATTTCTTACTGAACCCCAATTTATTTTATCAAACATTGTCGACGTATGACACACCATTCAAAAATGACTCTTATGAATACAATTCTTAAAGTTCAGATTCGTTCACCATAACTTTCAAATGATAAAAACAGGCGAAAATTAATCTAAGGTAATTTGAAAATAGAGTACAATTTTTCTTGCAGGTATAGTATGTCTATTTTGCAATATTTACAATGAAAATATGCACGTGCGCTTGCATGGAGCGGAATTTAAAAAAAACATACAGGTATACAATTTTACAGCTGAGAGTCAGCTGTTTTGCGTCGAAAATTAGATATTGTGTCTTATCCCGTTGAGGTAAGGTCGGTTTTTGTGTGGTGGGGGGATTTTTTATTATTATTTTGAAGTATCGAGTTTCTATGGTACTGGCAATAATAATTACGTTTGGATATACTAGGTCTTTGTTTGGACCTTAGTTTTCTTTGTTTCTATACCGCGTGTATCTGACATCGACGCACAAACGATTCCCATGGGTCCAGGGCATGATTCTGGACACCCCAGTGTTGGAATTTTTCGTCGGTTCTTTTCTCATTTTTTCATTTTTTTCAAGAGTACCACAAATAGGTATCAGCTCAGCTGAGCTGATATCTATTTGTGGTTTTATTCAGATTGCTCTTTTTAGTGAAAGTAGTTAATTAATATTTTTTTTATTAAAAATCTCATTGGGTTAGGTCAGAATAACGATTTTAAGCAGTCTAAAGTAAAAAAACCCATGAAAAATTAGAAAAAAGCCGACGAAAAATTCCAAGTCTAGGGTGTCCAGAATCATGCCCTGGACCCATGGAAATCGTTTGTGCGTCGATGTCAGATACACGCAGTAGGTAAAACGAGCTTTTGGTCGCGACGTGACCGACTGCCCCCGTGACTGACTGGCTGACTGAGTGACTGACATGAGACAACGCAAATCTGAAACTTCTATTATAGCCGTAGATAACTGAAATTTGACATAACCTATGTTGTAACAGTATAAAGACGCAAACCAGTGTTGATATTTTACAGTCGCATTAAAGTTGTTGTCAAGCACACACGCATTTTATTCACAAAAATCCAGTCAGGCAAATTAATATATAATATAATAATATAATATCCTTGGACATTTCACACAACGCCATATAGTCCCAAGCTAAGCAACCTAATGCTTGTGTTATGGTAACGAGATGGCTGATAAACTACTTACGAGTATATATATTTTTTTTTTTTTTGTAAATACATACATATATTATAGATAGAAAAACACCCAGACTCGGAACAAATACATGTAGGTCGTACAAATATTTGTTCCGTGCGGGAATCGAACCCGCGACATGCTGCGCAGCAGTCAATTGCAACCTTAATACATACACCAACCTACATGTCGAATGTTTCAGCTTTCTACGATTTTATTCTTTCCCTTGGGAAGTATAGGGGTGCACCACAGACATATAAGGGTGCACTAAGAGAGGATTGCCCGATTTCACTAAGGAGGCGTCCGGATAAAGCCGGACACGGTCAGGCTTTTCAGACGGTGTCAGTCCTATCCGGCTTTTGCTCACCTTGTAACACTAGCTACGAATGTACTACTACACTGCACAACTATCGCAATTATAGAAATTAATTATTTGATTAATATTGAATGATTAAAAAAAACTTTTTACAAAAAAATACAACCGACTTCCAAAAAAAAAACACTACAAAGTAAAAAATAACAGTCGGTGTTTTTGTTAGTTTCTTCGTATTTTGACACCGACTTCCGAAATTAAAGTTATTTTTTACTTTGTAGTGTTTTTTTTTTTGGAAGTCGGTGGTATTTTATTGTAAAGTTTTTTATTTTTCACTATTTCGTGGTACCCCACACCTAACAACACCACTGCAACATCGCAGAAAAGCAAAATACGCAATTTCGATTACTTGGATGACATAAAAATATCATCCAAGTTGACGAATTCCAGCTATTTCGATTTAAAATCCAAAGTTCGTAACCGATTTTCATAAAATTTAAATGGGACCAATCTGCAAGTATATCCTTTCAGATAAAACAAGAATTTTTCAAATCGGTTCATAATTGTCGGAGTTATGAGGTAACAAACATAAAAAAAACATTCAACCGCTCCTCCTTTTTGGGAAGTCGGTTAAAAATAAAGAAGACTGATTGATTCAATTTCATTGTTGATTCATTAGAATTTAATGTAAATTTTATGGTCAAAGATAGAAAAGCTTTGCTTTACTGTTATCTTTATTTGATACACGAAGGGTTCCGTAAATCAGTACCATAAATCTTTATTTTTAATATTTGTTGTTTTAGCAGCAACAGAAATACACAATCTGTGAAAATTTTAACTGTCTACCTATAACGGTTCTTGAGATACAGCCCGCTGACAGACAGACGGACGGACAGACGGACTGAAAGTAGAGGCTTAGTAATAGGGTTATTTTTTTATATTTTTTTATATTTAGGTATGTATGGGAAATCATCCAATGACTTCCCCCGCTCTGGGCGGAGCGGGAGGGAGTGTCAGACTTCTACTGACTAAAACCCATCCATGTTCCTTTATGTGCCCTTTGTGTTCCGGAGCCACGGTGTCTCTTTCGAATAGTGCCGCGACCGGCAGGCCAGTAATAGGGGTCCGTTGGTTACCATTTCGGTACGGAGTTAAAAAATTATGATGTCCGACTTTTTACTCAAATTTCCGGCTGGTCTGTCCGGCTTTTCGTTTGGAAGACCTGGCAACCCTATGCGTGTATGAGATCGCGGACAAAAGCTAGTCTACACTATAATCTATACATCTATACTAATATTATAAAGCAGAAGAGTTTGTTTGCTTGTTTGTTTGGTTGAACGCGCTAATCTCAAGAACTACTGGTCCGATTTGAAAAATTCTTTCAGTATTAGATAGCCCATTTATCGAGGAAGGCTATAGGCTATATAATCACGCTAACACCAACAGGAGCGGAGCAGTAATGAAAGTTGTTACGCAGACGACGTTGCACGGGTCAGCTAGGCTATACTAATATTATAAAGCAGAAGAGTTTGTTTGTTTGGTTGAACGCGCTAATCTCAGGAACTCCTGGTCCGATTTGAAAAATTATTTCAGTGTTAGATAGCCCATTTATCGAGGAAGGTTATTGGCTATATATCATCACGCTAAGACCAATAGCAGCCGAGCAATAATGGAAAAAGTGACGCAGACGAAGTTGCGCGGGTCAACTAGGGTCAATTATATTTTTTTTGTATTTGTAACACTTGATGGCATAGTCTACCCTACACAATGCACACCACCTATGCTTACCCCCTTTAAGTAACACAGTCGTGAACACTTTAATCTAAACCTGATGTCCAAGCACCTGTGTTAATCTCTTTTAATAACAAAGAGCTGATAATGGCAGATAACATTTATCATTGTCCTACTTGTTTCTATTATTGATTAATTTTGATTATTTAATCAATCTATACATATAATAAAATCGTAGAGTTGCCGTGTCTGTACATTGAATATTTTCGCATAAAAATACATAGAAATGTCAGAAAAATGACATAGAACACAAAAAAGCAGTTTTTGAAATTCTTTTCTGTTTGTCTGTTTGTCTGTGCGTCTGTTTGTCTGTGCGTTTGGAGGAGCATCACGCATAAACCACTGATTGAATTCAAAATTTAGGTACTTCGAAATATTAAGTGATAATCGGAGCAACATTTAGTGTTTATTTCATCAAAATCGACCCACAAAATCAAAAGATATCGAATTTTAAAGTTTACAAAGAAACATCATCGAGCGCTAAAATAGGTTGTTTTCATTGAGACTTCAGATACTTGCAATGCCATCTATTGAGAATTTTTTTAATAAGAAATTGTGAAAAGACCCCGAAACAATGTATTTTTGAGTTAATTTTTAATTAAACTTAATATGTAGCAAAAAAAGTGACCATTTTATTATATTATCATTATTTATCGTAACGTGTAAGCTTTTAAGTTTGAACTTATGAGTAGTTATGAGTATAAAGACAGTTCAGTTACGTTGTAGATCGATAGATGGCGTTGTACTTATGACGCGTTTTTCTGAATCGCGGTGTTAAGATTCTCCGCAGTAGCATAAGGTCAGCCCCATGTTTTATGTTGTTTAACTTATCAGCATCCTCGGCAGGGAGCGCCCTAAAGTCGGCCCTACGTCGCTGGTCGTCTCTCGCCGGGCCTCCTCCGGGCAACCGGAGGTCTCACCTGGCGGGGACAGACCGCCGTAGGGTCGTGAAGATACGGTACTGTTTGACAGTACCGTGGCGCCCTCTGCCGACACTATTGACAACTACACTCCATGCGCAGCCAAACCAGCCGCGCCTATATCGGCTGTCCAACGCCGTGCCCGTATTTTTACGGGCACGAACACATGATCCCGCGGGATAAAAGGCCTAGCCTACGCCCGCCCGCCGCGCCCCCTTGCGGGGGCGCCGCGAATTCCTCTATAGTTGTATAACTTGAAGTCGTATAATATTGATATTATTACCTATATATAAATATAAAATAAAATAAAATAATATAAAATAAATAGCTATGGAACTATGGAATTGATTGAATGACTAGATTGTTTTTCGATTTACTGGGAGGAGAGGAGAGTCTCCTCCGGAGTCCGGAGAGTTACCTGTACCCATAAGTAAACTGTTTTAAGAGGTGAATATTTGGTATTATATTTCAATGTGGCTAAACTATATCAACCGAACACGTCGATCTTCAAGGTTAAGCAACGCTTGCCGAGGTCGGTCTGTGAATGGGTGACCATTATAACAACCTAGCCTTTTCCTTACTATATTGGCTCGGCTTCCAGACAAACCGGACTCAGCTGAATACCGGTATTTTACGTGGCGCGGCTGCCTACCAGACCTCCACAACTCATTCAATGCAAGATTTCAGTCAGATTTTACTGGCTTTTGACTATCCGTAACGACTGCCAAAGATCTACAAATGACAGCCGGGACCAAAGGCTTAACGTGCTTTCTGAGGCACGAAGGAAACTCGGTATGTCAAGAGATGGTCACCCATCCACAGACCAACCTTCGCAAGCGTTGCTTAACCTTGAAGATCGATGCGTTCGTCTGTTATAGTAATTTAGCCTTGAAGATCGGCCCGTGCGGCTGTTTCAATTTAGCCACGAGCTCCTCTATAATAAATCGATTCTATGAACCCAGTAAACTTTTTTGATATTATAAAATGTTAAAACAAACTAAATTAATCAGTGGTCTACAATCAGCAATATTGTCAGTAAAAATGTAAAAATCGGAGAAAATGTGTTTCTTTTTGGACTGTTCTGGACGAAATTAAGAATCCACTTGATTCAGCACCATTCGTTCGATAGTTGGTTTTGTTGATTTTGATTCAAGATTAGTTTGTACCAGGAGATTAGGTACCTGGGCTGGTCGGCATTTCAACCGATAGAGATGATACAGTGCCCTGCATTAGGTATCCTCTTCATAATTATATTCTTAATTCGAGAGAGAGATCAGGATACGTAACTGAACGTAGATTTTGTATATTATTCAATCTATACTAATATTGTAAAGCAGAAGAGTTTGTTTGTTTGGTTGAACGCGCTAATCTCAGGAACTACTGGTCCGATTTGAAAAAATCTTTTAGTGTTAGATAGCCCATTTATTGAGGAAGGTTATAGGCGTATATAATCATGTATAATCATATTAATCATATATAATCACGCTAAGACAAATAGGAGCGGAGCAGTAATGGAAAATGTGACGCAGACGAAGTTGCGCGGGTCAGCTAGTACATAATAGTACTGAATAGTACTGTACTGTGTCATTATCATCTGCCTAGCCTTTTCCCAACTATATTGGGGTCGGCATCCAGTCAAACCGGACTATTTTGAATATCAGTACTTTACGTGGATTGACTACCTACCCAACCTCCAATAGACATTAAGGGCGGGTTGTTTCAAATGGTTGGTACTTACGTCAAAAAGTTACGATTACGGAAGCTTTAACGTTCGTTAAATAAGAAGCGTTGTTTCAAAGCATTTTGGTATAAATTCCTGCTCATCCCAATAGCTCTTGAGTGCAAAGCCCAAACTGCGGCGAAAAAGCTGGGCAGCCTAAATAAGGTTGATTCTTCAAGCTTGGACAGCTTTTAACTCTATACAAAGCACAAGTCTGATCCTGCATGGAGTATTGCAGTCACCTTTGGGATGGCTCAGCGAAGTATCAGCTTGCCACGCTTGACTCAGTGGAACGCAGAGCTAAGAGGCTCATTATCGACGTAATTCTGGTGGATGCCAAGCTACACAGCTTGGTTCATCGCCGCAGGGTAGCCTGCTTGTCGGGCTTCTACAGATTGTACTTCAGAGTGTGTGGCCAAGAGCTCCACGACCTCAGGAAGCACTTCGTATTAGCTAACTGCCGTTTTTTATAGTAGGTATTTTTTTTTCGGTAGAATATACCTTTTCTATAGTAAATTTGAAATTACCAAAACGCGCAAAACCATAGGTGCTGAAAAAAAAATCGCCAGTAGATTATATGGCGACTCTATATAAGCTTTTAATCCAAATTAAGGTCAGGGGCATCTTCAAGGTCAAGGTCAAACTCGTAAAAGTCAAGGCCAAACACTTCAAGGTCAAAATATGCCTAAAATTGTAGAATATTGCCCTCTCAAACTCCAACGTCAAGAATATACTCAAGGTCATACTCGAACCTCTCAAAAATGTTAATTTGAAAGAAGATGTCGACGGAGCCCTGCTGTGCGGGGCTCCTGCTTTTGAGTGGTTTATAAAAAAATAACCTCGAAGGGGATGGCGGGGTCTATTCGCTCGCTTCGCTCGCTCACTCGACCCCGCCATCCCCTTCTAACCTAACCTATCCGAGTCGGGGTGCCCCCAAGTCCAGAGCTCGCTCCGCTTGCTCTTGCATTCTGAGTCGGGGACTTCGGAGACGCCATGGTGTCACTCAATCGTTGAAACAAACGGGTACGATAGACGCTCTCGACCGTGAGTACAAACGATGAATGACACCTGTCAAACGTAAACGTCGCATACATCATAATATTCTGAAATTACGTTTCGTAACCCACAATCGCAAAAATACTTTTTTTTTTTATTTAATTAAGTCTATTATTTGCTTTTTATTTGAAAACATAATACTTGCGCAACTATTTAAAAATAAAATAAAGTCAAAAACTATAATATTCAATAAAAAAAACTTTTAAATGAGTGGTCACTTAGTCTGACCGTAAAACGAAACGACCTTGGACCGATTTTTTTAAGTCATCTGTGACAAAATATGTCATTTTTTCGTAAATAGGTTAGAAATAATTGAATTTTTAGGATTTATTTTCTCTAAAACTATGTGTTTGCGCGCTATAAAACTTCGTGATAGTGTTCTACAAGAAGAGTACTCTACCCAAAAAAATAATCAAGCTCCAAACCCAGAGTTTGTAATACGAAGTGGAGCCACATAATTTATAATTCAAGGAATCAGTGTGGGATCAGTATGCAGTTGAAAATAATTGCTATTTGAAATGTTCTGAAATTATTTCTTATTTCCTATTTGTTTTTTCATATCTCAATGTCCTAAATGTAACGAATTTTGAGTCTCAATGCAATTTGGGCTTTGTCATGTATGGTTTAAGGCTTCTTGTTGCAAAATTTGATAGTAATCTTGACACATAGGTCTTAATCAACGGTCATCTACCTATGAAGTGAGCATTTAAGGTCACACTTTGGGCCTTTTTAGGGTTCTGAAGTCAACAAGGAACCCTTATAGTTTAGTCATATCTATCAGTCTGTCCAATGTTTAGCTCAGAGGCTCTTAGCACTATATAGTAAGTTGTAATATACAAAGTGGTAAAAATAGAAAGATAAAGAACTAAAATATTTACATTTAAGGTGAAGCCCTACACTTAAAGTGGCATGTCACAGTAGGACCCTGGTCCATTTACCAGTAACATTCATCATCTTGTGCGAGCTGTACTCAACGGGCAACCCGTGGGCTGCATGTGGCCCGTCAGGATTTCTCATGTGACCCTGTAGTCTAGCACATTGTGAATTAACATCATCTCATATTTAGTCAGATCATGAACTGATTCACTCCTTGAATTGTTGTGAGTTCTCATTGACCTATGCTATATGAAAACAGTCCTATTCTCACAAATTAAAAAGTCCCATTCATGCAGATGATATTAAAATATGTAGGCTATGGCGGCCCATCATGACGATAGTAGCAGTGCTATGTGGCCTAAAGAGAAAAAGGTTGAGTACGGCTGTCTTATGCGAATGACATCCTCTCCTGGAGAGTATGAGTATCAAATTCAGTCTTTTATAGCATTACAAATAGATAGGAGAGAAAGTTAACCTTACTCAACATTGTTTTGAAAAATCAATAGATACATGATAGCTTTTTGAATAACATTCCTATTGGAACATGGAACAGGGAACATGATGATTCTTATTAGATAATCGACATTAAAATACTTTGTTTCCGTACTTAAAATGACAAATAACAAGCCATATTTGTTAATAAGCTGAGTATTGCTAAAGTTATTCAAACACAGAGGTTATAATCAGGAAACCCCATTTATTCCAGTTAGATACCAATTAGAACATTCTGGCGCATATTTAGAGAGTAATTAACAACACTTACCGGGCACGGTACTGCCTGTCTGTCCCATTTTTCGGAGTATTCCAAGATCTTCCGCTCGTCAATTATCACAGGTCAATCGCTATTTGTACAACGTTTATGTCCTTTTAACACATTTAGGGACTCTAAATGTCTCACAACACACACAAACTTGACCTATGAACCGCACGCACGCATATTTACTATATTTATTTAAATAAAACACGATTGTTGAACTACGATACGTAACTAATCCAATTTTATTGGGATTCGCGGAACTTATGCCCTATATTCGCTTAGGATTAACTTAAACTGTGATACTATTAATATTGCACTCGTTATCGTATCATTATTGCGAATTATTAATTATATAAATAAATTAAACATTACGGCCACTGTGTCCACTTTGACAACTACATACATATATTGCGATAAATATCGCCGTTCGGATACTAATTACGTCATTTGCGAATAAATTAGAATGACGTGCGAAAATCAAACGATTTTTTGTATGGTTAGTTCAAATTTTAGGACATCTTCTTTTTTAAAAGAAAAGTTTAAATTTTAGAATGATTTTTGTAGAAGTAACTGGAAGTAACTCCCATGTAAACTCACTGTCACTTTTGGACATGTATCTGATGTATCTGTGGATGTATCCAAATACAGTAAATGTCAATGTGTTAAGAGGAGTACACACTGGTACACACTTTATTTTCGTACGTAGTACAGTCGCCAGCACATCAAGCCATCCGAAACTGTCAAATTTTCCCAATCAATCTTGAACCTAATGCTTCAGCGATAAAGTTGAAAATCTATTGAAGAATTTTGACAGATTGTTGTAGCTTGATGTGCTGGCGTCTGTACAGTTTTTTTCTTCCCCAGTTACAGTACGATTTTTCTAACTTTGCCGCTCTGAAGTTAGGTTTTAGTGACGACCGCGCAGGTCCCATCGCGTAAAAAAGTGTTACGTTCTTAGAACATTATCCTGTTGTATCATAAACAAGTAAGAAACACAATCAAATAACAGTAACAATAACAAGGTCACAAACATATATAAACTAATATTTTAAAGAGGTAACATTTGTTTGTAAGTTTGTAAGTTTGTATGTAGGGGGAAATCTCAGGAACTACTGGTCCGATTTGAAAAATTGTTTCACTGGTAGAAAGCTACATTATTCGTGAGTGCTATAGGCTATAAATTATAAAGATATCATGCATATTAGTCGTACTATCTCAATTTTTGTCTATCCAGGCGGAAAAAAATAGCTCTTACAACAGAGTTATTTGCGTGCGCTGCCTTAACAGTTGTATATAATTGAAAACAATGAATGGCAACCTGGTCCGCCTAGAATAGTTCTACAAAAAAGTCCGCGGCGCCATATTTCCATCTTTAATATTTTAGCAGATACAGTAGCTTTTATGTGTTAAAAAAAGTATTTTTCGACGTACTTAACTTTGGACGATTTTTTAAACAACAAAATATTAAACCTTATCGAAAAAAATGTTAGTATGATCACAAGAACATCATAGAGATACGATTTGTAAAACCCAAAACAGTATGTCAATTGGTTGAATAGTTTCGAAGATAATATAAAATTACTAAATCGCAAAACGCCGCCCGCGCCGTCCATTCACGAACCGCATTAGAACATGATTTGTACGCACGTTTTATCCATTTACCCATAGACGGCGTTGTGCAATTTCGTCATTTTTCTGAATCGTGGTGTTAAGATTTTCGGCGGATTAATGACCCTCTCCAGTTATTATTTAACTTTTGTCGTTTGGTAGGTGAGTTGTACGTAGTTGATTGAATGTTGTTGGTCTTTAAAATTGTTTTGGTTGCAAGGTTCCTCAAAACACAATTACAATATTACTTCGTTCTCATTCTTCGAGTTCGAAGCTGTGATATTTCTGTTTTTGGGATATCGGACAGTTTTGATTCGGCGATTGTTTATCATGCCTAAAAGGATATCACAACTTTCCCGTCAGACATCCCAGACATGAGACAAGAGCAGCTCGAGTACGCCGTACGGAAGAGCCTCTCGAGGAATAGAGAAAATATTTCGAAAGCACTCGCTGGGAAATCTAGCTCCGAGCGTTCACAGCGGCTTGCTAACCAAAGCTGGAGAACATCGCAGGTCCGTGCTCGGGAATCTAGCGCTGAACGTGCACAGCGTCTCAGTAATTTAAAGCAGCATGTCTCTGCAACAAGGGACAGGGAGTTTAACGCTGAGCGCTCGCAGCGGCTCGCTAGCCTAGCTACATACATATTATTATGCAATAAAAACAAAACCCTCCTTTTGGCCGTCAGGAAATAAATCATAGCAGTCAGTACTAACCGAACCACACTCATAATTTCATCACAAGTTAAAATGTTTACCGCCCAACGAAGTGGGCACGGGTCAGCTAGTACACCATAAAAACACAAATGAAACAGTAAGAAAAAAAAAAAATTTAAAACAATGACAATGTTTAACACTTTTCTCATCAACAGTCATATTGCAATGAGTAAGCGGGACACAAGTATGCATCGAACGTATACGAGTGACTGAGACGCCATGAGCGACCTACCCGGGCATGCGCTGTTTTATGTTTCTTGTGAAATTGACATCCTGTACTTCACATAGGCAAAGATAGAAAAATCGTACTGTACCACCACTTTCAACTAGTTCTATGGCCATGGGGAATGATAATGGGTGTATACAATACCATCTAGTGCTATACATTCAAAAAATTACAAAATACTTGACATTGCTGCTTCTGTGCCATACATAAGTGTACTAACGTATGTGCCACTACCTGGGGTTCCCTGGAGTTATGCGACTGAATGCTGACCTCAATGTTAAGCTGTTGGTCCCGGCTGTCATTTGGAGATTTTTGGCAGTCGTTACGGATAGCCAGAAGCCAGAAAATCTGACACCAGTCTTGCCAAGGAGTACCGTGTTACCCAGTTAATGGGTTGTGGAGGTCTGGTAGGCAGCCGCTCCACGTAAAATACTGGTATTCAGCTGAATCCGGTTTGACTGCAAGCCGACCCCAATATAGTTGGGAAAAGGCTCGGCAGATGATGATCACATAAGAAAAAAACTTTCTACTAAATAATTCTACCATTTGTCGAGTTTTGCTTGGTTTCAATAATTATTTTCAGCTTGAACGAACTATAACTTATAGTATTTTTAATTCAACAATAGTCAAGATTTCTTAGAGATTTCCATGACTTAACACAGTATAAATACTGTGACATTAACGTGCTTTCAGAGAGCCTCTATGTGGTCTGTGTTTCCGAGGCACGGAGGAAACACGGTTTGTTAAGATGGTCACCCATCCACAGACCAACCTCGGCAAGCGTTACTTAGCCTTGAAGATTGACCTGTGCGGCGTTATAATTTAGCCACAAGCTCCTTTTTTTCTTATGTGATAACATTCTATAAAAAACAAACGTATCACGACTGAAGGACATGTAGCCGTGGTCAAGAATAAAATTATTAAAAAAAAAAACAAACGTATTATTTTGAAAATCTCCGTTGAATGTGTGGTTGAATGTTTGTTGATTGTTTTGAATTGCTTTACGAAGAAAATCTGTGAAAATGCCTACTAACAGTGTGATAAGCGAAAAGAAAAAGGCTTTACTTGCTTACAAGGAAAAGATTCTAAACGAGATCAAGTATTGTGAGAGGAATATTGACGACCTGCGCGCCAATCTTAGAAAAAACAATTTTTATAATGATCAGGCCGACAGGTAAGTGTAAATATTATAAAACAAGACGTGTACATTGTATTATAAAACAACAATATAATACTTTATTAACTTCCTCTCTCATAATTATTTAAAATTTTGCTGTGTGTTGGTCCATAATTTTTACATTTTATTGACCACCTGTATAATACTTTATTAACTTCCTCTCTCATAATTATTTAAAATTTTGCTGTGTGTTGGTCCATAATTTTTACATTTTATTGACCACCTGTATGCATGTGTACTTTATGGATTGCAATAAACGATTTGAGAATTGAATAAGATCTGTGTTCTAGTCGTTGACCCTAAAACAACGAAATACCACTTAGCCCAATCCCTACAAAGTCTTGTTGCATTGTAACTATCCATAACAATCAACACATTACAGTTCGGACTCCGAAGATGACTTCCCATCTGCTGTCGACATGGGTCCTTCGGTCACCCAGCTGAAGCAGCAGGAAGCTATGTTGAAGACCTGTCTGCAAGCCACCCAGGAGTTGACCGGCTTGACCATACTACAGTCTGAAGTTGATGTGCTGGTAGAAAAGCCTAAGTTTGAAGGGTATGTATTTAAAGTATGATTTAGGTTGTACAGGCTAGTACTGGAGCACATTCTAGCATTATGTCAGAAGGGTATTTTAGAAAAAAAAGATAATACTTCATCAGATAGATATTGGGAGGAGCTCGTGGCTAAATATTAACAGCAGCATAGATCAATTTCAAGGTTAAGCAATGCTTGCCGTGGATGGGTGACCATCTTAACATACCGATTTTCCGCCTCGGAGAGCATGTTAAGCTGTTGGTCCCGGCTGTCATTTGGAGATCTTTGGCAGTTGTTACGGATAGTCAGAAGCCAGAAAATCTCTGACACCAGTCTTGCCAAGGAGTACCGTGTTATCCAGTTAATGGGTAGTGGAGGTCTGTTAGGCAGCCACTCCATGTAAAATACTGGTTTTCAGCTAAATCCCGTTTGACTGGAAACTGACCCCAATATAGTCGGGAAAAGGCTAGGCAGGCAGATATATATTTGCCTAGCCTTTTCCTAATAATGTTGGGGTTGGCTTCCATTCTAACCATATCCACCTGATTACCAGTAGGTATTTTACATAGTGATTTATAGGCTTCTCAGCATTGGCGGAGCCAGAGGCTAGTTTATTAATACTATTTTCATTTTATACGCAAGGCTAAAAACGTCAGATTATTATGGAGTCTGTTTTATTGTGATAGATCATTTAGTTGAAAAGTCACACAGCTTTGTTTGCACTGGGGTCACAGTTGTGAACTAATTTAAAAAAAAATCCATACTAAAAGTAGCTTTTTTTTTTGTAGGTTTTCTGTTGACAAAATTAGGTATAGTTTACTTCATTTTCGTAAGTGCACATTATAAAGACTCACATTGAAGATGTCATGGACTTTGATGTCAAAGTCTATATCGGATTTCTCTTTGTAATTGTAATATTTAAAGCTTTATAACTCCATCGCTGATGAAAGTATTAAAAAAAATATTTCGATCAAAAATCAAAAGCATTTATTTTAAATAAACCATTTACAGGCACTTTTGAAGTGTCAAGGTCAGTCAGTCAAAACAAAATAAAACATGAAGCTATTTGCATCCAAGTAATCAAAATTGCGTATTTTGCTTTTCTGCGATTTTGCAGTTTGTGTTTTTAGGTGTGGTGGTATCACTAAAAAGTGAAATATTTTACAAAAAAATACAAAACAACTTCCAAATAAAAAAAAAAATCACTACAAATTAAAAAATAACTTTAATTTCGGAAGTCTGTGTTTTTGTGAGTTTCTTCGTATTATGATTTCTTGTGTCTTTGTCACTGTTTTCTAGGCAATGCAAAAGCACAGTCTGATTTCCAGGGTTCTGTACCTGAAAGGTAACCAAGAGAACCCTATAACTAAGCCTCCGTCGTCCATCTGTCTGTCAGCAGGCTGTATCTCAAGAATATCTATTGCGGCTATATTTAGATTAGAGCGATATGAGGTATTGGAAACCTCTGATGTCACATTATTTTGACATTTTTAATCAATTATTTGAGAATTATTATATTACTAGCTGACCCGTGCATCGTCGTCTGCGTTAAATTTTTCATTACTGCTCCGCTCCTTTTAGTCATAGCGTGATGATATATAGCCTATAGCCTTCCTCGACAAATGGGCTATCCAACACTGAAAGAATTTTTCAAATCGGACCAGAAGATCCTGAGATTAGCGCGTTCAACCAATCAAACAAACAAACAAACTCTTCTGCTTTATAATATTACTAGATGACCCGCGCAACTTCGTCTGCGTCACATTTTCCATTACTGCTCCGCTCCTATTGGTCGTAGCGTGATGATATATAGCCTATAGCCTTCCTCGATAAATGGGCTATCTAAAACTGAAAGAATTTTTCAAATCGGACCATTAGTTCCTGAGATTAGCGCGTTCAACCAAACAAACAAACAAACAAACTCTTCTGCTTTATAATATTAGTATAGATAATTAATTTGCTTAGTCAGACATTTTTGTAGCACTTATGATAACTGATGTATGAATATGATATTTTAAATCAATTAAATGTATACTGTATAAATATTTGCACACCACAAGTTATGGTAGAATGTAAATGGCTCTCATTATATTAAGATCACACTTCTTTGTACACCTACATTCTGGCAAATAAATATTATCTTATCTTATCTTATCTTATAACAAAAAATTAAATTAATAGGGACTTCCAAGATACAAGATAACTGCATGTTTTTTTTTTTCGGTTTACGTGATGGTACTTACTAGCTGTCCACCGCTGCTGCAACTGTGTTCTTTTTTTCTTTCATAAGAACCTTCTCCTGACAGTAATAAACACAACAAATGTATGTATGTATTTTATAGGATACTAGCTGACCCGCGCAACTTCGTTTGCGTCACATTTTTCATTAATGCTCTGCTCCTATTTGTCTTAGCGTGATGATATATTATAGCCTATAACCTTCCTCGATAAATGGGCTATCTAACACTGTATGATTTTTTCAAATCGTACCCGTAGTTCCTGAGATTACCCCCTACATACAAACTTACAAACAAATCTTACCTCTTTATAATATTAGTATAGATTTGTATACTGTGTTGTATCGATAAGACTCAATTTTATTTTATTTTTATTTGTTTATTTTACACCTACCACAGTGTAGTCTTTTTAACCCAAAGATTGACTGGTAGAGAATGCCTTGTTGCATTCAGTCCGCCCATGACAGACTTTATGCACAATAGTGGTAACTATTGTGCATAAAGTCTAAATAAATAAATAAATAAACAAAATAAGGATTAGTGAAAACGGTCCAGCCGTTCATGCGTGATGTAAGGACCAAGGGAAATAGGGATTAATTTTTATATCTATACTTAATCTATACTTCTATACTAATATTATAAAGCAGAAGAGTTTGTTGGTTTGTTTGTTTGGTTGAACGCGCTAATCTCAGGAACTTCTGGTCCGATTTGAAAAATTCTTTCAGTGTTAGATAGCCCATTTATCGAGGAAGGCTATAGGCTATATATCATCACGCTAAGACCAATAGAAGCGGAGCAGTAATGAGAAATGTTACGCAGACGACGTTGCACGGGTCAGCTAGTAATATTATAAAAAGTTAACATTTGTTTGTAAGTTTGTATGTAGGGGGTAATCTCAGGAACTACTGGTCCGATTTGAAAAATTCTTTCAGTATTAGATAGCCCATGTATCGAGGAAGGACTTAGGCATATATACATATCATCACGCGAAGACTAAAAGGAGCCGAGCATTGATGGAAAATTTGACGCAGACGAAGTTGCCTGGGTCAGCTAGTATAAGATAGAAGATTATGGTCTTGTTTTCAGAGAGAGCCCAGTAACTGAGCCAGGCACTTGGAGGGAAGTTATAGCTGAATGCAGGATAGATCTCATACCATTCACCATCACATTCTTTATGCATACTTCTGTGAGTATCTTTGTTTTTTTGTAAGTCAGTAAGAGTCTTACACTCCCTGCCGCTACGCCCAGACCAGGAGGAGTCATGATTTTCTATCCACAAGAATTCCTCTCCTTTTACACGATCGCATCCATTACAGCCCTTTTTCCTTCTTATAGTGTGTGCAGTAAGGTCTAACGGCCTCACACACCCTAGTGTCAGAGTTTCTAAACTGCCTCAAGGGCCTCTGACATGCGCCACGACGTCCTCACCTTCCGCCTGACGCAGGTCCTCACCGGACATGGATGTTTCGGGAGGTTCCTGCACCGAATTCGGCGGGAGGAAACGCCCGGGTGTCACCACTGCGAGAATCGACCGGAGGACACGGTGGAGCACACTGTGCAGGTGTGCCCCGCTTGGGCGGCGCACCGCCGTGTCCTCGAAACGGCGATTGGCGGCGACCTCTCGCGTCCGGCCCTGGTCCAAGCCATGGTCCGGAGCGAGACGGAATGGGACGCCGTTGCCTCCTTCTGCGAAGCAGTCATGCTAGCGAAGGAGGTGGCGGAGCGGGAGAGGAGACCCTCTCGTCCCGGCCGCCGTGGTGGACGCCGCGGGCGCTGGCCAGCAATGAGAGTAGTTCACGGTTGGCGCAGTGGTTGAGCGGCCGACTGCTGTGCCACGTGTCGTGGGTTCGATTCCCGCACGGAACAAATATTTGTATGACCTACAGATTGTTGTTCCGAGTCTGGCTGTTTGTGTATGTGACTTTGTATGTTTGTAAACGCACCCACGATACAGGAGAAATTCCTAGTGTGGGGCAACGGTTTAAAAAAAAAAAGTCTAATACTGAGATGAAACTACCCTGGTGTCAGAGTTTCTAGACCGCCTCAAGGGCCACTGACATGGTTTAAAGACCGCCATTTTGCGGCCGGGACCACCGGCTTATACAATCACCGGCACGGATCTTGAGCGCTGACCTACACCTGCGCAAAAGTGAGTTATGGGTCTCTTTGGTGGTATGAAGTGAGGCGCGGGGGCGGGGAAAGTGAATTGATTGGCCCGTAGCGCATCGCGCGTCATAACCGTCACTCGGGATTCGTCCTTTACTGTTGCTGCACGTACCTCACGACGACGTTTTATTTGTCATAAGGTGTACTATGCGCAAAGCGATCCCCACTCTTCGGCCGAGCGCTCAAGAACCGTGCCGGTATCTCTACGTGCCTTCCGAAGCACGGAATCGTCTACAACCCCTTAACTAATATGCTTATACTTCCAGGAGCGTAAGTTCGGGCCACCCTCGTACCGCGGTCTCCGTGTGGTGGCCGTTAAGCCAGCGCATGAGTTGGAGCTTTCCAAGTCAGTGCTGCACAGTGTGAAGCTTCCCAGTGACGCTGTAGAGGTAAGAACAAACGGTAACCCTGAATATCATAACTTAAAAAAAAAACAACGGTTTCCACTCCAGGAGTGCCGGCAGAAGTGAAAACTTGAACATTAACGTTGTGCATTTTTGAATCAGCGGTCTTACGAATTTTCGATCAGGTCACGTGTCCTGACGTCTTACGATTTTTCGATTAGGTCACGTGAGCCTTCGCGCTGCCGATGTTTCGAGCTTATAGTTATTCGAGATTTTGATGCATCGAGGGAGTGAACTGTCGAGCTCATAATTTATCGATTTCAAGTACTATCGAGTAAACGTTTTCGAGCAAGTGCTTTTCGATCTCGCGTCATTCGATTTTAAGTAGGGAACCGCCTGGTCTACTATATCTATCCTGCTAACCGCAGATAAATCACAGTGGTCCCAGTTCAAATAAAATCTGGGAGCCACTGCTGTACGGAGGCGAATGTTATAGTCGTGTTTGTTTGCAGGTACTAAGAAGTTACGCGGCTGGCTACCGCTCTCGACGTACCACGCTCGCTCGCTTGGCCAACAAATACACGAATGCGTTGTTCTTGGAGCCACATGTAAGTTGAAATAGAGTTTTATTATGTCGCAACACCACGAAGCCAGAAAATCTGACACCAGTCTGGCCAAGGAGCACTGTTACCCAGTTAATGGGTTGTGGAGGTCTGGTAGGCAGCCGCTCCACGTAAAATACTGGTATTTAGTTGAATCTGGTTTTATTGGAGGCCAACCCCAAACAGTTGAGATTTTGGGAAAAGGCTAGGCAGATGATGATGATTTGTTTGTTGTACACCTACCAGAATGTAGGCTTTTTAACCCAAAGGTTGACTGGTAGAGAATGCCTTGTTGCATTAAGTCCGCCCATGTACCACTATCTATACTATATCTATAGTAATATTATAAAGCAGAAGAGTTTGTTTGGTTGAACGCGCTAATCTCAGGAACTGCTGGTCCGATTTGAAAAATTCTTTCAGTGTTAGATAGCCCATTTATTGAGGAAGGTTATAGGCTATATATCATCACGCTAAGACCAATAGGAGCGGAACAGTAATGAAAAATGTTACGCCGACGGCGTTGCACGGGTCAGCTAGTAACATTATAAAAATTGTGTTTTTACAGCTAGAGGGAGGGTTCGTGATGAAATGCGCTGACCTTCTAGAAGTATCTTGGAGACTTGAGAACAAGTGGTCACCAGTCGCGCCCTTCCATCACAGAATGAAGTTCGATTTAGAGTTCATGGGTAAGGTCACTTAATTCACATATATCAGTCTGATCCTAAAGTAATGATTTGGTTCGTATTTTATATTCTAATAAAGCTGAAGAGTTTCTTTGTATGTCTGAACGTGGTAATCCGACGGACTCTGAAGTCGAAGAGTCCATTCGAGTGTTACTATTAAAGCGAAAAAAGATTTTGGGAAAAGAAACCTATGAATATGTTGTTGTTATTTTGTACAAGTCAACGAACTGAATTTCATAAAATAAAAGGCTAACTGTGACCAAAC
Source organism: Ceramica pisi (assembly GCA_963859965.1). Classification (NCBI taxonomy): domain Eukaryota; kingdom Metazoa; phylum Arthropoda; class Insecta; order Lepidoptera; family Noctuidae; genus Ceramica; species Ceramica pisi. The sequence continues at coordinate 3,206,264 of OY982556.1, read as the reverse complement.
ATTTCTAAACTACTTGCGATTATCAAGAAAACAATTCCACGAATTATTTTCCCGTTTGGAAACTTATATTGGTAAACAAAATATTCGCTGACTTCGCATCACATTTTGCTGGACGATTTTCAACCTCATCGATAAATTCTTCAACCTGAGGGCTAATTCACGTAATTTTATGACGCGCCGATTAAGTTTTAGTGCAGTTGCAGTTAAGTTCAAGTTTGAGTGATAAACGGTATTCTTGTAATCTTTGAACTACGCGTAAGCTGCGCGTGAACTGCACGTCAACTGCACGACAACCAAACTTACTTATGAGTAGAAAAAATATTACTCACTAAATAATAGAATAGAATCGATAACATTTCAATGATTAAGACGTTATTATAATATTAAAACAAATTTGCGTTCCGAAGCACGCACCAAAGACGCGCAACAGTAGGTAGCCGTTATTGCGAGCGTGACGCGAACTTGACGCTCACGTGTCTGACAGCGGTAGAGAATACGGAAAGCGTTGTTATGATCGAAACTTAACTTCAACTGCACTGCAACAGCACTTATTTAGTTTCGTGAATTAGCCTACTGATTTTCGTTCATGTTTAAAAGTTAACAAAAACAACGTGCGCATCTCCACAAGTCGCTCCGTTTATCATTCTCTAGCTGACCCACGCAACTTCGTCTGCGTCACATTTTCCATTAATGCTCCGCAGCTATTTGTCTTAGTGTGATCATATATAGCCTATAGCCTTCCTCGATAAATGGGCTATCTAACACTGAAAGAATTTTTCAAATCGGACCAGTAGTTCCTGAGATTAGCGCGTTCAACCAAACAAACAAACTCTTCTGCTTTATAATATTAGTATAGATAAGGATTAACAACAGCGCGGCGGCAGCGCTGCAGCTGTGTGTCATTTAGCGGCAAATTAGAAGGCGCCCGAACCAGTAGTTCCTGAGATTAGCGCGTTTAACCAAACAAACTCTTCAGCTTTAAATATTACTAGCTGACCCGGCGAACTTCGTTCCGCCTAACAGTCGTCTCTATTTTTTTTTTTTAATATACGTAGCCTAAGTTACTCTTTATTACATCAGCTACCGGCCAATTAAAGTCCCGTCAAAATCGGTCCAGCCATTTCAGAGATTAGCCGGAATAAACAGACAGACAGACAGAGAGAGAGAGACAAAAGTTGTAAAAACTGTAATTTTGGTTTATGTACCGTATATGTATTCATTAATATGTAGTAAAATACGGTTATTTAAATATTACAAACAGACACTTCAATTTTATTTAGATGTATAGATTACTAAAAAATACATGTTTATTATTAGAATATTTTAAATATTTAGGTAATTTCAGACTGCTCAACATTAATTCCATTTCTTTTCCAGAGGAATCCTACATAAAAATAATAACACAGGCTCACAAGCAACTTCTGGATCCTTCGATACAGACAGACGAACGCACCCTTCTCCTAGCTAAAATTATTACGACCTGCCTCGAAGCACGCGGTCCAATAGACCCCGAATCAGATCTAGAGTCCAAAACCACAGAAAGAGACAACGATATTGACAACCGAGGGAGCGAAAATGAGAAAAGAGATAGCGAAGTTATGGCTCCACCGAAAAGCCTTCCTAAAAAAGTCAAACAGAAGAATAAAGACTCAAATACTGCTCAAAAAAGAAATCTAGATGATGATGATGGTGGTTCTGGAGCTAAAAAGATGAAAAATGATGAATCTCAAGCTAAAAAAAATACTGCTGAAGCTAACAATCCTAGGAAGAGTAAAGTTAATGATGTTGCCACTGAAGGTGGTAAAAAAAGAAAATTAACTGAAGTCAATAAAGTTGACAGTGTAAAAAATATTAAAGAGAGTGGTAACACTGAAAATGTAGACGTCAATTCTAAGGACAATAATGAAGAAGACAAAACTGGCAGCACTAAAATTAAGAATGCTAAACTAACTGAAAGTAACACGAAATCTAAGAATTTAAAAGAAAATGAAGAAAAAGCTGCCATTGCTAACTCTAAACCTAAAAATATGAAGGAATCGGTGTCTAATGATGATAAAATTAGTAAGACTAAAAACAAAATCACAAAAGAAGCAGAGGATGCTGCAGCTAAAGAAACAAATGCCAAAACTAAGACAAAAAAATTAAAAGAACCTACGAATGTTTTAAAAGAACCAGCTAAGGTAGATAGTACTGCTAAACCCAAGACAAAGATTGTCAAAGAGAGTGGCAAAAAACAAGAAAATGATGAACTTAAAATAACAAAGGAAGCAGACGATGCTGCAGCTAAAGAAATGAATGCCAAACCCAAAACAAAAAAAATAAAAGAACCTACGAATGTTTTAAAAGAACCAGCTAAGGTAGATAGTACTGCTAAACCCAAAACAAAGATTGTCAAAGAAAGTGGCAAAAATCAAGAAAATGATGAGCTTAAAATAACAAAGGAAGCAGGCGATACTGCAACTAAAGATACCAATGCAAAACCTAAAGCAAAAAAATTGAAAGAACCTACAAATGTTTTAAAAGAACCAGCTAAAGTAGACGGTACTGCTAAACCCAAAACAAAGATTGTCAAAGAAAGTGGTGAAAAACAAGGAAATGATGATGTTAAAGAGAATAAAACTAAAGACGTTGAAAAAATCAAAGGTAGTGCTACCAAAGTGGATACAAATAAAAAAACTAATGCAGAAAATGGTAAAAATGACGTTAATGAAGCTAAAAATGCACCAACGAATGGGGCTGGTCATAATAAAGAGAAAAATAAAAATGAAAATAATGTGAAATCTAAAGGTATTGAGGAAAATAAACTTAAAACAGTTGTTAATACAAAAAGCAAAGAAAACATAGATGCTAATAAAGATGCTGGGCGTCCCAAAAGCAAGATTTCTGTTAAAACTACTAATAATGAGAATATTACTGATGCAAATACTGACAAAAATGTCAATAAAATTAAAAATACTGACACGGCGAAAGCCAAGAGTGCCGCCAACACGAAAACTGACAGCCAAGTAACTAAAAAAAACCCTCAAACTAATACAAATGTTGCTAACACAAAAAACGATGGACAAACCAAAAAAGTTCTTGAAAAAAAGAACACAAATAAAGGAAAAATAACTGAGGTAGCGAATAAAGTGGATAACAATATTAAAGCGAAAGGATCTAGTACTAAAGTTAAAAATATCACGCAAACAGTTAAAAAAGTAACAGAGAAGAATGCCATAAATACAAGAAATAAAGACAAAATATCACAAATAAATACAAAAGTTCCAGTAAAAATCGTTAAAGAAAATGCGCCTTTGAAAGAAGTACCTGAAAAAGTATTAAATATTAATAAAATTAAAGATTTGACTAAGAGTAATAAAACCATAATTAAAAAACCAATAATAGCATCGCACAGGAATTCTTTAAGATCTCAAAATCCTCCTAAAGTAACAAAAGCTGGTAACACTAAAGCTATCACCACTGGTAACACTGAAAAAGAAAATGGCGGCAGAGGGTCAATAATCTGTCCTCCGTCTGTGAAGGTTGTTCTAAGTAGTAAGTATTCAAATCTAACTATTTTTACACAGACATAAATAGAACTATGGTAAGCGTCAGTTAAACTTGCAATAAATTACATGGACCGTTCCCTAATTTTAATTTAAGAAAGTCAATAATTGAATGTGGAGGAGCTCGTGGCTAAATAATAACAGCCACACAGGTCGATCTTCAAGGTTAAGCTACGCTTGCCGAGGTTGGTCTGTGAATGGGTGACCATCTTAACATACCGAGTTTCCTCCGTGCCTCTACTATGAAACTACACCAACAGCTAACGTTAGCTGTTGGTCCCGGCTGTCATTTGGAGATCTTTGGCAGTAGATGCATCGCGCCGGCTCGTGCTATCACATAAAAAAAAAAAAACTGAAGGTTGCCTTTGATGCATCCCTTAGCTAATATTAAGTCTAAAGAATACAGTCAAAAATAATTTTTAGGTACTTTTTTTTTAGATTTTTAGCAATAAATCGGAAAATACTCCAAAAACCCAGTGATAGAATTTCTGATAAGTACCTCAAATCGTAAACTCTGGCAAAAATGGATTATTCTTTATTCTGTTTAATTGTTAACAGAAAATCTCCCATCGACATTCAAGACGACATCCCAAAAGACGTTTAAGCAGAAAATGGTGACATCTACTAATATACCACGTAAGTAGTCATTTTTATAAATAAACTAGCTGACCCACGCACCTTCGTCTGCGTCACATTTCCCTGAATTTCGTTTGCTACAAACCTCACGGAGCCTGAGACCTTTCCAACGAATGCAAAACCGTGGAAATCGGTTCGTGCGTTCTGGAGTTATAGCGTCAGGAAGGAAAACCCGACTTATTTTTATATTATAGATCGTCCGGGAAAGAACTATTAATCTTTCTATATTATCTTCTTCTATAATATAAAAATGAATCGCTAAATGTGTTGGTAAGCGCATAACTCAACAACGCCTGGACCAATTTGGCCAATTCTTTTTTTGTTGTGTTTGTTATCAACAGGAGAAGGTTTTTATGTAAAAAAAAGTTGCCAGTTAAATATCCTTGGACATTTCCTCCTTGAAAATAAGTTGACGGGAGCGAAGCCGCGGGGGACAGCTAGTAATATTATAAAGAGGTAACATTTGTTTGTAAGTTTGTATGTAGGGGGTAATCTCAGGAACTACTGGTCCGATTTGAAAAATTCTTTCAGTATTAGATAGCCCATCTATCGAGGAAGGACATAGGCTACATATCGTCACGCTAAGACTAAAAGGAGCCGAGCATTAATGGGAAATGTGACGCAGACGAAGTTGCGTGGGTCAGCTAGTGATTGATAAACATATATTACAAGTAACAAAGGAGCGTTCAAGTATTACGTAACGCAAGTTTTGGAAATCTTTTCCCCCCCCTCTCCCCCATGTAACGCGCTGAAACGTATTTCTGTACCCCGCTCCCCCCTAGTAAAACGTTACGTAACCACCAAGGGACCAATTCCAATTTAAATTTTGAGAAAAAAAAGTTTTAAAAATGCGTGAGAGATGGTGGAAAGGTGACAAAAACATTGTTACGTAACGCGAAGTTCAAACCCCCCGGTCCCGCCCCTGTAACGCATCTTAATGTTATGATGATCTATCAATCTATACTAATACTATAATTATATATTACTAGCTGACCCGTGCAACGTCGTCTGCGTAACATTTTTCATTACTGCTCCGCTCCTATTGGTCTTAGCGTGATGATATATAGCCTTATAGCCTTCCTCGATAAATGGGCTATAACACTGAAATAATTTTTCAAATCGGACCAGTAGTTCCTGAGATTAGCGCGTTCAACCAAACAAACTCTTCTGCTTTATAATATTACTAATATTAGTATACATTAGTAGGTATAGATAGACTAGCTGATCCGGCGAACTTCGGTCCGCCTAACAATCGATTCTTGATTTTTTTTAAATATACGTAACCTAACTTAAACCTTATTATATTATGTACCGTATAAATTCATATAAATGTAGTAAAAAACGGTTATTTCAATATTACAAACAGACACTCCAATTTTATTTATATTTATAGATTATGAACTTTAATTTTGAAACTCGGTTAAAATACCTTTTTGTTTCAGGGTTATTAAAAAAGCCAGCCCCAAAGATGACATAATGGATAATGTAAATGTATAATGTTAAATTATTATAATCAAATTGTGTGCCTTAGTTGTAAAATGAATTATTTTTTTAAGAGAAATCTGTCAAAAATAAAAATACATGTTTTTTTACTTAAAAATGTCTTTTAATTATTAAAATTACATGATAAAAATGATTAACTTACTAAGACCAGGTTCTTGAACAAAAAATTAAACACAAGTTATGCGATTTGTTGAATATTCTTTGAACCAATCAGTAGCCGAGGCCGCCATCATAACAAATAAGGTCCTATATGTCACCAGATTATATTTTCTCGGCATATTGTGAATATATAATTTTGAATACAATAAAACCCATCCAAATACGTTTGTTATTGAAAAAAAATATAGTTCACTATTTCACGTGATATACGTTCTTACGGTGTCTGCTATATTCCGGTGACATATAGACACAAAACTAAGTAACCGAATTTCGACCTTAACTCATTTTCTTAACGTCGGAAATCAGTTACTTCGTTTTGTATAGATATGTCCATTTTTCTTTTGACGGCAGTACCCATGTTTGACAAATTGAAACATGGTTCGCTCTTCTTTTCGATCGACAATCGGTGATTATCGGGCAAAGTCGCGAGCAGAAGCTAGTTAGTAACACCGAATTAAAATGATATTAAACCAATTTAACGATATTCCAATAATGTAACTTTAAAATTAAAGAGTTACAAAACTATATTTAAAATTTCCGATATTATTTAGTACATTTTTTTTCGAGGGTACAAGCGACTGTCGGAAGAAATAGAAGAACGAATCAGCAGTCGAAGTGAAAGCTTGGGTGAAGTGAACACAAAGTGAGCTGTCAATAATCGTGTCGACGGCGCGTTCGTGTTCCACGCGCGCCTCCATGAGAGTCAGCACACAGGGGCCCGAAAAGGCCGACGCCTGCCGGAGTCGCGGGACTATTCGAAAGAGATATCGTGGCTCCGGAACACAAAGGGCAGTGAAGGAACATGGATGGGCTTTAGTCAGTAGAAGTCTGACACTCCCTCCCGCTACACCCGGAGCGGGAGGAGTCATTGGATGATTTCCCATCCCTAAAAAAAAGCCGTCAATAATCGAGATGGAATAACAGCTCACTTCGTGACCACATTAACCAAGCCTTCACTTCGACAAGTTCACAGAATCGACCGGCTGATTAATTTCGCATATTTTTTGTACCAGAAACTAGTCTTAGAACATGAAAGAATTATATTAAAACACTAAAAATACATATCTAAGACATTACAATGATAAAAATTATTCTTAAAATCAATACAATACATGTCAAAAATGTAAAATAATACATTCAAATTGAATTATACCTACAAAAACTCATACATAAAAAGTTTTCATAAAAAATAATTTCGAAGTCAATAAAATGACAAATAATATTCTTAAAATCAAACTTTTAAGATAAAAAAATCAAATTGACTTGTCACAGAATAATAATTCATTAAAGAAATTGATATAAAAATTAATATCAAAGGCTTAAAAATATTCTTAAAATTAATAAGTACATGTCAAACTTATAAAATAAAAATTCAAATTGAAATACAATAAACTCGCAAAATAATGTGTTCATTTGAAATTAATGGATGGAAGTCACAATAAATGTTTTCATAAGAGAAAATGATTTAAAATTTCTCCAAAAATGGGTAGTTCTTGTGAGTATCGCCCATTCTGAAAAAAAAACCAATGTTTAGAAAAAAAAAAACAAAATAATTTTATCGAATCCCCGTTATCGCTAACTCGCTCGACTTGTAAAAAATAGGCTTGTTTGCTGAAAAAATCTAATTAGTCCGTCAGTTAGATTATCAAAAAATATTTGACCCGTATTTTTTCTTTTATTATTTATTTATTTATTTATTATATACTTTATTGTACACCTCATAACAAGTACAGGAGAACCAAAATTGACGAAGCTGCGAAGTTACGACGCTTTTAAAATTCTCAATACGTCACACCTTCGCATAAGTTTTAGTGGGTCGTGACGTCACGAGCCCCCACTCCCGAGTTTTGATGCGTTTTATCTTTGTCAATATTCATTGATTTGCAAAAATAAAAAATACCATTATTTTTCAATACTCTAACTGACGGACTAAATAGTTTTGCAATTTGTGGATGATGGAATCTAGCCTAAGCTGAAACTACGGACTTCGCGCTTAAAGAACAGCCACCAGGTACAAAATCATAAACTTACCCCTTGAAGGTGAACGTGCGCTTGTTATCGTTGAGCGCGTTCAGGGCACTTAGATGCTCTTGATCGATCTCAAAGTCCAAAGCTTGCAAGTTCTCCCACAGATGGATGGCCGACGAGGCCTTCACAATGACGTTGCGGCCATTTTCAATTTGGTATCTGTAGGTATTACATACAATATTACATTTAATAGTAGATTATGCATCAAGGGGATAAAGCAGTGTCTTACCTACTAACATCTACTTATGTATTGCCCATATTTGCAAATAAATGCTATTCTATTCTATTCTATTTATGGCACGGGCGTCATATTGGATCCCGAACGCAATTAAGGAACCGAGAGTTAAAATCCTGGATGCAGCGAGTGATTTAAGCTGGCCCAAGCTAACCCTGAGGAAAATACATACTCAAATTTTCATTCCTTCTGCGAGAAAATTGTGCTCAAGCCATGAACAGAGGCGTCGTGTGAGGAGCTTAACCCCCCCTAAAGACCCCGATTTCTTTGTGGTTTACGAAGACTGAGGAATTAACGAAAAGAAACTGAGGAAGCTTAGCACCTAATCAAAATAAAATATGCGTTTTTCTAGTGTTTACTTTGCTTAAACACCCCCTCAGCGGGGTCAAGCTTTTAGTGCAAAAGTGAGTACAAACGAAAGTCCTGGATCCAGCCCTGACTTATATTTTTGACGTGTTCTTCAATGAACCAATCCTAATATATAAAATTCTTCCGTTACTAAGTGAGTGACAGTCAGACAACGCTCAGCAGAAATGGCTGGTCGTAGAAAGCTGTCATGTAGGTTCCTCGGGGAGCGAAGGGGATCACTAAGAGGGGTTTGCCCAAAATTCCTACGGGAACGGGAAATAGTTATTTATTTAACCATTTATGTACACACATTTAATAAGAACATGAGAAGAAGGAAACAGAAAAATAGGTACAAAGGTGATGCTTATTTCTAAAGAAATCTCTTTCGAAAGGAGAGTAGAGTAAAAAGAGATGTAGACATTGTGTACTAAAGTTATAAATAGCTAAAATGAAAATAGTAAATTTTTAATATTACGTACAATACATAAATAACACTAAAATATACTTACTAAATAATATTAAAATATAAATATTAATATATAATTATAAGCAACTATGACGAGAAGGAAAGATAGTGTTCTTTCAGTCTTCTTTTAAAAATAGCAAGAGTTTGGCTCTCCCTAATGTCAGGCGGTAACGAATTCCACAACCGTACCGCATGCACAGTGAAGGAGTAGGAGTAAAAATCGGTAGAGTGGGGAGGGGATTTAAGGAGATTTTTAAGATGTGACCTGCAAGGCGCATTCGAAGGACGGGAATAGGAGAAGCGTGCTCGCAGGTAGGAAGGCGTTTTAGGGTTGTGAAGGATGTTGCATAGCAGACACAAAATCCGAGAGTTCCTGCGAAGAAGTTCCTTACTTTATAAGTAGCTGCGCAGGCGTCACACCCAGAGCGGCAGATGCAACCTTAACCACGCTGTCGTCTATCACTGCAGTTGACGAGCTCTTGTACTCGGCAGGCGTTCCCTGGAAACGAAATATAATATTATTAACTAGTGGTCTGTCTAGCCTTTTCCCAACTATATTGGGGTCGGCTTCCAGTCAAACCGGATTCAGCTGATTACCAGTATTTTACGTGGAGCGACTGCCTACCAGACCTCCACAACACATTAACTAAATAATAAATAAATAACTGGGTAACACGGTACTCCTTGGCAAGTCTGGTGTCAGATTTTCTGGCTTCTGACAATCCATAACTACTGCCAAAGATCTCCAAATAACAGCCGGGACTAACAGTTTTACGTCCTTTCCGAGGCACGGAGGAAACTCGGTATGTTAAGACGGTCACCCATCCACAGACCAATCTTGGCAAGGGTTGCTTAACCTTGAAGATCAACCTGTGCGGCTTCTATTATTTAGCCACGAGCTCCTCTTTATGATATAGTTTTTATAAATGCATAAAATAACTGAATTAAACTTGGCAGTTTTGAGGGGGCACTTACCTTAGAGCCTAGAACTCCAAAACAGCTGAGTGTAATGTTGTGTTGTTCGCAGAAATTTTGCAGTTTTTGTTGCGTCAAGTACGGGTGAGATTCCACCTGCAAGAATAATTAAGTCAGTAAAAAGTAACTCTCCCGTCCGGATATCGGCAATAGGCTAGATTCCATCATCCACAAATTGCAAAATTATTTAGTCCGTCAGTTAGAGTATTGAAAAATAATGGACAAGTATTTTTTGTTTTTGTAAATCAATGAATACTGACAAAGATAAAACGCATCTAAACTCGGGAGTGGGGGCTCGTGACGTCACGACTCACTAAAAAATATGCGAAGGTGTGACGTATTGAGAATTTTAAAAGCGTCGTAACTTCGTCAATTTTGGTTCCCGTAACAAAAGAAAAAACACGGATCAAATATTGTTTGATACTATATATATATATATATTATTTGTATACTTTGTTGTATCGATATGACTCAATTATATTTTATTTTTATTTGTTTGTTGTACACCTACCACAGTGTAGTCTTTTTAACCCAAAGGTTGACTGGTAGAGAATGCCTTGTTGCATTAAGTCCGCCCATGTACCACTATTGTGCATAAAGTCTAAATAAATAAATAATAAATAGATAATCTAACTGACGGACTAATTAGATTTTTTCAGGACACCAGCCTATTGTGGCCCAAAGATCCTAATGTCTTTAGCTAGTAGTGTAGGTACAGACAACAGCACATCAAGCTCAGCAATCTGTCGAATTTCTTCAGTAGATTTTCAACTTTACCAATGAAGATGTAAGGTTCAAGGTTGATTGGGTTTTGACCATTTCGGGTAGCTTGATGAGCTAGCGGCTGTACAACCTAACGAAGTCACTGCGGAATTTACCAAAAGTAATCCAAAGAGGCTTGTTATGCGTTAAGAAAAATAAAATGGTATGTGGTTTTTCATTGTTTACTTTGCTAAAGACACCCCCCAAACGACAACACTGGATCCGACCCTGGTGACCAACATCAATGGAGATTAGCAAAGTATGTAATAGTGGCATTGCGCAAATGGCGACTTGCCAATATATCAAAAAAAAGTATGTAATACATAGATATTTTAGTCACACACTTTTAAACACTCTTCTCCATTATCCTATATTTTGTTTAAAATGAACAATACCCCTAAAACCGGGGGGCCCCCAAATTTTTTTTACAGGGTTTTTAGACTAGCTACGCCATCACTGCGTAGGACCAACGGTTTTAATTTCTTTCTGAGGCCCCGTCTCTTGGAACGAACGAAAAAAAAAAGGCTTATGTTTAACTTACCACCAGATATCGTAACATTTAGCAGTCAAAAATAGTAAATGATCACCAAAATTAAACCCGCATTTTAATGTAAACTTATAACCAAAGTTATAACATCTTGCTATCCTATTTAAGCAAACCAACAAAAAAAATATTCTAACCCAAAAATAGTTAAAATGATACGCAAAAAAATAACATCTCGTTATCAGATTAAACCAAATGATTCACCAACAATAGAAGGGATCTGGCGCTCGGCGGCCGCTGCCGCGGCACTATTGTATTTTTAGACTTTATTTTTCTGGTGTTAAGTAGATATTTTTGGTTACAAAACTAAGGGTATCAAAGCATTTTATGGTGGTCATTATATTTACCCCAAAAAAAAATATAATCAGAAAAAAATAATATTTAAAAAAAATATAAAAAAATTAACTTTATTTAAGTTTTCTCTAGCTATAATTAATAAAATAGAAATTCAAATAGTCCAACTTACCTGATTGATGACCGGCTTCACCTTCCCTTTATCCAAAATCCTCTGAAGTTGCTTGGAGTTAAAATTACTGACTCCAATGCTCTTCACCAGACCTTTGGCTACTAGGCCTTCCATGCCACGCCAGGCGTTCAGGTAGTCGTGCTGCGAGTACTGCATGACTGAGGCGATCCTCGGCACAGGATCGGGGCCTTCCTGTTAAGAAAATGAAGATATTTCATCAGCACATCAAATTTCTGTATTAGATTTTCAACTTTATACCTGCAGTAATTAAGTTTAATTTTGATTGGCAAAATTTGCTAGTTTCGTGTACATTGATGTGCACACTTGTGAATGATAAAGTCCTTCTGCATGTGCGTATTTTTTTCCCGACTCCTAACCTGAGATGCGTCATGCGTTGCTCAATATTCACAAATGGAATTATAGGCTCCTCGCCACCAGACGGGGTGGCGAATTTTGGGCGGGAGTTATGTTGAAAAATTCTTTCAGTATTAGATAGCCCATTTATCGAGGAAGGCTATAGGCTACATATCATCATGCTAAGACTAAAAGAAGCCGAGCATTAATGGAAAATGTGACGCAGACGAAGTTGCGGGGGGCAGCTAGTGTTACATAAGAATATTTCCTCAATACAATATTATCAACTTAGTGTATTTAATTTGTAAAAAGAAGTTTATTTTAAAAGTCATCGAATAATAAGGAGATAACAAAAAACTACCGAATTTTGGGTCGGGCAGGTGTGAAACGAGTGCGCGTTTTGTTTCTTCAAGGTTGCTGGCGTAAGTCGTCGCCTTAATTGAAAGACCTATATCTCTTTTCTTTACAAATAAATGATCTTTTATCTTTTATCTTTTATCTTTCATTTTGACCTCAAACAATCCATCCAAATTTTCTTTTAACCGACTTCCCAAAAAGGAGGAGGTTCTCAATTCGGTTGTATGTTTTTTTATGATTGTTACCTAACTCCGACAATTATGAACCGATTTCAAAAATTCTTGTATTATCTGAAAGGATATACTTGCAGATTAGTCCCATTTAAATTTTATCAAAATCAGTTACGAACTTTGGATTTTAAATCGAAATAGCTGGAATTCGTCTCCTTGGATGATAGTTTTATGTCATCCAAGTAATCGAAATTGCGTATTTTGCTTTTCTGCGATTTTGCAGTGGTGTTGTTATGTGTGGGGTACCACTAAAAGGTGAAAAATAAAAAACTTTTTACAAAGTTATTTTTTACTTTGTAGTGTTGTTTTTTGGAAGTCGGTTGTAATTTTTTGTTTATCATAGTTACCATGGCAACTAAAAAGGTGCTACTCCACTTACCTTGAACGACATGGGGTTGTGGATTAAGTAAAGGTCAAAGTATTTAAGCCCCATTTTCTCCAGCGAAGCATTGCAGGCTACCTCGACCAAGTCTGTGCGGTGGAACGTACTCCAGAGCTTCGAAATGATGAACAGGTCCTCTCTGTGAACAGGAAAATTTAAGTTAAGAATAATAAGTTTATGTTGAGTTAGTTTAATAAACTTAACTGCTTCTGTGGTCGAGTAGTTTAGGCGTTTGCCTTGTAACCCGGTGGTCATGGGTTCGATTCCCACGGGAAAGCATACTTTGTAAAGTTATCCAGTTTGGCGAGGGCATTGCAGGGCTTAAAGGCATGTCATTCGTAGTTTGGTCTCGTCATAATTATTGTAAGTTCTCTTAATCAGAAATTATTATAAATCATCATATTTATTAGTATATTATTTTAGCAAATATATATGTATTTTATAGTATATATATATTATTTGTATACTTTGTTGTATCGATAAGACTCAATTTTATTTTTATTTGTTTAACACCTACCACAGTGTAGTCTTTTTAACCCAAAGGTTGACTGGCAGAGAATGCCTTGTTGCATTAAGTCCGCCCATGTACCACTGTTGTGCATAAAGTCTAAATAAATAAATAAAAAGATGATTCCGTGCTTCGGAAGGCACGTATAAGCCGGTGGTCTCGGCCGCCAAATGGCGGTTGTGAGACGCCCTTGTGGCGATTTAGAATCTCTGACACTAGAGTGTGTGCACTTGCAATTAATAATTATATATCGGGCGTAAAAACACCCATAAGAACAAAGATGACCTATATATTGATACCCGTCACTGGCATCTTCTTTTTCTAGGCCATACCTGGGTAGCATAAGCAGATAAGGTAAGGTATAAAGTAAGCAGGTCTTACTTTATAATAAATATAGGTCACAACTAAAATCTTCTGAAAGAGCCAAGCCCTAGGCTGCGCGGACCTCGCACCCTACCTACCGCTTGGGTTGTGTCACACCCTGCAAGCCATAACCATGGGAGGCCGCGTGGGCTAAGGCCGGGCTGGAAAGCCAGCTCGAATATATGGCCAGTGAGTTAAGCGCCCCAGCGCCCCTTGAGCTTGCCGCCCAGGGCACGTGCCGTATTGCCCCCCCTTCGATCCGGGCCTGAGCAGGAGTAAAAAAAGAACGTTTCTTTTGTGTGCGTGTGTTTTTTTTTTAGTTTACGGAATCGTTTGTGCGATAAGCCGACTCGCACTTGGTTGGTTTTTAACGTAGCTTACCGTCTCACAGTGCCGTCGTCAATTTTATTTTGAATAGCTTCTCCAATTTCTTTTTCCATGCCGTAGATAAAAGCTGTGTCGAAAGCCCGATAGCCCAGGTCTATTGCAGCTTCAATTATAGGCTTCACTAAACGGGGGTCCATCTGTGAAAAGGAAAATATAACGGATTGAATTTAAAAAAAAACTAAGAACTATCTTCAATCAAAATGGAATGCTGAGATAAATTACTGACAGCTACAACTTAAAACCTTAGCACCCCCTTTTTTTTTAGGGATGGGAAATCATCCAATGGCTCCTCCCGCTCTGGGTGTAACGGGAGGGAGTGTCAGACTTTTACTGACTAAAACCCATCCATGTTCCTTCATTGCCCTTTGTGTTCCGGAGCCACGGTGTCTCTTGCGAATAATCCCGCGACTACGGCAGGCGTAGGCCCTTTCGGGCCCCTCTGTGTGATGACTCTCTTTGAGGCGCGCGTGGAACACTAACGCGCCGTCGACACGGCCTGTCGTCACTAGACGGACGGACGGCGAGCCACCCATAGCTCCCCGTCCACAGGCCCGCGCCTACGGTGGCCGGAGGTCACCAGGTGGTGACCCCCGACGCCCGCGGCGTCTAGCGCGGCGGCCGGGACGAGAGGTTCTCCTCTCCCTCTCCGCCACCTCCTTCGCTAGCATGACTGCTTCGCAGAAGGAGGCAACGGCATCCCATTCCGTCTCGCTCCGGACCATGGCGTGGACCAGGGCCGGACGCGAGAGGTTGCCGCCGATCGCCGCTTCGGGGACACGGTGGTACCCCGCCCAAGCGGGGCAAACCTGCTCAGTGTGCTCCACCGTGTCCTCCGGACGATCCCCGCAGTGTTGACACCCGGACGTTTCCTCCCGCCCGATTTGGTGCAGGAACCTCCCGAAACATCCATGTCCGGTGAGGACCTACGTCAGGCGGAAGGTGTGGACGCCGTGGCGCCTCTCAAGCCACTCCTCAAAGACCCATCGTGGCGTGCCCAACCTTAGCACCCCCTAAACCGTCTTTTTCTCTAATCGCCTAAATTGTTCTTTTATTATTTACTTCGGTCAGTATTCTTAGCAAGTTTCAAGTATCCAAGGGATAAAATTTTTATACAAACTTCCACCACCATTTTCAAAAATCCTATCTTAACCCACTTCGGATAAGCGATGATGCGTTCTAAGATGGAGCACACTTGCCTGGAAGTAACCAATTCACTCTTGACTTAAAAGACTCCCAGGTTGTTGCTATCAGGAAACACAGACTCCGGCAGGGAATTTCACTCCTTTGCTATACGCAAGCAAGATGTGTAAGTATCCAAAACGTTTTGTGGTCAAAAGCAAGCCTATCTATACTAATATTAAAAAGCAAAAGAGTTTGTTTGTTTGTTTGGTTGTACGCGCTAATCGGAACTACTGGTCGGATTTGAGAAATGATTTCAGTGTTAGATAGCCCATTTATCGAGGAAGGCTATAGGCTATCATTACGCTAAGACAAATAGGAGCGGAGCATTAAGGCTGTACCCTGACCAAATAACCTTGAGCATTTTTTCCCTCAATAACAGCGCAAGAGATACAATAGTGAATACGCTCAGAATGTTGAATAAAATCGTTATAAAATCTAATTTTGGTCGTTTGAAAAAAATACTTCTACCAAAATGGTCATAATTAAATTGCCTATCCATGAGTGTAAGTACAAAATCAGAATAATCGTTAGTTTTCGAGAAGATGCATGTTTCCAGTATTTTTTTCTCATTTCTGTAGTTTCGTTGTGAGGAGATTAATCAAACATTATACTTATTAAAAAAAAAAAAGTCTACCATTTTGAAGGCAAGATTATGTAGAAATTTACTGTATTTTTTATAAGTTGATATTTCGTTTGTATAACGAGTATATAGCTCCAAAAAATTGCACAAAAAACGCTCCGTTTTGCTCGGGGACGCGCCTTAATGGAAAATTTGACGCAGACGAAGTTGCGCGGGTCAGCTAGTTACTTAATAAAAAAAAACTAACTTACCAAAGCGGTTCCCAAGCCAATGACGGGCATCTTTTTGCCATCAGACAATGTTAAATACGGCATAGTCTCTATGCTGCCATAACGGGTCTTCGCGTTGACTAAATCTTGTATCTTCATTTCGTAAACTTCCTCAGATATCACTGTGGGTGAACTTTTCTTCGTGGTTGCTAGTGTGGTTGTTATTGTACTTGCTCGTGTGGTTGTTATTGTACTTGCTCGTGTTGTTGTTATTGTACTTGCTCGTGTGGTTGCTCTTGTGGTTGCTCCTGCGGTTGTCGACTCGTACCGTGATTGGGCTGTCTTGCCCTGTAAAGAGAAATGAGTTTTTTTGGTAATGGCTTGAATGTATATTGCACAGATGCAACGAGTAACAGAATAAACGCGATACCTCTTAAGGGGTCATTGTACTCATCATTTTATGAACAACTTTTACTATGCTGTGGATAACGGTGAGTTTCAAATTTATTTATTACCTTTGTTTACTTATATTATTTGCACAGATATAATGTGTTACTGTTTTTTTGTCTCAAATAAATAAATAAACCGGAAATCACGCAGAAAAATCTCAACTCACATTTTGTCCGGTATATTGTATGGGGAAGTCGAGTTTTTTTCGCGATTTCAGTGTTTGTTGAATAAATAACATTGCGAATGAAGAACATTGCGTTGCTACGAACAATGCTACAGAACCCTTCGAGTGCGATTCCGGCTCGCACTCGGCCGGTTTTTTTGTAACATGTTTATTCACGCGCTGAGATTTTGAACAATAAAACCAAAATGGCGACGTGGCTATGCAAGCTCCATTGGAAAATATTCGAACCCCTTTCGAATCGAAACAGTGTATCTGTGTGTATAGTAAAGATTATTTAATGATTAAATCATTTAAGGGAGGAACTCGTGGCTAAATAATAACAGCCGCACAGGTCGATCTTCAAGGTTAAGCAACGCTTGCCGAGGTTGGTCTGTGGATGGGTGACTATCTTAACATACCGAGTTTCCTCCGTGCCTCGGAAAGCACGTTAAGCTGTTGGTCCCGGCTGTCATTTGGAGATCTTTGGCAGTCGTTACGGAAAGTCAGAAGCCAGAATCTGACACCACAGTCTTGCTTGAGAACCGTGTCACCCAGTTAATGGGTTGTGGAGGTCTGGTAGGCAGCCGCTCTACGTAAAATACTGGGTTTCAGCTGATTCCGGTTTTGACTGGAAGCCGACCCCAATATAGTTAGGAAAAGGCTAGGCAGGTGATGACTAAATCATTGAATTTAGATTTTAATATATATATTTTTTATTGTAAGAGAACTAGGTAATTTGAACAATATTAATACCTTATTTTCCACGTTTTCAGGTTCCAATAATCTCGTAGGCGATTCAAAAATTTTTTTTTTATTTTTTATTATAATATGAAAGTTACAGTAATATTTTCACTAAGATATTTCGTAAAAGATGCAAGGATGTAATTCGAACTAAAATAAAAATGTGAATAAGTACCTTCCTATCAAAATATTAACACATTTAACACCTTTTGATTTTGGTAGTGTTCAACAAAGGACAGATAAGAAAATCATGTAAGATTGATTAAATCGAGAAAAACATTGATAAGGAAGATTTTATATCATGCTTGCTGTACCCCGCGGCTTCGCTCCCGTCATCTGCAACTTTCTTAATTTTTGAAGTGAAAACTTCTTTAGCGGCGCGGGCGTTGAACACTTTTCTTGGGAATGGGTATAAAATGTTAAACTCGCGTCAGGACACGTGACATGATCGAAAATTCGTAAGATGGATGATCCGTTCGTTCGATGAGTAGCTAGTGGCTAAATAATAACAGCCGCACGGGTCGATCTTCCGGGTTAATCAACGCTTGCCGAGGTCGGTCTGTAGATGGGTGACCATCTTAACATACCGAGTTTCCTCCGTGCCTCGGTGCGCACGTTAAGCTGTTGGTCCCGGCAGTCATTTGTAGATCTCTAACAGTCGTTACGGATAGTCAAAAGCCAGTTAAACTGAGTCCAGTCTTGCCATGAAGTACAGTGTTTACCCAGTTAATGGGTTGTGGAGGTCTGGTAGGCAGCCGCTCCGCGTAAAATTCTGGTACTCAGTTAAATCCGATTTGCCTGGAAGTCGACCCCAATATAGTTAGGAAAAGGCTAGGCAGATGATGATAAGAACCTTCTGACAATAAAAAAAGCAATAAAAAAGAATTAGCGAAATCGGTCCAGCCGTTCACGCGTGAAGCCGTGACCCAGGGAAATACGGATTCATTTTTAAATTATATGTAAAACTAGATGACCTGGCAAACGTTGTTTTTCCATATCATCATCTTCCTGCCCTTATCCCATGTTACTTGTGGTCGGCGCAGCACGTTTTTTTCTTCCACTCTGCCCTATCAGCCGTCAAACTTTCACTAACTCCCTTTTCTTTCATATCGCTCCTCACACAATCCATCCATCTTTTCTTTGGCCTTCCTCTCTCCCTCCATCCATCCAAATTTATGTTCAATACTCTTTTAGTTAAATGCGTTTCCTCCCTCCTCGTCACATTATGACCATATCAAGACAAGCGATTCCCTTTTAACTTTTCAGTCACTGGCGCCACTTTTAAACTACCTCTAATGTAGTCATTTCTAACTTTATCCATTCTTGTTACTCCACACATCCATCTCAACATTCTCATGCCGTTTAAGTAAATAAAAAATAGCCTTCGACCTATTCTCAGACTTACCAAATATCCACAAAAAAATCATAAAAATCGGTCGAGCCGTTTCGGAGTTTTTTTTTAACTTTTGATAGGCACGCGTCTGACCACTATCTCACCTGATGATAAGCGATGATATGGTGTAAGATGGAGCACGCTTGCCTAGAAGTAACCTATTCACTCTTGACTTAAAGACTCCCAGGTTGTAGCTATCAGGAAACACAGACTCCGGCAGGGAATCCACTTCTTTGCTGTACGCACTATGAATGTGTTCCCGAAACGTTTTTTGCGTGTGGGTGGGATGTCCACCATGTACCAAACACAACAAACAACAGTTCGATAACAAACACTGTGACATGAGATTTATATATAGTTGAAGAAGATTATTATGTAAGATATATAACCTTCAGCAGGTCAATGATCTCTGGCTGTCATGGTGTGGCTTTGAAGTGGTCACGGTACCTATTATGACATCCTAAAACCATCATGATAATGGTGGGGGAGGGAGATGGAGCTATACAAGTCTCATAACACTATCTTTTTTCACAACTTAATCATGATGACATAAGCACGTCACAATAGGGCCCCAGTACAATTCCAATTTGAGACTAAACTCGTTACGTTTGTTCTTTTTTTGCGCAAGATTTAAGAATTTAATGGGGCGTTGCATAAGCTATGTTATGCGAAACACTCAAGCAAATCTAACGACACCTCAACATCCACAGCTCAACTTCCCCCAGTGCTGAGCATGGGAACCTATTACTGGAATCAAAAGTAGCTCACAATTTAGGACACATTAGTTTCAGTGTTAATATATAATCCGTGGTGCTTGGCAACTGGGCTTAACCCAGTTGTATATGTTCCTGGGTGCCTATTAGCACAGTATACTGTGCTATTGGCCTAGCTCTAATCTGTCTCCTGCTTGATAAGGGGGAAGTGGAAATTATATTTATTTTACTACTACATTACATATAATAGTTATTTATGATATTAGTGCGGTAAGTTGGTTTGTCTATGGCTTACCATAGTTACGGGTTTGTAAATACCAATATCCGCACGTTTTGTCATACAACGTTAACGTTTTACAATACACTAGCTGACCCGTGCAACGTCTGAGATGTAGGTATGTATGTAAAAAGGTTCGAATGTTCGTCCCATACATTTTTCATTACTGCTCCACTCCTATTGGTCATAGCGTGCCACTCCTATTGATGATATATAGCCTATAGCCTTCCTCGATAAATGGGCTATCTAACACTGAAATAATTTTTCAAATCGGACCAGGAGTTCCTGAGATTAGCGCGTTCAACCAAACAAACAAACTCTTCTGCTTTATAATATTAGTATAGATTTGCGAGACAACAGTAGGTACGATAGTTAATGAGACAAACTACGATTAACGATTTTTATCTTAATCTACCTTTAAACCACGTGATTTAAAGGAAATTAGTAGAAGAAAAAATAACGATGGAGTGTGTATTCCGTCCACTAGCGCCGCCAATCGTTTTTTATTAATTGTGGTAAATTTAAGACACGTAGATAAAAAACCGCTCTGTAGATCACTAAAGAAATGTATCTATTATTTTTTGACAGCTATTTTTAATACATAACTCATGGCTAAATAGCCAAAACGGCAATTATTGCTAAAAGTGGCCACTTTTAGCAAAAATATCGACTTTGGCAACTATTTATGTTCTAAAGTACAAAACATAACTCTCAAAACATAATAAATAGGTACATTTCTTCAGTGCACTACAGAGCGGTTTTTTATCTACGTGTCTTAAATTTACCACAAATAATAAAAAACTATTGGCGGCGCTAGTGGACGGAATACACGCCCTCGATTTTTATCAAACAACAGAGGGCCAATTCTACAAATTTTCACATTCGCATCCCATTCAATCTCAATCGCAAACTGTCAAAAATGTATGAAAAGTAAGGCTTTTTTGACAGTTTGCGAATACATGTGATTGTGAAAGTTGTTTAAAAATTAGTAGAATAATTGTCCTTCTGGTAGAAAACATGGCGGTCCAAAGCTTGAGTCTACTAAGATAATGAATGGAAGAAGACAGTTAAAGACATTTTGCGGCGAACACTTATTTGGATAAGGCAAAACGAGGGCCTGTAAATAATAGGGAAAATGAATGAATAAAATATTTACTATCTGTACAGTTTACCTAAAAATATACAAAAATATAAAACTAAGAGTGAAAATAAAATCAAAATTATTGTGTGGTGTTTTTGTTAGTTTCATCGTATTTTGACACCGACTTCCGAAATTAAAGTTATTTTTTAAGTGTAAGTCGGTTGTATTTTTTGTAAAGTTTTTTTTATTATTTTTTTGAGTTGTACCCCACACCTAAACACACCACTGCAAATCGCAGGAAAGCAAAAATACGCAATTACATTTACTTGGATGACCAAAAACCATCGTCCAAGTAAACGAATTCTAGCTATTTCGATTTAAAATCCAAATTCCTTAACCGATTTTGATTAAATTACTATGGGACCAATCGAAAAGTATATCCCTTAGATAAAACAATATTTTTTCAAATCGGTTCATAAATGACGGAGTTATGAGGTAACAAACCTCCTCCTTTTTGGGAAGTCGGTTAAAAATACCGCCCGAATTGAGGACCTCCTCCTTTTTTTGAAGACATAACCCATGATTTAAAAAGAGTAGGTACAAATTATCACTTACCACTACAATACAAATGGCCAAGCATATCAGCGTTAATAACTTCATTTTAACTAATAAATTTAATTAAACTTATTTATCCACAAAATCCACAGCTCTTTAACAATTTTACTTAAAATATAAATCGATCTTAGAACCAAATACGGATACGGTATTTTTACCAATTTTTACTATTTGAAACCAACAATGGCAACCGCTGGAGTGCAAATGAATCTTTATTTTCGAAGCAAATATTGACAGGTTTTGTTAATCAAATAGAAATACCCACATTTTTTTTTTAAACTAGTCGACCTTGACACGCATTTGAAATTTAATCATCCACTAAGTTGACATAAGGCCGGAGCTACACGCTTGCCAAACCATCGCAAATCCAAGCAAGCGGTTTGAAAGTTTTATTTCATCTAATGTGACACTCATCATCTTCCTGCCCTTGTTACTTGGGGTCGGCGCAACACGTTTTTAGGGTTCCGTATCCAAAGGGTAAAAACAGGACCCTATTACTAAGACTTCGCTGTCTGTCACCAGGCTGTATCTCAAGAACCGCGATAGCTAGACAGTTGAAATTTTGACAAATTATGTATTTCTGTTGCCGCTATAACAGCAAATGCTAAAAACAAAATAAAATAGAAATTTACGGGGGGCTCCCATACAATAAACGCGATTTTTTTTCCCTATTTTGCTCGATATCAGTAATGGCAACAGGTAGGCACTTGAAATATTCACAAAATACTCAGTTGTATTTTTACTTTAATAATCCTACTAATATTATAAATGCGAAAGTTTGTGAGTATGTATGGATGTTTGTAACTCGTTCACGTAAATACTACTGAGCCGATTACGATGAAATTGATGGTATGTAGGTAGCTGAAGACCCAGAATAACACATAGGCTACTTTTTATCCCGGAGTTCCCGAGGGATCGGGATTTACACGGGAATAACGAGAATTTATACGCGGACGAAGTCGCGGGTGGCCTCTAGTAAATAATAAAATTAAAATGAAATATATATTTAGGGGGGCTTTACCAAGTCAAGGGTACGGAACCCTTCGTGCGCGAGTCCGACTCGCACTTGGCCGGTTTTTTTCTTCCACTCTGCCCTATCAGCCGTCAAACTTTCTAAACTCCCTTTTCTTTCATATCGCTTCTTACAAATTCCATCCATCTTTTCTTTGGCCTTCCTCTCCCTCTCCATCCATCCACATTTATGTTTATTACTCTTTTAGAATGTGTTTATTAACCCTACTGTTCTGTGTGTGTGTGTGGGGGGGGGGTGCTGTGTGTGTCCTTACTGTGCAGGGATGTGCTAGTTTAACTGTGTACCTAAATTTTTAATTACTAACATTAGTTATAAGTAGAATTCTTGTTACTAACATCATTGCCGTGTCTATGGACTTTTATGTCTGAAATAAATGATTTTTATTTTTTTATTAAAGCTCATTGGTCAACTGTTCATTAAAATGTTCATCTAAAGTGACACTACTGACACTAAAATCTTATTCAATAGACCGGCGGTACTAAAAAGGCCACTTTAGCAGAATCAGAAAGCAAATCACGCTACCCGTAACTGTAAATTTTTTCCAATCAACTTTGAACCTTATTCGTTAGCGATAAGGATGAACATTAAATTTTACAGATTGTGTGATAATGATTCTCCTAAAGTGGCCTTAATCCCCAGCTGACGTCTTAAGTACTGAACTTGGCCTTTTTTTGCACAATAATTTTGTTTTTATTAGGATTTAATTACGGAGCCAAACTATACGTCAGTGAGCCAAACGCTTGTCAAACTTCAACAAACTGTCAGAATTATATTCGAAACTAGCTCGAAATACGTTTTGCTTGTCTATGCAGAACATAAACAGCGCTCGCGAAAGCATAAGGTTGGCCATATGATAGTAGCAAGTGCTAAGGTGCCCATTATAAGCTCATGCAAACGTTACTCAATTCCAGTGGCGGATTAAATGTTATCAGCGCCCTAGGCATACCTCATCGGTGCCCCTTTCTTTATTTTTTTTCTTTATTCAAAACGGGGAAACTCTTGGCCCAAATCTCACCTGATGGAAAGTGATGATTAGGCCGAAGATGGAA
Organism: Ceramica pisi; assembly: GCA_963859965.1. Classification (NCBI taxonomy): domain Eukaryota; kingdom Metazoa; phylum Arthropoda; class Insecta; order Lepidoptera; family Noctuidae; genus Ceramica; species Ceramica pisi. The sequence goes on along the minus strand of OY982556.1, from coordinate 3,182,530 downwards.
GCGAGTTTCACCCGGAATCCTCTTACACAGAGGAACTGGCTATCATACCTCTAACTGCCGGAACACAACAATGCTGTTAGCATTGTTGTTATGGCAACAGACTTAGACATGATGGTGGTAGCTTGCCAGGCGGACTTAGAACAAGTCCTACCACCAACCAAACCGAGCAAAAAATTTGCCCCCGCTGGGAATCGAACCCGGGACCTCTGGGTCTGAAGCAGGTGGTATAATAACCACTAGACCACGGAGACGGTTAATGTCACCTGTTTAGCACCACCCGGGGACCACGTGTAGGGATTCGCGGAAGGGTATTCTCCTACGGACGCGGGTGACTCGGCCCCCTAAAGTAAGGCAGGCGTGGACCCAAAATTTCGCTCATGGGGAGGGGGAATATTTGTTTATATGTGGAAAAGTGGGAGGGGGGCGTTTTTTAAAAAACAATCGGTTTCATAATTTTTACTAAAAAAATTATAGCGTGTGAGCAACAAAATTATTAAGGCGCGTCCCCGAGCAAAACGCAGCGCTAGCCGTTTTATGTGCAGTTTTTTTGAGCTATTTTCTCTTTATCCAAAAGAAATATCAACTAATAAAAAATGCATTTAAATTTCTACATAATCTTGGCTTCAAAATGGTAGATTTTATTTTTTATTACTAAGTATAATGTTTAAGTAATCTCCTCACAACGAAACCACAGAAATGAGAAAAAAATACTGAAAACATGCATCTTCTCGAAAACTAGCGATTATTTTGATTTTGTACTTACACTAATGGATAGGCAATTTAATTATGAACATTTTGGTAGAAATATTTTTTTCAAACGACCAAAATTAGATTTTATAACGATTTTATTCAACATTCTGAGCGTATTCGCTATTGTATCTCTTGCGCTGTTATTGAGGGAATAAATGCTCAAGGTTATTTGGTCAGGGTACGGCCTTAACAAAAAAACAGAATGAAACTGCCCAACGCGGGAATCGAACCCGGGACTTCACGCTTTGCAGCTAGACAATCATAAGCAAGAGAACTATTGTGCAGGTCGTAAAACAGATGATTGGTTTTCGGGATCGAGCCATGAAGGAGTAATCAATTAGTACTAGGAGCGCGGAGCGCTTCGAAATCCCTTTGCAAATTATGACTTTCTTTCGGTTAATTTTCCTCGTGCGCCCCTTTGTTTTCTGGCGCAGGGGCGCCAGGCGCCAGGAGGCACGTGCCTCCCTAGGCACGTGCCTCCTTTGCCCTAAGTGTAATCCGCCCCTGCTCAATTCCAAAAGTCATGAATGTCGAATCACTGATGGTGAGTGATGGAATTCAATCGAAATTATCGATACGTTTGTATTGCTGTTTGTTGAGGTTTCGCAAGCGTAACGTCTGACTCCGGCTTTAGGGCTCGACAAGTGGGCAGCTCACTTCAAATACTCACTTCACCTTTGCTCCGGACCACTTCCAACAGCATACTGAGCGTGTTTGTGAACAGGTTCGATTGTTAGTACATTATTATTGTTATTATTATGATAAATGTAATGACAAACCTACTTCGTGAAGACACAGTGGTCTGTTTCACGTCCTCAATTTTGATGTTAATGATACGACGCCGCGACGTTTGTTCGAAAGTTTGTTTTTACGCATCCACTAGCGTTGAAAATGCCGAAAATAATAACTCTCTGCCTTTTTTTTTTTTTTTTTAGGGATGGGAAATCATCCAATGACTCCTCCCGCTCTGGGTGTAGCGGGAGGGAGTGTCAGACTTCTACTGACTAAAACCCATCCATGTTCCTTCATTGCCCTTTGTGTTCCGGAGCCACGGTGTCTCTTGCGAATAATCCCGCGACTCCGGCAGGCGTCGGCCCTTTCGGGCCCCTCTGTGTGCTGACTCTCTTTGAGGCGCGCGTGGAAGACTAACGCGCCGTCGACACGGCCTGTCGTCACTAGACGGACGGACGGCGAGCCACCCATAGCTCGCCGTCCACAGGCCCGCGCCTACGGTGGCCGGAGGTCACCAGGTGGTGTCCCCCGACGCCCGCGGCGTCTACCACGGCGGCCGGGACGAGAGGGTCTCCTCTCCCTCTCCGCCACCTCCTTCGCTAGCATGACTGCTTCGCAGAAGGAGGCAACGGCGTCCCATTCCGTCTCGCTCCGGACCATGGATTGGACCAGGGCCGGACGCGAGAGGTTGCCGCCGATCGCCGTTTCGAGGACACGGCGGTGCGCCGCCCAAGCGGGGCACACCAGAGGCCTTAGTGTGAGTTTTTTCGACTCGCGTTCGAACGCGTTCGATTGCGAGCGCGTTAGAATTTAGTATGGGAAATTAGTTATAGTGCCACCTGGTGGTCACTCGTAGAACCTAATTTCCCATACTAAATTCTAACGCGCTCGCAATCGAACGCGTTCGAACGCGAGTCGAAAAAACTCACACTAAGGCCTCTGCACAGTGTGCTCCACCGTGTCCTCCGGTCGATCCTCGCAGTGGTGACACCCGGGCGTTTCCTCCCGCCCGATTCGGTGCAGGAACCTCCCGAAGCATCCATGTCCGGTGAGGACCTGCGTCAGGCGGAAGGTGAGGACGCCGTGGCGCCTCTCTAGCCACTCCTCAAAGACAACCCTAATATTTTCAAAGTTAGAGTGAACAGGCTACTTCTGGATAAGCTAACTCCATCGTAGTCGTAGTCTCTGTCTTCTTTGAAGTGGTCTTGATATCAAATAAAAATTCACGAAAAAAACTAATTGGGTTTTTATAGATTCGCCATGTCTGTCTGTCTGTATGTCCGTCCGTATGTCACAGCCACTTTTCTCCGAAACTATAAGAGCTATGCTGTGTGGTTTATCTATGGATAGGTCTTAAAAAATGATATTGAGGTTTCTAATATCATTTTTTTCCAAACCGAATAGTTTGCGCAAGAGACACTTCCAAAGTGGTAAAATGTGCCTTCCCCCCCAGTAACTACTAAAATAAGAGAATGATAAAACTAAAAAAAATTTATAAGATGTACATTACCATGTAAACTAACAGCGAAAATTGTTTTGAACGAGATCTAATAAGTAGTTTTTTTAATACGTCATAAATCGTAAATCGCAACTTCTGTTTATAATGTAATACTTACTGGTTTGTACGGAACCCTCGGTGCGCGAGTCCGACTCGCACTTGTCCGGTTTATTTTTCGTTTTTCACATGTTACATAGAAAAATTAAGAGAAGGACTCCTTCGGAAAGAAACGGGGTTAAAAAGTTTTATTGAGATTGAAAAACATTTTTTAATAGGTCCAAATAAAAACCAGAGGCCAAGTGCGAGGCCGACTCACGCACCGAGGGTTCCGTACAAACCTGTTCGTATGTTTTATAAGCAAAAGTTGCGGTTTACGATTTCTGACGTAGGTATTAAAAATAAAAACTACTTACTAGATCTCGCTCAAACCAATTTTCGGTGGAATTGCTAAGTGTCACATGGACACATCACACAGTGTACATCATTTATCTCTTATTTTAGAAGTTACAGGGAAGTTTCTTTGGAAGTGTCTCTCGCGCAAACTATTCAGTTTAGAAGAAAAAAAAATAGAAACTTCAATATCATTTTTGAAGACCTATCCATAGATACCCCCACGTATGGGTTTGTTCTATGTATAGGGACCCCCAAAATTTATTGTATTTTTTTTTTCTATTTTTGTGTGAAAATCTTAATGCGGTTCACAGAATACATCTACTTACTTAGTTTCAACAACACAGTTTTTATAGTTTCGGAATAAAGTGGCTGTGACATACGGTCGGACAGACAGACATGACGAATCTATAAAGGTTCCGTTTTTGCCATTCGGCTACGGAACCCTAAAAATAAACCATACCGGGAGGTGAATACTTTATAATACTTTAGGTTTATCTTTCTAGCGCCTAGCTCGCTGATATATTTTTTTATTCTACCTTCCATTTTATTAGTACGTAATACTTAGAATAATAACGCATAGAAGCCGCGTCTAGAACAAAACCCGAGCAAAATCGCGTGTCCACTTCATTTTCTTTGTGTGCGTGAGCCGAATGTGTCTACGTTCCTCTAACGCACACAGATATAGCTTTCAGTGATACCATTACTAAGCCGTTACCCACAAAATATGGGAAGACGCATTACTATTTTGCTATCAAGGCAAGTATTTTATGTTGTTGGGAACTGGAAAAGGTAAACATGTAATATGACATATTTTTTCGGAAGGTATAATTCAATTTATTTCAAAATAAAAGGAAATAAATCGCATAAAGAATGAGATATTGTTCAATGCGTTTAGAATGCTTGATGGGTTATAATTATAAACAATGTTAAAACATCGGGTTTGATATGAATTAACAGTAAGTATTGTATTTTAAAATTACAAAAATGAAAAACATGAATGAAGGCATTGTGGGTATTTTTTCCTCACAAATAGCAACACTGTGTTATGACAAGTTAGGTTATTAGAATTTTGTTTTATTTATCGATTTACGTAAAAATTGTGCATAGAATGTGAGTACTTATTTGTGAAATGTTATTTTATCACATTTTTTTTGTTTTCCTGATGTGCTATAACATCCTTTCACGCAACAAACTGTCATTTTCAATTATTTACTCGCGAGCTGTGTTCGACGGAACGTGACATTGAGTACTGACGGCCTGACGGCTAAGTTTGACGGATTAGGCTAAGTTTTAGTTGCCTCACTTTTTGCACTCGTACTAGGTTTCTATGCGTTATTATTCTAAGACGTAATACGTATTATTATGGAAACAGTTAAAGCATAGAATATCCTAAGTTAAATATACAGCACGATTTTTTTATCTTTGCCTATGGGAAGTACGTCGCAATTGGTTGCGCAGGATGTCAATTTGACAAGAAACATAGAACAGCGCATGCGCGGGTAGGTCACGCATGCAGTCTCAGTCCCTCGTATACGTTCGATGCATACTTGTGTCTCGCTTTCTCAATGCAATACGACTGTTGATGCGAAAAGTGTTTCACTTTGATAATGTTTAAAATGATTTATTTTGGATTTTCTTACTGTTTCATTCAATGACGTATTAATTTGTGTTTTGTGTGTTTTTGTGATGTAGGTTGTGTTACTTTGTGACCTTGTTGAAGTTCGAACATGAAGCATCTTACTCCACTACTTGCTACTACGCATGTAGTTTTAATACGTGAGAGTACACATTGCAACGGCAGCTGCCACTTGAACGTTATCCATGATATCTATCCGTCTATCGTGAGTAGACCAGGCGAATGAGGTCCTCGCGAAGTTGCTCGAGTGTGTGGACACGTACTTCGGACTTCTGTTAACTTCGGAAGTACTTCGTCGAAGTAACTTCGCCAGTAGTGTAGTGGAGGTTTCACAAGTCTACGACGTTTGGAATTTTCCGGTTACTAGTACAAAACTACGTGTTTTTCTTTAGTGTTATTTATCTATAGTTAATCGTAAAATGTAGGTACCTTATAGCCATAAGTTTTAAAACTTACCTCAAAAAGTGCGATCTTCTCCAATACAGACATTTTCCTTGGCATCTCTTTGATGTTGATCTCCGTTTTCACGCTCTCTCTCCGGCTAAAGTCTACGGATTTGATTCTGCCTACTATCCGTTTTACTTGCCCTTGAACTACGTCTCCTAAATCTAACTCAGCCAACGATTTAGCCCTTTTCAGGTCTTCTGTAGATTTTTTAAAGTCATCAGCACCGTATGCGCTTCTCGTTAGCGCGTTTTCAGCTCTAGGAATATCGAAATTGAATCCATTTTTATTTGTTACGTTTCTATTCAAATTGCTTTCAAAATTATCTAGGTTTTCTTCATAATCAGTAGGAGATGTTACAAAGTTGTGTTCTGGTCTATCGCTTTTTGGTAGTCTATTTTGAACTGTATTGAAATCAGATTTAAGTTCATATTCAGTTGCAGAGTAATTCTTGTCGTCATCTGTTGAATATGTGTAACTTTCTTCAATTGTTTCAGCTGATATTTCATAAGTATTTTCTGTAGCTATACTGGTGAAAGAAGAAACAGTCTCAACTTCATGAGTTTTAAGCCCAATATCGCTTATAGAATAACTCTTTGTCTGTAATTCATCTGCTCTCTTATCATAGTCATTGTCACCTTCAGTTTCTACTGGAACAGGCGTGTTCATAGGAGTGTTTGTAGAATCTTGAACATTACTTTTATTAGTAATAAAGAACAATTTCCTTTTTATACTTCCGATGACGGAACCTGCATTTGTTTTAACCTCAACTGCCGGATCTTCTTCAAGTTCTGGGTCACTGAATACTGGAGAGACTGGATTTGAGTCTAAGGGAATTTCAACCTCATAAACATTATTTTTAAGTTCATTACCTCCTTGTGTAGTTTCATTTCCAAGGGCCTTATTTTCATGTGAATTAAGACGAATAAGCATAGGCATAGGCTTGAAAAGAGGTGTATGTTTAATAGGATCAATTTCGAATGCCCCAGGCAATATTTTAGCGACTTCTGCCTTAATACCATCAGCTTCTGCATCACCTTCTATTTCAGTAATTTCAACTTTATTTTCGTCTATTTTAGAGTCCATTGGCGCCTGAAAAGTTTTCGGTTCTCCCACGTGGCTTTCGTAAGTTACAAAGTCTATTTTCAATGTCTTTGCGATTTCTTCTAAATGCTCTCCTTTTACAACATCTGTTTTATCAACCAAAGTTTTGTTTACTTCGACTTGATGTTCCCAAGCTTTAAAGTCCAGTTTCCCTACTTTTTCAACACTGGTCTGCGCTAAAAAAGGCGGGATGCCTTCGATTTGATTTTTAGTCGAGCTGAAATAAATATTATCATGTACTGTTTCACTAATTTCAGCTTTGGATTCGTTGTTCTCAAATTCCGTTTCAAAGTCAATTTTACCAATTGAAATTTTGGGCTCTTCGACTTGGTTTTCTGAAGAACTGAAGTCAATTTTTGCTGGTAGCGTTTTAGCCACTTCTCCCTGGCTACTAGCTATACTAAAATTTACCGTTTCTGGTAAAGTTCTGACAGTTGCATCCTGAGTTTCGTTGCTGCTGAAATCTACGAAACCGAGTGATGGTTTTGCTACTTCAACGTGATTTTCAGTAAAATCGAATTCTATTTTACCTGGTAAAGTGTGAGCATCTCCATACGAGTCCGTGGAAGATTTAGCAATTTCAGCTTTATATTCTCTTGTATTAAGCACGTTAGTCCCTTGGATGGTCTCAGTTACTCTAACTTGTTGACGTTCACGATTGAAGACGTTAGGTCTTCCGGTAAGCGCCTTTGTCATTTCAGCTTCTTTACTTTTTCTGATGTCAGTTTTACCTACAAAGGTTTTGTTGGTTTCAACCTGGCTTTGCCATAAACCGAGGTTAATTTTTCCTGGTTTTGGTTTATTACTCACTTCCTTTTGACTAGTTGCAGTTTTCTTGTTATCTTTTGTGACCGAAGTATAACCAAAAGCGGTCAAAGTTTTGGTAATTTCAGTTTGATCTTCGATTTTGCCTGGTAACGTTGTTGCGACTTCAGTTTGTATTTCGTATGATTTAAAGTCTATTTTTGCAGGTAAAGTTGAGGTGTCATCAACCAGGTAGCCTTGTGTTATTCCTGGTAAATTACCATTTACATTTTGAGTATCATCCATTTTACTATCAATTCTCCCTACTAGAGTTTCTGCAACTTCATCATTTTCTTGGGTTATTCTAGCAGGTAGAATGTTGACAACTTCACTAACGTTTTCTTCTTTTTTAAAGTCAATAAATCCTGGTAAGTCGCCGCTTACTGGGACATGACTTTCGTATGTTTTAAAATCAACTTTTCCTGGCAATGTCTGAGCAATTTCGTTAAGACTTTCTTCTTTGAAAACATCAATTTTATCAACAGTACTTTTGTTAATCTCCACTTGAGTTGACCAAATATTAAGATTGATCTTGCCCGGTTTAGTTTTACCAATATCAGCTTCGTAATTAATTTTAGCCGGGAAGATAGTAGGCATCTCAATAACACTAGGTTCTCGTTGAATTTGAGCTTTATCAGCCGAGGTTTTAGTGAATTCGACTTGGCTTTCTTCAGGCTTAAAATCAATTGTAGCTGGAAGTATTTTAGCCGTTTCGAAATCTTTTGTTTCTTGTTGCGAGTGTAAACTTGTAGCCTCTGTTACAGTTGTTATATTTGTAACACTTGAACCTTCAGTTGTCCAATACTCTGTAACAACCGCTGGTTCATTTGTATAGGCAACTTCATCGTAATTCGCACCAATTTCAACCTTGCCAGTATCTGTTAAAGGTTCAGATTGAGTTTGATCTTTTAGTACTTCATCTACTATTTTGGGCCTGTCTGCACTGTTTGTCCGGTTTAGGTTTGGCGGGACATATTTGCATTTTATTCTTCGTGTTGGTATCTCTATTACGGGTTCCTTTGTTTCTAGGCGCTGTAATAAAAAAAATGTTAAGTATCATATAGCTTATATAGTAATAAATATAGCCATTCAGTAGTATATTGCTTTTTTTTTAAAACAAACAGATGAAATCTAAATGTGATTTTGGTCGTTAATTCTCACTTATCTGTCATGTTAAGATTTTTTATAGTGTATTTTATATTGTGTCTCATAATAATTAGTTAAGGAAAGGCTTTTAAGATCTCTTAAAGTAGAGTATCGTTTGAGAATTGGGGGCTAGTATTGCATGTTTTACTTACCTCAAAAATTGCAATTTTAGACAAAACTGACTTCTTTTTAGGAAGCTCTTCCTCTGGTTCATTCTTAGAAATGACCACAGGTTCTTTTGCTATCTTATCTTTCAGCCTATTTACATTTCCTTTGAGAACTGTAACTTCTGCGATATCACGGTTCTTGTCTATCGTTGATAAATTACTATTTTCTATCTCGCTTTTTTCAGTTACAGTGCCCATAAAGATGACATTTTCTTTACTGACTTTGTTGGAATCATTTTCTTGTTTGCTTCCATCCAAACTCATTTGAGTACCAATTTCTTTAGAAACCTTGAAATCCCCGTCAACTATTTTACCAACGACACTCATCTGAGTTCCAAATTCTCTAGAAGCCTTTGATTCTCCATCAAAACTCGAAACAACGCTTTTTTCAATGACAGTAATTTGTGTCCCAAACTCTTTAGACGCCTTAGGATCTTCATCTATGCTTGAATTGACAGTTTTGCTTGATAAATTATTTTCTTGAGCTAGTTTAAAATCTCTATCAAATGGTGAATCTAAAGATTTACGTTCCACACTCATTTGTGTACCAAACTCTTTGACAAACTTGAAATTTCTATCAACTGGTTTACCATCAATACTCATCTGCGTTCCAATTTCTCTAGATGATTTTAAATCTCTATCTACAGTCAAATCAATATTACTACTGAGAGTATAAGTAGTTTTCTCTACATTAGTGACTTGTTCTTCAGTTTTATATTCTGTAACCTTTTTAGTTGTTATTTTACCGGCGATATCTTTGACAGTATTATTTGTTTGGTTTAATAAGACCGGGTCGTTTGATGTGCTATGCTGTGTATTTGTAATAACATTTTTATCATCGTTAGGTTGGTCATTTACATCTGTAACTTCACTAATAGTGACTGGTGCTTCATATTTCCATTTACCAGCTTCTTTAAGCTCTTTCTTGGTAACCTTTTCACTAACACTTCGCGAGAAGTTTTTAGTTTTGACTTCATCAGCTGGTTTCCACTCAATAGTCCTACTCATTTCCACATTTTCTATTTTACCTTTAGAGAAACTCCGAGTAACTTTAGTATAGACTGGTATGCCTTTTATATCTTTTTCTATCTGCTCAGTCTTCATGGTTTCCTTCTTAAGTATGTGGTTGCTGTCATCGATTTCTTTACTACTACTTCTTGGCTTCATATTGCCCATTTCTCTGCTAATGCCTCTGGTAAACCTTTCAGTTTTTACAGGAATTCCTGTAGCATTTTCTCTAACGTATGTAGTAATTTTCTTACCACCTTCATCTGTAATTTCTTCAATAGTTGTTACCCCTTTGACGCTATTATTTTGACCTTCGGTACTTATTTCGCGAGTGATATTGCGAATTATTTTTTCCGTAACTACTGGTGTTCCTATTCTCAAACTTTCCGTGGTTTTTGTGGTGATTGTCCGAGTTCCTCCATCATCAAGTTCTTCAACTGTCACAGTCTCAGTTCTGTTAATATTTTGGCCATCTTCGTTTATTTCTTTGGATACATCGCGAATTATTCTTTCGGTTTTAACTGGGTTTGCTTCAGCTTTTTCTCTAAAACTAGTTTTTTTGGTAATTTCATGATTATCAAAGTTATTAAATTCTGGATCTATTCTTGAATCCTCAATCCTATTTCTAAACTCTCTTCTGACATCTTCCAAATTCTTACTTAATTCTCTGTTTAGATTTCTCTCTCTGGTCTCCTTACTTACAGTTCGATTAAATCTTTTAGTTTTATTCATTGTACCATCTTTTTTGTCCAAATTTTCTGTTACAACAGTTTGTGTATGTTCAATATTTTCTGTTGTTTCAACCGTCCCAGATTTATTATCCGCAACCACACGTTTAGAGATGTTACGAAATGTCCTCTCTGGTTTAGCAGGTGCAGTTTTAATAACACTTTCTTTGACAAACACCTCATTATCCCCACTTTCTCTAATATCAATAGTTTCTGTCACTTCAATTTGCTGTTCACTACTCAAATCTTTGCTGTTACCTCTTGAAAATCTTTTAGTCCTAATAGTAGAAGCCGTCACTTTGAATCCACCATCTTTGAGTTTACTTTCTGTAATTGTACTCTTTTCTTTAGCCCTATCAATTAACGCTCCTAATCTGCTAGAACCATCATCATCTTTCCTTCTTAAAGCAGGTATTTTAGATACTCTCGAAACAGTTTGCTTTTCATGTTCATCTTCATCATACGCGTGGATAATTTCTTCGAATTTAGTCTCTATCTTTTCTGGGTCTTCCATTGTGACTGACGGTAGTTTCTCCTCGACATCTTTCTGCTTGCTGTCGACTATTTCTTCGTATAACTTGTCAAATTCGTCATCTACTTGTGGAGTGAAATTGAGGGAGGTGTCTCGTTTAACAGTGACTTTCTTAGCATCTTTGGTTAGTCTAGGTATTGATGATCTGCGAGGCTGAAAAAATGTTAAAGGTGGATTAGATATTTAGTTTATTTGGTTTTAAGAGTAATACGAGTACCGCTTCCTGTCTGCTGATAATGGTCACAAGGCATTGCTGAGCAAGGTATGCAGGGTACGATTTCAGGTCCGGGTAAGTGTTACCTACTGGGAATTTCGTTTACCAATTATTAAGTAAAATCCCGTCAAAAAAATAAATGTGGAAATGGGAGCCAAGTTCAATGTTAATAATATCCGTGACTGCCGACTTCAGCGAAAAAAGAATTGACATATAGTTACATGGGCGCCAAGTTCTGTAGATAATCCTTTAATAAAAAAAATTAAGGCTCTAGATTTGACTAGGCTAGTTAGACGGGATTCAGGGACGAGCGAATGTGCCTGTACAAACACGGGCGTAACTATAGCTTTCTAAAGAGAGGGGGGGAGGGTCCAAGAAAGTACAATGATGCTATTTCTTGCCTGGGTTTCACGCACAATTTGGAACTTCAATATAATTCGATAGTATTTTGAGGGATTATACGTACAGACCGTGATTATACGTGTATGCTAAGGGTGGGGGGTTCGGACCTCCAAAACACCCCCCCTTATAGAATAGAATACTCTTTATTATGTACACCATATAAGTAACAGAAAAAATAAATGAAGTAAACATTACATAGGGTGACACAATGGGCGGCCTTATCGCTAAGAGCGATCTTTTCAAGACAACCTTTGGATGGATTTTAAAGAGAAAGGAAATACAGTACTGTAGGTCAGTCTTAGGTGTACGATTTAAATGAATAAATACATGTCATGATAGATAAATAAATACAATTAAAATTATGAATCAAAAAGCATAGAACCCAAGTAAAAACGATCATAGAGAAAGGTAGTGATGTTTGCTATCCGCATTCAGTGAGTGCGAGAGAGACTCGCTGAAAGCCGAGCGTCAAAACTATCGCAACTTTTCTACACGCCATGACGAATTTGTAGCCTTACTCGCTGCTCGCTGATCGCTGGCGGTGAGACAAGTGCCTTAGATGGGACGTTCGATTACATCCGTGTGAATTATGCTTTAAAGCGCGTGTTTTGGGGGCCGAGTCACCCACGTCCGTAGGAGAATACCTTTCAGCGAATCCCTACACGTGGTCCCCGGGTGGTGCTAAACAGGTGACACTAACCGCCTCCGTGGTCTAGTGGTTATACCACCTGATTCAGACCCAGAGGTCCCGGGTTCGATTCCCAGCGGCACATTTTTTGCTCGGTTTGCTTGGTGGTAGGACTTGTTCTAAGTCCGCCTGGCAAGCTACCACCATCATGTCTAAGTCTGTCGCCATAACAACTATGTTAACAGCATTGTTGTGTTCCGGCAGTTAAAGGCACGATTGCCAGTTCTTCTGTGTAAGAGGATTCCGGGTGAAACTCGCTTCCATCTTCGGCCTAAACATCACTTTCCATCAGGTGAAATTTGGGCCAAGAGTTTCTCCGTTTTGTATATAAAAAAAAAAGATACTCACTTGGTCTCCCCTCGTTTTTTGAGCTTGCCTCTCTCTCTTCACCCTTTCAACCGCCTGCCTCAGTCTCAACATGGGAATCTTAGACTTTTTCTCATCTTGAGTCTTTTCTGTAAACATTCAAAAATTTGTGTTTGTATTGTAATTTGAAACGATGGATGGATAGCGCGAAAGATGATACGGCTAGGAACGAGGAGAAACCTACTAAAAAAATCTAACTATTTAGATAGATGGCCAAAAAATATTTGGACCCGTATTTTTTGCTATCTATCTATCTATACTTATAATAAATCTGTAGAGAGGTCAATTCTGTACATGAAATATATTTCCAAAATAACTATCAGGGGGTGATTAGGGATCGATACTGATGCCAAAAATGCAATCAGTAATTTTTTTGTCTGTCTGTCTGTCTGTCTGTCTGTATAACCGTTATAGAAACAAAAACTACTCGACGGATTTTAACGAAACTTGGTACAATTATTCTTCATACTCCTGAGCAGGTTATAGTATACTTTTCATCACGCTACAATTAATAGGAGCAGAGCAGTGAAAGGAAATGTTGGGAAAACGGGAGAAGTTACTCCATTTTTTAAGCTTCCGTCGCGTGTGCAACCTTAATGGTTAAAGCTACACAGAAATCATGTATGACGGAAATGTTCTCCTTAAAATTATGTAAAAAATATTCCACGACAGCATATGTCTATCTTTTATGATTGACGCACGTGTAACTCCCGATAGCTTAGCGGTTCGAAGCTTTCTGATTATATTTGTCTACTCTTACGTTTATAACACTCTCAGTCATCCCTAATTAAAAAAGTTAACATTGTTAACTATTCCATAAAAAATAATCATAGAAATTGGTATAGAAACACCAAAGTTATACATGAAATACGCTAATAATAAGCCATCGCGCGTGAATACTGAATCATGCTTTATGGATTATTTTTGTCTAAGGTCGCGAACGCACAGGCAGGCAGCTTGCTTGGCGCCTAGAGGCTAGCGAGTCACCTAGCGAGTAGCTTCGTAAAACGAACATTCTCGAACGTTCGCGACCGCCCTAGCAGCTAGGCGCCAAGCGCGCAGTGCGGCCGGTCGCGAACGTTCGAGAATCGGTCGCGCCTGTGGTCGCTAATATTAAGATTATTATTACGCGTTATTTTAAGATTCCTTTTGTTATTATTTTATAAAATAGGTATAAGTTATTTTGGTAGTGTTTAATTAAATATTCGTTCAAACTACAAATTATTAATAGTTTACATTTTATTTCTTTTTAGGTGAAGTACGCATAGATTTTTAGATACCGATAGCTTTATAAGTTTTGGCTAATTTACGTTCACTTTTTTATAGGTATTAGTTTTATTTTCATTTGGTTTATAAAATTCTTCCGTTACTGAGTGAACGACTGACAGATAACGCAACAACACAACCAAGACTACTGACTGGTCGTATGAAGCTGCACATAGGGTCCTTGGGGAGTTTAGGGGAGCTCTAAGAGAGGATTTCCCGAAATTCCTACGGGAACGGGAGAAAACGGGATATGCGCGTACGAAGTCGCGGGCAAAAGCTAGTATTAAATAAATAAAAAATTGACGTTGATATAAGACTCAAAAACCAAGAGTGGGGCTTGTGACATCTCTTTCTGATAAATAGGACATCGGAATGTGACGTCACACGAGTTTACAACGCATTGTATTGTCTTAATTGTTTGTGTATTTTATGTGTCCAATTTGGATATCTATCAAAATACAAAATCCTTTATTTCAAATAGACCAGTTACAGGCACTTTTGAATAGTCAAGGTCTGTCAGTCAAATAGATGAAGATAATACTGCCGCGCTAGCGACAAGAGCAGCGGGTTGTTCTAAAACATAACACATCCACCGCCCCGTCTCCAGCGCAGCAGTTGCACGTTCCAAAGAATAGATCCTGTGGAGAAAATCAGACGGACTAATTGACAGAGGAGCTCGTGGCTATATAATAAAAAGCCGCACGGGTCAATCTTCAAGGTTAAGCAACGCTTGCCAAGGTTGGGATTGGTGACCATCTTAACATACCGACTTTCCTCCGTGCCACGGAAAGCACGTTAAGCCGTTGGTCCTGGCTGTCATTTGTAGATCCTTGGCAGTCTACGGATAGTCAGAAGCCAGTAATCTGACTCTAGTCTTGCCAAGAAGTACCGTGTTTACCCAGTTAATGGGTTGTGGAGGTCTGGTAGGCAGCCGCTCCACGTAAAATACTGGTACTATTCTAAATCCGGTTTGACTGGAAGCCGACCCCAATGTAGTTGGGAAAAGGCTAGGCAGATGATATCTGATAGACGAATTAGTCCGATTGTTTAAGGCGATTTATACATAGTTTCGTTCCGATGACAAACTAGTTATTTGGATTACAGTCAGGGTGTCTCCACACACCACTCCCCTCATGTGTTAGTTCTTAAACCATAGAGAATATGCATACGCTTTTTTATTTGCAATATGAAATACTTATTATAGCTCTAGTATTTTGAAATACCTTCCCAGCAATGAAGTTATAAAGCTTCGAAGATTACAATAGGCTAGATTCCATCATCCACAAATTGCAAAACTACTTAGAGAGTTTTGAAAAATAATGGACACGAAAATGTTGTTACAGAATAGCACTGCTGGATTTCCCCGGATTTCCTCTAGATTATAGGGCGACCGGGAATCGACCGGAATGTGTCAGTTCCACAAAAGTTTTTTTTTGTGTCTCCAATAGGCTAGATTCCATCATCCACAAACTGCAAAACTATTTAGTCCGTCAGTTAGAGTATTGAAAAATAATGGACACGTATTTTTTGTTTTTGTAAATCAATTAATATTGACAAAGATAAAACGCATCAAAACTCGGGAGTGGGGGCTCGTGACGTCACGACTCACTAAAAATTATGCGAAGGTGTGACGTATTGAGAATTTTAAAAGCGTCGTAACTTCTTCAATTTTGGTTCCCGTAACAAAAGAAAAAACACGGGTCAAATATTTTTTGATAATCTAACTGACGAACTAATTAGATTTTTTCAGGACACAAGCCCATTAGAAAGAGCAGTCCGATATGAACTTTGACGTCAAAGTCCATGACACCTATACAGCTGCCATAGAAAACAGCGTTCTCACGAGAGGGACAGCCGGTCGATTCTGTTGACATCTCACCGTGATCACTAAGGTGGAGTGAACGACAAGTAAGCTGTCATGCCATCTTGTTTGTATGGTTTGACAGCTCTCTGGTCGTTCACTTCGCCTAAACGTTCACTTCGACATGTTTACAGAATCGTTCTGCAGATTTATTTGTTTAAATAGTTATATCTCGTTAGTTTTTCGAGCACACACACAACAACCGGTCCTGTGCGTCTCACATCCATCGGCTACCCGCGACCCGATCCTGGGGCCCGAGTCTGCTATTACAATAGTGTCAGAATGGTCGATCACTGATTTCAAAATGGTTGATTTTGACAAGTTTGGTAATCTACTAACATAATGGCATCATAATGGCGTCATTATGACATTCCAATGATCAACCACTGACACGCCATTGAAAGAAAGCCATATGAATGCAGGTAACCTCGTACATAATGACAGATTTAGTATTTACGAACTTCTCACTACTTCAGATTGCTTATAACACTAATAAATAATATGTAAAACTAAATATAAATATAATCTGGCATGAATAAATGCTCAAATTTAGCTCGGTTTTATAATAATGGCAATACGGCATTCCTACCGCAATTTTATTCTATTACGAGATCATTGACGTCCCAGTGACCGGCCACTGACGTGCCAGTGACCGTGCGATTATGAATTTAGCAGATTACGAACTTTTAGCAAAATGACAATGGCATGACAATGGGATCGTGTCGGAATGACAAATTTATAAAAATAGCAGACTCGGGCCCCTGGTTATCTGTCCACTTTTCCACCCCATTAACCATCTGTTCTGCAAGCAATGTGCCCTGCCCACTGCCACTTAAATTTGGCGATCCTTCGGGCTATGTCAGTAACCTTGGTTCTCTTGCAGATATCACAATTTCTGATTCGATAACGCAAGGAAACTCTAAAGCCTGCAATACATGTTGGCCAAGCTTAGACCAACGTGAGCCTAGACAAATGGACACAAGGCAAGCGCTACCGTCTAGACGTTCGGCAAGTTTGAAGGAAGCCAATGCAAATGGCCAATGTAGACGAGTTTTGAGGAGACGCCCACATGTTTGGCGCTGTCAGTTTTAATTATGCATTGAAACAATATGGACGACGATCATAAGCGACATTTTGTACGTATGACTACGATGGACGTCAACCGCATACTAGCGCGCGGACAAACATAATGTGAACACCATTGGCCGAGCGCGCGCGAGCGCCTTTGATTTGTGCAGAAAAACCGACACCGCTCCGAAGTGAGGCAAGTGATCGCGAGCGACTGCAAGTTGTGACAAGCTACGTCAAATGAGGTCTATACACATTGGCGCTTGTCATACTCAACAAACCTAGGCAAGTGACACCGAGCGATAGCAAGACAAGGCAAATATACCGTCTACATGTTTGTATTGGTCTTCACTCGACAACGCTCGGCCAACGTGTATTGCAGGCTTAACGCGGTGTCCTGCGTGAGCGACGAACGCTACGCGACGCGATGCTGCGAACGCGACGAACGCGATCAACTCAACGGCATACCCTACATGCGGCCTATATGACAGTGACAGTCTGCTAGGGTATATATGTTCTGTGGTCTGCGACGAGAAGCGACGTAACGCGGACTTGTTTTGAGGGCGACCAGACCAGAGGCCTTAAGTAGTGTGAGTTTTTTCGACTCACGTTCGAACGCGTTCGATTGCGAGCGCGTTAGAATTTAGTATGAGAATTTAGTTATAGTGCCACCTGGTGGTCACTCGTAGAACCTAATTTCCCATACTAAATTCTAACGCGCTCGCAATCGAACGCGTTCGAAAAAACTCACACTAAGGCCTCAGACCACCACGAACTACGTAATGGTTGATTCAGAAGCGTTGTTCGTTGCGTTGAGCGTTTGTAGTTTCATTTCAATGTACTCACCGCAATGTCAAGAGTAATCTTTCTTCAATAGAAATAGGTTTTTGAAAATTTGTTGTTCTTAATTGAAATTCAGACTTAATATAAGCAATAATGTAATCGACAGTAGACGGTAACACTCCACAATATTGTTTAAACATTTTAGAATCGTATCTTAATTTTGGATATAAATGATGGAACTCGCCTAATGTGTTTCTTTGTAAAAATATTATATTTGTTTTCTTTCTGTGCTTTTTAAAGTCTGTACTTTAAAAAAACATATTAATGATCAAAATCACGTAGAACATTTGTCGCGTACCTATAGCACCGCGTCGCATTCGTCGCGCACGCAGGACACCGCGTAAGCATTGCCCTCTACATTGCCCTTTGAGTGACTTTAAGCCACACACACAACGCTTATTCAAATATTTTTATAAAAATTTTCTTTATTTTGGGCGTTTACTAACTCACCTTCCCCTTCCATCTTCTCTGTTACTCTCTCTTCTACTCTTTTCTCACTAATCTCTACAATACCACTGTCTGTATGTCCGTTTGTCGGAGTCAAGGCTTCAGCTTCTCGTGATATTCTGTAGCCACCATTCTCTGAGTCTTCTTCCTGAAATTAAAATAACGTTGAAGTTGAGCATCAAAAATAATAAATTAGAAATTTAATTATCCAAAAACTTTAAAAAGTAAAAAATTAAATGTATCGATAATTTTAGTTTAATATTGGGACGATTCTTTGGAGTTTGGTCTTTGCCTTGGAAGACCGCAATTTTTTGCAGTTACTAAGTAAGTAAGTATATTATTAAATAGTTAGATAGATCGTTTATTTGGAACAAAGAAAGAAACACAACACACAAAAGCACAGTTACCCACTAGAAAATACAAATAATTAAATGAAAACACAAAATAAGAAACAGCCAGATTGTATGGCAATCACGGAACGGAGCGCAAATGTGCGGTGTGTGTGTCTCTACGCTGCATCAAATAGGAGTCCAACTCAGCATGTGCCAGGCAAATATACCTGACGCTGGTATTCTGCTGGATCCCGGTAGAGACATACGGACGTCAAGTAGATGTAGAACAGTTAATATTGTTTTTGTGTAAGATGAGTCTAGAGTTTTTATTTAAATATTTTACGTAGGTACCTATTTTGTTTTATAAATTACCTGTTTTGTATAAATTTGTGATGGTAGAAATATACCTAAATGACGTTTATTTATTTATTTATTTATTATTATTTGGTACCTACACCAACAGCAGTACATGCACAACTACAATTAATGAGAAACAAAAATCTAAAATATTAGTTCTGGCATGTAGGTAAGCCTATTATAGGTATACACAGCTTTCACCATATTGATATGTACAAAAAGTAGAGGTATTATTTATATAAAGGACAAACTAATATAAATAAAACTCCTAACTAAAATATGGCGTCAAAAAATTCGTCCCCATCGCTATCGACTGGAAGTGAGCCCAAAAGACTGGCTGCATTGCCACGTTGTATGGCAATGCTTATCCTCTGTCCAAGGTAAAAGCCAGCTCTTGGGTCACGCGAAGTTATAAGCATCGAAAATAAAATAAAATTAGCAAGTATCTAAAGCCGAATATAAAATAAAAACATCAATATAAATCGACGATATTATGATTGTGTAGTTGATGTAATTTGGATATTGGAGGCCATGTTGAAAGTAATAGATTGTAAAATGTTTGCTGTGATTGACTGTGTTTAATGCTTACTATATAACTTGTACGTGTGGTTTACACCGCAAGACCCAGTTAGTCACGAATAAATATTTTAAAAAATTAATTATTTATTCCCTTTTTATAACAGGCCTGCAGCGGTAACCCTCTCAGAGCTTAGGGGCCCGAAAGGGCCAACGCCTGCCGGAGTCGCGGGAATATTCGCAAGAGACACCGTGGCTCCGGAACACAAAGGGCAATGAAGGAACATGGATGGGTTTTAGTCAGTAGAAGTCTGACACTCCCTCCCGCTACACCCAGAGCGGGAGGAGTCATTGGATGATTTCCCAACCCTAAAAAAAAATATAAATAATAAAAGCGGTAACTCTGCATTTTAAATTATATCGACGTGTTCGAAATCTTCACGCCCCGTACTTTCTGAGAGTTGATAAGGAAATCTCGGTGCCGACTTCCAAAGGTATCAAGACTTCTACTTAATAGCGGTCCCCTCTATGCTATAGGAGCCACTGACAGCCCACTGTGCAGAGCCTGTATGGAGGAGGATGAGACAGCAGCACACCTGCTTCTAAGCTGCCCGGTAGTCGCGGATTACAGGGCCAAGTACTTCGGTAACCCAGGTACCCTCTGTGAGATAGTTGGTAACACCAAGGCGTTGCTGGCCTTCTTTAGGGATCTGGGGTGGATCGAATGAGAAATTTTTCCTACCTACACGCAAAATACGCGCTTGGTCGTGGAGTTGTGGGAGCCAGCCCGATTTACAAACATACATAGCGGTCCCCCGACGTGGTGACCTCATCTTTTTGGTCGGGGATTAAAAAGTAAACTAGTTCTGCGTTTCTGCCTGGGTCCTTGGGGAAACGGTTTGAGTTTATGTAGGTACTAGCCAAAGACTATTAAACCACTTGACTGCGCATACAGTGCCCCGACGCACGAAAACTATTAGTGTTTTTGCTCAGATGTTAGTCAGCGGCACTAGTAACAATTTTAGTTGTGACCAATTGTTAGACCTGTGGGCATGCTAAGTTTTTACAAATCGTTTTAATTTTTATGCAATTTATAACGCATAAAAATGCCTTCATACCCGGTGAATTTGTGTGGGAAACATTCCAAGACCTTTTGTTACAAAAATGATGGCATAACTTTTCATCGAAGAGTAAAGACTACGCAAAATATTTTTTGATTTGAATCAGATGATGAGCCACTGCAGGGGTCTTTATAAAATGGTGGTTAGGTCAACGAGCACACTGTGAGAAGCGCGCGTTGATGTCTTTTGGAAAAGTCTCTTTCTTTCATTAGGAAATATTTATATTTTTATCCCTTTCTTCCCCTTTGTATTTTTATCGTAAAAATTTGTGCTGTTACGTTTAATGATTGAAGTCGATTTATCGATGATCATAAAATTACAACTAATACAATTTTTAATCAATTCACATACTTACATTAAACACGTAACTACTTTTGAACGACATTAAAAATAGGAGGAGGGTCTCAGATTTTTCATCTGTGTGTTTGACATACATGTTTTCATTTTAGATTTTCGAAGATTTCAGAATTAAAATAAAAGTGGAAAGATAAGGTTAATAGGGAAACTTTGTTCAAACAAGATATTATAGCGCTGTTTGTTTAGATTGATTATTTTTATAATGTTAAAATCCATTTTATCGATATCGACTATTTTCCTTTAATCAAGTAGTGCCACCACTAAGCATAGGCTACCTATGCAACTTGACCTTGAACGGACCAATTGCAGCCGCGCGTTGTTCCTCGTCCCCCGGCCCGCTGTAGTAGGCCGCGTACTTAGAAGAAATCGGCCTATACGCTCTCTAGTGGTTATATACTCTATGGTACTAGCTGACCCGCGCAACTTCGTCTGCGTAACATTTTTCATTACTGCTCCGCTCTTATTGGTCTTAGCGTGATGATATATAGCCTATAGCCTTCCTCGATAAATGGGCTATCTAAAACTGAAATAATTTTTCAAATCGGACCAGTAGTTCCTCAGATTAGCGCGTTCAACCAAACAAACAAACTCTTCTGCTTTATAATATTAGTATAGATAGGTAAGCAGCGGAGTACAAAGATACTAATAATTATAATGCTGTATCTGCTCTGTGTGTACATAACTTGTAAAATAAATAAATAAAGTTGACGTACATAGAAAAAACCCATTAAAGTTCAGGAGCGGGGGCTTGTGATGTCACGATATATTCTTATAAAAAATGGACTGAAATGGGACGTTCACTATTCAGTAAAAAGTGTACTCAACGCACAGTGCGTCGAAAATCGAAATGAAAGAAAAAAATAAGTTTACAATTAGAATAGTTCATATCGGGATTGCTACCATGTACCTTTTTATTTGCGAGGATGGGTTTAAATTGTCAAATGTCTGGAATCCAGTGATTCGAATGTGTAAAAACCGGAGATTTCAACAAAGTGTTACTTCGCGGTCAGATACGGTTAGTGTTGTGTGTCGAGAACAGTTGCGGGAAAAAAGTGAGTTTGTGGACAGTGGTACCGGAGATGGTCGTAATAAAAGACTACGAAAGAGGGTAGACCGATATGTCTGCCAATAACATCCCACCCGCAAGATCTTCAGTTACTCCGTGATCATGGCGCTTGCAACAGTGCCGAAATATCGGAAACTCGCAAATAAAAAGGTACATGGTATCAATCCTGATATGAATTAATCTAGAATAGAATAGTGAATCATGAAAGCTTAAAACAATATAAGTTTACAATATTTTTAGAAATCTATGTGACGGAAAAATTAGATTTTCTTCGATCTTTGTTAATCGTAACGGGTAGCCATAAGCCAGAAAATCTGACACAAGTATTGCCAAAGGGTATCATGTTACCCAGTAACTGGGTTGTAGCGGTGAGACAGACAGTCATCATCTGCCTAGCCTTTTTCCAACTATATTGGGGTCGGCTTCCAGTCAAACCGGATTCAGCTGAATACCAGTATTTTACGTGGAGCGGCTGCCTACCAGACCTCCACAACCCATTAACTGGGTAACACGGTACTCCTTGGCAAGACTGGTGTCAGATTTTCTGGCTTCTGACTATCCGTAACGACTACCGAAGATCACAGACAGTCGCTCCACTTAAAATACTGGCGAAGCAAAATTAGGGCCGCCAGTAGCGTAGCGAGGGGGGCGGCGGGTGGTGCGGCCTGTCCTGGGTGACAGCCGTTTAGTAGTGTCAACCGACAGTTCTTTGACTGTTTATGTCAGTATCGGCTGTCATCCCTAAACGTTTGATGCAATGACGCCTGTAGGAAGTGGATTGCAAAAATCCAGGCTGGAAGGCCGAGGGCGTTGTCGGCCCTCCGCCGACGCTGGTTTCGCCTGTTGTGGCACGAGGGAGTGGCCATGACCTGCGAAATTACGGCTTCCTAGAAGATCACCGCATCCTACGACCCGGCTCTCCCAACCATCGAACGAGTGAAGATCGGTAGCGACACGTTGGGTCCCACTTTGGATACGAGGGCAAGGTGCAGATCCTGACATGCGGCACACTCTGCTGGTGTGTGCAGCGACGTGTCCTTCCGATAATCGGTGCAGTGTATGCACCGAGCGTCCGGCTCTCTGTTTATGTGACACAGGTACTTCCCGAAGCAACCACGCCCCGAGGACACGCGCGTCGCCCGAAAAGTCAGGGAGCCGTGCTTCCTCCCGAGCCATTCGTCGAGCACTGGGTGGGTGGCCTTGATAGTGACGAAGCAGACAGGGCAGAAAGACTTTCCCGCCATTCCCTCACCAGGACCTCGCGGAGCTGTGAACGACGCAACTCTATCTTGCGCTGCATTGGTTCACCGCCCTGTCCGCACCTCCTCGGGCCATCGGTACAGCAAGGTAAGAACCATCGCCTTTAAGTCCCGGGGCGGTGATCCGGCCGGTGCACGAACTGCCTCGTAGGTGACCTCTGCGGTCTTCGCAGTATCGCGAGTACCGAGGGCCACCGACCGTATCAAAAAATCAACTCACCGTGGTGAAAAGGGAATAAATCAGTTTTAATTACGAAATCGCGGGCGAAGTGCCAGTATTCTACGATCCATTATGCTTTGTTATCATCAAACAGATCTCTCCTGATAAAGTGCGGTATCTTGGTGACTAAGCTCGGTCACTTATATGGTGCATGTCGTACTCATACCTAAATGGATTTTCAACGCAATTAGGAACTCGACAACTGACTCCTAACCTTTTTAGTGATGGGAAATCATCACGTGTCTCTCTTACTGACTAAAACCCATCCGTGTTCCTCCTAGTGCCCTTTGCGTTCCAGGGCCACGGTGACTCTTTCGACACAAATGAAACCAAATAATTATGAGTTGCGCTTTTCGTTCTGGTGACGGCAGTCGCAAGCCGTCTTTCAGAAGGGAGGTTCCATTTGTGATGCAGGTTTTTATTTTCATGACAGGTTTTCATTTTCATCAATGTTAAAATCTCGAAAATTAGTGCACATTTTGACTGCTTTTCATTATTATCTAAACTCAACTATGTTGACTGACGCAAGTAAGCTCAAGGACTAAGAGAATAACTTTATGGACTCATGCAAAAAAGATCATTGACTGAGAGCGAGCCAAGCGAGCTTGAAAATTCGCTTGACTCGCTTCGAAAGGATTTCTATGATATTCTCGGCCCCCTCAAACCTAATAACGACGACATAACCGGGGTCATTTTATGCCTGCAGTGTTTAAAGGTACCTAACATGAATGGGATGACGGGAGCTAAGTTTGCCTACTCTAGCTCCCGTCATCCAATTCGAACCTAAACTATAAGTGTCGGTGTACCCTAAGTTCCCTCAAACCTAACCTTCTTTCGCGGGTATTTTAACCGTATTTATGAGTCTGTGTCAGTAGGTATAAGCTGTAACTTTTATAACCAGGTTTAAATAAAACTCAACGAACACATTCAATACTTATATTCAAGTTTCTGCACACTCGTGACGACGGTTTTACCAGGTGTAACGTCTTTTTTGAACAAATGCCTGTAACTCACCGCAATGTCTTCAGTAACAGTTATTTTTTGTAACTTCATGTCTCCTTTTGTTAGCGTAGATTCCTTTTTAGTAACAGTGATGACAGGTGAGAACGTAAAATCCGCACCTGTTATTTTTATTTCGGAACTGTTATTTTCGTCTTCCTCTGAACCTGTTACTTTTTCGGAGCTAGCATTGTTGGCGTTCTCTGCTTCTGGTGTTTCGGAACTGTTATTTTTCTCGTCGTACTCTCTAATCTCATGGGTTTTTGGTACCTCTGCTTCTACATTTGGTGGATTTTGGTATTCTTTTTGAATCTTTATAACAGGTATTTCCGGTGCTTCCGCCATTTTGGGTCTGAAATGTCATTATTGGTTACAAGTGGTAGGTAATGGTGGCCATACAAGCTTGGGTTTGCATGATGGACAAACTTTACCGACAGGCATATCCTGGCGTGTTTGTTATCAGACTGTACAGCTATCGGTGCAAGTTATTTCGGTTATCCCTGTGGGTTATGCGTTAACGTTAACGTTTAGGCACTAGGTCGTGGGTTCGATTCCCATGGAAAGCATACTTTGTAAAGTGCTTTCTAGTTTGGCTAGTACATTGTCGGCTTGAATCACCTGATTGTCTGATAAAAAGATTTAAATTTAAACGTAAGAAAATTATAGCGCGCGAGCACAAAAAATTACTAACTGAAAAACAGAATGACACTTTGCCCTACCCGGGAATCGAATCCAGAAACCCACGCCTGACTGCCGTGGTTTATGGTGACCACTAGATCAGAGACAGCGCTACAGAGTGAGCTTCTTTGAAGTATGCTCCCTTTACAAATAAGATGTGTTGCTGGGGAGTTTGTTGGCCACTTCTTCTCCACAGCTAAAACACTAGGAAGTGGTGACGGGCGGGCGTTTTGGGGGACTGTATTTTGTAAAATCTTAACGTTCAAGAGGTGCTGGCTCCCAGCCTAATTTGAATAAATGACTTTTTAATTTTGAATTACTAATTTAAATTAAATAACAAAGATAATGTATTTACTTACTTGTTTTCGCGGCTCTCCTTGAAAAACTTTAACAACCTACTATGTTCCAGTTCCATCGTAATGATATCAAGTTTATCGCATTGATAATAATAAAGATATCATTCTTATTAATTTATCGGCTATTAATGTTATCTAGAAATTGAGAATTTCATGTTAAAAGTATGTAGATATAGGTGCTCGAAGACTGGGTTGAATTGAAGGACAGTGGCGTAGCGTGCGGGGTAGCCATGGGCGCCGTCAGGACCATTTTCATGGGGAAGCTTCTTCAAAATCTCGCATCGAATAGGATACATTATCTTTTATTTTATTTTAGATGGGTTTGCTCTTGATTCTAGTCTTGGTCAGAGATGACAGAGACAAAGTCTACGATGGAGGGAGCTTACCCAGAAGGAGTCTGTTCACTCTAAATTTGAAGAGTTTGTTTGGTTGTTTTGGGTAATTTTGCCCAAAACTAAAGAAGACGGATACGAGGCTGAACGCGAGGGAGCTCGAAGTACAGTATGAGAAGTGCTAGCCATCAAGCTACAATCTGTCAAATTTCTTTAATAGATTTTCAACTTTATCGCTGAAGCAGTAGGTTCAAGGTTGATTGGGAAAATTTGACAGTTTCGGATAACTTGATGTGCTAGTGATTAGCTCTCTTTTACTACATTCCGCTTGCCTATTTTTATTAGGCTTATGTTTAACTTGCCACCAGATATAGTAACAAATAGCAGACAAAAGTAGTAAATGATCACCAAAATGAAACTCGCATTTTAATGTAAAATTATAACCAAATTTTTAACACTTTGCTATCCTATTTAAGTAAAATGACTCCAAGTAAATCATGAGTAACCCAAAAATAGTAAATGATCACCAAAATTAAACCAATCTGGCGCTCGGCGCCCGCTGCCGCGGCACGCTCGCTTCGCTCGCTCGCCTTCGCGCGCTAATGGTCATGGTTCTAACCTAACCTAACCCACATGTTTCACCAGCCATAGAGGGGATCTGACGCAGACACGTTACTATAGAATTTGAATATTAAACTAACTGAATATTAATTTGCTCGCTAAGATTTGGTGATCATTTACTAAATTTGGTGGTCGAATACAATTTAAAGTGGAGTCGTGACTATTTTTCTGGTGTTAAGTAGATATTTTTGGTTACAAAACTAAGGGTATCAAAGCATTTTATGGTGGTCATTATATTTATCCCCTTTTTATTATAACAACATGTTTCCGCATGTTTAATTCAAAGCCAGGCTTGCACCCCCCTCCCGACGCCCATGGGGGTTAATTTCTGGGGTGAACCCCATTATCCGCCCCTGTGTCACCTATGATAGCTACGCCACTCTTGAAGGACGTTAGTAGTGTGGAGGGGTAACGCAATTTCTACGGGAAATTAAAGAGAGATGGAGATTAAAACAATAATTATATTGGCGAGCTCCACCCAAATTCACCTTAATACTGTTACGCGCCAGAATTAATGCCGGGTTCACAACGTACTACTAACGCCATCTAGTATCGAGTAGTGGAACTAATTGGGTCACGATCTTTCTAGAATTTTCGATGCTAGAACATTCTCGATGTTTCGACACCTAGTCAGTCGGGACCGGTATGTTCCCGAACTTTCTAGATATTTCCATTCTCGAAAGTTCTGGAAATTACTATCGGACTATATAAGGTGCGCAAAGCTCGCGACTCGGACAGTATTGAATTGGCGATACAAGCGAATCTTCGGAAGCGATCTTCAACTGCGAGTTAAGTGAAGTGAAGTGTTTAATAGTGCGATTGTGGTTGTAATTAGTGTGTTTAAAGTGTTAATTAGTTTTGATAATTAAAGTGTCATTTTTTTGGTTAAATAATCGGCTGTTTTTATTGTCACGAACCCTAAGCTCGTAACATTACATTTACTGTCTCTTAAACAATCAAATTTCTTATCCTTTTTCTAGACTTTTTTATTCACCGTTCCAAAGTTAGCCAATGTGAATCACATAAACCCGGAACACACATGAGCATCACAGTACCTACGTAGATACCATGTATCTAATACATAAGAACATACAATCAATCAATCTAGCTAGCCTATCCTCAAGTTGGGGTCAGCTTCCAGTCAAAGCAGAAAAAGCTGAATACCAGTATTTTACATGGAGTAATTTCCTATCTGGCCTCCACAACCCTGTTATTGATAACACGATACTCTTTGGCAAGACTGGTGACAGATCTTTTGCCAGATTAACTTGCATTATAGTACATCGAATTTTCACTGAAATCCTTTCGTAGTTACCCGAAAAATACTCGATAAATAAACTCGTCCGACATATACCTACTCGTATGTCGATTTAATTATGAACCGTTTTTTAACCAAATTCCCAAAAAGGAGGAGGTTATAAATTCGGTTGTATTTTTTATTTATTTTTTTTATTTATTTATGTACACACAATATACTTAAAAAGAAAATATTGTACAAAGAAAAGAGCACAAAGGTACTGCTTATTTCAAAAGAAATTTCTACCAGCAGACCTGCGACAGAAGAATTTAATAAGAAATGTAGACACAGTGTGTCGGAAAGCAGAGAAGGAATCTTAAAACAAACTATAAGTACCTAGGTATAAGTAGATATACTTAAGTAAATACGAAAGAGCTTAGTGCCCGATCTAAGGAGGGCAAGCCGGGCAAATGCCCATAGCGGCAAAAATAAGGAGCAACAATTTGCCGCCACCCATTTTTCTCAACACGACGGAAATAAAAATTCGGACCTCCCATGCAGAATGTACGGGACTTTGCTCTCTGTACCGCATACCCCCAACATATGGCCCTGCTGTCCGGTATGCGGAATAGGGTGTAAAGTAAACATCGCAAGCCTCCATAGAAAAGGGAGGATCCTCCGTCGACAGATGGGTGTAATGTCCGGTGGGCAACTGCCTTATAGTTGATATTCGGACTGTTGTATTTGTTCTAATCAAAATAGTATTTTTTTGTTCATCCCCGGGACTATGTTCCCTTGGGATAATTTACACGGGCGTAGGCGCTCGCAGAAGTGAGCATAGAATACAATTACATGAATAATCTTCGCGTGTCGATGGCAACAAATTAAATTTTATGTTCGGCCCGCGACTGTATCACCCTGACGTAGCCAACCGGTCGATTCTTGTCGAATGGGTGAAGTGACAACGAGGTCGGCTGTCCTTTCATCATGATTACTTCATTGACAGCTCAATTCGTAATCACTTCACCCATGTTTTTAGGGTTCCGTAGCCAAATGGCAAAAACGGAACACTTATAGATTCGTCATGTCTGTCTGTCTGTCCGTCCGTATGTCACAGCCACTTTTCTCCGAAACTATAAGAACTATGCTGTTGAAAAGAGATTGTCCATGAACAGTACTCTTGATAAATTACTTGTGTCTCAAAACCTTAAACGGCATGAAATATTTAAAATAAAAATATATTTTTAAAAAGATTTTGATTGATATTTAAAACGGGATAGTTTTTTGAAAAATAATTAGTACTTTTATGTTTCCGACGTTAAAGTACGCCATTTTTTACTACCGACTGTCAATACTAGGGATGTGACATTTTTTCTATTGCGGGTAATGTGCGTACCTACCTACATAAAATAAAATGATATCGATTTTGTATTTATTGTTCAATCTTGCATTGTAAAGTAATAACTGAGTTCTAAATCACAAGTTGTTGCTGGCATTATCAATATCAGTGGTTGTAAACGGCGACAGCGGCGCTAAGTTGTATTTGTGAAATACCACTGGCTGGTTTACGGAAATCGATCAAAAATTGATATTTCATCAGTATGGGTATAACCTTATTTGACGTTTATTGCGCGTCTGTCATATTTTTGCAATACAATACTGTTATTTCTGCTGGTTTTGGTACGTTGTGCTTCGAGTCGAGCCTTTTAGTTCCTCCGTTACTGCTGCCAAACTATTGAAAATAAACATATTTTTAACGTCACTGCACCGTGTGTATTGTTTATTACTAAAAGCCGGACTTCTTGAGTTGCGATCATGGCGAGTGCGACTGTGATGCAATGTCTCAACTGCTCTTTGAGATTAACGCCACTTAGGCGCAGACACATGTTGTCGGAGATTCCGAATAACATCATGGACATTTACGAGTCTGGATCTCACCAACACCGGTAAGAATGCATATTGTATTTTTAACGTAGTAGGATTTTTTTTAGTTAGGAACTGCGCTTTATGTTTACGTACCATATAACAAATCTTAGAGGACACAAGTACAATCCATGTCTGTGTGTTAGTTCCTCACTTCAACGTTGGGTTACCGGATAGTAACATAACCTAAATAGGTAGAAACCTTCTACTGATGTGTTGGTAAGAACTAACTTATTTACTAGGATTGTTTTTTTCAATCACTTAAGTGTATTCGAGGAAATGAATGAATTGTGTGTAGTATCATTTAAGATAGCAGTTGCACAGAATTTTAGTATTGGGAACTAATAATTATTTAGTAAGACGAAGAATAAAATTGAGGCATGTGTCTAGTAGAACATATTATAGTTACATTTTAGTAAATAAAGATGAAAATGTAAGAGAAACATTAGGCGCTATGGTAGGATACTATTGTTCTTGCCTTGTGGGAAAAAGAACTGTAGGTTGCTGTGTGCATGTAATGCGCTAAATCTAAATCAGTAAGACTTGGTGAGGTAAAACGTTACAGATTTTACACAAATTATGCTTCAAAGATACCAAGCTCACCCGTAAACCCATTCAGACCCTTTTAAATAGGTTTTTTCAACTAATTTTTGGTCGAACATAACCTCAAAATAGTAATTTCATTTTCGTAAATATCTCAGAAATGCCAATGTAGTTTGTGTTAAATCTTTTGAGGTAGTATTTAGACATGCCATCAAGTATTTTAAAGATGATTTTATGAAGACACAACAATGTTGAATTGAGTACATTTGTCCATAGTGCCGTGGGCATTCTCCTTTGGTAAGTAGATGTATTCTATGAACCGCATAAAGATTTTCACACAAAAATAGAAAAAAAACAATACCTAAATTTTGGGGGTCCCCATACTTAGAACTGAAACTCAATTTTTTTTTTTCATCGTACCCATACGTTTGAAGTATCTACCGCGTGTATCTGACATCGACGCACAAACGATTTCCATGGGTCCAGGGCATGATTCTGGACACCCCAGTGTTGGAATTTTTCGTCGGTTCTTTTCTCATTTTTTTCAAGAGTACCACAAAGTATCAGCTCAGCTGAGCTGATATCTATTTGTGGCTTTATTCAGATTGTTATTTTTAGTGAAAGTAGTTAATTAATTATTTTTTTTACTAAATATCTCATTGGGTTAGGTCAGAATAACGATTATGAGCAGTCTAAAGTAAAAAAACCCATGACAAAAATAAAAAAGTGAGAAAAAAGCCGACGAAAAATCCTAAGTCTAGGGTGTCCAGAATCATGCCCCGGACCCATGGAAATCGTTTGTGCGTCGATGTCAGATACACGCGGTATAGATAGATCTTCAAAAAATGATATTGAGGTTTCTAATATCATTTTTTTATCTAAACTGAATAGTTTGCGCGAGAGACACTTCCAAAGTGGTAAAATTTGTGTCCCCCCCCCTTAACTTCTAAAATAAGAGAATGATAAAACTAAAAAAAAAATATGATGTACATTACCATGTAAACTACCAGCGAAAATTGGTTTGAACGAGATCTGGTAAGTAGTTTTTTTTTAATACGTCATAAATCGTAAATCGCAACTTCTGCTTATAATATAATACCTACTGGTTTGTACGGAACCCTCGGTGCGCGAGTGTTTTTTTATATTTCTATGAAATTACACAAGCAACTTACCAAAAGAGGGTAAGAGATGTGAATTGATAAAACAGTTGTTCTGCTATCTATTTATATATGATTGAACCATATCAGCAATTATTCCGCAGCACGATTCTGCAAATGTCGAAGTGAACACTTAGGCGGAGTGAACGCGACAAGTGAGCTGTCAAACCAAATAAACAAGATGGTATGACAGCTCACTTGTCGTTCACTCCACCTAAGTGATCGCGGTGAGATGTCGACCGAATCGACCGGCTGTAAACATGTCGAAGTGAAAACTTAGGCGAAGAGAACGACAAGTGAGCTGACAAACCATTCTTTCAAACATGATGGAATGGCAGTTCACTTGTCGTTCACTCCACTTTCGGGTCAGGTACACGTTTAATAAAAGTTTAAGATCAAACAGGCTGGTTCATACAATTTTATCAAATTGGCCTGAATATCTGTGCGAAAACGTGATTTATTTATTTATTTTATTTTGCATTTATTTCAGACAAAGTACTGTTCATATTACAACACATTATAAGTACTTTAAAAACAACTCACAACAAATGTAAATATAAAACAACACACAAAAATAAAAGGCAGCTATGGTCACAGAACACATATCAGCCGGTGGATTCTGTTGACATCTCACCGTGATCACTTAGGTGGAGTGAACGACAAGTGAGCTATCATGACATCTTCTTTGTATGGTTTGACAGCTCACTTGTCATTCACTTCGCCTAAATGTTCACTTCGTCATGATTACATGTCTGAATCGCACTGCAGGACGAGGCGGAACTATCCACTGCTCACAGTTCAGTAGGTATGCAAACGAATCCATTGGCGCAGCAGTGGGTTGAAGGAGGATGAGAGTAAAGTGATTTATCAAATGACATGAAATTTCAAACAGGCTGGTGATCAAATAGAAATTCAAAATAACAAAAACACCGACTTCCGAAATTAAAGTTGTATTTTACTTTGAGTGTTTTTTTTTACTTTGGTAGTCGGTTGTATTTTTTTGTAAAAAGTTGTTTATTTTTGACTTAAGTGGTACCCCACACCTAACAACACCACAGCAAAATCGCAGGAAAGCAAAATACGTAATTTCTATTACTTGGATGACAAAAAGCATCATCCAAGTTAACGAATTCCAGCTATTTCGATTTAAAATCCAAACTTCGTATCCGATTTTGATAAAATTTTAATGGGACCAATCGACAAGTAGGTATATCCCTTAGATAAAACAAGTTTTTTTCAAATCGGTTCATAAATGACGGAGTTATGAGGTAACAAACATAAAAAAAATTGTATTAATTTATTATCATTATATATTTAGTTAAATCTATTTGTGTATATTTGTTTGTATGTCTATTGTAATTTTATGTATATTTACTTAGATTATAATTTGTTTTAGTTTTAAGTTAGTAAGTAGGTATATTTTAAAGCCGACACGTACCTACATATCTAAACTATTGATAGGCAAAGCATATTGCTGCAAACCTACATAAATCCAGTGATCTGGCAGTATTGACGCTATTCAGTATTGACGATAACATACAAACTGCAATTTCAATATCCAACACTGCCCGAACCGAGAATTGAACCCAAGACAATCCCGTTTACTAGATCATCCATCATAATAGGCTGATCCAAAATTAATGATAAATCATTTTATATTTTCTATACTAATAATTAAGCTGAAGAGTTTTTTACATGTTTGAACGTGCTAATCTCAGTCAATCGGATATAAAACCCTGAAAAACCCTTTTTGCATTTGATAGCCTAATTCTTGAGGAAGGCTACAGGCCATTTTATCATCACGGTAGATAGGATACATTGGCGCCGAGAGAGTTTTGAATCAGCCTGATAAACGATTGAAAAAATCATAATTAATCGATAGATACTTACACTATCACCAAACCATAGTTTCCCGAAAATATTCTAATCACACACACACACACACTCAACCTTTATGCACTTTATTGAACAATAATCTTTAAATTACTCGATAAAAGAAATTTTACGTAACTTTTAGCACTAAAGTAAATAAGCACTAAACTAGAACTGAACTAGACTAGAATTGAACTAAATATAACTTAAACACATTTAAATGTAACTTAAACTCGAATAAATGTAAATAATAACTAAAAAAAAGACTTAAATGTATTTGTGTACCGCTAAGCAGGTTAACACTAAATATTTTCGTAGTTATTTACTTATTATCTTTGCTATCGTTTTTGGTTTGATAAAATAGTGATAATAACGTTTTGTCATCGATAGCTAGCTTATAGGTACAAATATATGATCGCGTTAACACCAGCAGGTGAAGTCAGTGTGTTGCAGAATTGTTTGAAAGCTAGTTACCGTCCTTACCGCGGCTCTGGGACGCAAAGGGCATTTGGAAGAACACGGGTGGATTTTAGTCAGTAAGAGTCTGACACTCCCTTTTGCTCCGCCCAGAGCGGGAGGAGTAATTTTTAACCCACTTCCCAAAAAAGAGGAGGTTCTCAATTCGGTTGTATTTTTTTTATGTTTGTTACCACATAACTTCGTCAATTATGAACATGAACCGATTTGAAAAAATCTTGTTTTATCTGAAAGGATATACTTGCAGATTGGTCCCATTTAAATTTGATCAAAATCGGTTACGCAGTTTGGATTTTAAATCGAAATAGCTGGAATTCGTTTACTTGGATGATAGTTTTTTGTCATCCATGTACTTAATCGAAATTGCGTATTTTGCTTTTCTGCGATTTTGCAGTGGTGTTGTTAGGTGTGGGGTGCCACTAAAAAGTGAAAAATAAAAAACTTCTAGTTTAGCTATCAGCTATTTAGCTATCAGGAAACACAGACTTAGGCAGGGAATTCCACTCCTTAGCTGTACCTACGCACAATGAATGTATCAGCTACAGCATTCAGTGTTCAGCTTGATCTTTGAGAAAATGATTTACAAGTAAATAATCTTTCCGACAGAATTTAGGTCATAGTGGCAAATCTCAACGGAGATTATCTGCCAGTCGATTCTGCAGTGCAATTCTGTAAACATGGCGAAGTGAACACTTAAACGAAGTGAACGACAAGTGAGCTGTCAAACCATAAAAACATGAAGGCATGAAAGCTCACTTGTCGTTCACTCCACCTAAGCGATCACGGTGAGATGTCAACAGAATCGACCGGCTGATGACATCTCACCGTGATCACTTAGGTGGAGTGAACGATAAGTGAGCTGTCACGCCATCTTGTTTGTTTGGTTTGACAGCTCACTTGTCGTTCACTTCGCCTAATTGTTCGGTTCGACATGTTTATAGAATCGCACTACTGTTCTGTCAACGTCTCACCGTTTAAACTTAGGAAGTGCTGTCATTCCATTTTGTTTTACGGCTTACAGATGATCGTTGAGAAAGAAATATTAGTACCTATACCTACAGATCATCCATTACCGAACAGCCTCGGCAAGCTTTGCTTAAACTCAAAGATCGAGCCTGAGAGCTGTTATTATGTAGCCACGACCTCCTCCGAAGAGTTGACAGCCAATAACGTAGGTATCTTGGTATCCAATGACTACTCATCATCATCTGCGTAGCCTTTTCCCAACTATATTGGGTCGGCTTCCAGTCAAGCCGTATTCAGCTGAATACTAGTGTTTTACGTGAAGCGGCTGCCTACCAGACCTCCACAACCCATTAACTGGCAATACACAATGACTTACATATTCGTTAAAAATATATAAATATCATGACGCATGACGTACTTTGAAACATTGAGGAGCAAGCGCAGTCCGACCCTTGTTTTCCAAGGACGGCGCGGAATGCAATGGTGACATTGTTTTGATACGGAAACATTGTTAACCGGGTGTATCATAATTCTAAGGAATTTTATTTTATTATACTTACCTGATTTGTTAATGAAATATATATTTTTTTAAATCGTGCCTGGAAGTAGTTCATATCGGGTAAATTAAGTGGGCCGCCTTTGTAATACGACTAAAATGGCAGCGCATATAACCGTACCTAAAATTAGTGAAATATTTTATATTATCAGTATTAAGGGTGTGGACTTAGCGATCGCCTGATTCAGGAAGTAGATAAGATAGTACAACAGAATTCGTTTGTTTTACACTTGTCAACTTATCGTTTTAAATTAAATGACATGACGTGTTAATGAACGCCTGGGTCGTACGATCAAGGTTAAGCAAAGTTTCAGTAAACATAATTTTTTATTGTACACCAAAACAACTTTTATGATACGGTCATAATAGAGTCCATACATGTACCTACAAAGGTGCGCTTAAATCAAAGTTAAGGTTTTCTTTGAGTGATTGAGAGAGTTCATCATAGATGGTAGGATCCAGTGTACAAATAATACCTATACATAAATAATAATACATAAATATAAATAATATACTAATATTTTGAAATTGTGAAAGGAAATGCTCTTTAATTTTCCTCTTGAAGACATCAAGAGAAGGCCTATCGCGTAAGGGTGTGGAAGAAAGTTCCAGAGACGCACTGCAGTAATTGAGAAGGAGCCATCATAGCGGCTGGAAGTGTGATGCGGATTGCGAAGGAGAAGAGAAACAGTGCGAAAGGGTTTACCCCTTGGAATGAGGTACTCAAAGCGTTCACGCAGCTATTGAGGATAGTAAAAATATCCATGAACCAAACTAATTCTACTACTTGTATGCCACATACTTCCTACAAACAGATTATGTCATCTATAACTAGGAATAAATATGATGAAGATGCCACTATCACTATTTTGGTAGGTAATAGTTCTAATGTTACAATAGACGACATCACTAATTATGTCGATAAATTATTGAAAATTAAGTGTAAGAAAATTATATTGTGTGCTTTTCCCTACTTTGAGCAGTTGTCAAATAGGAAGAATATGTATATACATAGGTTAAATAATCAAATGCATTTTTTAGCTAGTCATCATAGTGATAAATTTTTATTTTTTGACATCAACAATTTTGTTGATAAACTTAGGTCGACTAGGGATACAGTGTATTTGCCCATTAGTTTTAGACGTCAAATAGCGAGGCTATATTAGTTTATTATATTAACTCAGACATAATTAGTATGTCGAAGTAATGTTGGTGTTAATTACAGGGGTAATTAACACCAACATTAGTAATAATACTAATGTTATGGTTTCTGAATCCAATAATTTAAACTAGGGAATAAGACAACAGTTGGTACCATTAGCAACTTAGATAAACTCAACAACAATAAGGTATCTTCTAGCACTCAAAAAAAAGGGGCTAAGCAGAAATCCTTTAACTTATTTCTCCAAAATATTCAAGGTTTTGCTTCAAAACAGTTGGAAATAGAATTATTTTTAGAAAAAACAATGTTTGATATTATTTGCATAACTGAACATTGGTTAAAGGATACTGAAATGTTAATTAATTATGACAATTATAGTATAGGCAGTTGTTTTAATCGAAAATCAATGCTGCGTGGTGGTTCACTAATATTAATTAAAAACTGTATTAAATTTAAAACGCGTAAAGACATTGTTGAACTGTCAGTGGAACATAGCATTGAGCTGTCTTGTGTTGAGCTGGATAAGCATATCATAGTGTGCGTTTACAGACCCCCTAATTATCAAAACTACTCTATATTTGAGTCAGTAATGGAAGATGTGCTGGCAAAACTTGCAAGTAATAATAAACAAGTGATAGTCTGTGGCGATTTTAATATTAATATTTTAGAAAATAATTCAGAGAGTGGTCGGTTATTACATCTATTTAAATCATTCCATTTGTCAAATATGTTGAAAGAACCAACCCGTATAACTATTAATACTGCTACATGTATTGATAATGTTTTTTGTTGCTGTGACTTCTTAGACAAAGCTGTTGTTTATTATCTGCCTTCCGATCACAGTGGACTAACAGTATATTTTGAGTCCAACATGACAATCCAAAAAGTGCAGATACAATCCAGGCCAATTACAACCGGCAAATTAAATAAATTTAATAGCACCTTAATCGGTAAGTTAAGTGACCAGGGCTTCACAATGAACAATGGTAATATTTTGTATAGAGAATTATTTTCACTAGTACAAACTGAGTTCAATGCCACTTTTAAGCAGCAGACTAGAAATATATGCCCTAAATTTGTATTTAGTGACTGGGCAACTAAAAGAGTCAGAAAAAGTAGAGAAAGACTTTATGAACTTTATGGCCTTAAGCCTTTTATCAACACGGAAACTTTTAATAAGTACGTAGCTAGTTACTCAAAAATTTTTAAGAATACTTGCAAGGCAGCAAAGGCCCTATACATAAGCAACAAGGTTAAATCAGCAGAGAATAAAATTAAAACAGTTTGGAAAATTATCAATAATGAAACGAACAGGAACAAAAAACATAATGATTATACATTGCGAACTTCACGTGGACTCATAAGCGAAAGCAAAGAAGTCGCTGAAGAATTTGTAAATTTCTTTACCAGTATTCCAATTAAAACTACTGAAACCTTAAACTCGTCGCCCTCACTTTCTGTTGAATTATTGAAGGCGAATGTTTCAGCCTGCCCAATTGAGTTTAACTTTAAGCATATAACCCCAACTGTATTAATAAAAGCTTTTAAGCAAGTCAAGGTCAAATTGACAGAAGATCTATGGGGTATGTCTGTAAAAGTTTGTGCCTCCATTATTGACACTATAGCACCATATTTAGCTTTTGTATTCAATCTGTGTGTAGATCAAGGGGTTTTCCCGGACCTTATGAAATACAGTAAAGTTATTCCTTTATTCAAATCCGGGGACAGTAAAGATACCAATAACTATAGACCCGTCTCTGTGTTGCCGGTTTTCAGCAAGGTGTTTGAAAAGGTTATGCTAAATCAAATGCTCAGTCACTTTAATGAGAATAATATTTTACATGACAAACAGTACGGTTTCACCAAGGGGCGCTGTACAACTGACGCTGGTGTAACTTTATTAAAACATATCTTCAATGCGTGGGAAGAGGCGCAAGATGCCATAGGTATCTTCTGCGACCTATCGAAAGCGTTTGATTGTGTGAGTCATGAGACATTACTCCTGAAACTAGAGCATTACGGACTAAGTAAAACAGCCTTGAACTTAGTAAAATCGTTTTTAAATGAAAGACAGCAGCTAGTTCATATAAACGGCAAAAATTCAACAGGATTAATCGTGAAAATGGGGGTACCACAAGGCTCAATTTTGGGTCCTTTCTTATTTCTAGTTTATATAAATGATTTGCCCTATATTTTAGAAAATAAACTCAATATGGTGTTGTTTGCTGACGATACATCTTTGATTTTTAAAGTAAATAGACATGCAAACAATCTTGACAATGTAAATAACGCTCTAATGAAGGTACATGATTGGTTCACTGCTAATAATCTAGTGTTAAATGAGAAAAAAACGAAGTGCATTCGATTCACTTTACCAAATGTCAAAAGTAATCATTGTGACATAATATTGAACAAGGAGAAACTAGAATTAGTCGAAGAAGCAGTTTTCCTGGGGATTAGGCTAGACTCAAGGTTACAATGGGTCCTCATTTAACATCTCTTGCAGGAAGGCTAAGTTCAGCAGCATATGCTGTTAGAAAAATTCGCCAGTTTACAGATGTTGAAACCGCTAGACTAGTCTATTTTAGTTATTTTCACAGTATAATGTCTTACGGTATTTTACTTTGGGGACGGGCTGCTGACATCGAGTCTATTTTCATTTTGCAGAAAAGAGCCATCAGAGCCATTTACCATCTGCGCCGGAGAGATTCTCTAAGAGAACTGTTTAAAGAAATTAACATCATGACGGTCCCTTGTCAATATATTTATGAAAATATTATGTACGTTAGAAAGAATCTACATCTTTTCAGTAAACGAGGCGACAGACATAACTATGTCACTAGAAATAGGAATCAGTTAGTTCAACCAGGTTTCAGACTTGCTAAAGTAGCAACATCTTTCATGGGATACTGTTTAAAGTTTTATAACAAAATACCGGCACATATACTAGAACTAAATGAGACGAAATTTAAAAACTGTGTAAAACGCACACTATGCAAACAAGCATATTATAAATTAGGGGAGTATATTGACGACAAAAATGCTTGGCTCAATGCTGGTCCGCTCCACAACGACTAAAATGCCCGAACTTTGATGAAGATGTGAAAACATTGTTGGACCTGCTGAAGATTGTAAGATTATCTTTGCATTGTATAGACTCATTAAATAATCTAACCATGATTTTGTAAAAAGGCAGTGTTTAAAAGAGTGTCCATGGAGTTTCTTGCACGTTCTTCTCCATAGGATCTACTCTTTGGAACGTGCAACTGCTGCGCTGGAGATAGGGTCGGTGAGTTTGTTTTGTTGCAGAATAACTTGCTACTCTTGTCTCTAGCGCGGCAGAATTAGCTTCATCTATTTGACTGACATACCTTGACTATTCAAAAGTGCCTGTAAACTGGTCTATTTGAAATAAAGGATTTTGTATTCTAAATAAACCATGTCAGAGGCCTTTAAGGCGGTTCAGAAACTCACCTGACTGTCTGATAAAAAGCTGATTCCGTGCTTCGGAAGGCACGTATAAGCCGGTGCTCCCGGCCGCTAAATGGCCGTCGTTAAACCATGTCAGAGGCTCTTGAGGCGGTTTAAAAACTATGACACTAGGGTGTGTGGGGGCTGGGCGGCGCACCGCCGTGTCTTTGAAACGGCGATTGGCGGCGACCTCTCGCGTCCGGCCCTGGTCCAAGCCATGGTCCGGAGCGAGACGGAATGGGACGCCGTTGCCTCCTTCTGCGAAGCAGTCATGCTAGCGAAGGAGGTGGCGGAGCGGGAGAGGAGACCCTCTCGTCCCGGCCACCGCGGTAGACGCCGCGGGCGTCGGGGGCCACCACCTGTTGACCTCCGGCCACCGTAGGCGCGGGCCTGTGGACAGCAAGCTATGGGTGGCTCGCCGTCCGTCCGTCTAGTGACGACAGGCCGTGTCGACGGCGCGTTAGTGTTCCACGCGCGCCTCAAAGAGAGTCAGCAACACAGAGGGGCCCGAAAGGGCCGACGCCTGCCGGAGTCGCGGGATTATTCGCAAGAGACACCGTGGCTCCGGAACACAAAGGGCAATGAAGGAACATGGATGGGTTTTAGTCAGTAGAAGTCTGACACTCCCTCCCGCTACACCCAGAGCAGGAGGAGTCATTGGATGATTTCCCATCCCTAAAAAAAAAAAGGGTGTGTGGGGGCGTTAGACCTTAATGCCCACACGGTAAGGAGAAGAGTTACGCAGCTGTCATGCTGCGGATATCCTCTCGCTTTCGGTCGTAGTTCAGGGTCACGCTATTCACGCCGTCGCGTCCTTTTGCGAGGAAGTGATGGTAGCTAAGGAAGTGGAGGAAAGGGAGCGTGTGCATGGAGACAGCCGATCTCACTCCCTAGCCGCAGCAAACGCACCGGGCGTCGAAGAGTGCAGAACGATCTCCGGCCACCATTATTTATTTATTTTACAATTTATGTACACACAGAAAAACGGTTGATATACAGCATTATAATTGTGACCAGCAGACCTGCGAACGGAAGAAATGGGGTTTGAACCACCAAAACCCCCCCCTGGCTACGCCCGTGATTTAAGGTGTGGTCTGCACGGTGCGTTACTAGGTAGTGTTGGGTAACTCAGCACATGTGCTAGCACAGTTGTAGCTACTCACTTGGCTGAAAAGAGTCACTCACTCTTTTTATTTTGATGTGCTAGCACACACCACAGAACATTTTATACGATCAAGTACGTGTTGTACGAAACGAACGAGTCACTCACTCTTTTGCCTCGCCATTTGAAAAATTTTCAATCGAAACTATAATCAAATTTCTGTTTTAATTTAACGTATTAAAGCCGAATTTCCAGTAATGAAATCTCTCAGCGACTCCGTCCGATCATTGCCGAAATGCCGATTCGTGAGGGAGCGAGTGAGACAGAACAGCGGTGAGCCGGTCAGCCGGCGAACACACACGATTTGACACGAGTCTCTGTGCTGTGCGAGTCTCCACGCCTCGCGGGCTCGCGGCCCTCAGCCTCGCCTCAATTGTGCTAGCACAGTGTGCTAGCACACTTGAGAAAAAGAGTGCCTCGCACGATACTCTTTATAAATGTGTGTGCTACCCAACTCTATTACTAGGGCGAGCGTAGGAAAAGCGCTCACGCAGGTAAGAGTTATGACGGCCCGAGTTGTGAAGGATGTTGAAAAGGAGACAGAATCCGAGTGTTCCTGCGAAGACGGATAGGAGCCACTTGAGTTGCTTGCGAAGCTGAGAAACATGGTCATATACTTGCGAAGACCGAACACATAAGTTTTGTAGGCGCTCAAGCTTGTTTAATAGCTCCTCAGTAGCATCCAGGCGGCCTGCCAATTTTTGTTGGAGTCGGTGTCCCCGTGTTTTTGTGAATTATCGATCAGGCCTGACCAAAATATCTATCTATATTTAAACTTATAATGAATCTGTAGATTCTGTAGAGAGGTCAATTCTGTACATGAAATATATTTCCAAAATAATAATATCAGGGGGTGATTAGGGATCAATACTGATGCCAAAAATGCAATCAGTAAAATTTTTGTCTGTCTGTCTGTCTGTATAACCGTTATAGAAACAAAAACTACTCGACGGATTTTAACTAAACTTGGTACAGTTATTATTCATACTCCTGAGCAGGTTATAGTATACTTTTCATCACGCTACAATCAATAGAAAAAATGAAAAAAAAAAAAGAAAATGTGAAAGTTTGGTTGTTTGTTACTCAATCACGCCAGAACGGCTTAACGGATCTTAATGAAATTTAGAACAAAGATAGATTATAGTCTGGAATAGCACATAAGCTACTTTTAATCCCGGGAACATGTTCCCTAGGGATCACGCGGGCGAAGCCGGTGGCAGAAGCTAGTCTAACATAAAAGTAGAAGACTGTCGAGATTTATTTTTTGCAATTGAGTCTTCCTGAGTTGTAATTTTATTCATAAAGTCATGAGCTTCGTAACTGTTGAAAGTTTGGTCTAAAGTGAAAAATTACGTTCGGTAAATTACTCCCCAAAAAATGTTTTTTGAATTTCGATTCTCACTTCAAACTTCGTGCACGGCTGCGATATGGTTGGCGCTTGCGCAGTTCAACAGTGGCGCTACAATACTGATCATCAAAGAATCGGCTTTAGAGATTATGCCAATGCAATTAAGCTTAATGACAAAGTGATGAGAATAACCTATTAATGAGATTAATAATTGTTAATCGTCTCCAATATTTATAGATTAGGTTTTTTTGTTACTGGACCTAATGGTTTGAAATATTATGGTCATCTTGATTGTACGATCAGGACATAATCCAGGATAAAAAAAAATGTATATTTTTAGGGTTCCGTACCAAAATGGTAGGTAAAAAGGAATTATGGTGTGACTAAGTCTGTCCGTCTGTCACAGCTGGATATGTCAAGAACTAATAATGCTATCTACTTGAAATTTGGTATAGTTTTAGACGACGTTTGCTCAACTAGGTGTTTTGCAAATCTATACTAATATTAGAAAGAGGTAACATTTGTTTGTAAGTTTGTATGTAGGGGGTAATCTCAGGAACTACTGGCCCGATTTGAAAAATTCTTTCAGTATTGGATAGCCCATTTATCATGTACATCAGAACGTTCGGCCAGTCGAGATAGGGAGCTGGCTGCTACTCCAGTTTTTAGTGACGATTATGTGACGCATAAAGATGCCAGCCAAAGAATTTGTGACAGAACGGATCGAAAGTTAGAAGCATTTATTTATGGCCGAACGAACTGATATCAGGACGTTCGGCCAACCTGAATCTCCATTATTGAGGACCTCAGAGAAACTGTTACTGAATAAAGATTTAGTGACGATTTGGTGACAAACAACCAATGCTTTAGTTTTACTCGTAATGCCACCGGATAAAAGTAAAATGAATTTTGGTTCCTGGAACATCAGGACGTTCGGCCAACGTAATCTCCATAACTGAGGACCTGAGAGAAACCGTTAATGAATAAAGATTTAGTGACGAGACTGAAACTGATTATAATTGCTTTATTTTTTTTTGTGACGGCTCCTTTAAATAGTAAAATGAAAATTTAACATATAACCTCAAAACATTGGGATTATCGATTCCTCATGTACATCAGAACGTTCGGCCAGTCGAAATAGGGAGCTGGCTGCTACTCCAGTTTTAAGTGACGATTATGTGACGCATGAAGATGCCAGCCAAAGAATTTGTGACAGAACGGATCGAAAGTTAGAAGCATTTATTTATGGCCGAACGAACTGATATCAGGACGTTCGGCCAAACTGAATCTCCATAACTGAGGACCTCAGAGAAACTGTTACTGAATAAAGATTTAGTGACGATTTGGTGACAAACAACCAATGCTTTACTTTTACTCGTAATGCCACCGGATAAAAATAAAATGAATTTTGTTTCCTGGAACATCAGGACGTTCGGCCAACGTAATCTCCATAACTGAGGACCTGAGAGAAACCGTTAATGAATAAAGATTTAGTGACGAGGCTGAAACTAATTAATATTGCTTTTTTTTTTTTTTGTGACGGCTCCTATAAATAGTAAAATGAGAATTTAACATATAACCTCAAAACATTGGGATTATCGATTCCACCACAAGGAAGAAGCCTAGAGAAACCGATACTGAATAAAGATTTAGTGACGAGACTGAAACTAATTATTATTGCTTTATTTTTGTTTGTGACGGACCCTTTAAATAGTAAAATGTAAATTTAACATATAACCTCAAAACATTGGGATTATCGATTCCTCCACAACGAAGAAGCCTAGACGACGCGTAAGACCCCTGATGTGTTATAGGTTTTCAGTGCAATGGTGTCAGTATTTTTGTTGATTCAAAATTAATCCATAAAAATGCACTATGGTGGATGGCGACTGAAATAGGGTGACCATGTATTCCATCGAAACAAGTATTTATCAAGTAGGTACCTTTTTACCTACTGAATGAAGCAAAACACGTCGTAATATTAAAAATTATACAGGTACAAGCAACGTTGAGCTGATGCCTGCATACCAGTGTCCACTTACGAAGTTTTTGTTATATTAGTCGTGTCTATTTTGGCTAAAAGCAAACAAAAGTGGAAAGGTGACTGACATTGGAGATTGGAAAAATTAAGAAGTACAAGAATACTTCATCACTTTCCATCAGGTGAGATTTGGGCCAAGAGTTTCCCCGTTTCGCAATAAAAAAAAAACTTAAATAAATAAAAAATAGCACACAAATTAAAAAATGCTTTATTTATAATCATCCAAAAAATATACACTTACAATAGAAAAAAAAAATCCTAACTAAAATATGGCGTCAAAGAATTCGTCCCTACCCCATCGCTATCAACTGGAAGTGAGCCCAAAAGACTGGCTGTATTGCCACGTTGTATGGCAATGCTTATCGTCTGTCCAAGGTAAA
The DNA here is from genome assembly GCA_963859965.1 of Ceramica pisi. NCBI lineage: Eukaryota > Metazoa > Arthropoda > Insecta > Lepidoptera > Noctuidae > Ceramica > Ceramica pisi. Next base: position 3,137,924 of record OY982556.1, on the reverse strand, counting down.
AGCCAGCTCTTGGGTCATTCGAAGCGTCAACTAAGCGTTTTGCTAGATCTTTAAATAGGACGTGAGCCCTCGGACCCCACGGTCCAAGAGTTTCAACCCCAAACGGCTCAAAAATGTAGTTGCCATAAGGCCACTATATTTCTGCCGTTTGAGGTTTTCAGCAGCCGAAGCCGTAGAACCAGCACAGCACGACGAGCTAGGAAGATGGGATGGCGCAAGAGTATCGACACAAGTAGCGTCCCACACTAAAGGCCTACCCATCTTCCATAGAAATAAAGACATACCGTCCGGTCTTTTGCCATCGTCGCGTGCCAGGCCAATGGGTTCTAATACGGCTGGCACGTTAAATTGGTTCACCACGAGAGAAGATAGATCGATTTGACAGCTTCTTGTGTTTATTGCTCGGTGACTGACTTGAAACTTGTCAAATCGGATTTCTTTCGGTGGTGGCCCGACAATATTATTACTAGTTTGATAAACTAGATTACACATTATTTAAAATGAAATAACATTTCTATAGATGAACCACAGTAAGAACAATAACTACACCAAATGAACTCTTAAAAATACTAGTCGACAACATCACGGCTTTCTTTCCGGTAAGGTCAGCCAGAACTTAAGCTACCCATTTTCGATAGTCCTGTGTGGTTCTATTATAGTACCAAAGGATCTCTGCACCTGACCTCGATGACATCACACTAGTGACATGACTGGCGACTTGGCGAGCGAGAGACAGTAAGGCGCCGGAAAGTTGCGGGGGAAGGAACGCATTCCACGCGGGTGCAGAGATCCCTTGGTAGGTACTATAGCAGAAATTGATAAGAAAACTAGTGGTGTCCTATTGGTCGAAATTCGATCGATAGTTTCATTTTTTTTTATTCATGTGATAGTGACAGACACAGAAAAATAATAAAAAGTAGAAGCAAAGAGGCCACATCAAAACGCATGGTGTGTGTGTAATGTTTTTTTATATATTTTTTTATTTCTAATGCAATTTTAGTTATCTGCACTCCTCATATTCCTCCGTCCACGTATCTATTTATTTTGTTGCAATACCTACATCGTCACCTTATAACTATTTCGACGTGATATGCTTCATTCAGTAGATAAAAAAGTACCTACTCGATAAATACTTGTTTCGTTGGAATACATGGTCACCCTATTTCAGTCGCCATCCGCCATAGTGCATTTTTATAGATTAATCTTGAATCAACAAAAATACTGACACCATTGCACTGAAACTGAAAATCTATAACACATCAGGGGTTTTACGAGTCGTCTAGGCTTCTTCATTGGGGAGTAATCGATAATCCCAATGTTTTGAGGTTATAATGTTAAATATTCAATTTACTATTTAAAGGGGCCGTCACAAAAAAAAATAGAACAATAAAAGTTCGTTTCAGTGTCGTCACTAAATCTTTAATGATTAACGGTCTCTCTAGCTTTCTTCCTTGTGGAGGAATCGATAATCCCAATGTTTTGAGGTTATATGTTAAATTTACATTTTACTATTTAAAGGGGCCGTCACAAACAAAAATAAAGCAATAATAATTAGTTTCAGTCTCGTCACTAAATCTTTATTCATTATCGGTTTCTCTAGGCTTCTTCCTTGTGGAGGAATCGATAATCCCAATGTTTTGAGGTTATAAGTTAAATTTTCATTTTACTATTTAAAGGAGCCGTCACAAAAAAAAATAAAGCAATAATAATTAGTTTCAGTCTCGTCACTAAATCTTTATTCATTAACGGTTTCTCTCAGGTCCTCAGTTATGGAGATTACGTTGGCCGAACGTCCTGATGTTCCAGGAACCAAAATTCATTTTACTTTTATCCGGTGGCATTACGAGTAAAACTAAAGCATTGGTTGTTTGTCACCAAATCGTCACTAAATCTTTATTCAGTAACAGTTTCTCTGAGGTCCTCAACTAAGGAGATTCAGGTTGGCCGAACGTCCTGATATCAGTTCGTTCGGCCATAAATAAATGCTTCTAACTTTCGATCCGTTCTGTCACAAATTCTTTGGCTGGCATCTTTATGCGTCACATAATCGTCACTAAAAACTGGAGTAGCAGCCAGCTCCCTATCTCGACTGGCCGAACGTTCTGATGTACATGATTCCTCCACAACGAAGAAGCCTAGAGAAACCGATAATGAATAAAGATTTAGTGACGAGACTGAAACTAATTATTATTGTTTTATTTTTTTTTGTGACGGCTCCTTTAAATAGTAAAATGAAAATTTAACATATAACCTCAAAACATTGGGATTATCGATTCCTCCACATGGAAGAAAGCTAGAGAAATCGTTATTCAATAAAGATTTAGTGACGACACTGAAACGAACTTTTATTGTTTTATTTTTTTTTTGTGACGGCCCCTTTAAATAGTAAATTGAATATTTAACATTATAACCTCAAAACATTGGGATTATCGATTACTCCCCAATGAAGAAGCCTAGACGACTCGTAAAACCCCTGATGTGTTATAGATTTTCAGTTTCAGTGCAATGGTGTCAGTATTTTTGTTGATTCAAGATTAATCTACAAAAATGCACTGCGGCGGATGGCGACTGAAATAGGGTGACCATGTATTCCAACGAAACAAGTATTTATCGAGTAGGTGCTTTTTTATCTACTGAATGAAGCATATCACGTCGAAATAGTTATAAGGTGACGATGTAGGTATTGCAACAAAATAAATATATACGTGGACCACAGACATATAAATAGTAGCAGACCAAACATTCGCTAAAATTTGCGTAGCCATTACGCACACCTAGGGAATGATATCATTACAGGGCCGAATTAGGACCGGTTGCCAGTATTATAAAGATATTCTGAAAATCCATGAAAATCTATATTCTCTGGGTACATGAAATATAGATTACTCATCAATAGTCTTAAAACCACACTCCATTCCCGTGGTTATTGTTAAAGGCGACTAAGGGAATATTTTAAGAGGACGATGGGCAGCAGTCCACTCTTTATCTTTTGACGGTGTTTACAAACCATTGACGGACGTCAGTATCAGCTAGAAAAACTGGCACTGCAGTCATTAACCCGCATGCCATGTTTTGTAGAACCGAGAGTCAAGGTATTAGTATGCCTGAAAGCTAGTTTAGGAATAAATCAGGATTTTTGAAATAAAAGTAATGTATGTAATTCAAAATTCAAGCATTTATTTCAAATAAACCATTTACAGGCACTTTTTAATTGTCAAGGTCGGTCTGTCCAAAAAGTTGAAGCTATTTGCACGTTCCAAAGCGTAGATCTCTATGGAGAAGAACGTGCAAGAAACTCCAGGGACACTCTTCTATCTTACACTCTCATAATGCTTACATATGGAGTAAATTCGGTAAACAGTGTAGGAATTGCTCCGGGACGTAATGTTGTTCAAAAAGCGCTGGGATCGATCAAGTGATTCTCAAAATGCTTTGAACAAAGTACACTTGAAGGTCTTGGTTGCCAATCCTGGAGTTTCAGGTTTTTAATCCAGGCATTCCGTAAACTTTCATCCTTGCGAAACCTGGAAAAATATTAGTATGCTCAATTATTGCCTGCTGAATGAAAATTCATCGTTATGTGAGTAGCCTATACTGTATTTATACATATGCCTATGTTCATGTTCTCCATAACACAGACACTGGGTAACATAATATTGATTTTATAATTTATTTTTAATATTAGCATGACATGTGTACATACACTGAAACTACTACAGGTATTTTGGAATTGTATCACCAAAAAAGAATAAAACATCATACATTAAACTGAGGCTTTATTTGATAATTCAATGGAAATAAATATTTTACATAAATACATACAACAAATGCAATTTACTAAAAGTTTCGTCTTTGTTGCCTAATTCGTCCCTGACTATTTGAACAGGTACTTGAGCTGTCACTTGATGCCACTTTCTGACTATTTTGTCCTTGTTATGGTTTATTTCTTTAGTTGTAGTTTGGGGGCGCCACCTATGCCACGGCTAAGATTAGCTGCGTAAATATAAAGTGTTTAAAAAATAAATAAAGTGTTTTATAATCATTGATCGTTTTCAAATGACTTTAAACTAAGTGCAGAAAAACATATATTGAAGTCAGTTTCACCAAAGTGCTAAAATATCAACTAAAACAAGAAAGAACCTACGGACAAAACTTCGTGTGTGCTTAGTGTTTTCAAGAACCTTTTTGAAGTGAGACAGAAACAAATCAGTGCAGAAATGTGTAATTATTACTCTGATTCATATCATTGCCCATTATAACATACAGAAGTAATTCCAACTCTGAACATAACCTCATAGTAAAAAAAGATTTGCAATAAATTGCATGTTGCATGACACATCGATTTTGAACATCAAGCCGCGCCATCTATAGTGTCACGTACAAACTACGTTGAACTACACCTACAACACAGCCTACACTATATCAGGACCCAGCAAGCTGCCTACGGTACAGTGTAAACAGTACCAGGGGATATTAAGAGAGGGCGCCACTCGCACAAAGTAGCACATACACCAAGTAGTACACGAATCAACCACTAGAGAACTCTAGTAGTACCAAAACAAAACCAATAAATCGATAATCATGGAAGAAATTATGATTGCACTAAGAAACATACAAAAAGAACTAGACGAACAAAAATCTGAGATTCGTAAAAGTGCAGACAAAGTTACAGAACGGGTCACACAGAATATCAACAAAATATTAGATGAAAAAATTTTCAAACTGCAGGATCAACATGATAAACTGAAGGAGAAGGTAGAAAACCAAGAGAAAAGAATAATTTTTTTAGAAAAACAAGCAAGACAACGAAATATAGTATTTTTTGGCATTGAAGAAAATGAATCGTCGTACGATAACCTTCTAAATAAAATCGTGAACTTTATAAAACATCACTTCGGCACTGACATAGAACTCAGAGATATTCAAGAGGCAAGGCGAATTGGGACAAAAGGAGACAGACCTCGTCCAATTATTGTTATCTTTTCAACGCTAAGAATAAAAATAAATATTATGAAGCAAAAGGGGTTATTAAAAGACACACAATATTATGTGAAAGAGGACTACCCGCTACAAGTTTTGAAAAAACGCAGAGAGCTACAAGAACAGGCGAAAATAGAAATAGAAAAAGGCAACAATGTGAAAATAAAATATGATAAACTGATTATATTAAAAACGAATAACAAAAGATCACTCCCAATATCACCAGAGAACACACCAATCGCAGATCCTCAGTCAAAAAACCATACCAACACACAACTCCAAAAAAAGAACCGAACGCAGCATTCTAAACCACAAAGGTCAAACAGCTTATCTGACGGAGTCATAAAGCCGAGCATGCTTAACTTTTTGGTAAACAAAAGTAACAATACAACAACCGAGCAGAAGAACGATGCCAAGACAAGCAACGTATAGCAATTAAACCCCTCCTCCTACTCCTACAAGAACACGTTGACCTTAAACAAACAACAGAAAATAAACAACACAAAACATCTTCCAACCCGGCTGGTCACCGTGGAAGATTACGACCAAAACCCTCCAAAAAAAGCCACACAGATGGCGAACACACAAAACAAAAACACAACCCAATTAAAAATCGCAGCTTACAACGTCAGGACCCTATCTTCACATGAACGCTGGCTGGAGCTAAATGAAGCAACAAAGAAAATAAATTATGACGTAATCGGTATCTCAGAGATCAGACGACTTGGTAATAAAATAGAGGAATATGATAACTTAATATTCTGCTACATTGGAACTACACCAGGTAAATTTGGAGTGGGCTTCATTATTAAGAAGTCTCTTAAAAACAACATTGAAAGCTTCATCGGCCTAACAGAACGAGTGGCAATGCTAAATTTAAAACTTCATGAATTTAAGCTATCCATTATACAGGTATACGCACCCACCGAATCCGCAAAAGAAGAAGAAATAGAGGAATTTTATAAAACTATCGACAAAGCTATGGAAATAACACATAAGAATATTATACTAATGGGCGACTTTAATGCGAAGGTAGGTGCTCCTAAAGAAGGTGAATACTTAACAGTGCATCAACATGGGGACGGTGAAAGAAACGATAGAGGACAGAGACTTGTGGACTACGCACTTGAACACAATCTAACTATCATCAATACATGCTTCAAGAAAAACCGTAGCCGGAGATGGACGTGGCTATCCCCAAATGGACAACACAAAAATGAGATCGACTATATACTATCCAACCAACCAAAACTATTCAATAACTTTGAAGTCCTGAATCTAAACTATCCGTCAGACCACCGATTAATAAGATCGTCATTACAAATAGCCAAACAAAAACAAAGTAGAGTAAAATTTACAAACAAAAACAACTTTCAATTAAAGACCAAAGACGAAGTAGTAAGATATAACAAAAACTTAACTTCAATGCTACCCTACCCTTCTTACAACTTGGAACATACATCAATACAAACTTATCACGACAAAATAGTAAATGCTATTAGCCAAAGCTTGCAAAAAGCTCGAGAAAAGGGAAGAGAGCCACATAGACACCACAAAATACTATCAGATCGCACCGCTCTATTACTGAAAAGAAGAAAAGAACTACAAGAAAGAATAAATAAATCGAGATCAATGAGAAATGAGCTTTCCGCCCTCTACAAAGTAACAAATAAATACATAAAAAGAGATTACGCTAAATACAGAGAAGATACTATAGAAAGACATCTACAACACACAGGAAGCACAAAGAAGGCCTTTAAGGAACTTAGAACGAACAAGATCTGGATAGAAGGATTAAGTAAAGACAACAGAACTTTGTGCAAGCGCACTGCCATTATCAATGCGGCGACAGACTTCTATAGAAAGTTATACAGTGATAACATCCAAAATAATAACATCTCAAACACCAACGAAATTAACGACGAAATCAGTATAAAACCAGTGGACGAAACGGAAGTCCAAGAAGCAATAAATAGCTTAAAACTGGGAAAAAGCCCTGGATCGGACAACATAACAAATGAAGTTTTAAGACTAGCATACAAAACATTAGCCGGACCACTAGCGGAACTATTTAACTTAATACTGCAAAAGGCTGAAACGCCCATACAATGGTCTGAATCGGACATCATACTCATCTATAAAAAGGGTGATCCGAAAGATATTGGCAACTACAGACCAATAAGCTTACTCCCGAGCCTCTACAAACTCTTCTCAGCCATTATAAATAAAAGAATCAGTAGCACATTGGAATTAAAACAACCAATAGAGCAAGCAGGCTTTAGGAAAGGTTTCTCAACAGTGGACCATATCCACACACTTGAACAAGTCATTGAAAAGTACCAAGAACAACAAAGACCGCTATACATAGCGTTTATTGACTATCAAAAAGCATTCGATACAGTAACACATGTAAGTATATGGGAAAGCCTAAAGCAGCAGGGAGTTGAAGACGTATATATACAAGTCATAAAGAGCGTATATAAAAACAACATGGGCAAAATTAAGCTAGAAACTCTAGGACCAAGTTTCGCTATAGAAAGAGGCGTACGGCAAGGCGACCCCTTATCTCCAATAATATTCATAGCCATTCTGGAGGCTATCTTCAGGAAGATAGATTGGAGTAAGTCAGGCCTACGTATAAAGGACGAATACATAAGTCACTTAAGATTCGCAGATGACCTAGTGCTGTTATCAGAATCCAGCACCCAGTTACAACAAATGATGGAAACTTTACATTCGGCTAGTATCAAGGTGGGTCTGAAAATGAATCTCTCTAAGACTATGGCAATGACAAATTGGCGGAGAAGAATATTAACAATAGATAAAGTGCCACTCGAATATACAGATTCATACATCTATCTAGGTAAGCAAATTAGTTTTGATCCGAAAAATAACGAACTAGAAGTGAAAAGAAGAATACAACAAACGTGGAATAAATATTGGAGTTTAAAGGAAATCTTTAAAAGTGGCCTGCCTATTACCATAAAAACAAAAATTATGAATTCCAGCCTTCTTCCAAGTCTGACTTATGGCTGCCAGACCTGGAAATTCACTGCAAAAGTAAAACATCTAATCACCACCTGTCAAAGAGGACTGGAGCGCAGCATGCTTAAACTAAAGAAATCAGACAAAATACGACACACAATAATAAGATCAAAAACCAAAGCAACAAATGCATTGAAATACGCACAAAAACTTAAATGGAGATGGGCTGGCCATGTCGCGAGGCTTAAAGACCGAAGATGGACCATAAAAGTGACTTTTTGGAATGGACCTCCAGGTAAAAGAAAGCGAGGAAGACCACATACTCGCTGGGACGACGAGATCAAAAAAGTAGCCAGCCCAAACTGGAAACAGACTGCACAGGACAGAGACAAATGGGCATCTTTGGAGGAGGCCTTCACCCAATGATGGGGTTCCTACAAATTATATTATTTAGGTATCTAAAATCAAACCAAGCTAGCTATTAACAATAATAAATATTATCTAGTAGTAAATATTATATAGTATATTAATAACAGTAAATAAAATAGTTATAGGTAAATAATATAGAAAATAAATAAGAATAAGTAGGTATTAAGATCAATTAGTTAAGCGTTTATATAGTATATAGTGTAGTTAAACAAGTATAATAATACTAGTAAATAAAATTAGTAAATAGCTACATAATATAGGACATAAACAAAATAAGTAGGTATTAATTTTAATTAGTTAAGGCGTTTAAAGATAATTAATGTAAAAAATTATATGTAAAATTAATTTGTAGGAAATAAAAGGCTTTTTTATTTTTATTTATTTATTTTACATACAACAAATGCAATTTACTAAAAGTTTCGTCTTTGTTGCCTAATTCGTCCCTGACTATTTGAACAGGTACTTGAGCTGTCACTTGATGTCACTTTCTGACTATTTTGTCCTTGTTATGGTTTATTTCTTTAGTTGTAGGCTGACGGTACAGACAAATCGCATCTTTGTTAAAAACTGTATGTAAAATACGAATAAACAGTATGGAAACATTTGAATTTAGTAAAGAAAGCACTAAGATTTCCCAAAACTTACCGATGAAAGGTCAATCCAGGTGTTTTGTGGTAGCTAGCATTGTCACAGCGATACGCACAGCACTTCACCATATTATTTTACCGTCCTCGTGTGTTTTATGTCCCAAACAAGTAATATTTTATCAATTTTAAACGCGATTGAAAAACATTTGATGCTTATCAATATGGCAGACAAGCTACGCGTCAAATTTTGTCTATGTATGAGTCAGTGTGACAACACGTGACAGAACGAGACATGCTTATGAATTGTCACTTAGAAAAAAAAGGATAAAGAATCATACCATATAAAAAAATATATCTACGTATTAATGTTTGGTCTGCTACTATTTATATGTCTGTGACGTGGACGGAGGAATATGAGGAGTGCAGATAACTAAAATTTTATATAGGTTTAATATGTATGTGTGTGTAATAATAAAAAAAATATAAAAAACATTACACACACACCATGCGTTATGATGTGGCTTCTTTGCTTCTACTTTTTATAATTTTTCTGTGTCTGTCACTATCACATGAATAAAAAAAAATGAAACTATCGATCGAATTTCGACCAATAGGACACCACTAGTTTTCTTATCAATTTCTGCTATAGTACCTACCAAGGGAACTCTGCACGCGCGTGGAATGCGTTCCTTCCCCCGCAACTTTCCGGCGCCTTACTGTCTCTCGCTCGCCAAGTCGCCAGTCATGTCACTAGTGTGATGTCATCGAGGTCAGGTGCAGAGATCCTTTGGTACTATAATAGAACCACACAGGACTATCGAAAATGGGTAGCTTAAGTTCTGGCTGACCTTACCGGAAAGAAAGCCGTGATGTTGTCGACTAGTATTTTTAAGAGTTCATTTGGTGTAGTTATTGTATTATCTTACTGTGGTTCATCTATAGAAATGTTATTTCATTTTAAAAATGTGTAATCTAGTTTATCAAACTAGTAATAATATTGTCGGGCCACCACCGAAAGAAATCCGATTTGACAAGTTTCAAGTCAGTCACCGAGCAATAAACACAAGAAGCTGTCAAATCGATCTATCTTCTCTCGTGGTGAACCAATTTAACGTGCCAGCCGTATAAGAACCCATTGGCCTGGCACGCGACGATGGCAAAAGACCGGACGGTATGTCTTTATTTCTATGGAAGATGGGTAGGCCTTTAGTGTGGGACGCTACTAAACTTGTGTCGATACTCTTGCGCCATCCCATCTTCCTAGCTCGTCGTGCTGTGCTGGTTCTGCGGCTTCGGCTGCTGAAAACCTCAAACGGCAGAAATATAGTGGCCTTATGGCAACTACATTTTTGAGCCGTTTGGGGTTGAAACTCTTGGACCGTGGGGTCCGAGGGCTCACGTCCTATTCAAAGATCTAGCAAAACGCTTAGTTGACGCTTCGAATGACCCAAGAGCTGGCTTTTACCTTGGAGAGAGGATAAGCATTGCCATACAACGTGGCAATACAGCCAGTCTTTTGGGCTCCAGTTGATAGCGATGGGGTGGGGACGAATTCTTTGACGCCATTAGTAAGGAGTTTTTTTTTTCTATTGTAAGTGTACCCATATAGTTTGTTCTTTAAATAAATAGTTATTATTTAACTGTAATTCTAAAAAGTACAATTTATTATGTACTTACCTAACTACCTACCGCTTTTTTTGGATGATTATAAATAAAGCATTTTTTAATTTGTGTGCCCATTTATTTAAGTTTCTTTTTAATGCGAAACGGGGAAACTCTTGGCCCAAATCTCACCTGATGGAAAGTGATGAAGTATTCTTGTACTTCAATTTTTCCAATCTCCAATGTCAGTCACCTTTCCACTTTTGTTTGCTTTTAGCCAAAATAGACACGACTAATATAACAAAAACTTCATAAGTGGACACTGGTATGCAGGCATCAGCTCAACGTTGCTTGTACCTGTATAATTTTTAATATTACGACGTGTTTTGCTTCATTCAGTAGGTAAAAAGGTACCTACTTGATAAATACTTCGATGGAATACATGGTCACCCTATTTCAGTCGCCATCCACAATAGTGCATTTTTATGGATTAATTTTGAATCAACAAAAATACTGACACCATTGCACTGAAAACCTATAACACATCAGGGGTCTTACGCGTCGTCTAGGCTTCTTCGTTATGGAGGAATCAATAATCCCAATGTTTTGAGGTTATATGTTAAATTTTCATTTTACTATTTAAAGGAGCCGTCACAAAAAAAAATAAAGCAATAATAATTAGTTTCAGTCTCGTCACTAAATCTTTATTCATTAACGGTTTCTCTAGGCTTCTTCCTTGTGGAGGAATCGATAATCCCAATGTTTTGAGGTTATATGTTAAATTTTCATTTTACTATTTAAAGGACGGTCACAAAAAAAAATAAAGCAATAATAATTAGTTTCAGTCTCGTCACTAAATCTTTATTCATTAACGGTTTCTCTCAGGTCCTCAGTTATGGAGATTACGTTGGCCGAACGTCCTGATGTGCCAGGAAACAAAATTCATTTTATTTTTATCCGGTGGCATTACGAGTAAAACTAAAGCATTGGTTGTTTGTCACCAAATCGTCACTAAATCTTTATTCAGTAACAGTTTCTCTCAGGTCCTCAGTTATGGAGATTCAGGTTGGCCGAACGTCCTGATATCAGTTCGTTCGGCCATAAATAAATGCTTCTAACTTTCGATCCGTTCTGTCACAAATTCTTTGGCTGGCATCTTTATGCGTCACATAATCGTCACTAAAAACTGGAGTAACAGCCAGCTCCCTATTTCGACTGGCCGAACGTTCTGATGTACATCATTTATCCGGGAAGGTTATAGGCTATATATCATCACGCTAAGACTAAAAGGAGCCGAGCATTCATGGAAAAGGTGACGCAGACGAAGTTGCGTGGGTCAGCTAGTAAGGTACCTATAAATAAAAATGTGTACCTATACATTTTTTTGCAAGTGACTGAAATGGATTGAATTGCGTGACTTCGTACGCACGTCTTCTAGTCGTAGCTAGTCTTCTATAAACTGACATTAATTAGTACTTATACTACCACTTTTCAATTTATAACTAAACTAGCTGACCCGCGCAACTTCGTTTGCGTCACATTTTCCATTATTGCTCCGCTCCTATTTGTCTTAGCGTGATGATATATAGCCTATAACCTTCCTCGATAAATCAAGCAGCAAAATTCTCCTATAACCGTTGACTAATAAGACTAAACATCTTATAGCACACCAATAGACGCTTTGATTAAAATCACTGATCTTATAAAAGCAGCTTAAAACACTATTTGCGCTACAAGCACTTTCGATCCTATTACGTAGTCTTAGAAACGTTTCCAAAAGCATCTTATTAGACTATTTACGCTACAAGCACTTTCGACCCTATTACGTAGTCTTAGAAACGTTTACAGGATTACATTATACTTATGATTCTTATAGGAACTTCAATAAAATGCTCCTATAAATGCATTTAATAAGTCTATTCATTTTTGTTAACGTTTTGTTTTATGCTTCTTTATGAAAAGTTCTCCTGTAAACGTTTTGGGTATAAGTAACTACTAAGTATTTGTCGAAGATGTTAATAGATTGATTTGTCTTTGACGTGATTTCTAATGGATTGCTAGCACCAAAATTGCACATCCTGCTACTATTATAGGTAAGATTCTACCTATATGTGACCTGTATTTACTATTACTAGAGTGATCGGCTGTCCACAGCCATTTTGTTTTCATTTTGTGTTTTACTAAACAAGATCACTTATCATTCTTTAAAAGGAATGATAAGTGTTTTAGAGTAATTTAAGTAGACATTGATGAAATTATTAATAAATACTGTATTACATCTATTTGTATACGTTAACGTCTGTTGTATTTCTCAAAAGGAACCCTAAAGCACTAAACAATATGGTGTCCATGACTATGATCCTATAATAACATTAACTTTGACTAAAATGCATTGTAAAGCTCCTGATAAATGCATTTCAATATGGAGCGCGATCCGATCTGATGACGGCTTAGTATTTACTAATAATTAATGAATAAACAAATAATTATTATGTTTACTTTTGAAGGCGCATAGAAATATGTTTATTATTATCGTATACTTTATCAATAAAACTTATTGTGTGAAATGTCCAAGGATAAAAAAAAAATAATAATAATAATATTTCAAGAAAATATTTTCTTCCAAAACCAACTTGACACCAACATTACAAAATAAATGCTCTAGTTAAGGCATCACAATTACCACTGTTGGATTAATTACACCAGTAGCGGCATGCAACAGATCGTTACAGGACTAATCACGCTGATTCAGTGCGAGTACCAGATCTTTATAGGACAAAGTGATCTTGAAGAAGCACTCAACAAAATAAAAATAAAATCGATTTGCACTTTACCGGACTGTAACAAAATTACTATAGGACGCAATAGTCCTGTAAAGTGCGCCCAAATGCGGCCCTATAAACGTTAATAGGATTTCTATAGGACAAAAAAATATCTGGTCCTAGGATTACTACAAGACCACATTTTGCTACTTGATCTAACACTGAAAGAATCTTTCAAATCGGACCAGTAGTTCCTGAGATTACCCCCTACATACAAACAAATTTTACCTCTTTATAATATTAGTATAGATTAGGGGTCGGCTTCCAGTCAAAACAGATTCAACTGAATACCAGTATTTTACGTGGAGCGGCTGCCTGCCAGACCTCCACAACCCATCAAATGGGTAACACGGTACTCCTTGGCAAGACTGGAGTCAGATTTACTGGCTTCTGACAATCCGTAACAACTGCTAAAGGTCTACAATTAATGACAACCGGGACCAACGGCTTAACGTGCTTTCCGAGGCACGGAGGAGTCTCGAAATTTTAAGATGGTCACCCATCCACAGACCAACCGTTGCTTAACCTTGAAGATCGATCCGTGCGGCTGTTATGTAGCCACGAGCTCCTCTTCAATTTATAATACCTATATACGCTTTAATAAATAAGCTGGCGTCTATCTTATCTACACTAATATTATAAAGACGAAAGATTTATTTGTTTGAATTGAATAGGCTACGAAACTACTGGACCGATTTGAAAAATTCTTTCAGTGTTAGATAGCCCATTTATCGAGGAAGGTTATAGGATATAATTATATCATCACGCTAAGACAATTAGGAGCGGAGCAATAATGGAAAATGTGACGCAGACGAAGTTGCGCGGGTCAGCTAGTTATAAATAAAACACTTTCTATATTTTATGAACACATTTAATATTTTTCATAAAATATTAACACAAATTAGTACTTAGTTACTATAATTATTCTAATAAGGTTTCATTTTACCACCTCTGGATAAGACTTTTTTATCTGGCAGATAGTTATTGCCTATAGAGTTAAATTTTTGAAGTGTGCCTTCATGGCCCAAACTATTAGGAATATCGTACAACGCTGAAGAGTCTCAAGCCCGATTTTGATGAAAACTAAAACTGCATCAAAGAATTTTTTAGGTAGGCAGTCGAGTCAGAAATTTAAAAAAACTATTTTAAAAAAAAACTACTGAACTTAACTGAATCAAATTTTTACGGGACCATACGGCAAGTATGCTGCATCGAACTACAAAAGAATCACAGAAATCGGATCAGAAAACTCGAAGTATTCGGTGTACATTAAAAAAAACCCACCGAATTGAGAACCTCCTCCTTTTTGGAAGTCGGTTAAAAAATGAGAGCGTTCTTTTAGGTTATCATGTGTTATTAGTTCACATTTATTTTATTTTATTTGAGATGGGTTAGCTCTTGATTCTAGTCTTGCTCAGAGATGACAGAGACAAAGTCTACGATGGAGCGAGGTTACACAGAAGTAGCCTGTTCACTCTAACTAATTTGAACTTTAGTAGCAACTCTTTCCGATAAACAATACAGGTGTTTTTTTTTTTCAAAATCCATCCTCTCGATTCCTAGGTAGTAATAACCATTAAAAAAAAAACAATGTTCCACTAGCGCCGCCAATCGTTTTTTATTAATTGTGGTAAATTTAAGACACGTAGATAAAAAACCGCTCTGTAGTGCACTGAAGAAATGTATCTATTATTTTTTGACAGCTATTTTTAATACATAACTCATGGCTAAATAGCCAAAACGGCAATTATTGCTAAAAGTGGCCACTTTTAGCAAAAATATCGACTTTGGCAACTATTTATGTTCTAAAGTACAAAACATAACTCTCAAAACATAATAAATACATTTCTTCGGTGCACTACAGAGCGGTTTTTTATCTACGTGTCTTAAATTTACCACAAATAATAAAAAACGATTGGCGGCGCTAGTGGACGGAATACACGCTCAAGTCCAAAATCAGGCTCAAGACTCCTTTTAGTATTTTTTGATATTTCTCAGTTTCGGAATTGGCCATGAAGGCACACTTTAAAAAATTACCTTGTATAGAGCTAGTGAAATATTGCTTTACTGTTTAAAAGTGCCTACCTAAGGTAGTCTATGTTCATAGAGGAGAAAAATCACTTTGGTCAAGATACTCACGATCAATTCGAGCCAGGAGCGTATTTGCCAAAGACCCCCCCCCCCCCACCCCGGACTACAAGGGCCTCGAAGTTTGGACGCAAAGCTTTTTTTTTTATTTGAGATGTGTTTGCTCAAGATACAGTCAATCTTGGTCAGAGATGACAGAGACAGAGACATAATCTACTATGGAGCCAGCTTACACAGAAGACTGTTCACTCTAACTTGACAATACTATTTTGATTAAAATAACAATATTCCTAAAAAGGGGCCCCTTTGAATAGCTACGCCACTGTAACACAAAAAGAGGGTCTGATAAAATGACATTGAACTGCGGACAACAGCCCGATCATTGTAGCCCGGTCGTCCTCTAATCACGTTAGGCTCAAAACGGGGGGCGGGGGAGGGGGTTGGGAAAAAATCATGTGATATCACATAGGAGAAGAGGGTTGTAATAAGATATCACGTGTATTTTTTTGTTGAATGTGTATTTTCCAGAATTAATACCTATTTTTAAAGATAATATTCTTATTTTTATAAGTTAGTCTACGAAAAAATACACGTGATTCTGGGTAAGGGGGAGGGGCTTTGGTATAAACCGCATCACATATCACCAGGGGAGAGGGGAGGGGGGCGTTAAAAATTATTGGACGACCCCTATGCAACGAAAACAACGATAGTCAACGAAATATTGGAACTTTTTACTTAATAACTAAATAAACTTAAAATCTACTTAAACAGGTTTGAGTTTACTACAAACTAACAAAATATTAGTTAAAAATAAATGCTCAGTGGAAATTATTCTATACTAAAAGTACAAACCAATATATAAATGTCCCACTAAAACAAAGTGGCCAAAAAATCTGGCTATCCGAAAGTAAAATTTTCCCAATCAAATTTGAACCTTATATCTTTCCAGATAAAGTTGAAAATCTACTGAAGAATTTTAACAGATTGTTGTTGCTTGATGCTTCTGTAGGTACCTACAGAAGCATCAAGCAACAACAATCTGTCTAACCAAAATATCCAAGCAAAAAGAAACACTGATTCAGGCACTTGTCTCACCAGGAAGCGATTAGCTTTCGACTATATGCTCGCTGAGGAAAAGGACAACAGATATAAATCTCGTGTGAATGAAAGAGACACGTATACATTTATAGTCGATAGCTGGCTGTTCACACTGGCGATCGGCTCTTACCTCTGGTTGATCGCAGCGACAAGAGCTATCAAAGATTGTACTCGCTCAGCGACACTCGCTCGGCGATGCTCGCTTGGCAGTCAGGACTCACCAACCAGCGGTAATAGGGAATATGCATAAAAAAATATTTACTATCTAAACAGTTTATCTAAAAATATACAAAAATACATTACTAACAGTGCAAATAGAATCAAAATTGCTCGAAAAACAAGCGAGATATCATTATTTGAAACAAATATGTCTGTACCTCTCGCGAAAACGCTGTTTTCTATGGCAGCTGTATAGACGTCACGTAATGTGACGTCAAATTCCATGTCGGATTCTCGTTCTAATAGTAATCTTTGAAGCGTTATAACTTTATCGCTGATGAAGATATTTAAAAAATATTTTCTAGTGTTTACTGGAGCTTATAAGTAATTCATTTTGTAAATAAAAAAATCGCGTGCATATTCCCTATTTCTACTTATAGTGCGAGCCGGAGCGAGTATTGCAAGTAAAGGCCCGTCACACAACAGCAATCGCATAAAGCCGAGCGTCAATAATATATAAACTTTTCACTCGCTCGTTTCGAGTTTCAAGTTTTACTCGCTACTCGCTAATCGCCGGCGGTGCCTTTAGTGATTTTATTTTAATCTAAAAGAATAAATTGTATGTGTATTTTCGTTCAAACCTGTTATTTTTTCTCTTGTAAGTATCTGATGCATTTTTCTTATATTTTTTTAAATCTTTTACCTCATTTTGGCGGTCTGAATGATCTTTAAAACTTAGTCTAACTATTTTAATGGGACTTTACATTTAACATAAAATTCGAGATATTTTTTACACTATCGAATATAAACTCTATGCCTTACAGGCAAAGTTCAAATTCCATTACAGCCAATTCTCTCTTGAAGCCATTTTTAAAACAACCATCCAGCCATTTCAATATCAACTTTAAGTTGTATATCTCAAAGGTCGATATTGGGCTGGAATTTCCTTTTATTTGAATTTTCAAGTATACTAATTAGAGCTACGTTTCACGACCGCGGTTTTACGGTACTGTTTCGAACAATACCGTAAAACTGGAAATTCAAGTATACTAGGTATTTTCATCACAAATTTAGGACCACAAGTCAGATTCCATAACAGTACCAAATTCCTTATTCAAAAACTTAAAAAAAATAGCAATAATCCATGAAAGTGTTAAGGTATTCAGAAACTAACAGGAGGTCCATAAAGGCACCTTTAGAGAATCAGAAAGCACATCACGTTACCTGCCAGTGTCAAATTTTCACTTTTTCATTTTCATAGGCTGAGTTGTACCATAGAAGAAGTTATAGTTAAAGTTTGCGTCAAATTTAACACTAAGGCTGGGTTGCACCATCTTACTTTAACAATAACAAACATCGAAACTTCAGTTAAAGTATCGATTAGGCCAAAAATTAGTTGCACCATTTGACAAATAGTTAAATGACGTCATAACTTTAACCGTAACTGTAACCGCTCACTTTCCGCTGGTTAGTGTTATTGTTTGTGTTAAATTATCCGTCAACTATCAAACGCGTTGAATATAATCTCTTGACTTGACTCTTCCCTTTAACTTTAACAAAGCTAATGAATTCGCTGGTGCAACACATTTCACTATAACCGTTAAAGTCAGCGCTACTGTTAGTGTTAAATTTGACGCAAACTTTAACTATAACTTCTTCTGTGGTACAACTCAGCCTAACAGTAGCGCTGACTTTAACGGTTATAGTGAAATGTGTTGCACCAGCGAATTCATTAGCTTTGTTAAAGTTAAAGGGAAGAGTCAAGTCAAGAGATTATATTCTACGCGTTTGATAGTTGACGGATAATTTAACACAAACAATAACACTAACCAGCGGAAAGTGAGCGGTTACAGTTACGGTTAAAGTTATGACGTCATTTAACTATTTGTCAAATGGTGCAACTAATTTTTGGCCTAATCGATACTTTAACTGAAGTTTTGATGTTTGTTATTGTTAAAGTAAGATGGTGCAACCCAGCCTTAGTGTTAAATTTGACGCAAACTTTAACTATAACTCCTTCTATGGTACAACTCAGCCTTAAACATTTAACATCAGAGGCCTTAGTGTGAGTTTTTTCGACTCACGTTCGAACGCGTTCGATTGCGAGCGCGTTAGAATTCAGTATGGGAATTTAGTTATAGTGCCACCTGGTGGTCACTCGTAGAACCTAATTTTCCATACTAAATTCTAACGCGCTCGCAATCGAACGCGTTCGAACGTGAGTCGAAAAAACTCACACTAAGGCCTCTGAGTAAAGAATATTGCTAACCAAATAGCTTTAAAAAAAAATGGTAAAACATCTATGGCTTAACTTGTCAACGCCTTAAGACAGAGGGGCTGAATTTTATCTGCATACCAGTGCATTAGAAAAAAAAATTATAATTGATCTACGATTGGCGAAGCAATCGGTGACCATACATACAAAGCTAAACAAAAAACCTCCTCTTCAAGAAGTCGGTTAAAAATGAATTTTCACTGCAGCTTTTCATTCTGCAGTTACAATTTAGCAGCTGGTGGGCAGTTCAAATCAAACCTCTCTGTCCAAACTTAATGACAGCACAGTAATACACTTCACAGCCGCTGTTAAGTTTGAATCACACTTTGTGTAACTTTATGGCAGTCAGATCTGCTTTGTATACAACGTGTTCTTATTGATATCCCATAACTCTAGGGTATCCTGAGACCATGTCTAAGAATCACCTAGCACATAAATTTTTAACATTTTTATATAGGACAACTTCGCATTTTCTTAGCTTTTTGATAGGTTGATTTGAATGTAAATGATTTACTTATACTTTTCAGTGTAACTTAGTTAAACAACAAAAGTCCAGTGTTAGTATTATCTTCAAAACTATGTATTTTTGGAGACTTTGTGTATTACTTTTACATGTAGAATATAACCTTAAAGTTATGGAATATCAAAAGGAACACGGTGTATAGAAAAAGTGGTTATGATGTTAATCCCAATATTCACATTCCGGGTCATTTTCTGGCAGATAGTCTTTTTGCAATAAAGGTTTTGGTGTAGTGAAGGCACCGACTGTCCCATCCTGTGCTGCCTTAGCCTTGGGTTTCGGTACATCCTGCGGTCTATCCGGACATGTACGGTAATGATTTTCTTTTAAATTCTCCTGGCAACGGTGTGTGGCGTTAAACGGGCATATCCAGAGCTCCGGATTAACCTTCTGGCACTTGACCAGATGATGTTGCAGACGGGACCGAGGGACGCGATGGCTGATATTGTATGGGCACGTTGTGAATTCGTCGTTGTCCATTTTGTTCTGGAAACAAAAACGTAAATAAGGATTTTTTTTATTTATTTAAGTCAACGTGAGTAGGTTACTTCTAGACAAGCGCCATCTTTGACCACATAATCTATTACCATCAGGTGAGATAGTGGTCAAACATATGCCTTACAATAGCAAAAAATATATGTTTTTCTTTATCAGTGCCAGTTGAGAATATAACAAAAGATTTGTATGCCACCTACTGTGGCAGAACACACTGACCCATTTCTCTATAATAAAATTGTTCCACCAGTTTTTAATTCTGTAAAGACAAGAAAGAAAGATGTCTATTTGAGACTCGCACAAAACAGACGGAAGTAAAATGCATTAAAAGTAGCAATAAGTACCTAATAATTAGTCAATTACTTAACAATAAAAACAATAAATTAATCTGTGCGAGGCCAAATGGTCCCTATCTCAGCATATTATGCTGTGTTAAAATAAAATAATAACACAGCGCTGGTGTTATGATGATAGGCTTTAATGCCACGGACGCACTTACGGGACACATACTAAATAAAAATATGATACATAGATACAAATAAATTTAGTGATAAAAAATGAGAATTTGAAAAATGAAACAATTTGGTATAAAATACGCACATACAATAAAATATCTGACTAAGCTACGTGATTTGTTTGTTCTACAGCAAGGGACAAGGGTCCTTCAGATAAAAATACCATAAATTATGAGATTAAACATTCGATCACATTACAAGGAAATAGGTTTTCGTAAATTGATGACTTTGTGTTTACAAAATACCGATATGAAACTTACCTGTGAGTGGGAAATAATCTTCTGAGTGGGAAATTCAGGAATGCTTTTTGTAGTTTGCTACCAAATCTATTCGCCTTCGGTACCGGCCGGTTTGTTGTTTACAAACTGGTACTGGAAGAAGAAGAAGAAATATGAAATGAAATAATGAAATTGAATGAAATTAGGAAATCAAACAAATCGAATGTGACCACAGACTACATAGAGACGTGAATGTGACCTTTCATATAGTAATAATGTACTCTGTGATGTGACCCACAGATGTGACCACGGAACATGTTTTTTCGTGGTTTTTTCTGTTCCGTGAATGTGACATTCACAGTAAGCATGAAGCAGAAGTTTACAAAGATAACTGTCACGGAAAACATGAAACGAAAAGTACCAACAAGTTTGACCAAGTTTAAGAATTATTATCAAAGAAAATAACTATATACCGTTTTGAGTTTGATGACATGTTTTTTAATTATTTACTTCGGAAAAAATAAATTATATTGTCCACATATTGTCATAACTAAATATTTTAAGCCTGGCAACATATTAACAAATGGCAATAAGTTTCGTTCATGAATCGTGCACGTCAATAATTAGAGTTGGGTAGCACACACATTTTTAAAGAGTATCGTGCGAGGCACTCTTTTTCTCAATACAATTGAGGCGAGGCTGAGGGCCGCGAGCCCGCGAGGCGTGGAGACTCGCACAGCACAGTTGAGAACAGACACTCGTGTCAAATCGTGTGTGTTCGCCGGCTGACCGGCTCACCGCTGTTCTGTCTCGCTCGCTCCCTCACGAATCGGCATTTCGGCAATGATCGGACGGAGTCGCTGAGAGATTTAATTACTGGAAATTCGGCTTTATTACGTTACAATGAAACAGAAATTTGATTATAGTTTCGATTGAAAAGATTTCAAATGGCGAGGCAAAAGAGTGAGTAAAAATGTTCTGTGGTGTAGGTAATCTGTGGTGTGTGCTAGCACATCAAAATAAAAAGAGTGAGTGACTCTTTTTAGCCAAGTGAGTAGCTACAACTGTGCTAGCACATGTGCTGAGTTACCCAACACTATCAATAATAGCGAGGTATATAATTTAATAGCACATTCCGCTAGGTGATTATAATGTATAATCTATGGCTAGGTGTTCTGTGTGCACATCAGAGTTCAAGATAGCTTTCATGCTTTCATCATCATCTGCCTAGCCTTTTCTCTACTATATTGTTATCTGCTTCCAGTCAAACCGGATTCAGCTGAATACCAGTTTTTTTACGTGGAGCGGCTGCCTACCAGACCTCCACAACCCATTTACTGGGTAACACGAAACTCCTTGGCAAGACTGGTGTCAGATTTTCTGACTTCTGACAATCCGTAACGACTGCCAAAGATCTCCAACAAAGCTGTCATAATAGACCTAAATAATTTAGCCAGAACGTGTATCGAAAGAAAATAATTTAATAATCTTAATAATCTTTTCAGAACGTTACTTAATACTTCAAAATGTTATTATGTCAATTTTGATTTGAAAGCTGCCAAGCTACCTGTTAGAAAACATTTTTAAAACTTTAAAATAGAATATAAATTAATTTGTACCCGTTATGAGTACTCCAAATAAACGAAAAGACGTCATGGAAGGTAAAAAACCGATATATATATACTAAAATAAAAAAGGATGATTCTCCTAAAATCCGGATTTAACAAGCAACTTAACAACATCAAATATTTTGTTCATTTCAGATAACAAGGCTACTAAAAGACCTAAAAAAGAGTGTCCGTACGGAGAGAAATGTTTCAGACTTAACCCTATACACTTCAAAGAGTTCAGCCATGAACATTGTAAGTAAATAAGCCCCTAAGTCGACCCACAGAGCAAACAGTTTTTTAAAATCAAAAGATATGGAAGAAGTACTTACACGAAAACCCAATTTTAAATGAGTATCCGTGTTTTCTCCCGTTAATTTAATTTAAGTACTATTAACCTGTCAACGTCCGTAAGACCCTATCAGGACAAAGTTGTATTGTCTTTCTGTTGTTCTAAAATAATTTGCGGGTTTGCGACAGATTACTGATACAATATTTTTTCTTATTTTTTTTTAAAGTTTATAAACTTTGCCCCACTCTAGGAATTTCTCCTGTGTCTATTTCACATGTACAAACAACCTATCCTAAATTAATTAATACTCAGACTTAAAAGTAAAATGACAACTTTAGCTGGAGTTCACTGAATAAGAACAGAATAGAATACTCTTTAATATGTACATCATATAAGTTGTAGAAAAGATAAATTAAGAAAACATTACATAGGGTGACACAATAGGTGGCCTTATGGCTAAAATCAATCTTTTCAAGACAACCTTTGGATGAATTTTAAAGTAGGTAGTCTTGGGTGTACATTACATGTTTTATTAGTAATGAATATTTATATTCACAATACTGTTTTTGTACAACCTGGAGTCTTTAAGTTAAGAGTGAATAGGCTACTTCTCGGTAAGCATGTTACACTGTCAACCACATCAATACTTTCCATTAGATGAGATAGTATTATTATTTTTTATGTGAATTTTTCCGATTTTCTAATAGTTATTCTGCTATTTGAGGCAGAGACAAAGCCACTAAAATCGGTCCAGCAATTCTTGAGTTATAAATGGTACTTCCTGAAACATGGCCACTTTGTTAGGCAGTATTTTTCCGGTTAATATATAGCCTATGATATTCACAATAACATGGCTTTCTATAGGTAAAAAAAAAATTCAAAATCAGATCAGGAAATCCAGAAAAATTGCCCCCCACAACATCACAAACTTTACCTCTATATAATATTACTATAAATGGTATATGTAACTCATACTTTTATATATTGTAACTTATATTCATTTCTGGATTTCAGTGGAATCAATCCTCGATTCATACACGGGGAGTGGTGACTTCCCCATACCAACGAAGTTGTTCAGTCAGAAGCAGATGTACATCGACCAGCTGAAGATGATCATACACAAGCAGTTGTACTCTCCTGGCAAAAATTTTGAGCCTCAGCAGGGGTGTAGGTGAGAAATCATCTAAAATTATAAAATTGTTTATTTTAAATATGATATACTAGCTGACCAGCGCAACTTCGTCTGCGTCACATTTACCATTAATGCTCGGCTCCTTTTAGTCTTAGCATGATGATATGATATGCCTATAGCCTTCCTCGATACATGGGCTATCTAATACTGAAAGAATTATTCAAATCGGACCAGTAGTTCCTGAGATTACCTCCTACATACAAACTTACAAACATACAAACTTACAAACAAATGTTACCTCTTTATAATATTAGTATAGAATACAAAGAAAATACATTTATTCCGCCAGAAATGATGCACAAAAACACAAAATTACCCTCGTTGTATGTATGTATATATGTAAATCGGGCTGGTTACCGCAACTCCAGGACTAGGCGCGTATTTTGCGTGTAGGTAGGACAAATGTGTCATTCGATCCACCCCAGCTCCCCAAGGAAGCCCAGAAACGCCTTGGTGCTACCAACTATCTCACAGAGGGTACCTGGGTTACCGAAGTACTTGGCCCTGTAATCCGCGACTACCGGGCAGCTTAGAAGCAGGTGTGCTGCTGGCTCATCCTCCTCCATACAGGCTCTGCATAAAATGGGCTGTCATTGGCTCCTATAGCATAGAGATGTTTATTAAAAGACCCGTGGCCAGTTGTTACCCTCTTTAAAAGAAAATAATTTACCAATTAACACTATACCGTATGTCTACGACATATATGCAATCCTTGAAACCACATACTAGTTATGGTATTTGATAACGCTATACAAAAAAGTAACGAAATCGGTCCAGTAGTTTTGTCAAAAAGTCGAGTTTTAATTTAAAGCAAATTTGAACACTCTGTAGAATTGCAACAGTAGGTTAATAGTACAATGAACTTGAATCCTTGAACATTGAAAACCGACGTTGCCACGCTCTGCGGTTCGTTTGTCGGCTTAGTACAAAAAGACGCGGCACGCGTGTGTCGGCTTTTTCAAAGGCCTTCGGCTTTTGGCGAGGAGGGGCGCGGGGAGCGGGTTGCGCGCGCGCTCGACGCGTAGGGTTGGACACAGTTATCGACAATAATTATCAGCTTTCTCTCATTGTCTTTTGAAGAGAATAATGACCGGTTAGCAAAAAAGATGTTCTATTTTTAATGGACATGGTTAGTTTAGAATTATTATAGCACCACTATGTACCTACCTACCTATTCTGATTAAAAACTATAATTGAGTGGATTTAGAGATAAAAAATAATGTAATAATGTTTACATTTTAGGAAGAAACATCCTATTAAAAAAACGTACTCACCCGTTTTCTACATTACTCACTATCTAGGTAGTACCTACGGTAGTTTCGTAAGTCGAGACGTACAAAAATTAAAATTTATTTTAAAAGTCCAATAAATTTAACTATCACTTCACTGTTAAATACGGTTATTAAAAATAGTACTAGTATTGTAATGCCTTGATTGCGTATTAAGTCTTTATTAGATAAGTAATTGTAGAAAAGTATCGATAAAAGATAATTATTACATTGTTTACCCTATTTACCTATGACTTTTATTTTTTGCCAGTACGGATGTAAGTTTTGTCAGTTCACCGCGAGTCTTCCGGGATAGCGTGTGTGCATTTCGCAAAGATTTGATAGGTACTTAAGTACACGCATTGTTTTACGTGATTTTTGTTATTCACTTGTATGTATTAGTAATTATTTTCTTACAGTGAAATAGACACTGAGTAGGTACTGGACTTTTGTGTGTGTAAATTGTGTTTTTAATTTTATTTGTACATACCTAGGTACTTATTTTTTACGGTGAAATAAACACTCGAATCCTGGTCGAAATTTGTTGGGCAAGGTTCGGGACAACATTGTTCGGCGATGTCACTTGTGCACTCAAAAACGTTTGAACATGAGAAAATTTAAGTTTTAATCCATCTTGTGCTATGACAGAATTTATTTAGATTAGTTCAGTACCTAATCAACTTATCACGAAGTAAAAAAGAAGGGGTGAAAAATAACCATAGTGAATTTCATCGCAATTGCCAAAGATAAATCAAAACGCCGCCGCGCGAGCATTGTTGCCGCACTTCTCGAGGTCAGTCGAGGTCAAGGTACGTTTTCTAAATAGGGTGATTTACTTTTACTAAATTTATTTTCATATTTATTTTGTTTGAAAACTTAAATTTTTTCATTTAGGTTTTTTTAAATTTATAACAATTTATTTACACTTCTGTGGACAAGTGTTACTTGTGGTTTCAATTATTGCATATATGTCGTAGACATACTGTATAAATAAAACCTGTTACATTTATGTTGTCTTTGTCAGGACTGATCGGATGCTATACTATGAAAACTTTTTAAAATGAAAGAGGACTTTCTCTCTCTCTCTCTCTTTTTAGGACTAACTTAATTATGGACTAAGAGTCTGAAAAAAAGATTTATTTATTTATTTATTTATTTTTAACTAGCTGACCCGTGCAACGTCGTCTGCGTAACATTTTTCATTACTGTTCCGCTCCTTTTGGTCTTAGCGTGATGATATATAGCCTATAGCCTTCCTCGATAAATGGGCTATCTAACAATGAAAGAATTTTTCAAATCGGACCAGTAGTGCCTGAGATTAGCGCGTTCAACCAAACAAACAAACAAACTCTTCTGCTTTATAATATTAGTATAGATTTCTTCTGTGAAAGTGTAAACTAATTTTTTTTTTTTTAATTTTATAAATATAATCATTTATTTGCATCAACTTTCACATTTTACATTAAAAACATGGTAGTACATACAGTTTAAAGTAATTCATACAGTAGTGTGGCAACACCCTTGCTAAGTTGCCAAGACAACTTGTATAAAAGATGCTGGGGCCGACCCTTTATATCCGTGCGAGCAGATTTAAAGTTAATTTACATCTCCACTTTTTTGAGTTACATGTTACATTAACAAACTTCAAAAATGGAGGTTCTCAGTTTGGTTGTATTTTAGTTTTGTTTTTACCTATGTAACTGTTTTTACTTTAAACACTGTTTGCCTTCTCACATCATTTTGTTTATATCTTCTATCTGTGAAAACTTATAATTGGCCTTAGTTTTGTTACTCTCTCTTGTATGAAAATGTTAAGCTCTTAAGTTTTTCTACAACTGTAAAATAAAATGGAATGGATAGAGTTGAACTCTCTGCCTGTGTCTGTGTTTCCGAACACTTACAACCCTAATCTTTTCAAAGTAAGAGTGATCAGGCCTTCCTTAAACCCTGAACTAACAAAAATACTTTTGTAGTGTTTTTTTATTATTTGGATGTCAGTTGTGCATGTACCCCACACCTAACTACATCACGGCAAAATCGCAGGAAAGCAAATTACGCAATTTCGTTTACTTGGATGACAAAAAAACCATCGTTCAAGTAAACGAATTCCAGCTATTTTAATTTAAAATCCAAATTTCCTAACCGATTTTGATAAAATTTAAATAGGACCAATCGAGAAGTAGGTATATCCTTTCAAATAATTTCAGAAAATATATTCAAAGAATTTTTCAAATCGGTTCATAAATAATGGAGCCATGAGGTACCAAACATAGAAAAAAATTCAACCAAATTGAGAACCCCCTCCTTTTTGGGAAGTCAGTTAAAAATTGTGTATATTCTTGACAATCTATGAAGTCGTCGTTCTAAAATCTTTTTTTTGTCCACAGCACATCATCCTCAAATGAAAACCCAGTTCCAAATACAGAACAGAAGAGCCCAGAAGATAAAAATAAAGAAGACAACTCAAGATTACAACTCAAAAGGGATAAGAGCAAATCCCCAGTCAGCAATCAACAGAGAAGTGGGGAGAATAGTAAGAGAAGTGGGGAAAATAGTAAGAGAAGTGAGAGTAGAAGTGGGGAAAATAGCAGAAGTTCTGTAAGTGGGAGTGGAGAGAGCAGTAGAGCTTCGTCATCTAGTGCAAGAGAGAGTAAAAAAGGTAAGATATTTGTTAGCACTAGCTGACCCGCGCAACTTCGTCTGCGTCACATTTTCCATTACTGCTCCGCCCCTATTTGTCTTAGCGTGATGATATATAGCCTATAACCTTCCTCGATAATTGGGCTATC
The DNA here is from genome assembly GCA_963859965.1 of Ceramica pisi. Classification (NCBI taxonomy): domain Eukaryota; kingdom Metazoa; phylum Arthropoda; class Insecta; order Lepidoptera; family Noctuidae; genus Ceramica; species Ceramica pisi. Next base: position 3,110,003 of record OY982556.1, on the reverse strand, counting down.
TAACACTGAAATAATTTTTCAAATCGGACCAGTAGTTCCTGAGATTAGCGCGTTCAACCAAACAAACAAACAAACAAACTCTTCTGCTTTATCTGCTTTATAATATTAGTATAGTATAGATTTGTTTTCGCAAAAGCATGCCTCCATGGTTGAGTGGTTAAGGCACTTGCCCTGTGACCTGATGGTCGTGGGTTCGATTCCCACGGGAAGCATAATTTGTTGTTTCCAGTTTGGCAAGGAGAGTGCAGGCTTGAATCACCCGATTGTCTGATAAAAAGAAGATTCCGTGTTTCGGGAAGCACGTATAAGCCGGTGGTCTCGGCCGCCAAATGGCGGTCGTTAAAGCATTTCTGAGGCCCTTGAGGCGGCTTAGAAAACGCTTGGTCGGAGCACCGCCTTGTTCTCGAAGCGGCAATCGGCGGCGACCTCTCGCGTCCAGCCCTGGTCCAAGCCCTGGTCCAAGCCATGGTCCGGAGCGAGACGGAATGGGACGCCGCCACCTGCTTCTGCGAAGCAGTCATGCTAGCGAAAGAGGTGGCGGAGTGGGAGAGGGTGAGATCCTCTCGTCCCGGCCGCCGTGGTAGACGACGCGGGCGTCGGAGTCCACTTGGTGACCTCCGGCCACCGTAGGCGCAGGCCTGTGGACGGTGAGCTATGGGTGGCTTGCCGTCCGTCCGTCTCATGATGACAGGCCGTGTCGACGGCGCGTTCGTGTTCCACGCGCGCCTCAAAGAGAGTCGGCACACCGAGGGGCCCGAAAGGGCTGACGCCTGCCTGCGGGACGATTCGAAAGAGACACCATGGCTCCGGAACACAAAGGGCAATGAAGGAACATGGATGGGTTTTAGTCAGTAAGAGTCTGACACTCCCTCCCGCTCCGCCCAGAGCGGGAGAAGTCATTTGATGATTTCCCGTGCCAAAAAAAAAAAAAAGACGAATCACCCGATTAATAATAATAATAATAAATAATAATAATAATAATATCCTTGGACATTTCACACAACGATTGTCTGATAAAAAGAAGATTCCGTGCTTCGGGAAGCACGTATAAGCCGGCGGTCGTTAAACCATGTCAGAGGCCCTTGAGGCGGTTTAGAAACTCTGACACTAGGGTGTGTGGGGCCGTTAGACCTTAGGTACTGGTCACAGGATATGAAGAAGAAGCATGCCACTTTTGTATGGCAATGTTGAACAAATAAAATGATGACGCTCGTAAAGTGCAGCAGCTTTTCAAAGTTAGAGTTGTAAGCGCTCCATCGTACACTTTGTCTCTTGACAGACTTGTGGGCCGAGTCACCCGCGTCCGTAGGAGAATACCCTTCAGCGAATCCCTACAAGTGGTCCCCGGGTGGTGCTAAACAGGTGACACTAACCGCCTCCGTGGTCTAGTGGTTATACCACCTGATTCAGACCCAGAGGTCCCGGGTTCGATTCCCAGTGGGGGCAAATTTTTTGCTCGGTTTTGTTGGTGGTAGGACTTGTTCTAAGTCCGCCTGGCAAGCTACCACCATCTTATCTAAGTCTGTCGCCATAACAACAATGTTAACAGCATTGTTGTGTTCCGGCAGTTAGAGGTATGATAGCCAGTTCCTCTGTGTTAGAGGATTCCGGGTAAAGCTCGCTTCCATCTTCGGCCTAATTATCACTTTCCATCAGGTGAGATTTGGGCCAAGAGTTTACCTGTTTAGTATAAAAAAAAGAGACAAAGTGTACGATTCTTTGACCTAGACTAGAGTAGAGCAAATGCCCTTTGAGTTCCACTTGGTCTACTCTCTAAGCCCGGAGTCCATAGTATCGGTCCATAGTTCCATATCACTCAACCACTAAGAATGACTTTAAATTAATGACAACACGATTTGACAGTAGCTGTCAAATCGTGTTGTCATTCATTCTTTCGGATTTGGGACTAATCGTAAGTCCGTAGGTGATACGGAGTAGAATACGCCCGAAACTACGGACTTCGGGCTGAGAGAGTAGCCCCTCAGGGTTGTAGTAACTCTTTAGAACAAGTCAACAACCCTGGAAGGCTGTACCCGTCAACTAAGCTGACATCTCATTGACCTTCTTACAATTTTTCCGACGTTTTCAGACAGTGACTACCGTCCCATCGTACAACCGACCCGGCGTCCCGAAGACTTCTTGTCTGTGGTGCGTCCTAAAGGAAAGATGGCCGCCAAACATGCCGCTAGCGCCCCCTACCACATCTTCTACACAACTATTACCGATGCCAAGGAGACGCATGCGCAACCGTACTCTATTACTTTTCAAGGTAAATCATAAATTCCAAATCCTTAAAACCCCTCTCTCTCTCAAACCCCTCCCCAAAACCCCCTAACCCCCCCCCAAAACAACCCACCCTTAAACCCATCTTAATCCTTGTTATCTGCAAATAAATTAATTGATTTAGATATTATATTCTTTAGGATCTTAGTCTTCGGAACGGGAAATATCGGGGTATGGCGTACGAAGTCGCGGGAAATAGCTAGTCTATACATCATACATACATACATATAAATAAAATTGGAGTGGCTGTGTGTAATATTGAAATAACCGTCTTTTACTACATGTACCTATACAGGGTGTAATGGACAGCCTTTCCACAAACTGATAGGGTGATTTCAGTATATCGTACTAAGTTGACCGGTACATGAAATTATTTCAGGAACTTTATGGGAATCCAATAAAACTGATTTGTTTAATTACCTCACACACAATGTATCGCTACCTCTGCAAAATGCACGCAGCGAACGGCAGCGCAGCGAGCTTTCAGAAGGACAGCCGCGCTCGCGCCACGTGTTTATCAGCTGATTTCATGCGTCGTTCATTAGTTTTTTTTTTTTAATTTTAGCTGTGTTATTTACATTAATGGAGTTCTGCATACAGATCATGTAACTTTACATTGAAATAAAGCAAATAAAATTGGAAAAACGAAAAAAAATCCTGAGAAAAATTCCACTGGAATATGATTCAAAATAAGGAGCTGATTGCACCCTGTTAATTTGTGGAGGGCTGTCCCTTACACCCTGTATATGAATATATATACGTTATATACACCAAAATAACATTTTTTACAATTTTTGACTGTCTGTCTGTTTGTTCCGGCTAATCTCTGAAATGGCTGGACCGATTTTGACGGGACTTTTATTGGCAGGTAGCTGATGTAATGAGGAAAAAATTAGGCTACGTTTATTTTAGAAAAAAATAATAAATAAGAATCGACTGTTAGGCGGAACGAAGTTCGCCAGGTCAGCTAGTAATAAATAAAATTGGTGGAAAAACACCAGAAGTTATTCGTCTATCCTTGTCACACAAAATGTCGTTTGTATGACTTGTAAGTGACGTCACAATTGATTATTACTATCTCTGTTTATCACAGACTCTTCGCGACTTCGTTGGCGCAGGCTTAGTAGGTACTCCACGAACTTCATCTCTTATTTATAAAGAGTAATGTGTTAATCATGTATTAATACACTTAACATAAGGCAGTTCGCGTCGCTCTAATCGCACCATTTTTCTAACTTAGGCATTTTATACCCGTCGTAACTTTTAAAGAAATATTGTTTTAAAATTTCATGGTCACTAACATTAGAATAGTTAATAACGGGATTGCCACCATGTACCTTTTTTTTTGCGAGTATTATACCGCGTGTATCTGACATCGACGCACAAACGATTTCCATGGGTCCAGGGCATGATTCTGGACACCCCAATGTTGGAATTTTTCGTCGGTTCTTTTCTCATTTTTTCATTTTTTTCAAGAGTACCACAAGTAGGTATCAGCTCAGCTGAGCTGATATCTATTTGTGGTTTTATTCAGATTGCTCTTTTTAGTGAAAGTAGTTAATTCATTATTTTTTTATTAAAAATCTCATTGGGTTAGGACAGAATAACGATTATGAGCTGTCTAAAGCAAAAAACCCTTGAAAAAAATGAAAAAATCTGAAAAAACCCGACGAAAAAAGTCTAGGGTGTCCAGAATCATGCCCTGGACCCATGGAAATCGTTTGTGCGTCGATGTCAGATACACGCGGTATATAAATATTCAATATTAACTATTATTTTATAGAAAGTTCACATTTGAATAGTTTAAAGTGTAATTTACATGTACACAATTATTCTCAAGTATCAAATAATTTAAATGAATAAGGATTAATATAAGAATACCAAAATCACCATTATTCCGTTCCGCCCATGTTTTGATTGAATTATTTGAACAAAAAGCGGTCATAGACATACCTTCGCAGACTTTTTATAGGTAATAATGAGTATTTAAATTATTTAGTACATTATTTTTATGTATCTTCAATAGTTTTTCAGCGCACGACAAATAATTAACTTCATAGGAAAATTTTGCTACTTTGGGTTACATTATTGCAATTTAAGGTGAATGCTCCAACCAGACCGCGAAATTCAAAATTTCAATTTCAAAAGTATAATCATCAAAATCACCAATACAACCCTCCAAGTTCATAAAGGCCTAGGAACAAAAAAAAAAACCGAATCAGAATCAGAATGCTTTATTTGTAAACACAGGTCAAATTACAACAGTGTGCGAGATGTTACAGATAGGTAGATCCTCCATGTTTTGCCCAGAGACGTACAAATATATTTAGTAAATTAACATTGTCGAATTTATAACACACGTTTAACTTAAAATATCATAAGGTCTTAAGGGATTATTTAAACTTTCACAATATAACAATTTCAATATTAATAGTTAGGTACAATACAAATTAAAATACAATCAATTTAAATAAATTTGAATTTGAATTTGAATTTAAATATTAAATAGGTTAAGTTATAAATAAGTTAAAAATTGTATGATTGGCTATCTACTAATAGCTTTTATAGCGTCAAAGAGATTTTTAACAAAAAAAAATGACTAATTGTAAGTATCTACGGAAAATTTGTACGCTTATAATGTTAAGCAAAAACATGCATGCCCTGTATTTTAATTTATTGTACCATCTTCCATACCATGTTTTTATGCAAATAAATTTTTATTCTATTCTATTCTATTCTAATAATTTTAATGCTAATGTCAAACAAAATTTAAAATCGTCAAAATAATATAATTTAAATGCAATCAATTTCGATAAATGTTAAATCTATAAGTTTTTAACAGAAAAAGTATTTCCTAGAGCTTTATGAACTTTTATTTCGATGATTATAATTCTGTAACTACATACGTCTTACAGCCGCGAATAATATTTTAATCAACATACAACCTAGCACTGGCCTGCAAATTGCAAAAAACGTAAGAAAATTTGATTTTTGCGGGCTGGTTGGAGCATTCACCTTAATATATCCTAAATAATTATAATAAATAGATCCTAGGTTCATCAGGGATAATGTAGGATTCTAATGGTGCCGTAGTTTCGGAGCCTATTTAATTCAAACCAAACGGAAACAAACAAATCGTGCCTCTTTATAATATTAGTGTACATTTTAAAACGCTGGTAACACCATTTTTTGAGGTTATTAAGCAAGATTTTTAACTGCGTCTTGTTTGCTCTCTAGGTATTGAAAAAAAAAAAAAACAATAAAATAAAACCAATCAAATACCCAATTCCCACATCCGGCAAAGTGTCATTATGTCATTCGGCCTCTGCTTTTTTAAATATTTAGATAGAAGATGAACTGGGCATTAAAATAAAATTTATTTTCAGAAATTCTGGACCGCAGTCTAGGCGAATTAAAATGTTCATTACAAATCAACTTCATGGTGGAAATTGGCTGGCTTTTGGCTCAATATTACTTTGCTGGATATAGGTATGTATGAAGAACATAATATTTATTTAAGTGCCAAGCTTCACAGCTTGGCTCATCTCCGCAAGGTTACCTGCTTGTCGGTCTACTTCAGATTGCACCGTAGTGAGTGTGCCCAAGAACTCCACGACCTCATCCCACCGGCCCCCTTCTACCGTCGGACAGCCAGACGCACTGCAACTTACCATCCCTACCTTGTTGCTATTCCACCAACTCGCAGTAAGCGTTTCCAAGTGTCTTTTATAATGCGCACAGCAAAGGAGTAGAACTCTCTGGCTGCATCTGTATTTCCGAACACATTCAACGCTAATCTTTTCAAAGTTAGAGTGAACAGGCTACTTCTGGGTAAGCTCGCTCCATCGTAGACTTTGTCTCTGCCATCTCCGACCAAGACTTGAGTCAAGAGCAAACCTCATCTCAACACAAAAAATAGGCTATAGTCTCACTGTTACAGTCAATCTGTTAAGCTTTTTCCCAACTATATTCAGGTCGGCTCAAGTCCAACCAGATTTAGCTGAGTACCAGTATTCTACGTAGATCGAATGCCGATCTGACCTCCCAACCCAGTTACTGGGTTTTTCTTTGATTAGACTGGGTGTCAGCTTTTCTGTCTTCTGACTGGTTGCACTAGAATGCGACACACTTGCTTGTGCACTAACGCGTATAAAAACAAAATAAATTTATTGTCTGTTATAGTGTGAAGATTAATTTGGATAACGTGTTTTTTTTGGATGGTCTGATTCAAATTTTAGTTGACGCTTCGCATGACTCAAAGGCTGGCTTTTACCTTAGACAGAGGATAAGCATTGCCATTCAACGTGGCAATGCAGCCAGTCTTTTGGGCTCACTTCCAGTCAGCGATGGGGACGAATTTTTTGACGCCATATTTTAGTTAGGGGTTTTATTTTCTATTTTAAGTGTTTATAGTTTGTCCTTTTAATTAAATTCTATATTTACCATAGATCATAGAAAGATAACTGTCAGCTGTCACAACAATATCAGTTCAGTCACTAACGTCTCGTTGTCGGTAAAAAAACATTTCAGAAATAAATGTCAAACGTCATTAATCAATCAAAATGACAGAATACCGCCATTATGGGTTTTTGTTGTGTGTTGCAATTTCTTGTGCTTTACCAGCAAACAAAGCTATTTTAAAGAAATTGGACGGTTAAGAACTGTTTTAAATTCCCTATTTTTGGTATAGTATAGAAGAACCTGGACCAGGCTCCATACATTTTGGACCATCCCCTTTTTTAAATACACAAAAAAACCTGTTAAGGTTGAATGTCTTCTAGAAATTCAAACTTTTGCACTCGAAATTCAATTTTAAGCTGCTAGAAATGAGGTTCATTTTCTTTCAGCGAGAAAAAGCTAACGATTCTCTACGGTGAAGATTGTTCAGATCTCAAAGACATAAATAAAAAGAAACCTCAAGTGGACGCACATTATGTTACAATGTCTACGCCCTTCGGAAAACATCACACGTAAGTTAAACAGTAATGAACTTTATTTCAATGTTGATTAAGTTGGTTTTAGGTTGACGGGTCTAAAAAGACCAATTTAGTAAAATCAGCCAGCACTTCACGCTACCCGAAGAAGCTGTAAAATTTTGCCAATCAACCTTGAACCTAATGCTTCAGCGATAAATATGAAAATAAAATTTGACAGATTGTTGTGTGGTTAATATTACGATCCTTATTTGCTACTGAAGATTATTTTGAAGTAAAAATTCAGTTAAATTGTCTAATTTTTTTCTTTTTTTAACCGACTTCCAAAAAGGAGGAGGTTCTCAATTCGGCGGCAATTTTTTTATGTTTTTCTTTTTTTTTTCTAATGTATGTACATCGATTATTCCGAGGTTTGGGTTGATTCTTTTCGACGAAGACATCGTCCAAGTATCACCACTTAAAAGTGCAAAAAAAAAAATTAACTTTTAACAAAAAAATATAACGGACTTCCAAATAAAACGCTACAAAGTCAAAGCCGAAATTAAGGGTATTCTATACTTTGTTATATTCTAGTTGGTTATTTATTTATTTATTTTTAAAACTTAGAACTATCATTACAGATTTTCCTTGACTTAATGCGATAGTCTTCAATCTATTTTACTTAAATCTATTTAAACCCAATTATACACTTTACAAACACTTACAAAATAATATACAACAAATTATTACACTAATCTACATAACACAAAACAAACAATAGTCTCTTTGCAAATTAACTCAAAGGGCACCCGTAAATGTCTACCTCGATATGGAGTCCATTAATGACCCGGATAGCCCGAGTAAGAGGAGCCTTGGCCAGTAAGATGGTTCTGGCTCGCGGCAGGGCCAGCAGCGGCGGGCGGCGGTTATATTTTTTTGTGAAAAGTTTTTTTTTATTTTTCACTTTTATTTGGTGATACTTGGACGACGTTGATGTTCTATACTTTGTAGTGTTTGTTTGGAAGTCGGGAATAGAATAGAATAGAATAGAATAGAATAGAATAGAATAGAATAGAATAGAATAGAATAGAATAGAATACTCTTTATTATGTACACCATATAAGTAACAGAAAAAAAAAATAAGTAAACATTACATAGGGTGACACAATGGGCGGCCTTATCGCTAAGAGCGATCTTTTCAAGACAACCTTTGGATGGATTTTAAAGAGAAAGGAAATACAGTACTGTAGGTAGTCTTAGGTGTACGACTTAAATGAATAAATACATGATGGATAAATAAATACAATTAAAATTATGAATCAAAAAGCATAGAACCCAAGTAAAAACGATCATAGAGAAAGGTAGTGATGTTTGACCATTGTTTTAAAACTGGACAAAGATTGAGCACGTCTTACTGACTCGGGCAATGCATTCCATAGCACCGCTTTAACCGAATAGTTGAATAGTTGATGAAAATCCATCAGCCCCACTTTTGGGCAAAGCAGAAGGGAGTGTCAGACTCTTACTGACTAAAACCCATCCGTGTTCTTCCTAATGCCCTTTGCATTCCAAGGGCTGCGGTGACTCTTTCAAACAATTTCTGCTACCCTGGCAGGCACAGGCCCCAGCGGACCCCGTCTAGTCCGCGATGTTTCGTAAAAAGGCGTACAAAGTATAACTTCACGTATTCATATAAAGATTTTTTCAGGAAAATGATGATCCTCTGCTACGAAGATGGGTCTCTACGAGTGGTCATATCTACCGCTAACCTCTATCTCGACGACTGGGAGAATAGGACTCAGGGGTATGGACTTTTATTACTAAATCCTGCAAATATTACGAAGATATAAAACCTACAATTCTATACTAATACCCGCGCAACTTTGTCTGCGTCACAGTTTCCATAAATGCTCCGCTCCTTTTTGTCTTAGCGTGATGATATATGTATATATAGCCTCGATAAATGGGCTATCCAGCACTAAAGTAATTTTTCAATACTCATGCTCGGAAGGTAGGCCTGAAGTTGCCTGAAGAGCTCGTTGAAAGTATTACTTTGCAGCCCTAGGGAGCATCGTTTTCAACTGACAGCTGTCAAATAATAAAATACAAGGACGAAAATGTTATTTTTAGACCCCCTGATCAGCTTCAACTTTTAAAACATCCTTCCAGCCTCTGGTTCAGCCCATCCTGCCCGGAACTGCCCCCAGACGCCATGCCTCATGATGGAGAGTCTCCTACGCTGTTCAAGAAGTGTCTGCTGCGCTATCTGAACCACTATCATCTGCCGCAGCTCGCCTACTACGTCGACAGGGTCAAGAGATGTGACCTCACTCATATTAAGTGAGTATAAAAATAAAACGTCTAAAAACACCTATATTATGTGTTTGTATACTGTGACACATACGAAACACACACACACACACACACCCAAACATACACCCATACCACACACACCTCCTCTTTTATCTCCTTTCTTTTATATATTGAATTTCGCGGGCAACCAGGCGCTTCCACCTTAAATGGCCTAATTGAAATAAAAGTTTTGACTTTGAATGTAATTTCTTGCCAGCGTATTCCTTGTAGCATCAGTACCGGGCTCCCATTTCGACTTAGACTGGGGAATGACCCGGGTGGGGTCGCTGTTGAGGCAGCATTGTTGTGTGCCCGCTGAGGAGACCCGACAGTGGCCGCTCATAGCGCAGGCGAGCAGCATCGGCAGCTATGGGAAGGAACCTAAGGTAACTGGAAAACTGTACTTAGTTAACACCTAACTTTTTTCCCGCGACATCGTATGTGAATATCCCGTTTTTTTTTTTCAGTTCCCTTAGGAATTTCGGGAATTTATCTCTTAGTGCTCCGGGGCCATCCATAAATTACGTCACACGTTAAGATGGAGGGAGATGGTCGATGTAGTGTGACATTGTGTGACAAGGGGGTGGGAGGGGTCCTAAATTTTGTGACGTCACATTTCAAAATCTATACTAATATTATAAAGCAGAAGAGTTTGTTTGTTTGTTTGTTTGGTTGGACGCACTAATCTCAGGAACTACTGGTCCGATTTGAAAAATTCTTTCAATGCTCGATAGCCCATTTATCGAGGAAGGCTATAGGCTATATATCATCACGCTAAGACAAATAGGAGCGGAGCAATAATGGAAAATGTGACGCAGACGAAGTTGCGCGGATTAGCTAGTCTATTATAATGTAAGTGTTAAAACACGAACTTTAAACTATTACTTTACGAAAACCTCAAAACATATACAACTGTATCTGTGTTAATATAAGATACCAAATTGTTTTGTCGACCACTCGCTCTACTCGTGTTACGCGCCGACCGCCTAGGAACCCTTTGATAAATGCCGCCAAACGCATTGCGCCTAGCGGTCTTTTTCTGTTTCTATTTCATTTGACCACTGTATTTCGGAACCGCTGTTTTCATTCAACAATTTCTAAATGTAAATTTGCAAAATATGTAACGTCACACTAGGGAGGGGGGAGTCTCACAAATGTGACCAGCTGTGAAAAGGACGGGGAGAGGGGCAAAAAATCATGAAATTCGTGTGACGTAATTTATGGATGACCCCTCCCCTACAGTCTCCAAGGAACCTACATTCCAAATATCATCTTTCTACGAGCAGTAGTTTTGGCTGTGCGTTGTCTGTCAGTCGATCAATCAGCAAGTAACCGAAGAATCTATACTAATATTATAAAGAGGTAACATTTGTTTGTAAGTTTGTATGTAGGGGGTAATCTCAGGAACTACTGGTCCGATTTGAAAAATTCTTTCAGTGTTGGATAGCCCATTTATCGAGGAAGGTTATAGGCTATATATCATCACGCTAAGACAAATAGGAGCGGAGCATTAATGGAAAATGTGACGCAAACGAAGTTGCGCGGGTCAGCTAGTTTTAAATATATTGATGACTAGCTGATCCGCGCAACTTCGTCTGCGTCACATTTTTGTCTTAGCGTGATGATATATAGCCTATAACCTTTCTCGATACATGAGCTATCTAATAAACCCCTACATACAAACTTACAAACAAATGTTTCCTCTTAATAATATTAGTATAGACTAGCTGATCCACGCAACTTCGTCTGCCTCACATTTTCCATTAATGCTCGGCTCCTTTTACTCTAAGCGTGATGATATGTATATATCCTTCCTCGATACACGGGCTATCTAATACTGAAAGAATTTTTCAAATCGGTCCAGTAGTTTCGGAACCTATTCAATTCAAACAAACAAATCTTTCCTCTTTATAATATTAGTGTAGATAAGTAAGATAAAGATATTTAAGGATTCAGTCTATAAATCATCCACTTTCCAAAGTAATCTCTAAGAAACGTTTTGGGAATACATTCATTGTGCGTCCCCCTACCCGCTTCAGTCCTGCTTCGGCCGTTGGAAATTGAACTCTGTGTCTTGCGTATTATTAGCGGTTATGGACTGCATAGAATGCCTTGACCAAGAGCTCGGTGCGCTCTTAACGCCTTACTTTGTACGTTCTAATTCTGTTTTTATCACAGTTATGGCTGACCGGCGATTTCCTGCACAATTTCACTAAAATCAAGAATCAGTCTCAGTTGTTATCAAGTCCGCCTGAGTTGAAGATTGTGTATCCATCGTTAGGTGAGTTTCTTCAAGCTCATGTTAGTTCAATGGTCTTCATATGAAAGTGTTCGGCTTCATAACGCCCTCGCTTTTGCCTGGGCTGCAATGGTAAATGCTCACGTGTATCAAATGACGTTTTTCAACACACTTACCAAACTTTTGTGAGCCAAAAATAGTTTAGTGTCATAATCTAAATGTGTCAATTTATTTTACACTGTAACTTTTATTTAATGTGTCAATTTATTTTACACTGTAAGTTTTATTAAATGCCATTACTAATTTATAAAACATTTATAAAACACTCAACAGAAAACGTACGACAATCTCATGACAATTTACTGGGCGGTGGGTGTCTGCCGTACGCCGCTGACGCTCACGCTAAGCAGCCGTGGTTGAACGCTTTCTTGTAGTAAGTATACCTTTGTTTAGTAATAGTTTAACAGAAAAACGTACGACAATCTCATGACAATTTACTGGGCGATGTGTGTCTGCCGTGCACAGCTGACGCTCTCGCTAAGCAACCGTGGTTGAACGCTTTCTTGTAGTAAGTATACCACGATGTGGTAGTTCATCAGTAAGACGTACGACAATCTCATGACAATTTACTGGGCGGTGGGTGTCTGCCGTACGCCGCTGACGCTCACGCTAAGCAGCCGTAGTTGAACGCTTTCTTGTAGTAAGTATACCTTTGTTTAGTAATAGTTTAACAGAAAAACGTACGACAATCTCATGACAATTTACTGGGCGATGTGTGTCTGCCGTACACAGCTGACGCTCTCGCTAAGCAACCGTGGTTGAACGCTTTCTTGTAGTAAGTATACCACGATGTAGTAGTTAATTAGCAAAACATCTACAATCTACTGTGCGGTGGTTGTCTGCCACAGTTGACGCTCGCGCTAAGCAGCCGTGGTTGATGTAGTAGTAGTTAAACAGCAAAACGTACGACAATCGCATGACAATTTACTGGGCGGTGGGTGTCAGACTCACGCGCAACCGTGGTTGAACGCTTTCTTGTAGTAAGTATACCGTGATTTAGTAGTAGTTCAACAGCAAACCGTACGACAATCTCATGACAATCTACTGGGTGTTGGGTGTCTGTCGCTCACGCTAAGCGACCGCGGTGGAACGCTTTCTTGTAGTAAATATACCACGATTTAAAACACTGACAACACCGCCATATTTGAGATTCTTAAGCAATATTTGTAGTTGCGTATTGCTTAGGGAAATAAAAAAAAACCAGTGAAGTTTTGCCAACCCCAAATTACACTAACAGCATGCTTCCTTCTTTCTTTCTTTTATAAAAACGTTGCCCCACACTAGGAATTTCTCCTGTATCGTGGGTGCGTTTACAAACATACAAAGTCACATACACAAACAGCCAGACCCGGAACAACTATCTGTAGGCCATACAAATATTTGTTCCGTGCGGGAATCGAACCCACGACACGCGACGCAGCAGTCGATCGCTCAAACACTGCGCCAACCGTGCATTGTAATAATATATCCTTTTTTACAGCCAATGGCAAGCAAGATCCACAGCAAGAAATCGCGCGATGCCTCACATAAAATCGTACACGCGGTTCTCAAACAACCGAGCCGCGTACTATCTTCTGACGTCAGCTAACGTCAGCAAGGCCGCGTGGGGCCAGCTCAACAAAGGCAATGGTGCTCTCAGGATCATGAGCTACGAAGCTGGCGTGCTGTTCCTACCTCAGTTTGTGGTGAGTTGAAATACTACTAAACTCAGTAACCACGGGAAATTAAATATAAATAGAGGTTCAATAAATCATTATGACGATGCGGGAATTTCGCTGGGTTGTTTTAGTGGGTATACCGGGCTTGCCTAGGGACTCCCACATAGCCCCTCACTCCCTCAAGTGGGAGGGTATGCGTAATGCATTTTTTCCCAGCAGTAACAAAATAAAAATAAAAAAGGACATTGCAGGCATGGATCACCTGATTGTCTGATAAAAAGATGATTCCTTGCTTCGGAAGGCACGTATGAGCCGGTGGTCCCGGCCGCCAAGTGGCGGTCGTTAAACCATGTCAGAGGCCCATGAGGCGGTTTAGAAACTCTGACACTAGGGTGTGTGTGGCCGTTAGACCTTACTGCCCACACGGTGACAAGAATTGGATGGCTAGTCTCCGTTGCGATTGGTCGCCATGGTAGAAATCGGTCAGAGTCAGGAGGACGATATGGAAGATTCTAAAAAAATGTTTTTTCATTGTTACAGATAAAAGAAGATTTCTTCCCTCTCCAGCAAAACGCGAAGAACCGTTTAATAATTCCTTACGATTTACCGCCTACGAAATATACTCCAGAAATGTCAGTTTGGGTTCAAGACTATCTCAGATAGGGACATAATAGTTACTAGTAGGCAGGGACGGATCCAGGACTGTCGCTTTCGGGGGGCCGACCCTGCTGATGGTGGGTTTCGGCAAAGTAAACTCTAAAAAAAGACCCGCCGCAAATAGCCGTAGTTTTGAACTGTTTCAACCGTTAATACCCCTATGGCACACCCACTAAAACAGAAATTAAAAATATTATACCAACATTACAAAGAATAAAAAATCACAACAAAAAAGTTTCTACGTAACGGTGACGTCGCGTAGGGTGTTAACGGATGAAACAGTTCATGGCACGCGGGCGTGCCATCGGGTGCTGAGCGGTTGCATAACAAGCCTACTTTGTATTACTTTTCGTAAATTTCTCAATGATTTCGTTAGTTTGCAGACCACGTATTTATAAATCTGCAACTTGGCGTGGGGGGGGGGGGTCTGTTCTAGCCTCTTGTCATACAATAACTGGCTGTTCTTAAAAGTGCTAAAGAAAAATGCGACAAGTCAAACTTAACATTGTGATTCGTGGTTAAAATTACTATTAAGTAAGTTGTAATTGTTGATATTTTTGTATAATGAGGATTATTGAACTATGTAAAATGATTAAATCATTTGTTTTTTTGTATTGTTGTGGTTTGATTTTTACAACTAGCCCGCGTGGAATGTGGTATTTTACTAGATTTTTTTTATTACACATCTCAAAAACTAGAGAGCAGACAACATTATAAAAAACAATAACAAAAAATAATCGACTTCCATAAAAAAACACTACAAAGTATTAAAATAACCTTAATTTCGGAAGCCGGTGTTAAAAAAAAACACGAAGATACAATACCAAAAACACCGACTAGGTATGTTATATTTTTAACCGACTTCCCAAAACGGAGGAGGTTCTTAATTCGACTTTTTTATGTTTGCTACCTCTCCGTAACTCCGTCAATTATGAACCGATGTCAAAAATTCTTGTTTTATCTGAAAGGATATACTTGCAGGTCCCATTTAAATTTTATCAAAATCGGTAACGAAGTTTGGATTTTAAATCGAAATAGCTCTGGAATTCGTTTGTCATCCAAGTAATCGAAACAGCGTATTTTGCTTTTCTGCGATTTTGCAGTGGTGTTGTTAGGGTTGGTATACCACTAAAAAGTGAAAAAAATACAACCGACTCCCAAATAAAAAAAAACACTACAAAGTAAAAAAATAACTTTAATTTCGGAAGTCGGTGTCAAAATACGAAGAAACTAACAAAAACACCGACTTCCGAATTTTTTTTTTACTTTTGACTTAAATACTACTTTAAGTCAAGAGTGAATAGGTTACTTCTAGGCAAGCGTGCTCCATCTTAGACCGCATCATCGCTTATCATCAGGTGAGATAGTGGTCAAACGCGTGCCTAACTAAAGTAAGATTTATTATTTCATGAAAACAAACACTTATGAAAATACTTAACTTATCAAACCGCTTGAAAGTGATTACCAACCGATCAACTTCTAATTAACGATTACGTAGTTTTAACCGATCCATTTAGTACAGCTAATAAATAATTCACATCCTGTATATTATTTCCGTTGTTACTTATACGCGGTGATGTAAGTTATCAACATAAGACGGAGCTCTTTGAACGCGTAACTTAGACGTTGCCTTTTTGGCAATAAATAACTCTTTTATCAGGGTTCCGTAGTCAACAAGGAACCCTTATAGTTTTGCCATGTCCGTCTGCCCCTGTCTGTCTGCTTGCGGTTAGCATTAATTTGGTATGGGTACCTATACATATTAATAGACCGTATCATCGCTTACCATCAGGTAAGATAGTGGTAAAACGCGTGCCTGTCAAAAGTAAAAAAATAATCACGCTGAAAAAGTGGTAAAACAAAATCTTGAAAACAATTTTTATTTGGGTTTATCCTCTGTCCCAGCTGTACACAACCTTTTTTTTTTAGGGATGGGAAATCATCCAATGACTTCTCCCGCTCTGGGCGGAGCGAGAGGGAGTGTCAGACTTCTACTGACTAAAACCCATTCATGTTCCTTCATTGCCCTTTGTGTTCCGGAGCCACGGTATCTCTTTCGAATAGTCCCGCAACTCCGGCAGAGCTGTATGCAACCTGCAGCCAGCTTTTCCGTGTGACCTTGTATCCTAGCACATTAATTATATTATTGATGTTATATTTAGTTAAGAGCTCTTGGCTAAATAATAACAGCAGCACAGGTTGATCTTTAAGGTTAATCAACGCTTGCCGAGGTTGGTCTGTGGGTGGGTGACGGAAACACAGACGCAGCTTTTATTGAAAGAAATAGGTGCTAAATTACGCGCAGCTGTCTGTACATATATGTTCCGGCGCCCAGGGCGGCCGCCCGGGCCTTAAACTACTACTGATCGTTACAAACAACGTTTACTAGGTATGGGACCAATCCTGAAATCGCTAAAAAATATCAGGTTCAATCCATGATGTTGAGTTTTGTTTGTCGGTTTTCTATCGGTTAAATTTTGGGGAGTGTGCGACGGAATTACATTATTTAATTCCGCCAAGCCAGTTCCATCATCGGACCACAAGACGTACGGCGATGCGCCACCGGTACATGGTGGACATCCCACCTATACGCACAAAACTTTTTGAGAATATATTCATTGTGCGTACAGCTAAGGAGTGGAATTGAGTCTGTGTTTCCTGATAGCTACCACCTGGGTGTCCTTAAGTCAAGAGTGAATAGGTTACTTCTAGGCAAGCGTGCTCCACCTTAGACCGCATCGTCGCTTAAAATCAGGTGAGATAGTGGTCAAACGTATTGGGGTCAGCTTCCAGTCAAACCGGTATTTTACGTGGAGCGGCTGCCTACAAGACCTCCACAACCCATTAACTGTTTACTCCTTGGCAAGACTGGTGTCAGATTTTCTGGATTCTGACTATCCGTAACGACTGCCAAAGATCTCCAAATGACAGCCGGAACCAACAGCTTAACGTGCTTTCCGAGGCACGGAGGAAACTCGTTATGTTAAGATGGTCACCCATCCACAGACCAACCTCGGCAAGCGTTGCTTAACCTTGAAGATCGACCTGTGCGGCTGTTAAAATTTAGCCACAAGCTCCTCGTATACCTATCAATAGTAAAAAAAAAACAAAATGTACCATGTCAGTCGTCCTAATTTTCGCGATTTCAGTGCTAATGCAACTTGATAAGCTGTTACCGAATTCTAATCAAAACAGACTTACTGACCTTCACAACCCAATTACTGGGAAAGAGAAGACTTAAATCTAACTTCTTTCGTTAAATCCATCCAAAGGTTGTCTGTAAGAGATTGCCCTGTGCGACACTTGTTTTTATAAACGTCTTTCCTGTATTTGTTATGAGGTTTACAGTAAAGAATATAATAAACTAGCCGTCCCTGGCGGCTTCGCTCCGTCAACTGGCTACCCTACCTACCCATTTTGTTTTTGCTTTTAAACCTTCCCTGTATTCTGGCGAACTAAACAAAATATAAATAATATCCGAAATCGGCCCAGCCGTTCTTGAGTTATAAAATTACAACGAAAAGTGGCATTGATTTTTATATAAGTATATAATATAATATAATTGATATTGATTTTGATTAATAATAATAAAATGAGATACCCCATACTAATACAACTGCCTCCGTGGTCGACTGGTTTAGGCGCTTGCCTTGTGACCCGGTGGTCGTGGGTTCGATTCCCACGGGAAGCATTATTTGTAAAGTTGTTTCTAGTTTGTCTAGGACATTGCAGGTTTGAATCACCTGATTGTCTGATAAAAAGATGATTCCGTGCTTCGGAAGGCACGTTTAAGCCGGTGGTCCCGGCTGCCAAATGGCGGTCGTTAAACCATGTCAGAGGCCCTTGAGGCAGTTTAGAAACTCTGACACTAGGGTGTGTGGGGCCGTTAGACCTTACTGTGCACACGTTAAGAAAAACTAATTTTAAAACACAAGACAAGACTTACTGAATACCAGTATTTTACGTGGAATGAATGCCTATATGACCTCTAGGGATGGCGATCTGATATCGATTAATCGAAGAATCGATTTGTCAGGCCCAAATATTTTTTAAATCGATATGCGGTATTGAAAACGTAAAATACTGGTATTCAGCTGAATCTGGTTTGCCTGGAAGCCGACCCCAATATAGTTGGGAAAAGGCTAGGCAGATGATGATATGCGGTATTGAAAAGATCCTGTGAATCGTTATTCACCTTTGAAAATCGCCATTCGATTTTCTGAACTAAATAACAACAGATTTTACTGATAAGAGATCATTTATTATGGAATCTTATTTTTTAGAATATGAATTTATATTTACACTATTCATGTACTAAAAAAAAGACTGATTTTACTGATAAGAAATCATTTCTTATAGCATCTTTCTTGTTTTTCATAAAATAGATAAATATTAACATTATACATGCAAACTTGAAAAAAAAAATCGATCTTTTTGTCCTCTTTTTTTTGTGAATCGATACTACAGCTTGCGATTCGAATATTTTTCGGAAAAATTCGCCATCCCTAAGTCCTCCATAACCCATTAACTGGGTAACTTGATACCTACCCCTCATATTTCAAGCCCTAGTTATCAATGAAAGTATAGCACCTACTCACCCCGCATAATTAGGAGTACAAGCATATGATGTAACGTGACAATTACTGCAACCACTTGACCGCACAGCTTTAACCTGGTTAAATGTAACTCTGAGCACGCAACACACGAAACTCGTGATTTTACCTCAATCTGGGTTTTTTCGGTGTTCCTTCCCAGGGGGGCTACTCTCTAAGCCCGAAGTCCGTAGTTTCGGGCTTAGTTGCGGGCGTATTCTACTCTGTATCAACTAACTACTAAGAATTAAAGATAACAAGATTTGATATTTACTGTCAAATCGTGTTGTCATTCATTCTTGATTCGGGTTTGGCACTAATCCCAAGTCTGTAGGTGATACGGAGTAGAATACGCCCGCAACTAAGCCCGAAACTATGGACTTCGGGCTTAGAGAGTAGCCTCCCAGGTTGGCCACTTGTCTCACGGCCAGCGAGGAATCGATTAACTTTCGACTGTTTGCTCGCTGAAAAAAAGGGACAAAAGATACAAATTTCGTGTGAGTAACAGAGACACACATGAGGAGCTCGTGGCTAAATAATAGCAGCCGCACGGATCTTTCAGGTTAAGCAATGCTTGCAAAGGTTGGTCTATGGATGGGTGAATGGTCACCCATCCACAGACCAACTTATACAGGTTCTCATACGATTTGACTTTAAAAGAGACTTTGACCTCTGAGTTTGTTTCGGTGTTTCTTCTCAGAGCTGTTAGCTAGGAAACACCGGCCTCATCTAGTTTAAAATGACCAAAAAAGATTGACGTGTAGAAGTGTTATTACAACCTTACTACTTACAAAATAAATATCATTTAATCACACAACAATCAGTCAAATTTCATTTCCATCTTTATTGCTAACGCAGTAGGTTCAAGGTTGATTGGGAAAATTTGACAGTGACTGGCATCGTGATGTGCTTTCTGATTCTGCTAAAGTGGCCTTTTCAGACCTCCACAACCCAGTTACCTACCTACTAGGTAACACGTTGCCCCTATGGTTAGCCTTTTTTTTTTTTTTTTTTAGGGATGGGAAATCATCCAATGACTCCTCCCGCTCTGGGTGTAGCGGGAGGGAGTGTCAGACTTCTACTGACTAAAACCCATCCATGTTCCTTCATTGCCCTTTGTGTTCCGGAGCCACGGTGTCTCTTGCGAATAATCCCGCGACTCCGGCAGGCGTCGGCCCTTTCGGGCCCCTCTGTGTTGCTGACTCTCTTTGAGGCGCGCGTGGAACACTAACGCGCCGTCGACACGGCCTGTCTAGATGGACGGACGGCGAGCCACCCGTAGCTCGCCGTCCACAGGCCCGCGCCTACGGTGGCCGGAGGTCACCAGGTGGCCCCCGACGCCCGCGGCGTCCACCACGGCGGCCGGGACGAGAGGGTCTCCTCTCCCGCTCCGCCACCTCCTTCGCTAGCATGACTGCTTCGCAGAAGGAGGCAACGGCTTCCCATTCCGTCTCGCTCCGGACCATGGCTTGGACCAGGGCCGGACGCGAGAGGTCGCCGCCAATCGCCGTTTCGAGGACACGGCGGTGCGCCGCCCAAGCGGGGCACACCTGCACAGTGTTCTCTACCGTGTCCTCCGGTCGATCCTCGCAGTGGATCCCGGGCGTTTCCTCCCGCAGAATTCGGTGCAGGAACCTCCCGAAACATCCATGTCCGGTGAGGACCTGCGTCAGGCGGAAGGTGAGGACGCCGTGGCGCCTCTCAAGCCACTCCTCAAAGAGGGGACTTATCGCCGCTATTGTGGCGTGCCCTGCGCTGGGTTGCGATAGTCGTCGTCTCCATGACGCCATGAGATCGCGCCGGAAGTCCGTCCGCTGCGCGACAATTTGCCGCGTCAGCGGAGTTTCCCCCCGGCTTAGTACCTCCGCGCGCCAATCATGCAGGCGCGCGAGGACCACCGCCTCCAGATCCCATGGCGGCAATCCGGCAAGGAGACCCGCCGCTTCGCGCGAGATCGTGCGGTACCCTCGGGTCATCCTGAGGGCCACCACCTTCCCTATGGTTAGCCTTACGAATACTTAGTTAGGTAAGTAACAATGAAAAAAATATATTAGTCGTTAATCAAGTAAATAATGAACTGGTTTCGACACGAACAATTACCTTGATTATTAAATTAATCAATTAATAAATTTTATAGCTTTGCATCATACCTACATTCTTACGATACAGGTTGATAAGACCTACATTCTTCAACACAAGAAGTTAAGGAGGGCAATCGCGCTAATAAAATTCGGCTGGAACGCAACTGAACTGTAGCCATTTCACAACTTTTTAAACATTCCGTATCGCGCTAAACGTTTGACAGAAACTTGGAACGCAACTGCATCACAACTGTAACGTTACCGCTGTCAAACAAAAAGTTGAAACAGTGCTACTTTTTCTTGACTTTTTCTCAATCGTTCGCGTTGTGTTGTTTGGATTTTGAACGAAAATATTTGTAAAATTTTGACTACGCAACTTTGGTTGAAGTTTAAACTTTAGCGCGATACCAAATTCCTTACAGGTGAATCGAAACTAGATCATAACCAAAACTGAATTGGAAACGAATTGCAAGCGGACCTAAACTTTTAAAATTAGCGCGATTGGCCCCCTGGTCTCAAATCATCAAATGGAAGGGAGTGTTAGATTCTTACTGACTGGATAGTTAGATAGATACATAATAACTCTTTATTATGTACACCATATAAGTTACAGAAAAAATAGATGAAGAAGACATTACATAGGGTGACACAATGGGCGGCCTTATCGCTAAGAGCGATCTTTTCAAGACAACCTTTGCATGGATTTTAAAGAGAAAGGAAATACAGTAGGACAGGTAGTCTTAGGTGTCCGATTCATATAAATAAATACCTACATGATAGATAAATAAATACAATTATAATTATGAAATAAAAAGTAAAGAACCTAAGAAAAACGATCAAAGAGAAAGGTAGTGATGTTTAACCATTGTTAAATGGACATAGTTTGAGCACACCTTACAATTTAAAACCCATCCGTGTTCCTCCTAATGCCCTTTATGTTCCAGGCCCGCGGTGACTCTTTCGAACAAAATTCTGCAACCCTGACAGGGGAACTCTCTGCCTGCGTCTGTTTTTCCGAACTCATTCAACCTTAATCTCTTTGAAGTCAGAGTGAACAGGCTTCCACTGGGTAAGCTCATTCCATCGTCAACTTTGTCTCTGTCATCTTTGACATAGACAAGTAGAATTTTTAAAGTGTTCCATAATGGCCACACCCGAATCTATCGAGGAATATCGAAAAATACTGAAAGGCGTCTCGATTTTGATGAAAACTAGAACTGCGTTCCGATTTTGATGAACCGATTTCCTGTGCGTGTCAAAAAAATAAATTTCTTTCATTTATTTGAATGATGAGAAGATATCTGAATCATCGGACTTAGCCACCCTGTATAAACGATTAATTAAGAGTATAAAGTACTTAATAAGCGACCCTGATTTTTGTCCAAGAAATTGTATCATGTTACAAGGAAATAAATTATAAAGAAGGTACATTTTGTCCAGCCAAATTAGACATGCAAGATTACAATAATTCGCATAGAGCTGATTCGTTCGCATATTCGGAAAATCATTATAAATTAAATGTGAAAAGTCCCCATCGATATGCGTTTTTCAGCCAAACGGTAAGTTTTACCTTAAAAATAGGTCAGAGAAAAGTTGTAGATCATGATGCAACTATTTCTAAACACTTTTTCTAAGCATCACCATTTCTGAGATTCAAATACTCTAGTGTTGGATAGCCTATTCATCGTGGAAGGATATATTCTACAGCGGAACATTGGAAGAAAAATGTGACGCAGACGAAGATGCAATTGAAAATGTTTTGGGCTCACCTTTTTTTTCGAACGAACAAAGAAAACACCATTTTCTCTATTAACATTTGAATCAATTAGGAAGATATTTTTTCTTTGTTCAAATCTCTTGTTAACCTAAATACCTACTTAGATATGGTGTTATTCTAGAAATGAAAAATGATTCATTTATTGTTCGGATATACCACGAAGAGAATCTTTGGCAGTCGTCACGGATACTCAGAAGCCAGAAAATCTGACAGTCTTGCCAAGGAGTACCGTGTTACCCAGTTAATGGATTGTAGAGGTCTGGCAGGCAGACGCTCCACGTAAAATACTGGTAATCAGCTGAATCCGGTTTGACTGGAAGCCGACCCCAATATAGTTGGGAAAAGGCTAGGCAGATGAGATGAATCTACGAAGAGAAATTAGGGAAAGGTTATTTGGCGCCTACCATCGCAAAATACCATTTTTTTTCTTTAAATTGAACCTTCTGCGTTTTTCCTATATACTATAATTTCGCTGCGATCTTCGGCCATCCATCAACTCGTTACGTTGCGGTCTATTGGTTCCCTTGCTACACCGGTGTATATGTATGTGCACGTTTCATAATTGTACCTCATTTTCTGTCTGTCTGTCACACAGTGAGGGTGCGTTCAAAGTTGCTGATTCTAAAATGAGGGTGAGTGTTTTTTTTGTGTAGTATATGTAAAATATTGAGAATTTGAGATGGTGTTTCGGTTTGAATAAAACTTTTGTGTGTGTTTTTAAGTAACGTGTTTTGTTTTAATTATTTGTTTATTAAAATCCGTATTTTATAAAAGTCTTTGGTCTGTGGGTCGTCTGGGCTGGTTTGAATAGCAGTTTTGTGTGTGTTTTTAAGTAACGTGTTTTGTTTTACTTATTTGATTTTTAAAATCACTATTTTATAAAAGTCTTTGGTCAGTGGGTCGTCTGGGCGGAGTTTTGTTTCCGACAAATAAGGAAAACCATTTTGTGTTTGTATATCCCGAAAAAAAAAAACTTTGATCGTGTTGTAATAATAGGTACTTGGTTATTTCTTCGGAAAAAATATTTTTATTATATACAGTTAAGATTTTTTATTTATCATATTTATCATACTAGGTGACACACCGTACTGAGGCTCAGTTGCCTGTTATTATTTAGTTATATTATTTGTTCCAGTTAATATGTTTTTGGTGTTTTCTCCTGGCGGCGTGTGTCCGTGCACAAAACAACGGATATTATGCACCACAGACATTTAGACAAGTAAGTTTCATTTTTTTTTTTACTTGGCGCGGCTATCATTTGTGGATCTTTGGCGTCGTTACGGATTGTCAGAAGCCAGTAAATCTGACCCCAGTCTTACCAAGAAGTAGTACCGTGTTACCCAGTTAATGGTTTGTGGAGGTCTGGTAGGCAGCCGCTCCACGTAAAACTCTGGTATTCAGCTGAATCCGGTTTGACTGGAAGCCGACCCCAGTATAGTTGGGAAAAGGCTAGGCAGATGATGAAACTTGGTGGTGGCAAACTATTAAACTGACTTTAGAGAGAGGCTAACACAAATATTTTGACGTACGGTAACGTTAAAGTAAATGAATTTTAAATGTGAAAATCTGTATATTTTGATTTAATTTAACGGGACGTACATGTTTTAGATCCCTTAAAACATGAATATATTCTTATTCAAATAAATATTATGTGCGAAAGAAGTATAGTAGCTAAGGTACGTTACGTTACAATACGTCCAAATATTCGTGATAGGCCTCCTGGTCATCACTTTCTATGGTGTATAGTAAATCAAATACATATTAAAAAGAAAAGAAAAAGCAGCTTACAGGTAAGTTGTGCGAACAAAATGCTTCAACACCTACCAAAATATTTTTAGACCGCATCATCGCTTGACCATCAAGTGAGATAGTGGTCAAGCGTTTGACGATCAATAATAAATTTAAAAAAAAAACCGGCTAAGTGCGAAGCGGACTCGTGCACCGACGGTTCCGTACAAACCAGTAGGTATTATATTATAAGCAAAAGTTAACATATTGAAAAAAAAAAAAACTACTGACTAGATCTCGTTCAAACCAAGGGAGTATGTAGTAAGTATGGGGACCCCCAAAATTTAGTTTTTATTTCTATTTTTTTGTGAAAATCTTTATGCGGTTCACAGAATACATCTACTTACCAAATTTCAATAGTATAGTTCTTATAGTTTCGGAGAAAAGTGGCTGTGACATACGGACGGACAGACAGACAGACAGACAGACAGATGGACAGACATGACGAATCTTTAGGGGTTCCGTTTTTGCCATTTGGCTACGGAACCCTAAAAACAACGAGTTTCTCTGGGAGTGCCCGCAGAAGTGAAAACTTGAACAATAACGTTGTGCATTTTTGAATCATCCGTCTTACGAATTTTCGATCAGGTCTCGTGCCCTGATGCGTCATCCGTCTTACGAATTTTCGATCAGGTCACGTGTCCTGACGCGAGTTTAACATTTTATACCCATCCCAAGAAAAGTACTTAACGCCGCTAAAGAAGTTTTCACTTCAAAAAAAGCTTTGAACTGTATGTGTATTTTTGCATGAGTACCTAAACTATGGATTTAAATTGATACTAAAGTGTAAATTCTACTCATTTTTAAGCGGGCTCCACATTCGCGCCGCGAACACCCGCGAACGCCGCGAACCGTGAATGTGGGCCTTTTGGGGGCCGAGTCACCCGCGTCCGTAGGAGAATACCCTTCAGCGAATCCCTACACGTGGCCCCTGGGTGGTGCTAAACAGGTGACACTAACCGCCTCCGTGGTCTAGTGGTTATACCACCTGATTCAGACCCAGAGGTCCCGGGTTCGATTCCCAGCGGGGGCAAATTTTTTTGCTCGGTTTGGTTGGTGGTAGGACTTCTTCTAAGTCCGCCTGGCAAGCTACCACCATCATGTCTAAGTCTGTCGCCATAACAACAATGTTAACAGCATTGTTGTGTTCCGGCAGTTAGAGGTATGATAGCCAGTTCCTCTGTGTAAGAGGATTCCGGGTGAAACTCGCTTCCATCTTCGGCCTAATCATCACTTTCCATCAGATGAGATTTGGGCCAAGAGTTTCCCCGTTTTGTATTAAAAAAAAAAAAAAAAAAAAATGTTGATGGCTTTCGCGCCCCTTCGCGGGCTTCGCGCCAGTTCGCGCCTTGTTCCCCGTTCAGTGTCAGTATTTGCGCCCGCTTCAAAGGGTTTGCGAAGCGCGAACCTCCCGTGAACGCAAGCGCATCCACACTCGCGCGTGAATTCAGTATCGCGCGAGACTCCGTGCCGTGAGGTCGTGCTCATTTGTATTTGTATTTATATATTGTTTACGTGTATTTGTTTACAATTGGACGATCGAAATGGATCTCGTATTGATCGAGTGCTTCCATGCTGAACCCATTTTATGGGATCCCAAACACAAAGAAAAAACGAAGGTATATGATGCATGGATGCGAATACAATATACACCAATGAAACTGATCGCGATCAAGCTGCGTTCAAGAGTTGTCAGTGTCAATATTCCATAGAAAATAATGACACTGTGACAGCTCATAAACGTGGTTCATATGTTGATCGCGTTCAATTTCAGATTGATGAATTCCACCCTTTAGCAACGCCCAATTTGCTTGTCAGTCTCTATCTGTCTCAAATATATTTAGAAATAGTGGCTTTTTTGACAGATTAGTACTGAGATCCGAATGCGAACGTTGCCTGACAACTGTTCTAGCTGGTTATCTATACTAATATTATAAAGCAGAAGAGTTTGTTTGTTTGGTTGAACGCGCTAATCTCAGAAACTACTAGTCCGATTTGAAAAATTATTTCAGTGTTAGATAGCCCATTTATCGAGGAAGGCTATAGACATATCATCACGCTAAGACTAATAGGAGCCGAGCATTAATGGAAAATATGACACAGACGAAGTTGCGCGGGTCAACTAGTTGAAAAATAAGCCAGAATCTTTTTTAATATTTTTAATAGCTTGAATTAAATCAAAGAAACAGGGGTCTAAAAGTTCACTTTAGCAGAATCAGAAAGCACATCACGCTACCCGTCAGTGTCAAATTTACCCAATCAACCTTGAACCTAACGCATCACTATCTGTCTGTCTGTCTGTCAGTTTGCGATAAACTCAAAAACTACTACACAGATTTTCATGCTGTTTTCACCAATTGATAGAGTGGTTCTTGAGGAAGGTTTTAGTAAGTACACTATTTGTCAAGCGTGCAAAACCGCGGACATCAGCTAGTTAGTGATAAAGATGAAAATGAAAAAGGACAGATTGTTGTGTGAATAATAATATTATGATTCTCCTAAAGTGGCGTTTTTAGCCTTCCTTGTCTTTTCAGGTAGGTGGGCGTCGTAGATGTTTTCACTGTGAGGATCGACCGGAGGACACGTCGGAGCACACTGTGCAGGTGTGCTCCGCTTGGGCGGAGCACCGCCGTGTCCTCGAAGTGGCGATCGGCGGTGACCTCTCGCGTCCGGCCCTGGTCCAAACCATGGTCCGGAGCGAGATGGAATGGGACGCCGTCACCTCTTTCTGAGAAGCAGTCATGCTAACGAAGGAGGTGACTGGCGGAGTAGGAGAGGGAGAGAACCTCTAGTCCCGGCCGCGGGCGTCGGAGGCCACCGTAGGCGCGGGATTGTAGACGGTGAGCTATTGGTTAGCTCGCCGTCCGTCCGTCTTATGACGACAGGCCGTGTCGACGGCGCGTTTGTGTTCCACGCGCACCTCAAAGAGAGTCAGCAAACAGAGGGGCCCGAAAGGGCCGACGCCTGCCGGAGTTGCGGGACTATTCGAAAGAGATACCGTGGCTCCGGAACACAAAGGGCAACGAAGGAACATGGATGGGTTTTAGTCAGTAAAAGTCTGACACTCCCTCCCGCTCCGCCCAGAGTAGGAGAAGTTATCAACTCTGACCTAGACTTGAGTCAAGAGCAAACCAATCTCAAATAAAAAAAAAACAGATGAATAAAAATACTTATTAAAATACTTAAAACTATCATGAATGATATTATGTAACATTTAAGAGTGTGTATTCCGTCCACTAGCGCCGCCAATCGTTTTTTATTAATTGTGGTAAATTTAAGACACGTAGATAAAAAACCGCTCTGTAGTGCTCTGAAGAAATGTATCTATTATTTTTTGACAGCTATTTTTAAGACATAACTCGTGGCTAAATAGCCAAAACGGCAATTATTGCTAAAAGTGGCCACTTTTAGCAAAAATATCGACTTTGGCAACTATTTATGTTCTAAAGTACAAAACATAACTCTCAAAACATAATAAATACATTTCTTCAGTGCACTACAGAGCGGTTTTTTATCTACGTGTCTTAAATTTACCACAAATAATAAAAAACGATTGGCGGCGCTAGTGGACGGAATACACGCTCTTAATAAAATAACAAACTCAAAACATGACAAATGTCATTTAAAAGAAATAAGAAAAATGTTACGTTTGAGATCTTAAAAATGTATGGTAGTATCCCTCCATTAGCCATTTTTCTCCCACCATGTCATCTCTATAACAGCCGATAACCTATCTGTAATCGAATCAAATATCTGTTCATCTAAGGATGCAATGCAACAACGCAACAACTCCAAGAATTCAGCCACTTCCGACAGTAATAAACATCATATGGGTTACCCATCAGCTTCCAAACCTAAGCAACGGTTGCTTAACCCTTTAATTGGAGCACTTACATTGCGATGTTTCACTAAATAGTTGGCGAACTGTAACCAAATATTTTGCAGTCAGTCGCGTGCATCCATTAATTAGTGTTGAGTAATTAATTATTAATTTGATTGGGCAGCGCGCGTTGGCCCAGTGGTTACGGCCCCGAGTCGAAGAATTCGAACCCGATGCCGCATGGGCGGATCCTGGGGGGGGAGTTAAGGGCTCAAGTACCCCAAAGACCGAGATTCCCTTGCCGGAGTCTGTTTCCTGATAGCTACAACCTGGGAGTCTTTAAGTCAAGAGTGAATAGGTTACTTCTAGGCAAGCGTGCTCCATCTTTACCATCGGGTGAGATAGTGGTCAAACGCGTGCCGATTATTAACTACTAGCTGACCCGGTGCAACGTGGTCTGCGTTTACTGCTCCGCTCCTATTGGTCGTAGCGTGATGATATATAGCCTATAGCCTTCCTCGATAGATGGGCTATCTAACACTGAAAGAATTTTTCAATTCGGACCAGTAGTTCCTGAGATTAGCGCTTTCAACCAACCAACCAAACAAACAAACTCTTCTGCTTTATAATATAAAATATATAATATATATTACTATTGATTTATCAATAGTAAAAAAAAAGTTAAAGTCTATAGATTCGTAGGTACACCTCGCTGCCTGACCGAATGGGACATAATGGAGTGATGCCGCGTTAAATCCTAATATATAAAATTCTTCCGTTACTGAGTGACTAATATGAACGAAGTCGCGGGCAAACGCTAGTCATCATCTACCTAGCCTTTTCCCAACTATATTGGGGTCGGCTTCCAGTCAAACCGGATTCAACTGAAAACCAGTATTTCACCGGAATAGGCTAGTTTCCATCATCCACAAATTGCAAAACTATTTAGTCCGTCAGTTAGAGTATTGAAAAATAATGGACACGTATTTTTTGTTTTTGTAAATCAATGAATATTGACAAAGATAAAACGCATCAAAACTCGGGAGTGGGGCTCGTGACGTCACTAACCGCTAAAAGTTATGCTTCGGCGTGACTTATTGAGAATTTTAAAAGTGTCGCGTAACTTCGTCAATTTTGGTTCCCGTAAGAAAAGAAAAAACACGGGTCAAATATTTTTTGATAATCTAACTGACGGATTAATTAGATTTTTTCAGTAAACAAGCCTATTTTAGTGGAGTGGTTGCCTACCCAGACCTCCACAACCCATTAACTGGGTGGTAACACGGTACTCTTTGGCAAGACCGGTGTCAGATTTTCTGGCTTCTGACTATCCGTTACGACTGCCAAAGATCTTCAAATGCCAGCCGGGACCAACAGCTTAACGTGCTTTCCGAGGCACGGAGGAAACTCGGTATGTTAAGATGGTCACCCATCCACAGACCAACCTCGGCAAGCGTTGCTTAACCTTAAAGACCGACCTGTGCGGCTGTTATTAATTAGCCACGAGCTCCTCAACGCAAATGCTAGTACTATTGTGTATTTTTCCTAAAAATAATATTTACTTAGAAAATCAGTTCCCTACTCATCCCACCTTGAATGTAACAGATCGAGCCAGTCCTCTTCAAACCTCTTGACAGACCTTGGAACCAAAGGATTCCTGTAAGCAATTCTTGTATTTAGGTCTTAAAGGCCTCAGGGTAGTTATATGACCTATCCCTTTGAGTATTTAGCTCAATGCACAATTATAGGTTAGTGTGTACCATCAATAAATTGCAAATCTATTTAGTCCGTCAGTTAGAGTATTGAAAAATAATGGACACGTATTTTTTGTATTTGTAAATCAATGAATATTGACAAAGATAAAATGCATCAAAACTCAGGAGTGGAGGCTCGTGACGTCAGAACGCACTAAAATGATATGGATGGAGAGGGAGAGGAAGGCCAAAGAAAAGATGGATGGATTGTGTAAGAAGCGATATGAAAGAAAAGGGAGTTAGTGAAAGTTTGACGGCTGATAGGGCAGAGTGGAAGAAAAAAACGTGTTGCGCTGACCCCAAGTAACATGGGATACGGGCAGGAAGATGATGATATGTCTTCGTCAATTTTGGTTTACGTAACCAAAGAAAAAAAGCGGGTCAAAGATTTTTTGATAATCTAAGTAACTGACGAGCTAATAATATTTTTTCGATGGACAAACCTATTGCACATCACTCTTTGCGGATAAAGGCACACAATATAGTCATAGCTAGTAGGAACGGAATCTGTAGATACTAATATTATAAAACTGAAGAGTTTGTTAGTTTGGTTGAACGCGCTAATCTCAGGAAATACTGGTCTGATCGGACTTTCCCTCCCGCTGTTATATAGGGTTATTTGTAAAACACCGACCGACATCTTCTACTTACATCATAATCAACAACTTTTGTTCGATGACTTTTAAAAAATCGTCATATTTTAGTTCATCAGGTTTTCATACAAAAAAATAAATAAAGAAAATGAAAAAAAGGAGAAATCTTTTGCTTCGCATAGTCTTCGTAACATTTAACTTCTAATAATGTACTAAAACCTTCCTCAAGAACCACTCTATCCATTGGTGAAAACAGCATGAAAATCTGTGTAGGTAGTAGTTTTGAGTTTATCGCGAACAGACAGACAGACAGACGCGGTGGAGGACTTATATATAGATAAATATATATATATATAAGTGTAAATATAAGAAAAGAATGTTTAAATCGCTCTAAATGTTAAGAAATATATGCGAAATAAAAGAAAAAGAAAATTCGCATAGACTTCGTAACATATCTAGAGCGTTCAATTCAAATATTTTTTGCTTTTGTATAACCCGGTTCATTAAAGAAAGGAATCTTAAATGGCGGCGCTTATCATGTTTTCTCGCTTGCACACTAGTGCTGTCTATACTCACTCTCGCGCGTACCGTAGGCAGAAAAAAATCATCAGTCTTTTATTATAATTTAGGTGCTGTTTTTGTACAATAAATTTTTACCAACATCTTTTTAAGGATCCTCCTTTTGTTTTATGTTGTCAGGTGTTCAGAAACGGAAAATTAATCCTGAATAAATTTCTTACTGTTTTCGATGATAACAACAATAACGATCTTATAATAATAGATTTCTCCACGTGCCTTTGGATTTTTCAACTTATCACGCGCGATAAGCCATTAGCAGGAGCTAGTTTGAAATAAATACGACCCGGTCATGTTTTTATTATTTAATTTGAAAAAGTCTTCGACTTGAAAAATTTATTTGTCAACTGTACTATCTGTCAACGCAAGTACAAGACGCCATTTAAGATTCCTTTCTTTAATGCATCGGCTTATATGAAACCCTGATGAATTGAAATATGACGAATTTTTAAAATTCATAGAAAAAAAGTTGTTGATTATGATGTTAATAACAGTCCTGAGAAGTTGTCGGTGTTTTACAAACAACCCTGTATGTGTGAGGTGTAATGTGATGATTTCCCATCACCCCCACCTATGGAAGCAAAGCTATACATATATTTTAAGTACCCATCACAAGAAGCTATTTTGTTGGCCTGTCATGACAGTTAGAAAGGCTTGTTATGTTTTAAAACCATAGTTTAGGGTTGTGGTTTTTTTTTTGTTAAATCAGCCTTACTGGCTAAATTCATCATCTGCCCAGCCTTTTCCCAATTATATTGGGGTTGGCTTCCAGTGAAACCGGATTCAGCTGAACTGTTTTACATGGAACGGCTGCCTACCAGACCTCCACAACCCATCAACTTGGTAACACGGTACTCCTTAGCAAGACTGGTGCCAGATTTTCTGGCTTCTGACTATCCGTAACGACTACCAAAGATCTTCAAATAACAGCCGGGACCAACAGCTTAACGTGCTTTCCGAGGCACGGAGGAAACCCGGTATGTTAAGATGGCCACCCATCCACAGACCCAGCGTTGCTTAACCTTGAAGATAGAGCTGTGTGGTTATTATTTATTCGAGCCAGGAGCCAAGTTAACTCGTAGGACGGATAGTAGTTAAAAAACCTCCATATTAAGCAGTGTACCTGTACTTAGTTTTACATTTCCTAAAATATAACCAGCAAAATGTGGATGTACTAGAGGTACAGTCGCCAGGACATCAAGCTATCCGAAACTGTAAAATGTTCCGAATCTAAATTGAACTTAATCAATTCAGCTATAAAGTTGAAAATCTAATACAGAAATTTTACAGATTGTTGTAACATGATGTGTTGGCGACTGTACCTATACCATTCAAGGCACACAGGCGTTAAATTATTATATTTGTTACTTTACCTTAGTTAACGACTTTCTGAATGCTTACAACCCTAATCTTTACAAAGTTAGAGTGAACAGGCTACTTCTGGGTAAGCTCGCTCCATCGTAGACTTTGTCTCTGTCATCTCTGACTTAGACTAGAGTCAAGAGCAAACCCATGAATACTAATATTATAAAGCAAAAAAAAATTTGTTTGTTTGTTTGGTTGAATGCGCTAATCTCAGGGACTACTAGTCCGATTTGAAAAATTCTTTCAGTGTTAGATAGCCCATTTATCGAGGAAGGTTATAGGCTACATATCATCACGCTGAGACTAAAAGGAGCCGAGCATTTATGGAAAATGTGATGCAAACGAAGTTGCGTAGGTTAGCTAGTCTTATATAAAAAAAATGGTTTGTCTCGCAGAATGACCCTTACCAGAGAGCGCTGTTTTCGCCGGCACCAAATGACGTCAACGCACAGAGCACCACTGTAGTGGACCCGTGGAGACCAGCTCCCGTCAACGAGCAGTGGAAAGGAAACCAGGGTATGACATCTTTCTTTCTCACCGTGTGGGCAGTGAGGTCTAACGACCCCACACATCCTAGTGTCAGGGTTCTAAACCGCCTCAAGGGCCTCTGACGTGGTTTATTTGACGACCGCCATTTGGCGGCCGGGACCACCGGCTTATACGTGCCTTCCGAAGCACGGAATCATCTTTTTATCAGACAATCAGGAGATTCAAGCCTGCAATGTCCTAGCCAAACTGGAACCAACTATACAAAGTATGCTTCTCATGGGAATCGAACCCACGACCACCGAGTCACAAGGCAAATGCCTAAACAACTAGACCACAGAAGCAGTTGGGGTGTGATAAAAAATCGAAAATTTGAAATACAAAATTCTTACGTAAACCTTTGTGAGAATTCAGCAGTGCTATTCTGTAACAACATTTTCGTGTCTCGACAGCGGAATCCGAGGTGAATTTCAAATTCGTATAAATATAAGACCTTATGGTGTGTGAAATAAAGTTCAATTTGTAAGCTTAGTCACTCAGGTGAAGTCGATATCGAAATGGTTATTTACAGAATAGACTAGCAGAAGCTAAAGCGCGAAATCAATCGGTCGTTTCCAATGCAGAAGACCCGCCAAGAGTCTTCCCTCTTTACTTCTTGGTTGGTTGATCTTGGCAAAGCATTCGTCAGATTCTCGTGATGAGGACTGTACGCTTCGTACACTTGCAGAGTTGTTCTCGTTGAGGATGGAGCGCGTAGAGAGAAAAGATCACTTAAGTTTCCGTAAGGTTTATTACTTGTAAAATGTGTTTACAAAGAAACTGTTGACGATTCCTTTCTCTAATGTTAGTCACCGCGTAGCAGTAATTGCACTCACTCATTTATTGTTATGTATGTTTATTTATAGTAATAAAGTGACGCACGTCGGGTGCGAGCCACCGCGTCAGCAAAACATGTACAGTTTAAGACTGTACAAGGACTATAGTCCCGTCACCTCCTTCGTCGCCAGCCTGCCATGACATTTCTGAGCTAAAAGGGCCTATTTTGTTTAAAAAATAATACTCCTACAAAAATTTAACACTATCCTGATAAATTTTCTGTAATTGCGACAGTTATTGTGACACGATAAATTAGGGTCGCATCAGCGGTTTTTGCGCGCTGATTTTGTACCTCTGACTTCGTCTTGGGTGTGATGTTATAGCGTTTGTGTTCAGATCGCAACCCTGGCGCAGGTCCGCTCATCCCCAAGGCCGAGCCCTGGCGTCTCCCGTACGGCGGTCTCACTAAAGAGCAGCAGTCTACCATCCTGCATCACAAGCAGTCTTTGACTTCTGGTAAATATACATTATACCTACATAAGTAATAGCAGTAGTAAGTTTTATACATTTATAAATGACTAGCTGACCCGTGGCCCGTGCAACGTCGTCTGCGTAACATTTTACATTACTGCTCCGCTCCTATTGACCTTAGCGTGATGATATATAGCCTATAGCCTTCCTCGATAAATGGGCTATCTAACACTGAAAGAATTTTTCAAATCGGACCAGTAGTTCCTGAGATTAGCGCGTTCAACCAAACAAACAAATAAACAAACAAACAAACTCTTCTGCTTTATAATATTAGTATAGGTAAGTATTTATTTTGTAAATAGGTTAAATTATATTTATTTTGTAGCTCGTGGCTAAATAATAACCGGTCCATCTTCAAGGTTAAGCAACACTTGCCGAGGTTGGTCTGTGGATGGGTGATCACCTTAACATACCGAGTTTCAAAAAAAAAAAACACTACAAAGTAAAAAGTAACTGACGACACGGTTGGCGTCACTGACAATGACGACACGGTTGGCGCAGTGGTTGAGCGATGTGGATTGGACGTAAAGGCTACGCCGATCTCCCAGTCCACCCCCACTAAGACGAAGCGGGAATTTCAGTGCTGGGTTGTTTTAGTGGGTATACCGGGCTTGCCCGGGGAGTCCCACATACCCCTCCTCTCCCCCGAGTGAGAGGGTATGCGTAACGCATTTTTTCCCAGCCGGAAAAAAAAGAAAAAAAGTGGTTGAGCGATTGACTGCTGCGCAGCATGTCGCGGGTTCGATTCCCGCACGGAACAAATATTTTTACGACCTACAAGTATTTGTTCCAAGTCTGGGTGTTTTTCTATCTATAATATGTATGTACATATTTACAAAAAAAAAAAAAGTATATAAGTAGTTTATCGGCCATCTCGTTACCATAACACAAGCATTAGGTTGCTTAGCTTGGGACTATATGGCGTTGTGTGAAATGTCCAAGGATATTATTATTATTATTAATTTTAATTTCGGAAGTCGGTGTTTTTGTTAGTTTCTACGTATTTTGAAACCGACTTCCGAAATTAAAGTTATTTTTTACTTTCTAGTGTTTTTTTTTTGGAAGTCGGTCGTATTTTTTGTAAAAAGCTTTTTATTTTTCACTTTTTAGGTGTGGGGTACCTAACAACACCACTGCAAAATCGCAGAAAAGCAAAATACGCAATTTCGATTACTTGGATGACATAAAACTATCATCCAAGTAGACGAATTCCAGCTATTTCGATTTAAAAACAAAAGTTCGTAACCGATTTTGATAAAATTTATATGGGACCAATCTGCAAGTATATCCTTTCAGATAAAACAAGAATTGCGGGAGTGAAGCCGTGGGGAATGCTAGTTAACTATAATTATAATAAATGACTAAATCATTAATCTATTTATTTTTTAATATATTATTAATTTAATTATTTGTCATAGATGGTGCCTTCCGCTTCGAATATGCCTCAGACAATGGTCTAGCCGCTGGAGAGCAAATCGAACCCGACGGTTCAAGAGTGGGCGCTTACCAGTACAAGGACCCGAGCGGGCAGCTCGTCAAGCTCAAGTACAGAGCTGGCAAGGATGGTTTCCAGGTACCAATCAACAGCGGTTTTGGTGGCAGAACCCTTTTTGAAATCCATACTACCCAAGTTTGTTTGTACGCATTAATCTCTGGAACTACCAGTCGGATTTAGAAAATTATTTTTTCATTACTCGTACTCGGAAAGTAGACCTGAAGTTAGCTGAGGAGCGGGTTGAAAGTATTACTTTTCAGCCCTAGGGAGAATCGTTTTCAACTGACAGCCGTCACATCATAAAAAAAACAATGACGGAAAATGTCATAGCTGAATAGCTGGCCGGTCACAGAAAAAAAAAACTAAATAGGCGGGAAACCGGTAATCCGAGCTTCATTTGTTTTTTCGAGTTGAGGCTTCTAGTCAAACCGTATTCAGCTGAATACCAGTATTTTACGTAGAGCTAACCCTAAACTGGATAACTCTTCACCCCTGATAGCACAGATTTGTTTGACACGATGAGTTCGCCAGATTCAGATATGGATTTATTGTTTGGCTATTTTCGTGTTTTTATTTTTAGTTTCCTTCTATTTATTCGTAATGAAAGCACAGTGTTCACCTTTGGGACTAAAGCTGCTTTCAGACTACGCTATAATATAATAAGTAGCATATGTGTAGAGCTCATAGCAAGGCAATATCGCGCACCATACATTGTTATGGACACGTTCACACTGTACTATACTATATATTATTGACAATGTATGGAGCACGATATTGTTGTGCTATGAGCTATACTCTATGCTACTCGTATACAACTATACATTATAGCGTAGTTTGAAAGCAGCTAAAATGTCAAAAAAATCGCATCGCACTCGTAAGGTACGCGATCGGCAATCTTCGGGAGCGGTATAAGCAAACTTTTTTTTTTTTTGTTGTCATTGCAAGTTCGGGGTGAGGGCCTGATGATCCGTCACACAGGGTATCCTAGTATGGACTCCAGTCTCTCACAAAGGATCATAAATCAATGATTGATTGATTGATGACTTTTTGATTTTTCAATTTTTCTCAGATCCTGGAAGGCAGCCACTTACCCAAGAGTCCAGAGCCGGTTGCTCCTAGCAGCGGAGGTGAGTGTCATTGAACTCAAATTAATTCTTTCATATGAAAATGAATCGCTGAATGTGTTGCTAAGCGCAAATCTCGAGAACAGCTGAACCGATTTCGTTATTTCTTTTTTTCTTGTATTTGTTATTACCAGGAGAAGGTTTTCATGTAAAAAAAGTTATTATGTAGCCAGCTAACGGGAGCGAAGCCGCGGGGGATAGCTAGTATAATATATCATAATATTGAGGTAAAGTTTGTGAGGTTGTAGGGGGTAATCTCTGTATCTGCTGAAACGATTATGAAAATTCTTTGACCCATAGAAAGCCTTCTTAGTGTCAGGCTATATATTAACCCTAATACCGCCCAACGAAGTGCGTTAACTATTAGTAGATAAAAACATCATCATCTGCCTAGCCTATTCCCTATTATATTGGGGTCGGTTTCCAGTCAAGCCGGATTCAGCTGAATACCCAGTATTTTACGTGGAGCGGCTGCCTTCACCTCCAAAATCCATTAACTAAATTACGCTCAAGTTTGATAAGCGTGTTACAATCAGCAAGAGTTTTCAAATTCTGGAAATTAAAAAAGCGAAAAGGTCATTTATATAAAACTAGCAGCTTAATACCTATTTTAAAAAATTAAGACTTTTTGCTTTCTCAAAGCAGGCTCAATGTTTTTCCTATGCCTTTTTCAGGCAACTACTATCAACAGGCGTACGCGCAGCAACAACAACAATACAACTTACAACAGCAGTACAACCAACAGAAACCTGAACCACAACAACAGAACTGGGGACAGAACCAGGTGAGAAGACCATCTCTTCATCATCATCATCATATATTCATCAGATACCTTCGGAGAGGCCTTCCCCAAGTGTCGCCACAAAAACCGGTTCTGCTAGTCTATTCTGTAAATAACTATTTCGATATCGACTTCACCTGAGTGACTAAGCTTACAAAGTGAACTTTATTTCACACATCATAAGGTCTTTTATTTATACGAATTTCAAACTCACCTCGGATTCCGCTGTCGAGACACGAAAATGTTGTTACAGAATAGCACTGCAGTAGGCTAATTCACGTAACTAAATAAGTGCTGTTGCAGTGCAGTTGAAGTTAAGTTTCGATCAAAACAACGCTTTTCGTATTCTCTACCGCTGTCAGACACGCAAGTTCGCGTCACGCTCGCGATAACGGCATTCTACTGTTGCGCGTCTTTGGTGCGTGCTTCGGAACGCAACATGATCGGTATTCTACTATTCGTTTGACGTCTCAAAATGACAGCTTAAAAGTAAAATCTTAAGTTTTAATATATTATAATAACGTTATATTCATTTAAATGTAATCGATTATTTAGTTAGTAATATTTTTTCTCTTCACCATAAGTAAGCTTGGTAGAGTTTGGCTGTCGTGCAGTTCACGCGCAGCCTACGTGCAGTTCAAAGATTACAAGAATACCGTTTATCACTCAAACTTGAACTTAGCTGCAACTGCATTAAAACTTAATCGGCGCGTCATAAAATTACGTGAATATTAGCCCTCTGAGCGTCTCGCTTTCATCGGCTACGCGTGACCCACACCAAGTCATCGGTTTAACTTGTGGGAGCCCATCGCAAGTGTCACCACGACAACCAGTCAGATCTCAAATAGTTTACTGCAAACCATAATGTAGGTACACATAAAGCCGGTCGATTGACATCACACCGTGATCACTTAGGTGGAGTGAACGACAAGTTAGCTGCCATGCCATCTTTTTTGCATGGTTTGACAGCTAACTTGTCGTTCACTTCGCCTAAGTGTTCACTTCGACATGTTTACAGAATCGCACTGCAGGTGGTACAATGAATAAATAGAAACAATTATGGACCCTGTCAAGCACAGCGAAACTTTAAATAATAGGGAATATGCATGCGATTTTTTTATAAAAAAAAAAATACTTATTAGCTCTAGTAAACAA
The DNA here is from genome assembly GCA_963859965.1 of Ceramica pisi. Lineage (NCBI taxonomy): Eukaryota > Metazoa > Arthropoda > Insecta > Lepidoptera > Noctuidae > Ceramica > Ceramica pisi. Next base: position 3,071,107 of record OY982556.1, on the reverse strand, counting down.
TCATGAAATTATTTTTTTAATAACTTCATCATTTATTATGAAGTTATAAAGTTTCAAAGACTAAAGTTAGAAAGAGAAATCCAATGCGAACTGTGACGTCAAATTACACGACGACTATACAGCTGCCATAGAAAACAGTGTTTGCGCGAGAGGGACAGATATATTTTGTCTACACTAATAATATAAAGAGGAAAGATTTGACTGTTTGAATTGAATACGCTCTGAAACTACTGGACCGATTTAAAAAAATATTTCACCAAGACCAATGTGTAGAATGGACTGTCCGTATGAACATAGGCTATATTTTATCCCGTTAAAATAAAGGGTATAGGTACCCGTACGAAGTCGGGGCATGCAGCTAGTTTAAAATAATTGTTTTTCAAGCAATTTAGATTCTAATTTCACTGTTAGTATTATATTTTCGAATACTTTTAGATAAACATTTCAGATCATAAATACTTTTTTCATGCATATTCTCTATTAGGAGAGAGGAAGAGCGCTTCACACAACCCATCTCGCATTCGTCGGCTACCTGTAACCCTCATATTATTTGTGGTTGTTCCAGGGTCCCGTAGGAGAACAGCGTCCAGCTGGTAATCAGTACTTCGTGTCGAACTGGAGAGCTCAGGGCGAAGATGATGGTCAGGTGAGAAGGAAATACTGTTATTAACACACTTTGGAAGCATTTGTCATCTGCTTAGCTTTTTCCCAAAGAAATTAGGGTTAGTTCCAAGTCAAACCAGATTCGTACCAATATTTACAATAAGACTAGATTAGACTATTCCTTACTGTGTCACTGCTGGGCATACCCCCTCTCCATTCCTTCCAATGCTTACGATATTGTGCTTCTTCCTTCCAATTCGTAAGGAAAATATCCAGGTCGTCCCGCCATCTCCTTCGACCTGCCGCGGCCTCGTCTCGCTGTTTCAGGGTTACAATCCTGTATTTTACAGGGTTACAGGGCTCACAGCTTGTCCGGCATGCGGCAAACATGTCCTGCCCATCAATTGCCGGGTCCTCTAATGCGGACCAGGGGACCCGTCGCATGTGCTACTCTTGCTACGTGGTTTGGTTAATCCGGAACTGGGTTTCTTCTGGTTAAGCTCGCTTTATCGTTGACTCAGTCTCTGTGAGCAAACCCGTCTCAAATCATCATCTGCCTAGCCTTTTCCCAACTACATTGGGGTCGGCTTCCAGTCAAACCGGATTCAGCTGAATACCAGTTTTTAACGTGGAGCGGCTGCCAACCAGACCTCCACAACCTATTAACTGGATAACACGGATATATTTCGTTGTAAGACTGGAGTCAGATTTACTGGCTTCTGACAATCCGTAACGACTGCTAAAAATCTACAAATGACAGCCGGGACCAACGGCTTTACGTGCTTTTCGAGGCACGGAGGGAACTCGACATGGTAAGATGGTCACTCATCCACTGACCAACCTTGACAAGGGTTGCTTAACCTTGAAGATCGACCCTTATGGCTGTTGTTATTTAGCCACGAGCTCTTGTAAACCCATTTGAAATAAAAAAGAAAATAATTAATTCTCTGAACTAGACTAGAGTCAACAGCAACCCATTCCAATTAAAAAAAACATACATATTTTTTGTTGATTAATTTGTTTTTTTTTTGTTTCAGTACCGTGAAAATGAAGTAGAGAACCAAAGTAACAAACCACACAGCTTCGGAGACGGATTCGCGTTCGCTTTCCAAGGATAGAAACATGATACAGGCTGATAACTTATAATATTACAAATAACGATATCTATGCTCATAAAGAACTAGCTGACGCGCAACTTCACGCTCACATTTTTCATTAATGCTCCGCTCCTATTGGTCATAGCGTGATGTTATATAGCCTATAGCCTTCCTCGATAAATGGAACACTAAAATAATTTTTCAAATCGGGAAATTAGTTCGAGATTTCCGGTACATGGTGGACATCCCACCTACACGCACAAAACGTTTTGGGAATACATTTATTGTGCGTACAGCTAAGGAGTAGAATTCCCTGCCGGAGTCTGTATTTCCTGATAGCTACAACCTGGGAGTCTTTAAGTCAAGAGTGAATAGGTTACTTCTAGGCAAGCGTGCTCCACCTTAGACCGCATCATCGCTTAACATTAGGAGAGATAGCGGTCAAACGTATGCCTATCAATAGTAAAAAAAAAAAAGATTAGCGCGTTCAACTAAACAAACAAAAAACTTCTCAGTTTTATAATATTACTCCCGTATATAGAAATTTCAGGAAAACCTCTCTTTGTGGTTCTCTATACTCCCCTGAATACCAAACTTCAGCTTTCTAAGCAGGGACGTAGCTACCGCCATATCAGCCGTATCAAAGAATAGCTGACCCACGCAACTTCGTCTGCGTCACATTTTCCATTACTGCTCCGCTCCTATTTGTCTTAGCGTGATGATATATAGCCTATAACCTTCCTCGATAAATGGGCTATCTAACACTGAAAGAATTTTTCAAATCTGACCAGTACTTCCTGAGATTACCCCCTACATACAAACTTGCAAACTTTTACCTCTTTATAATATTAGTATAGATACGGGGCCCCCCTAACTACAAGGGCCCCAAAACACAGGTCCGCCAAGCTTCTGGGCTAGTAGGGCCTATTTTTATTTAAAAATAACAATAAGTCTCCCTAAAAATGGGGCCCCCAAAAATGTTTAATACAGGGCCCCTTTTAGACTAGCTACGCCATTGTTTCTAAGACCAGTAGTTTCGTCTGTGCATTGTCTGTCAGTCAGCCACTCAGTAACGGAAGAATTTTATATATTATTAGTTTTGCAACAACAAATTATGATACAAGACAAAGTTCCCATTCCAACGCAACAAACCGTGTAAGTATAGGAGCTGTTTATCACTCAAAAATCAACTGAGAATACTTAAAGTTTTGAATTCTTCATTGAACATAGATGTCGTTAGTTTTAACTTAATGTACCTACTCTATAACTTAAGGCTGTACTTAAAATAATTAAGTAAATTATATACTGAATACATTTTTATTTGGCCTTTTATTTCCTCGACCTGAGAATCGCACTCAAGATTATACTGTTCAGACAGTAGCGTAGCAAGAGGGGCGGGGACCCCCGGTATAGGCGGCCCGCCCACCCCGTGTGACACCAATTCAGGAGTGACACCTGAAACAAAAGGTCAAAAACTAAAAGAGTGTGTGAGTGAATTATTTGGTTGGTGTTGGAGGTGTCTTCCTTTCGTGGGGTGATATATTACTACCCGTCCCAGCCACACCCATGCTAACTACGTTACTGCGTTCAGACAGTGGTAAATAACGTAGAAAGTAGACCATAACACCCTTTTTTTGGATGGGAAATTATCAAATGACTCCAGCCGCCATGGGTGAAACGGAAGGGAGTATCAGACTCTCACTGACTAAAACCCAGCCGTGTTTCTCCAAATGCCCTTTGCGTTCCAGGGCCGCGGTGACTCTTTCGAACAAATTCCGCAACCCTGCCAGGCACTGGCCCTAGCAGGGTCCCGTCTTCCATGAAAGCCCTCCAGATGCCCACATCACTGTGGAGGGCATCAGGGTGGGGGTCCAGGCCCAGATGAAGTATCTGGGCCTGGTACTGGACAGCAGGTGGCGCTTCGGCCCGCATTTCAGCGGGCTGTCGACGCGCCTGCTGAAGGCCGCCGGCGCCCTGTCGTGGCTCCTCCCGAACCTGGGGGGCCCCAGCGCGCGATGCCGGCGCTTATATGCCGGCATCCTGCGGAGCATGGCCCTGTACGGGGCCCCAATCTGGGCGGACTCCCTCCACAGGAGGGAGAATGCGACTGCAATCCGCAGGCCCCAAAGGGCCATCGCGCAGCGGGTAGCGAGGGCCTACCGCTCTGTAGGCTTTTCGGCGGCATGCGCTCTGGCCAGCACCCCTCCTTGGGAGTTGGAGGCGTGGGTGCTCGCCAGAGTGTACGAATGGACGGCGCGCCGAAAAGCGCTCGGGGACCGCCCCGTCGCTGAGGAGCGGGAAGCCGTGCGGAGGGAGGCGAGGGACGCCATCATCGTCCATTGGACAGAGGACCTCGCTTCCGCCACCTTTGGTCGTTGGACCCTGGACGCGCTCGGTCCAGTCTTGCGAGACTGGCTCGAGCGGCCGCACGGCTTCCTCTCCTTCCGTCTGGTGCAGGTGTTGTCAGGCCACGGCTGTTTCGGCACGCACCTGCACCGGATCGGGAGGGAGGAGACACCGGCGTGTCACGACTGCGGCGCGGCGGAGGACACGGCGCAGCACACACTGGAGGTGTGCCCAGCTTGGTCCGAGCCGCGTCGCAGTCTCACTGCGGAGATCGGACGGGACCTCTCCCTTCCCAGCGTGGTCAGATGCATGCTGGGGAGTGAGGAGTCCTGGGCTGCGGTCGCCTCCTTTTGCGAGGATGTCATCTCGCAGAAGGAGGCGGCGGAGCGCGCGCGGGAGGACGATCCTCTCGCTGCGCCGCTCCGCAGACGAAGGCGAGGTCGGAGAAGACGTCCTCTTCTCCCTCCTCGCGGTGGTGATGGGCGGGCGACAGGCGCGGGGGCGCCTCCGCCCGCATTGCACACGTCACCACCATCGTCGGAGGTTCCCGGCCCTCCCCCAACGGGGGGGGCGTGAAGGGCCCGCTGTGAAGGCGGGCGGTCGTCGGAGGTGGACTGGACGTAAAGGCTACGCCGATCTCCCAGTCCACCCCCACTCGGACGATGCGGGAATTTCATGCTGGGTTGTTTTAGTGGGTATACCGGGCTTGCCCGGGGAGTCCCACATACCCCTCCCACTCCCCCGAGTGAGAGGGTATGCGTAACGCATTTTTTTTCCAGCCGAAAAAAAAAAAAAAAAAAAAGGGTCCCGTCTTCCATGCTGACATCTCTTTGAAGCGCGCGTGAAACGCAGCGTGCCGTTAACACGGGCCTGGTTCTGATCGGACGGTATCTCTTGGCCCAAATCTCACCTGTTGGAAAGTGATGATTAGGCCGAAGATGGAAGCGAGTTTTACCCGGAATCCTCTAACACAGAGGAACTGGCTATCATACCTCTAACTGCCGGAACACAACAATGCTGTTAACATTGATGTTATGGCGACAGACTTAGATAAGATGGTGGTAGCTTGCCAGGCGGACTTAGAACAAGTCCTACCACCAACAAAACCGAGCAAAAAATTTTCCCCCGCTGGGAATCGAACCCGGGACCTGTGGGTCTGACTCAGGTGGTATAACCACTAGACCACGGAGGCGGTTAGTGTCACCTGTTTAGCACCCGGGGACCACGTGTAGGAATTCGCTGAAGGGTATTCTCCTACGGACGCGGGTGACTCGGCCCCCTAAAATGGGAATCACCTGCGGCTCCCAACAATACGGCTTTTACCCTACATCAGTCAAATTGATGATTCGCATGGAATAAATTGCTTTGTAACTAGCTGATGCCCGCGACTTCGTTCGCGTGTTTTTTTTTTAGTATTAAAACCTTCCTAGGACCTTTTAAGGAACATACAAAAAAATAAATTAGCCGAATCGGTCCAACCATTCTTGAGTTATGCTTCTACCAACATTCATTTTTATATAAATAGACTAGCTGTCCCCCGCGGCTTCGCTTCCTTCTACTGGCTACCCTGCAAATTTCTTATTTTTTCTTTCATAAGAACCTTCTCCTGATAATAACAAACCCAACAAAAAAAAATAATTAGCGAAATCGGTTCAGCTGTTCTCGAGATTTGCGCTTAACAACACATTCAGCGATTCATTTGTATAAATTGGTAATGATTTTTAATTAATCCAAGTATAACCTAAAACCCCATAATCCAGTCTATTTTTATAGAAATTCCTTGGGATCGAAATAAATAAAATAAATTAACAAGTAAATTTCAATTTATACCCGCGCTATCCACGTCACCATCGTTGCCTGTTGAACGTTATAGATCGGGTTTATATGGCGGTAAGAAAGTTAGCGGCCAAATAAAATAGTGAAAGTTTTTAGGAGCGAATTAACAATAACAATAATTAAAAAAAACACTAAACTGACAAACTTACGCTCGAGGAGCTCGTGGCTAAATAATACAAGCCGCACGGGTCAATCTTCAAGGTTAAGTAACGCTTGCCAAGGTTGGTCTGTGGATGGGTGACAATCTTAATATACCGAGTTTCCTCCGTGCCTCGGAAAGCACGTTGAGCCGTTGGTCCCAGCTGTCATTTGTATATCCTTGGCAGTCGTTACGGTTAGTCAGAAGCCAGGTAATCTGACACCAGTCTTGCCATAAAGTACCGTGTTACCCAGTTAATGGGTTGTAGAGGTCTGGTAGGCAGCCGCTCCACGTAAAATACTGGTACTCAGCTAAATCTGGTTTGACTGGATGCCGACCCCAATATAGTTGGGAACAGGCTAGGCAGATGATGACTAAACGTACAAACAACTAAAATATAGCATTAAAAATAGTCCTCAACGCTGTCAGCTGCGGTGAATTTACCAGCTGCCCAAGAGACTGGCGGCATTGCCACGTTGGATGACAATACTTTTTTTTTTACTTTTGATAGGCACGCGTTTGACCATTATCTCACCTGATGGTAGATTATATGGAGAAGAACGTGCAAGAAATTCCGTGGATACTCTTTTAAATAAGTGTTGCGTTGGATATCTCCAAGAACTACTGATGCTGTTAACTTGAAATTTGGAATAGTTTAGATGACTTTAGCTCAAATATTTTGCAAATAATCCTCCTCTTATATCTGAAGTTTGCATATAATTATGTACGGTGCAAATATATACGCTGGTAGTTTTGCCTTGGACGAACTGCTTCACAAAAAGCAATGAATTTTATCTTATTTAACGCCATGTGAGCCTCCCTGAACTGAAGTGCTTGGCATTATCCTTAGTATTTGACCTCGCCTCCTGACATAGACTATCATGTAGTTAGGACACTTCTTTGCAAGATATGAGACTGGACAGCAATATTAGCCCAAGACCATTGCATGAACAAGAAAAACTCAAAAATCATTTCTTTCATAATATGTCCGAATGAAAATACGGAGCCCTTATAGAGTTACCCCTGTGTCGGTCTATCCGTCTGTCACAGACTTACAGCAAATTTCCTCTAAATGTACTGGTATGAACTTCTAGGACCCAAACACTTACGTTTGGGGGACAAATAAGAAGATTAAAATAATAAAAACATATTTTTAAGGGTTTCTGAATATTTTTTTCATAATGTTATCAATACATATTATATTATAAAGAGGTAACATTTGCTTTTAAGCGGCCCTTTCGGCATGGCTCAGCACAATTTTAATACCGTTCTTTTTCTTTATTTTAAGTCTTTGTTTCTCTTATTTTTTTTATACTTAACGTGTTTTTGCTGTTGTGTTGTGTCTGTGTTGAATAAATGTTTTTCTATTCTATTCTATTCTATTCTATTCTACCTTACCCAGAAGTAGCCTATTCTACCTAATTTCACCTCTGCGCCCCAATTCTATCCCTCCAGGGGGTTCAATTATCATCCCCTTTTATTACCAGTGGCTGCGGTAGACACGTTCAATTTTATCCTCGATAGCCCCCATTGGGGTAGCCAGGAATATATTAAGAATGCTTTGTATGCCTCCCGTCGCTAGCTGGCGAAATGATTATTTGAATGATAGTAAAAATAAGCATTTTGGCGTGGGTTAGAAAGAAAAAAGAAAGAAAGAAAAAGAGTTTATTTGCGGTCAATAAGACGCATATCAAAAGTACACAAAAATAACAATTAAATATGGAAAAGTTTGGGTAACTCTTTTGTTTTTACTGGACTGTTTGAAACTGCCAATGAGGTGCTTGTAGATAAATGAAAGGTGCTCAGTTCGGTTACAAGGTTTAGCAACGCTTGCCGAGGTCAGCCCATACATGGGTGACCATCAATAAAATACCGCGGATCTGACAAAATTGGCCCATTAATTATTAAAACTTGAACGCAGTACGAATCCTCTAGTACATTTTTTTATCAACCTGTTTTGTTTCACTGCTAGACAAATGTCCCCCCCATAGCTTTCCATTCATCCCGGTGTATTGCCCTCTCCAACCGATTCGTCATGAATGCCTCCAAGTCGTGACTCTACGACTCGTGACTTTCGCTATGGAACTAACACTGAACACCCGAAAAAAAGATCGACTGCCCCATTCTGTATAATACGTTGTATTGTATTTGGATCGGCTTCCATTCAAGCGTTTCAGCTGAATACCAATATTTTACGACAATCCAAAAAACATTTTCAATTCATGAAACATTAATGTAGTCGAAAACATGTTCTATTAATAAAACATAGATGACATATTCACTTACTGTCCTATTCCAAGCGTACATATTCATATACAGGGTGTATGCGTCCGGATATTGATCTTACATTCCTAGCAGCACATCGCGCGTGCCGTCAGGACGAAGGCTTTATTAAATAACTCGCGCCTCCTGAATTCTATTGAGAACGGACCGGTATGGTGGATATGATGGAGGAATATAGAGGATTTTATTATTTGATTAAAACTACTACCTCAATTTCATTAATGCTTCGGTCGTGGCGTGATGTTATATCGATAAATAGATTATCCAACACTAAAATAATTTTTAAATTCGAACCAATTTTTTCACACAATTATTCCACGATTCATAATTTTGATGTCGACCCAGAAGCTTTTTGCTACGCCGCGCCCCGTATCAAAAACAGCTACGCTTTCGCTACATAACAGCAATTACAACTAAGCACTCGCAACAGCGTAGCATTAATTAATTTATTTATGTTCACCTGAAATAAAGGATAAATAAAGAAATAACAACTTCGTTTTCAATACGGCGTAGCAAAATAGCTACGGTTTCGCTACGACGTAGCAAAATAGCTACGCTTTCGCTATGGCGTAGCGTAATAGCTACGCTTTTGCTACGGCGTAGCAAAATTGCTACGCTTTCAAATACGGCGTAGCAATTATTACAGCTAAGCTTTCGCTAACTACCATTTTCTTTGGTTCGCTAAGTTTTGTCTGCGTTTAAATCTGAGAAGAAGATTTTTGTCACACTGAAAGACGGACGACAAAGTGATCCTATCCGATTTATCCTTTTGAGGTCATCATCTGCCCAGCCTTTTTTCAAGTATATTGGAGTCGGTGTCCAGTCAAATCGGATTGGACCTGATGAATACCAATAATATTTAGGTGCAACGGCTGCAGAATCTAGTAGATATAATATGGTACTCCTTGGTAAAACTGGTTTCAGATTTTCTGGCTTCTGACAATCCGTAATGACTGCCAAAGATCAACTATCTACTACTGAAAGCCAGGACAATTGGCTTAACGTGCTTTCAGAGGCACTCTCCCCCTCCCTTGAGGGCTTGAGCCCAAAAAAACCGAGATGTTTTTTGGTAGTCTATAACTTAACGAAGTCATTGAGCAATTGCAAGTAATTCAAGGAGGCTTTTTAGTGTTTACTTTGCCAAAACGTTAACTGAACGGTGTCAAACCCCTAAACAAACAACAATCCTGGATCAAGCACTGTGGAACCAACTTCGAACTCAAAAATCAACTTAAACTCAAAGCATACATTTAAAATAAACCATTTACAGGCACTTTTAAATGGTCAAGGTTCTTGATGAATTGCACGTTCCAAAGCGTAGATCTCTATAGAGAAGAACGTGCAAGAAACTCTACGGACACTCTTTCAATCTATGCCACTTTATACATGTAGGTAGGTATAGTATGTATCTGCCTGTACTTTCGGGTTATACCTACAGACAGTAAAGTTATGATTCATCATTCCATTTAATGAGTCAGCAATATCTTTTGATTATAATTACAACAATAATATCCCACTCAAATCCTAAAGCATTGTCTCAACAACTCTTACTAATGAATTGACTACCATCTGCAAACAATTTTCAACCTAGACACCCCAACATAAAATCCCCATTCCTTTTCCAATATATTCATTCACTGACTCGGAAGAATTTTGAGTATATGCAACCTGTTTTGGAATTTATTTTGAAGAAGTTAAGGTTGGGTTTTGATTGAAAGGTTTCTGCTATAAATGTAAGGGTCGAGTTTTCCATAGATAAAGTATTTAGGTGTATAATCGAATTGAAGCTGAAATAAATTCAATACTAAGTCGATAAAGACCCTGGAATTATCTCGTGCGGCACGAGTGGTACGAGAATAACTCGTGCCGTTGTCTACGTGCGTAAGAAGTGGAACTCTCTGCCTTTTTTTTAAGGATGACTAAGCATAAATGACTTCTCCCGCTCTGGGTAGAGCAAGAGGGAGTGTCAAACTCCTACTGACTAAAGCCCATCCGTGTTCCTTCTAATGCCCTTTGCGTTCCAGCTCTTTCGGACAAATTCGTCTGTGTTTCCGGACGCTTACAACCCTAATCTCTTGAGTGAACAGGCTAATTCTGGGTAAGTTCGCTCCATTGTAGACTTTGTGTCTGTCATCTCTCACCTAGACTAGAGTCAAGAGCAAACCAATAACAAAAAAAAAACTTAATAAAATCCACAAATGACAACTGTGAACAGTTGCTTTTCATCAAGTATTAAATCGCCTCTAAATTATCAACATGCAACTGAACAACAAATAAAAAACTATCAACATTTTTCATCTAGGAATTGAACATATTTTTATTGTGCTTTCCATATGTGTGGCCGTAACCCAACGCGCTGTTCCAACTGGACTAAAAAGGCCACTTTAGCAGAATCTGAAAACAAATCGCGCTACCAGTCACTGTTAAATTTTCCCAATCAATCTTGAACCTAACGCGTCAGTGATAAAGATGAAAATGAATTTGACAGATTGTTGTTTGATTAATATTATGATTCTAATATTATTCTCCTAATGAGGCCTTTTAAGCCCTCCAGTGCGTGTTGGCAGATCGGACCGGTAACCGGTCAAGTACCACGAGCAGGTGAGATTGGCTTGAGTTCCTAGGATGTTATTGGGAATCCCTTGCACCCGCCACGCAGTGGTTGCCTGAAAATGGACGTCGCAACCGAAGCAGGCCAAACGCTGACGATTTGGACTCATTCACTCAGACTCTTTTATCCGAATGGCAATGTAGGTGCGAAAATTCCATCGAAGGCTGACACCTCCACCAGTTTTTTCCATCCGTTCTTGAGTGGCTAGATAGGACATGGCTGGAGGTGGATCACTGTGTTGCCCAATTTCTCATAGGTCATGGCAACTTTAAGAGTAAATTATTTTCCTTTAAGCTTGTGGCCTCACCTTTATGTCAATGTTCTGCAGCTGACCTTGAATACGAACAATCCGCACATCACATCTTATGGTGTATTCTTTGGCAGACTGAACGTAATATTATGTTAGATTAGTATTCAGGTTACATCTGGAGTAGTTTATTATACGGACCTTGTAGAAACCAGAGGCCTTAGTGTGAGTTTTTTCGACTCATGTTCGAACGCGTTCGATTGCGAGCGCGTTAGAATTTAGTATGGGAATTTAGTTATAGTGCCACCTGGTGGTCACTCGTAGAACCTAATTTCCCATACTAAATTCTAACGCGCTCGCAATCGAACGCGTTCGAACGTGAGTCGAAAAAACTCACACTAAGGCCATAGAATAAATTTCCATGCGTTCAGGCGATTTTGCCATACCGATTAACATAACCATACCTAATAAGATTTATTCAAAGTAGCTCACAATTAAGGGCCCATTACTTTCAGTGTTAATCCGTGGTGCTTGGCAACTGGGCTTAACCCAGTTGTATATGTCCCTTGGTGCCTATTGGCCTAGCTCTAATCTGTCTCCTGCTTGATAAGGAGGGAAGAGGAAATTATATTTATACTTCCTACTCCTCCGCTGTACTCTTCTAATTAATTACGATGCGGGATCCAAGACAGTTGAATCGTTTCCGGGACTCATAGGGCTAAATTAGCTCGGCGGTTTACTGGTGGTCGCCACTGTTGATTCTGGCTATCAGGAGTTGCAGTGGTTGGGAATGTGTGGCGGGCTTGGCTCCAAAGTCTTGAGCATCGACGCCGAGTTGCTTGCCTGTCGGTTTTCTATCGGTTACATTTTGGGGAGTGTGCGACGGAATTGCATAATTTAATTCCGCCAAGCCCGTTCCACCATCGGACCACAAGACGTACGGCGATGTGCCACCGATACATGGTGGACATCCCACCTATACGCACAAAACGTTTTGGGAATACATTCGTTGTGCGTACAGCTAAGGAGTGGAATTCCCTGCCTGAGTCTGTGTTTCCTGATAGTTACAACCTGGGAGTCTTTAAGTCAAGAGTGAATAGGTTACTTCTAAGCAAGCGTGCTCAACTTTAGACCGCATTATCGCTTAACATCAGGAGAGATAGCGGTCAAACGTATGCCTATCAATAGTAGAAAAAAAACAGACAAAGTGGAGGCCGTGGTCGCTCACAATGGGCCTCATCAAAAGACTTAAAGTCACTCAAAGGGCAATGTAGAGAGCAATGCTTGGAGTTTCCTTGTGTGATGGAATCCGGGGCCCGAGTCTGCTATTACAATAGTGTCAGAATGGTCGATCACTGATTTCAAAATGGTTGATTTTGACAAGTTTGTTAGTCTACTAACATAATGGCATCATAATGGCGTCATTATGACATTCCAATGATCAATCACTGACACGCCATTGAAAGAAAGCCATATGAATGGTATTCTCGTACATAATGACAGATTTAGTATTTACGAACTCACTACTTCAGATTGCTTATAACACTAATAAATAATATGTAAAACTAAATATAAATAGAATCTGGCATGAATAAATGCTCAAATTTAGCTCGGTTTTATAATAATGGCAATACGGCATTCCTACCGCAATTCTTTTATGAGACCATTGACGTTCCAGTGACCGGCCACTGACGTGCCAGTGACCGTGCGATTATGAATTTAGCATATTACGAACTTTTAGCAAAATGACAATGGAATGACAATGGGATCGTGTCGGAATGACAAATTTATAAAAATAGCAGACTCGGGCCTAGAGCATGCACCCGGTTCTACCCGGTTCCGAAAGAACCGGGTATACCCGGTTCTTTCAATGTGTGTGCAGAACCGGTTCCAGAAAGACTAAACCCGGTTCCCCCGGTTCTTTAAAAAAATCGTTCGCGTTATATTTTCGATTCAAAATACGCGGAAATGTGCAAGGGTATTGTTAATCTGATACAGCCTGTGCCAAGTTATGATAATATAAACGAAGAAACTCAGCAACATGTTGAAAGTCAGAACGACTTCACCTTCAACCCCAACCTCCAACCCCATCGTTGTCAAAAAGAAAAGAATCAGATCTCGAAATCCTTAAAGCTAAATCCGCACAAGGCGAAACCAGGCGGCAAGATCATTACGATTGTTTAACAACAGTTAAAATTAAAAGGACTCTTTTTGAAAAAGGTGGTAGTCGTGGTACAAATCTTTCGACTGCATATAACTACCTAAAAGCTATACCGCCGACAAGCGTGGAGCCTGAGCGAATTTTCTCCTCAGCAGGTTATATTTGCAATCGCCTGTGCAGCTCACTGAGCGACCTAGCTATTGAAGATCCTATTATCAGGAAAAAATAATTTAAAAGACAACTGTTGTGAATGCTGCTGTGGCTGTGGTGGGACTGTTATCTTTACTAACCATCTTTTTTTCTTATAATTACTAAAATATGTAATCTCTTCATTAGGAAGAGGGAGACGTAGTTTTTTCCGATAGGGTGTGTATTATGTTAGGTATTATTATGTTTGATGTTATGTCTGATTTTATTTTACTAATATAAGATAATTGTAAAGAAAAGTACTAGTATTGTAACTGAGACTGATTTGTTACAAAACTTGCAAATTAGACAAATGTTAACTATTTTATTTCATATTCTTAGTGGTAATTGATTACCCTGACAATATCTCCATAGATCTATTCAAGTCCCAAAAAACTTAAAAAAAAATGCCGGCAGCCTACCAGACCCGGTTCTCAAAAACTTGGAACCGAATGCGGTTCTGCATGCCCTACTCGGGCCCCAGGAATGATGATAATATCCACAAGAGAACAAAGGTTAGGGTGCACAGCATGGCAACTTTTTGTGGAGCAACGTTTTCAAGTGTTAGCGGGCAACAGCCGATAAATAAAAAGTTATTTGTTGTCTACACTATCTACACTAATATTATAGAGAGGAAAGATTTGTTTGTTTGAAAGAAAGAAAATACATTTAGTTCGCCAGAATTGACGCACAAACACAAAATGAAACAAAAAATAAAAAAACAAATTACAAACTAAATCTATTATACTATCTATACTAATATTATAAAGCAGAAGAGTTTGTTTGTTTGTTTGTTTGGTTGAACGCGCTAATCTCAGGAACTACTGGTCCGATTTGAAAAATTCTTTCAGTGTTAGATAGCCCATTTATCGAGGAAGGCTATAGGCTATATATCATCACGCTAAGACAAACAGGAGCGGAGCAATAATGGAAAATGTGACGCAGACGAAGTTGCGCGGGTCAGCTAGTACAATCTATTCTATTATATACTAGCTGACCCGTGCAACGTCGTCCGCGTAACATTTTTCATTACTGCTCCGCTCTTAGGTCTGGTCTTAGCGTAATGATATATAGCCTATAGCCTTCCTCGATAAATGGGCTATCTAACACTGTAAGAATTTTTCAAATCGGACCAGTAGTTCCTGAGATTAGCGCGTTCAACCAACCAAACAAACAAACAAACTCTTCTGCTTTATAATATTAGTATAGATTGAGTAGGCTTTTTTTTAGGTTTGTTTGAATTGAATAGGCTCCGAAACTTCTGGACCGATTTGAAAAATTCTTTCAGTGTTAGATAGCCCATTTATCGAGGAAGGTTATAGGCTATACATCATCACGCTAAGACTAAGAGGAGCGGAGCAATAATGGAAAATGTGACGCAGACGAAGTTGCGCGGGTCAGCTATTAGTAAATAAGTTAAGTCATAAGTTGATGAATGTACATAATGTTATTGTCTGGCATTCTGTTGCTCCACTTAAAGTAACTGCAATGTGGATGCACCTCAACCGTATAGCCCGAAGGAGCGTCAAACTAGAGAGGCAGTGGGCAGGGCACATTGCTCGCAGAACAGATGGTTAAGGCGGGGTTGCAGTACTTTTTAAGATTTTTGAACGTCTGAAAATCTAATTAATTATGAGTTTTTAAATAAATAAAAATCATTACATTCAAATTGAACATACCCTCAAGTAAATCGTAAAGATAGAAACGCGATTTAGAATGATTGGCTCGATACTTTTTTTTATCAAACATGACACTAAATTACAATTTTAAACGTGTACTGCTAAGAGATTTCATCACGAATATATATAAAAGTTATATCAATAGATAGAGCTTTTTATTTTGAAGTAAATGTTGAAACCATTTTGTATAATTTCTTTATCAGTTTTCGCTAAGAGTAAAAAACAATCAAAATTTAGGCATTATTTCGCTCGCCGGACAGTCGCTGTTGTTCGTGAAAACACACAGTACTGCAACCTCGCCTTAATGGAACTGAAAAGTTCTGAAATGGCAACCGCGCACCGGAAGAGGCAACTTTGGAAGTGTATTGTTTATTGTGTATTGATTCACATATAAAGTTTTGTTAAGAAATGTATTGTATGTCAAACTTATCAAAACAACAATATTAAAGAACCTTTTTTTTTTTTTATACAAAACGGGGAAACTCTTGGCCCAAATCTCACCTGATGGAAAGTGATGATTAGGCCGAAGATGGAAGCGAGTTTCACCCGGAATCCTCTTACACAGAGGAACTGGCTATCATACCTCTAACTGCCGGAACACAACAATGCTGTTAACATTGTTGTTATGGCGACAGACTTAGACATGATGGTGGTTGCTTGCCAGGCGGACTTATAACAAGTCCTACCACCAACCAAACCGAGCAAAAAATTTGCCCCCGCTGGGAATCGAACCCGGGACCTCTGGGTCTGAATCAGGTGGTATAACCACTAGACCACGGAGGCGGTTAGTGTCACCTGTTTAGCACCACCCGGGGACCACGTGTAGGGATTCGCTGAAGGGTATTCTCCTACGGACGCGGGTGACTCGGCCCCCAAGATTGCCTTTATTGTCACATGAGGTACAAATTTTAGATTTTTCTAAATTAGGAATAGATATTATGGAATATAGAAGAAAGAATCGGTGCCGGTGGAGCAGAAAGGATCTTTTGTAAGGCTAAGCGCGCACTACGAAATTTATTCGTTGCGACTTTTAAAGTGCGGAATAAAATCGCAAACGACTATAATTCCTACGCGCACCACGATTTATTATCGCCTGCGAAATAACAGGGCCAAACACTCACGTACATTGAAATATGGATTTAAAAAAGAAAATAACCATTACTAAATACTTATTTTTACGTAAAAGAAGTTTGAATAAGAAGAAGAAAATAACTAAACGTTACTGGGTCCATCCCTTGACAGCATTTTTTCCGCAGTGCGCGAAGCTAGTACCGCTTCATAGGGTACAAAATATGCGCACGATTTCGCATCTGCTATTTAAAATCGCAAACGATTTATTTTCGCAGTGTGCGGATTGTAGTACATTTCTGTTGTTCACAGATTGACGATTTTTTTCGCAACGATTTTTTTTCGTAGTGCGCGCTTAGCCTAATAAACTATTATTTATATTAGTTTATACTTTAATATTAATTACTTTATTTGGCAAAAAAAGATCCTTCGTCCTGCCTATGCTCCACCGGCACCGATTCTTTATATTCTAGTAAGGGGGCGTATGACAGCTGACATTTTCTTAACTGTATTGACAATTAAATGTTTCACTAAAATTAAAAATAAAATCTTACTACCTAGTACTTATTAAATCTATCAGAAGTCAGTTTATTGCTGAATCGATTCTTTCCTGCGATTTGGATAGATTTAAAAACTAGATGTATATACAATTAAATTAAATTTAAAAAAAAGCTATTGACTAACTAAAAATAAAACTAACATAGGCGTCGAAAAATTCGTCCGCATCGCTAGCCACTGGTAATGAGCCCAAAAGGCTGGCAGCGTTGCCACGTTGTATGGCAATGCTTATCCTTTGGCCGAGGTAAAAGCCAGCCGTTGGGTCACGCGAAGTGTCAACTAAGCGTCTTGATAGATCTTTAAACAAGTTATGAGCACTCGGACCCCACGTCCCGAGAGTTTCAACCCCAAACGGCTCAATGTCAACTGTCACAGAACCCACTATTACACCCCACGAGGTGGACCGATCACCTCGTGAAGGTCACGGGTAGCCGATGGATGCGAGACGCATAGGACGGGTCATTATGACGACGCTTTCGGCTAATTAAGATGATGATGGTTGCTGTTAGAATCGCATTTCGTCTAGAATCCCAGGTCATCGGCCAACATTTCTGACTTAGGTACATTGAACAATATCTGCTTATGCAATCGAAATAGCTAGAAAATTCAATCCTAAACCGATTCTGTCGGGAAATTAGTTCAATCTAAGATGAAGCACGCGCGTTGCTAGGCAACCGAACTTATAACTTAGTTTGTACTTTCGTCGATCATCGATTTTCATGCTAGGCTTGTTTAACACGTAACCCGGCCACAACACGTGGGCCGGCGCTAATTTTGTTAAGTTTATTAATGACTAGTTTTACGCGAGACTTAGAAAGAAAGAAAGAGAAAGAAAAATAAAGAAAATTGTTTATTCAGGACTCGCACAGTACACAAAAAAGTAAAAAAAATATAATGTAAAACTAACTTATAAAAATAAGTTGACTCTGTGCGAGGCCAAAAAAGGTCCCTGTCTCAGCGTATGCTGCGATATATAAATAAATAAACATCACAGCGCTGGTATTCTGACAGGGCCTAAAAGTGATGCCACGGGCACACATACGGAACGCATGACTTATAAATATATAAATGCGAGATAAAATAAGATATAAATAACACTACGATATTAAAACAAATAAAACATGAAAGCAAAAGGTTGTTAACAAAAAAAGTAATGTACACAAAAAGTAATGTTAAAATTATCCTCAATGGCCCAGTGCTCCAGAATCATTTGTCACTGTCATAGAAAAATGGCGGAACGCGCGGGCGCAATGTGGGAGGCTATGGTCGTTTGTCAGTAATTAAAAATCTTCGTACGTGCATGTCCCAATAGGGAATATGCATGCAATTTTTTTATTTGCAAAATAAAATACTTATTAGCTCTAGTAAACAATCATGAAATTATTTTTTTAATACCTTTATCATTTATTAAGTTATAAAGCTTCAAAGACTACAGTTAGAAAGAGAAGTCCGATACGTAATGTGACGTCAAATTACACGATGACTATACAGCTGCCATAGAAAATAGCGTTTTCGCGAGAGGGACAGATATATTTGTTTAAAATAATTGTATCTCGTTCGTTTTTCGAGCAACTTAGATTCTAATTTCACAGTTAGTATTATATTTTCGAATAATTTTAGAAAAACTGTTCAGATCACAAATACTTTTTTCATGCATATTCCCTATTATTCTCGTTCCCGTAGGAATATTGGGAAATCTTCTCTTAGAGCTCTACTCCCCAAGGACCCAACGTGCAGCTTCTTCAGACCAGTAATTTTAGCTGTGTGTTGTCTGTCAGTCACTCACTGAGTAACGGAAGAATTTAATCTATACTAATCTTACTTAATCTATACTTATAATAATATTATAAAGAGGTAAGATTTGTTTGTAAGTTTGTATGTAGGGGGTAATCTCAGGAACTACTGGTCCGATTTGAAAAATTCTTTCAGTATTAGATAGCCCATTTATCGAGGAAGGCTATAGGCTACATATCATCACGCTAAGACTAAAAAGAGACGAGCATTAATGGAAAATGTGACGCAGACGAAGTTGCGTGGGTCAGCTAGTAATATTATAAAGAGGTAAGATTTTGTAAGTTTTGTAAGTTTGTATGTAGGGGGTAATCTCAGGAACTACTGGTCCGATTTGAAAAAATCTTTCAGTATTAGATAGCCCATTTATCGAGGAAGGCTATAGGCTACATATCATCACGCTAAGACTAAAAGGAGCCGAGCAATAATGGAAAATGTGACGCAGACGAAGTTGCGTGGGTCAGCTAGTATACACATAAGGATATTGTCCCGACCCAGCTGCGCCCAATGTATCTTTTTTTTCGAAGTTTTCTGACATGAAACCTCGCCCTGACAATTAGGAACACAACTATAAAAGAAATATCCAATTTGGATCAGCCGTTACGAATTCGATTAATTTTTAGGGTTCCGTAGCCAAATGGCAAAAAACGGAACCCTTATAGATTCGTCATGTCTGTCTGTCTGTCCGTCCGTATGTCACAGCCACTTTTCTCCGAAACTATAAGAACTATGCTGTTGAAATTTGGTAAGTAGATGTATTCCGTAAACCGCATAAAGATTTTAACACAAAAATAGAAAAAAAAAACAATAAATTTTGGGGGTCGCCATACTTAGAACTGAAACTCAAAATTTTTTTTTTCATCGAACCCATACCTGTGGGGTATCTGTGGATAGGTCTTCAAAAATGATATTGAGGTTTCTCAGATCATTTTTTTCTAAACTGAATAGTTTGCGCGAGAGACACTTCCAAAGTGGTAAAATGTGTGTGTCCCCATCCTTAACTTCTTAAATAAGAGAATGATAAAACTAAAAAAAATATATAATGTACATTACCATATGCTCAACTATTGAAGCTTTACAAACTTCAAAGCTTGGAGTCAAGACGCAGCCTACTGATGGCCATGATGCTTCATGGTCTGTGTAATAACAGGTTCGATTGTCCAGATATTACCAATAACCTATGTTACATTGTACCCAGAACCGTTATGCGCCGAGAGGTGCGTGAGCCCCGGCTTTTCTATACCGCGAGGTGCAGAACTCACGCTGGTGCACGGGCGCCTCTACGACTCATTGTAGATACGTATAACACCAAATTTATTAATTTGGATATTTTCGCACTTTCACACCATAAATTCAAAAAGATGGCTATTGAATCTTTAGAATAGAATAGCCATTTTATACCCATTATAGTACGAGTACTTCTTACCTACTTTCTTACAATATCAACGCACGCTAAAATGTATGCTGTATACCATTATTCTGCGGACATTGGTGTGGGTTACATGTTTACCTAGTTTTTAATGTTATTCTGTAACAATTATATTGTAATGTGTAACTGTTTTATGTCCCAATAAAGTAAAATAAAAATAAAAATAAAAATTACCATGTAAATTACCAGCGAAAATTGGTTTGAACGAGATCTAGTAAGTAGTTTTTTTTACTACGTCATAAATCGTAAATCGCAACTTTTGCTTATAATATATACCTACAGGTTTGTACGGAACCCTCGGTGCGCGAGTTTGACTCGCACTTGGCCGGTTTTATTTAAATAGATAGATAGACAGATAAAATGGATACTTTTTTAAATTCACACGGACCACATTTTGCCTTCATTATCGGCGTAATTTTTTTTAATGACAACCGTTGAGTCTCTGGTATGATATGATATCTTAAATTCACCCACAACCCTTCCTATTACAAGGTACACTACTTATACACGTCTGCCTACCTCCTAGGGAAGCAGGCGTGATGTTATATTCAATCTATACGTAAGTATAGCTGAGACAGAGGCGATGATTAGTCGCGAGTGCAGATCTGTGTAGCGCCCAGTCGGTGTAGCGGCACAGGGAGGGATGAGGAGTCGAAGACTATTTTATTTTATTTACTAGCAGTCCTTCGCGGCTTCGCTTCCATTTTCAAACTCTCAAACTCAAACATTTATTTCAATTAAACCATTTACAGGCAATGAAAATTCAAAAGTGCTTGTAAGTCGGAGTGGTTGAGCGATCGACTGCTGCGTCGCGTGTCGTGGGTTCGATTCCCGCACGGAACAAATATTTTTATGGCCTACAGATAGTTGTTCCGGGTCTGGCTGTTTGTGTATGTGACTTTGTATGTTTGTAAACGCACCTACGATACAGGAGAAATTCCTAGTGTGAGGTAACGTTTAAAAAAAAAAAGAACAAAGAACAAAAAGAATTTCTAGATATTACTAGCTGATTAGATAAACGTTGCTTTGCCAAAAAAATAATAATAAGTAGCCTACGACCCATTCTTAGACCTGATTCTGAGTGTACACAAAAAAATCATAAAAATCGGTCAAGCCGTTTCGGAGGAGATTGATAGCAAACACCGTGACACGAGATTTTTATGGACGAGATCTTTTGAGGCCTTTAAAAAAACTACAGGCAGCAGTGCTATTCAGTAACAACATTTTCGTGTCTCGACAGCGGAATCCGAGGTGAGTTTCAAATTCGTATAAATATAAGACCTTATGATGTGTGAAATAAAGTTCACTTTGTAAGCTTGCTCACTCAGGTGAAGTCGATATCGAAATGGTTATTTACAGGATAGACTAGCTGAATAAATAAATATGGTTTCCGTATAATATCAATCTACTCCATTCCATTCCTGTCCGTCCATCGGTCCCTAAAGGACTTTAAGTGTTAAAAAGAGAAAGCTATACAACCAGAGCGAGAGAGAAATAGATCTTTCGGCTTAGGAGTAGGGTGACCATTCATTACGATTTTATGAGGACCAACCAAACTAAATGGTAGTTGTGTTCTTTGTAAAGTAGCTCGCCCGGAGACGTACCATACATTGTACGGCCACCAAGCGTTGATAGAATGAAAGAAAACCGGACAAGTGCGAGTCGGACTCGCCCACCGAGGGTTCCGCAGGTACAGACGCCAGCTCATCAAAACATCATGCCTGAGTCTGTGTTTCCTGATAGCTACAACCTGGGAGTCTTTAAGTCAAGAGTGAATAGGTTACTTCTAGGCAAGCGTGCTCCATCTTAGACAGCATCATCGCTTAACATCAGGTGAGATAGTGGTCAAACGAATACCTACCAATAGTTAAAAAAAACAAGCTACAACAAACTGTCAGATTTCTTTGATCGATTTTCAAGTTTATCGCTAAAGTTCAAGGTTGATGGGATAATTTGACAGTATCGGTTAGCTTGATGTGCTGGCTGTCTGTACATACTACTTTAAGTAAAGACTAAGTAATTTTTTTTTAAAGATTTAATTACAAATGTATAGTTTTTTGACTTTTCCCTATACTTGTATTGTAGTACAAGACGGTATTACTTGCCAAATTTAATGGTTTAAAGTCAACGGAAAATATCCTATAAAATTTGATTCCCTTGTGAGAGTCGAAATATACGGCCATTTATGAATGACCGTCTCTCTCTCTCTCTGTAATTTTTTTTACGTTATTTTAGAAGTTTGCTTTTTTCACGCTTCAAGGAACTGTAAACCTGATTATGTGGTGTTTAATTCAACTCGAAACCTCCACTCCTCCCTAGATAAAGGGTCCTGACAGACGAACGGACAACAAAGTGATTCTATAAGTGTTCCGTTTTTTGCTTTTGAAGTACGGAACCCTAAAAAGAAGGATAGTAGCTCCAAAAAAAGGAGGAGACGATTGTCTTTGATATTTAGTATTTCTTGTTATAGCTATTACGGTTCTTGATGTGCAGTCCACTGAAAGACAGACGGTCGGACGGACAGTGGCCTAGTTATACGGTTCCGTTGGTTATCCATCGGGTACGGAACCCTAAACGTGTCCTGTATTTTTTTTATAAGGATCCTGGAATTATTTGGCCACATAGCTCGGAAAGATGGTCACAATCTTGAAACACCACAGACGTGAACCTACATGGTTTTTATTTTTACTTTTTTTATTTTATTTATTTATTTTGGTTCACCAACAATTGTATACACTAACATAAGCAAATTATACAGAAGCAACCGATTAGGATAGAGTGTAACAATCTCTTACAGGTAAACTCTGCATGCACACAAAACGTTGTCGTAACATAAAACAAATTTCTTAAACCTTATTATATCAACAAAGCTGCTCAGAAAACTCAACAAATCAATTGAGCTAAGTAAATAAAACTAATTTAAACTAGATAACACAAAGGTAGTTAGCCTTAATTAACCCACCCAGCGAGATTATATGCAGAGCTACGAAACTCAATGTTCGGGGAGATACTTATAAAAACTGGCTTACAACTTGCCCAAACCGTCAAAATGGAGGTCGATCCGATCACTGCAATCATTCACAACCTTGCAAAACCTCGCGTAGGGAGAATTTGCACCCAAAACCGTTCTTCTCTGCGGAGAACAGAGTGGTGTTATGTTAGTGGACTGCGAGGAATGGGGTAAAAAACTGCTCATTTATCACACTAGATGCCGCTACTGTTGAGTGTTCCCTGTCAACTGTCATTATACGTAAAGTTGTTTTTTTTTTTTTTTTTTTATTTATTTTTTTTTTTATTTGTGATGGGTTTGCTCTTGACCTTAGTCTTGGTCAGAAATGACAGAGACAAAGTCTACGATGGAGCGAGCTTACCCAGAAGGAGCCTGTTTACTCTAACTTTGAAGAGATTAGGGTTGTAAACAAGTGTAATATTTTCTGATTAGGACAGTTTGTGCTGCTATTGATTGCAAAATAACAGGGATACATTTATTTCCTAGAGATGCCAAAAGAAGAAAACTGTGGGAAAACGCTGTTAGGAGAAAAAATTGGAAGCTTACAAAATGGTCGAGGCAAAATGGCCGAAAATTTGCTTTTTTGCCAGCTGTGGAAGCTTTGCTCTTTTTTAACTCTTCTTTTAACTTAACTACACTCCAAGTCGCGTACATTTTAGCAATTTAATTCATAAACAAACTAAGACAAACAAGTCGCATACAAACAATATGGCGGTTGGTTCGGAACACTCAACAGTGTCGCCACCTACATTATGTTTGTAGTTTTTAACCCCATTCTTGAGGGGGCTTTTCATATATTATTCACGATTGTATGGACTTTAAAAAAGACTATGACCTCTGAGTTTGTTTCGGTGTTTCATCTCAGGGTTCAGCTAGGAAACATCGGCCTCATCTGGAATAATATGACCAAAAAATATTGACGTGTAAAAGAGTTTACATGTAACCTATTTGCAAAATAAATATGATTTAACTATGATTAATTTATGATTTAAGGACAGGCACTGGTGAAGAGACATTGTGCAGCGGAAATTGACCACTTATCGAGGGATACACGACCCTCAGCAATGAGGAATACCACGCGAGGTGGAGGATATTTTCAACTAGAAGAGAATAGAATTACATTGTTTTCATTCCATAATAGGAAATATGCATGCGATTTATTCATTTGCAAAATAAAATACCTACTTATTAGCTCTAGTAAACAAAAATGAAATTATTTTTTAAATACCTTCATCATTTATTAAGTTATAAAGCTTCAAAGACTACAGTTCGAAAGAGAAGTCCGATACGTACTGTGACGTCAAATTACACGACGACTATACAGCTGCCATAGAAAACAGTGTTTTTGCGAGAGGGACAGATATATTTGTTTAAAATAATTGTATCTCGTTCGTTTTTCGAGCAATTTAGATTCTAATTTCACAGTTAGTATTATATTTTCCAATACTTTTAGATAAACTGTTCAGATCATAAATATTTTTTTCATGCATATTTCCTATTGTCCTTAAGCAGCCCGTCTTTGAAATACAAATTGCCTGGCCACCATAGAGTATGACTTCAGAATAGATATCGCGTTACCCGCTATCTTCTGCGAACATTTTCTATTTACAGATTAAAGGAGCTTTATCCGATTTCAAATCGGATCAGATTATGAGTTTCAAGATTCATTAAGATTGTAACTGTAGTACTAGGACCTAAATTATTATCACTCAGACTTGGGAACGCTTATTATGTTAGTAGAGCTTTTATCGTGCACGTTCTTTCTACGTACATCGTTCTAACATATATGAACTAGCAGACCCGCGCATACTTCGATGGGCGGTATTTTTCGGGTTAATATACCGCGTGTATCTGACATCAACGCACAAACGATTTCCATGGGTCCAGGGCATGATTCTGGATACTAGACTTAGAATGTTTCGTCGGCTTTTTTCTCATTTTTTAATTTTTTTCAAGGGATTTTTTACTTTAGACTGCTCATAATCGTTATTCTGACCTAACCCAATGAGATTTTTTATAAAAAAATAATAAATTAACTACTTTCACTAAAATTAGCAATCTGTATAAAACCACAAATAGACATATAGAGCTCAGCTGAGCTGATACCTATTTGTGGTACTCTTGAAAAAAATGAGAAAAGAACCGACGAAAAATTCCAACACTGGGGTGTCCAGAATCATGCCCTGGACCCATGGAAATCGTTTGTGCGTCGATGTCAGATACACGCGGTAGAGCTTATGACACTCAAAAATAACGTGGCTTACTATTGGTAAAAGAAAAACAAAAAAAATCAATATCGGTTCAGTAGATACAAAGATTACCCCCTACAAAAAAAAAACTCACAAATTCACAAAGTTAATAATATTAAGTTTAGATTTCAACAAGAACAATGTAACCACAACTTTGTAATAGCTTAAGGCGGGGTTGCAGTTCTTTTTAAGATTTTTGAACGTCTGAAAATCTAATTAATTACGAGTTTTAAATAAATAAAATCACTACATTTTTGGGGGCCGAGTCACCCGCGTCCGTAGGAGAATACCCTTCAGCGAATCCCTACACGTGGTCCCCGGGTGGTGCTAAACAGGTGACACTAACCGCCTAGGCCTCCGTGGTCTAGTGGTTAAACCACCTGATTCAGACCCAGAGGTCACGGGTTCGATTCCCAGCGGGGGCAAATTTTTTGCTCGGTTTGGTTGGTGGTAGGACTTGTTTTAAGTCCGCCTGGCAAGCTACCACCATCATGTCTAAGTCTGTCGCTATAACAACAATGTTAACAGCATTGTTGTGTTCCGGCAGTTAGAGGTATGATAGCCAGTTCCTCTGTGTAAGAGGATTCCGTGTGAAACTCGCTTCCATCTTCGGCCTAATCATCACTTTCCATCAGGTGAGATTTGGCCAAGAGTTTCGCCGTTTTGCATAAAAAAAACGTAAAAAATTGAACATACCCTCAAGTAAATCGTAAAGATAGAAACGCGATTTAGAATGATTGGCTTGATACTTTTTTTTATCAAACATGACACTAAATTACAATTTTAAACGTGTACTGCTAAGAGATTTTATCACGAATATATATAAAAGTTATATCAATAGATAGAGCTTTTTATTTGAAGTAAATGTTGAAACCATATTGTATTATTTCTTTATCAGTTTTCGCCAAGAAGAAAAACAATCAAAATTTAGGCATTATTTCGCTCGCCGGACAGTCGCTGTTGTTCGTCAAAACCAAAGACGTCAAAACACACAGTACTGCAACCTCGCCTTAACGATTTAAAAGAGTGTCCATGGAGCTTCTTGCACCTTCTTCTCCATGGAGATCTACGCCTATGAACGTGTGAATACTAGGTACACCTCCCTGACTGACCGACCTTGACAATTCAAAAGTGCCAATTGAAAGAGATGCTTTGTGTTTCAGTTTTAGCTTATTCTTCGTCCACGTGAACGTCGGAAATTGTCCCAAGGGATTTCCTCCCGGGGCTAAAACTAGCTCTAGCTACCCGTAACTGTCAAATTTTTCCAATCAACCTTGAACCTTATTCCTTCCGAAGTAAAGTTGAAAATGTATTGAAATAAAAAACTTTTTACGGTGTTTTTGTTAGTTTCTTCGTATTTTGACAGCGACTTCCGAAATAAAAGTTATTTTTTACTTTGTAGTGTTTTTTTTTTAAGTCAGTTGTATTTTTTTGTAAAAAGTTTTTTATTTTTCACTTTTTAGTGGTACCCCACACCTAACAACACCAATATGCAAAATCGCAGTAAAGCAAAATACGCAATTTCGATTACTTGGATGATTTTTGGACTTGATTTTTTATCTAGTTACGTTCTGTGAGCCAATTCTACTAACTTTCACATTCGAATTTCAATCGCAAACTGTCAAAAATGTATGAAAATTAAGGCTATTTTGACAGTTTGTGATTGATATGCGAATGCGAAAGTGGTTTAATAATAGGCTAGATTCCATCATCCACAAATTGCAAAACTATTTAGTCCGACAGTTAGAGTATTGAAAAATAATGGACACGTATTTTTTGTTTTTGTAAATCAATGAATATTGACAAAGATAAAACGCATCAAAACTCGGGAGTGGGGGCTCGTGACGTCACGACTCACTAAAAATTATGCGAAGGTGTGACATATTGAGAATTTTAAAAGCGTCGTAACTTCATCAATTTTGGTTCCCGTAACAAAAGAAAAAACACGGGTCTAATGTTTTTTTTATTTGTTTAACTGACGGATTAATTAGATTTTTTCAGAGCACAAGCCTATTAGTAGAATTGGCCCTCTGACGTGATTGACTAATTAACATCCATTCATTTGTTTTAACTTTCACACCTATGTTACATAGAAGTAAGATATATAAGTAAGATATAATAAAGAAAGAAAGAAAAATGTTTATTCGGGACTCACACAATACACATAAAAGTAAAAATATATAAAACTAACTGTTATAAAAATAAGTTGACACATGTAAGCTACATCAGGAGGCCAAAAAGGTCCCATCTCAGATTGAATAAGATATTGTAATTAATATATGTGTGAGCTACCGTATTTCTGGGTTATATGGAGGTCAAATATGGTCGCTTGATGGAATATACTGAGGGTCTAGACCAGGGTTGAGATGCAATTTTCGTTAAAAAAATAATAACGTAGCCATGACGTGCCGCCAAAAGAATCTTGACTTGCTGATTGATCTTATGTTATTTTTTGTCCATTAAAAAAAGAAAGTTTCTTTTTGTAGCAAATATTAAATTAAATTCAACTTTAATCTTGCAACTGAATTTTAAATCAGTTGTCTTTATCCGATTGTGCTGGCTTATTTTGGATGTCAATTCATGCCTAGCTATGTGACGTCTAATTCCAATATGGCGGATCATCAAAGATGGCGGACTAGTTATTTTTCTGCACTACCTACCACAGTATGGTATCAAATAAAAGGGCTTGCTAAGGAGAACACGAAAAATAAAAGCTTGTTTTTTAAAAGTTTTTTGTACCATTAATTTATTTAGTATATGTTTATATATACCTACCTCTACTTAAATGGGGAATAAGTTTGATATTTTTTTGTGTAATTGTTGCACGGCCAAGAAATGAATGGGTGACATTGAAATCGTGTGTAGGCGTGAAATAAGTGATCATTTGTCACTATTTTTGCAAAACAGGAACAAAACAGTTACCAAATTATCTAGTTATGGCAATAGTGCGAACGGTTAATTCACGAAATTGAGGCAAAATACACAACGTATTTTTTTAGTAGATTTTGCCCTCTGATTTACATACAAAATAATACACACCCAACAACTACAACACAGCAATATAATCTATATCTTCTATACTTATAATAAATCTGTAGAGAGGTCAATTCTGTACATGAAATATATTTCCAAAATAACTATCAGGGGGTGATTAGGGATCGATACTGATGCCAAAAATGCAATCAGTACAATTTTTGTCTGTCTGTCTGTCTGTCTGTCTGTCTGTCTGTCTGTATAACCGTTATAGAAACAAAAACTACTTGACGGATTTTAACGAAACTTGGTACAATTATTATTCATACTTCTGAGCAGGTTATAGTATACTTTTCATCACGCTACAATCAATAGGAGCAGAGCAGTGAAGGGAAATGTTGGGAAAACGGGAGAAGTTACTCCATTTTTTAAGCTTCCGTCGCGTGTGCAACCGTAACGGTGAAAGCTACACAGAAATCATGTATGACGGAAATGTTCTCCTTAAAATTATATAAAAAATATCCAACGACAGCATATGTCTATCTTTTATGTTTGACGAACAATAACACGTGTAACTCCCGATAGCTTAGCAGTTCGAAGCTTTCTGATTATATTTGTCTACTCTTACGTTTATAAAACTCTCAGTCGTCCCTAATTAAAGTTATATTAACTATTCCATAAAGAGAGTCATAGAAATCGGTATAGAAACACCAAAGTTATACATGAAATACGCTAATAACAAGCCATGGTCGCGAACGCACAGGCAGACGGCTTGCTTGGCGATGGCGATAGGCTAGCGAGTAGCTTCGTAAAACGCCTTACGACAGTTTGCAATATCTACACTAATCTACACTAATAATATAAAGAGGAAAACTTTGATTGTATGTTTGTTTGTAATGAATAGGCTCAAAAACTACTGGACCGATTTTAAAAATTCTTTCACCATTTGAAAGCTACATTATCCACGAGTAACATAGGCTATATTTTATTTTGGAATAAATAGGGTTCCGTAAGATATTTGGGTTTTTCGGACACAAGGTGTAAAAATCAACCAGAAAAGTTACTTATTTTGCGCACGCTGCCTAAACTATAAAAGATAGAACCATAAATTGGTCTAATTTATTGTAGATCTTATAAATATCTACAAAAAAGTCCGCGACACACTGGTCCTATCTATGTCGAGTGAGGCACAACAACCATTTTTTTATTTAAAAATCTTGATTTTTTTTTTACTACATTTAAACGCGTTTATTTTACTCATGCTATTATTAATCCGTATCAAAATAAAGTTTCATCACTAAGTACAGTTTATGTAGATAATATTTGGTCTTTGAATGATTAAAATCGGACGTTTGGTTTTGAAGTTATGGCGAAATTAAAATATTACGATTTCTGCTGTTATTTAATATAATAAATGCAAAAGTTTGTGAGTGAGTTTGTGTGTAGGTTTGTTACTCAATCACGTCAAAACGGCTGAAGGGATCGGGGTGAAATTTGGAACAGGGATAGATTATGGTCTGAAATAACACATAGGCTATTTTTTATCCCACGGGAACGCGTACGAAGTCGCGGGCAGAAGCTAGTACTTATAATAAATCTGTAGAGAGGTCAATTCTGTACATGAAATATATTTCCAAAATAACTATCAGGGGGTGATTAGGGGTCGATACTGATGCCAAAAATGCAATCAGTTCAATTTTTGTCTGTCTGTCTGTCTGTCTGTCTGTCTGTCTGTCTGTCTGTATAACCGTTATAGAAACAAAAACTACTTGACGGATTTTAACGAAACTTGGTACAATTATTATTCATACTCCTGAGCAGGTTATAGTGTACTTTTCATCACGCTACAATCAATCTATATCTATCTATCTATACTTATAATAAATCTGTAGAGAGGTCAATTCTGTACATGAAATATATTTCCAAAATAACTATCAGGGGGTGATTAGGGGTCGATACTGATGCCAAAAATGCAATCAGTACAATTTTTGTCTGTCTGTCTGTCTGTCTGTCTGTCTGTATAACCGTTATAGAAACAAAAACTACTTGACGGATTTTAACGAAACTTGGTACAATTATTATTCATACTCCTGAGCAGGTTATAGTGTACTTTTCATCACGCTACAATCAATAGAAAAAATGAAAAAAAAAAAATGAATATGTGAAAGTTTGGTTGTTTGTTACTCAATCACGCCAGAACGGCTTAACGGATCTTAATGAAATTTAGAACAAAGATAGATTATAGTCTGGAATAGCACATAAGCTACTTTAAATCCCGGGAACATGTTCCCTAGGGATCACGCGGGCGAAGCCGCTGGCAGAAGCTAGTGAAACAATAATACAACAACTGCTACAACACACACTACAATTCAATTAAACAACAAGAACACAATACAACACAACGACCAAACTAAAATACAATTTGATCCAATCCAAATCAATTTTTTTTTTATCGTCCTACAATAAACATTTAGTAAAATTAACATTCAGTTACTTGGTGCCAACTAAAAGGTAAATAAAATCTGCAAGCTTCCCATTACTTTCGGGGAACGCCTTTAGATAATGTTAAGTCTTTAAGGTTCTGCCACGGCCCTCAAACATAAACACTGGTCAAGTGCGAGTCGGACTTGCGTGCAAAGGGTTACGAACCAATTTAATTTTTGTAACGTGTGATTTTAACACTATAGGACTATAGACTTTCTTATAGATTTTCTATGCATTTTTTCCAATAATGGCTCAATAATTTAGGGGTAAGAGATATGAGATTAATTCAAGTAATTATTCCCCTGTCTGTAGATTTAATTTCTTGAATGACTTCAAAAGTTTTTATTTTAAAATTATGAATAATTGTATTTAAAAGCCTCGCAGTAAGCCCTAGATGCCATCGTCAAAAAAAGCCCTTTCATTTGGTATGTCAAGTATGCAGTTTGAAAAACTGTTATTGAATTTTTTTAGTTTTACCCCCAAACTTTACCCTATAGCCGACATTGATTTATTCACGTAACGCGTCCGTGTTTGAAACACAGTAGTCCAAATGTGTGGCTACCAAGTTTTCAACAGAATCGGTCCAGTTGATCCGGAGATAACTGGCTATGACAGACGGACAGTCAGACACCCAAGTGATCCTATAAGGGTTCCGTTTTTACGGATATTCGGAACCCTAAGAAGTAGGTTGATTTCTTTCCAACCACTTTAGTACTACTTAACAATAAAAAAAAACGAAGTATTAGTATCAAGAAGACTAGAACAAAAGATTCTAGCGACTTTAAAAGAATAAAGCGAAGTTACAAAGCCACAGAAAATAAATGAAGTCGCCTCGAGAGACCGACTTCGAGATGCAGACAGAGAGTCGGTTTGTCTGTACGTATTGGAATGTCAGAAGCGTTCATAATCCTAACTAATATTATAAATTTTATTTATTTATTTATTTAGGTCAGCCTACAATTGTTTACACATTACATTTTAATTAAGAGCACACGGTATACATTTATAAGTGCAACAATTATTTACAGGCTAACACCACATGTACATTTTATTAAAATTATTCCGTTATAGTAAATTATGGAATATTAATAATCCTTTAGCAAAAAATAAATCTAGTGATTTTACAAACAAATCAACATTGACTTAATTATTCTTAAATTAAACAAAATTATTAAAATGACTAGTAAAAAGTTAACATAACTTGTATATAATTCAATTTAACTAAACAAAGATTAAATAATTGATTTACATTAGATAATAATTAATTAAAAACCACATACAATTAAATAACATTAAATAGACATAAAAATCATCAAAACAAAGGCAATTCATATCACGTCTTATTATGTAAACAGTATTCAATAATAAATTTACAAAATTTTCCTATGCTATCGTGGTGTACATCGACTAGGTCACTGCAGCTGTTTAAGATTTTACACATTCGCGGTATTGGTGAGTTAGCACCTAGGACGGTTCTACGCAAGGGCGGGTAAAGCGGAGTGATGGGATTTCGTGGGAAGCGGGATGGGGCACGAAACTTGAGGAGACCCAGCAACTGTGGACAGTCTATTTGCTTTCTGAGGAGTTTGTATAGAAATAAGGCATCCATAACTTCTCTTCGGGTCGATAACGAGAGTATACTATAAATGCGAAAGTAACTCTGTCTGTCTCTTCTTTATGCGTAAACCACTGAACCGATTTGGATAAAATTTTGTACAAAAATAGTTTGAGACCAGAAAAAGGACATAGGATGGTTTTTATACCGGAAATCCCATAGGAACGGGAGCTATGAGGGTAAATAAGTTGTATATATTCCGGGAGTATGTTTCCTAGGATTTACGCGGGCGAAGCCGCTTGGCACAAGCTTGTATCAATATGCAGAGAATATATACAGAGTTCTTCACGTTATCCATAAACTTTAGCAAACGCTTCTATAGCTTTAACAAATCAAATAGCAGTAGCTAAATAATAACAGCCGCACAGGTCGATCTTTATGGTTAAACAACGCTTGACAAGGTTGATCTATGGATGGGAGACCATCTTAACATACCGAGTTTCCTCCGTGCCTCGGAAAGCACGTTAAGCCGTTGGTCCCGGCTGTCATTTGGCAGTCATTACGGATTTTCAGAAGCCAGTAAATCTGACGCCAGTCTTGCCAAGAGTACTGTGTTACTCAGGTTGTGGTGGTCTGGTAGGCCACCGCTCCACGTAAAATACTGGTATTCAGCTGAATCCCGTTTGACTGGAAGCCGACCCCAATGTAGTTGGGAAATGGCTAGACAGATGATGATGAGCTCTGTATGAAAGGGTCTTAACGTGGCCTATGTGGCCACTAAGTGCAATTAAAATGAAAGATCTATCAAATGCTTATTTGAATTTCGTTTGCTTTTTGTAGTCATTTCGGACAAAAAGGCATGCATATCGGGTGATTTACGTCAACGTATTTCGTTTGTATGAAAATTCACAGAAAATAGGAATTGATTAATGTGTCCATAATGAATAATAAGAATTGATCAATGTGTCCATAATGAAAAATGAGTGTCGATGTTTATGTATTGATATACATAAACATCGACACTCATTTTTCATTTTTTTTTGAACAGGGTGTAGACGTAGCAAAGTTTTTAAAATGCGTAAACAGCGCAAAAAAGTACCACCAGTTGAACGGCTGATTCTGCTAGTTGGCTACAACATCATCATTATCTGCCAAGATCAAGACTCAATTTTAAATGGCTGAGAAATCATCAAACGACTCCTCCTAGCGCTGCATGGGTGCAGTGGAAGGTAGTCTCAGACTCTTACTGACTAAAACGAGTTGCTGGCCTGTCGGTTTTCTATCGGATGCATTTTAGGGCATGTGCGAAGAAATTGCAAAATTTAATTCCGCAAAGCCCGTTCCATCATCGGACCACAAAACGAACGGTGACACGCCACCGGTACATGGTGGACATCCCACCTATACGCACAAAACGTTTTGGGAATACATTCATTGTGCGTACAGCTAAGGAGTGAAATTCCCAGCCTGAGTCTGTGTTTCCTGATAGCTATATCCTGGGAGTCTATAATTAAGTCAAGAGTGAATAGGTTACTTCTAAGCAAGCGTGCTCTATCTTAGACCGCATCATCGCTTAACATCACGATTTGACGACACGGTTGGCGCAGTGGTTGAGCGATTGACTGCTGCGCAGCATGTCGCGGGTTCGATTCCCGCACGGAACAAATATTTGTACGACCTACATGTATTTGTTCCGAGTCTGGGTGTTTTTCTATCTATAATATGTATGTATTTACAAAAAAAATATATACAGGGTTATTTGTAAAACACCAGAAACCTCTTAGGCAGTGAAAGTACACATGATTATAAGCAAGTTTTGTTTTGGTAAAACTCCGAAATCTCGAAAAAAATATCAGCTGTTTCATACATTTTCATTGGCTAAATACTGCATTTTGTATGAAACAGCTGATATTTTTTTCGAGATTTCGGAGTTTTACCAAAACAAAAGTTGCTTATAATCATGTGTACTTTCACTGCCTAAGAGGTTTCTGGTGTTTTACAAATAACCCTGTATATATAAGTAGTTTATCAGCCATCTCGTTACCATAACACAAGCATTAGGTTGCTTAGCTTGGGACTATATGGCGTTGTGTGAAATGTCCAAGGATGGTATTAATCAGGTGAGATAGTGGTCAAACGCGTGCCCGTCAAAGTAAAAAAAAAGACTAAGACCCCATTCTTGATTTTATAGATGAGAAATCATCAAATGACTCCTCCAGCTCTGCATGGATGCAGCGGAAGAGAGTGTCAGACTCTTACTGACTAAAACCTACCCGTGTTCGTTCAAATGCCCTTTGCGTTCCAGGGCCACGGACATGCACATTGTTTAAAGCAGTAGTCAGATGATTTGCAAAAAAATATTATCCCAAGCGAAGTCACGTGGAACCGCAAGCTAGATGACGTCAAAACCATGGAATCGGACTTGTAAGTGATGACAGAGACAGGAGTGTATTATGTAACGTGCCAGACAAGGACGGGGAGAGAAATTAAGTACCGAGGGTTGTTTTAGAGGGAAAAGTGAGGAAGTGTGCTTTTGTATGTTCATTTCTTATTGTATTTTAAAATTGGAGGTACTTTAGTTTTTTCAGCTGAATCCGTTTTGACTGTAAACCGACCCCAATATAGTTGGAATTAGGCTAGACATATGATAATTCTAGATTAATGATGTTAAATAACCTTATTTAGTTAACTGTATAAGTATGTAAACCTTTAATACTCTTTAAAAAAACCGGCTAAAGGTCTTTTGATTCACGACCAATTTTTAGTTATTATAGTTTACGCCAGATAAACGTGAAATAAAGTACATTGATCTTTCCCTAATATCTCTTCGTAGATACTAGAACAATAACATAAGAACTTTTTTTCATTACTAGAGAACGTAAAGGATCACGATAAACGTAAAGAAGTCGATTCAGGACACCTTTATGTCATTATTTCTGATTTTGATCTTAAGAAAGTCAATAAATGTATGTGGGTCAATGTACTTTATTCCACGTTTATCTGGCGTAAACTATAGCTAATATATACAATAAATTATTTGAATTTGAATTTGAATATTTATTTATTTAGATATACTTTATTGTACACCAAATTTGCGAGACGGGCTCGCATATGAAGGGTTCCGTACCGTAAATTCGAACCCGGGTGGGATAAAGTTGAGTTACTATGTATGCCTTTTTACAGATGCATACCTGCTACTTTGGGTCAACGGCGTATGGTAAAATTACATAAAATGGAGTAAAATAGAATAATAATAAAGCCATCTTATCCGGGTGGATACATTACTTACTACGTATTAAAAAAAATAGAACAGAATACTCTTTATCATGTACACCATTTATAATCCAGAAAAGATAGATAAATCAAGAAAATATTACATAGGGTGACAGTGCAATGGGCGGCCGTGTCACTAAAAGCGGATCAAGACAACCTTTGGATGGAAATTAAAGAGAAAAAGGAAGGACAGTTCTGTAGGTAGTCTACTTTCACTATCACTACATGTTATAAAAAATATAACCGACTTCCAAAAAACACTGCACCATCTGCCTAGCCTTTTCCCAACTACATTGGGGTCGGCTTCCAGTCAAACCGCATTCAGCTGAATACCAATATTTCACATGGAGCGGCTGCCTACCAGACCTCCACAACCCATTAACTGGGTAACACGGTATTTTTTGGCAAGGCTGGAGTCAGATTTACTGGCTTCTGACAATCCGTAACGACTGCCAAAGATCTACAAAAGCTAGCCGGGACCAACGGCTTATCGTGCTTTCCGAGGCACGGAGGAAACTCGATATGTTAAGATGGTCACCCATCCTCAGACCAACCTTGGCAAGCGTTGCTTAACCTTGAAGATCGACCCGTGCGGCTGTTGTTATTTAGCCACCAAAAAAACACTGCAAAGTGTAAAATAATCTTAATTTCGGAAATCGGTTTTAAAAATGAAGGGTTTTACCAAAGAAAGGTTTTTAATTTTCCCTTTTAAGTGGTGATACTTGGACGATGTCTCCGTCTACGCAGAAATTAAAATAAGCAAAAATGCTCATAAAATCAAAACGCATCGAAGTAAAAAAGAATCACACAAATTGGTTTACATACATTAAAATAAAACAAAAAAATATCCACTGAATTGACAACCTCCTCCTTTTTTGGAAGTCGGTTAAAAACAAAGTCCTCCGCCACTTCTGTCTGTCTGTCTGTTCGCGATAAACTCAAAAACTACGGCACCGATTTTAATACTGTTTCACCAATGGATAGAGTGGTTGTCGAGGAAGGATTTAGCATATAATATATATTATTATAAAGAGGTAACATTTGTTTGTAAGTTTGTATGTAGGGGATAATCTCAGGAACTACTGGTCCGATTTGAAAAAATCTTTCAGTATTAGATAGCCCATGTATCGAGGAAGGCTATAGGCTACATATCATCACGCTAAGACTAAAATGAGCCGAGTATTAATGGAATATGTGACGCAGACGAAGTTGCGTGGGTCAGCTGGTTTGTAATATACTAACACTATTCTTTTCCACACCGTTAATAAGTGAGAAAATAAGTAAATATTTGTAGTTCTGGAATCTAAATACATTAAAAACTTGTTGTTTTTAGTTATCATAACTAACTGGATCCCAGAATTTCGTTATTTTTTGTTTTCCAAGGCAAGAACTGAAGCTCTTATTAACATTTACAATCCTTTAATCATAAGCGTCCATTATATTCTCGGAGATAAAGCAATAAATCAAATCCGAACAAAAAAGTACATTTACCCCATTTTCCCAGATAACACTCCCCGCATTTTCAGCGGAAACTTATCGAAAACCTGTAGCTTTTGTTTTGACTTCAAATGAATATCAACCTTATTTATAACAACACACATCTGAAAATCCCTTGCTGCCTTCAGTTGTGTTGGAAAATTCTACAAAACAGCGAAACTTGAGTCGTAATGTTGCAGAAATAGAGTGGTAATTTGAATGCAGCAGTCTCCACAAGCTGATAAGACGCTACCAGTCGTCTCAGACCCTTCTCCCCCCCTTTGACGTCAACTATTGACTTATATAAGAGGGGCTACCATAGTATAAGTCAGAGTTCAAAATTATTTGGTCTTCTCTATTCGGGCATCGGATATCTGTGGCTCCTACTCAGTCGCTCCGCCAGCTTCGAGCGGTGCGAACGTCAGACGCTAGTTAGTATTAATTTTTATAAATTATTTTTTATTAAATATATTGCAAAATATATATTTTAGATTTTAGTTAGTTCCAAAATGTTGGTTGGTGTCTTCAATATTGATATTTAGGGTGAGTAAGCTGTTTATTTATAATGAAGAAGAAGAAAACGGGATTTTTTATGGAAAAGTAATTGTTTTTCCTATTAAGGGCTGATTTTTCCAACGCCAGATAACTATAACGGAGAAATAATTTTGAATTTTTGACAGTTCTTCCATACAAAAACTGTCAAACGTTAAATTGATTCCACGAATAACAGTTATCTGGCGTTGGAAAAATCAGCCCTAAAAAGGATAATATTTTTATTTGCTTATTTATTTTTATTACTCAGGTTATATGTTATGGTCCAAAATCCAGAAATAGTCCTTTTACATATTATAGATCTGTCAATTAAAATATTTTTGTCACGCGTACCTAAACGCCAAGTTGGCAATAATAATTGATCATTATGATTCCGGGTGCCCGTATTTTTAAGAAGTGATAGGTAGGTACCGCTTTTTACCCTTCGACCGTATTTAAAAACGAGCGTATTTAAAAAACTCAGTTCTTTATCTTAGCCGGCAGATCCTTGTGTTAAAATAAGATTTCAAATTGCATTTTTTGTAGTAAAATAGAATATCAGTTAGTGCTTTGTGGAAGTCAAAGAGCGTATTTAATAAACAACATTTGTGTTCGTATTGCAGTCGCAATCTGTAAAAAAAAACTCAATTTCCATATATTTTTGACAGATTTCCAACGCGAATATTGCTTAAAAGTTGTAGAATAAATCTCATAGGATTTATTTTGAAATTTTCGTAAGAGAATCTATGTTATCTTCTTAATATATATAAATCACGTGTCACGTTGTTTGTCCGCGATGGACTCTTAAACTACTTAACCGATTTTAATCAAATTTGCACACCGTGTGCAGTTTGATCCAACTTGAAAGATAGGGTAGCTTGCATCTCAATTTATAGTGGCAATATTATTTAGGAACGGAGCTTTAATGGGAAATGTGACGCAGACGAAGTTGCGCGGGTCAGCTAGTCTATAATATAAAAAAAAATACATCCGACTTCCAAAAAAAAACACTACAAAGAAAAAAATAACTTTAATTTCGGAAGTCGGTGTTTTTGTTACTTTCTTCGTATTTTGACACCGACTTCCGAAATTAAAGTTATTTTTTTCTTTGTAGTGTTTTTTTTTGGAAGTCGGTTGTATTTTTTTGTAAAAAGTTTTTTATTTTTCACTTTTTAGTAGTGCCCCACACCTAACAACACCACTGCAAAATCGCAGAAAAGCAAAATACGCAATTTCGATTATCAAAGAATCGTTTAAATTGTCAAATTCCAGGTATTTCGATTTAAAATCCAAAGTTCGCAACCGATTTTGATATGATTTAAATGGGACCAATCTGCAAGTATATCCTTTCAGATAAAACAAGAATTTTTCAAATCGGTTCATAATTGTCGGAGTTATGAGGTAACAAACATTAAAAAAAAAAAACAAAAAAAAAAAACATACAACCGAATTGATAACCTCCTCCTTTTTGGGAAGTCGGTTAAAAATAAGTCGGGTTTTCCTTCCTGACGCTATAACTCCAGAACGCACGAACCGATTTCCACGGTTATGCATTCGTTGGAAAGGTCTCGGGCTCCGTGAGGTTTGTAGCAAACGAAATTCAGGGAAAATGTGACGCAGACGAAGTTGCGTGGGTCAGCTAGTTACCTTTGACACGGTTGGCGCAGTGGTTGAGCGATTGACTGCTGCGCAGCATGTCGCGGGTTCGATTCCCGCACGGAACAAATATTTGTACGACCTACATGTATTTGTTCTGAGTCTGGGAGTTTTTCTATCTATAATAATATGTACCTATGTATTTACAAAAAAAAAATGTATATAAGTAGTTTATCAGCCATATCGTTACCATAACACAAGCATTAGGTTGCTTAGCTTGGGATTATATGGCGTTGTGTGAAATGTCCAAGGATATATATATATATATTACCTATATAAAAGGTAAACCTGACTCACTGACTTAATGTCAACGCACAGCCGAAACTTCTGGTCGTAGGAAGCTGAAATTTGGCATGTGGCTTCCTTACACTCCCTTAGGGGTGCACTAAGAGATGATTTCCCGAAATTCCTACGGCAACGGAAACAAACGGGTTATTATACACGCGGGTGAAAGTTAGTAGAATTGAATTCTTAGACCAATAGAGAAGTACAGGAAAAGGAGACAACATGCACCGATCTGAAGTGGAAATTATGTTTATTTTTTCCTACTCCTCCGCTGTACTCTGCTGATTAATTTCGTTGCGGGATCCAAGACAGTTGAATCGTTTCTCCGGGACTCGTCGGGCTTCATTAGCTCGGCGTTTGTCTGGTGGTCGCCATTGTTGATTCTGGCTTTCAGCAGTTGCAGTGGTTGGGAATGTGTGGCGGGCTTGTCCCAAAAAAAGGACCGATCTCAAATATATTGGGATGAGAACAGAATATAATGTCTCCAGCATTTTAGCTAACTTAATAGTAGTTGTATAATTATACGAGTCTCGTTTATTATATAGAACAAAAAAAAATTAAGTAAAAGATATAAGCGTCATTGTTATGTTGATCAAACGTGTGCCTATCAAAAGTAAAAAAAACCGGTGAAGTGCGAGTCGAACTCACACACGAAGGGTTCCGTACCATAAACCTAAATTTTTATTTTAGCGGCAAAAGAAATAAACAATTTGTGAAAATGTGCAACCCGATGGCAGACGGATGGAGCGGAGTCTTAGTAATAGGGTCCCGTTTTATCGTTTGGGTATGGTTTTTTTTTTTTGGGACAAGCCCGCCACACATCCCTAACCACTGCAACTCCTGAAAGCCAGAATCAACAGTGGCGACCACCAAAAAACGCCGAGCTTATGAAGCCCGACGAGTCCCGGAGAAACGATTCAACTATCTTGGATCCCGCATCGAAATTAATCAGAAAGTACAGTGGAGGAGTAGGAAAAACTAAATATTTAAATTTCCTCTTCCCTCCTTATCAAGCAGGGTACGGAATCCTAAAAAAAAAGACTTATAGATAACTTTCGATATTCGCGCGGGTGAAGCCGCGTTAGGCAGCTAGTACATATATTTTCTCCTACTTCTCAAGTATCCCAATTTTAGACATTAGCAGTCGGCATAACATGTATTCTTTTTCCATACATCATCTCAGTTGCCACTCCTCAAAAAAATAAAATAAAATCAAAGCATTTATTTCAATTAAAACCATTAACAGGCATTTTTTAATTGTCTTGGTCGGTCAGACAAGAGAGATGAAGCTATTTGCACGTTCCAAAGATCTCTATGGAGAAGAATTACTCAATATAGAACAGTCAGATAGTTGCAAGCCTTATTTTCAAAAACATAAAATTGTCACATTAGTCGGCATTTATATTTTATATCTTGGAGTTGTGTAAACTGGTCCGCAAATTCCCAGAATCCTACAACACACGGGGAGACATACAAACGAGCCATTCACTGCGCCATAAAAACAGGATAAATTTGCCTCCGTCCCGCCTTAAGTTACATGCTTCTAGTCCAC
The DNA here is from genome assembly GCA_963859965.1 of Ceramica pisi. Taxonomy (NCBI): domain Eukaryota; kingdom Metazoa; phylum Arthropoda; class Insecta; order Lepidoptera; family Noctuidae; genus Ceramica; species Ceramica pisi. The sequence goes on along the minus strand of OY982556.1, from coordinate 3,030,029 downwards.
ATTCTATATCGATCAAAATATATAATAAATTGCCGGAAAATATGAAGCAAGAAAACAGTATATTTTTAAATAAGCTAAAAAAATTCTTAATTGAGAAAAGCTGTAATACTATGGAAGAATACCTAACGGAGAAATTTTAATTCTAACTAGATATATAAGTAAACTTAATAATAATAAATAAATAAAATTATATTCTCTTAATAAAAATAAAGAAATGACATTATATTCTATTGATAATAATAAATAATAACATTCTATTCTATTGATAATAATAATTATTCTCATTCTATTCCATTGATAAAAATACAAATAAATGACATTATATTTTTATTTTACTTTATTTTTTGACGAAAATTGATAAATGAAATTCTATTGCATTAATAATTATAAATAAATAATATACCATATTATAATAATAACTAAATAAATGACACTAACTAACTAACTAAATATGAATGAATAAATAAACTCGGTATTCATCTAAGATTAAATAGAAAATTAATTATACTAATATCAAATCAGAAAATGCAAGCGATTGAATAATAAAACAACTAAAAATAAAAAGTAATCCAAAAATAATTGTGAAGAAAGAAAGAAAAGAAAGAAATAAAAAGAGTTTATTTGCGGTCAATATGACGCATACCAAAAATACACAAAAATTACAATTAAAAAAATAGTAACTAGTTGAACAGGCGATACTAACATTTTTAAAAGAAAATCAAAAATAACAAATATAAGACAACATCGTCGAACATAGGCACCTTGTTAGACGATACTACTTTCCGCCTCGCTGCTTCCCTTCGCTTAGGCGCATCCTGTTGTTCTCCTCATCGCTGCCACTGTGGCGAAGCTGTCAACAGCCTCGGGCACCACGGCCTGTCATGCAGTCGAAGTGCGGGTCGCATAGCACGGCACGCAAATATCAACGACATTATCCGACGCGCTCTTATCGCCGTCGGCGTGCCAGCCGTATTAGAACCCATTGGCCTGGCACGCGACGATGGCAAAACCGGACGGTATGTCTTTATTTCCATGGAAGATAGGCCTTTAGTGTGGGACGCTACTTGTGTCGATACTGCTGCGCCATCCCATCTTCCTAGTTCGTCGTGCTGTGCTGGTTCTGCGGCTTCAGCTGCTGAAAACCTCAAACGGCGGAAATATAGTAGCCTTATTGGCAACTACATTTTTGAGCCGTTTGGGGTTGAAACTCTTGGACCGTGGGGTCCGAGTGCTCACGTCCTATTTAAAGATCTTGCAAAACGCTTAGTTGACGCTTCGCGTGACCCAAGAGCTGGCTTTTACCTTGGACAGAGGATAAGCATTGCCATACAACGTGGCAATGCAGCCAGTCTTTTGGGCTCACTTCCAGTCGATGGGCTGGATGGACTTCGAGGCGATGGGGACGAATTTTTTGATGCCATATTTTAGTTAGGAGTTTTTTATTTTATTTTCTATTTTAATGTATATAGTTTGTTCTTTCAATAATAAATTAAGGTATAAAAGACCCTAAAATACTTTAAACAACAATAATTATAAAAAGCGCTCTTCCTCTCTCCTAATTATTTAATGTTTTGCTGTGCCCGACAGGATCCATAATTGTTTCTAATTATTAATTTTACCACCTGTATGTAAACATTATGGATTGCAATAAACGATTTGAGATTTGAACGTGCAAGAACTCCACGGACGCAATTTTCAATGATTACACATTATTATCATCTTCTATACCGTTTTCCTAATGTCTGTTTTTATGTCACAAAGATTACAGTAAATGGACCATTTGATTACAGAGGTTAAAAATCTCTCAAGTTTGACCTCATTAATGAAAAATTAATTATTTTATCGTCTCAAATTAAACAATTAAGAAGAACAATAACAATATTGAAAGTATAAACAATCCGATAAAGTCATAAATTACACAGTTATTTTTTGGGTTCCGTACCCAAAGTGTAACCAGCGGAACCTTATCACTAAACTTCTGCTGTCTACCCGTCTGTCTCTCTGTCAGCGGGTTATATCTCAAGAACCGTAACAGGTAGACAGTTGAAATTTTCACAGATTGTGTATTTCTATTGCTGCTACAGCAACAAATAATAAAAATTAAGGTTAAGTGTACGGAACCCTTCGTTTGCGAGCCCAACTCGCACTTGGCTGGTTTTTTGGGTAATATTTTACAAGTCAGATGCCTATCTAATAACAACAAACAGAACAACAATAGTACACAACAATAACAGAACAATAATAGTAACAATGAATGTGTTCCCAAAACGGTTTTGTGTATTGGATGAGATGTCAACCATTTACCGGTGGCGCATCGCCGTACATCGTGTTGTCCAAAGATGAAACGGGCTTAACCATGCAAGTCAAACGATTCATGGGCCAAAGCAACCGCCATGTGGGTCCCAGAAAATGTCCGGCGGCATCGCGGCAGACCCAGGCGAAGATGGCAGGACGAGCTTGATGCCTATCGACAAGATTGGTCCACCTTAACTCAGAGCCGACAAGAATGGAGGAAAGAAAGGGAGGTCTTTGCCCTGCAGTGGGACAAAATAGGCTAAAAATAGTAATAATAAGTCCGTTGCATAATCCCTAAAATGCCACCGACAGAAAACTGTTACTCCCGTGAGAAATCTCTCCAAAACATTATTTTATACGGAGCGAATGCCTATTCGCTCCGTGTAAAGCTCAGCTGAACTCAGACTGACTAGGAGACGACCCCAATATTGTTGGGAAACGGCTGAGTGGCTGGGTGACTTATAGACAGAGCACAGCCGAACCTCCGGTCGTAGGAAGCTGCTAGTCTATTCTGTAAATAACCATTTCGATATCGACTTCACCTGAGTGACTAAGCTTACAAAGTGAACTATATTTCATACATCATAAGGTCTCAAATTTTGAAACTCACCTCGGAATCCGCTGTCGAGACACGAAAATGTTGTTACAGAATAGCACTGCTGATATTTGGCATGATTTTGGTGACGAAAAACTGGTGGATGCCAAGCTACACAGCTTGACTCATCGCCGCAAAGTTGCCTGCTTGTCGGTCTTCTACAGATTGTACTTTGGTGAGTGTGCGCAAGAACTCCACGACCTCATTCCACCGGCCCCCTTCTACCATCGGACATCCAGACGCACTGCAACTTACCATCCCTACCTTGTTGCTATTCCAAGAATTTGCTCTAAGGGTTTCCAAACGTCTTTTATTATGCGCACAGCAAAGGAGTGGAACTCTCTGCCTGCGTCTGTGTTTCCGAACGCTTATAACCCTAATCTCTTCAAAGTTCTAACTTTGAAGAGATTAGGGTTATAAGCGTAAGCGCGAGCTTGCCCAGAAGGAGCCTGTTCACTCTAGTGAACAGGCTCCTTCTGGGCAAGCTCGCTCCACCGTAGACTTTGTCTCTGTCATCTCTGACCAAGATTAAAGTCAAGAGCAAACCCATCTATACTAATATTATAAAGCAGAAGAGTTTGTTTGTTTGGTTGAACGCGTTAATCTCAGGAACTACTGGTCCGATTTGTAAAATTCTTTCAGTGTTCGATAGCCCATTTATCGAGAAAGCTATACATCATCACGCTAAGACCAATAGGAGCGGAGCAGTAATGGAAAATGTTAGGCAGACGATGTTGCACGGGTCAGCTAGTCTCAAATAAAAAAAAATAGGTTTCTTGGGTGGTGAATCTCGAAGAGAGGATTTTTCAAATTTCCAACGGAAACAGGAAAAAAACCGATAAGTATACGAAGCTTTAACAATTCAAAAGTGCCTGCAACCGGTCTATTTGAAACTTAATATATAAAGAGGTAAAATTTATGAGTTTGTGAAGTTGAGGGGGTTTGCTCTGGAAGTATTCATAGATGATCGAACTTGGTGCGGTCCGGACCACGAACCGTACGGTGCGGTCTACACAACAGACAAGCGCACCAGACTCCGAACCGTCCAGTCGGTTATTGTGCTAGCATTGCGTGAACACGTCTCCTCGACAATCTCCACCATGTCAATGGGGTTGGCAACTGTCAAAGTGGCGCTAGCGTAGTTTGTTCCCAAAACATTGCCTTTTCATATGGTCAAATACAGAAAATAATTTCAAACAGTTACAATGACGCGCTGTATTGTCTCTAAATGCTCTGAAATTGGAAAGTATCAAATACCGAAGGCTATAAAAAAACGAAGGCTTTGGTTTTAAAAGCTATCCGTTGTGAAAAATTTATTTACGAAAAGTACGAGGTTAAGTGGTAGCTAAACACTTTGTAGAAAGTGATTATGAAATAACACGTAATACACAGGCAAGCTGATCATAAATAAAGGCTTGACTATTACTTTTTTCAATTATCCCCACACTCCTCATCCTATAATAATTCGTACCTGCCTGTGTGATATCAATGTTAAAAATCACTTGTCCGATCAATCGAAATCTTGCCAATCAATCGCTCGTCGTTCTACAAGGATTCTATACTATGATTATGGTTTGTTTGTTGAATTTAAAAAGAAAATTCAAAAATCTTTCAATAAGATCCGCTTTCTTTCCTCGTAAGGGAGCTCCACGTTTTTTAAGTTTTTCTTTCAGTTCCTTGACTCGCCAGTTGAAAAACATGATGTATCCACTTATTTTAATTGTTTACAGCTGCCTATAAGTTACAAAGTAAAGAATTTAGACGTTTCACTGCAACTAACACAACATAAAAAAATAACAAGGGAACAAACTATGCTAGCGCCATCTGCTTTCAGCTTGCACCGGCCAACCCCATTATTTCGGATGTCGGGTTTGTTTTTTCGTGCAGAAAAAATAAATGTTGGTAATACCACAATGCCGGGACATGCAAGTCTTCCACTCTAGCGCCACTAGCTTTGCTAGATTCCACCTAAAAACAAATAACATGCCGAACAAATAATATCTACCTACTTATTAAGTACCTACACAATAAATAATAATAATAAAAATGTCATCTGTTTTATTTTATTTATCACCTTATTCCGTTCTCGTCTATAGGCAGCTCTGAGATGTTCTATTTTTTTCTTAATTTCGGTAATAGTCGCAAGGGGGTAATATGACTTCCATTTTTCTAAAAGTATTTGAAATGCTTGATTTCGTGCATCTTTATTACAATAAAGGCCATTCCCGGTATTCCACAAACATGGGAAGTCTTTATACAACTCCAACAGCTCTATAACAGCTTTTTTTCTCGGTATTAACGATGTCTTCTTGGTGCCGCTCCGAATCCATGTCTGTGAACACGCTGCGACGTGTTGCGCGTACGGTGGCACAATAGCGACTGGACCGACATTTGGTTCGGTGCGCCGTCCACACGATCGGTTCGGTTCGGAACGCACCGCGTTCGATGTGCGAGCGCTCCGAACCAGCCGTACCGATATTAATAATAATAATGTCCAGCGGACCGTGCGCCACACGATTGAATTTGGTTCGAAGCGCACCATGTTCGTGGTCCAGACCGCACCAAGTTCGATCGTCTATGAATACTATAACTGTACCAATTTTGACAATTCTTTTGTCAATAGAAAACCATGTCATTTGTGAGTGTCATAAGCTATTATTAACCCTGAAAACATGGCCCAAAGAAGTGGGCACGGATCAGCTAGTTTGAAATAAAGGTTTTTTTAATTTTCTGTATGAAGTCGCGGGCAATAGGTAGTATAATATAATTGATAAATGATATTTATTTTGTAAGTAGGTTGTAAATAACACTTTTTCACGTCAATCTTTTTTGGGCATTTTAAACTAGATGAGGCCGGCGTTTTCTACCTGACTGTTCTGAGAAGAAACACCGAAACAAACTCAGAGGTCAAAGTCTCTTTTAAAGTCCATACAATCATACTGGTCAAATCATGAGAACCATGTAGGTTAATGTCTGAAGTGGTATTTTGAGGAAAGTACCTCACAGATTTGAGTGGACCTGTCCAGACAGTGCAAGCATTTGGCAGTTATCGTGTAGCTCAAACTTAGAACTCAAAGGAGCTCAACGAATTGGAATAGCACCCATTAAAATCACAATCAATTACACAAAAAGAATCTAAATTGGGTTTTCAATTCACTGAATAAAATCTCCGTCAAATATCAGTATGTCCTTTCAGGATTTTCTTATTAATTATAATATTTTACGTCACGACATCTTTCTGCTTTTTAAAGGCCTATTAAATGCAGAGTGGATGTAAAAATGTCGTTACGACGGTCTTTTCATTCTTTTGTGGGACCCTAAAATGTAAAGGAAAAATAATTTACTTTTAGCTTTTTGTGTGGGCGTAGATTTGTAACTAATTTATCAAAAGATAAAACAGTGGTGGGAAAAATAAACTTCTTTTTCTTTTTAGATGTGTTATTCAATAATATTAAATTGATTTACCTTTTTTTCTTTTGAATTTTTCACAGAGTGTGTATTTCTTTTGCCGCTATAAAAACAAATTATAAAAATGTTATTTATTTATATATACTTTATTGTACACCAAATGAAAAATATATAAAAAAAAACCTTAAACTAACAAAAAATATACGTTCACGATACGGAACCCTATCGTATGCGAGTCGGACTCGCACTTCACCGGTTGTATTTCTGTACCTTTTTTTTTTTTTTTTTTTCTGTACCTAAGTTCATTTTCGGATAAAGAACCTTTTATCTACTTATTCTGACTCGAACTTGGCTTTTTATCCTAAAGCAACAACAGTCAGAACAACTTTTACAACCCAGCTTCGATACGGAATCCTAAAAAAGATTAATACTGCTATCAAACGAGGGCTGTGGTTGGCGAGATTGATTTCTCTGGAGATAAAACTCTTGACAGAGCTACTAAAGCATCCGTTAAGAGATTAGTTACAGCGGGACTGAAAGATAGCTGAAAAAGGAATGGATTTTTTAAACTAGTTTGTTTTACAAGCTTTATATTAACTTGCAATGTATGTATGTTTGTCCGGGTGGAATCTTGCAACTGAATTTTAAATCAGAGGGCCAATTCTATTAATTTTTAACAACTTTCGCATTCGCATGCTTAGCTATGTAACGTCATTTTAATTCCAATATTGGCAGATCATCTAAGATGGCAGACTATATAGTTATTTTTTCTGCACTGCCACAGTATGGGTATCAAATGAAAGGGCTTGCTAAGGAGCACACGAAAACTAATACAACGTCACATTAAATAAAAAAATATGGAAGACCATCCAAGATGTATAAAACTTTTTTTTTAAATATCGTTAATTTTTATAGTATTGTAGCAGCGTTATTTGGTTTCTGCTAACATTCGTATATCGAATAATCTTCTGATAAAACATGAAAATCTCGTTGTCACAGTTTTTGTTATCTAATTTCTACCAAACGGGTTGACCGATTTTTATGAAATTGTTTGTATATTTTTGGTAGGTCTGAGATTAGGTCGTTCGTAGATATTTTTATGGATTTCTTTTTAAATTTTATTTTCATTTTAATGGATCAGCTATTTTTTTTTTTAACTTTCTATTATACGTATGAATGAGGATAGATGGGATAGATTTATTTGGCACACATTTTGAGGCACACAACAGTACGTTTACCAACATCTCAAAAAAGTAAAAGAAAAAAACAATTAGAAAATTCTTTTCTTTAATTTATTTATTTATTTAACAATTTATGTACACACACACAAATAGATAGCAAAAAAGGAGACAGAAAATTAGGTACAAAGGTGATGCATATTCAAATAATTCTGTTTTGGTTTTTAACCGACTTCCAAAAAGAAAGAGGAGGTTCTCAATTAGGTTGGTATTCCATACTTAATACATATAATTCTTCCGTTACTGAGTGACTGAGAGATTCAGTGACTTAGTGACTGACAGACATAGCACAGCCGTAATAGGGAATAAGCAAAAAAAAAAAATTTATTTGCAAAATAAAATACTTATTAGGTCTAGTAAACAATCATGAAATCATTTTTTAAATACCTTCATCATTTATTAAGTTATACAGCTTCAAAGACTACAGTTAGAAAGAGAAGTCCGATACGTAATGTGACGTCAAATTACACGATGACTGTACAGCTGCCATAGAAAACAGCGTTTTCGCGAGAGGGACAGATATATTTGCTTAAAATAATTGTATCTCGTTCGTTTTTCGAGCAATTTAGATTCTAATTTCACAGTTAGTATTATATTTTCGAATACTTTTAGATAAACTGTTCAGATCATAAATACTTTTTTCATGCATATTCCCTTTTACCGGTAAAAGAAAGCTGACATTTTGCATGTAGGTTCCTTGGGGAGTTTAGGAGAACACTTAAAGAAGATTTCCCGAAATTCTTACGGGAAATAGTGTGCAAAAGCTAGTCTACTGCACATAATTCACATACAGGCCCTATCATAATACCAGCGCTGTGTTATTTATGTATTTAAAATATCGCAGCATATGCTGAGATAGGGACCTTTTTGGCCCCGCACTGATCAATTTTAATGTTATTATCTGTATTTTGCAGTATTTTGCTTCTGTCTGTTTTTGTGCGAGTCCCAAATAAATATTTTTCTTTCTTCTTTCTTTAATGAATGATGAACATACAGAATAAAAGAAATATCCCACCCGAATATAATTTCTGCCCTGATCCATCATACATTAAGGTTATAACTCACTGAGGTTTGATATAGATGAGAAGGGTCGTGCATACGTTTGAGTTAGGTTATAGCCTCTTGCCTCTACATACGGTAGGGTTCTGAACATCTGAACGAAAAACGGAACCCTTATACAATATTTTTTTTATTTGAAACTGTAAACCTTTGCATGCCAATGTGACGGTATAATATGGAACACTTCTATTTGTCTTAGCGTTATAATATGTAACCTTCCTCGATAAATGGGCTATCTAACACTTAAAAAAATTTTCAAATCGGACCAGTATTTCCTGAGATTAGCGCGTTCAAGCAAACAAACTCTTCAGCTTTATAATATTAAAAGCATAGATTTATGTACGTTAAGCTGTTGGTCCCGGCTATCATTTCGAGATCTTTGGCAGTCGTTACGGATAGTCAGAAGACAGGAAATTTGACACCAGTCTTGTCAAGGAGTACCGTGCTACCCAGTTAATGGGTTGTGGAGGTCTGGTAGGCAGCCGCTCCACGTAAAACACCGGTATTCAGCTGAATCTGGTTTGACTGGGCCGACCCCAATATAGTTGGGAAAAGGCTAGGCAGCTCAATTCAAATCAATTTCAATTTATTCACATTTTTAACAGTAAAATGTGTATAAATAGTCACAGAAAGATAATATTATATAGTAAAAATCTTACAAACGGTAATTAATGGTTATCTTAAACTAGTTTAAGGCTAAAAATTTACTACAGGTAATACAAGATATTTAACCAAGAACTTAAAATATATGTAGTGACCTGCCCGAACTAGTTTTATTTAAACCTGTGTTTCAGGCCAACACACAGATGATAGGCCTGTTATGTTAATAAATAATTAAATAAGAAAAATTATGTCTGGAGGTAGTTTATATCGGGTACATTAAGTGGGCCGCCTTTTTAAAGACGTCTAAAATGGCACCGTGTATTTGGATTTGTCATTATTATGGACATGGTCTAACATAAAGATTTTATTCATCAGTTTTATTTAGCAACGGGCCCCTCTTGTCCCGTAATCCATCACACTTTAAGGTCATAACCCAAGGTCATAAAAGGGTTTGATAAAGATAAAAAGGGTCACCGAAGGTTTGAGTTAGGTCCGCATTTAGACTTTTACCTTTTATTTACAGGGTATCAGGGTGCCTGAATGTGGATGAATATTGTGAATCCATTTAGTATTTTAGTAGAGTATATGTAAGCAAATGCGGAACTTTAAAGACATTGCAAAGAAATGAACCTCTTCTTAATATATAACTGTAAATTACGTGTCACGTTGTTTGTCCGCGATGGACTCCCAAACCACTTTACCGATTTTAATGAAATTTACACGTTGTGTGCAGTTTGATCCAACTTGAAAGATAGGTAGCTTACATCTCAATTTATAGTCGCAATATTATTTAGAAGTGATGTGACGCAGACGAAGTTTCGCGGGTCAGCTAGTTTAATTTAGTTTCGTTATTTATCGATATAATATGTCCGAGACATACTTTCTCCAAACAAGTGTATTAAATTTTTAATACTTAACTTTATAGGTCCTACAGAAATGGATGGACAAATTACGAATAACCAAGCAAAAAAAAACAATGATTAAAGTAATTTACTCACCCATCCATGGACCGATCCCAGCTAGCGTTGCTTAACCTTTAACCATGCAGGTATTATTTTATATTTACCCACAAACTCCTCTGCCATAAAATGTATTTAAAACAATATTGAAGGATAATTAATTAATGAGAGATTTGCAAAGGGCAAATTAATAATCCCATTTGCGATGCTACGATTGCGTAGGCGTAAACGCTATTTTTTAAATAATTTTAGGGAGGCTTTCTTATGTCAGTGAAATGTCAAATTTGACAAAAACTCGAAGGTTTCGTATGTCTACTTTACGTCCGTCTGTCTGTCAGCGAACTGTATCTCAACAACCGTAATACGTAGACAGCTGACATTTTCTCAAAGTGTCTATTTCTATTGCCGCTATGACAAGAAATAAAACTTTATTTAAGAATTAAACGGGCCAGACATACAAAAACGTGTCTTTATCGGTTTATGGTACGGAACCCATCGTGTGAGAGTCCGACGCCCACTTGGCCGGATTCTTTCATGTTCCCGTGACATGATTTTCGTCTTTCATACGGGCGAAGCCGTTAGCGTAAGTTAGCAAAGTGATAAAATACTTTAAACTCCGTTTTAATTGTGACCGCATTTTTGTTTCATCCAAAAATGTTTCAAAATGCCCGCTTTGCCAACATTTTGAGGGTACTAAAAGACAGAGACATTTTTGAGGTAAATTCTATCTTTTATAAGGTTAAAACGACTATCTTGTCATAAAGCTGGTTGGGCATTGGACGGAGCAAAACATCACGAGTTTTTATAAAGAGATTGGCAGAGATGTAGGTTTAGCATTAAACCGGGGTTGCAAAATGTGCTTGTGTCCTACAAAAATCTAGTCCGTCAGTTAGAATATCAAAAAATATTTGACCCGTGTTTTTTCTTTTCTTACGGGAACCAAAATTGACGAAGTTACGACGCTTTTAAAATTCTTAGTACGTCACACCCTCGCATAATTTTTAGTGAGTCGTGACGTCACGAGCCCCCACTCCCGAGTTTTGATGCGTTTTATCTTTGTCAATTTTCAATAATTTACAAAAAAAAATACGTATCCATTATTTTTCAATACTCTAACTGACGGACTAAATAGTTTTTCAATTTGTGGATGATGGAATCTAGCCTATTGTGCGGGAGATACCGCAGTCGTGGAACGCAAAGGTAGTTTGAAGGAACACGGATGGGTTTTAGTCTGTCACTCCCTTCCACTTCGCCCACAGCATTTCATGATGACTTATCAAAAACAAATTGTTTGAAATAATAATCATCTTTTCTCGTATTCTTTCCCTCTTGTACAATGTGCTCTTTTCCCCTTCCACTCCTCTTTATCTAAAGAAACGATTCCAGTTTCTTTGCGACTCTCACACGAGATTACTTAGGTCATCAGATAACTTGAAACTAAAAATGCCAATGCATTCCACTACCTTTCTAGACAATTATTTTACAGTCCAAGCCGCTCGTCTATGGAATGCATTGCCTGTAAGGATTAAACGCGCCCCATCGCTGCCTGTCTTTAAAAAACTTACTTGTCACTGTGATTCCTTTCTATCTGTAATTTCAATATTGTTGAACATTTTCTAACTTTATAATAAATATGTATGTATTTCTGTATTTATTATAGTAGTTATATAGTAATGCTGTATTTCTGTTTGTTTTGTTTTTCTATGTAACTTCATACTTGCTCCAAGTGCAACCCCATTTCGTGTCCAGGCTATCACTTTCCATTCCAGGTTGCCTGAAAGAGATCGCGGAATGCGATAAGGCCGCCATTTGTATGTCTTTAGTTTAAGATTTTCTGTTCGTACCTATTTTAATTTGGTGTACAATAAAGTATATATAAATAAATAAATCATCATATCAGCCGAAAGACATCTACTGCTTGACATAGCTGACTCCCCCAAGCGTCGTCAAAACGACCAGTCCTGTGCGTCTCGCATCCACCGGCTACCCGCGACCTTCACCAGATCATTGGTCCACCTTGTCTCCAGAACTTTTCGGCCCCATCGAACATCTGTTCTGCGAGCAATGTGCCCTGCCTACTGCCACTTTAGTCTGGCGAACCTTCGCATGAAATAATACTTCTGACTGAATTTCAATCACAGTAGTCAATATGTACAGAGATCAGCCAAGTACGCCGGGTATATTATAATGTACAAGTGTGTGATCAGACACAGGTGTCGAAATTTCATATTAAAATAAAAACATTTGAATTAAAAGAGTTACACTATAAAACATAATACTAATAAATAATTAATCAGACAAAAAAAAATACATTTACACTTTCCAATAAATAGAATTCAAAAACAAAAAAAAAATGTCAGATACACGCGGTATACAGAAATCAGCCAAGTACGCCGGGTATATTATAATGTACAAGTGTGTGATCAGACACCGGTGCACTTCCTCTACCATCACTTTCATATTTCTCAGGGACGGCATCCCGACATGACCGGAGAGATCAGCCGGCCGATGCTGTTAATGTTTCGAAGTGAACACTTAGGCGAAGTAAACGACAAAGTGAGCTGTCAAACCATACAAATAAGATAGAATGACAGTCAGACTTGTCGTTCACTCCACCTAAGTGATCACGGTGAGATGTCGACTGAATCGACCAATGGCTATGCGTGCTGCTTCTTTCGTCACCCAATAACAGACAAACATCAAGCGTTGCTTTGTTAATCGATCCGCGCGATCGTTATTATTTAGAGCTCCTCAAAATTTCATCAAACATAAATCCTCTCAAAACACAACTTCTACTGAAATCATTGAGACATTCGAAAATTAATTATTCACACAAAAGCGCAGGCGGGCCGGAAACGCCGCCATATTGGTGGAAACGGCTCGTTACCACCGTCGACTCACTTCCGGCAGCCATCTTGAATACGTCACCGGCGTCATTGTGCCGCCTTCTGTAATTGTTAATTGGATAGATTTCTGTTAAATTAGTTTTTTTAAATGGTTGAAGAGTTGATTTGGGGATTTAAATTATTTTTGTCAGCAAATATAACAATAAAAAAACTTTTCGTTTCGACTTATACTTTACACTGACCCACGCAACTTCTTCTGCGTCACATTTTCCATTAATGCTCGGCTCCTTTTAATCTTTGCGTATTGATATAGCATAGAATAGTAGCCTATATTCTTCCTCGATTCATAGGCTATCTAATACTGAAAGAATTTTTCAAATCGGACCAGTAGTTCCTGAGATTACCCCTTACATACAAACTTACAAACAAATTTTACCACTTCATAATATTAGTATAGATATAGATTATAAAGTATAGAAGTATAGATAAAGACTGGTATTCAGCTGAATCCCGACCGGAAGCTGACCCAATATAGTTGGGAAAAAGCTAGGCAGATGATAATAACGTTTTAATTTTGACTCACGTAAAAACTTTCTTACAGGAACCTACAAACCATCACCACCATGGGCGTCGCATCAGACGGTTTCACCAGCAGATGGCGCGCGAAGATTGCCGCCCTGAGAGAGTCCAGGAAGCTGGTCCTGGTGATCGTGGCCATCGCTCTACTGCTTGACAATATGCTGCTCACCACTGTCGGTAAGTGACCAGCTGCTGGGTTTTTGGCTTAAGGTCCTATGACCCCTACCTGAGGTAGAAGACGTCCAGATTAGTCCTCCATCGCGAACGATCTTGAGCTCCACGCCACACGCTTCTGCCGACAAGGTGCGTTGTCAGGTTTGACGGGGATGTCCACGCTTCCTTTTCCCTTGAGGATTCCAGTCCATGGTCTGTTTGGGAATATTATTTATTTATTATTCCTTTATTTCAGGGAACAGCCCATACAAAATACAATAAACTTATACAACAACAAAATATAAAAATAAACTAATACGTATAAAGTATGACCTTTAAGACACACGAAGTGACGGCGTCGTGTTACGGTGCGCGGTGTCACATAGCCTGTCACGAAAACGTCGGTAGACTACACCCTTCGGCCAAAACTCTTCCTTTAGGAACTTGTCGAGATGTTGTGTCGGAACCAGCACCACAAACGACTTGAAGTTGGTGTTGTGACGCGGCTCTAACTTCTCGACCCTCAAGGTCCAGCTGGTCTTCACCTTCATGTACTCCACGATCTCCTGAACCTTCGTGGAGTGATGTAGTCGGGACGCATACAGCAACGTTGTAGGTACCGCTGCACGTAGCAGCAATTTGGTCCATCAGTCCATTACCGCATTGATTGCGACAAGTAGGCTTCTTCTTCTTCTGCACTTTGGTGAAGCCATCCTCATCACACTCTTGCTTCGTTGGACAGCGCTGTGTGTGCTGTGTGTTGTTGTTGTTGTTTGTGGAATATGATTGGGATCCCTCTGGAGCGTGTGACCAATCCACCTCCACTTCCGACGCTTGATCTGGCGGTCGATGGGCCTCTTGTGGCATTCCTCCAACAGCTCTACGTTAGAGATTTTTATTTATTTATTTATTTAAAAAAAAACACAGGATTACAGGATAGGATTTAGGATTTTTTTACAGGATATCCCAATACAATAGTGGTTTACAACACAACAAACAATTCAAAACATCAACTTACGGCTAATACTTAAAATCTAAACTTAAAAAAATAGAACACAATACTAAATTCTAAAATCATCATCTGAAGTCAGACTACTACCCATAACTAATATTTAACTATAACTAACAAAATTCAACAAAACTCTTGCGAATTCACTCATATTGCACGAAAATATGTCAATCCTCTCGTGTACTTCATTTAGTACATGTATTGTGCGGATAAGGGGTGTTTTTGACAGCAGGTTGGTTTTGGCAGCCGGCACGGCCAGCAGTGGCGGTCGCCGCCGCCGCCACACGTACCGGTCAGGGACGCACAGCTTCAGGTGACGCAACACACCCGGGTTACATTCTACTCCACGCAGGAGCTTTAGTGCATACGCCGCGAGCGCAAACTCCCTGCGCACTCTGAGTTCGTTGTACCCCACCATACCCAGTACAAACAGTGTAGGATACATCAGCGGGTAAAATGGGTACACCCCTTAAAGTTTGAAATACAAGTGTCTTGTAAATTTATTCTGGACTCGCTCCAGCATGACATTGTATTTCGCTTCATGAGGAGCCCATATCACCGCACTGTGTTCCAAGTGACTCCTTACTAAAGCATCATACAGCACCCTGAGTGTGTTAATATTTGTGAATCCTTGCGACTGTCTCAGCACGAAACCAAGGTTTCTGTACGCCTTCTTGCAAATTTTAACCACATGATCCCGGAAAGTTAGATCCGGGGTAAACAGTACTCCTAGATCTCGTACCTGAGACACTCGCTGCATCGGCGCTTCTTCTACTTTGTATTCGTAGGCTAAGGCAGTCTTCGCGCGCGTAAATGTCATCACTGAGCATTTCGCTGTGTTGAAATAGAGTTTATTTTTATGGCTCCACTCTACCACTCTTTCTATATCTTCCTGCAATCTCTCACAGTCCGACTCACCCTTAACCTCGAGCAGCAACTTGAGGTCATCCGCAAACAATAAACATTAACTATATTTGACTACGTCTGGTAAGTCATTTATCATTAAAATAAATTCGAGAGGACCCAAATTGCTGCCCTGGCTCACGCCTGACCTGGTGTAGTATAGCTCGGATTCGAACCCGTTGAAGTCAACGTACTGCTGTCGGTCTTTCAGGTAGCTGGCGAAGAACTGCAAGAGCTGCGGTGTGCAGCCAATTTTTGCCAGCTTCATTAGCAGTACATCATTATCGACGGTATCGAATGCCTTTTTGAAATCAAAATATGCCGCGTCTACCTGTACACCAGCATCGATGGCCGGAACCAGACGCGTCATGAAGTT
Organism: Ceramica pisi; assembly: GCA_963859965.1. Taxonomy (NCBI): domain Eukaryota; kingdom Metazoa; phylum Arthropoda; class Insecta; order Lepidoptera; family Noctuidae; genus Ceramica; species Ceramica pisi. The sequence goes on along the minus strand of OY982556.1, from coordinate 3,014,006 downwards.
AAGCAGATTAGTGGCAGTGCTGCGCGCCGGCCGGAACCCGTGCTGCGCGTCCGATAGCTGTGCACTCACTTGAGCCTGCACGCAGCGTTGAATGGCAGACTCGATCGTCTCAAATCGTTGCTATTTTGGTATGAGTTGAAAGTTCTTTGAAAGAAGTAATATCCCAAGTTATTTTATAATAATGTCGTTATTCTTATGTTATGAACGTCGTTATACAGTACAAGCTATTTTTTTTATCATTGTTATATCAGCCGAAAGACGTTCACTTCCCACACGGAAATCATCGCATTTCAGATTTCAAACGAATGCTAATTTCCATGACCATCAATTATTTAGAAATATCGTTTATTATTATTAGAATTCAGAACTACATAAGTACTTTAATTTCCTTTGTGTTGTTATGATTTCCGTCTTCTGAATACACCTCACTTTTCTTACAACCATTCAAATAATCTTTTATTCCCTCTGTGAATTCGTTAAGTATTTCCCAGAGAATCTTTTCTAAGGAAAGATGGGCCATTACGCGATCTACTGAATTGCAAATGAAGTGAACCACTCTTCTGATTGTGGACGCCATCTTGGATCGTGCCCGACCGGGTAGGAAGCGGTTCAAACGGTTCCGATTTTGAATTGGAAAGAGGGAGAGTAAAGTATAGTGTGTTCTATTGTAGTTGTGTTCTTTTATAAACAAACTAGCTGAGCCTCGCCACTTCGTCAGCGTCACATTTGACATAAATGCTCAGTTCTTCCCTTACACTCCTCAAAGAACCTACCTATATGCCAAATAACAGCTTTTTACGACAAGTAGTTTCGGCTGTGCGTTTTATATAAATTGACGAAATGTTGCCCGCGACTTAGTACGCACATATTTATTTATTTAAATACTTTATTGTACACCTAATTAAAATAAATAAAGGAAACAATAAACTAAAAATCATACAATTGGCGGCCTTATCGCATTCCGCGATCTCTTCCAGACAACCTGGAATAGATAGATACATATCACGTTTTTACGAAGAACGGCTGCTTACCAAACCTCCACAACCTATTAACTGGGTAACACGGTATTTCTTGGCAAGACTGGTGTCAGATTTTCTAGCTTCTGAAAATTCGTAACGACTGTCAAAGATTTACAAATGACAGCCGAGACTAAAGGCTTAACGAGCTTTCCGAGGCATGGAGGAAACTCGGTATGTTAAGATGATCACCCATCCACAAGCCGCCCTTGGCAAGCGTTGCTTAACCTAGAAGATCGACCTGTGCGGCTTTTATTATTTAGTCACGAGCTTTATATTTAACTAGCTGACCCGCGCAACTTCATCACACACGTCACATTTTCCATTAATGCTCAGCTCCTATTTGTCTTAGCGTGATGATAAATAGAGCCCAAACCCTTCCTTGTTAAATGGGCTATCTATCACTGAAATAATTTTTCAAATCAGACCAGTAGTTCCTGAGATTAACGCGTTCAACCAAACAAACAAACAAACTCTTCTGCTTTATAATATTAGTATAGACTAGCTACCCCACGCAACTTCGTCTGCGTCACATTTGCCATGAATGCTCCGCTCCTATTCGTCTTAGCGTGATGATATAGCCCATAGCCTTCCTCAATTATTAGGCTATCTAACACTGAAAGAATTTTCCAAATCGGACCAGTAGTTCCTGACATTAGCGCGTTCAAGCAAACAAAATCTTCAGCTTTATAATATTAGTATAGATGTATTAAACAGTTATGAATAACGTCGGTCGTTCTTTTGAAACTAAAAAAAATTGTGTTTCATTCAATATTAATACACTATTTGCGTAAACGATAGTGTGAACTAGTGTGTCATCGTCATACAGCCGAAATACATCATGCTGGACATTTGCCTCCCCCAAGAGTCGCCACAACAACTCGTCCTGTAGTGTGTGACTGTTGAGTTTACTCAATGTTTGTATACCAAATGAGACATTGCATTGTTGTGAGAGTAAACTTAAGTTCCATTGTTTTCTTAATGAAATGCAGCGTCTTTGTATACATACAGGGTGTCCCAGAACTCAACGTCAAGCCGGAATCGGTGATAGGACAAATCATAGTAATAGTTACCAGATGAATATAAAAAAAAAAAATGTCATGTAAATATTTTTCTTTTAATTAAGTAATTAAAAGAAAAATATTTACATGAACAAGATTTTTTTTTTGACAGTTATTTCTTTGTTTTTTCGAAAAATGAAAATAACTATGAATTTAAAACAACAGTTTAGACAGGCACTACTCAAGATTTCAAAAAAAAAAACAAAAAAAAGTAAATATGTATAGCTATGGGGGCCGAGTCACCCGCGTCCGTAGGAGAATACCCTTCAGCGAATCCCTACACGTGGTCCCTGGGTGGTGCTAAACAGGTGACACTAACCGCCTCCGTGGTCTAGTGGTTATACCACCTGATTCAGACCCAGAGGTCCCGGGTTCGATTCCCAGCGGGGGCAAATTTTTTTTTTGCTCGGTTTGGTTGGTGGTAGGACTTCTTCTAAGTCCGCCTGGCAAGCTACCACCATCATGTCTAAGTCTGTCGCCATAACAACAATGTTAACAGCATTGTTGTGTTCCGGCAGTTAGAGGTATGATAGCCAGTTCCTCTGTGTAAGAGGATTCCGGGTGAAACTCGCTTCCATCTTCGGCCTAATCATCACTTTCCATCAGGTGAGATTTGGGCCAAGAGTTTCCCCGTTTTGTATAAAAAAAAAAAAAAAAAAAGCTTCCTTTAGCTATATATCTTTACTTTTTTCGTTTTTTTATTCGCTCAAAGCCATCATCACGGGGTGTACATTTTTCGAAAAAAAAAGAAATTAAGTAGGTACCGTATTTTTTTTTATATTTTTCTGGTACCTAACTATTATGATTTGTCCTATCACCCGATTCCGGCTTGACGTTGAGTTCTGGGACACCCTGTAAATCCGTTAGTTCGGATATGTTTTGAGAAAGGTTGGCCTATCCGGTTTATGTGTGTACTAGTATCAGCTAGCGAACATACTCCCGGGAAATATACCTATAGCTTCTGTGTTATTGCAGACTATAATTTATGACTTGAATCTACCCTGGCGATTGGGAGTGTCATGCTCACTCAAAAGTCTAGCTGATGGTGTCGTATGCGTTGGATCATTTGGCTCTCTTCAAAATGGTTGAGCCGAACGTTGCTGGCGCATGCGTCATGTTCGTGAACAGGCGCCGTCAGTTGGGACTGGTCATTTCTCAGCTGCCATGGTTTATTTTAATTATTTCTTTGAGTTGTTCCTTTTTTATTCCTGACGCTATTTTCCTGCTCTTCTTTTACGTCTTTCATGTATGAATAAATCTAAGCCGATTTAAATAAAACTTTGTAACAATGAAGATTCTTGCACGTTCTTTTCATGTTCTTTTCTTGTGGGGTCACCTGATTTAAAAGACATAACCATACTAAGACAACCGGTTCCCTTTTAAATTTTCCATCACTGGCGCTACTTTTAAACTGCCTCTAATTTATGCATTCTAGCTTTATCCATTCTCGATACTCCACAAGTCCATCTCAACATTCTCATCTCCGCTACATAAGTACAATCATTTTTCAATGATTTCTTGAGTCTTTTTTTTTCAAACCTCTAGTTTAATTCTTTCAAAAGTATTAATTAATTAATCAGAATATTGGCTGTTTTTTTTGTTTGTTTGTTCAGCGCTATCTTCGCTAATTGACAATCGATTGTGGTGATTTTTCAACAGGAAATTTAGACGATCTTTTTATTCTGGCTACATTTTTCTTCGCGTCCCTGAAACACAAAGGTTAACGTTAACCTATAAGGAACAGTGTGTGAGGGTGAGTTTTAGTCAGTAAGAGTCTGACACTCCCTTCCATTCCCCTCAGAGCAGAGGTCATTATGGACTTCCCAACAAAAAAGAAAAGACTAAATACACTTTCTCTCAAAAATGCTTGGAAATGTGAGCATTATTTTGACAACCTTCTTCGAGATAAATCGAAATTGCTGTACTGGCCAACTACATGCGAGCAGCGGCCGGCAAAAAATGCATGAAAATCCATATCTGTCGTGTTCAGCGGCCAAATAAATTACATAGTAAACTCATATCTGTCGTGTAATTTAAAAATGGAACGATATTTTACTCCGGAACATAGCAACCGAGGAGGTAACTTATCAAAGGTTTAATTTAAATTTCGAACTGGTTTGCAAATAGAGAGCTCTTAATTGAAAAAAAAAAAACAAAAGAACAGTTTAACGCTGGTAAAATTATTGTTGTTCGTTGTTTGTCATTGATTTTGAAAAGTGATTTTATGTCAAATAAAATATTCTGCCTATGTACTACTTAGTTTTGAGGAGCTCGTGGCTAAATAAAACAAGCCGCACGGGTCGAAATTCAAGGTTAAGCAACGCTTGCCAAGGTTGGTCTGTGGATGGGTGACCATCTTAACCAAGTTTCCTACGTGCCTCGGAAAGCACATTAAGCCGTTGGTCCCGGCTGTCATATATACCTACATCTTTGGCAGTCGTTACGGATAGTCAGAAGCCAGTTAATCTGACACCAGTCTTGCCAAGAAGTACCGTGTTACCCAGCTAATAGGTTGTGGAGGTCTGGTAGGCAGCCGCTCCGCGTAAAATACTGGTACTTAGCTAAATCCGGTTTGACTGGAAGCCGACCCCAATATAGTTGGGAAAAGGCTAGGCAGATGATGATGTACTACTTAGTTTTAATTTCCGCGCATTATTTGAGAAAAGTATAACACACGCCTTGGCCACAACCAAGCATTGATGGGCTTACGTATGTGTGACCATCAATGCCTCTTTTGCTGGCCGCTGAAGTAATGTACTATTTCTTGACGCAATTAAAAAGGCTCAAAGAATTATATAATATGCTCTACTTTTTGAGTTCTTCACTCAAGTTTTTAACAACTTAAATTCTTCATAAAAAAGAACTGTAGTAATCAAATCCTCCGTCTCAAACACACAACCTCACTTCTACTCAAGTCGGTTCAGCACGGAAGCTGGGGCAATTTCCCCGTCGGCGAGATCAAAGTGAAATTCACTTAGACGCCTCATCAAAGAGCCGGCTACTAGTGTTGGGGCTTCGTTGCAAGATTGTCGATAAAATTGTAGGTTTACGGAGTTTAAATTGATTAGCTGGCGTTTATAATGAAAAATGAAGGATATCTTTTCCTTCATTTTTCGTTTTAATCGCCATTGCCCACGCCAAATAACTGTGCTATTCTCTTCAGCGCTTTTACTGATAGTGTTTTGAAAATTGGTTAAAGGTAGTTTGTTTTTAAAACATCGGTTAGGCATTTTTACTGTTTTAAATACATGCTTCTCGTCACCATTTGCCTAGCCTTTTTCCAACTACATTGGGGTAGGCTTTCAGTAAAACCGGATTCAGCTGAGTACCAGTATTTTACTTGGAGCGGCTGCCTACCAGCCCACAACCAATGTGTTAATCATCTGTGTAACACATGCTTCAAATGAGAAAAAAAATCACTATTAAAATACTCCGATTTAGAGAAGATTCAGAACTTAACAAGCTTGTAACTAAACAAACTAAACTACACTCTGTGGTCGAGTGGCTCAGGGTTTAGCCTTGTGACCCGGTGGTCCTGGGTTCGATTCCCACGATATGCATACTTTGTAAAGTTGTTTCCGGTTTTGGCTAGGACATTGCAGGCTTGAATCACCTGATTGTCTGATAAAAAGATATTTCCGTGCTTCGGAAGGCACGTATGTATCGAGCCGGTGGTATCAGCCACCAAATGGCGGTCGACAAATAAACCAAGTCAGATGCCCTTGAGGTGGTTTAGGAACTTTAACACTACGTTGTGTGGGGCCGTTAGACCTTACTACCCACACGATAAAAAGAAAAATAAACAAACACTCTCCTCCTCTTTTTTATCTTAAGTTGGTTCGCTTCAAAGTAAGCTAAAATTTTTGGGGGCCGAGTCACCCGCGTCCGTAGGAGAATACCCTTCAGCGAATCCCTACACGTGGTCCCCGGGTGGTGCTAAACAGGTGACACTAACCGCCTCCGTGGTCTGGTGGTCATACCACCTGATTCAGACCCAGAGGTCCCGGGTTCGATTCCCAGCGGGGGCAATTTTTTTGCTCGGTTTGGTTGGTGGTAGGACTTGTTGTAAGTCCGCCTGGCAAGCTACCACCATCATGTCTAAGTCTGTCGCCATAACAACTATGCTAACAGCATTGTTGTGTTCCGGCAGTTAGAGGTATGATAGCCAGTTCCTCTGTGTAAGAGGATTCCGGGTGAACCTCCTTTCCTTCTTCGGCCTAATCAACACTTTCCATCAGGTGAGATTTGGGTCAAGAGTTTCCCCGTTTTGTTTAAAAAAAAAGCTGTCCTCTTCTATAATATTTTTACCGATATCAAAATTTATCGACAGTATCCCCTCACTAGCCAAGACAGGGTCCTTGTAGTCACATTTCAAATCATATTTCGTCGAGTTTTCACCCTTTTGCTTCGGGCAGAGTATAACTTTGTTAAATAGTTGGAAGTTGCCTTTTGGTTGTTGGCGGCTCGGGTTTGTAATAAGTCACGCTGAGAGATATGAGTTTTGCGTTGGTGTTAGGTTAGGTTATTTGCGTCCGTCGCTAACAGGTAAAGCGGGTTTTGCAGTATACGGCACAAGTTATGACATGCCTAGTTTTTATAACATACTAGATTTTTCCCGGATCACACTACGTTCATGCATATTCCGTTTCCCGTTCCCGACAATTTCGGAAAATCCTCTCTTAGCTAACTTACAGTTCCCAAGGAACTTCATGACGAATTCCAGCTTTCTAGGACCAGTAGTTACGGCTGTGCGTTTAACTGATGAATTTTATATTTTATTTTAGGACAACACCACCAATGTCCAACATCTATATCTATCTATATCTATACTTATAATAAATCTGTAGAGAGGTCAATTCTGTACATGAAATATATTTCCAAAATAACTATCAGGGGGTGATTAGGGATCGATACTGATGCCAAAAATGCAATCAGTACAATTTTTGTCTGTCTGTCTGTCTGTCGGTCTGTCTGTCTGTCTGTCTGTCTGTCTGTATAACCGTTATAGAAACAAAAACTACTCGACGGATTTTAACGAAACTTAGTACGATTATTATTCATACTCCTGAGCAGGTTATAGTATACTTTTCATCACGCTACAATGAATAGGAGCAGAGCAGTGAAGGGAAATGTTGGGAAAACGGGAGAAGTTACTCCATTTTTTAAGCTTCCGTCACGTGTGCAACCTTAATGGTGAAAGCTACACAGAAATCATGTATGACGGAAATGTTCTCCTTAAAATTATATAAAAAATATCCCACGACAGCATATTTCTATCTTTTATGATTGACGAACAATAACACGTGTAACTCCCGATAGCTTAGCAGTTCGAAGCTTTCTGATTGTATTTGTCTACTCTTACGTTTATAAAACTCTCAGTCGTTCCTAATTAACTTGAATAAAAGTTAACATTATTAACTATTCCATAAAAAAGAATCATAGAAATCGGTATATTAACACCAAAGTAATACATGAAATACGCTAATAATAAGCCATCGCGCGTGAATACTGAATCATGCTATAAGGATTATTTTTGTATAAGGTCGCGAACGCACAGGCAGGCGGCTAGCTTGGCGCCTAGAGGCTAGAGGCGAGTAGCTTCGGAAAACGGCTTACGACAGTTTGCAATATCCATGTCGAGGGGAAGATGGTTATAATTTCGCTTTACACCAAACGAGTAATATTATAAATATAAAAGTTTGGTTGTTTGTTACTCAATCACGCCAGAACGGCTTAACGGATCTTAATGAAATTTAAAACAAAGATAGATTATAGTCTGGAATAGCACATAAGCTACTTTTCACCCCGGGAATATGTTCCCTAGGGATCACGCGGGCAAAGCCGCTGGCAGAAGCTAGTTTTACCTATGTTTGACAATTATATAATAGAACGTGCAACTATACTAGAAAGGTTTACTTAAATAAAAGTGTGAGTGGAACTCCCTGCCGGAGTCTGTGTTTCCTGATAGCTACAACCTGGGAGTCTTTAAGTCAAGAGTGAATAGGTTACTTCTAGGCAAGCGTGCTCCATCTTAGACCGCATCATCGCTTAGCATCATGTGAGATAGTGGTCGAACGCGTGCCTATTAAAAGTAAAAAAAAGTAGAAGCAATCTTGACATGTCTTTTTAATCTTTTTTATTTAAAAGTAGCTAACCCACGCAACTTCGTCTGCGTCACATTTTCCGATAATGCTCGGCTTCTTTTAGTTTTAGCGTGATGATATGTAGCCTTATAAGCCTATAATCTTCCTCGATATATGGGCTATCTAATAATGAAATAATTTTTCAAATCGGGCCAGTAGTTTCTGAGATTACCCCCCAACATACAAACTTACAAACAAATGTTACCTCTTTATAATATTAATATAGATTCAGTTTAAAAATAGTATCTAACAAAAAACTAATGTAAATACAATAAAGATGACTAAATCAATTGAACCATTAGTTTAAGCTGTAGTTTATTTGGTTATGAATAATATAATATATATTTATATGTGTTTGTGTAAAAAGTCACGTCAAGATTGTTGACCTTTATTTAACTAACTAAACCTTTCTAGTAAAGCTTCAACTAGATGATGCCCGCGACTTTGCCCGATTGACAAATTATATACTAAAACCTTTCTCGAAAACCACTCTATCCATTGGTGAAAACAGCACGAAAATCGGTGCAGTACTTTTTGGGTTTATAGCGAACAGACGCGGCGGAGGACCTTGTTTTATACTATGTAGTGGTTCGAAAATGCCTAAAATGGTATACCTATTTGAAATCAATAATTTAAGTAGATAAGTCAGAACTGTACGTGGGCCATCAAAATCATAGAAAAAAATGAAAGAGCTCGCTTAAGTTCTTACTACTTTTCACTTTATTCCCAAAATATTCCAATTCAAAAGTCTATTATTAAAATCTTCATTAATTATGTACGCCTAGTACTTCAGTCCAACCTATTAACCTCAGGAGTGCTTCGGCAAAGTTCGGCAGTTCCCGATGAGAGCCGACCACGTTATATTCGGAATTAACTGTCGTTTCGGGGGCTCTTGACTTAGCAAAGGGCTTTTGAAATTTCGGAATGTCGATCGAATGGTTCGCTCTGATTTCATACGTTTGGGAACTAGGAATTCATGATTTTGTTGTATTTTGGGTTCTTTCAGCAGCCCAAGAATCTATTTTGAACGGGGTCTTGTAAATCCACAATGATTTTGGTTCCTTGGTTATGATTGATTTTTTGATTGATTATTGATTTGATTCCTTGTATACCATGTTTTATGCAAATAAAAATATCTTATCTTATCTTATCTTATGTATTTAAAACGAGGACTCGTTCGTATTGTGTGAACTAAATGAGATGAAATTTAAAAATTGTGTAAAAGGCACACTATACAAACAAGCATATTATAAACTAGGGGAGTACATAGGTACGACGATAAAAATGCTTGGCTCAATGCTGGTCCGCTCCACTTTGATGAATAGGTGAAAACATTGTTGGACCTGCTGAAGATTCCAAGATTATAATCTTTGCATTGTATAATTTTACTCATAAATTATTTCGTAACGAATGAACCAAGATTTTGTAAACACTGACAAATGGTTTAAAAGAGTGTCCATGGAGTTTCTTGCACGTTCTTCTTCTTCTACATAGGATATAGGGACTTTAGGAAATAGGGTCGATGAGTGTGTTTTGTTCCAGAAAAACTTGCTGCTCTTGTCGCTAGCGCGGCAGAATTGGCTTCATCTATTTGACTGACAGACCTAGACTATTCAAAAGTGCCTGTAACTGGTCTATCTATACTAATGTTATAAAGCAGAAGAGTTTGTTTGTTTGTTTGTTTGGTTGAACGCGCTAATCTCAGGAACTACTGGTCCGATTTGAAAAATTCTTTCAGTGTTAGATAGTCCATTTATTGAGGAAGGTTATAGGCTATATATCATCACGCTTAGACAAATAGGAGCGGAGCAGTAATGGAAAATGTGGCACCGACGAAGTTGTGCGGGTCAGCTAGTTTGAAATAAAGGATTTTGTATTTGTTCCGAACAAGTCGCATTTCAAGCTGTTTGATGCAGTTGGTGGCATCAGCAGGTCTAAAATGGCTTTGAATAGGCTCCGAAACTCCTGAACCGATTTGGATGAAATTTTGTGCAAAGATAGTTTGAAACCCGAGGAAGGTCATAAGATAGTTTTTATCCAGGAAATCCCACCGGAACGGGAACTGTGCGGGTAAAACGGGAGCGAAGCCGCGGGCGCGGCTAGTTTTTTGTAAACCCAGTGTTACTCAAAGAAATCATCCAATGACTCCTCCCGCTCTGGGTGTAGCGGGAGGGAGTGTCAGATTCTACTGACTAAAACCCATCCATGTTCCTTCATTGCCTTTGTGTTCTGGAGCCATGGTGTCTCTTGCGAATAATCCCGCGACTCCGGTAGGCGTCGGCCCTTTCGGGCCCAACGACACCTCTCAAGCTAAAATCCATCAAAGCGTTTAGGCTACAGAGCGTGAAAAAGAAATATACATACCTACACTCGAAAAACATAACCCTCCTTATGGCGCAGTCGGGTAAATAACCTCAATCTCCAAACTGTGTTCCTAATACAAATTCATCTCTTACAGTGCCGATCATCCCAGAGTTCCTGTACGACATTCGCCACCCTGACGCGCCGCTGTCCATGTCTCTTGAAGATATCACCTTAGCACCGCCATCACCAACGCCATATTGCCCCTGCCTGCAAGTCAACAACACCGGCCTCATACAGAACGAGACCCAGGCCAGTAAGTTTTGTTGCGTAATAAGGGTATTATACAGAAAAAAATAATAATAATTTTAATTTTGTTTTTATTTTTATTTTAATTTTAAGTTAATTTTGATTTTGATTTTGATTTTGATTTTGATATTGATTTTAATTTTGATTGTGATTTTGTTTTTACTTTTGAATTGATTTTAATTTTGATTTCGATTTTAATTTTGATTTTGATTTTGATTTTTATTTTGATTTTGATTTTTATTTTGATTTCGATTTTGATTATGATTTTGATTCGATTTGATTTGATTTGATTTTGATTTTAAGTATTATTGTTTTATTTTTGTTTGTATGTTGCTGATGTTGAAGCAAAGATAAAATTTGTTGTATAAAACCGTTTTTTGTGCATGTGGTGTTAACCAGTAATTAATTGTTGCACTTGTAAATGTTACTATAGTCATTAAATCAGAAATGTACCTACATAGTGTAAACAATTGTTGGTTAACCTAAATAAATAAATAAATAAATAAATAAAAAAACACAACGGGTTGCACTCCGGGAGTGCCGGCAGAAGTGAAAACTTGAACATTAACGTTGTGCATTTTTGAATCATCGGTCTTACGAATTTTCGATCAGGTCACGTGTCCTGACGCGAGTTTAACATTTTATACCCATCCCAAGAAAAGTACTCAACGCTGTTAAAGAAGTTTTCACTTCAAAAATTAATCGGTTCTTCGAAAAAATTTGGATTTCCAAAAAATATTGGACATATACTTTTGTTACCTATATCAATTCAATTAAACCTGTTGAAGATGAAAAGCATTAAGGTGGAAACGCCAGGGTAGTCCGCGAAATTCAAATATTTTAATGTTTTTTGCAATTTTGCCGATCAGTGTGAAGCTGCATGTTAATCAAAATACGATTCGCGGCCGTAACGCATATTTATCTAAAGAATTATACTCATTTTAATTATCAATATAACCTTCTAAGTTCATACAACTCGATTGAATGACTTTTTCACGAAATAACATTCAATCGAGTTGTATGAACTTAGATGGTTATATTGATGATTGAAATTGTTATAATCCTTTAGATAAATGCTCTTTACAATCGCGAACCGTTTTTGATCAACATACAGCTTCACACTGACCGGCAAATTGCAAAAAAAACATAAAAATATTTTAATTTCGCGGGCTACCCTGAAGCTTCCACCTTAAAGATCAGCGGATTCAAAAAGGCCGCTAGAATTATAATATTAATCACGCAAATATCTGTCAAATTTCATGTTCATCTTTATCGCTAAAGCATTAGGTTCAAGGTACTCTCTGCCTGCGTCTGTATGTCCGAACGCTTACAACCCTAATCTCTTCAAAGTTAGAGTGAACAGGCTCCTTCTGGGTAAGCTCGCTCCATCGTAGACTTTGTCTCTGTCATCTCTGACCAATACTAGAGTCAACAGCAAACCCATCTCAAATAAAATAAAATAAATGTTGATTAGGAAAGACAGTTACAGGTAGCGTGATTTGCTTTCTGGTTCTGCTAAAGGTGCCTTTTTATACTCGCTGCACAAGAAATGATGACGTCGTGTTATACACGACACCCTCCGGCCAAAACTCTACTTTGAGGATCATCTCGAGATGATGAGTTGGAACCCGCACCGCTAACGACTTGAAGCTTGTGTTGTGGCGCGACTCTAAAGCTTGGGTTTCCTAGGATAGCTGTGCCGTCTTAGAGGGGCCGTAATACAGCGGTGAATGACGTCACTAGAACGTTGTCTATGTAAACAAAATGGCGCCGTTTCCAAAAGAAGAGCGGTAAGCGGTAACTGACACAGTAACGTCAAAAAGCGATGCCGCCATTTGCATGACGGCCGTCTTGTATTTTTAATACGTATTTGTGTTTTTTTCACCGGAACAACGTACAAAATGAGTTCGAACTCTTGGAGCAGCGAAGACGACGAATTTTTAATAGATTTCGTACGTAACCATGAAGCTATTTATAATATAAAAAGTAAACTTTCCACATCTCATCACCGTAAAGACGGCCGTCTTTTTGCGTCCGTAATATTACGGCCGCTCTAAGACGGTGCCGCTAACCCAAGAAACCAAAGCTTAACTTCTAGATCTTCAAAGTCCTGTGCGACATTGCAGTTCAATATTATTCTTGTTGCAGTGAACTTGACTATGCAACGAGAAGAGCGTCATCAGGAGCTGATTCATGAGACCGTGGCAGTTGGCATCATGTTCGCCAGCAAAGCTCTCGTCCAACTGCTCGCAAACCCCTTCGTAGGACCACTCACTCACAAGTAAGATCCTTATTGTGTGGGCAGTAAGGTCTAACGGCCCCACACACCCTAGTGTCAGAGTTTCTAAACCGCCTCAAAGGCCTCTGACATGGTTTAACGACCGCCACTTGGCATCCTTGACCACCAGCTTATAGGTACGTGCCTTCGAAAGCAAGGAATCATCTTTTTATCAGACAATCAGGTGATTCAAGCCTGCAATGTCCTAGCCAAACTGGAAACAACTTTATAAAGTATGCTTCACGTGGGAATCCACGACCACCAGATCTTAAGCACAAGCACAAGCGCGTCTAAACAACTCGACCACGGAGACAGTAAGATTTTAATATATGCCTCAACTTGCTACATCTATACTAATATTATAAAGAGGTAACATTTGTTTGTAAGTTTGTATGTAGGGGGTAATCTCAGGAACTACATATCCGGTTTGAAAAAATATTTCAGTGTTAGATAGCCCATTTATCGAGCTAAGGCTATAGGCTATATATCATCACGCTAAGACTAAAAGGAGCCGAGCATTAATGGAAAATGTGACGCAGACGAAGTTGCGCGGGTCAGCTAGTATAATATACAAATCAAAGACTATCTATTACCGCAAGTGTAGTCTACAAGGGCTGGCCTGTAGTGCTATTCTGTAGCATCATTTTCGTGTCTCTCTCAACAGCGGTCGAGTCAGGGAGTCGTCGTCTAGTCTTATTATATTCTCCCTTTGAACCTACGTGATTAATGGACGAGACCATACCATACTTCCTGCGAATTAGTCAATCACACCTCAACAGCTGAATCGATGTATATCATGGGTAAATCATGACCTGCCATAGCATACTTCATCCCATTTTTACGAGTGAGTACCCGTGAGATTATTTTCTTAGGTTTATTATCTTAGAAACACCACACTGCGTTCCAAAACAGGAATAATGGATGTGGGTAAGAAGGCTGCTAGGCTTAAGTAGGATTGGGCGGGTCGCGTTAGCCGCATGTACGTTGACCGTTGGGCAAAAATCTCCACACAATGGGTGCCCGAAGATGGATAGCGCCGCCGAGGCCGCCCCAGAAAGAGATGGCGAGACCAGCTGGACGCGTACCGTGAGGGCTGGCACGAGGTGGGGCGGGAAAAGGCTGTTTGGAAAGACAACGGGTTGCAGAAGTGAAAACTTGAATATTAACGTTGTGCATTTTTGAATCATCCGTCTTACGAATTTTCGATCAGGTCACGAGTCCTGACGCGTCATCCGTCTTACGAATTTTCGATCAGGTCACGTGTCCTGACGCGAGTTTAACATTTTGTACCCATCCCAAGAAAAGTGTCAACGCCGCTAAAGAGGTTTTCACTTCAAAAATATATCTTAAGAACGAGTGGCTAAAGACCCGTTTCGACTCTGAAAGACCCTCTGATTGAGACAGAAGACGGCGGCGGTCGGACATGCGTGTTCACACTAGACGGCCTGTTTAAATGGAAGATGGCGAACGACGGTCGGCAGATACGTTCACACTACATGCGTTACTGGCAGAGCCGTCAGAAAAACCCAGATCCATATCCGGGTTCTGATACCTGGATATGGGACTAAATCTATACTAATATTATAAAGCAGAAGAGTTTGTTTGTTTGTTTATGTGTTTGTTTGTTTGGTTGAACGCGCTAATCTCAGGAACTATTGGTCCGATTTGAAAAATTATTTCAGTGTTAGATAGCCCATTTATCGAGGAAGGCTATAGGCTATATATCATCACGCTAAGACCAATAGGAGTGGAGCAGTAATGAAAAATGTTACGCAGACGACGTTGCACGGGTCAGCTAGTGTGAACATAAAGTTTACTCCCACAGTGGCATAATCCGTCTGTTTTTCCGGTCCGTCTGTGTGAGAACAGGCTCCAGTGCCATTCAGAAATTTTACTAACAAAAATGCTGACAAAGGTTTATTAAAAAGTACTTTTGAATTGATATTCCATTTTATTTCAGGATCGGCTACAGCGTTCCCATGTTCACCGGCTTCATTCTGATGTTCTTGTCCACTTTAAGTAAGTATTTCATAAACGCACGCACTAGGTACTCGCGAAGTAAATCGAAGTTGAGCGAATACGATAGTGTAGAAGGGCAGTTCCCTTCACTTCGTGCAACTTCGCCTCGCTTCGTGCAACTTCGCCTCGCTTCGGGCGACTTCCAGTCGTTGTCGGTTTTTGTGCCCGAGTCAATGGACTCGAAGTGTCCCGAAGTTCGAAGACGAAGCGTCTTACAACACTACTTGGCTCACTTCGGGTCCCGTCGAGCCAAAGTAAATAGTAGTAGTTTTAATACGCGAGAGTACACATTGCAATGGCAGCTGTCACTTGAACGTTATCCATGATGCCTATCGTGAGGGGAACGGGCGACTGGGCTCCTCACGAAGTTGCTCGAGTGTGTGGACACGTACTTTGGACTTCGGTCAACTTCGGAGAGCACTTCGTCGAAGTAACTTCGGGAGTAGTGTGGTGGAGGTTTAACACTTTGCGAGAATCTCCCGGAACAAACCTTGATAACTCGAAACTGTGATAACTATCTTGGTAGATAGTTATTGTATGTCGCTGATGTATGAAAGCAAATGAATTCGCGATGCCGTTCATTTGCTTTCATACATCAGCGGGTTTAAAAAACGCCACTTTAGTAGATCAGCACATCATGCTATGCGACACTGTCAAAAATTTTCACAATTAACTTTGAACTTAATGGTTTAGCGATAAAGATGTATATGAAATTTCACAGATTGTTGTATGATCAATATTATGTTCGTAATATTTTTCTACTGAAGTGGTTTTTTTAGATACATTGAGGACCAATTCGTTCGCATACGCAAGTCAGTCGCAATCTGTCAAAAATGTACGGGATTGAGGCTCTTTTGACAGACTGCGGCTGTCGTACGAATGTTGATTAAAAAATAGTAAAATTAACACTCAGGTCAAAATGGGGAATTTTTAATTGCACACTCTATTTAAAATTCAAGCAAACCATATCTCCCAACTAATTACCCACTGTATAACAAAAATACTGATTTGCACACTAAATTTCGACGACACTAAATAATGACGGTCAACGTCAGGGGCACCCCAAGGTTCGTTTAGTTAGGTTCCTTTAAACCCTGCAGACAGAAATAGGAGCCCCGCAACGGGGCTCCGTCGACCTGCTGACGGAAACGCTAACCCTAGACGGTCGACGTGACGGGGAGTTAGATAATTTTTAGTTAACAGATAGTCATTCAGTAAAACGGTTTAGCTTTATAGATCAAACAGTATAATAGATTTGATTTATTTGATGAGCAAATTTAGTGTGCAATTTAGTATTTTTGGTGGTAACTTCGAATATTTGAATAGAAAAAATTGGATATCCAGTTGTAGTATTAAATACTACCCTTTAAAAATTTGTCCCCTCGCGAAACAAAAGCTGAAAGAATTTTGGGACAGGCTCTAAAACTGCTATTTCAATTTCCTTATCGAGGTATGCACTTTAAACAATACATTATGTTCTCAGTCTTCGCTTTCGGTCGTTCCTACTCGGTGCTGTTCATTGCTCGAGCGCTGCAGGGTATCGGGTCCTCTTGCTCCTCCGTGTCAGGCATGGGCATGTTGGCAGAACGGTATCCTGATGACAAGGTATGGAGCTCACCTTATTACTATGAAAGTTAGAGTTAAGTTGTAGTTTTATTTTTTTATACAAAACGGGGAAACTCTTGGCCCAAATCTCACCTGATGGAAAGTGATGATTAAGCCGAAGATGGAAGCGAGTTTCACACGGAATCCTCTAACACAGAGGAACTGGCTATCATACCTCTAACTGCCGGAACACAACAATGCTGTTAACATTGTTGTTATGGCGACAGACTTAGACATGATGGTGGTAGCTTGCCAGGCGGACTTAGAACAAGTCCTACCACCAACCAAACCGAGCAAAAAATTTGCCCCCGCTGGGAATCGAACCCGGGACCTCTGGGTCTGAATCAGGTGGTATAACCACTAGACCACGGAGGCGGTTAGTGTCACCTGTTTAGCACCACCCGGGGACCACGTGTAGGGATTCGCTGAAGGGTATTCTCCTACGGACGCGGGTGACTCGGCCCCCAAATTAGTATTTGTAGTATTCCATGGAAGCTACTTGTTTCGATATTCTTGTACCATCCCATCTTCTTAGCTCCTCATCCTGTGCTGGAGCTGTTGCTGCGGCATCGGAGAACTTCGAGCAGCGGAAATATAATAACCTCATTGGTTATACTTTCAAGCCGTTTGGGGTTGAAACTCTCGGTTCGTGGGGTCCGAGTGTTCATTACTTGTTTAAAGATCAGTCGGTGACGTCAGCAAGAGGCTAAGCTATAGCCTCACAGTTCCACCCATCATCATCTGCCTAGCATTATCCCAACTTTATTGGGGTCGGCTTCCGGTCAAACTGGATTCAGCTGATTACCAGTATTTTTAACCGACTTCCCAAAAAGGAGGAGGTTATCAATTCGGCTGTATGTTTTTTTTAAGTTTGTTACCTCATAACTCCGACAATTATGAACCGATTTGAAAAATTCTTTTATCTGAAAGGATATAGGTACTTGCAGATTGGTCCCATTTAAATTTTATAAAAATCGGTTACGAACTTTGGATTTTAAATCGAAATAGCTGGAATTCGTCTACTTAGATGATAGTTTTATGTCATCCAAGTAATCGAAATTGCGTATTTTGCTTTTCTGCGATTATGCAGCGGTGTTGTTAGGTGTGGGGTACCTATATAATCCACAAAAAAGTGAAAAATAAAAAACTTTATACAAAAAAAATACAACCGACTTCCAAAAAAAAAACACTACAAAGTAAACAATAACTTTAATTTCGGAAGTCGGTGTCAAAATACGAAGAAACTAACAAAAAGTTTTTTATACAGATTCTAATCTTTATTGCATGGAACGGTTGACACCAGACCTCCGCAACTACAACCCATTTACTGGGTAACAAGGTAGTTCTTGGCAAGACTGGAGTCAGATTTACTGGCTTCTGACAATCCCACCAACTGTCTACAAATGACAGCCGGGACTGACGGTTTTGGTAATGTGCTTTCCGGGGCATGGAGAGGAAACTCGGCATAACCGGTTAGCTACGGAGGTGGAACCATTGATTCCACCTGACGCAACTGATTTTAAACTTTATTTTTATGGTAATTATATTTTATTTTAATTTCCGAACAATTCGAGCGCCGGGACTAAGAGGTTTTTAATATTTGAAGAAGTGGTAGGCGCAGTAGTTGAGCGATTGACTGCTGCGCTGCGTATCGCGGGTTCGATTCTCGCACGTCAAAAATATTTGTATGGCCTACAGATAATTGTTGCTGTCTGGCTGTTTGTGTATGTGAGTTTCACACTCCAACACACCTCCATACTCATTCACAGATACACACGCCCACTGACACACACACCCACCCATACACACACACATACACACAAAATATACATTCACACGCACATAAACACACATTATACAAAACACAGTCTAGTTTCACACGCTGCCATAAACACGATTTTCATATTTTTTTTTGGGACAAGCCCACCACACATCATTTTTCTTTTTATTGGTTTTATAAAAAACGTGTCACTTATACCTAATTAGCACAACGAAACAATTGTTAATTAATCGAGGAAAGGCGAGGTTTATCCCATCACAAGTTTCTTCGGATTACTTTCTGGGAAGCCCAAGCAACTTAATTGTATAGATTTAATATAATAAACACATTTTTTTTGTTTGTAAGTTTGTAATTGCACCCACGGTACAGGAGAAGTTCCTACTGTGGGGCAAAGATTTTCTAAAACACAAAATATTTTGTCACGACCCACAGCATTGAATAATTATGGTTTTGTCAACAGGAACGCGGCAACGCAATGGGCATAGCACTTGGAGGCCTGGCCCTGGGGGTTCTGATTGGTCCGCCTTTCGGAGGCCTCATGTACGAGTTCGTTGGCAAGACTGCTCCGTTCCTGATGCTGTCAGCCTTGGCACTTGGAGATGGATGTGAGTGTCTCTTCAATTACACATGCAGTTGTTTTTAAATCCTGCCAGGGTTGCGGAATTTGTTCGAAAGAGTCACCGCGGCCCTGGAACGCAAAGGGCATTAGGAGGAACACGGATGGGTTTTAGTCTGTAAGAGTCTGACACGCCCAGAGTTGAAGGAGTCATTTGATGATTTCCTGTAAAAAAAGAAAGCACTAAGCGGTACCATTATGTCTTTTACAATGCGCACAGCAAAGGAGTGGAACTCTCTGCCTGCGTCTGTGTTTCCGAACGCTTACGACCTAGCTCCATCGTAGACTTTGTCTCTGTCATCTTTGACCTAGACTTGAGTCAAGAGTAAACACATCACAAACAAAAGGTAAAAAAACCCGGGACTCATCTGTTTTATTATTATGTTTTTTTTTTCGGGATTAAAAACAGGAGTACAATTAAATGTAATACAAACTGTCTTACTAGCTAAACAAGGTACTTATTATACTACTAGCAACATTATCCACTTATTACTAAATTTTTATTTGAATTGGCCACTAATGTGTGCGTTGTTAACTTGCGGTTACCGCGGCCCTGGACCGCGGTAACAATTTCTAACAATTTCATGGCAAGCGTTGTTTAACCTTGAAGATCGACCCGACATCATATCAGCCTAAAGACGTCCACTGACGGACATAGGCCTCTCCCAAGCGTCGCCACAACGAACGGTCCTGCGCATCTCGCATCCCTCGGCTACCCGCGACCTACACCAGGGGCCCGAGTCTGCTATTACAATAGTGTCAGAATGGTCGATCACTGATTTCAAAATGGTTGATTTTGACAAGTTTGGTAATCTACTTACATAATGGCATCATAATGGCATCATTATGACATTCCAATGATCAACCACTGACACGCCATTGAAAGAAAGCCATATGAATGGTAATCTCGTACATAATGACAGATTTAGTATTTACGAACTTCTCACTACTTCAGATTGCTTATACTAACACAAATAAATAATAGTTATGTAAAACTAAATATAAATAAAATCTGGCATGAATAAATTCTCAAATTTAGCTCGGTTTTATAATAATGGCAATACGGCATTCCTACCGCAATTCTATTACGAGACCATTGACGTGCCAGTGACCGGCCACTGACGTGCCAGTGACCGGCCACTGACGTGTCAGTGACCGTGCCATTATGAATTTAGCAGATTACGAACTATTAGCAAAATGACAATGGCATGACAATGACATCGTGTCGGAATGACAAATTTATAAAAATAGTAGACTCAGGCCCCAGGTCATCAGTCGGTCAGATCGACCCGTGCAGCTACTATAATTTAGCCACGAGCTCCTCAGATCCTTACAAAACCCATAAAATCACTGGATCTGCCACCAGCGAGGTCGTCTAAACATTTGTCAGCTAATTCATATCACATTGCTACTATTGCTAGCAACGCGCACATTACACCCACTTGTGAAGCAAAAGTAGGAAATGAATGCTTATTGTTTAAATGAGTGAGAATCTTGTTACTCGTGTTGTATTACGGAATATTATGGAATTTACGTTACTATTTATACTTAAGGATTCTTCTGGTACGTCATTTATTCAAATTAGGCTGAGAACCAGCACTTTTTGAACGTCAAGTTCTACAAAACGCCCGCCCGTCACCACTTCCTAGTGTTTTAGCTGTGGAGAAGGAGTGAAAAATGAAAAATGAAATTCCTCCAGGAATAAAATTAATGTGCCTGCCCACACGTCCAAACACTCTCAGTAGTTGTTAGTTTATCGCGAACAGACAGACAGACAGCCGCGGCGAAGGATTTCGTTTTATAATATGTAATTTATATACAAATTAATGAAGTTTTCGTTACAAAATCTTTCTTTAATGTAATTATTATTCGTCAACTTATTACACAACGCCTTTCTTTGTTCCCAGTGCTCCAACTGATGATCCTGCAACCTGGAGTAGTTCGCCAGGAGTCGGAGCCTCCTTCCTTGAAGGCTCTTGTCTGCGACCCCTACATCCTCATTGCTGCAGGTTTGTACTTCATCACACGGCCGTAGCCAGGGGGAGGGTTTTGGGGGTTCAAACCTCCACCGAAAACTTAAGATATCAACTGCTTCCTTTATTGTGCCGTCATCTGTTGACAAAGAGTACCGTCATCTGTATCAAGAAGCAAAGGTGATGCTCAATGAAAATGGTGGTATACTACAAATGCCACGTTTCGTTGCAAGGCAACTGAATCGCTCTTACATTGCGTCGGATATATGCACGTATTACAAAATAAATTTATTCATCCCATTTCAAGAGCACACAATTCAACAATTAATCGAAAGGTTTGCGAAACACGGTAAAGTAGTATTGGCATTATCTGGTGTGTTACCTTCAAATTTTGCTGTCAGTTGAAGACGCAATTTTTAAATATTCGGCAGTGGAAAGCAGCTATGACTATCACCTCCCCTACTCCAAAATCTGCTTTGAAATGCTTAGATAGATGCGATCGTGAAATATATCCAAATATTTACACGTTACAAATATTGGCAACCTACCATACCTGTTTCCACTGCTACACCAGACAAGACTTTTTCAAGCCTACGGAGACTTAAAAACTACTTGCGGAACACAACGAGTGAAGAAACTGAACGACTTGGCTCTCACGAATGTATACTTTCAGTAGTTTAATTTTCTTGAAAATATCTGTATGATAAAACGCATCAAAGTTCAAGAAAACTTGATCACTTTTTGGCAAAAAGTGAAAACCCGCGACAAAAGTAAAAAATCCCCCCTTTTTATAATATTTAGGGTTCTGTACCCAAAGGGTAACCAGCAGAACCCTATTACTAAGCCTCCGCCGTCCGTCCGTCTGTCTGTCTGTCAGCGGGCTGTATCTCAATAACTGTAATAGGTAGACAATTGAAATTTTCACAAATTGTGTATTTCTATTGCCGCTATAACAACAAATAATAAAAATAAGGTTAATGGGACGGAATCCCGGTTATATGTTTTGTTAGTTTAATGTTAAATGTTGTTTCCTTTATGTTTTTTTAATTTGGTGTACAATAAAGTATATAAATAAATAATATACATAAACCCTTTGTGTGCGAGTCCGACTCGCACTTGGCCGGTTTTATTTTTGTTTGTGTCGGTCATCGGACACGGTGTTGAGGGGACTATCCTTTGCAATTTGATCGCGGGTAGCAGATGGATGCGACGCGCAAATAACTGGTTGTTATAGCGACACTTAGGGGAAGCCTATGTCCAGCAGTAGACTTCTACAGGCTGATATGATCATGATGATGGACTTGCTCTCGACCTCGATCACGCCCGATGGAAAGCGATGGAGGAGCAGAAGCTGCGTGTTCATTCTTGCTCTGAAGGGTCTCTTATTTGGACTTCCAGGAGCCATTACCTTCGCTAATGTGGGCATTGCGATGCTGGAGCCAAGCCTGCCCATTTGGATGGCTGATACGATGGAAGCTCGGCGCTGGCAGCAAGGGGTTGCCTTCCTACCGGCGAGCATCTGTTACCTGATTGGTAAGTAGTGTGCGAAGAATTAGATGTCCCGCCCTCTTTATCAAAATACTAGCTGACCCGCGCAACTTCGTCTGCGTCACATTTTCCATTAATGCTCCGCTCCTTTTTGTCTCAGCGTGATGATGTATGGCCTATAGCCTTCCTCGATAAATGGGCTATCTAACACTGAAAGAATTTGTTAAATCGGACCAGTAGTTCCTGAGCTGATTAGCACGTTCAAACAAACAAACTCTTCAGCTTTATAATATTACTAGCTGTCCCGCGCAACTTCGTTTGCGTCACATTTTCCATTAATGCTCCTATTAGTCTTAGCGTGATGATATGTAGCCTATAACCTTCCTCGATAAATGGGCTATCTAACACTGAAAGAATTTTTCAAATCGGACCAGTAGTTCCTGAGATTAGCGCGTTCAACCAAACAAACAAACAAACAAACAATGAAACAAACAAACAAACAAACAAACTCTTCTGCTTTATAATATTAGTATAGATTATTATAGTATAGACACGGGGCCCCCGACTACAAGCTATACATTTGTGGACGCAAAGCTTTACATTTAGTCCCGCCGTCTCCTTCGTGGCCTGCCATGACAGTCCTTAGCTAGCAGATTACTTTATTTTTTAACTGACTTCCCAAAAAGGAGGATGTTATCAATTCGATTGTATGTTTTTTTATTTTTTTATGTTTGTAAAAAACACTACAAAGTAAAAAATAACTTTAATTTCGGAAGTCGGTGTCATAATACGAAGAAACTAACAAAAACACCGACTTCCGAAATTAAAGTTATTTTTTACTTTGTAGTGTTTTTTTTTGGAAGTCGGTTGTATTTTTTTGTTAAAAATACGCCCCTAAAAGGGCCCCCAAAAATGTTTGAGACAGATCCCCTTTGAGTCTAACTACGCCACTGGTCTAAACTAGGAACACTACTGCTGCCGTCATAAGAACTCAGGGTACTCGGGGGCCGAGTCACCCCCGTCCGTAGGAGAATACCCTTCAGCGAATCCCTACACGTGGTCCCCGGGTGGTGCTAAACAGGTGACACTAACCGCCTCCGTGGTCTAGTGGTTATACCACCTGATTCAGACCCAGAGGTCCCGGGTTCGATTCCCAGCGGGGGCAAATTTTTTGCTCGGTTTGGTTGGTGGTAGGACTTATTCTAAATCCGCCTGGCAAGCTACCACCATCATGTCTAAGTCTGTCGCCATAAAACAATCTTAACAGCATTGTTGTGTTCTGGCAGTTAGAGGTATGATAGCTAGTTCCTCTGTGTAAGAGGATTCCGGGTAAAGCTCGCTTCCATCTTCGGCCTAATTATCACTTTCCATCAGGTGAGATTTGGGCCAAGAGTTTCCCCGTTTAGTATAAAAAAGGACATTTCGACACAAAACGAAGTAACCGATTTCCAACCAGTTACTTAATTAATGTCGGAAATCGTTAACTTCGTTTTGTGTAGATACGTCCGTTTTTCGGCAGACTGTCTCTCGAATCCTCCAGAAATTTCGACGATACGGTTGTCGCAGTGGTGGAGGGATTTGCTGCTGCACTGCATACTGCATGTCGCGGGTTCGATACACGGAGCAAATATTTGTATGCCCTAGGTACAGATAGTTTTCCAGGTCTGGCTGTTTGTGTATGTGAGTTTGTATGTTTGTGAACGCACCCACGAAACAGGAGAAATTCCTAGTGTGGGGCAACGTTTTTAAATCCTACTTCCTACTAATATTATAAATGCGAAAGTTTGTGAGGTGTGCCTCAAAGACTATTAAAATACTCTATGGGATGGATGGATGTTTGTTACTCTTTCACGTCAGAACTCATGAATCGATCTTCATGTGGCACAGAGGTAGATTACCTATAGTCTGGAATAACACAAGCTATATTATTTTATATCCTGGAAGTATGTTCCCTATAAATCACGCTGGTGAAGCCACTGGCAGCAAGTACCACATAGGTAACTGTGATAAAATATCCTCGGTTATTTCAAAATTACTTTGGTTGCAGGTACCAATTTATTCGGACCTCTGGGCCACAAGATGGGGCGTTGGTTGGCAGCTTGCTCCGGACTGATCATCATTGGCTTATGTCTTATTCTGGTGAGAAAACCTTATAAATATATATTTTATTAATACTTATTTAATCCACACACATACTTGCTTAAGTGTGTATTTTGTTTTAGTGCCATAGTGTACTAGCTAACAAGTGATAGATAATATTTTTTTGTGTCATTTAGGTTCTTTGCATACTAATTATTGTAAAATTCTAGTTCCTAAAACGTAACAGACAGTGTTGCTGGGGAGTTTGTTGGCCACTTCTTCTCTATAGCTAAAACACTAGGAAGTGGTGACGGGCGGGCGTTTTGGGGGACTGTCTTTTGTAAAACTTGACGTTGAAAAAGTGCTGGCCTTCAGCCTAATTTGAATACCTAAATTGACTTTTGAATTTTATCACTCAGCCTTCTGACTGAACAGCGTGTGTACATCGTTATTAACATACAACCAAAACTCGTGCAATGAGAGATATGGAGAATCGGCACAACGACCGAGCATGTGTGTTCTATGTTATTACAAGTGAATTTTAAAGCAGTTAGCTTTAACCGATTGAGCTGAAATTTGTTATACACGCTTTTTTGGATGACAATGCATGCTTATCTATTTCACGTCATTCTAATTCCAATACGGCCGATCATCTAAAATGGCGGACTAGTTATTTTTTTCTGCACTACCACAGTATACTTCACTGCCTCCGTGGTCGCGGGGTAAAGGCTTATGACCCAGTGGTCATGGGTTCGATTCCCACGGGAAGTATACTTTGTGAAGTTGTTTCAGACCTGGATCACCGGATTGTCTGATAAAAAGATGATTCCGTGCTTCGGAAGGCACGTATAAGCCGGTGGTCCCAGCCGCCAAACGGCGGTAGTCATATAAACAATGTTAGAGGCCCTTGAGGCGGTTTAGAAACTCTGACCTTGGTGTGTGGGGTCGTAAGACCTTACTGCCCACACAATAAATAGAAGACCCTATACTTTCACTCACTTAGAGGTTTACAATTCAAAAATTCAAAAGTCATTTATTCAAATTAGGCTGAGGGCCAGCACTTTTTGAACGTCAAGTTTAACAAAAGACAGTCCCCCAAAACGCCCGCCCGTCACCAGTTCCTAGTGTTTTAACTGTGGAGAAGAAGTGGCCAACAAACTCCCCAGCAACACAACTGTCTGTTACGTTTTAGGAACTAGAATTTTACAAAATACACACTTAGGTAAGCAAGTGTTGACGTATGTGGATTAAATACCTAAGTATAAAAAAAATAAAAAATAATGACCTACATAGTCAGACAAAAGAAAAAAAAAAATTATATGAATTCATATAACCTGTCATAAAACTACTATACTATCTAATTAAACACAAAGAACATGATATTTGTCTTGCGTTCAACACAGCGACCAACGTTTAAGTGTTTTTTTTACAAATAACTGTACACCGGTATATATTTCGGGAGTATAATTATTCCCTTAGGATATTTTCGACATTATCGCAGGCAAAGCCAGTGGCACAAGTTAGTGGACAAATCATTTTAACTTCAATAAACTTTTTACCCCACAGATCCCGATGGCCCGTAAACTTGAACACCTGATCATCCCCAACGCTGGACTCGGCTTCGCCATCGGCATGGTGGACTCTTCCATGATGCCAGAACTAGGATTCCTTGTGGACATCCGGCATGCAGCTGTCTATGGATCGGTCTATGCTATTGGAGATACAGCCTTCTGTCTTGGCTATGCTGTTGGTGAGTTCTGACTTCTGAGTTCCTGGTACATCTCCTTTGTACCTATTTTTCTGTTTCCTTTTTTTATCTATCTGTGTCTGTGTGTGTACGCTCGTGGCTAAATAATAACAGGCACACAGGTCGATCTTCAAGGTTAAGCAACGCTTGCCGAGGTTGGTCTGTGGATAGGTGACCATCTTAACATACCGGGTTTCCTCGGTGCCTCGGAAAGCACGTTAAGCTGTTGGTCCCGGCTGTTATTTGAAGATCTTTGGCAGTCGTTACGGATAGTCAGAAGCTAGGAAATCTGACACCAGTCTTGGCAAGGAGTACCGTGTTACCCAGTTAATGAGTTGTGGAGGTCTGGTAGGCAGCCGCTCCACGTAAAATACTGGTATTCAGCTGAATCTGGTTTGACTGGAAGCCGACCCCAATATAGTTGGGAAAAGGCTCTACAACTCATTAACTGGGTTACACGGTACTTCTTGGTAAGACTGGAGTCAGATTTACTGGCTTCTGACAATCCGTAACGACAACCAAAGATCTATAAATGACAGCCGGGACCAACGGCTTAACGGCACGGAGGAAACTCGGTATGTTAAGATTGGCATCCATCCACTGACCAACCTAGGCAAACGTTGCTTAACTTTGAAGATCGACCCATGCGGCTTTTATTATTTAGCCTCGTGCTGGTTTTTATAACTTCGTACAATTCCACAACTTTGGCAGATTATAGCTAACCAAACCTAACCTCGTGATCTTCTAGGTCCGGCTCTCTCTGGAGCCTTGATGAACAGCATTGGCTTCGAGTGGATGCTGGTCATCATAGCAGTGCTCAACTTCGGCTACGCACCCTGTCTGCTGTTCCTGAGGTCACCACCGGCTACTAATGAGAAACAGGTAGGAAAAATCTTCATTTCAGGAATAACTTAACGCTGGGTACTTCCATATATATATATAAAAAAACTCTACAAAAGCTCTACTCTCTTTAAAAGTACTCTGTGCTGGGTACAGGCGACTGTATCACAGAATTTTGATGTTCATAATAGGCTTGTGTCCTGAAAAAATCTAATTAGTCCGTCAGTTAGATTATCAAAAAATATTTGACCCGTGTTTTTTCTTCTGTTACGGGAACCAAAATTGACGAAGTCACGACGCTTTTAAAATTCTCAATACGTCACACCTTCGCATAATTTTTAGTGAATCGTGACGTCACGAGCCCCTCTCCCGAGTTTTGATGCGTTTTATCTTTGTCAATATTCATTGATTTACAAAAACAAAAAATACGTGTCCATTATTTTTCAATACTCTAACTGACGGACTAAAAGTTTTGCAATTTTTGGTTGATGGAATCTAGCTTATTTCGATGGCCATAATACCTTTAGTGAAGAGGGTCATTGATGTTGAATTTAATCACTACATATTATAAAAAAAAGTCATCCGCCGCGTCTATCTGTCTGTTTGTTCGCGATAAACTCAAAAGCCACTGCACCGATTTTCATGCTATTTTCACCAATGGTTAGAGTGGTTCTCGAGGAAGGTTTTTGTTTATAATTTGTCGACCTGGCAAAGCCGTGGGCATCAGCTTGTAACTAATGAAATAGAAATAACATGCTTTAAATAAATAAGAAAAAAAAACATTACCTACTTATGCCCTGCCCATTGCCATTTTTGGTTTGCCGTCGGACTAAGTTTTTGCGGTGAGTTTTTTTTAAACAGCGATTGGGTTTTAACGATTTTGACGATATCGCTCGTTTATCTCAAGCATACCTACACTGTTGACACTCCTGAACCTCTCGAAGCGTCCATCGCACTTCTATTCCCCAAGATAGGACACCTCAAGCTAAAATAATGCTCGGTTGGGTACTTTTTTCAGACTTATTCTTAACATTTATTAATATTTTCAGAGCCTCATAGCCAGCGACAAATCTTCTGTCCGCTACGTGAGCTATCAAAACGAAGAAGAAGAATAAAATCACCACCATGCCGCCATCTTGTTCCCGCCAATGACACCCGCCATTTTGAATTTTAAAACTTGGGAGTTTTATTTTTAAATGGGGTTTGCTTAAGACGTCGTAGGAGTCAGTTTAAGACGGATAAAGATTATAATATTTATATGTATACTGTAGATTATTGCCCAAAAAATGTATATTTAAATCATATCTAATATACATATATTATATTAGATTATATTTTATGTCTATCCATATACAATCTATTTAGATACTTCTCTGTACTCTTCTGACCAATTTTTGCTCGGTGACCTGTTGAATAATAAATGTGTGAAATTTTCGTGTATACTAATGGCTTGTATTTATATATATCATATTTATACAACTATACGAGGTCATTACATGATTATATCAATGTTAACATCTGTCGACAATTTAATGTAAGTAAGTAGGTACTTATATCAAAATATTATTTTTTTAAATTAGTCGAAAATCTAGTGATTCCTTAAATATAGGAAAATTCATGCTAATAAATACATAAACAATTCCCAGATTGCTGAAACTTTGACAGCATCGTATTCTAAAAAATTAAATGTAATAGTAAAAATATATATAAGTAATGCCAGTATATAAAAATTCAATTAAAGCTAGCCATTTATTTCTTGCTTTTAAAAAAGTAAAAAAAATATATATATAAATGTATGTATTAATAGTTAGGTTGCTATTTTTTTTAAACCAATACCAATATATATCAGGGTGTAAATTTTTAACTAAGTGAATACATATTTTAATCATATTTATAGATTTTATGTATAGGTACTCAAAAAAAATTTTTTTTTTTATATAGTGGTTATTTAAAACGTGCCGTCAAAGACCTTTAATATTTTAAACAAACGGATTTCTTAAAAAATTATACGCATGCTTAGTTTGTAGGTAGTTATTAAAAACTACCCACATAGAAAGGTGGCTAAATCCTAAATTTATTTCCAAATACTCTTTTAATCGCATAGAAATATATCAATTTGACTATTTTCCTAACAAAATAAGTTTCTATATCTGGCAGGCAAAGTTGGAACTTTTTAAACAAAGAATCATAGGTACTCTACCATAATTTTTATAAATAAACATTTTTATTGGAATTCAAATAATATGCATTATATAATACATTGCTTTTATATCATAGTAACATATATTATGTATTAATAAAAATATTGAAATATATTTTCATTTCGCAAAGGTGACTTTGACAATATTTTTCATTGTACATTTTATAATAAATTTAATATGTATAGACAATAATGATTATATTTTGCATTGAGTAGTTTTGGTAAAATATATTAAATATTTGTAATTCCTTTCTACTGAAGATTCTAAGGTTCGTATTTGTATTTTTTTCCTTTTTTTATAATCAGAATAATAAAAATGTCTAAAACATATTTAATTTAATTATTTTATTGGGTAATGGACCAAAAGGATGTAGACTTTTCATCATTTTTAATATGAGCTTAAAATGTTAGTAAATAATGCAATAATGATTTAAATGACAATATTTATCACAATAATATGCTTAAATATATTTAGTGTACATAATTATATTGTTCGTGTTTTGAGAATAACCGGTCATTGTCTTAATCAGCTAATAACTAAGTGGAGATGAGACATTGTATTCAATGTATTTTGACTCGGTGCAGCAAATTTTCTTCTACTTTAGACTTTTATTTTCGTCATTATAACACCACAATAGTTTGAACTTACAATTTTCCTGATAATGACCGGTAATTCTAAAAAATCTTGACTATGCTAATAATATTTTTAGTAACTAAATGTTTTGCTTCGAATACTATACTATACTATACTATATCGAAGTACTATATTAAATAAATATACGCAATAAGTATATTAATTTAAGACTTTTTTGTATCAATAGGTATTTTATTTTTCATGTGAATATTGCGAATATGAATGGTTGTAAATATAATTTAGTAAGTGTGAACATTAAAAATACACATTAATGTGAAATTATGCATAAATGTAATATATAACTATTTCATACTTTATCCTCCATATATTATTTTATTGATTACTTAACCTTTTCGTAAGCCAAATTGTTTACGATTTAAATACATATAATAATTTCGATCAGGTATTTGTTTATTTTGAAGCTCTAAAGAGTCTTGTTTTTACTTACTCGTGACTAACTTATTTGGTGACGTACCTAATAACGTCCGGGAGGCGAGAGGCAGTTTAAAATTATTGTGGTGACGTCGTATATTATAAGGATAACTAAAATTATTAGTAGTTTGCGTCATAATACCATACGTAAAAATATATCAGTCGCACATTCTTCATAAAAATATTTAAATATTTTAAAACTCATATTAGAAATCGCTTATTAGAAGCTTTAAATAATAAATATTCACTTAGAAGTAGAAAATGAAATGAATACTGTATCTAAATAATTATCTTGAATTCGATGGACAAATTTCTTCATTTGTGTCTCCCATTTTAATAAATCGAAAAAGTTATTTGTTTGCAAACTATTACTGTCCCAAATCCTACAATTCTACCATTGGTTTTTTAGTCCTAGCTGGAAAGTGCTAACGTTTCAAACATCATCAGTTATCCTTTTCCTAAATATCTATGTGTGTCGGGGTTGGATTCCAATCAAAACGGATCCAGCTAAATATTACTAATTTACTATGCGACTGCATTTCGAACCTCCTCATCACAGTAACTGAGAAACAAGATAGCCTTCAGCCCTCTTAAAATCTGATTTGATTTTCATGGAGATACGTTAAAAGCAAATTGTGTATGGCTGCACGGTTTGTTTGTTAAAAGTGATGAAAATGGTCCGTTTAATTCTTTTTTCTTAATAAACTTAAATCTTTCAATCAATTTAGAATCAACTATAACATTCACAGTAGTTGAGGAGATGATGAAATAATAATATTATCATACTATTTGTGTAATGCATTTTATAACAAAACTGAAATATATAATCACATAATCTTCCAGTGTTAGACGTTTTTAAATATATACCAGTACATAAAATATACATTTATATATATAATATATATTCGCACATATATGTATGTAGGTAAGTTCGCTACAAGCAATGCATCTTATTAAAAATTTGACATAAATTATATTGAAATAACGCATACGAAGTATTCAACGAATATATCAATGTATAGTCGAGTTCCATGTTCACTATTCGTAGAAGATATACTTGTAATAATAAAAGTAGAATTAAATTTTGTAGAGTAAAGTAAAATTAATAGTTTGCGGTAGGTATTTGTAGTATACATTTATTAACTTTAGTCTTACAATCATTCATATTTGATGATAATTTACAAAATTTTGCAATAGCTGGGTTTGGGTCCTGTAACAGAATTGTGTATTTTTAATAATTTGTCGTATTAAATGAACTGACAAATAAATAACCTAAATTGTTTAAAAAAAAAATAGGTGTTATCTGTTTTTAATGTTTTATTGTAATTAGACTAGGAATATTGTTATTTTATAAGTAATTTTGTTTAACGGTTGTGTTCTAATAGAAATTGATCGTCGCAAGAATACGTGACCGTTTGGCTCATTTACAATAATAAAATAAGTTTATTATTCATATGTCATAATTCATACTAAATTTCGCATCGGTCGCTAATTCGTGCGACAATCTCGTTCTATCATATAACACAAGAAAATATAGTAACCAATATGCAATAACCAAAAATTAAGAAGATAAAACAGTAGCTATGGATAAAAATATTTAAAATATAATCTATTTACAGTTTTAATATTCATTTTACTTGTAGTTATATTGAATGAATCGTTAGCATTTTAAGTGCAATATAACTTTTAAAAATAACGTTTTAACGTATTTAATACATGTAACAAAATAACTTATTGTTAGTACAAGAGCCTTGAGCTGAAAGTGTATCGTA
Source organism: Ceramica pisi (assembly GCA_963859965.1). NCBI lineage: Eukaryota > Metazoa > Arthropoda > Insecta > Lepidoptera > Noctuidae > Ceramica > Ceramica pisi. The sequence goes on along the minus strand of OY982556.1, from coordinate 2,981,713 downwards.
GTAATAATTTGAAAACTTTGTAAAATAACAAACAATATTATATTTATATAACTTTAATATACATATACATTAAATATCATAAATTATATATATAACATTCGGGGAATGTGCGAAGTGTTGTAAGTACTAGCCAGTTTATATGGAACTAATAAGATGTACGTTATAATATTGTTAAAAATGTGTCACAAAATAAAATGGCATGCCAATATTATTATTTAACTGATATATATCTGTCCCTATCGCGAAACGCTGCAGCTGTATAGGCGTCATGGACTTTGACGTCAAAGTTCATATCGGACTTCTCTTTCTAATAATAATCTTTAAAACTTTTTAATATCATCGCTAATGATTCGAAAAATACTGTATTTAATTTTGCAATTAAAAAAATCGCATCCATATTGCCTATTCGGCCAGCAGGAAATTTATTATAATTAGGTTGGAATGTTTATATGTCCTTTTTTATGATTAAATGTTGACACTTCGCACCTTATCCGTATTTATTAGAAAGTGGAATCCTGTCGCCATTTCGCTAATATTATATAACCCTTAAATGTGATAGATTAGTGATATTTTTGGCTTTTAGATGATTAATATAACTTTAAGTATCATAAGTATTTCAAATATATTTGTTAGATATGTGTTAATCTATATACATAACATACATATTCGTTTTTTATGTAAACATTGTTGTTCGTTACTCGTTTTATTTTTTTACTATGAATTTTTCAATCTTTCTACATATTTATTAAATGTTTTATTTTTGTGGACATAATTTTTACTTGTCTCAACTGGCCCCTTTTATGTTTTTAAAAATAAGATTAAAATTTTGGTAATAAGAAAATAGGTTGAGAATTTCATGTGTGTTAATGTTAAGTTAACTATGTTATTTAGATATAGCATATCTAGTCCTGCCCTGAGTGTCTAAATCTTTAACTTAGACATAAGTTTATATTTATAAAAAAAAAACTTACTGCGCTTGTTCTTATTTAACTTGGCCGAACTTGGCAAAAATGTTCGTGCATCTTCATCATCAAACTTCAAAAATATACTTGGCTAAGTGTCAATATGACATTTGAAACTTGGCAACATATCATAAAACGTCGAAATATCAGAGACTTGGCCAAGAATTCATAATCATACTTACGTCATGATAATATTAAATGTTTTGACAATATAAGAAACTTGGCCAATTAGCCAAGTGACACGTCCAAGCTACGGAGACAATAATAAGCGCAGTATGCACGTGTTGGACTATAATTTATTAAAAATGTGGGTATATGAACTAATTTGAGGTGTTTTATTTCTTCAAAAAACCTATTTTGTATCGTAGTTTGGCGATGTAGTGTCCGCAGGCGTGATTACTGAGCGCGTACCTACTGAGTTATGTTCCCGAGGTTGGGCCCAACAGTAACGCAAAAATGGTAGAACGGATTTGAATAAATTTTGCAAACAGATAGTTCCTTACCAAGATTATCACATAGGCTAACTTTTATAGAGATATAGAGAAACATGTCGAAGTATTTCTGGGGCAGGAATTTTCGGCGAAAAGATTAACAAGTACTGGTGGCGATCAGAAAGAAACATGTTAAGTATTGAGCGGTAAAGGTATGTACCAGGATACCAGAAGCATGTCGAAGTATTTCCTTACAGTGGTAAAGATTCACAAGTACCAGGAGACCAGAAGCATGTCAAAGGATTTTCTAGGTAAGTAAGTTTTTTATTTGCAAAAAATGTGCTAAAACGTTGTTACATACATTTTTGGTGCAAGACACATCTCTTAGACTAGAATGATGAGCGATAACTAGTCACAAGTAGGTACCAGAAATATGTCGAAGTATTTACTAGAGTGGTAATGATTCACAAGTACCAGGAGACCAAAAGCATTTCGAAGAATTTTTTAGGCTAGTATGATGAGCGATAACTATTAAGTATCAGAAACATGTCGGAGTATTTTCCTAGAGCGTTGAAAATCACAAGCACCGACTAGATTTATGTCGAAGTATTTCCTAGGTTTAAATTTTATTTATTTATTTTTATTTATTACTAGCTGACCCGCGCAACTTCGTCTGCGTCACATTTTCCATTACTGCTCCGCTCCTATTTGTCTCAGCGTGATTATATATATATATATACGCCTATAACCTTCCTCAATAAATGGGCTATCTAACACTGAAAGATTTTTTCAAATCGGACCAGTAGTTCCTGAGATTAACGCGTTCAACCAAACAAACAAACTCTTCTGCTTTATAATATTAGTACAGATTGCATAATAATATACAAAATCTACGTTCAGTTACGTATCCTGATCTCTCTCTCGAATTAAGAATATAATTATGAAGAGGGTACCTAATGCAGGGCACTGTATCATCTCTATCGGTTGAAATGCCGACCAGCCCAGGTACCTAATCTCCTGGTACAAACTAATCTTGAATCAAAATCAACAAAACCAACTATCGAACGAATGGTGCTGAATCAAGTGGATTCTTAATTTCGTCCAGAACAGTCCAAAAAGAAACACATTTTCTCCGATTTTTACTGACAATATTGCTGATCGTAGACCACTGATAAATATAGTTTGTTTTAAGATTTTATAATATCAAAAAAGTTTTACTGGGTTCATAGAATCGATTTATTATAGAGGAGCTCGTGGCTAAAGCCGCACGGGCCGATCTTCAAGGCTAAACTATAACAGACGAACGCATCGATCTTCAAGGTTAAGCAACGCTTGCGAAGGTTGGTCTGTGGGTGGGTGACCATCTTGACATACCGAGTTTCCTTCGTGCCTCAGAAAGCACGTTAAGCCTTTGGTCCCGGCTGTCATTTGTAGATCTTTGGCAGTCGTTACGGATAGTCAAAAGCCAGTAAAATCTGACTGAAATCTTGCATTGAATGAGTTGTGGAGGTCTGGTAGGCAGCCGCGCCACGTAAAATACCGGTATTCAGCTGAATCCGGTTTGTCTGGAAGCCGAGCCAATATAGTAAGGAAAAGGCTAGGTTGTTATAATGGTCACCCATTCACAGACCGACCTCGGCAAGCGTTGCTTAACCTTGAAGATTGAACGACGTGTTCGGCTGATATAGTTTAGCCACATTGAAACATAATACCAAATATTCATCTCTTCTGTTAGTAAAACAGTTTACGTATGGATACAGGTAACTCCGGACTCCGGAGGAGACTCTCCTCTCCTCCCAGTAAATCGAAAAACAATCTAGTAATTCAATCAAATCCATAATTCCATAACTAATAATTTCAACATTATACGTCTTCAAGTTAAACAACATAAAACATGGGGCTGAGCTTATGCTACTGCGGAGAATCTTAACACCGCGATTCAGAAAAACGCGTCATAAGTACAACGCCATCTATCGATCTACAACGTAACTGAACTGTCTTTATGCTCATAACTACTCATAAGTTCAAACTTAGAAGCTTACACGTTACGATAAATAATGATAATATAATAACATATAATTATAAACATTATGTGTTTAATTAAAAAAATAAGTCAAAAATACATTGTTTCGGGGTCTTTTCACAAAATTCTCAATAGATGGCATTGCAAGTATCTGAAGTCTCAATGAAAACAACCTATTTTAGCGCTCGATGAAGTTTCTTCGTAAACTTTAAAATTCGATATCTTTTGATTTTGTGGGTCGATTTTGATGAAATAAACACTAAATGTTGCTCCGATTATCACTTAATATTTCGAAGTACCTAAATTTTGAATCCAATCAGTGGTTTATGCGTGATGCTCCTCCAAACGCACAGACATACAGACGCACAGACATACAGACGCACAGACAAACAGAAAAGAATTTCAAAAACTGCTTTTTTGTGTTCTATGTCATTTTTCTGACATTTCTATGTATTTTTTATGCGAAAATATTCAATGTACAGACACGGCAACTCTACGATTTTATTATATGTATAGATTTCTGGCCAACCAACAATTGTATTGTCTACTGGAACATTACAGATTAAAAAATAGTATTATATCTATGGTTAGTATTACAATTTCTTAAAGGTTAGCACCGCATGCCCCATTAATGATGTGTACAAATCAGTAAAATTGAAATTAAGAGTCCTATTACGAATCGTAAATGCTCGTTTGCAATAGACGAAGTTACGTTGGTCTGCGTTGGGAGTACATCTTTAGTCCGCGAAACAATTTTGATACTTACTAGTCTGAATAGGATTATAGTTTATTTGGGCGCTCGCGCGAGACTGAGGAGCGCGCGCGCTGAATTGACGCAGAATATATAGTACTTTAATTTTATTTATTGTAATTTTGTTTTATTATATTGACAAACGAAAACTTATGAAACGTATTTATTTTATTTTATTTGTTCGGGAAAATAAACAGTTATACATTAATGTTATACAAAGTTATAAATACATCAGAATGACAAATGTATAACCTACGACATTTTCCACAACATATTAAAAGTAATACTTAACAGTGCGCTATTCTAAGCTATTAAAACAGAAAAGTATTTAGTAGTGAACTTTACGGTATATAAATAGGCATGCAAATAACAGAGAAATGGGGAGGGAGAGAGAAAATAAATATAAAACTAACTATTATAATCCAAAATAATTTTGTAGACAAGACCTCTAAACTTTGGAGCAGAGACAGAGAAGAAGTCAATGTCTTCAAAGATTTTGTTGTATTGATTGGTAAGGCGGCGTAGGGGTGCTCGCAAACCTGCGTTTGTACGACAGCTACTTACTGCAAATAAAGGTCTTGCTCGCACCCCACGGCAAATTGTTGTTCTGGGCACCACATAACCAATCTTGTTGCGAACATCCATACAATCATAAGTATTGCACAGATCAAACAAGAACATCGTTTCCAACATTATTCTTCTAGACTTTAAACTTTGCAGATTATACTTCTTCAGTAGGTCATTGTAGGATGCATAAGTGCGATAGCAACGAAAATGCATGGCCTTTAAAAATTTTCTTTGAACTTTTTCGATCATATCGGAATATTTACCATAGTGGGGATTCCATACCGAAACAGCATACTCTAGCTGAGAGCGAACCAACGACTTATAAAGGTACAAATAGGTAGAAGATCGGGTAAATACTGTGGCCGTTCTCATAATAAAACCAAACATTCGGAAGGCGTTGTTAACAATTTTGTTAATGTGGGAATCTAAATGGAGTCTGTCATCCAGCAGAATTCCAAGATCACGGACCAGGGTTTCTCTTTTTAGATTTACGTTTTTTAAGGTGTAGGGATATAGTATTTTGTTTTTATTTTTAGTAAAACCAATGACACAACACTTGGATACACTAAGCTGAAGTTTATTGCGTGTACAGTATGCCGAGAAAGCATCTAAATCTTCCTGTAAGAGAGTGCAATCACGGTGACTTTTAATAGACCTAAATATTTTTATATCGTCAGCGTACAAAAGTAATTTAGAATTTTTAAAACATGTATCGACGTCGTTGATGAATAAAATGAAAAGTAGAGGTCCCAAAATGGAACCCTGTGGCACTCCGGAAGTAACATCCACAGTGGCAGAGCAAAAACCGTTCAATACAACCCTCTGCGTTCTATTGCAAACATATGAATAAAACCATCTCAAAAGGTCCCCACGTATCCCATTAAACGCAATTTTCCGCAAAAGCAGTTCATGGTCAACCTTGTCAAAGGCCTTCTTGAAATCAGTATATATTGTATCAACTTGAACACGGGCATCCAAGCTGTTAAACACATAATCTGCAAAAGTCACCAGGTTCGTCGCAGTTGATCTCCTTTTGACAAAACCATGCTGCTGCGGCAATAAAACGTTGTGAAGTAGAGGGTAAACTTTATCGTGTACTAATCTCTCGAAAACCTTGGACAAAGTAGATAATATCGATATTGGTCTGTAGTTCTCGACGTCATGGCTAGGTCCCGACTTATAGACTGGGGTTATGTTTGCAAGTTTCCAAGCTTGTGGAAATCTCCCGTGTGAAATAGATAAATTAAATATAGTTTGCAATGGTACGCAGATATTATTGGCAGTGTTCTTAATAAATATTGCTGGTAAACCATCTGGTCCAGGTCCTTTAGAAGGGTCTAGCGACTTGAGACCACTCAGTACATCACCTAAGGAAAATTTAATGTCACTTATCAGCGAGCAGTTAGGGGAGCAATCGGTATGCGAGGATGGTACACTTTTTAAGGTGGATGGTTCATAAACAGAATTAAAAAAGTCGGAAAAAATATTGCAAATGTCTTCTGGGTTATTAGATGGCTGATTTTTATATTCATTGTAGATTGAAATTTTATATCATATTAATTTATTTGATAAAATTGTTTTTATTTGGAATATAATGGACGCTGAATCAAGACATTTCTGGCTTAAATTAGGATTTCTTTACGTTTTTTTCCGTGAAAACTCAAGGAATTTAAAGAAATTCTAGATCTCCAATAAACAAGTAAAACATTCAACTTATCTTTTAGTAATTTCAGCTTTTAAAAGAATTGATTGTAACAATATGAATAAGACCGTCAAAGTTCCATCGCCGACATTTTTTCTTGCAAACTGAGTTCATAAAATATTTATAGTAAATTACACGAAAAGAAAAATGAAAATGTGTAACTCCAACTTACAATAAAGAGACTGGCACTGTCGATAATCAGGATCAAATAATTAAAATATCTTACTGCTGCTGAAAATTACAGCGTCAAAAATCATGAATTTCCGTAAAAAATGTAATAGGACTCTTAAATTAAAAAAGAAACGTCAAACTTTAAAACCAAAATAAAAACTAAAACTACAATCAAAACTACAACTGGTGAGCGACAAGTACTAACAAGTACCAGAAACATGTCGAAGTATTTACTAGAGTGGTAATTATTTTTCACAAGTACCAGTAAGAGACTAGAATAATGTTGAAGAATTGCCTATGCTGAGCGATAACTACTCAGAAGTACCAGGAGACCACAAACATGTCGAAGTATTTATATAAAGAGTGGTGAAGATTCACAAGTACCAGGAGACTAGAATAATGTCAAAGAATTCCCTAGCTAGCCTGTGCGATAACTACTCAGAAGTACCAGGAGACCAGAAACATGTCGAAGTATTTATATCTAGAGCGGTGAAGATTCACAAGTACCAGGAAACTAGAATAATGTCGAAGAATTCCCTAGCTAGCCTGTGCGATAATGTCGAAGTATTTTGGGGCTGGATTTAATAGGCTAAGGGCTGATTTTTCCAACGCCAGATAACTTTATCGAAGGAATAAATTTTGAATTTTTGACAGTTCTTCCATACAAAAACTGTCAAACGTTAAATTTATTCCACGAATAAAAGTTATCTGGCGTTGGAAAAATCAGCCCTAAGACTCTCATAAATAGGTACATAGCCAATTTTAATTTTCGTTATCTGTAGATTAGTATCAATGGCGACGTACTTCAAAGAGGTAAACTTGCCTGGTTCGAACTGTACGCATTAACAGTTGAACCACCAAGCGGTTCGTTTGAGCGGCTGGCCGCTTTTCCAGATCAATATGGAACCGCTAGTGATGTACGCACATAACCGTCATTAAGGCGACTAACACACTGCCACGCACCACTCAGCGTAGCGTGAATGCGTGTTCTAACGTTGCTTGTAAGTCTCCGTTTGTATAGAAAACACGCGTAGTCCAACACAGAAAATGCATCCACGCGCGTTCATGCAGATCACACGCCTACAAGCGGAGAAAATGTGACGCAGACGAAGTTGCGCGGGTCAGCTAGTAATATTATAAAGCAGAAGAGTTTGTTTGTTTGTTTGGTTGAACGCGCTAATCTCAGGAACTACTAGTCCGATTTGAAAAATTGTTTCAGTGTTAGATAGTCCATTCATCGAGGAAGGTTATAGGCTATATATCATCACGCTAAGACAAATAGGAGCGGAGCAATAATGGAAAATGTGACGCAGACGAAGTTGCGCGGGTCAGTTAGTTTTTAATGTCAAAACAGACGCGATGCTCAGCAAACCACTATCGCCACAGCGAACTGCATTGAATCAAATAAGTCAGTCCCACCGTAAATCCACAAAACGCACCTACGCGCGTGAGTGCGTAAAAACCCGCACGATGATGAAAATCTGCACTCCCGCAAGTACGCGCGTAAGTGCGTTGACACGCAACATGCAGCGTGATGCGTAGCAGAGTGATAACCGCCTAAATGACAAGCGGTTGCACATTAAACTGAAGCCGCGCGGTTGACTGCCGCGGCTAACCGCTAATGTGTACGTAGGCTAAAAGACTGACACTCCCTTCCACTCCGCCCGAAGCGGGAGGAGTCATCCATACTACCAGCTCACTATCACCCCACGCATCAGAGCGGCTCATGCTTAGACCATATCATTCTAAAATCAAAAAATCCATCGAAAACATTGGTTACTAATTCTACGCTTACTGATCATCAAGCTGTTTTACTAACATTACAAATAAGTTCACCTAGAATAAACTGCATGCGTAGCTACACTAAAGTCAGTATGACAAATCTTGAAGAGAACATACTTACGCGGTATTAATTTTGACCGATGAATTCAAACGATGCAAATAGTTCTTTAGAGTATTTCATAAATTCACTACAATCAGCTCTAAAGAAAAACACGTTCACTAAAACAGTTCCTGGAAAGTATAGTTGTATTAAACCCTGGATCACACCCGGTCTTGTTCGTTGTATAAGGCATAGAGAAAAACTTCACCTGAAATTAAGACTCGCTCCTGATGACGATGTACTCTCTGTTACTTATAAAAGGTATCGGAACTTCTGTAACAATCTTTTGAAAAAACTAAAAAATCAATATGATAAAAATGAATTACAGAAGGCAGGGAAAAATAGTAAACTTGTATGGAAATTTGTAAAAACTCATACATTTAGATCGAATAATCCCGAACCTCCGCTTGATCTACTATCAACAGAGATAAACTCATCCGAAGCAATCAATAAAGTAAACAATTTTTTTGTTAACGTTGGTAAAAACTTGGCCGAAAAATCGTTAAACTCAAGTGTTATTTCCCAACAAAACCCAATCATGGCATCCTCTACACTAAATTCTTTTGTTTTATTAGACACCGACGTTAACGAAGTAATCAGAATGATAAACGGGTTAAAGGATGTTTGTGCCACCGGGTGGGATAACATATCTAATAATATTCTTAAACGATTTAAATACCTACTTGCCCCTCCTCTAACCCACATTTTTCAACTATGCTTATCTAAAGGAATATTCCCAAAAGCACTTAAAAAGGCTGTGGTCACGCCTGTATTCAAATCTGGAGACAAAAACTGCGTGAATAACTACAGACCTATTTCGGTGTTAACAGGGATTTCAAAAATGTTAGAAAAAATTATAAACAGTAGATTAATAAAATATCTAGAAGATAATAGACTACTATCCGATAGTCAATTTGGTTTTCGGGCCAAAAGATCAACTAGCCAAGCCGTCCACGAATTGACTAACTATGTTACTACTAACCTAGATAATGGTATGCACACAATTGGGATCTTTCTAGACATTGCCAAAGCTTTCGACACTATTTCTTGTACCTTACTTTTGCACAAGCTTGAAACACTTGGGATAAGAGGAGAACAACTTTTACTATTTTCCGATTATCTCAGCGATCGTCATCAATGTGTTAAAATTGGTCAGCACACAAGCTCTGAACTTAAAAATAGTAGTTTTGGTATTCCACAAGGTAGCATTTTGGGCCCTACGTTATTTTTAATCTATATTAATGAGCTATGCAACCTATCACTCCAAAATGGTGTTATAATATCTTATGCGGATGACACCGCTCTATTGTTTTCAGCTAAATCTAGAGTTGAGGTCTATAAATAAATGGTTTTAACATTGTGTCGAATTGGCTCCGTACTAATCTTCTAACATTAAATGCAGATAAAACCAATAACATTTTATTTACAATGAAAAATACTAACGTTCCGCTTACTAATCTAAACATTCGCGCACATAATTGTTGCACGTATGCTGACACCGCATGTTCTTGCCCCACTTTAGCTAAAGCTGACCATTTAAAATATCTAGGTGTCACTATTGACACAAGGAGACGGGGACTTCTGGGCCTGATTGTAATAAGTTGAGGTATGGTTTAAAAAAAAGGTTATGTTTTTTTAATTCAAAATGTGAAAAATCAACTCAATCTACAATCTGGAAAATGAGAAATCCAAAAATTAAGTTAAGATGTATCTGTTTTTGCCAGCTCACGAAAAAGATATCATAGAAACTCTTTTTACGTAAAAAAACTAAAATCGCCCAAAATGTCAGTTCATGTCACTTCATCGTCGTGTCACTCGATGTCACTTCATCGTCGCTATACTTTTATTGATATTTTCCACGACCTCTGCTTTCATTCTACGGGCTTCTGATCTTCCTTCTTGTACCTACGACCCTTGCCTTGCTACCATACTGGACACGGAGAACCCAGCTTAAACGTTGAACTTGGACTTGTTATTTTGGATTCTACGAACGGCCTACCGATTGGACATTGTCATCATGGAACAGTGTATAAATTGTGGCATAGCGACTAGTCGCTGTAATACACTAGATCGTCGAGCTTTGGATGATTGTTTTCCTTCACCATTAAACTAACAAAATAATAAAGTATAGACAGGTAAACATTTAAAAGCCACATAAAGATACATTACATTGAACTAAGTAACTATCGGCCAGAGTAAATCAAATCATCTATTTGCATAGAATGTAGGTGTTGTATAATAGTTGTTATAAAAATATAACCAGTGAGCCGGGTACATTCTGCCTGAGTAGGTCGATTTTTAAGTTAATCATGTTATCTATTATTAAAAACTTTGCATCTTTCAGGTAAACAACAGTGACCGTGTTTGCCAAGCTTGCTGGGACTTGGCTCAAAGATCGAATTGAAGAAATACAGCCACCGGCACAAGTTCTTGCTGCTGAACCTCCAGTTGGAGAAATAAAACCACTGCAACAAGTTCTTGCTGTTGAACTTCCAGTTGGAGAAATACAGCTACCGGCACAAGCTCTTGCTGCTAACCCTCCAGTTGAAGAAGTTAGAAGAAATCAGCCCGAACCTACTATTCTATTATCAGATTACATGAGAGCTATAGAAACAGAAAGTAGGTGCTCTATTGAAGGATGCCAGGGAACAGAGAGACGTACCTCTCGGTACAGAGTTCCACTTTCTACCAGAAAAATGTTGCTCAGTCGGTACAAATCGGTTCGGTCGGTTTTTTATTTGTGTGTTGTGTTGATAATTTATTTTCTTTTGTTTTTAGTTATTGTGTGTCGCTTCTGGGGTAATAAATGCTTTTTCTTTCTTTTCTTTTCTTTCTTTCTTTCTTTCTTTTAGGGAAGCAATATTACAATATTATTGTAACTGTATCGTAGGCAAAGGGACTGTAGGCTGCTGCGAACATGTCAATAATAATTATGGTACCTTAGTTGGGCTAGGTACCAAGACAATAGTACCCCCTGCACAATTACTAGATGACATTCTAGTTATAATTGAAGAAGAATAAAAAATGTTAATAAATCATTCAATGTATTGTAATAATAATAATCAATCATTTCCTCCCCACACTACAAATTAATATATCATACTATCTATGTTTTAAAAAAATATTAAAAAATCATAAACCCGACTGCATAAAAAGACGCAAACAAGAAGAAAATCATGCTGTGCAGTCGAAGGATACATCTGGTTTATATTTTTGAAATCACCTCTTAAAACCCTTTATTTTGATACCCCACCTCTCATCAGTTTGGAAGAAAAAAATTGGGGCCCCCACAATCCTATTGCGCCCAAAGCCGCCACTTTTAATAAAACCAATCTCGCAAGGCGAAGACGAATCGATTGACGTAAGAATCATCAAAATCTGCTGGTCTCTAGAACGCTACCTACATAGGAAAAAAACAAAAACACATACAAATATACATACGTATACTGATAACCACATTATCCTCCTTCGGCAGTCGGCTAAAAATGATAATCGCACTTCAAAAATCGGCTGTTAGTTACATAACCTCACTTTTCTTAAATCTCTTTTACCTCGGCTCTCAGATTGCCAAAATCTGCAAAATTTTCAGTGATTGTTTGTTATTATAGTAGCTATCAATTGACACTAATTTCATATTTTTACATCCAGGCCCAAAATTGTATGAAAGCGTATCCGTCTCCTTTCCGTAAACATATCGACTTACTGTGTACGAGAGTTCGTAAATTAATATATGTTTTCAAGAATTTAAGGAATATTGCCGACTTTAACTTAATTAAACAGGTCTATTTAGCTTTGTGTCAATCCATTCTCACATATTGCGTAACTTCTTGGGGCGGTGCGTCTAAAACAATTTTACTCCCACTAAAGCGTGCTCAAAGAGCAATTCTTAAGGTTGCTACATTTCGCCCTTTTAGATTTCCTACGCACCAGCTCTACACTGCATGTAAGGTGCTTACAGTACGGCAATTATTTATTTTAAACATAGTACTACTTCAGCACACTGCACTTCCTTTTGACCCTGTACCTTCTGACAAGAGAAGGAAAGACTTGGTTTGCATAAAGCCTCAAACTAGACATGCGTTTGCTCATCGTTTTTTTCCCTTTTTGGGACCTTTTTTATATAATAGGCTTAACAAGTTACTAAGTTTATATAGTGTAAGGTATAAAAAATGTAGTAAAATGTTATCTGAATACTTAGTGACACTGCATTACTCAAACACAGAACAACTTCTAGAAATTTTGGAATGATGATATTTTTGTTCCCCACGTAAGTGTTTATTTTTGTTTTATGACATAGACTTTGTTTTTAGATAATTATTAAGGTACCATTAAGCTTATTCTCATAGTTGTTAAGGCATTCTTTAATTTTTAAGCATTAACTTTATATTATAATAGACCAAAGTAATTGATTGTAAAGTGGTGGCCTGAAACACAGGTTAAAAATAAACGTTAGATCGGGCTGGTCGCTACCTAACATTGCAACCAAACAACCATCGCTTGCACTTATATGATATCTTAGTTTTAGTTATTTTTAGGCGCTATAATTTTATGTTTAACGTATTACTGTTAGCTAATTGTACACTTTTTGTAAATGTTTTAATTGAATTAATTTATTGTTTAATTTATTATTTATTATAAATTTATACTAATATTATAAAGAGGTAACATTTGTTTGTAAGTTTGTATGTAGGGGGTAATCTCAGGAACTATCGGATTCGAAAAATTCTTTCAGTATTAGATAGCCCATGTATCGAGGAAGGATATAGGCTACATATCATCACGCTAAGCCTAAAAGGAGCCGAGCATTAATGGAATGTGACGCAGATGAAGTTGCGTGGGTCAGCTTGTATGTTAAATATTCGTTCGTTCATTTACAATGCGTTTCTATTGAATAGAAACGTCAATGTCCTTTATCTGTCAAATGTCTCTTGAAAAGTACGGTTTGCATAGAAAACTTAGTTGTATATCAATAACGGTTTATTTTACTTTGTTTAGATTAAAACGTTCCATAGTAGTATATTAGCTAAATATAATGCGTAGGTAATTATTAGTTATTTTAAACCATATCATAATACTTATTTCACTCAATATTTGTAAATAATAATCTTGCTTTGCCTACCTAATTCGTTTAAATTGACAGCTATGACGTAACAACATGGCGCTAAGTCGATCCTATACTTATTTGAATCGCATTGTAGGGTCTATTATTACAACAACAAAAAAATAACAATTATATTATCAATAGTTCCTTTATTAATTCGTAAATTACATAACATGTCAATATTTTGTATTGAATAATACATTTATAATGATTTGACATAATACTAAATGCACAAAGAACCATGGCTGAAAGAAATTTGACAAATTGTTGTAGTTACCTTTAGATAACTACAACAATTTGTCAAATTTCTTTGTTATATTTTCAACTTTATTCCTAGATAGAATTGGGTTCAAATTTGATTGTGAAAATTTGACAGTTTCGGATACCTTGATGTGACTTTACCATGTGTCCGTTTGGTTTTTCCTGAGTAAAACAAAAAAAGACCGGCCAAGTACGAGTCGGACTCGCACACGAAGGGTTCCGTACCATGAACCTTATTTTTTATAGCGGCAATAGAAATAAACAATCAGTGAAAATTTCAGCTTTCTAGCTATCACGGTTTATTAGATACAGCCTGGTGACAGACAGACAGCGGAGGTTTAATAATAATAGGGTCCCGTTTTTACCTTTTAGGTATGGAACCCTAATGATTCTGTTTAGTCCGTCAGTTAGATTATCAAAAATACTGGACATGTTTTTTTTTGGTCCCGGCTGTCATTTGGAGATCTTTTACGGATAGTCAGAAGCCAGAAAATCTGACACCAGTCTTGCCAAGGAGTACCGTGTTACCCAGTTAATAGGTTGTGGAGGTCTGGTAGGCAGCCGCTCCACGTAAAATACTAGTATTCAGTTGAATCCGGTTTCACTGGAAGCCGACCCCAATGTAGTTGGGAAAAGGCAGATGATGATTGGACATGTTTTTTTTTTTGTATCAAATAAAACGAAATTGGCGTAGATGAATGATCTAAAAAGGTCACTTTAGCAGAATCAGAAAGAAAATCACGGAAAGATTTTCCCAATCAAACTTGAACCTAATGCGTTAGCGATAAAGATGAAAATTAAATTTTGTTTGTATAAATAAATGATTCTTTTAAAGAAGAGGTCGTGGCTAGATAATAATAGCAGCAAAGGACGATCTTCCAGGTTAAGCAACGCTTGCCAAGGTTGGACTTTGGATGGGTTCAAGGTAGGACTGCCCTCATCATTCACTGGGCTGACTCGGAGTGGCCGCTCGAAGAGACTTCTCCAAACTCCTCAAAGATGGAGTGATACTGCTACCTAAGTCTTCAACCACGCTCGATAAGTATACTGGAAATAGAGAAGAGTAAATTGTTGTAGGTTGTTTGGATAAAATTGTGAGTCAATGGAAAAAGATGGAAGAAACGTTTATGGAATACATTCATAGTGCGTACAGCTAAGGAGTGGAATTCCCTGCCGGAGTCTGTGTTTCCTGATAGCTACAACCTGGGAGTCTTTAAGTCAAGAGTGAATAGGTTACTTCTAGGCAAGCGTGCTCTATCTTAGACCGCATCATCGCTTAACATCAGGTGAGATAGCGGTAAAACGTATGCCTAGCATTACCTAGTAAAAAAAAAGCCAAAAAAAAAACATTTTACAAAGGTGTTTTTGTTACTTTCTTCGTATTTTGACACCGACTTCAGAATTGAGGTTCGAATTGAAAAAATCTTTTAGTGTTAGATATCCCATTTATCTAAGAAGGCTATCGGCTATATACTATATAACATCACGCTACGACCAAAAGGAGCGGAGCATTAATAAAAAATGTGACGCAGACGAAATTGCATGGGTCAGATAGTAGCTACATATTATAAAACGAATTCTATCGCCACGTCTATACCGCGTGTATCTGACATCGACGCACAAACGATTTCCATGGGTCCAGGGCATGATTCTGGACAGTGTTGGAATTTTTCGTCGGTTCTTTTCTCATTTTTTCATTAATAATAAATAATAATATCCTTGGACATTTCACACGACGCCATATAGTCCCAAGCTAAGCAACCTAATGCTTGTGTTATGGTAACGATATGGCTGATAAACTACTTATATACATTTTTTTTGTAAATACATACATATTATAGATAGAAAAACACCCAGACTCGGAACAAATACTTGTAGGTCGTACAAACATTTGTTCCGTGCGGGAATCGAACCCGCGACATGCTGCGCAGCAGTCAATCGCTCAACCACTGCGCCAACCGTGTCGTCAGAGACCATCGTCGTCGTGTCGTCGTGTCGGAGAGTGTGTGTGTGTCGTGTCACTGTGTGTGTGTGTGTGTTGTCAGCTGAGCTGATACCTACTTGTGGTCTTATTCAGATTCTCTTTTTAGTGAAAGTAGTTAATTAATTATTTTTTTATTAAAAATCTCATTGGGTTAGGTCAGAATAACGATTATGAGCAGTCTAAAGTAAAAAAAACCCTTGAAAAAAAATGAAAAAATGAGAAAAAAGCCGACGAAAAATTCTAAGTCTAGGGTGTCCAGAATCATGCCCTGGACCCATGGAAATCGTTTGTGCGTCGATGTCAGATACACGCGGTATGCCTGTCTGGTCGCGATAAACTCAAAAACTTCTGCACCGATTTTCAAGCTGTTCACCATTTGGATAGACTGGTTCTCGAGGAAGGTTTTAATATACAGGGTTATTTGTAAAACACTGACAGCCTCTCAGGACTATGCTACTAACATCATAATCAACAACTTTTGTTCTATAACTTAAAAATTCATCATATTTTAGTTTTTTTATTTTACTATTGATAGGCAAACGTTTGACCGCTATCTCACCTGATGTTAAGCGATGATGCGGTCTAAGGTGGAGCACGCTTGCCAAGAAGTAACCTATTCACTCTTGATTTAAAGACTCCCAGGTTGTAGCTATCAGGAAACTCCACTCACGCAGGGAATTCCACTCCTTAGCTGTACGCACAATGAATGTATTCCCAAAACGTTTCTTTTATATTGTGCGTATAGGTGGGACAAAAATAAAAAAATATTTAAATTGAACGCTCTAAATGTTACGAAGTCTATACGAGGGAAAAGAAAATAAAGAGCTTTGTTTTGCACCGATTTTTCATGCTGTTTTCACCAACGGATAGTGGTTCTCGAGGAAGGTTTTAGTATATAATTTGTCAAGCGGACGAAGCCACGGGCATCAGCTATGTTGAAATATAACGGTTATTGCTGAAAACCAGCGCTGTTGATTGTTGGACTTGTCCAGAGTCGCGGCATAAGCTGAGCAATGACCGATTCTCGCTCGGATGCGACGCACAATTTTTAATTTAAATATATTCGTAACCACATTCTATGTTTATTTTGATTTTGTTAGTGTATTATGTTGTTATGTTGTCACTTGTCAATTTGTCAGTGCCGTACGTCATGCCATAGACAAATGTTGAACTATGCTCGGTTTAGTCGGTTTTGTCTGTGGTGTGACCAGAAATGTTATGCCTGGTACTGACATAGTGTCAATCGACTAGAATAGAATAGGTTTTTATTTTTTAGTTTGTAATTTGATTTTATTTTGTGTTTGTGCGTCATTTCTGGCGAAATAAACGTATTTTCTTTCTTTTTTTTTCTTTCTTTCTATATAATATTATAAAGAGGTAACATTTGTTTGTAAGTTTGTATGTAGGGGGTAATCTCAGGAACTACTGGTCCGATTTGAAAAATTCTTTCAGTATTAGATAGCCCATGTATCGAGGAAGGATCTAGGCTACATATCATCACGCTAAAACCAAAAGGAGCCGAGCATTCATGGAAAATGTGACGCAAACGAAGTTGCGTGGGTCAGCTAGTGTTTAAATATAATATTACTAGCTGACCCGCGCAACTTACGAATATTCTAACTTTACCCATGCGAAGTTGGCTGTTAGTGACGACCGCGCAGGTCCCATCGCGTAGAAAAGTGTTACGTTCGTAGATTATGTTTTTTTTTGTGTACGTGTTTATTTGAATTGTGAAAAAATGCATGCAATAACAATAACACGATCACAAAGTTACACAACAAACACATACACTACAAGAAAACACAAAATACAAGTCAAACAGTAAGAAAAAACCAGAATAATTAATTACAACAATAACAAAGTTTAACACTTTTCGCACCAACAGTTGTATTGCATTGAGGAAGCGAGGCACAAGTATGCATCAAACGTATACGAGTGACTGAGACAGCATACGCGACGTACCCGCGCATGCGCTTTTCTATGTTTCTTGTCAAATTGACATCCTGCGCAATCGATTGCGACGTACTTCGCATGGGTAAACTTAGATTATTCGTACTGTAAGTTTGTATGTAGGGGGTAATCTCAGGAACTTCTGGTCAGCTTTGAAATTTTTTTCAGTATTAGATAGCCCATGTATCGAGGAAGGATATAGGCTACATATCATCACGCTAAGACCAAAAGGAGCCGAGCATTAATGGAAAATGTGACGCAAACGAAGTTGCGTGGGTCAGCTAGTGTTAAAATAAACTTAAGTCTTACCAATGTCGTTGAGACATCTTTTCGTTCCCAGAGCGTCCATGTTCCTTATGTTCAGTATTTTCTCGGCATACACCTCACAAGTATGTGTGCATACCTGCAAATATTAAAAAAAAAACCTTATTGAATCGCTCGCTGGTCAACCAATACTGCAGCCAGACGAAAAAAGGACGTATCTTCACAAAACGAAGTAACCAATTTCCGACCTTAAGTCATTTTCTTTATGTCGGAAATCAGTTAGTTCCACTAACGTTTCTCGTGATATCAAGACCGTCATACCAACGTTCTAATTTGCATCCCATGGGACTGTAGTTATTTTAATAAATTTGGTTTTTATTCTCACTCATATTAGGAGCTTGTGGCTATATAACAAAAAGCCGCACGGGTCGATCTTCAAGGTTAAGCAACGCTTGCCAAGGTTGGTCTGTGGATGGGTGACCATCTTAACATACCGAGTTTCCTCCGTGCCTCGGATAGCACGTTAAGCTGTTGGTCCCGGCTGTCATTTGGAGATCTTTGGCAGTCGTTACGGATTGTCAGAAGCCAGTATAAGGAAAAACGGTTATTCATCAAAATTGTCTTCTTCAATAATAACGCGCTAGAATACCGCCATGTCTTTAACACAAAAACCACGTTAATTGCTACTAATCGCTGTCATTCCATGAAAAATAATTTAATAATAATTTATATATTTACTCTATATAACAAATATAATGGGTGATACATCACATATAGTGGCGGATCTGGAACAAATTAATGTTTCAGATACATATTCCTGCTCTCCGGAGCAATGTAATACTTATATAAAAACTACAAAGACTGGATTAAATATTTTTCATGTAAACATTCGTAGCATAGGCAACATTAGCAATTTTAATTACCTTATAATCTTATTAGATAGAACTAAATTGCATTTCCATGTGATTGTTCTGACTGAATGCTGGTTGCAAAAATGTCCAAATCTTCCTACTATACCGGGTTTTGAGTCTTATGCGTCCAATCATAATAATAAGAACGATGGCGTGGTCGTATACATTAGATTAGGTATAAAATACACTTTAGAAAAGACAATATTTGACGACGCAAACTGCCTTATTCTTAAATTCTCTACGGAACTGGCGTTGATTGCGATATATCGTTCTCCTTCTTTCCGAAATATCCAAAACTTTATTACCAGTTTAGATACTACCTTGCACTCTCTTAAGTCTCTTAAAAGTATTATTTTAGTGGGTGATATTAATATAAACTTATCTCCTAATAATAATGATGACATGCATTCTCACCTTTATCTTGATACACTTGCAGTACATGGAATGCTACCGGCTCATTTGTTTCCCACTCGCTGCGACAGCTGCTTGGATCACGCAATCATTAAATCAAAAACAAGAGTGACCACCTTAGTTCTGGACTCGTTTATTACCGACCACGCCCCATTGATAGTATCTTACGACTCCCGAATTAAAGTACCAAAATCTACAACATTTACTCGTCGGGTGGACCTTGCAGCATGCGTCGAAGCACTTGAAAAAACTGATTTCTCATCCGTCCTACAATGTTACGACGCATCACAAGCTGCTGATGCACTAGTTAATATTATATCTATTGTTGTCAGTAATAATACACGCAGTGATCGCATCTCAAGTAAGAAACGCATACTTAAGCCCTGGATCACTCCCGGGATCCTAAAATGCATACGTAACCGGGATAAATTATATCAGAAAACCAAGAAAGAACCCAATAACGAAATTTCCCGGGTGATCTACTTGCGTTATAAAAACTTCTGCAACAATTTATTAAAAAAAATAAAACGTGAATATGAGCGAGCTGAATTCCAAAAACATAAAAAAAACCCGAAGGCAACTTGGAATCTCATAAAAACAATTGCAAATCTTCACACTAACAAATCGAACGCTAATGAGCTGCTGTCTTTGATAGATGACCCCGCGCACGCTGTTGATGTTGTTAATGACTTCTTTGTGAATGTAGGCAAGAATCTAGCATCCAAAATTGATTCGAATAATACTAGCACTGCATACGTCTTGGGCTCCCATGTTACAAGTACCAATCCAAATTCAATGGCTATTTTCGAAACTGATAACGAGGAAATTGAACGAATTATTGTCAGTCTAAGCTCTACGAGTGCGGTTGGATGTGATGGTATTTCTACCATACTGGTCAAAAATGCAAGACACATTCTCATCCCAATTATGTGCCATGTCTTTAATCTTGTTTTCGCTACAGGAGTTTTTCCCTCAGTGTTCAAGACAGGTTTGGTGCATCCTATATATAAGAGTGGAGCTAGAGACAGTGTCGATAACTATAGGCCAATTTCTGTACTAACTACCTTATCCAAAATATTAGAAAAAATCATAAATAGTAGGCTTCTCAGTTACCTAAAAGTCCAAAATATAATCGCTGACAACCAATATGGTTTTAGATCTGGGAAAAGTACTGAAGATGCAGTTTTGGAACTAACTAATACCATAGCTAAAAACCTAAAAAATAATTTAAAAACATTGGCAATTTTCCTAGATCTCTCTAAAGCCTTTGACACTGTCTCCATTCCACTCTTACTAAACAAACTAGAACGACTTGGAATCAGAGGTTTGCCCCTAAATATTTTTACAACTTACTTGACAGGTCGTTCTCAGACTACCAGAATAGGAAATAACACAAGCGGACCCAAATATATCAGTCATGGCGTGCCACAGGGTAGCGTACTTGGACCAACCTTATTTCTTATTTATATTAATGACCTCTGCAGTCTACCTTTGCCTAACTGCAAAATTATAACATACGCAGACGATACTGCAATAGTAGTACATGGAAGTGATTGGTGCGATACGCTCCTTCATGCTGAATCTGCTCTACAGACTACTATGACCTGGCTAAAAAACAATCTGCTGACCCTTAACTTAGATAAAACCAAATTTATGACCTTTTCCCCGCGTAGAACATCACAGCCGACCTCTACCTACACATTAACAGCTCACAAATGTAACCCTAGTACTAACCAGGACTGTAATTGTACTCAAATCGTCCGTACTCATTGCATGAAGTATCTTGGTGTCTTTATTGATAGTACTCTTTCATGGAAGGATCACATACAGTCACTGGTGGGTAGAGTCAGGAAACTAATATACGTGTTTAAGAACCTGAGGGCTTCTGCTGACTTCCCTACATTAAAAACTGTATACTATGCTCTAGCTCACTCAATCATAACTTATTGTATAACAGCCTGGGGCAATTCTGCTAAATCCTCATTACTACGAGTGGAAAGGGCGCAGAGGGCAGTTTTAAAAGTTATGGTTCACAAACCAATCCGCTTCCCAACAAATGAACTCTATGCACTATGTGGGGTCCCAAGAGTGAGACACTCTTTTGTACTTAGCACCGTACTACGCAAGCACTCTGAACTGACATTCGATGCTGACTTCATCAAGCATAGACGAAGATCTATTAGAGTCTGTTCAATCGAACCAGTCAGCACCGAAGTAATCAGACGCCAATATAGATACCTGAGCTCTATTTTGTACAATCGGGTAAATAGTATGTGTAACATATTCTCACTTAATGTGAGAGAGTGTCGAGTCAAAGTTGACAAATGGCTTCATACTCTTACTTATGAAGATCTTGAAAACCTGGTCAAAACGTGACATACACTTAAACACACAAGCTCAAAACACTACACAACACACACACACACATACAACTCAACACAACACATAACATGCACAACACATGACAAGCACACCACATCACACACACACTCCAAACATTTTTTTTTTATTGTTTGTCATACCTTTTCGTTTTAATATTATTTTCTTTTATTATTATTTTCTTTATAAGTTAATTTATTTTTATTTTTATTTTCTTTACGTTGGAGCACTGACGCTTAACCTTTTTTGTATGGGCGTTAATGGCTGCGACACAGTTATTACTAATGCAGTCATTTTCGTACATAGTTTTTATTGTAATTTGTGTTTTAGTTTCCAATAAATATTATCTTATCTTATTATCTTAGTTAATCTGACTCCAGTCTTGCCAAGGAGCCGTGTTTACCCAGTTAATGGGTTGTGGAGGTCTGGTAGGCAGCCGATCCGCGTAAAATATCGTCTCGTATCGGATTATATTATAACTGTAACTCACCTCGGATAATAACTGCAGAGGGGCCTGTTTCTCTGAGAGATGCATTTCTAGATGCTGTGGTAATGTCATCAGGTACTGACCGATCTGTATGATAAAAAGAAATATATCTTATTCATATTTTGGTTGTTAATTACGGGATTGCTACCACTACAAACCTAGATTGGTCAGGGAAGCGATTGAAATTACAAAGTACAAAAATTCCAATCGTGAGGATGGGTTTAAATTGTCAAATGTCTGGAATCCGGTGATTCGAATGTGTAAAAAACGGAGATTTCAACAAAGTGTTACTTCGCGGTCAGATACGGTTAGTGTGGTGTGTCGAGAACAGTTGCGGGAAAAAAATGAGTTTGTGGACAGTGTAGGAGTGAGGCGTATTTATCGAAACAGTTAAAAAAAAACAGGTATTTCAAAGTAACAACATGAAACAGGTATCTCTAAACCGAAATAACAGCTCCTACCTATTTCGCCTGTTCCTCAAACAACTTTAGTAGCCGTAACTCGACCTATAAAACGAAACTACCTGGAACAGCTATGTGAAACAGTTTCAAATGGTACATGCTCCATTCTCTTCTGACTTATTATAATAGAAAGAGACAACATCTGTTCTTTGGAACAAGCTCTTTGCTTCTCTGATTCATTGTAATAGAAAGAGATAGAACCTGTTCCCTGTCTGTCACTGTTTCTGACCTTTTCAGTAGCGGGTACTGTTTCTGAATCTGTTGCAATCAATGCGTCTTTAGTTCTAGTGGAACAGGCTGTTTTTTTGGAACAGGATTTTGGAACTGTTTTCTTCTTGGAACTGAAACAGGTTTCTAATTTTATCTGTTCCAACCCACCCCTAGGACAGTGGTACCGGAGATGGTCTAAAAAGATGGAATAAAAGACTACGAAAGAGGGTAGACCGATATGTCTGCCAATAACATCCCACTCGCACCCGCAGGATCTTCAGTTACTCCGTGATCATGGCGCTTGCAACAGTGCCGAAATATCGGAAACTCGCAAATAAAAACTGATTGACGGCACGGTTGGCGCAGTGGTTGAGCGATAGGCTGCTGCGCCGCGTGTCGTGGGTTCGATTCCCGCACGGAACAAATATTTGTATGGCCTACAGATAGTTGTTCCGGGTCTGGCTGTTTGTGTATGTGACTTTGTATGTTTGTAAACGCACCCACGATACAGGAGAAACTCCTAGCGTGGGGCAACGTTATTAAAAAAAAAATGTACGTGGTAGCAATCCCGGTATTAACTATTCTAATATTAGGTATAGTTTCCCTCATTTTCATAAATATGCACATTATAAGGACTCACATTGTATAATGACTAAATTGTGTAGACTCACTACATTTTGTCGAGTTACGCGAACATTTATGGAGCAGGCGATTATAATATATAGATGACGATAATATTACGGGAACGGATGACGAAAATTCCCATTTGTCTCCGTTTGGGGACAAACGTTCGGGGACAGATGGGAACAATCCCATCGAAAGCAATACATGCAATTTTTACTAATATGATGAAGAATAACTCAAAGTAATAAAAAAGGTAGGTAATCGGGGCGTCTTTTTGAATTTTTTTTACGATTACTGTAAAATTGTGTGAAACTAAAACAGATTTTTGTTAAAAAAAACATGTTTTTTTCAATTGAGGGTAGTTTTTAACACTATTTTGGGAGACAGATGGGAATACTCCCATCGAAGGGAAAACATGTGGAATACGCGCGCATCCGCTGCCGGTCGTACGTTTGGACTCAAAGAAAAATTTCAAAACAACTGGCGACGGTGTGTCTAGTAAGCGCAGTCTAGAGCATACTCGCGCATCCGCGCGCATTCTTGAGTAGAATTTCGCCTAATGTGTCACGCGTTTTGAAAAATTCGCGCTTCGCCATATGTGGGCCAGCCCTTACAGGTTTACCGAGCATTTTACTATTAAAAAAATACAACCGACTTCTAAATTAAAAAAAAAAACAGTACAAAGTAAAAAATAACTTTAATTTCGGAAGTCGGTGTCAAAATACGAAGAAACTAACAAAAACACCGAATTCACTAAAAATTATGCGAAGGTGTGACGTATTGAGAATTTTAAAAGCGTCGTAAATTCGTCAATTTTGGTTCCCGTAACAAAAGAAAAAACACGGGTCAAATATTTTTTGATAATCTAACAACTGGCGAACTAATTAGATTTTTTTCAGGACCCAAGCCCATTGAGAACCTCCTCCTTTTTGGGAAGTCAGTTAAAAGAAGATATTTACCTCAGTAATATACTCTTGCGGTGACAGAGCGAAGTCTGGCAAATCCGTAGACAGCGCATCATTGTTGTTCCAAACAGACAACTGTGGTATTTTCTCTGTAAAATTCAAATTTAATTATCACAATCTATAATAATATTATAAAGCAGAAGAGTTTGTTTGTTTGAACGCGCTAATCTCAGGCAGTACTGGTCCGATTGGAAAAATTCTTTCAGTGTTAGATAGCCCATTTATCGAGGGAATTTATAGGCTATATATCATCACGCTTAGACAAAAAGGAGCGGAGCAATAATGGAAAATGTGACGCAGACGAAGTTGCGCGGGTCAGCTAGTCTATAATATAAAAATAGATCGATGAATGTGTTGCTAAGCGCAAATCTCGAGAACAGCTGAACCGATTTCGCAAATTACTTTTTGTTGTGTTTGTTATTATTAGGAGAAGGTTTTTATGTAAGAAAAAGTAAGAAAGTTGCCAGTTGACGGGAACGAAGCCGCGGGGGACAGCTAGTAATATTATAAAGCTGAAGAGATATATCATCACGCTAAGACAAATAGGAGCGGAGCAATAATGGAAAATGTGACGCAGACGAAGTTGCGCGGGTCAGCTAGTCTTCTAAATATAAAAGCAGAAACTGACGGACTAGATAGATTTGCAATTTATTGCTGGTGGAAACTAGTCTATTGATACTTACATTCCTATAGAGCGGTTTAATATCTAAACTAATATTATAAAGCAGAAGAGCTTGTTTGTTTGTTTGTTTGGTTGAACGCGCTAATCTCAGGAACTACTGATCCGATTTGAAAAATTCTTTCAGTGTTAGATAGCCCATTTATCGAGGAAGGCAATAGGCTATATATCATCACTCTAAGACAAGTAGGGGCGGAGCAATAATGGAAAATGTGACGCAGACGAAGTTGCGCGGGTCAGCTAGTATTATATAAATATGTTTATTTTATCCAGGTACTAAGTGATGCTCCGGACTATGAGAACAAACGACTACAGCTAGAGACCCTGTACAATAGACTCGTATATCATCGTATATCATCACGTTAAGACAATTAGGAGCGGAGCATTCAAGGAAAATGTGACGCAGACGAAGTTGCGCGGGTCAGCTAGTTTCAATATAATTTTCCAAAGCCTCACCTAACTGAACATCGATAGGGTTCCTCAGTATGGCCCTGGCGAGGCTACGCAGCTGCTCCTTGGTGCGCCTGAGTACGGCAGCGGAGGCCGGGGGCTCGGCCCTGAAGGCCCCGAGCCGCTGTCTCACTTCGGCTTCCAGGAGGAGAGAAGGCAGGTCGTGTAGGGGATCCAAGTCTTTTGATTCTGGAAGAAAAAATGCTAATTGACTTTCACCCAAAGGTTGCCCGTACCATAAATTGAAAAAAAAAAAAAATCTTTTATGGCAGTCTCCTATACTGGGCTAGATTCCATCATCCACAAATTGCATAACTACTTAGTCCGTCAGTTAGAGTATTGAAAAATAATGGACACGTATTTTTTGTTTTTATAAATCAATGAATATTGACAAACATAAAACGCATCAAAACTCGCGAGTGGGGGCTCGTGACGTCACGACTCACTAAAAATTATGCGAAGGTGTAACGTATTGAGAATTTTAAAAGCGTCGCAACTTCGTCAATTTTGCGCAAACTCGCGAGTTTAACATTTTATACCCATCCCTAGAAAAGTGCTCAACGCCGCCAAAGAAGTTTTCACTTCAAAAAATAAATAAAACAATGTGCTTGTGTCCTGAAAAATCTAATTAGTCCGTCAGTTAGATTATCAAAAAATATTTGACCCGTGTTTTTTCTTTTGTTACGCAAACCAAAATTGACGAAGTTACGACGCTTTTAAAATTCTCAATACGTCACACCTTCGCATAATTTTTAGCGAGTCGTGACGTCACGAGCCCCCACTCGGGAGTTTTGATGCGTTTTATCTTTGTCAATATTCATTGATTTACAAAAACAAAAAATACGTGTCCATTATTTTTCAATACTCTAACTGACGGACTATATAGTTTACAATTTGTGGATGATGGAATCTAGCCTATTGATACATACCTGGAACTGGGACTCTTAAAACCCTAATCTCTTCAAAGTTAGAGTGCGTCGACAAATTTGTTATTTTTTGGACCATTTTAGTAATTGTAGTGATAGTTTTAGTATTTTAACGTGAAATAGACTGCATAAGTTATTGAACTTCAAAAGGAACCCGATTGTCAGTCACAAACTTTACGCATGGTATCTTAAGGAATCTTCCTAAGTGTTATAACTTAAATTTAATCGCAACTGTTACGTACGGGTAAACATTTCTATGACATATATATATTTTTTAATAAACTGGTGGTAACTAGGAACTCGCCAAGGCAACCCTGCGCATGATTGTACCTAAACATTTTCGCGCCAAATTGGGCGGGCGCCCCCGCTCTAGCCGGCAGCCGCCCGCCAGTCCGCTTGTCAACGTCACAGGCGACGCGTGTCGTCACGCGCTCCGCAAGCCGTTCATGTTGACGCCGCCGCGAGGTCCTATTTACCCTTAAAGGAACGAACTGTCTTTGATTTTAACCAGACTAATCACGTACTAAAGTTTTAGAGTGCTGTCTCATGTGCGACCACGCGGCGGCTCGAGCTTGAGGTATACCATCTAAGCTAAAAACCCCTCCGTGTTCCTTCTAATGCACTTTCCGTTCCAGGGCTGCGGTGACTCTTTCGAACAAATTCCGCGACTCTGGCAGAAACCTTTTGGCTAATGATGCTCTACCAACCTTCCATATCCTTCAGCTCAGCCAAGGTCTTCAAGATATTGGAAGCAGCAGTCTGCAGCATCAGGGAGGCTGGGAAGCTGGTGGAAAGTACGCCGGTGATCTGACCCGAGGACGCTGAAGATAAGAACGCCGTCTCTATACGCCGACTGTGTGCCGATATTAGGTTCGAAAGAGACGATGTGAAGTTCTGTGAAAGAGAATTAATTGATATTTTTACTCACAAAAACTGGTTGTGTGAGAGATGTTTTTATTCTATCAATCAATATTTTGAGTGTAAATTATGAAACTTAATTATTTACTATAATTACTTTGACATCCAATTATTGAAATGACTTAAATAATATTTAAACATTTCATTAGTAACGTTATTTTTATTGACTTGACATCACTGATAGACTTGTAAATGACTAGAATTGTATTTAATTTTAACCGACTTCCCAAAAAGGAGGTTCTCAATTGGGTTGTATTTTTTTATGTTTGTTTCCTCATAACTCCGTCATTTATGAACCGATTTTTTTTTTGTTTTATCTGAAAGGATAATTATACTTGTCAAATGGTCCCCTTTAAATTTTATCAAAATCTTTTAGGAAGTTTTTACATCTCGGGTTTAAATCCAAACTTCTCTAACTAATCTAAATATTTGCACGGCAAAAATGCCGAATATAGTGAAACTCATAGATTTTAAGAACTTATGTCAGCTACCTACCTATATTCTTGCAAATAAATGTATCATACATTCATTCATTCAATAAGATATTTCAGAATTTACTATCTATAACGTAGTCTTTAGAAACATAATTACTGGAAGTTTCATCGACACAATCAATCAATCAATCAATGTCTTTATTGTGGATCATAGGTAGGTATATGTTACAGGTCTTATAATTATAATTTAATCAGCTATGTCCCGCCCTTAGGGCATACAATAGTCACACATTCCTATGTATATGCAATAATGTAAATTTCATTTCCTAATGTTACATTATTGATAAAAAACAACAAAAAAAAAAGAAAAGATATTTTATTACATAAGTTTGAACCAACAACACAATTTACAAACTAAGATTAATTACAAAATAAACGTTTTCGATAAACTCTGGCATCCAATGTAAGATTTAACTTGTGTTTAGGGTGCCAGCGTCTTATGGCATTAAGTCCGCCTTTGTACAGTGTCTTTACTTGTGCATAGAGTATTAATAAATCTATATACATTTTTTTTTTTTTTTTTTTTTTTTTTTTTTTTTCATATTTATATTTCTATCGTGCGATCGGTCTGTCGACCATGAGCAGATATTTTATAAGGATAGTGTATTTTGTTAGGCACACACAACCAGTGTTGAGCCACCTTCATCTTTGATTTCTTGGTGTATCGGTTAATGATGTATAGACATTAGTCCCAGATGTGTTGTCGTTTCAGCCGACGCTGAGGCAGTGGATCTTTCAAGATCTTTGTCAGCCTGTTTTTATGGGTCGAAATCCTTTGCTTGTACGACTTGATCATATATTCAGCTTCCTCTTTAACCGTAGGCATTTCCAGGTACTCATGCAATTCAGTGCTTTTAGTGAACCATGGGGCACTAGTGATTGTTTTGAAGACATTGTTCTGGAATCTTTGTAGGATTTCTATGTTACTGTTTTTAGCCGAGCCCCAGAGCTGAATTCCGTAGGTCCACACTGGTTTGAGGATAACCTTGTATATCATTAGTTTGTTAGTTAGTGATAGTTTTGATTTTTTACCCAGTAACCATTGGAGTGATCGTAATCTGTGATTCAATTCGTCCCGCTTCTTCTGGATATGGTGTTTCCATGTTTGTCGGCGGTCAAGGTGGAACCCAAGGTATTTTACAACCGTGTTATGAGGCAGTGTATCTTCGCCTAGTTTGACTGGGGGACAATCTCCTTTTCTTAATGCAAACGTGATGTGATTTGATTTTGTGGCACTGGCTTTTATACGCCATAAACACATCCATTTGTAAATTTTATCTAAGTGGATTTGCAGAGCTTTTGATGCATCTTCAGGTTTGTTGTTTGACGAGAGGACTGCAGTGTCATCAGCAAATGTAGCTGTCATCACATTTTCTGATTGTGGTACATCAGCAGTGAAAATGAGGTACAGGATTGGCCCGAGTACTGATCCTTGCGGAACTCCTGCGCTGATATTATGCATTGGTGAGGTGGCGTCATTTACTTTGACAAAGAACATTCGGTCTTCCAGGTAGGATTGGAGAATTGTGTAGATGTTGTGAGGAAGTTGTTTCTTTAATTTATACAACAGGCCTTGGTGCCACACCTTGTCGAAGGCCTGTTGTATGTCTAGAAAAGCCCCAGCGCAATATTCTTTGTTTTCTAAGGTATTCCGTATCTTATCGCTAACACGATGTACCTGTTCTATAGTCGAGTGTCTACTTCTAAATCCAAATTGGTGGTCAGGAATGATGTTGTCTTCTGAGAGTATTTCATCCAATCGTGTTTTCAGCAATTTCTCGAAAACCTTAGAAATGGTGGGGAGAAGGCTAATAGGCCGATATGAGGATGTCATATGTGGAGATTTTCCTGGTTTTGGAATCATAGTGACCTGAGATACTTTCCATGCTGTGGGATAGGCTGAAGTTCTTAATATGCCGTTGAACAGTTGGGTCAGGAACATTAAGGCCTTTCTTGGTAGTTGCTGAAGGACTTCGGAGGTTATGAGGTCGAATCCGGGAGCTTTCTTTGATTTCAGAGCGCTAATGGTCTGTCGTACTTCAGTTGGTGTGCAGCATCTCAAGGGAAGACTTAGTTGTAGGTCACTGTCTAGATATGACATGATTTCCCGATTTAAGGTAGAATCTATCTCACTTACATTTGGTGTAAAAACAGATTTAAGAAATGTTCCAAAAGCTACGGCTCTTTCTTCGTCAGTTCTAGCCCAGCTACCGTCTGCCAGTGTTAAGGGGTGTTGTTGCAAGTTAGGTTTTTGACCAGATTTGACAGTTTTCCATAGAGAGTATTCGTTATTGTGGTTGGGAGATAGTTGCTCTAAATGTTGTTGGATAGTATCATTTTCAATGTCTTGTAAATATTTTTTTAATTCGGAGGCAGCTTTATTAAACACTGTTTTATCTTTAGAGTGTCGAGTGTAATGCCACACTCTTCTTAAGCGTCTTTTTTCCAGAACCATTTTCTTTACATCCAAAGGTAGGTTGCGACGTGTATCTTTTTTGGATGGGAGGCTCGCAGGTGTGCTTAACCATGCTGCCTTTTGTATCAAGTTGGTGATGTATGTTGTGGCGGCATTTATGTCTTCTTCTGTTTTTAGTTTTACTTTTAGGTTTATATTGTCATCTAAGTATTTTCTGAAGGATATCCAATCTGTCCATCTATTGCTGAGGTAGTTATTGTTAAGTTTCTCAATAATTGTTGTGCTGACTATGGCAATAACCGGTGTATGATCTGATGATCCATCCAGACAACTCTCTATTTTGAGAAAGTTTGTGTTTAGACCCCTGTATACAAAAAAGTCTAATAAATCAGGTAGTTTTTTTGAGTCTGTTGGCCAATATGTTGGTTGACATGTGGTAAGCACTTTAAGTTTGTTTTTATCAATACTTTCTTTTAGCTCTCTCCCACGTGTTACTGTGAGCCTAGAGCCCCATTGGATATTTTTGGCATTCCAGTCTCCGCCAATGATTATTCTGCCGCTTAGAGATTCAAACATGTGGTCAAAGTGTTCTCTTTTTATTTTATATTTTGGTGGGCAGTATATTGATGTTACTGTTAAAGGACCTTGCCTATCTTGCACCGTTATTGAAGTTGCTTGTATATGAGGTGTTCTGTATGGGCATTGTAGCTGATGTTTGATGTTATTCCTTATTAATATAGAAGTTCCCGCGTGAGCAGTCCCGTCTGGGTGGTATGTGGAGTATGTAGAATATCCCATTATGTTAAAGGACTTAGTTTCCGTCATATGTGACTCTGATATTAACAGTATGTCAACATGTTGGCATTTTAGAAAAGTATTTACTTCGGTTTTGTTGTTTAGCAAACCATTTATATTCCATGTTGCTATTCTTAAGGACGCCATTATGGATGTAATTTATTAATGACAGTAGTCAATAGGCTCATGAGTGTGCCCATATTTTGTATGAGTAGGTCCAGCTTTTCAGCTTGTTTTATGAGTAGTTTCTCAAGTGAGTTAGAGGCTGTGCCAGCCGTTATTTGCGCGTAGGTTTGTTCTGCAGACACTGGTGTACTGGGTTGTGCTGCGATGCTTTTGTTTACATTTTCTTTGTTATATTTTTGAATATCTTCCCTTCTGGTTATGTTATTATTTTTTCTTTGCTGTTTCCTCTCTTGTATTTCGAGAAAAACTTTACACCCTTTGTAGTTGGCGGGATGTTCTTCGTGACATAAGGCACATTTACATGGTATGGTTCTATCTTTCTTTGGACAATCAATAGTATTGTGGTTCCCAGCGCATTTGACGCATCTGAATGGTCTCATGCAGTTGTTGCGTGTATGACCATACTGTTGACATCGTTTGCATTGGACTATGGTATTCTTCCGTTTGGGGTCTTCTATAGTAATAGAGGTGTTGTATATGTAGCGAAGACTTTTTATTGCTGCGTTATTCGGGCTTGGCTCGAGGTTAACGAACCAGGTGAAAAGAGGGTTTTTAGATGGACCATGCTTCGCGTTAATGATTTCACCTTTGATTTTGTTACCAGTATTCTCTATAGCTTCTGTGATAGCTTCGATTGGTGTAGAAGGATGCAGGTTCTTGATGACAATCCTATATGGTCGTTCATCTTTACGTGTGAATGTATGTCCGATTAATTTTTGTTCTCTGATTACTTGCATAAGTTTCTTATAGGCAGTAATGCTATTGCAACTTACTCGTAGCTGGGTACGGTTTGCGATTTTGTATGAGTAATCTGTTTTTTGCAGAACTCCATCGATCAGCTCACTTAATTTTGCAATATTTTGGACAGCATATAGGACGATAGGTGGAGGTTTTCGTATTTCTGTCTTTTCTTGGTTGAGAAGATTTTGTCCTAGCTGTTCCGGTTTTAGCAGAGAGAAGCTATTTTGAAGCGGTATTTCTTCAGGCTCAGAAGATGGTGACATGTTGACCCTTTTTCGTTTATTAGTTCCTGGGGTTTGGTGTTTGGGAGAGACTGTCTGCCATTCTTTGTTTGTGGATTCATCGGGCTTCTTATTTGATGCGAGTTGGTTGGGTTCTAAACTCCCGGTTGGTCGATCTCCCAACGATGGATGTCTTGTCCTTGTGAACAGACTAGGATGAAATACTTGCTGAACAAATTTTTTTGGTGAAGTTTTATTCATATTGTAATCAGAATTTATATTTAATTGACTTGGGGCCTGATTCCCCACTCCGGTCAAGTTTCTACCATTTTCGTTGCTCATGGTAGAAAATTATTTTTGTGTTGTGGCAACACTATTCCAAACGTCAAATGACATTCTGTCTGACGTTCAACATTGACAGTTTTTAGAAACGTCAGATGTAATTTATAAAAAAAAGATGAGGGTGGGTGAAAAAACCTTTCGAAGCTTTGATGTCACTATCGTATTTTGTTCACTGTTTTATGTTTAAATCACTGAACACTTCACGCTACGAACACTTCTACACAGTTTTTACTTCATAAAGTTTACTTTAGAAACGCATTTGCACAAAATCTTGCGAAATAACTCACTAAAATACTGTAAATCTCCAACAGCGTATGTACGCGTGTTGACAGTTGACAGCAATTTTTTCTATCTATATACATAAAAATTAATCCCTACTTCCCTTGGTCATTGCGTCACGCGTAAACAGCTGGACCGATTTTGCTCATTCTTTTTTTGGTCCGCCTTTGTACAGTGTCTTTATTTATTTATTTATATATACTTTATTGTACACCAAATGAAAAATACATAAAAGAAACCTGCCCTCCTTGTCTTTACTTGTGCATAGAGTATTAATAAATCTATATACATAAAAATTAATCCCTACTTCCCTTGGTCATTGCGTCACGCGTAAACAGCTGGACCGATTTTGCTCATTCTTTTTTTGTTGTGCTTGTAACTCTCAGGAGGTTCTTATGAAAGCAAAAAAGCAATTTACAGTTGTCGGGAGCTAAACCGCGTGGGATTGCTAGTCTATATACTAATATATAATATTATAAAGCAGAAGAGTTTGTTTGTTTGTTTGGTTGAACGCGCTAATCTCAGGAACTTCTGGTCCGATTTGAAAAATTCTTTCAGTGTTAGATGCCCATTTATCGAGGAAGGTTATAGGCTATATATCATCACGCTAAGACAAATAGGAGCGGAGCATTAATGTAAAATGTGACGCAGACGAAGTTGCGCGGGTCAGCTAGTATATAAATAAAATAAACCCTCAATACGGCGAAAATACTTCATGGAAGGTAACCGGTTTTTACTTAATAACAAAACTACACGTTTTCTATAACGTATACATTTCACATTTTCAAAATGTGTATTTGTTTAAATAATACGAACGAAATACTCGTATCTGAATTAGCGGGCGTTCCGTCCATTATAGTCAGAGCCGTCTCGCTTCCCCCCTATCTGCTTACGTCTTGTTTTGTGCATCGGACATTCAACTCTGTGTCTTTGCGCATACGTACGGTTTTCACTTGCACTTATGCCTACGGACGCATAGAATACCTAAGCTAGAAGTCCGGTGCACTTTTACACGTAAAACATGTTTTGAAAATGATCTGACCCGATTTTTTTTGTAAAAAGTTTTTTATTTTTCAATTTTTAGTGGTACCCCACACCTAACAACACCACTGCAAAATCGCAGAAAAGCAAAATACGCAATTTCGATTACTTGGATGACAAAAAAACATCGTCCAAACAGACAGGCAGATGGTCATGTTTGTCAAATGTCATTGTTTACGAATTATAATTGTAATAATATGTGTCTAACCGTAAATTAGTAATTAACCCAAATGTTTGCATGTCACATTGTTATGACTAAGTGTTATGGATCTATAATAATTTATGTTAAGACCGAAATTGTACCAACACTTACTGCAAATAAATTGATTGATTGATTGATTGACGAATTCCAGCTATTTCGATTTAAAATCCAAAGTTCGTAACCGATTTTGATTAAATTTAAATGGGACCAATCTGCAAGTATATCCTTTCAGATAAAATAAGTGTTACGTACCGTTCTTTCTAAAGTGGGTATTACCTACTGCATTTGATCTTGGGGAATTTTGAATGTTTTTTTTTACTTTTCCTTCACCCCATTACAAGTAATTAGGCTATAATTATGTGTGGTTAACGAGGGTATGATTTGAATATGTGATCGGCACTCTCATCGTTCATTCGCTGAGCAATCTGATTGGTCTACGGATGAGCACAGTGGCGCCGCGCTCCCGCGCGTGAGTTTTCGCGCCACTAGCGGTTCTTCACTTGAAAATAACGCGCTCCGCGCCCGTAAAGCCACCTTCTAAAAGAAACAGAAAGGTATTTCGGTGCATTCGTGTTAAACCCCCTCAAGATACCAACAATAACAATAACTAACGCCTGTGGAAGTTATGTGTAGTGCAGTTTAGCAAGATTCAGGACGACTGGACACGCCGCCGAGCCCTCAGAGCGCGAGGCAGTGGACGGGAGTTTGCGGTAAGCCTTTTCGAATCTTCACCCTTAACTACTACACAATAAGAATTTAACATAACTTTAAACATAACTGTCGGAGTTATGAGGAACAAACATAAAAAAAGAAATACAACCGAATTAGTTATTTTTAAACTTGTTTTACTAACCTTAGTGTGTAAGTTGTACTAACAAAATTGGTTCCTTATGTTGTTCCCAATAAAAACAATTTGTATTGTATTTTATTGAATTGAGAACCTCCTCCTTTTTGGGAAGTCGGTTAAAAACGACTTACCTCGACGGCCGGCATATAAAAGACGTAGAGTGCTTCCCCAGCAATCTTCTTAGCCCTGCTGTATGCAGCCGATAACCAGCCTTCACATCGCTCTGACACCGTCAGGATAGCTCTAGACAGTTCTAGAAGATCATCCTGTGACAATTTCAAAAGGAACTTTAGTACCTGTTTATAAAGTTTAGTTTTCAATGCTGCATTTGCAACCCAGGGACACGCACAAGTTTTGAGTTTTTTTTTTTAGTTTTTGAATGAAAAGACGCAGTTAAAATGCGTCGCGTGCCCGTGCACAGCGTGCGCCAGGGTGGGTTTGCGCCTTAACAAACACACATGCATCCAACCATCCATCCAAACATTCGCAATTATAATAGCACAAGTAAGGGCCGATTTTTCAATCTATACTAATATTATAAAGCTGAAGAGTTTCGTTTGTTTGAACGCGCTAATCTCAGGAACTACTGGTCCGATTTGAAAAATTCTTTCATTGTTAGATAGCCCATTTATCGAAAAAGGTTATAGGCTATCATCACGCTAAGACAAATAGGAGCAGAGCATTAATGGAAAGTGTGAGTATTAATCGAAGCTGCACGGGTCAGCTAGAAGTCAGATAAATTTTATCAAAGGAAAAAAAATAACCGTTTATTCTCCAGTAAAATAATATTTGACGAATGAAAAATCAGCCCTGAGACAAGTAAGATGAAAGTTCCCAATTGATACATACCTGGAACTGGGACTCTTACAACCCTAATCTCTTCAAAGTTAGAACAGGCTACTTCTGGGTACAGTACGAATAATTTATGTTTACCCATGCGAAGTACGTCGCAATCGATTGCGCAGAATGTCAATTTGACAAGACACTTATAACAGCGCATGGGCGGGTAGGTCGCGTATGCAGTCTCAGTCCCTCGTATACGTTCGATGCATACTTGTGTCCCGCTTACTCAATGCAATGGGACTGGTAGTACGAAAAGTGTTATTGTTTTAAAATATTTATTTTGGTTTTTCTTACTGTTTCATTTGTGTTTTGTGTGTTTTTGTGGTGTATATGTTTGTTGTGTTACTTTGTGACCTTGTTATTGTTACTGGTTGTAAATCAGAAAAATATTCTACGAACGTAACACTTTTTTACGCGATGGGACTTGCGCGGTCGTCACTAAAAGCTAACTTCGCATGGGTAAAGATAAAATATTCGTACTGTAAGCTCGCTCCATCAACTTTGTCTCTGTCATCTCTGACCTAGACTTAGAGTCTCTTGACTCACACACCCATTACAGATAAAAAATAAAAATATATACCTGGTTTAACTGTGGGTCGTTGAGGTTGTTAAGTAACAGCTGTGTTTGTAACTCAGTGTATTTCGGTAGCAGCTCTCTAAGCGGCGCGTACGCAGCCCGTCCAAACTCTTTAATAGTGGCAGGTATTAGAGTTTCTGTATACGGAAAGAGAGAGAGAGATGTCATGAGTTGCGCTGCTCTAGTTACTTGTTACGCCTACGCTTATGCATGGCTTAGCTACGGCATAATAATGTGGGTACATAGTAACAGAAAGAAAATACATTTATTTCGCCAGAAGCGACACACAAGAACATAAAATGAAAAGAAAATAAGTTACCAACTAAAACACACAATTAAAAGAATAAAATGTTATCAACTAAAAACTTAATAAAAGCTGTTACATTTATGTTGTCTATGTCAGGCCCGGGCATCAATCTACAACGACTCTCTGGTCACACCATGCATAGACACACCAGAACACAGTTCAACAGTTGTCTATGGCGTGATCCTCACATCCGGTACTGACTGAGACTGTGACAACATATAAACAAAATAAATAGTACTAGAAAACAAAAAAATACAACCGACTTCCAAAAAAAAACACTACAAAGTAAAAATAACTTCAATTTCGGAAGTCGGTTTTCTTGTTAGTTTCTTCGTATTTTGACACCGACTTCCGAAATTAAAGTTATTTTTTACTTTGTAATGTTTTTTTTTTCGAAGTCGGTTGTATTTTTTTGTAAAAAGTTTTTTATTTTTCACTTTTTACTGGTACCCCACAGCTAACAACACCACTGCAAAATCGCAGAAACGCAAAACACGCAATTTCGATTACTTGGATGACATAAAACTATCATCCAAGTAGACGAATTCCAGCTATTTCGATTTAAAATCCAAAGTTCGTAACCGATTTTCATAAAATTTTAATGGGACCAATCTGCAAGTATATCCTTTCAGATAAAACAAGAATTTTTCAAATCGGTTCATAATTGTCGCAGTTATGAGGTAACAAACATAAAAAAAAACTTTTTGGGAAGTCGGTTAAAAATTGTCAATTTAGGTACAAATAACATGAAAAATAAAAATTAAATTTGTGCGTCGTATCCAAGCATGAAGAGGTCGTTGCTTAACATATGCTGGGACTCTAGACAAGTCCAGCAGTCAGCAGTGCTGGTTTTCAACAAATACCGTTTGAATGACGTTCAGACGTCCCCCCGCTAAATGTGTAAACATAAATAAATAACATAAGTACTTATATAATTATATAAATTTCACCACTGACTATTAAAATCTATAGTAATATTATAAAATCAGAAGAGTTTGTTTGTTTGGTTGAACGCGCTAATCTCAGGAACTACTGGTCCGATTTGAAAAATTATTTCAGTGTTCGATAGCCCATTTATCAAGGAAGGCTATAGGCTATATATCATCACCCTAAGACAAATAGGAGCGGAGCATTAATGAACAATGTGACGCAGACGACGTTGCACGGGTCAGCTCATCAATAACTCCACATTTCACAATTAGGGGAGTAAATTTTTAGGGTTCCGTACAAAAGTGTAAAAAACGGGACCCTATTACTAAGACTTTGCCGTCTGTCTGTCTGTCACCAGGCTGTAATCTCAAGATCCGCGATAGCTAGACAGTTGAAATTTTCACAAATGATGTATTTCTGACGACAAATACTAAAAAACAGAATAAAATAAAATAATATTTAAGGGGGCTCCCATACAACAAACTTGATTTCTTGCTCGAGGGGTTCCGTACCATTTTCATAGATAATGGTACGGAACCCCTCGAGCGCAAGTCCGGCTCGCACTTGGCCAGTGTTTTATGTTCGCGGAGCGCCGTCTTCCTATATTTGTTGGTCTGAGGTTATTATAGGAATCACTTTTTATGCCAGACAAAATAAAATCATACTTTTATGCAGGAATAGCGAGGACCCTACCCTATTTTTTGTCGTTTTTAGAGATAATGGTACGGAACACTTCGTGCGCGAGTCCGAATCGCACATGGCCGCTGGTTTTTATCACATGGCTAAGTCTCTGGGTGGGTTAGTGCCCAGAATAGTATTTTTAGGGTTCCGTAGCCAAATGGTAAAAACGGAACCCTTATAGATTCGTCATGCCTGTCTGTCTGTCTCTCCGTCCGTATGTCACAGCCACTTTTCTCCGAAACTATAAGAACTATGGTGTTGAAAGATTAAGATTTTTACACAAAAATAGGAAAAAAAACAGTAAATTTTGGGGGTGATACTTAAAACTGAAACACGAAACTTTTTTTTTCATCGAACCCATACGTGTGGGGTATCTATTTATTTATTTTTATTTATTATTTATTTATTATGGACATACATACAGCTACCATTACAGAAACCCAATGCGATAGTGTAGAAACAGAAAAAAATAATTGCAATAACAATAAATTTCAGGTACCAATAAAACATACAATTAAATTCAATGAGCAATACAAAAAAAAAAATAAACAATACAATACATTAAATTCATCAATTCTATAAAATTTATTACAAAAACAATAATTATAATACATTAAAAAATCAATAGGTTTAAATTCAACTAACTGGAGTAACATAAAATGTGCAAAGTAACTTTTGCGAACTCGCTCAGTGAACAAGAGAACACATCAATTTTATTGGCAACCAGGTTTAGTGAGCGCAATGTCCGCGAGAGCGGAGACTTGGCCATTAGCTTGGTGCGACTGCGCGGCAGTGCGAACAAATCGGGCCGTCTGCGACGCTGCACGTACCCATCCGGCACGCACAAACCTATCTCCTGTAACACACCCGGATTGTTTGTGTTACCCCGGAACACTCCAAGGACATATGATGCCAAAGCAAGGCCCCTTCTCGTCTCCAACCTGTTGTAACCAACCATGCCTAACACAAACAAGTTTGGATACATCAAGGGATACAGGGGGTATACCCCATACATCCTAAGGTATATGTAACGCGTATATTTATTTTGTATGCGCTCCAACATGAGATTATATTTCGCCTCATGTGGGGCCCATACAGCTGCATTACCCTCCAACTGGCTCCTAATAAGCGCATCGTACAAAGCCGAGATGGCCTTAACATTCGTGAACGCTGCTGCTCTGCGAAGCACGAATCCCAGTCGTTTGTATGCTTTTTTACAAACGTTCACGATATGCTCCCGGAATCTCAGCTGGGCATCCATACGAACGCCCAGATCTCGCACTACTTCCTCTCTTTTCATAGGTGAGTCGCCCAATTTGTAACTGTAATGTAGTGGTAATTTTGCACGGCTGAATGTCACAGTTACACACTTCGAAGCATTGAACTGCAACTTGTTTTCCCGACTCCATTCAACTACACGATCAATGTCCTGCTGAAGGCGGTGACAGTCTCCCTCGTTTTCGATGGCCAGGAGCAACTTAAGGTCGTCCGCAAATAGCAGACACCTGGCATCACGTACTACGTCCGGCAGGTCATTGATCATAATAATAAATTGCAGCGGCCCTACATTGCTGCCTTGACTCACGCCCGACCTAGTGAAATAAGGTTCAGACCGACAACCACTGAACTCAACGTATTGTTGTCTGTCCCTCATATAGCTCGCGAAGAAGTGGAGCAATTTTGGTGTGCAGCCGACCCTCGCCAACTTCGATAGTAAGATGTCATTATCCACTAGGTCGAATGCCTTCTTAAAATCAAAATAGGCGGCGTCTACCTGCACCCCTGCATCGATATGAGGAACCAAGTACGTCATGGCGTTCAAAAGATTGCTAGTTGTACTACGCTATAGATAGGTAAGTCTTTGAAAATGATATTGAGGTTTCTAATATCATTTTTTTCTAAACTGAACAGTTTGCGCGAGAGACACTTCCAAAGTGGTAAAATACGTGCCCCCCCCCCCTTGACTTCTAAAATAAGAGAATGATAAAACTAAAAAAAATATATGATGTACATTACCATGTAAACTACCAGCGAAAATTGATTTGAACGAGATCTAGTAAGTAGTATTTTTTTGATACGTCATAAATCGTAAATCGCAACTTCTGCTTATAATACAATACCTACTGGTTTGTACGGAACCCTTCGTGCTCGAGTCCGACTAGCACTTGCCCGCTGGTTTTCATCAGATGGCTAAATCTCCGGGTGGGTTAGCGCCCAGAACAGTATTTTTTATAGTTGTCAATAACCTTATTCAAGACTCACCTTTGGTCTGTCTCGGAGTATCAATGACGCCTTCAATGCAAGTTATAAAGTCGTCGATATCTGTCCTTAAATCCGTCAGTAATAATATGCCTTCATCAGGTGACGAGCACAACTTCAGGTTTGCTGAGACTACCTGCAATTTTGTGAAAATGGTACTCCTTATCTATTTAAGGGCGGATTTTTCAATGGTCAGATAACGTTTATTTGAAGAATAAATATACGTCATATTGACATATTTTCCTTAAGGTGGAAACGCCAGGGTAGCCCGCGAAATTCAAATATTTTTATGTTTTTTACAATTTGCCGGTCAGTGCGAAGCTGAATGTTGAACAAAATACAATTCGCGGCCGTAACGCATATTTATCTAAAGAATTATACCCATTTTATTTATCATTTTAACCCTCTGAGTTCATACAACTCGATTGAATGACTTATTAACATTCAATCGAGTTCTATGAACTTAGGTCATATTCCGTTCGTACTTGTACGTATTCTATTCAACATACAACTTCACACTGACCGGCAAATTGCATAAAAAAACCTAAAATATTTAAATTTCGCCGGCTACCCTGGAGCTTCCACCTTAAAAAAGCTGTCAGACGGGCATTTTTATTACTCAGGTAAAATTAATTGAACTATTGAAAAATGAGCCCTAAATTTAAAAAAAATTAAGGTTGATTATGGTACATAGTAAAATTACAATTTAAATTATCAAAACAGGATTTCGAACATTTTCGCGACAGCGATCTTTGTCTCCCTCAAAAAAAATTGAGAGAGAGAGAGATTGCTTTTTATACAGAAAAATATATGAAAATCACTTTATTTTTCCCCATAAAAAAAAATCGGTTTCATTTCTCAAGGATTCATTCTCCTTCTTATTATGTGGGCAGTAAGGTCTAACGGCCCCACACACCCTAGTGTCAGAGTTTCTAAACCGCCTCAAGGGCCTCTGACATGGTTTAACGACCGCCATTTGGCGGCCGGGACCACCGGCTCATACGTGCCTTCCGAAGCACGGAATCATCTTTTTATCAGACGATCAGAGGGCTAATTCACGTAATGTTATGACGCACCGATTAAGTTTTAGTGCAGTTGCAATTAAGTTTAAGTTCGAGTGATAAACGGTATTCTTTTAATCTTTGAACTGCGCGTAAACTGCGCGTGAACTGCACGTCAATTGTACGACAACCAAACTACCAAACTTACTGACGGTAGAGAGAAAAAATATTATTCACTAAATAATCGACTAGAAACGAATAAATTTCAATGAATATAGACGTTATTGTAATATTAAAAATTAAACTGTCATTTTGGGACGTCAAAAAAATAGTAGAATACCGATCACGTTGCGTTCCGAAACACACACCAAAGACGCGCAACAGTAGAATGCCATTATTGCGCTCGCGTGACGCGCACTTGACGCTCACGTGTCTGACAGCGGTAGAGAATACGAAAAGCGTTGTTTTGATCGAAACGTAACTTAAACTGCACTGCAACAGCACTTATTTAGTTACGTGAATTAGCCTACAGGTGATTCAAGCCTGCAATGTCCTAGCCAAACTTAACAAAGAATGCTTCCCGTGGGAATCAAACCCACGACCACCGGGTCACAAGGCAAGCCTACACCACTCGACCATTTTTTTTTTTTTTTATACGAGACGGGTTAACTCTTGGCCCAAATCTCACCTGATGGAAAGTGATGATTAAGCCGAAGACGGAAGCGAGCTACACCCGGAATCCTCTTACACAGAGGAACTGGCTATCATACCTCTAACTGCCGGAACACAACAATGCTGTTAACATTGTTGTTATGGCGACAGACTTAGACATGATGGTGGTAGCTTGCCAGGCGGACTTAGAACAAGTCCTACCACCAACCAAACCAAGCAAAAAGTTTGCCTCCGCTGGGAATCGAACCCGGCACCTCTGGGTCTGAATCAGGTGGTTTAACCACTAGACCACGGAGGCGGTTAGTGTCACCTGTTTAGCACCACCCGGGGACCACGTGTAGGGATTCGCTGAAGGGTATTCTCCTACGGACGCGGGTGACTCGGGCCCGAAAGTCGACCATGGAGGCAGTTAAGCAAGGATTCGCTGAGCTTCGGCGTTTTTCTGGTGGTCGCCACTGTTGATTCCTTCAGAACTTGCAGTGGTTGGGAATACTGTGGTGGGCTTACCTTAGTAGGAGAAGGTTCCAAGGACAGAAGCAAATCTGTGTAGAGCCTTATCAATTCTGCTAGAGGAGTCTCCGACTTCAGTACATTTGTCAACCAGTCAACCTGCAAGGGAAACTCAACTTTATAGGCATAAAAATAAGGGCGGTCTCTCATACAAAAGGTTTCGTACCACAAACCTTAAATTCTTGTTGTTGTAGCTGCAATAGAAATATACAATTTGTGAAAATTTCAACTGTATACCTATTACGGTTGTCGATATATAGTTCGCTGACAGACAGACAGTGAGACGGACGGACGGACGGACAGCAGAGGCTTAGTAATCGGGTTCCGTTGGTTAACTTTTGAGTACGGAACCCCAAAAATGACTAAATTATTCGCTTATATGCATTAAAATTCAAATAATAGTTCCCAGATCAATTTAATCGATCATTGTTATAAGTGTGTATGTTAAATATTGACGTTCAAAAATGCCTTAAAATGGTCTTATTAAAATAAAGGGTTTTACTCTGTTTTTTTTATTTTTTTTTATTCGAAATTGTAAATAAATCTTAATACAGACCTGTCTTCCGGCCTCGCCTGCCAACAGCCTGGTGAGGGCAGACAGCGTGTGTGCGTCCAGCCGTCTCCAGGCAGACGCTAGTCGAGCGGCCGCCGCGCGCCGCCAACAACGACAGACAGACACTGTCCGCCCCATTCCACTGAAGAGAGACACGTAGATCGAGGTACGATCTAAAAAGATATGCTACACTTTATGCGAGCCTAGTACATAAGGCCGTTCAAGTATTACATAAGGTAAATTTTAGTAATTTTTATTTCCCCCACTTCTATTATTTCTTGTTTCACCATGAAATTTCGCGAGAGAGTAAAACCAAATAATAATTATTATTTCAAATCAAAATCTACTAAGATTTTTGTAAAACATCACATGATTTAAAAGAGTGTCCATCGAGTTTCTTGCACGTTCTTCTCCATAGAGATCTACGCTTTGGAACGTGCAAATAGCCTCATGTTTTTGACTGACCGACCTTGACATTTCAAAAGTGCCTGTAAATGGTTTACTTGAAATAAATATTTTGAATCTTTGAATCAAAAATGAATGAATAAAAAAAAACTTTTTATTTTAATTAATTTAATATCGAAGTCGGTGTCAAAATACGAATAAAAAAAACACCGACCCCCGAAATTAAAGTTATTTTTTTACTTTTTAGTGCTTTTTTTTTATTTGGAAGTCGGTTGTATTTTTTGTAAAAAGTTTATTATTTTATACTTTTAAGTGGTACCCCACACCTAACAACACCACTGCAAAATCGCAGAAAAGCAAAATACGCAATTTCGATTACTTGGATGACAAAAAAACATCGTCCAAGTAAACGGATTCCAGCTATTTCGATTTAAAATCCAAACTTCGTAACCAATTTTGATAAAATTTAAATGGGACCAATCTGCAAGTATATCCTTTAAGATAAAACAATTTTTCAAATCGGTTCATAATTGATGGAGTTATGAGGTAACAAACATAAGAAAAAAAAAATATACAACCGAATTAGGTTCTCAATTCGGTTGTATATTTTTTCTTTTTTGGGAAGTCGGTTAAAAAGAAATACCACCTATGTCTGCCTGCGTCTGTGTTTCCGAACGCTTACAACCCTAATCTCTTCGAAGTTAGAGTAAACAGGCTCCTTCTGGGTAAGCTCGCTCCATCGTAGTCTTTGTCTCTGTCATTTCTGACTAAGACTTAGGTCAAGAGCAAACCCATATCAAATAAAAATAAAAAAGACACAAGCGTCAATGTCAAATATTCTTAAGAGCGTGTATTCCGTCCACTAGCGCCGCCAATCGTTTTTTATTATTTGTGGTAAATTTAAGACAGGTAGATAAAAAACCGCTCTGTAGTGCACTGAAGAAATGTATTTACTATGTTTTGAGAGTTATGTTTTGTACTTTAGAACATAAATAGTTGACAAAGTCGACATTTTTGCTAAAAGTGGCCACTTTTAGCAATAATTGCCGTTTTGGCTATTTAGCCATGAGTTATGTATTAAAAATAGCTGTCAAAAAAAAACTTTTTACAAAAAAATACAACCGACTTCCAAAAAAAAACACTACAAAGTAAAAAATAACTTTAATTTCGGAAATAGGTGTTTTTGTTCGTTTCTTCGTATTTTGACA
Source organism: Ceramica pisi (assembly GCA_963859965.1). Lineage (NCBI taxonomy): Eukaryota > Metazoa > Arthropoda > Insecta > Lepidoptera > Noctuidae > Ceramica > Ceramica pisi. The sequence continues at coordinate 2,936,733 of OY982556.1, read as the reverse complement.
CCGACTTCCGAAATTAAAGTTATTTTTTAATTTGTAGTGTTTTTTTTTGGAAGTCGGTTGTACTTTTTTGTAAAAAGTTTTTTATTTTTCACTTTTTAGTGGTGCCCCACACCTACCACACCACTGCCAAATCGCAGAAAAGCAAAATACGCAATTTCGATTATCAAAGAATCATCTAAATAGTCAAATTCCAGCTATTTCGATTTAAAATCCAAAGTTCGTAACCGATTTCGATATAATTTAAATGGGACCAATCTGCAAGCATATCCTTTCAGATGAAACAAAAATTTTTCAAATCGGTTCATAATTGTCGGAGTTATGAGGTAACAAACATAAAAAAAAGAAACATACAACCGAATTGATAACCTCCTCCTTTTTGGGAAGTCGGTTAAAAATAGTAGATACATTTCTTCAGTGCACTACAGAGCGGTTTTTTATCTACGTGTCTTAAATTTACCACAATTAATAAAAAACGATTGGCGGCGCTAGTGGACGGAATACACACTCTTAAGGTGGAAGCGCCAGGGTAGCCCGCGAAATTCAAATATTTTTATGTTTTTTGCAATTTGCCGGTCAGTGTGAAGCTGTATGTTGAACAGAATAGGGTTCGCGATCGTAAAGAGCATTTACCTAAAGGATTATAACCATTTCAATCATCAATAAAACCCTCTACGTTCATAGAACTCGATTGAATGTTATTTCGTGAAAAAGTCATTCAATCGAGTTGTATGAACTTAGAGGGTTATATTGATAATTAAAATAAGTATAATTCTTTAGATAAATATGCGTTACGGCCGCGAATCGTTTTTTGTTAAACATACAGCTACACACTGACCGGCAAATTGCAAAAAAAAAAACATAAAAATATTTGAATTTCGCGGCTACCCTGGCGCTTCCACCTTAACGCTAAAGTTTCGTTACAACACTAGATAGCATAGTCAATGCTGTGTACGTTCCCTATAGAAACACCAAAACTCACCAGCATCCATTTGAGTGAGGGCTTCTATCAGAGGTGGACTTATAGCAGCCTCGAGTCTATTGTACAGGGTCTCTAGCTGCAGTCGTTTGTTCTCATAGTCCGGAGCATCGCTTAGTACCTGGATAAAATAAACATATTTATATAATACTAGCTGACCCACGCAACTTCGTCTGCATCACATTTTCCATTAATGCTCGACTCCTTTTAGTCTTAGTGTGATGATATGTAGCCTATAGCATTCCTCGATAAATGGGCTATCTAACACTGAAAGAATTTTTCAAATAGGACCAGTAGTTCCTGAGATTACCCCCTACATACAAACTTACAAACAAATGTTACCTCTTTTTAATATTATATTTAAACACTAGCTGACCCACGCAACTTCGTTAGCGTCACATTTTCCATTAATTCTCGGCTCCTTTTGGTCTTAGCGTGATGATATGTAGCCTATATCCTTCCTCGATACATGGGCTATCTAATACTGAAAGAATTTTTCAAATCGGACCAGTAGTTCCTGAGATTACCCCCTACATACAAACTTACAAACAAATGCTACCTCTTTATAATATTAGTATAGATGTCACCGGAAAAAATTAATGCTATTTAAAAGAAATACGTACTGCATGGCAATTATAAAGCAGAAGAGTTTGTTTGTTTGTTTGGTTGAACGCACTAATCTCAGGAACTACCGGCTCGAATTGAAATTTTTTTTTGCGTTGTTTAGTCCATTTATCGAGGAAGGCTATAGGCTATATCATCACGCTAAGACAAATAGGAGCGGAGCATTAAGGGAAAATGTGAGGCAGACGAAGTTGCGCAGGTCAGCTAGTTATATATTATAACCATTTACCAAATAATACTCAAGATTTACCATTGTTCAAAAGGGTATTGTTCAGTATGTTAATAGAAAAAAATTACTACCGTGTTCAAGAATATTTAGAGGATAAGTCGTTAATAATATAATACAATTTTATTCTTTATTAATCATAACAGGGTGGTCCAAGCCAGATGGACATATTTTTTTTTTAGATAGCCGGCTTAGGGACCTATTTGTATCCGCCAGGAAAAAAATTGCTAGTCACCCGCTTACAAGATATGATTTTTTTTAATTTTAGAAATATAACCACTTTTAATGTTTTCATGATTTTTTATTTATATTTAAAATGAAAAATTCTATTTATTTTATTTTATTTTAGGTGCTTACTTAGACATTGCACTCTCTCAGAAACAAATTCAGACGGATCTGCAAATTTGAAGTGCATTTAATTTCATATCAATGCAAGAATAATTACTTTCCTTGAAATCGACAGATTTTTCGTAAACTCCAATTAAAAATTAAAGAATCGATTTTTCTGGCGGATACAATTAGGTCCCTAAGCCTGTAAATAAAAATTAATATTGCATTAGAATTATGGAACGCCCTATTAATAATGTTAAGGTGAATGCTCCAACCAGCCCGCGAAATTCAAATTTTCTTGCGTTTTTTGCAATTTGCAGGCCAGTGCTAGGTTGTATGTTGATTAAAATATTATTCGCGGCTGTAAGACGGATGTAGTTACAGAATTATAATCTTCCAAATCATCAATACAACCCTCCAAGATCATAAAGGCCAAGGAACAAAAAAAGAAACAGAAAACGTCATTCCTACAGCTTTATGAACGTAGAGCGTTGTATTGATGACTAGCTTCTGCCAGCAGCTTCGCTCGCGTGATCCCTAGGGAACCAGACTATAATCTATCTTTGTTCTAAATTTCATTAAGATCCGTTAAGCCGTTCTGGCGTGATTGAGTAACAAACCACCAAACTTTCACATTTATAATATTACTCGTTTGGTGTAAAGCGAAATTATAACCATCTTCCCCTCGACATTATAATTATTAAAGGATATTGCAAACTGTCGTAAGCCGTTTTCCGAAGCTACTCGCTAGCCTCTAGGCGCCAAGCTAGCCGCCTGCCTGTGCGTTCGCGACCACAAAAATAATCCTTATAGCATGATTCAGTATTCACGCGCGATGGCTTATTATTAGCGTTTTTCATGTATAACTTTGGTGTTTCTATACCGATTTCTATGATTCTTTTTTTATGGAATAGTTAATAATGTTAACTTTTATTAATGTCAATTAGGGACGACTGAGAGTTTTATAAACGTAAGAGTAGACAAATACAATCAGAAAGCTTCGAAATGCTAAGCTATCGGGAGTTACACGTGTTATTGTTCGTCAATCATAAAAGATAGACATATGCTGTCGTTGGATATTTTTTATATAATTTTAAGGAGAACATTTCTGTCATACATGATTTCTGTGTAGCTTTCACCATTAAGGTTGCACACGCGACGGAAGCTTAAAAAATGGAGTAACTTCTCCCGTTTTCCCAACATTTCCCTTCACTGCTCTGCTCCTATTGATTGCAGCGTGATGAAAAGTATACTATAACCTGCTCAGGAGTATGAGTAATAATTGTACTAAGTTTCATTAAAATCCGTCGAGTAGTTTTTGTTTCTATAACGGTTATACAGACAGACAGACAGACAGACAGACAGACCGACAGACAGACAGACAAAAATTGTACTGATTGCTTTTTTGTCATCAGTATCGATCCCTAATCACCCCCTGATAGTTATTTTGGAAATATATTTCATGTACAGAATTGACCTCTCTACAGATTTATTATAAGTAGGTATTTATTATAAGTATAGATTTTGACGATTATCATTCTGTAACTACGTATGTCTTACAGCCGCGAATAATATTTCCGACTCGCACTTGGCCGCTGGTTAGTTTACGGGAAAGAATTAGTACATATTATAAAATCAAAGTCCTCCACCACGTCTGTCTGTCTGTTCGCGATAAACTCAAGAACAACCGATTTTCATGCTGTTTCCACCAATGGATAGACTGGTGTTCGAGGAAGGTTTTAGTATATAATTAGTCAAGCGGACCAAGTCGCGGGCATTAGCCAGTTAAAAATACGTGTCCAATATATTTTTAGAAATCCATCTGACCGACTAATTAGTTTTTTTTTTTTTACTATTGATGGCATACGCTTGACCGCTATGTCACCTGATGGTAAGCGATGATGCGGTCTAATATGGAGCACACTTGCCTAGAAGTAACCTATTCACTCTTGACTTAAAGACTCCCATGATGTTGCTATCAGGAAACACAGACTCCGGCAGGGAATTCAACTCCTTAGCTGTACATGTACACAATGAATGTATTCCCAAAACGTTTTGTGTGTATTTGGTGGGATGTCCACCATGTACCGGCGGCGCATCGCCGTACGTCTTGTGGTCCGATGGTGGAACGGGCTTGGCGGAATTAAATTATGCAATTCCGTCGCACACTCCCCAAATGCTTTTTTAGTCAACCCTATTCCTACGGAAACGGGAAAATACGCGAAATGCGCTTAAAAACCAGGATAGCATAAGTTTACAGTAGATGTTCTCACCTCAAGACTGGCGGTCATAGCAGAGACTTGTTCGGCCAATTCAGTTAGTTTCTCTTCTTGTGTTGGCACCCCTGACTCCAAGATGTCTTCCAGCGAGGAGGCTAGCGCCGCCCATTTGTCAGCCTCGCGTAACGCCGAAGCTGCATTCTGTGGAAGAAACCTCTTCGATGTTATGGGCGCCTAATACCTTGTGACCTTAAGAACCTTAGCTTAGCTGGCTGCCTTAAGAATTTGATATTTTTATGTTAATTGGGCAAGCAACCTGTTAAGGCGCAGATCCACCGCGGCGCACGGAGAAGCTACGCATGGTGTTAAGCTTAGTTTTTCAAGAAAATGTATGCGATTGTGTCCACTGCAGCGGACATGCTACCCATCAATTGACGTCATTGGTACATGCGTAGCTTGCTCGAATATGTCGCTCACATGGACCAACGCTGTCAATGCCATGCACGCTGTGCATGCGGTACACGACACTATACAAGAATATTAACCCAACTTTATCGCAGAAGAGTTCAAAACTTTAGAACTACGGAACGCAGCAGTGTGTAGTGTAATGCAGTGAAACAAAATTAACCAAGTTGTCAAACAAAATTAATCTACGCTAAAAATGCGTTGCGTGGCCGTGCACAGCATGTGCCGCGGTGGCTCTGCGCCTTTATTCGGAACGTTTTAATGATTAAAAATGTTAAACAAAATACTAAATGGACCTTTAATATTACCGATGAGATATAGCGGTGTCTTATGTCATGGGCGTCATTATTGAATCCCGAACCTAATGAAGGATCTGAAAGCTAAGGAAATAAATCCGAACCGCATCATCGCGTACATGCATTTGCATCAAATCACAGATATTTTGCGCGCGGATTTTTTACCGCCAGTGCAGATATTCGTACAGGATACACTGTGTTCTAAAATTGCGGAAAAATAATTGCGGGGTGAAAAATTGCAGTGCGGACAGGGCCTAACTGCCGAGCGTATAGTAGACTTAGGTGCAAGATAATAATACCTACAAGAATCAAAGACACCTTTATCCCTGAGAAGCAAACTCTACTTTTCACACCTACCTACTGCGAGAAAATTGTTCGCAAGTTTTGAGGACAGGTGGCTAGCCGCAAGCGATTCATGTCGATCTAAAAGTTAAGTTCCAAATTCAGATGAAGTTATTGACCTCCGGGCAATAATATTGCTTGGATTTCATTATAATTTTTATGTTTTATTGAAATAACAAGTTTACAAAAAAAATTACATTATGGTGCAGTAGTATATATTAATACAGGTCTACATTAGGATTATAATTATCTAAATTTAAACTATGGAAGACAAATATGAGTTTACAGTAAAAAATAGAACTCTTAATGTAATGTAGTGCGTTGCCTGATCTAGGTTTACTTAAACCTGTCTTTCAGGCCACCTCTCTGCGAAAGTACTTGTTAAATGGGAAAGTCATTGAATTAAATAAAAATAAAATATTTTTAAAATCAAAGCAGATACAATATTTTGCATAACCTTATCATAATAATATATAGATCCCGATTTCAATCTACAACTAAAATACTTATTTTAGTTAACTACTGTTAAGTCAGCTACTTTAGTTCAGCACCTCTAGTAGTTTTTCCGCGTCCGAGTAATTTAGTTTGGCCAAATAATCGAATAACATAATGACTTACTTTAGGATGATTTTGCATGACATATACCTAATCTGACGTTACGTGCAGATGGTGTGAAATAGTAGATTATGAAACGAGGGGATAAAGCAGTGTCTTATGACGCGAGCGTCATATTGAATCCCGCCGAACACCAACTGAGGAACATACTCTACTTTTTACACCTACTGCGAGAAAATTGTGCTCTAGGCATGAAAACAGGTGGCGCGCGTCAGCCTCCGCCAAAGAAGCTACGAGCACGTCCTAAGCCGTGGCTCCAGCCCACCGCGGGGTAATAATATTGTACTGAATTTCATTATAACCCGTCGGGCAATAATGTGATGGGAATTTGGAACGCATTTTGACTGCGCTCGCTGCACCTAGCAGCGGAGGTGGAGAGGAGCTCGCGGGTTAGAATGACGTACTTAAGGTTAGGTTTGCATGTCAAATAATTTGACCTTAGAATAATAACGCATAGAAGCCGCGTCTAGAACAAAACCCGAGCAAAATCGTGTGTCCACTTCATTTTCTTTGTGTGCGTGAGCCGAATGTGTCTACGTTCCTTTAACGCACACAGATATAGCTTTCAGTGATACCATTACTAAGCCGTTACCCACAAAATATGGGAAGACGCATTACTATTTTGCTATCAAGGCAAGTATTTTATGTTGTTGGGAACTAGAAAGGTAAACATGATTTTTCATGTAATATGACATATTTTTTCGGAAGGTATAATTCAATTTATTTCAAAATAAAAGGAAATAAATCGCATAAAGAATGAGATATTGTTCAATGCGTTTAGAATGCTTGATGGGTTATAATTATAAACAATGTTAAAACATCGGGTTTGATATGAATTAACAGTAAGTATTGTATTTTAAAATTACAAAAATGAAAAACATGAATGAAAGCAATGTGGGTATTTTTTCCTCACAAATAGCAACATTGTGTTATGACAAGTTAGGTTATTAGAATTTTGTTTTATTTATCGATTTACGTAAAAATAGTGCATAGAATGTGAGTACGTATTTGTGAAATGTTATTTTATCACATTTTTTTGTTTTCCTGATGTGCTATAACATCGTTTCACGCAACAAACTGTCATTTTCAATTATTTACGCGCGAGCTGTGTTCGACGGAACGTGACATTGAGTACTGACGGCCTGGTGGCTAAGTTTGACGGATTAGGCTAAGTTTTAGTTGCCTCACTTTTTGCACTCGTACTAGGTTTCTATGCGTTATTATTCTAAGAATTTGACGTTCTCGTGCAGTTGATGTGAAATAGTACTGTATTACTGCAGCGGCCAGCAAAAGAGGCATTGCTGGACGACGTGTAAATGTGGACCGAAGCGTAGCCGAGGCACACATACGTAAGTCCATCAATGCCTAGTAGTGGCCAAGGCTTGTATAGTGCTTTTCTCAAAAAATGCGCGTAAATTAAAATACAACTACCTACTTTTCAAAATCAATGTTAAAAAACCAACAACAATAATAATTACCGCGTAAAAGTGTTCATTTTATATTTCAATAAACAGCTTTCTATTTGCAAGCCAGTTCGAAATTTAAATAAAACCTTTGATAAGTTTCCTCCTTGGTTGCCATGTTTCGCAATATATCTTATATTGCGAAACGTTCCATTTTTAAATTACACGATAGATATTATGAGTTGAGTATGTAATTTATTTGGCAGCAAAACACGATAGATATGGATTTTCATACAACTTTTGCCGGCCGCTGTTCGGCCAGTACGGCAATTTTGATTTATCTCGAAAAAGGTTGTAAAAATAATGCTCACATTTCCAAGCATGTTTGAGAAAAGAAAATTGAACAGTATTTAAAGATCTCTCACCTCCAACCGACTTTTCAATTGGTCAATTTTCTGTAGGCTCTCAATTGAGTGGCCGGTTTGCTCCTCAACACTTTGCACCTTCTGTTCAAGGGATAACAGCTTCTGTTGGAGCATTGCACCTTCCAGTTGAAGAGATGACGCATCTTGCAGGATCCTAGGGATCGAACTCACTATCTGGAAAACATTATTTTGTTACTGTTGATAGGCACGCGTTTGACCACTATCCCACCTGATGGTAAGCGATGATGCGGTCTAAGATGGAGCACGCTTGCCTAAAATTAACCTATTCACTCTTGACTTAAAGACTTCCAGGTTGTAGCCATCAGGGAACAGACTCCGGCAAGGAATTCCACTCCTTTGCTGTAAGCAATATGTGTTCTCAAAACGTTTTGTGCGTGTGGGTGGGATGTCCACCATGTACCGGTGGCGCATCGCCGTTCGTCTTGTGGTCTGATGATGGAACGGGCTTGGCGGAATGCAACTGGTAAAAAACCGACAGGCTTGCAACTCGGCATCGATGATCAAGACTTTGGAGCTTCGACTCGACGAGCCTATGATCCTCAGTAAAAAACAATTTGATTTTATTAGTAGACATGGGCAAAATGTATCAATAAAAAACTTTTTACTATAAAATACAACCAACTTCCAAAAAAAGTTAACAACTTTAATTTCGGTAGTCGGTGCCAAAGTACGAAGAAATTAACAAAAACAAAGAATTTTTATTATTATCACACTTAACAACACCACTGCAAATTGCAGGAAAGCAAAATACGCAATTTCGTCATGTCTGTCCGTCCGTATGTCACAGCCACTTTTTTCCAAAACTATAAGAACTATGCTGTTGAAACTTGGTAAGTAGATGTATTCTGTGAACCGCATGAACATTTTCACACAAAAATAGAAAAGAAAAAACAATTAATTTTGGGGGTTCCACATACCTACTAACTGAAACTCAAAAATTTTTTTTCATCAATCCCATGCGTGCGTATCTATGGATAGGTTTTCGAAAATGATACTGAGTTTTCTAGTTTATTTTTACTCCTTGGCAAGACTGGTGTCAGATTTTCTGGCTTCTGACTATCCATAACGACTGTCAAAGATCTCCAAATGACAGCCGGGACCAACAGCTTAACGTGCTTTCCGAGGCACAGAGGAAACTCGATATGTTAAGATGGTCACCCATCCACAGACCAACCTCGGCAAGCGTTGCTTAACCTTGAAGATTGACCTGTGCGGCTGTTATAATTTAGCCACGAGCTCCTTGGATAACATACAAAGCTTAAAAAAAAATTGTGATATCTTACTTGTGTAGTGGTCTCGTCTAAGGAGTTGGTTAGCTGTTTCATATACAGCTGTAATCTGGACACAGTGTTGGTGACAAATATCTGAAAATTAAGCATCCCTTATCAATATCACCAATCTTAATGTATAAATAACTTCTTATAAAAAAATACAACCGACTTCCAAAAAAAAAAACTCTACAAAGTAAAAAATAACTTTAATTTCGGAACTCGGTGTTTTTGTTAATTTGTTCGTTTTTGACACCGACTTCCGAAATTAAAGTTATTTTTTACTTTGTAAGTAGTGTTTTTTTTTTGGAAGTCGGTTGTATTTTTTTGTAAAAAGTTTTTTATTTTTTACTTTTTAGTGGTACCCCACACCTAACAACACCACTAAAAAATCGCAGAAAAGCAAAATACAAACGCACTAGTTGCCCATACGATTTTCGAAAGTTCCCCTCGACTTCTCTGGGATGCCATCATCAGATCCTGGTTTCCTTATCATGGGACCATTTGGGAAGTATTCCCTTTCTAACAAAAAAATCATTTTTAAAATCGGTTGGCAAGCGACGGAGTTATGCCCGAACAAACATAAAAAAAAATACAAACATCCGAATTGAGAACCTCCTCCTTTTTGGAAAGTCTGTTAAAAATTCTTCTGTTACTGAGTGAGTGACTTATAGACAATGCACAGCCAGAACGACTGATTGTAGAAAGCTGAAATTTATGTAGAATCTCCAGACAAAGCACAGCCAAAACTACACGGGCCCGAGTCTGCTGTTACAATAGTGTCAGAATGGTCGATCACTGATTTCAAAATGGTTGATTTTGACAAGTTTGGTAATCTACTACATATACTACATAATGGCATCATAATAGCGTCATTATGACATTCCAATGATCAACCAATGACACGCCATTGAAAGAAAGCCATATGAATGGTAATCTCGTACATAATGACAGATTTAGTATTTACGAACTTCTCACTACTTCAGATTGCTTATAACACTAATAAATAATATGTAAAACTAAATATAAATAAAATCTGGCATGAATAAATGCTCAAATTTAGTTCGTTTTTATAATAATGGCAATACGGCATTCCTACCGCAATTCTATTACGAGACCATTGACGTTCCAGTGACCGACCACTGACGTGCCAGTGAATTTTACCAAAATGACAATGGCATGACAATGGGATCGTGTTGGAATGACTAATTTATAAAAATAGCAGACTCGGGCCCCTGGTTATTGAAGGCTAGAATTTGGCAATTAGCATCTCTACACTCCGTAGGGGAGCACAAAGAAAAAAATTCCCAAAATTCCTACGGGAAAAACAGGATATGGATGTACAAAGTCGCAAGCAAATGCTTGTAAATTACATTTGTATAGTACATCTACATTGCTATAGACTAGAAAAACAGTTTTAATATTGACTATCCTACAGAAACTTTGAGATAAGAATCAGCGGGTCTGAAAAGTCCACTACTTATATTAGAATCAGCCAGCACATTAAGCTTCCCGAAACTGTCAAATTGTCCCAATTAACCTAGAACCTAAAGCTTTAGCAATAAAGTTGAAAATGAGAGACAGATTATTGTGTGACGAATATTATGATCCTCAATATAATTCTAACAAAAAAAATATAATTCTACTAAAGTGGCCTTTTTTTTCTCCTCAATGGAGTTTGGCTTCGCACAACTTAAAGTGGCCTCTTTAGGCCCGCTGATAAAATCATCAGATTCTTATTTCAAAGTTTCTATAGTATATAATTATGTAGTTTTAATTTAGGAACTGCTAATCAGTGTTTGGACTAATCACTCATAGAGTTTTTTATTTTTAATGCAATTATTTTTTACATTTTTGCCTTCCTCTAAAAGATTTTATGATTAAGATGTGACTTCATTATCCAAATTTATAACTTTATTTAAAAATACGGCGTTATTTGACATTATTATATTAGAGGCAATCTACAGTCGACTACGTTTTTGAAAAAAATCGTAAATTAAATTATGTGCTAATCCCTAGGGACATTCACTTTCAAAATAGGTATTTTGTTTACCTCTTTTTCCTGATTGCCACTCGTGCTCCATGCTTTGTTAATCCATTGTTTAGGATCAAAATTATCCTCCCCGAACGTTTTCAAATCCTAGAAACACGTAACATGATCAAAATAATGAGCAAAAACACAAAAACATTGTCGCCGATAACATTTTGAGAATATATCAAGGGTATGAAATATAGATGGAATGAATATAATTTCAAAATGTTAAAATTTTAATTTATTTATTAAGAATTACCATTTTACTTAAATTTGTTTTTTATTTATAATGAGTTTTATAATATTTTTTTCAATAATTCCACTTTGTTTTCGTTTTGAAGTGACGTGACACGCAGCTGTCAATTTTAAATGACACTAACACTATCACACAACCTATGATGACACTGACAGACAGCACAGCACAGCTGCACCGTGAGCAAAACTGTTTTATTCTTGCCATATAAAAATATAGAATAGAATAGAGTTCTATTCTTTTCTCACACGTGTTAATTTGTGCATGTTTTCTGGTTTTTGGCAAGATAAGCACCATGAGTTTTTGTCGCTGTGGATAAACAAACTGCCAGAATAGCCCTGCGAAAAATTCTGGATTTTGATTTTGACACCTGTTTGAAGGTAGTTTTTGCCGGATGCATGAAGGTATAGATATATTTATCTATACCTTCATGGTCGGATGTCACCCCTAGTCCCCTAGGTGTTTGACGCAAAGAAACTAGTACTCTATGAAAGAAACGAAATTAGGGAGTGGGTTACAACTGTGCACATAGGAATTAAAAATAATGTTTTTCTGTACCTATGTGATCAAAGTGTAAACAAAATTTTGCAACTATCGAATTATGATCTATAGCGGTGATCACTATTGTGGGCAAGAACGGGCCGTGTTCTGGAGTGGGGCCGGGGAGCAGAGCCCATCCGTGCTGCATTTTACATTCACCGAGTGAGACTAGACGAGTGACGTCCGGGCCATAAACTGCTTCATACATAATGAATGTAATATTTCTTATATTTCAAATCCATGCCCGTCCGGGACCCAGATTGGGGTACGCCCCGGCAGATCCCGGTCAAATCAACCCTAAAGGCAAAAAAAAAATTGCGTCTGGCAATCCAACTGCAGAACTTCTAAACTGTCAAATCCACGTCAAATCTAAAAAAAAAATGAAGCTACGTCTGCGACGTGAAAATTTATCAATTCTTCTTGCCTTAAGTTGTTCATAAAATTACGGTTTTCTCACAATTAGTTATTTATTATTTATGTACAAAATAATAGCTGTAATGTGTGTTGTGTTATTTAATTTTATTTATGAGAATTCGTTATTTTTTGAGGTTACGATTTCGAAAAAGGTAAATAAAAAAGGTTACGCCTCTAACTGATTATTTGACTGTAAAACTGATTGCATGTATTGATGAATAAATTATCGCACGTAGTGTGAAAGTCGTAAATGAACTTCTTGGTTGATTCTATTGGGCTTAGTAGTGCCATTTTGTAAGGTGTTTTTTTTTTTGTATTGATTTATTTTATTACATACTAGCTGACCCGTGCAACGTCGTCTGCGTAACATTTTTCATTACTGCTCCGCTCCTATTGGTCTTAGCGTGATGATATATAGCCTGTAGCCTTCCTCGATAAATGGGCTATCTAATACTGAAAGAATTTTTCAAATCGGACCAGTAGTTCCCGAGATTAGCGCGTTCAACCAAACAAACAAACTCTTCTGCTTTATAATATTAGTATAGATTTCTTCATTTCTGCTTAATGTCTTACTTACAGTAGATATAGTTCAATAATAGATTCATTACTAAGTTTATACAAACTTCTTTGTAATGGAGAATGTGTGTTAAGAGCGTCCTTCATTATGTTAACCCGTTAGATCTGGAGGTGGAACCATTAAGGCCACCTTTTTTTTATTTCTGTTTTTCGTTATTAAGAAAGTCAATAAATGTATGCACACATGCATCTGGCCTATAACTATTTTTATTACGTGAATATTTAAGTTTCTATTCTTGAATATTTTCAGCAATAATGAGGAATTCGACTATAAGTTTAAGCAGTGACAGCTGTGATGAAGATGACCTTCCATTGAAGATCGTCAAATTAAATGAATGTGCGGAAGATCCGAATGCTTATGATAGTCTACAGAAGCACAGTATTCAAGCATGTGAATTCTGTGATCGAATCTCCAATAATAGGTAAGATTACTACTTTTTTTTATTTATAATGGGTTTGCTCTTGACTCTAGTCTAGGTTAAAGAAGACGGAGACAAAGTCTACAGGTCACTTCACATAAAAAAAACGCTGCTTGAATGTGGAGGGGGTATGTTTGCGCATGGGTACACTCGCGCACGAAAGTACTAGGCCTATTGTTTTATTTTTGAACTAGACTTCCGCTCGCAGCGTCGTATATTGGTTATTGGTAGGATTGAAAAATTATATATGCTGGAATATCATTAAATTGAATTAAAAACATGTTTGATTCAGTGTAGAATCAAGCATTGTTTTAAATTATCAACTGCATTATTATCAGCCTCTCTCTTCATAAAACAATATACGTCATATATCTTCTCAATTTTCAATGTAAAACTTTAGTGCGCGATTAAATTTTGAGAACGAACGTAACGTGGATACAGAGCGGGCAACAAAGGTCGACTGACGAACCAATAGCGCACCGGCGATCACACGGCGCGCGACCCGCGCGCCCCGCGCCCCACCTCATACCACCAAATAGATCGATAAATCGCCTAATGCGCAGCTTGACCGCCAGCGTTCTTTTTACATGACGCAACCTGTACAATGGAGCGAGCTTACTCAGAAGTAGCCTTTTCTTTTTCACTCTAACTTTGAAAAGATTAGGGTTATAAGCATTCGGAAACACAGACGCAGGCAATGAATTCCACTCCTTTTGCTGTGCGCATTATAAAAGACGCTTGGAAAAGCTTAGTGCGAATTTGTGGAATTGTAACAAGGTAGGGATGGTAAGTTGCACAGTCTGGATGTCTGATGGTAGAAGGGGGCTGGTGGGATGAGGTTGTGGAGTACTACTTAAGGTGAATGCTCCAAACAGCCCGCGAAATTCAAATTTTCTTATACTCTGTTTATTATAACATTAGAAAAAAGAGGCTCGCAGAAGCAGGAGTACGAAACCTTTTATTTCAAGTTGAGTTCAAACAATTTTCATAAATAATGTGAGCTTTTTGTAACAATGTATGGCATGCATATAATAAAGCATTTACTATCGATCTACTCGTCACAAGGCTTGAATAGGTACATGAAATGAAACAATTTTTAGTAACAATCAGTTTATTAAAAAACAACTATCACAATGGCATGACGTTCATTATTGTTTTCACAAACTTCACAAAACAAATATAATAATTTAGAATGTCAGAGGATTAAAAAAATACACTACCAACAGTAAAAACATTTTCTAGAGACAAAAGCGTAAATTGAGAATTTATGAATTTTATTATTCTGTTATTCATCATCCTCTGATGATGATGATGATGATGAAGTTTCACCAACGTTAATAATGAACCTTTCTACAACATTATCCATTATACCATCAAGTTGGCAAAACCTTTCCTCGTCTTTAATTGTATGAGCAATGCAAGATTGCCATTTCTCTGCAGTAATATTTATTAGTGCTTGAGGGAGCAACCGCTTCACTTCCTTTAATTTAAAAGTTTTGTTGTTTTGGGCTACATACCCCTTCATTTGAGCCCAAACTAATTCTATTGGGTTGAGCTCACAGTGGTAAGGTGGGAGGCGCAATACTAATATATCTTTTTCTTTAGCCATCTCATCTACAGCAAACTTTTGGTACAAATGTCGTACTTGTTTAACTTTTTCTAATAAAGTGGCCCTTAAGTCTTTTTCATCAAAATGAATATTTTTGGTTTTAAGCCACTCCTGAATATCTGCCTTTCGTGTGGCTGTAGTTGGCAACTTCTCCACTTTCCTCGAATGATATGGCGCATTATCCATAACAATAACAGCATCACTTTCAATTTTTGTTAGTATTAATTTGAACCACTTTTCAAAATTGTGTGCATCCATTTCAGAATGGTAGTCTCCATCACCCTTTTTGGCTTCAAATATTAATTCGCCATCCATTAAAAACCCATCTGTTGATCCTGTGAAATAAAATAAAAGGAAATGAATTTATTCTGTACTGGTGTACTGGTGAAAGAGAATTGGCTTCCAGTCTCACATGCCATTATTTATTTTGTTTGTATTAGCTGTAAGTCATCCATAGTGATAAATAAAAAAATACATTTAAATCATGTCTTACCAATATGGCCAATGATAAGCCGTTTTCCTTTTCCAGTTGGGTTCTTTAAACCAGTAGATAAACCTGCCCGGTGTGCTTCCTTTGAAGACTTTATAGTACTATCTTGCCATACCTTGCTTTTGGTGTGTCCTGTACGTATAAAAAAGTTATAGATGTTAATACAATATTACATCGACTTATGTTCAACTAAAAATACTAATTCACTGTATCAATGTAACATAAAGGAGGTTTACGAATTTATGTAAAGGCAAGCATGCCCCCACACTAAGATTTGTCTTGTATTGTGGGAGCGTTTTACAAACACACATTATCACACACACAAACAGCCATATCCGGAACAACTATCTTCGACTTCGTGCAAAATGACTTAAAAATATTAGCAGAACTGTACCTTCATTTAGCCAAGTCTCATCTAAATAATATATTTTTTTGCCTTCGTTCCTTAATCTCTTAATTTCATGGAGATATTTCACCCTCCATAATACAATCTCTTGTTTATCAATTAGGGCACTTTTTCTACTTCTTTTAATGTAAGTAAATTTTAATTTGTTTTTTATTAATTTGTATAAAGTGCTTCTTTTAAAATCAGGTAGAGACTCATCGCTATTAACAGCTTCCAGAATCTTGTTCAACGTTGGTAACTCATTATCAAAGAAAAAAGAATGAATTTTTCTTCGTATTCCACTAAATGTAATATCATCATACTCTTCGAATTTTGAATGTTTCTGTTGGCGAGGAGGGGGTGATTGCAGGCGACCTTCTTTATTATACTCTTTGAGTATATTATAGACTGTTGCACGAGATATGCCTACAAAATAAGATTAGTAATGTATATTTATTATCTCACAATGCAAAAAAATAGATGGATGGATTGTGTGAGGAGTGAATATGAAAGAAAAGGGGGTAAATGATAGTGAGACAAGTGACAGGACGAAGTGGAATAAAAAAAAACGTGTTGCGCCGACCCCAAGTAACTTAGGATAAAGGCAGGAAGATGATGATGATGATGATGGTACCTTTCTAGTAATTTAAATCCTTACCTGCAATTTCTGCAGTTTTTTTAACTAACTGCGTTTTATAAGCAGCAGCACCTTCGGGCAAGGACTCCTTAACATATTTGTAAATATTAATCACTGTTCTTTTTTCTGTAGAACGAAGCGGTGTTTGTTTAATTCTACTTTTCTTGGGAGACAATATTTTATCCTCATGGTCAACGTTGGGGCCACGTCTTTTTCGCTGTTGACATTGATCAGCGCTACCAGCAGTTTCAGAGTGTGCATGTTGCGCTTGCATGCCACTCGGGCCTGCATCGGGATCCATAGTTCCACAAAACGTACCAGTTTGTACAAACAACACAAAACTAACAATTAAAAAGATAACAAAACAAATAGGTAACAAAAGAAAAACAGTAACAACTAACAACAAAATCACGAAAATTCAGCAATAACAACGAGAAAAGGCGTAGCATTCACAAGTATTCACAAGCGACAACACAATTGACAACTGCAGAAAATTTACGCAAATTGACGGATGGTTGATAGCATAAACCGACAAAATAAACAAAACACGTGCTTCCATAACTTATGAAGGGAATACGTAACATTTTAGATTTGGTAGAATTATAGTGACGTAAAAAACGTTCCCGGTCTGTCCACCTCTGCTTCTTTTAGATTTTAAACATCAACACGACAATATAGAATGTTAAATCTAAACAATATTAAATAAAAGCCTTGTAATTTCAGAAGGTAGATAGGTTAATTAAGTACAATTAAGTGTGACAGCTATTATATAAATTGATTATAATAAACTCCACATCAATCTTGACTGTAATAAAGTTTGTTGTAATTTATTGCAAAGTGTGCACCTAAAAGAGCCTTTTTTAACTTCTGTCTAATGCTATAGTAAATGGAGTTTAGGTTTCTTGCAATTTGCAGGCCAGTGCTAGGTTGTATGTTGATTAAAATATTATTCGCGGCTGTCCCTACATACGTCTTACAGCCGCGAATACAAGAAATTTTGAGTTTCGCAGGCTGGTTGAAGCATTCCACTTTTTTTCTTTTTTTTTAGGGATGGGAAATCATCAAATGACTTCTCCCGCACTGGGCGGAGCGAGAGGGAGTGTCAGACTTTTACTGACTAAAACCCATCCATGTTCCTTCAGTGCCCTTTGTGTTCCGGAGCCACGGTATCTCTTTCGTATAGTCCCGCGACTTCGGCAGAGCTTGGAGCATTCCCCTTAAATACCGCGTGTATCTGACATCGACGCACAAACGATTTCCATGGGTCCAGGGCATGATTCTGGACACCCTCGAGTTAGAATTTTTCGTCGGTTCTTTTCTCATTTTTTCATTTTTTCAAGAGTACCACTCTAATAGGCTTGTGTCCTAAAAAATCTAATTAGTCCGTCAGTTAGATTATCAGAAAATATTTGACCCGTATTTTTTCTTTTGTTACGGGAACTAAAATTGACGAAGTTACGACGCTTTTACAATTCTCAATACGTCACGCTCTGCCATAATTTTTAGCGGGTCGTGACGTCACGAGCCTCCACTCCCGAGTTTTGATGCGTTTTATCTTTGTCAATATTCATTGATTTACAAAAACAAAAAATACGTGTCCATTATTTTTCAGTACTCTAACTGACGGACTAAATAGTTTTGCAATTTGTGGATGATGGAAACTAGCCTATTGTCCAGAGCGTGCATGCCCACATGGAAAGGTTTACATCTCAGCTTTTGCTGGGCGTCAGACACTGCACTGGTTTTCATTGCAGCTACTGTCGACAGGTCAGGTCTTAACAGAATCAGAAAGCACATTATGCTGCCCGTCACTGTAAATTTTCTCAACCTTAAACCTAATGCGTTATCAATGAAGAAGGTTGCGGAATAGGGAATATGCATGAAAAAAGTATTTATGATCTAAACAGTTTTTTTAATAATAATATAATACTAACTGTGAAATTAGAATCTAAATTGCTCGAAAAACGAACGAGATACAATTATTTTAAACAAATATATCTGTCCCTCTCGCGAAAACGCTGTTTTCTATGGCAGCTGTATAGTCGTCGTGTAATTTGACGTCACAGTACATATCGGACTTCTCTTTCTAACTGTAGTCTTTGAATCTCTATAACTGAATAAATGATGAAGGTATTTAAAAAATAATTTCATGATTGTTTACTAGACCTTTTGGGAGCCGAGTCACCCGCGTCCGTAGGAGAATACCCTTCAGCGAATCCCTACACGTGGTCCCCTTCAGCGAATCCCTACACGTGGTCCCTGGGTGGTGCTAAACAGGTGACATTAACCGCCTCCGTGGTCTCGTGGTTATACCACCTGATTCAGACCCAGAGGTCCCGGGTTCGATTCCCAGCGGGGGCAAATTTTTTGCTCGGTTTGGGACTTGTTCTAAGTCCGCCTGGCAAGCTACCACCATCATGTCTAAGTCTGTCGCCATAACAACAATGTTAACAGCATTGTTGTGTTCCGGCAGTTAGAGGTATGATAGCCAGTTCCTCTGTGTAAGAGGATTCCGGGTGAAACTCGCTTCCATCTTCGGCCTAATCATCACTTTCCATCAGGTGAGATTTGGGCCAAGAGTTTCCCCGTTTTGTATATAAAAAAAAAAACCTAATAAGTATTTATTTTGCAAATAAAAAAATCGCATGCATATTCCCTATTTGTTCGAGAGAGTCAACGACGCAAAGGGCACTAGGAAGAACATGGATGTGTTAGTCAGTAAGAGTCTGACACTCCCTTCTGCTCCGCCCAGAGCGGGAGGAGTCATTTGATGATATCCCATCATTAAAAAAAAAAAACGGAACTCTGATATTCAGCCTGTGTGGCGCTAGCCAAGGTGCAGCCGCGAAAATTCTCGAGCATTGTAGCGACTTAGGGCGCGTTCTCGCGTGTCCAGGTGAAATCGACGCTTCCGTTCCGCGGAAATGTCAACATCAAAAATGTTCTGAATATTGATAATAAATTAGTTATTTCTACGATCTATCATTATAAACTAATTAAGAGTCCTATTACGAATCGTAAATGCTCGTTTGCAATAGACGAAGTTACGTTGGTCTGCGTTGGTACATCTATAGTCCGCGAAACAATTTTGATAGTTACTAGTCTTAATAGGATTATAGTTTATTTGGGCGCTCGCGCGAGACTGAGGAGCGCGCGCGCTGAATTGACGCAGAATATGCTGTATAGTACTTTAATTTTATTTATTGTAATTTTGTATTATTATATTGACAAACGAAAACTAATGAAACGTATTCATCGTAGATTGAAATTTTATATCATATTAATTTATTTGATAAAATTGTTTTTATTTGGAATATAATGGACGCTGAATCAAGACATTTCTGGCTTAAATTAGGCTTTCTTTACGTTTTTTTCCGTGAAAACTCAAGGAGTTTAAAGAAATTCTAGAACTCCAATAAACAAGTAAAACATTCAACTTACCTTTTAGTAATTTCAGCTTTTAAAAGGATTGATTGTAACAATGTGAATTTGACCGTCAAAGTTCCATCGCCGACATTTTTTCTTGCAAACTAACTCAGTTTATAGTAAAATATTTATAGTAAATTACACGAAAAGAAAAATGAAACTGTGTAACTCTAACTTACAAGAAAGAGACTGGCACTATCGTTATTCGGGTAGCAGTAAGATATTTTAATTATTTGATAATTAAAATATCTTACTGCTGCTGAAAATTACAGCGTCAAAAATCATGAATTTCCGTAAAAAATGTAATTGGGCTCTTAACTATCAATATTCAGAACATTTTTGCTAAGGCTACTTGAAGAAAGAACTGTAATTTTCGATTTACTTTGCCAAAGTTCCATCCCATCCTGATTGCGCGCGTATTATATTAAATCATCTCTTCCACAGATACTCCAGCCTCATTCATAATGTCAACCATATAATCATACCGCTACTCAAACAGACGGTTTTCCAATGTCCCATCTGCCTGCATAGCTTCACCAGTCAGAGGGAATTGAGGAGTCATAACATCAAGAAGCATCCGGAGGTGGCGGCAGCTCAGAAATCACTAGTCAATGAGAGCCGAAGTATAGAGGTTAGTTTTAATTTAGCTCTGTACCGCTTGCGTACCTAGTTAGGCGATTATCACACGGCACCGCGCACAGCCGCGGAGTGCGGTGGCGGTAAAGCGGATTTCGTAGCGGCGTTTTACACGAGTAACGCGGTTTTGACCGGGTCGATCATAGACTGACAAAAATGGACGCTGATTTGGTGGCAACAATCTGGCTTTATGGTGTAGAATGACTGTACTGTACTTGTGGGAAGTATTATAATAAAAACCCAATTCAATCACTAATAATTTATAAAAAAATACTTAAATAGTAAATTATTTACTTTGTGAGCTGAACTGAACTGCCTCCAAGGTCGAGTGGGGCGCTGGCCTTGTGACCCGGTGGTCGTGGGTTCGATTCCCACGGGAAGCATACTTTGTAAAGTTGTTTCCAGTTTGGCTAGGACATTGCAGGCTTGAATCACCGGATTGTCTGATAAAAAGATGATTCCGTGCTTCGGGACTTCGGGAGGCATGTATAACGTGGTCCTAGCCGCCAATAGGGAATATGCACGCGATTTTATTATTTACAAAATGAAATACTTACAAGCTCCAGTAAACAGGCGAATATTCGGTATTCGGCCAAATCACTATTCGTGGCATCTCTAGTAAACACTCAAGAAAATATTTTTTTAATTTCTTCAAAAGCGTCGAAGCTAGAAAGCTTCAAAGATTACTATTAGAACGAGAAGTCCGATATGGAATTTGACGTCAAAGTCCGTGACGTCTAAACAGCTGCCATAGAAAACAGCGTTTTCGCGAGAGGGACAGATAGATTTGTTCAAAATAATTATGTCTCGTTTGTTTTTCGAGCAATTTTGATTCTATTTTGACTGTCAGTAATATATTTTTGTATATTTTTAGATAAACTGTATAGATTTTTTTTTTTTTCATGCATATTCCCTATTGGTTGTCGTTATACCATGTCAGAGGCCCTTGAAGAGCTTAAGAAACTCGTCGTTTGACCTTACTGTCCACACGATATGAAAAATAAGCTGAAAACTGAAAGCATTCTGCTTAATACAGAAATTATACACTTCGGAGAACTCGGAACGCAAGAGCGAGCAGAGTAAACTCGCGTCTTGGCAGATACCGACTCAGATAGGTTAGGTTCGAAAGCGATGACCTCTCGTCGTACCATTTGCATTCATGTTAGGTTACACGAGTTTTCAACGCACTTTTCGTCTTAATTTTGAGTTGACGTGAAAAAAGAAAAATTACTCTTTTTCTGGAAATCCATGACTCACTAATTAGATTTTTTAATGATTTTGATGTAATTTATAAAATGATAATTTTGTAATACCAGTCCAGGGGATCTAAAAAGACCACTTCAGCAGAATCCGAAAGCACATTGTTATCCGTCACTGTAAAATTTTCCCGGTTAACCTTAAAACCCGAAAAACCACCGACCTTTCCGTTAGCGATAAAGATGAAAATTAATTTTGTCAGATTTTTTACCGACTTCCCAAAAAGGTTCCCAATTCGGTTGTTTTTTTATGTTTGTTACCTCATAACTCCGACAATTATGAACCGATTTGAAAATTTTATTTAATTTTATCTGAAAGGATATACTTGATACTACTTTTGATAAAATTTAAATGGGTCCAATCTGCAGATTGGACCCATTTAAATATTATCAAAATTGGTTACGAACTTTGGATTTTAAATCGAAATAGCTGGAATTCGTCTACTTGGATGATTGTTTTATGTCATCCAAGTAACCGAAATTGCGTATTTTGGAGTGGTGTTGTTGGGTATGGGGTACCAATTAAAAGTGAAAAAAATAAAACTTTTTACAAAAAAATACAACCGATTTTCAAAAGAAACACTTCAAAGTAAAATAACTATTTTCGGAAGTCGTTGTCAAAATACGAAGAAACTAACAAAAACAGCGACTTCCGAAATTAAAGTTATTTTTTACTTTGTAGTGTTTTTTTTGGAAGTCACTTGTATTTTTTTGTAAAAAGTTTTTTTTTTTGTGTGGCATGATTCTGTTAAAGTGGCATGTTTAGGCCACTTGGATTTGTTGTTTTAACTTTTTTTTTTTTTCAGGAATTAATAACGCAGAGGACAATAGAGGAATCAAACGTCATAACGGTCGGTACAAAAAGGAGTGCAACAACAAGGGAACCGATAAAAAATCGCTTAGTTTTCGAGGAGGACGATTTGATCTTCCTAGATTGTACCAGTGACCAATTGCTTAACGATCTTACCACGGATTGTAAGGTCAATCTGGAAGTTTTCGACACACCCTGGATGAATGGTGGCAGGGATGAGTTCAGTGGGAGAAGTGTCCATTATGATGAGCTGGTCAAACCTGGGTTTTACAGATGCAAGAAATGCGGCAAAGGTTTTCCTGTTAGGTGAGGACTTGATTAAATTATATTTTATTTTTGGACTCCATTCAAATTCAAATTCATTTATTAATTTTGTGAACACAGGGTACATACAATGATCTTGTATAAAATGTTTCGTCCAACCTATGATCCGCCGAAGGGCATACAAAATATTAATGCAAATGTCAATGTATACAATCAAGATTAAATTCAAAAAGATAATACAATGTCAGTAATACAAAATGTCAAAATTAAATCAATTTAAAGAAGTCATACAAAATAAATATACTGCGTCAGCAAAAAAATTAAAAATTATCAAAATTTACTCGATTATAATCGTAAAATATATCAATGTCACCGAAAACAGTTATCAAAATTAAATTATACAAAATTATTACTCCATTAGCCCTGCCTCCACTGTCTGTTCGTCTGTCTGTCAGCGACATATAGACAATGTCATTTTAGTCGTTTACAAAGGGCGCCCACTTAATGCACCCGATGTAAACTACATTTAGGCGCGATTATTTTTAAAATGCATTAGAATTGTGAAATAATCTGTTAATAATGATTGAGTATCAAAAAATGTTCCGTTCCGCGCAGTTCTTTCAACGCTATTTGGACGCAGATATTTCAAAATAAGTCATGCGTCGTGATAATGAATTTTTTTTTTTGTAATTCAAATTAAGTTCATAGATGTTACTATTTTTTAATGTGTAGTAGTCATTAGGATAGAAAAAGTGGACCGCCTTTGTAATACGACAAAAATGGCGCCGTGTCTATTGATTAAATTGATTAGTTCCTTCATGACACACATAATAGATATCTGAGGTCATCGGAAAACTTGGGATTAGAGATGCCGATGCATTCCACCAGCTTCTACGACAAACCTTTTACGGTTCAAGCGGTGCGGCTATGGAATGCATTGCCCGAGTCAGTAAGACGTGCTCAATACTTGTCCACTTTTAAAACAATGCTCAAACATCACTACCTTTCTCTTTGACCGTTTTTGCTTGGATTGATGGATTCTATACTTTTTGTTTCATAATTATAATTGTATATATTTATCTATCATGTATTTATTCATAAAAATCGTACACCTAAGACTACCCTCAGTACTGTATTACCTTTTTCTTTAAAATCCATCCAAAGGTTGTCTTGATAAGATCGCTTTTAACGATAAGGCCGCCCATTGTGTCACCCTATGTAATTTTTTCTTCATCTATTTTTTCTGTAACATATATAGTGTACATAATAAAGAGTATTCTATTCTATTCTATTCTAAACAACAACATTTATTTATCTTTTCAGGTACGACGCAATAGTACACGAATCATCACATATTACATTTAAAAATAGTCAAGTTAGCCTATGTGTTATATGCAAGAAATACCTTGTCGGCGGACGCCTTGATCTAAGACATCACTACTTAACGTTCCACAGAGAAAAAATAGAAAAAACCCATCAAACGGAGACTGAGAACATACCAAAACTATTATTCGAAGAGAACAGTGAAGAAAAAAAGCTATTTGACTCGAAAATTCTAAGCTTATGTGAACTATGTTTCTCGTTCTGTAGAAATAAATCATCAATGAACTATGAGTGCATAGAAACTAAGTCGGAAATAGGAAAAAGATACGAGTGCGAGAAATGCGGACAATTGTTCTTCGAAATAAATCTTGTGAAACGGTCGCTGCAGAGGCGAGCTTTGTACGGGACCCACTCGCAAAAGAAAAGGAAAAAAACCAATGAAGATCGTTTGAAAACCATAGCTAATAGGTTTAAAATGATGAAACACTAAATTTTATAGTTTTATTTGTCTACCCTCTCAGAACTGGTGGCTAAATAATAACAGCCGCACGGGTCGATATTCCAGAGGAGCCCGAAAGGGCCGACGCCTGCCGGAGTCGCGGGACTATTCGAAAGAGATACCGTGGCTCCGGAACACAAAGGGCGTATGAAGGAACATGGATGGGTTTTAGTCAGTAGAAGTCTGACACTCCCTCCCGCTCCGCCCAGAGCGGGGGAAGTCATTTGATGATTTCCCATCCCTAAAAAAAAAAATCTTTACATACCGAGTTTCTCCCGTGCTTCGGAAAGCCGTCAAGCCGTTCGTTCCTGATGTCATTTGTAGATCTTTGGCAGTCGTTACGGATTGTCAGAAGCCAGTTAATCTGACTCCAGTCTTGCCAAGAGTAATGTGTTCATAGAGTATAACCACTAGAGAGCGTATAGGCCGATTTCTTCTAAGTACGCGGCTCACTACAGCGGGCCGGGGGACGAGAAACAACGCGCGGCTGCAATTGGTCCGTTCAAGGTCAAGTTCCATAGGTAGCCTATGGTTAGTGGTGGCACTACTTGATTAAAGGAAAGTAGTCGATATCGATCGATAAAATGGATTTTAACATTATAAAAATACTCAATCCAAACAAACAGCGCTATATCTTGTTTATACAAAGTTTCCCTATTAACCTTATCTTTCCACTTTTATTTTAATTCTGAAATCTTCGAAAATCTAAAATCAAAACATGTACCTATGTCAAACACACAGAGGAAAAACTGAGACCCTCCTCCTTTTTTTAAAGTCTTTTAAAAGTAGTTAGGTACCTAAGTGTTTAATGTAAGTAAGTGAATTGATTAAAAATTGTATTAAGTGTAATTTTATGATCATCGATAAATCGACTTCAATCATTAAACGTAAGTTCAGCACAGATTTTTACGATAAAAATACAAAGGGGAAGAAAGGGATAAAAATAAGTATTTCCTAATGAAAGAAAGAGACTTTTCCAAAAGACATCAACGCGCGCTTCTCACAGTGTGCTCGTTCACCTAACCACCATTTTATATAGACCCCTGCGGTGGCTCATCATCTGATTAAATCAAAAATATTTTGCGTAGTCTTTACTCTCCGATGAAAAGTTATGCCATCTTTTTTGTAACAAGAGGTCTTGGAATGTTTCCCACACAAATTCACCGGGTATGAAGGCATTTTTATGAGTTATAAATTGCATAAAAATTAAAACGATTTGTCAAAACTTAGCGTGCCCACAGGTCTAACACTTGGTCACAACTAAAATGGTTACTAGTGCCGCAGCCTAATATATGAGCAAAAACTCTAATAATTTTCGTGCGTCGGGGCACTGTATGCGCAGTCAAGTGGTTTAATAGTCTTTGAATGTGTTACTCAGTTAATGGGTTGTTGAGGTCTGGTAGGCAGCCGCTCCACGTAAAATTCTGGTATTTAGCTGAATCCGGTTTGACTGGAAGCCGACCACAATATAGTTGGGAAAAGGCTAGGCAGATGATAAGACAACTTTTACTGAGGGACCTACCGCGACAATAAAAAGACTTACAGCTATTTCTTGGCAAGCGTGCTCCATCTTAGTCTTAGACCGCATCATCACTTAACATCAGGTGAGATAGCGGTCAAGCGTATGCCATCAATATTTAAAAAAACCGGCCAAGTGCGATTCGGACTCGCCCACCGAGGGTTTCGTACAATCCTGTAGGTATATTTATAAGTAAAAGTTGCGGCTTACGATTTATGACGTATTAAAAAATACTACTCACTAGATCTCGTTCAAACCAATATACGGTGGAACTTTACATTTTTTTACTGTTGGTAGGCATACCTACGTTTGATCGCTATCTCACCTGTTGTTAAGCGATGATGCGGTCTAAGGGTGTAACCCCAGCAAGAAAGTATCTCCTAGAGTTATATGAGTAGAACGTATAGTTGGTGCCGTATCTGCTGTAAATGCGCCCCCACATAAAAAATATGTGCCCCTGTCATTTTCGAAAAAAAAACGATTCTTGGTGGGGTAACGTTTTTCTAGCAGGAAAATTCTAAACGAATGATCGGAGAGAGAAAAATGTATTGTGCATGGCCAGAGAGCTTATATCATGTGTGCCAAAATGTGCGTGACCGCCAGGATGACTGGACCAAGCGAGATATTTACATGAAACTATGTTATATGTATGTATAAACAATATTTAATACCTATTTACTACCAATAATGAGATATTTGGTACCTTTGCGTTTAGAAAAATATCAAAGAAATAAAGTGGCCAGCCATTCTGACGTCAGGTTGGCTGACCACTTCCAAGTTCTTATAGTTCCAGTGTTGTATTATCCGCGTTCTTAATGCAAATATTTAGTACCTATTTGCTACCTTAACATATATTTTTTACACAATTTTAGGAATCTCCTTTAAAAAGTTATGGATCAAAGACGACATCACCATTAAAACGCCTGTGCAAAAGTTATTTACGTCTTTCCTTCTTCTCAGAATAATTGCTAGCAATGTTTTAGCAGGCGCTTAGTAACTTATGAACAACTTGATTCAGGATATCCATGGTAAAATTTTATCTATACATCAGTCATTATAACGCTGAAGAGTTTGTTGGGTTGAATGCGCTAATCTCAGGAATTACTGGTTCGAATAAAATAAATCTTTTAGTGTTGGATAGCACATTTATCGTGTGATACCTACGCCCTAGCTAAAAGTAACACAAAAGCAGTCGCTAATACAAGGAACCGGCTCAATCCCAGATGTGTAGGTGTAAACCAAAATCTTGTGCCTTTAGTCAAAAATATATGGTGAAAATATTCAGCTTGGAATGTTTCGCACTAAGTAAATATTAACAAAAAACAAAATAATGTAAGCAACGGCTGGTTATCCGACCAAATTTGAATTACTACTTTTTTAGTAGTAATTCAAATTTGGTTTGGGGCCGGATTCATACTTATCGATGGCCTTCTTTACTTTACTCACTAACCGGTTCACACGTGTTGTGCCTGAGTACACTGAAGTAGAAAGTAATAAAATAAATTTATATTTTTTAACCGTCAATACTGACGTTCAAAAGTGCCTTTAAGTGTACATATGTATGATTGGATTTAACTTTGAATAAAATGTTGCCAGTGTTAAAAAGTTCTTACATCAAGAACGTGTATTATTGTTATCTATGTTCTACAATGCAAATACAAACGAAAATAGACTTAAATACAGCACTTCAGAGTATTACTAAATCGATTTATAAGCCTGTAGTATGTTCTTTGTCATTTCTTTGATATTTAAAGTAACTGGTGCTTATTAATTGTTTTTCTAAAAAGTTAAGTTCTGGTGTAAAATTAAATAAGAAAAGAAAGAAAGAAAAAGAGTTTATTTGCGGACAATATGACGCATATCAAAAGTACAATTACTTATATCTATGAAAGATTAGGAAGATATGCGTCAAATCTGCGCAAAACGGCCATCACTCAGCATAATGCTGAGACTCGTGTGCGAGACAGAGCCACAGCGCTGGTTTTCAGTGACAGCATCTATATACCTGTGTGTCGTGTCGGATTCCTATGATGCCTGTTGGAAACTAGAATGGTAAGTTAGACTAGAAAATTATAAAATACTTAGCTAAATCATTTATTCTATTTTGTGCATTTTTTACCGACAGCGGCAAACGAAAGAGAGCGTGTTATGATAAGCAGTGTTTACGTACCTATGTTTGTTTGTGTAAGCGATTATTACATTCCGTAGCGCTTATCCTAAGTAGTACGTCGGATTAGAACAATCAATTTTCCGATACTTATTTATTTAACTTTGTGTACAGTTGTGGTATATAGGCGGAATCAACAAGGCACTCTCTGCCAGTCAACCTTGGGATTAAAATTACATGAGGAGTATCATATGAAAAAGCGCTACTAGCACATTCTTATATAAACCTTTTCTACCCTCGGTGCGCGTGTCCGACTCGCTCTTGACCAGTTTCGCCACTTCCACGATCTAGTGAATCCCCGCTGTAGTTTTGTTCGTCAACGTCATTCGTCGAATCGCTGAGAGTTTAATTCTAGCTGATCGCGCAACTTCGTGTGCATGACATTTTCCATTAATGATGCGCTCCTATTTGTCTTAGCGTGATGATATATAACCTATAGCCTTCCTCGATAAATGGGCTATCTAACACTGAAAAAATTTTTCAAATCGGACCAGTAGTTCCTGAGATTAGCGCGTTCAACCAAACAAACAAACAAACAAACAAACTCTTCTGCTTTATAATATTAGTATAGATTAGATAGTTGGTTCGGGGGTTATTGTAGGCAGTAACGTGGCTGATGTTAGTTTCTATCATGTTTCTATAAACTCTGACGTTTTATGTTTGTTGATATTGGTTGATATCGTCGCGAGGCTTAGGAAATCCTAGCGACGATAACACGCATGCTCTTAGATAAAGGTGACACGTGATTGAATTCAAGCTTTAGGGTGTCTGTCCATTACAACGGAGCGAGGCAGCGGAGCGGAGAAACGGAGAAATATTAACCAATCATGTCAGTCAAAATGTCAGTGACTCAAGTGGTGCGGAGAATTTATGCAATTCTATTGGTTAAAATTTCTCCGTTTCTCTGCTCCGTTGTTCGATTCGCTGTAATTAATGGACTATTTTCTCGCTGAGGAAACGGACAAAAGTTATTGGTGCCTTGTGAGTAAAAGAGACACATACAGTACACCGCGTGTATCTGACATCGACGCACAAACGATTTCCATGGGTCCAGGGCATGATTCTGGACAACCCAGAGTTGGAATTTTTCGTCGGCTCTTTTCTGATTTTTTTTTAAGAGTACCACAAATAGGTAATAGCTGAGCTGATACCTATTTGTGTTTTTATTTAGATTGCTCTTTTTAGTGAAAGTAGTTAATTAATTATTTTTTTATTAAAAATCTCATTGGGTTAGGCCAGAATAACGATTATGAGGAGTCTAAAGTAAAAAACTCTTGAAAAAAATGAGAATATTACGAAAAAGCCGACGTAATATTCCAACTCTGGGGTGTCCAGAATCATGCCCTGGAGCCATGGAAATCGTTTGTGCGTCGATGTCAGATACACGCGGTATAGATAGCTGACTGTTCACACTGCCGACGAGTCGGCTCTGACCACAAGTTGGTCGCAGCGACAAGAGCTATCAAAGATAATACTTGCTCAGCGATGCTCGCTAGGCGGTCAGTACTCACGGTGAGAGAGCAACCAGCGGTCATTTCTACCTACTTATAGTGCGGGCCGGAGCGAGTGGCGCGAGTATCGCCCGTCGTACAATAGCACTCGCTTATAGACGAGCAACAAAACTATCGGAACTACACACTCGCTTCTCGCTGCTCGCCAACTCGTATCTGGTTTCTAGCTTTACTCGCTTCTCGTTGATCGTCGGCGGTGAGACAAGACCAAAAGGATGCTACACGGGCGGCGCGGCGTCGCAACGCAACGCTATTTATCGCAGTGCGGGCGCAGCGTCGCACTGACACAGTGTATCAAGTCACTGCAGTCTGTCCGGGTAAGGTTGCGCCATCTTAGATACCGTCAGATCTCTTCTTATTTTCGAGTCGATGTTAACACTTTAATTCTTTTCGGCCAGTAGGTAGCATAGACGGATTGTAACGGTGTCATTATTTTTTTGCATAAACATTATTAGCAGGTTGTTTCATAATTCTAGTGCATTTTTTATTTTTATTGTACCTATTATATTAAACGGCTAGGCACGTAACGACGGGAAGAGGCCAGGGGCCGAGAGTCTGCTATTACAATAGTGTCAGAATGGTCGATCACTGATTTCAAAATGGTTGATTTTGACAAGTTTGGTAATCTACTAACATAATGCTACTATATAACTAACTACTAAAAAAAGATGCCATTATGGCATCATAATGGCGTCATTATGACATTCCAATGATCAACCACTGACACACCATTGAAAGAAAGCCATATGAATGGTAATCTCGTACATAATGACAATTGACAGATTTAGTATTTACGAACTTCTCACTACTTCGGATTGCTTATAACACTAATAAATAATATGTAAAACTAAATATAAATATAATCTGGCATGAATAAATGCCCAAATTTAGCTCGATTTTATAATAATGGCAATACGGCATTCCTACCGCAATTCTATTACGAGACCATTGACGTCCCAGTGACCGGCCACTGACGTGCCAGTGACCGTGCGATTATGAATTTAGCAGATTACGAACTTTTAGCAAAATGACAATGGCATGACAATGGGATCGCGTCGGAATGACAAATTTATAGAAATAGCAGACTCGGGCCCCAGATGGGATGACCATAATGCCTTGGAAGTTGGGTAGGCCGTTGGTGTGGGATGCAACATGGTGTTGACACCCTTGCGCCATCCCATCTTCTTAGCACGGCGGGCTGTGCTGGGGCGGCTGCTGCAGGTGCAGAAAACCTCAAAAGGCGCAAATAAGTATAATAACCTAATTAGGATATATTTGAGCCTTTTGGCGTTGAAACACTAGGCCCATGGGGTCCGAGTGCACATAGAGTCTTTCGGGACATCAGCAAACAACTTGTCGACGGTTCACGTGACCAGAGGGCTGAGCTTTTCTTCGGCCAAAGAATCAGCATTGCCATTCAACGTGGCAATGCTGCCAGTGTTCTGGGCACTTTTGCCATTGACAGCGATGTGGATTGTTTTTTTGATGCCCAATGACTTATTTTGTTTTTATACGCGTCTGTACAATAATAATGTAGATAAGTACTGTAGATTTACCTTTAGTTTATGATGTATTTAAAATGTTAATTAAGTAATAAAATAAAATCAAAAACATTATAATATACTATCGGACCAGCGGTGCGATTCACTAAGGCAGAACATCTTTACAACCAAGAAATCATCGTTGAAACATCTGATAAATATATGCCACATCAGATGTTTCAACGATGATTTCTTGGTTGTAAAGATGTTCTGCCTTAGTGAATCGCACTACAGTAGTTCCTGAGATTAGCGCGTTCAACCAAACAAACAAACAAACAAACAAACTCTTCTGCTTTATAATATTAGTATAGATAGTATATAGTATAGATAATTAATAAAATAAAATCAAAAACATTATAATATACTAGCTGACCCGTGCTACGTCGTCTGCGCTACATTTTTCATTACTGCTCCGCTCCTATTGGTCTTAGCGTGATGATATATAGCCTATAGCCTTCCTCGATAAATGGGCTATCTAACACTGAAAGAATTTTTCAAATCGGACCAGTAGTTCCTGAGATTAGCGCGTTCAACCAAACAAACTCTTCTGCTTTATAATATTAGTATAGATTTTTTAAATAAATAATCGCGCCTATAGTTAGTTCATATCGGATGCGTTAAGTGGGCTGCCTTTGTAAGACGACCAAAATTGCACCATGTAACTATAGTGATTTGTATGTAGGATGACGTAGAAGTACCTACCGTTAACGGTAGCTTCGGTCTTAGCGACCTCATGACGCAACAAAATGCGACCTTTTAGTGCAATTCATGAACCCAGAGGCTACCAATGATATATAAAACTATAGATACGTTGTCCGCACTCTAAAATGACAACATGAAATGAAGCCAATTGGCCACATCGCGCTTAGTTACGCACCAACCTGTCGCGCGGCACTACTTTTGTTTTGATGTCAATTTGACTACCTATTACTTATCCTGTGACGTAACTGAAGATGTATATTTATCTCCCTCTAGCAACAGGCATCCCGCCGTACGGTGACATATTTTCTTTCCCTTTCTTCATGCGTATTAGTAGCTATCTAGTATTTTCGCCATTTTTAAGCGCCGCGATGTAGGTTTATGACGTGTCTATATATAATACGTCATTGGAGGCTACGTGCTTTTTACCCGACTGACCCAAAAGGAGGGCTAACTATTTATATCGACATATTATCTTATCGCCACCAAGTAATACTTATCATTGAGGACTTCCTCTGTCCAGCTGTAGTCTTTATTATCAGTTCCACTTTAATTAAATGATACTTTCTGAATACAAGTTCTGAACTTGGTGATTTAAACACAAACATTATGTAGGTACTTACATTGCTATTATGTAGGTACCTATACATATCATATTTGAGGAGGTTCCTTAATTCCCCATGGATGCATGCAGAATGAGATTTTGATCAAAATAGGACCAATCTGCTCTATCCTTTCAAATACTTAAAACAAAACTTTTCAAATCGGTTCATAAATTATGGAGTTCTGAGGTTACAAACAAAAAAATCCGGCCAAGTGCTAGTTGGACTCGCGCACAAAGGCTTCCGAACGAATTAAAAATGCATTGCCCGTGTCTGTAAGATGTGCTCAATCTTTGTCCACTTTTAAAACAATGGTCAAACATCACTACCTTTCTCTTTGACCGTTTTTGCTTGGGTTCTATGCTTTTTGTTTCAAAATAATCATAATTGTATTTATTTACTTATTATGAAGATATTTATTAATATAAATCGTACACCTAAGACTACCTACAGTACTATATTTCCTTTCTCTTTAAAATCCATCCAAAGGTTGTCTTGAAAAGATCGCTCTTAGCGATAAATCCGCCCATTGTGTCACCCTATGTAATGTTTTCTTCATCTACTTTTTTTGTAACTTATATGGTGTACATAATAAAGAGTATTCTATTCTATTCTAAGAAATGGAAACCATATAGGATCACTCAGGTACATATCTGTTTGTTTGTCCGTCTGTCACAGCCTGATCTCCAGATCAACTGGACCGATACTGTTGAAATTTGGTACACATATGGAAAAGCTACCTCCTGCCTAACTGCCTAACAGAGACAGAGCCTTAAGGCCGTACCCTGAGCAAATAACCTTGAGCATTTTTTCCCTCAATAACAGCGCAAGAGATACAATAGCGAATGCGCTCAGAATGTTGAATAAAATCGTTATAAAATCGAATTTTGGTCGTTTGAAAAAAATACTTCTACCAAAATGTTCATAATTAAATTGCCTATCCATTAGTGTAAGTACAAAATCAAAATAATCGATAGTTTTCGAGAAGATGCATGTTTATAGTAATATTTTCTCATTTCTGTGGTTTCGTTGTGAGGAGATTACTTAAACATTATACTTACTTACTTAGTAATAAAAAAAATAAATCTACCATTTTGAAGCCAAGATTACTTATGTAGAAATTTAATGTATTTTTTATTAGTTGATATTTCTTTTGGATAAAGAGTAGATAGCTCCAAAAAACTGCACAAAAAACGGCTAGCGCTGCGTTTTGCTCGGGGACGCGCCTTACATGTTGTAAAAATGCAGATAATAATTCTTTGGTAAGTCTAAGTCTATAGTGTTAAAACAACATGTTACAAAAATAAAATTGGTTCCGAACCGGTTGCACGAGAATCCAACTCGCACTTAGCCAGTTGTTATAGATGACAATTTCCCGATATTTATGAAAAAATGAAATTAAATGATAAACGATAAATGATATTTATTTTGTAAGTAAGTAGGTTGTAAATTACACTTTTACACGTCAATCTTTTGTGGTAATTTTAAACTAGATGAGGCCGGCGTTTCCTAGCTGACTGCTCTGAGAAGAAACGCCGAAACGAACTCAGAGGTCAAAGTCTCTTTTAAAGTCTATACAATCGTACTGGTCAAATCATATGAAAACCATGTAGGTTAATGTCTGAAGTGGCATTTTGAGGAAAGTACCTACCACACAGATTTGAGTGGACCTGTCCAGACAGTGCAAGCATTTGCCGGTTATCGTGTAGCTCAAACTTAGAACTTAAAGGAGCTCAACGAACTGACGAACAATGCCAAAGTAAGGACATTTGTGTAGGCCGCATAAAGAACTCAAACCGCCAGACTAACATTAAGTGAAATAAACCCATGGACCATGCAGATCAGTGTCTGAAATGGTCTTTTGAGGAAAGAACCACACAGATTTCAATAGAATTGTAATAGTGCATTGTTTTCCAGAGGTGAAATTAACTGATTTAGTCCCGAGACGGCGCCAATAGTTCGAGGGACTACATTAAGTATTTCACCTAGTGGTGTTCAAAGTTGCTTTATGGCAATCACTTGCTTAAGGCGGGGTTGCAGTACTTTTTAAGATTTTTGAACGTCTAAAAATCTAATTAATTATGAGTTTTTTAATAAATAAAAATCATTACATAAAGATTGAACATACCCTCAAGTAAATCGTAAAGATAGAAACGCGATTTAGAATGATTGGCTCGATACTTTTTTCTATCAAACATGACACTAAATTACAATTTTAAACGTGTACTGCTAAGAGATTTCATCACGAATATATATAAAAGTTATATCAATAGATAGAGCTTTTTATTTTGAAGTAAATGTTGAAACCATATTGTATAATTTATTTATCAGTTTTCGCCAAGAAGAAAAAACAATCAAAATTTAGGCATTATTTCGCTCGCCGGACAGTCGCTGTTGTTCGTCAAAACACACAGTACTGCAACCTCGCCCTAATGCTTTATGCTTTATATTTTAAGCAAACGATTTTATATGCTTAATTATAAGCATGCTTTTTTATACCTATGCGTCGAGTACTCGGTAGGTATCTAAGTGTTACGGCCAAAACGAGCGAGTGCGAATAAAACAAGCACGGTTTTGTCAGAGCGGAATATTACATCGCGGTTATAAAAAAAATATTACGGAACAGACATGAGACATGAATAAAAAAAAACAATGAACTTTCATTCATACTTTCCAGGCTTATGACTGTCTATAATATTTAAAACAATTAGAGGTTTTTATGTATTTAATAATAATAATAAATAAATAATAAATATCCTTGGACATTTCACACAACGCCATATAGTCACCAAGCTAAGCAACCTAATGCTTGTGTTATGGTAACGAGATGGCTGATAAACTACTTATATACATTTTTTTTTTGTAAATACATACATATTATAGATAGAAAAACACCCAGACTCGGAACAAATACATGTAGGTCGTACAAATATTTGTTCCGTGCGGGAATCGAACCCGCGACATGCTGCGCAGCAGTCAATCGCTCAACCACTGCGCCAACCGTGTCGTCAATGACGTGTCCTATCACTGTTTATTTACCTACACTAAACAAGCACGAAGCTTAACAACATAGTTTACGTTACGTGAGCCGCCCGAGATCGCGTCGCAATATCGCAAGCGCTGCGTAAAATGATTAAGCATAATAGCATGCGACCTTAGAATAAATATAATTATTCTAAGCATGCGACCGAAAACACCCCGCCGTGCCGCCGCAATCGCCGCGCTGCGATCTACGATGCGACGGACAGAGAGAGACATAGCATAGAGTGCCGATATGTGCGATGTAAAGCAAAAAGCAAATAGCAACAAGTGAGAGCCACGATAGCATCTGCTTTATGTTATCTATCTATCTATCTATATCTATATCTATCTATATCTTCTTCTATACTTATAATAAATCTGTAGAGAGGTCAATTCTGTACATGAAATATATTTCCAAAATAACTATCAGGGGGTGATTAGGGATCGATACTGATGCCAAAAATGCTATCAGTACAATTTTTGTCTGTCTGTCTGTCTGTCTGTATAACCGTTATAGAAACAAAAACTACTTGACGGATTTTAACGAAACTTGGTACAATTATTATTCATACTTCTGAGCAGGTTATAGTATACTTTTCATCACGCTACAATCAATAGGAGCAGAGCAGTGAAGGGAAATGTTGGGAAAACGGGAGAAGTTACTCCATTTTTTAAGCTTCCGTCGCGTGTGCAACCGTAACGGTGAAAGCTACACAGAAATCATGTATGACGGAAATGTTCTCCTTAAAATTATATAAAAAATATCCAACGACAGCATATGTCTATCTTTTATGTTTGACGAACAATAACACGTGTAACTCCCGATAGCTTAGCAGTTCGAAGCTTTCTGATTATATTTGTCTACTCTTACGTTTATAAAACTCTCAGTCGTCCCTAATTAAAGTTATATTAACTATTCCATAAAGAGAGTCATAGAAATCGGTATAGAAACACCAAAGTTATACATGAAATACGCTAATAACAAGCCATGGTCGCGAACGCACAGGCAGACGGCTTGCTTGGCGATGGCGATAGGCTAGCGAGTAGCTTCGTAAAACGCCTTACGACAGTTTGCAATATCTACACTAATCTACACTAATAATATAAAGAGGAAAACTTTGATTGTATGTTTGTTTGTAATGAATAGGCTCAAAAACTACTGGACCGATTTTAAAAATTCTTTCACCATTTGAAAGCTACATTATCCACGAGTAACATAGGCTATATTTTATTTTGGAATAAATAGGGTTCCGTAAGATATTTGGGTTTTTCGGACACAAGGTGTAAAAATCAACCAGAAAAGTTACTTATTTTGCGCACGCTGCCTAAACTATAAAAGATAGAACCATAAATTGG